>CM057454.1:596748500-598090000 GCA_016271365.2 Neoceratodus forsteri | reverse complement strand
TCTGAGTGACCCCGAAGTAGAACCCGGCTCGGCAGCAGACCTGAAGGTGAACGACACAGCTCTCCAGTTATGGGGGGATAACTTCGGCAGCACAGCAGCAGGCAGGTTTATCAGCACTGGCCGTGTGACAGCGTGATTATAGCTGCTATATGTGTCTCGCACGAATCTTCTCCTCGTCTCACGTCCTCACAGTAGCAGAGCCAGGTGAAAACAGCCACAGAGACCACAGTTACCCTGCGAACATTGTCAGTCTGTCGAACCGCTCCTCATTACCATCTCCCCCAGTATTTCGAGACTACTCCCGTCGCACTTGCCGTGTTACAAGCGTATTAATCACCTCCAGAGTCGGGCTTTACCGGTGATTAATGCCTGCTGGGGGATGTTGGAACCCCCGGGCTTCACCCTCGTGCACCAATCCCCCCAGCGGGCATTAATCCACCGGTAGAGCCCTCCTCTGTCGGTGATTAATGCTTACTTATCAGTTTTTTCCCCTTCCTCCACATCCTCTTCTGCAGATTGTTGAATGAAATCCTCCTTTATAGTGTCCAGTCTCTTTCCAGCCTCGACCGGATCGGAATAAAGAAAAGTTTTACCTGCATATGAGACCTTTAGTCGAGCCAGGAATTGAAGAGCATGTACTATACCCAGTACATGCAGCCCAGAACGAACTACATCAAATGCCTTTCGTCTTTGTGGATTGGAATAACTGATGTCCGGGAAGCAATGGATCCTGGTACCATCCCCTAGAGTTACAGGACCCTTCCCTTTAACGACACTGAGCACGGCATCCCTAATGTGTACTCCACTTGCAACCGCTAGCACCGTGTGTGGTTGTTCTCCGGAGGTCGGGCAACGTCGGGGAGTGATCCTGTAGGCCTTTGCAATGTGCCCTGATATGTCAGTGCCCCACACTTTCTTGATCAGAGTCTCCAGGTAAGTTACTGTATCCTGTGGTTCAGATTGCTCTGGAATACCTCAAAATCGCAGATTACTTGACCACACCGAGTTCTCCAGCTGTTCTGTCCGGAGACGGAGCAGCTTATTTTCGGCCAAAACCCCGGTCACTACTTTTGCTATATTATTTGCTTTTTCTGCTGCTGAATCTACAGTTGCAGTAGCTTTTGCCATTTTGGTATCCATATTCATAATTCTGTCTGTCAGCGTCAGCCTTTTTATCCAAGTCTCTTGTAGCCTACAGGAGTGCTGACATTCTTCCCTGCTCAGACGGCTTACCGTACTAAGTGCAGCCGCCATCTTGTGCAGCTTTTTTCTTCAGGGTTCACATTTACACACATTCTACCAGGTTTCTGGTAAAAAAAGTATCAGTCTGCTCCTTTACAGAAGCTAAAGTTGTTGCTTTTATGAAACACCACCTCTGATAGAAAATACGAGTTTTAGTTGGATTGTGTAGAGATCACAGAAGCTCAGTGAAAAGCGTCCAATCCCTTCCACTGCAGGCTTCGCCCGTTGCATGTTACTTTTTGACTACATACATTATGGTGCAAGTACTAAAAAAAGTTCATTTCTACCCCGATGCAAGTTCAAATGAAATCGAAGATGTAAACACCACCTTGGAGGCTGATTGCCCTGCACTAGAAAAACAGAGGAAAAGCTTGCGCTTAATAAAAAGAAAGCTAAAGTTCTGCATTTTGGGTCAAGAGCCAAGCTTCGTAAATCTATATCCCCTTTCAAATACTGGCCAATAACCACACTCCAACTGAAGTAACTGAAACTTAATATATTGTGACCTGCACCTTGCTCTTAGCTTAACTTTTGAGCCCCATCTGTCTGAAATCACAAAAACATATTCACCGCAAAAGGTGTACTCCACAGGTTAAACTGTCAAAAAACCAGGGACATCTGACCAACAGCCCAATCCAGTCTACTGGCTGTGCTGAACTGTGCTCGCCTGTCTGGAACATGGCCTCACCCAAGATGTAACGTGGCAGATCCATCATATGTGACCTGCCACGAAGCGTGACCACTACCACTGTGACTTGTAGTGACAATTAAACTGGCTTCCCCTGGAATCCTTGACTAAACTGATCTTGGCCACATTTGCACACAAGGTACTATCAGACAAGATCCACTCCTGCCTACGAGACCTCTTCACCTCCCATAAATACCAACTGAACCTGCGGTCACAGGTTAAATAGCTTCTCAGCATCCCACTGCTATAAAACTGGGACTAGAAATCGCTCAGGTATACTGCAGTGAAAGTATGGCATGGTGTACCCCTTGGGAGCATTAGTTCCAAAAAACTACTGTATAAGACTTTGAATTCACGGCAGAAAAATTTTGCGATCGTAATCCCGCTTACGTATTCGCGTCAGAATAAATTAGCGCGATTACAATGAATAAAACACTTTCATTTCTTCACAGTTCTTTTCTGCAGATTTTTGATCTTTACCTCACACAATGTCACTTCTATCCTGGTTGAAACCTAAGGCAATGAAGACTGTGTACCCACTTGAGGTGTCCAATGTGAACCCCGAGGCTCTCGCTCAGACCTCAGGTGTAGAACCGCAAGTAGCATCAGCGGTTGCTAAGGAGCTGTCCAACCCTCCACCTGCAAAAAAGAAGCGGCCGAATACTTATGCTCATTACACCCCCGAACTGCGGTTTGAATTGGGACAGTATGCAACTCAGCATGGCGTAATGTCTGCGGTCAGGTATTGCTGCCAGAAAATTCAAACTGAAATTAACGAGAGCACTGTCAGGAAATTTAAAAAAGATTACGTGGAACAGCTAAAGAAAACGCCTGACCCCTCTCAGCTGCCCCCTGCCTTGCCACGCAAAGCTCGAGGCAGACCTGCACTTTTAATGTCATATGTCATAGCCAAGCTGCAGAAGATTGTGGTAACACTGAGAAGCAAGGGTGCTGTTGTTAATGCCCGTGTGTTACTTGCTGTTGCCCAGGGAATTGTTAAGTCTGACGCCCCACACCTCCTGAAAGCAAACGGTGGCACTGTTGAACTGTCCATGGGATTCTAAATGCCCACAATAATAGCCTGAACTTGGTAGGTTTAATGATTTGCTTACAGAAATTCACATCGGTTATCCTATTTCTGATTTGTTTTCTTTTCGATTCCCACAACGTAGGTGTCCGTATCGCCTGATGTCATCACACCGAAAGACGCATCCATGGAGACGGGTGTAGAATGTGACCACGTGTCTGATGGTTCTGACAAGATATGAGGAAATGCCGATCAAAACAACCATCAGTTTCTTTTTTTGGATTAAACAAAGTATTTTTTGCAGCAATAAACGTCTTCTGGTGTTGATTACAATGTTGCTCTGAGGAAACACGGGGAGTGGGAAACACGGGAACGACGGAAAAAAAGCAGCGTGAGCTAGGCAAAGATAAGTTAAATTTCGCTGCCATTTTATTTTCGCTGACTTATTCCATCAGTGAATATAGCGAAAATAAAATGATAGCGAAATTTATATCTTATACAGTATATCTAGTTACAAAAAAAAATGACCTCTTCTCTGCAATAAAATTGCAATTGCTACAGCACTTAGTTGTCACTGGCTGTGGTGATGCATTGTACCTTACAGCAAGTCTTAGTTTGGAGCTCATCTGCTTGGGCAAGAAGGTTGTAGTTTATAGCCCCACACTAGCACTCGGTTCATAACCATAATAATTTGCACCTGAGTGCAGTTCTAAGGGGATGCTGTACTGTTGGAGTGTGAGATGGTAAACCATTGTCCTGTCTGCCTTTTCTGATGGTTGCTCATGTGGACGTCAAAGATCCCATATCACAGCCGGCCCGGTGGCACTGAGGGTTGAGTCACTGAGCACCACACCTCACTCTGTGCCTGTGACCTGTGTTGGGGAAAGAGCACGTGCTGCTGAAGGAGGGGGGAGAGGACTGAGCATCTGAGGAACTGCTCTCCTCTCCTCTCCTGGGTGGGGGCATTAGAGGACTGCTTGCTTTACCGAACAGTTGCCACCAACTGGAGGTCTGGTGGTAGTGTGGGGGAGGAGCAGCAGAAGCAGGGTGGGTGCTGCAGGACTTCGATGTGTGTGTATGCCTCCACACGTGCATGCTGACGTGCGTCCCAGCTGGAAAAAAGGAGAAAAAGTGGTGGAAAATGTTGGCAGGGCAGGCATTCATGACACCCTGCTCACTGAACCCCCCGCCTCCCCCTCCTCACCACCAGGAGCCAGAAAATAGACACTGGACTGTGCTCGAGGAGGGTGGGACAGCACTCCTCCTGACTGCCACTGATGGCAAATCATTAGGGTATTCGGGCTGTACTGACAAGATCTGGGGAATTGATGGACGGTGAGATTCAGTGGGCAGGGCTGACTGGAGCCCAAGCCTACTTTAGCAGTAGGAGTATAAAGTGTATATAGAGAAAAAAAAGATCCCATAGCACTTCTTGGAAAGTGTTGGGGATAGCGCCCCCCCCCCCCCCAATGTCCTGGCCAGATTTCCATTCACCAAAATACCACCTACATCTTAGTCTGGTTACATTCCTGTTAGCAGACATCTGTATCCACCTTCTGCCATCTCCCCACTCCCACCCACCCAGGATGAAGCTGCATAGTATTGCCTAGCCTACTTTTCCAGTCAACAAAATTAAATAATACATTTCGGGAGTGCCACATCCACTCCCCCCAGAAATGTGTTTGTTTGGTTTTTGTTGACTGGGAAAATAGGGCTAAGCAATACTGCCTATTTTTAACCTCATCCAATCAGAACCGAAGATCTTCCCTTTGTCAGTCTTTACCATTCATCACTGTGGGTGTCACCCATAGGCGCAGCACCACGCGGGAGCTTTTTTTCACTTGCCAAAGGGGGAGGAGTCGGCACCACAGTGCCACCCACGAGGTGGACACACAGAGTCGCGCACGCAGGTTGGCCTTAACTGGCGCCAGCTCCTACTCCGCTTCAGTTCTGCTTCTCCTGCTGTTGAGAATGCAGCACCTCACCAGCCAGCTCATGCTAACTGCATCATTGTGGCCTAGTCCAGTCTGTTTTTCGATGAACCTTGGCATCATCGACGCCATCGTCTCAGTTCTGCCGTCCATTCGGTGCCATTTGGATTACAGTAAGATCTTTCCTTTTTATTTGGTGAACGGCGCCAGGTCTTTTCTGTGTTTAGAGTTTAGTTATAGTTGCAGTTGGTTATGTCGGATCCATCCAGGGACAAGAATAAGCATTCCAAAGCGGGTTGGGCCCCTATGCACCGGTGTCCCTGCAGCCGACAGATGTTCACTATGGATCGACATGACCAGTGTCTAACTTGCCTGAGTCCACAACATGATATGAATCGGTGATATACATGTTTTTCTACGGGCAGAAGAGTTTTGGAATACTGTGCGTTTAAAGTTGGCTTCCTGCCACCAACAGTAGGAGGATGCCATTGCACCATGGATGCAAAGCGCAGCTCCCTTCGCCCTTCCTCCAGGCCTCCTCCTGGCTCCATACGGGCCAAGGAGGAGGAGGAGTGGGCCTCTGCCCTTTCTAGCCCTGCCACAGTGGGGACTCCTTTCGTGGGGGCTGTGCCAAGAGCACCGCATCAGCAGTCGTCTCCTTGGAGGCGAAGGATCCACCAGTGTCGCGGCCCACAGCTGCTGGGCCCGGCACCAGTGTCTCCTCAGCGCTGCCCACCGGTGCCATCTTGGATCCCTCCGGGGTTGCCAGGGTGGAGATTTATTTCATCTCCAGTTCTCTGGAGCCAGATGATCCTGTGGTGTACCCAGACTGGCAGCCTGACTCTTCGGAGTCTGAGAGCCCATCCGTGCTTGGTATCTCCGTGCCCCGGTTGTTGCAGTTGGTTCTGGGCCCAGCACAGGGGTAGGTGCCGGATCCCAGGGGGCCGCCGGTGACTCCGGGACTGTAGGGATGGTGATCCCAGCCTTGGAGTCCAGGGTGGAGGCTGACCCTGGTGTTGGCGCCGCCCAGGATTTAGAGGTAGGAACAAAGGCAGGGGTCCTCCTCTCCCTCGGTCCCCTTCAGGGGGCCTGAGAGGTTGGAAGTGCCTCAGTCTCTGGGAGTACGGAAGAGGTCGGCCTCGGAGTCGACGGGGTTGAGTGAACAGGGTGCAGGGTGACTGTGCCCCTGTGGGGCCCTTCAGGGCTTGGGGTGGAGCCAAACTCTTGAGCCCAGTTTACCTCCCTCATCGCCTTTTGGGGAGACCTCGTTGGGTGGGGCTGTGGCCAACCCTTCTGGACCTATGTGGCCCCTGTCTCCTCACAGAGGAGTATCCCCTTCAGGGCTCAGCACTGACCGCTTCGAGGTAGTTGAGCGACTGTTAGTTGCACCGACCCATGGATCTCCAAGAGGTGTAAGGTCACCTGTTAGATCTCCTAGCCCTGGCAGAGGCGGTCTGCAGAGATGCCTTCCCCCTTGCCTCTGCATCCTCCCCCTCAGCTCCCAGGTCACATTGGTCCTATGGGTCCTTTAACTTGGGAATAGTTCAGGGCCACTGCTGCTGCCTTCCCCATTATGTGCATGCCATGGACATTTCTCCCCTGTAGCAGTCTGACTCTGAATCCTCAGACTTGTCTGCCTCCTTCCTTTCCTCCCTTGAGGAAAGGGAATCTACAGTCTATCTGTCCTCTGACACTGACCAGACAGGGTATCAGTGCTTCCTTGCGAGGCTGGCAAGATGCAATCCTGAGTGGGTGACTTGAGCATTCCCTAGCGAATTCAGTGCCAATCACCTCGTGGTCCCCCTTTGGCCAGTGCCCTTCCGGGAAGAGTCATTCCGTACCTGGCAGTGTCCTTCCTTCCCAGATCCTGCGCCCAGGGACTGCCAGCACAAGTATTTGCGCACCCCAGGAATCTCCAGGTGCTATGTTTCACCCTGCTTCAGAGATTGAGACCCTGAATACTCCTTCTGGGCATAGACACCCAATGCACGAGCGACCCTCGGATGCGGACTCTGCAGAGTTTGACCGCTGGGGACAGAGTTTTCTCCTCGGTGTGCATTATGTTATGCATCTCCTGTCATCAGACACACCACGCTGCCTATAACAGGCATTTATGGTTTCTGATCGGCAAGATACTAGTGCAGCTGAATGATTCAGAGGTGACCAGACAAGCCATTTCCCTCTGTGCTCAGGGTCTGGAGCTTGCAAGGCACCAGGCAAGGGTGTCTTATGACGCTAGTAAGGTAGCATCCAGACTTGCAGGAGCAGCGATCTGCATCAGGCAGATGGCATGGCTTCATCTATCACGGTTGTCACCCTTGCCCAGGCATAGGGTGCTTGCCTCCACTTTCCAGGGGACCCGCCTGTTTACCAGCAGGGCAAGGAGGGGAATTAAGGGGTGTCTTCCTTCTCCCAGCCATCGGGAGACCCCTTTTCACCCTGACCAGTCACAGGCCTGAATGTCCTGTGAGGGTACTCCTCTGTAGTCTTCCCTCTGTGGGGCTGAGGATTCACATCCCGGGAACCACTGGCCCTTCGAGGGGGCTCGGTACTCGCCCACCAGTGATGAATGGTGAAGATTGACACAGGGAAAATATGAAAATTCTGTACCTACCATAATTCTTGATCTTGCTGTGCATGTTCATCATTCATCACTGAATCCCACCCTCCTACCCCCCAAGCCCTTAGTCCCTGGGCAGTCACCCTCCTCCCTCTGCTGGGTGGGGCCTCCCTTCTCAGTCTGCACCCTTCCAGAAAGTCGAGGGGCCCATGCTAGGAGGAGGGCAAGTGAGGTCTTCGCCTTGGCCGGGGAGGGGTGTCTCCATACCCCTCCCACCCTTGCTCTTTCCTCGTGATGGGTTTCCTGTCTCTCTCTCCACCAGCTCGGCCCATATCCACTGGGTTCGAAGCTGACCCCTTGGGGAGGGACCTCTTCTGGGCTGCTGATAGGAGGGCGCGAGGAACTCTTTGCTATCTGTCCTTCTTTGTCTTTTTTTTTCTCCTCCCCCAAGGGGGGATGAGATGTGGTCAATTGGCTGGGAGCCCCCCCTTTCCCTTGAGTCTTGGGAGGCGTGGCAACTGGGGGCAGGATTCTATCCAAGGATGTCGCCTTTAATTTGGGGGGACCATGCTGTGCCTTTAATTCTGGTCCAGCGGCAGCTGTTCTTTTGTCTGGAGCATTAAGCTTCTGAGGTTCACACCACCACCATTGTGGTGAGGCAAGGTTTTTCTCAAACAACTTAAATCTGGATCTCTTTGGCTACCCCATTTAGGGGAGCTAGGGCACCATGCTGGCCCCCCCCCTTGGCTCCTCCCTTATTTCTTCTTTCTTTCTCTTCTCTTCTCTTCTCTTCTCTTCTCTTCTCTTCTCTTCTCTTCTCTTCTCAACTCTCTGGCTAGCTGTCCATGGGCTGGGGCCAACGCCACTCCCTCTGATCCTTCTCTGCCTCTGTCCTCTGGCCGGCATATTTCTTTTTTAGTTCATTCCTTTCCTTTTTCTACACCTTGGGCTCTCTTGCCCCAGCTTCCTTTTTCTCCATCAGTCTATTTTTCCTCTCACCAGTGTGCAGAAATGAGGCGGGGAGGGGCCAGTGCCAGTTATGGCCAACCCGCGAGCGCGACGCCACGCGTCCTCCTCGTGGGTGGCACCATAGTGTTGACTCTCCCTAAAAGTTGGGGTTCTATGGGGTGCTGCACTTGGCTGACACTCCACCACTGATGAATGGTGAAGATACACAGGAAGATCAAGAATCACGGTAGGAACATAATTTTGATGTACCGGCAGTATGACCTGTGGATGGGAATGTGGAAGAACACATCCTGGAGGTCTAGGGAGTAGAACCACATGCCCTATTCCAGAAATCTGATAATCTGGTTCAGAGTGACCATCCAGAACTTGCAAACTTCTTTGAGGATATCTCTTTCATTAGGCCACACCTATGGAACTATAAGCTGCGAGGCCCTAGGACCACACAGAAAGTTTTGCAAGCTGCCCACCAGGGGCCGTCCATGATAATATCAGATATCGGCTGCTACATAAACATCAGCAGCCCCTCTTCTTCTCAGTTCATTTTCTGCCATTGACCATACTTGTCAGACCGTTGATGGAAGCACCGCTACAGTAGCATCAGTTTTCATTTTTCTTTTTAGAAAATAATCACTTTTACAGTAATTTTTGATGACTTGTATGTTGTCAAAGCAGCTGTCAAAATTATTCTGGTACTACGACTGTGGTTAGAAGATCTGCACCAGTGACTTCCACAGCATCTGTGTCTGCTGCTCAAGCCCGGACCACAACGTGAAAGCCTGCCTGATCTGCAGGGGTTTTAATTCTGTGACAAGGTGACACTGAAAAGGGGCCTTAAAACTACAGGTAGCCCACGTGGAAAAGGTGCTCCAGTAGAAGAGCATCGCTGGCCCACTTTTCTGGGTCCAGGTCATTTAAATCCCAAGACAAGTTATCAGGGAGTCACAGGCATAAGCTCGGGGACAAGGAGAAGGAGAAAACATCTCTGCTGCATTCCAGGTCACCCCTCCGCAGAGCAGGTATGACCTCTGCGCCGTCGACCACTACGGCGGTGATGCTGCTTGTCTCCCACTTCCCCCCAACTGTTGACACAACTCCAAGGTTGGAGCGTGGTGCAGGCACTGCCAGGCCTAGTACTGTTGGCGTTGACATGAGGGACCCAGCCTTCTTCGTTGACTACTCCCAGCACACCTGTCGACTATATGGGTGCTGACATTCAGGCAGTGATGTCTTTTACGGACATGCTCAAATGCCTGCTACCTACTCCCCCTGTTCCAGGGGTCCATTGATGGGTTTCCTACTACTCTACACCCCCCCATGACCTAAAGTAGGTCCATGCCTCAGCCGCCTCCTAGGGCGCCACTGACATCATCGGTGCAGTCTCTGTTGCTCATTGACTTGCTCAACGACAATTTGGAATGTAATCCTGACTTAATAATGCAGGATGAAGAGGAAGAGCCTGAGGAATATGCTGAAAGTCTCTATGACCAGTGCAGCAGCTCCACGATGTCCACCTGCAGTGAGGCCTCTATGGTCCTCACTCTAAGGTCCCTACCAGAGGACCCAACTTTCCTCACCATGGTGCAGCAGTTACGGGCTGCCATTGGTTTTCACCTAGAAGAGTAGGACACCAGTAAGAAAAATGTAATAGACTTTCTGGAGTTTTCTGACTCTTCTTCTGTTGTGGTGCCTCCTGCCCTCCCTGCTCTGGAGGATGCCACTTTTGCTGCCTGGGATAGGCCAAATATTATTCCAGCCATGCCAAGGAAGGCAGATAAAATGTACATGGCCTCTTCTGGGAAGCGGTTTTTTGCCACCTAGCCTGAGGCAGACTGTGTGATCATTATTGCTGCCCATGATAGGTGAAGGGTACCTAAGCACCTGAGTCCCTTCCCTCCTGACAGAGTCCAGGAGGTTGAATGTGTTAGGGAAAGGGAGAGGGGAAATTGTTTAACCAGGAAAGGCACACTAAGCCGGAGCTTGTTTCCAGGTGCGACCTGGGAGCACAAGGAAGTTAAGCAACTTGCTCAGGGTCACACAGTATGCAAGTGGAAGCTGTGGGATTCAAATCCAGGTCTGGTCTGTTGGATGTCACCAGATTTGCAGCTCAGAGCCTTAGACCACTGCGCTATACTGCCTCCGTAAAAGGACCTTTGCCTCCTCATCATTGGGCCTTTGGATTGATAACCATCAGGCCCATATGATTAAGTACCAGAGCACCCTCTGCAGAAAGGCCAAGGCAGCTGCACAAGCCTTGCGGGAGGGCACCCCCAAACAAAAGCTTCTTAAGGCTCTTACTGCTGGGGCCAATGTGAGGAAGCATTTGCTTCGCACAGCCTATGATGTCTTAGATGCTTCTGCTAGGGCTGCTGCCTTTGGCACCTGTCTCAGGAGGTACTCATGGCTCAGGGTGTCAGGGTTTGCAAATGACGTGTGACAGTCTATTCTCAGTGCCCCTTTCAGAGAACAGAAGCTGTTTGGTTCTGATGTCTAAGACATTCTTTCTACCCTTCAGGCCTCAGGCAGGACCCTGAAGTTAGTGCATTCCCTCTGCCATACCCAGCCAAGAGGTAGGCACAGGGTCCCTTTTCATCCAGTTGGTGCCAGGCACTGTCCAACCACCAGACAGCAAGGTAGGGGCAAGGGAGCAGGAGCCTTCTCCACCACCGGCACCACCCCAGGTGCATATTCAAAAAGCTCCTAGAGGTGGTGGTGCAAGAGGAGCTGCCACAACCAGTTCTGCCTTACTCCTTGTACACCCCCCAACCACAGTTACCTCCAGGGGTGGTTGTAAGTGGGGTCATCTCTCCTTTCACTTAACTCATTGGAAAGAGGTGACCACAGATGCCTGGGTTCTAGAAATCACACAGTGTTGAAACTTAATATGATGCTACGGTTGCCTGTTATGTTGATAGAATGTACTTGTAGACTTGTTGTGTATTTTTGTATTCTAACATTACTCTACATTTATTCTTCCATCTCAGATTCTGTTAATTTTTTGAAATACTTTTATTAAAGTTTATTCGGTATAAAAAAAAGAAAAAGAAATCCTAGAACAAGGCCATGCTCTGAAACCTTTGGACACACTTCCAGATCATCTGATGGTACCAACTCACTACCCTCCAGAACACCTTCTGCTCTTGGAGGAAATTCAGACTTTGCTTCGAAAGAAGGCCATAGAACTTGTGCTCTTCAAGCAGACACATGGGGTTCTACTCTCAGTACTTCCTAGTCCCAAAGTGGACAGGAGACTTACAGTCTATTCTAGATCTCGGGGACCTGAACTTCTTCAAAAAGTTCAGAATGGTTACCCTGCAAGGCCTACTCCTACTGCTGCAGGCAGGAGATTGGATTTATTCCCTATACATGAAAGATACCTACCTTCATATCAAAATTTGGAAGCCTCACAGAAAATACTTGAGGTTCCTGTTCCAAGGGGAACATTACCTATTCAGAGTGTTGCCCTTTAGCCTTTCTGCTGCACCATGGGTCTTCAGCTGGGTGACAGAAGCCCTTCGCAGGGAGGGTCTCCGTTTTCCCACTCCCGGGATCAGCTCCTGCACATATTAGCTTGAATCAGGCAGATGTTCAATATCCTGGGGGTTACTGTCAACATACCCAAATCAGTGTTGATCCCTTGTCAGCGACTGCAGTATATAGGAGCAGTCTTGGACACTGCTCAAGGCTCAGCCTTCCTGCCCCCGGACAGGACCCAACGCCTGACTGCCCAGGCACAGCTGGTACACAACAGCTGGTGTGGCACTATCAGAACATTCCTACAGCCCCTGGGTCTCATGGCAGCAGCTGTTGTCACAGTCCCATTGGTCAGACTGCACATGAGGATACCCCAGTGGACCCTAAGAGTCCAGTGGGATCAGCTCACAGATGATCTGGAACAAAGGATTCTAGTCACTTCTCCAGTTCGCAGAGTGCTCAAGTGGTGGATGGAACCCAGTAATCTGTTAATGGGGATTCCCTTCCTGATTCCCCTCCCTCTCCAGATTCTCACAACAGATGCTTCGGGGCTGGGCTGGCACACTTGGGTCCCCATCAGACACGGTATATGGGCCCCAGTAGAGGGCATCTTGCATGTTCAGTAAATGTTCTAGAAATGCGTGCTTTTCTGTGCAGGCTACCAGCCTTCCAGACTCGTCTATCTCCGGGTCCCCTGCTAGTGCAGATGGACAGCGTCAGTGTGATACACTACATCAACAGGTGGGGGGTCACTCCTACCTCCTGTGCAGGGAAGTGATGAGTTTGATATTGGGCTCTGGAACATGGTCTACAGCTGTCAGCAGCTGATGTTCCATATGTCCAAAATGTCTTACCAGACAGGCTAAGTAGGTCATAGTCCAGGTGCATGAATGGGAACTGCTGAACTCAGTCGTGGAAGACTTGTTCAACAGATGGGGTCATCCAGAGTTGGACCTTTTTGCATTCCCACATAATGCAAAACTGCCACTTTTCTGCTCGCTTGCTCCGGGACCTGGAGTTTTCTGGCAAGACGCATTGTCCCTCTCTTGGAAAGGGAGGTTCCTATATGATTTTCCTTCCTTCCCTCCAATTCGAAGAGTGTTACTCAAACTGCAGATGGAGGGGGCAACTCTGATATTCATTGCTCCCCTGTGGCCTTGGCAGATCTGGTTCCCCCTAACTTCAACAGCTTGCAGTGGAACCACTAGTACCTCTGCCCCTGTGCAAGGATCTGTTGTCACAGGAACAGGGAACTCCGGTCCATCCGGACCTCAGATCTCTCCATCTTCATGCATAGCTCCTGAAAACATGGCCCTTGCCTGGTTTGGGACTCCCAGAAAGTGGCTGATATTATGGTGGCTGCCAGAAAGCCCTCCACTGAATCCACTTATTCTGTGCAGTGGAATCGGTTTGCTCTGTGGGCCCCTTCTCATCACCTGGATCCATTTACCTGTCCAGTTAACTAGATTCTGGAGTATCTGCTAATCTTATTGGATGCAGGCCTACAGTATTTCTGTAGCGCTCCACATTGACGATGGGTAATCAAAATAGCTGGGTATAGTGCACCCCTACCAGGGGAAATGGCAGAGCCCAAGCTTTAGAATGTTGGGCACGTGAGGATTCCAAGCAGCAGCATCTCCCCAGTTCTGCTGTGCCATTAGAAGGGGTAACAGCTACTTTTATCTTCTCTCAAGATTTTCATGATTCAGGATTTCAAAACGTCTTTTGGTGCTGCAGTTCTGCATAGCAGGTTGGGGCTACCTGTTTCAGGGAGCACCTTTAAATTAAAATCATGCCTGTTAAGCTGCCTGTGAGCTTTTTGGCCCTGATGTTCCACAGGACATCCCAGCAGATACACCCGATGCCAAACCCGGCCCCTCAGGTCAGGGGGACCCACACAGGCATGTCCAGGTGCATTGCAGCAAGAAAAGGCTGCAGGATCAGATGTGCAGGCTGACCTCCTACCCTGACTTTTTAGGAGGCCAGGATGAGGATTTTGGAGATCTTGGGGAAGCTCCTGACTTTAAAAAATTGCTCTCTGAGGAGGGGGAAAGGGAGTGGATGGAGCCCAAGTAAAGGATCCTGATTCCCCCCCCCCCCCAATTTGACAATAAGTCCTTGCCCTTTTTGATAGCTGAGGCATGTAGATCCTTACAGCTCAAAGAGGTTCAGTCCGTGGAGACAGTGGGTGTCAGTCCAATTCTGTCTGCATCCTCCTCTGCTCCTAAGTGTTTTCCAGGTTTTATTTGCTGTGACCAAATTATTGAGCAAGAACGGGTAGGTTTGAATCACAGAAAGTATCTTCTCAAACCAAAGACACAGACTTTCCTTCTTTTTTTTTAGAAGAAAGATCTTGCAGATGGGAAGCTCCTCCACTGGCAGACAAGGCTGTTTATAATTCAGTCAAACACACCACTCTGCCTATTGAAGGCTCTCTGGCCCTAGCAGATTCTCATGACAAGCAGGTGGATACCAAGTGCAGGAGAGCTTTCACCTTTAATGGCAAGAACATGCATACGTCTTGTGCTTCATTTATTGTTGCCAGAGCTTTAAACATTTGGGTCACTACTCTGGCCAGTTTCGTTCTGCCTGACTCAGAAGGTGTGAGCATTTTGCAATTGGTGGCCATGGCTGGCACTTTTCTTGTTGATTCTACAGTGGAGAATTTATGCATGTCAGCCCGTTTGGCCTACCACATTTCTTCGTCCATGAGGTGTGTGTGGCTTAGACATTGGACTGCTGATCAAGCTTCAGACGCTAAGCTGTTTAACCTCCCCTTTGAGGGAGGCTTATTGCTTGGTTCTGGCCTGGATACTATTTTGAAGGATATTCAGGACAAGAAGGGCCATCTTCCAGTGTAAAAACAATAGCATAGGATCACTGTAACCCAAAGTGGTCAAGGTGATGGCTGGTGCAGGCAGTCCAGAGGGGGGTTTTGTGCCTTTGGGAACTTTGGTAACCAGAGAAATAGAGGAGCCTACTCAGGTAACAAAGGTTACAGTAACAGAGAAGCCATGTGCCGTGTAGGAGGCCCAGCTCAAAAGCCTGGTGCCTCACAATGAGGGTACGCAGGCCCATCCTTGCTGGAAGAGTACAGGAGTTTTTCTCAAGATGGGCCCAAACAATGTCAGATGCCTAGGTTCTGGAAATCCTTCACTTGGGCTATGCCATAGAATTCTTAACGGTTCCCTCCAGGGGACACTTTCTACCATCCCCAGTTTCAAAGAACATGGCAAAATGCCAGGCGGTGTCAGAGACCCTGATCCACCTCATTCAAATTGAGGCCATTGTGCTGGTCCCGTAAGTGAGCAAGGTCATGGGTTCTATTTGATCTATTTCCTAGTTCCCAGGAAGTTTTTTTGGGGGTGTTCAGACCCATTCTGGATCTGAAGCATCCAAACAAGTTTGTGTGCCACAAAACTTTCAAGATGGAGTCCCCGAGGTTGATGACCCAGGCTGTTCAGCCAGAGGACTTCTTAGACGCAAGAAATATAATGGATGCTTACCTTCACATCCCCATCCGTCAGTCCACTAAAAGTATCTCAGTTTCTCGATACTGGACCAACATGTCCAGTACAGGGCATTTACGTTTAGTCTTGTAACAGCTCCATGAGTTTTCTTGAAGGTGTTGATAGTCCTGGTGGCTCAGCTTCAGCAGGAAGGGTATCATGTCTATCCTTATCTGGACGATGTGCTCATTCGTGCACCGACTTTGCCTCTGGCAAAGGAGTTGGTACTCAGGACTCTGGAGATCCTAGAGTTGCACAGCTGGGTGGTGAACCTGGAGAAGAGCGCTCTCAAGCCATTTCAGACCTTGGAACATCTGGGGATAGTTTTCAACGTGAAACAAGGAAAGGTTTTTCGGTTGCCTTCCCAGAAAGAAACCTTGTTGACGAAAGTCCAGTGGCTCAGGAATCTGTCATTGTACCCTGCCCTCAGTCTGCTGAGGATTCAAGGCCTTATGGTAGCAGCGATAAATTTAGTCCCGTGGGCTCGCTTCCATATGCGACCTCTTCAAGTTGGTTTGCTAAAGGCCCGGGATCTGTCATCGGAGGATTATCAGGTCAGGATCCCTCTCACCCCTCAGCTTAGTCACTCCCTGAGTTGGTGGGTGAATGTGCAGAATCTGAGCAAGGGAGTTCTGCTGGAACTTGCCCCAGAGATAATTCTCACAACAGATGTCAGTCTGCATGGGTCGGGGCAGTCCTGAACCAACTTCCCACTCCGGGTACTTGGTCAGAACAGGAACAGCATTTCCACATAAATGTTCTGGAGATGCGGGTGGTCCACTTACCTCTCCTTCGGTGTTAAGCCCTACTGCAAAACAATGCGTTAAAAGTGCCGTCAGACAATGCTGTCAGAGTGGCGTACATAAACAATCGAGACACAAAAAGCGGGGAGATGCTTCAAGAGGCCTCGACCTCCTCAGGTGGGTGGAGGAGAATCTTCTCTCTGTGTTGGCAGTACACCTGGCAGGGGAGTTGAACATTCAGGCGGACTGGCTAAGTCGTGAAAATGTTCACCCTGGAGAGTGGAAGTTGAACCTGGAGGTGTTCGAACTCCTGTGCAACCGGTTTGGTCAATTGCAGATAGTGCTGTTCGCATCCAGCCACAGTGCTCAGATTCAAAGATTTGTCAGTCGTTTCCAGTGTTCACAGGTGGAAGCAGTGGATGCTCTGACTCAACAGAGGACCTTCAGCAGAGCGTATGCTTTTCCTCCAATGCCTCTTCTTCCAAAGGTCTTACAAAAAATAAGACACTCAAGAGGAAGCTTCCTCCTAACAGCTCCAGAGATGCAGAGAAGACCCTGGTTCTAGGGACGTGAATATGTTCTAGCCACACTTTCTGTCAGTGTCCTTTCCCTTTAAGTCTTGCCGGAAATTCTTCAAGCTGGCTCCTCCCATCCACCTGGGTGGTATAACCCGCGACTCTGCCCCATGACGTCCGATCTTCCTTTCTGCTGGAAGAAGCAGGTTCCCTCCTTACCACTCCCACGTTGAGTAGTCCCTGGTGCTCAAATCTTTGGATTTACTTCCAAAACTTAAACTCGTTAGGGTTCCGACTTCAGCATGATCTTCGATAGTGACCATGATGGAAGAAAAGTACTTACCCGGATTTCGCCAGTGCCCGCGTAGGCAGAAGATGTCACGCACCAGCCATCACGCCATATGCTTTTACTGCCTGAGCCACTAGCATGATCATCAGGCCTGCGACATTTGCCAGTCATTTCAGCCATCGGTCCTTCAGGACCGCTTTGCCTGCCTGAATTTGGGCCACTTGGAGAAACCAAATCCACCGATCAAATCCAAGCACGCCTGTTGGGTGGTCTCCGCAGCCGTGGCGGGGTCCACTGAACAGTTGGAGCAACTTAAGGCCTTCGAGGAAGAGGAGGCTCGGGCAGCTGCACAGTTCTGTTCGGCTTCTGCATTTGTTCCACTCAGATTGGGCTCCACTTTTTTGGGCTCCTTCAAGGAGCTGTGCCAGTCTCTCCCGATCAAGGGAAAGGGCCCTTCAGGTTCGCACAGCTTGCGCTCCCGCTAGAAGGCGTCTAGACACAACAAGGAGAAGACTCACCATCAGTGTTATTGGGATGGAGAGCGATCTCAATCTCAGGAATCCCCAGTTTTGACCACTGTCAAAACCGCGGACTTGGCCACTGGCTTCATGGTCTGCCAGGTCAGCCGGCTGAGACACGGGCCGACAATCCGGCTGAGATTTTTCTCAACCCTATTGACCTGTTGTCGCTATATGAGGTCAGCAATTCTCTATTCAGGACTCCGGTCCTGCCGGTGACCACCGAAGGGGCCAATCAGCCTGCTGAGCCAGACCCTCCAGTCACCAACACAGGCCAGATGGAGCCACAGCACTCGTCGGCTCCCTCCGAGATCCCCCATTGGCACCACCGTTGGCCAAGGTCGAAGTCTTCCTTGTTCAGTGGGTCGAGCAGATCCTGCTGACATCGGCGGTCCCGCTGTGAACGCCACGGGAAGCGGCACTGCCGCTGTTCATCATCTTCATCCTCCTCAACTGAGTAGACGCTTTGGCACGAGTTGTGTCAAGGCTACAATGATCTCATGTGGCAACAGTTAAGTGTTGTCCAGTCTGAAGCAGACCCCAGCTTCCACACTGGCCATCACATGGCTGTCGCCCAACAGGCTGATACTGATGCCCCCGGAGGGTCGCCGATACCGTTCCTCTGCCTGTGGAGCTGGTTCAGGCCACCTCAGTTCAGCCGAAGTTGGCCCCTCCACCGTTTGTAGTGGAGCCGCCACCGCAGCAGCCACCTACCGGAGCACCGACCAAGGAGTCTCAGATGACTAAGGTTCTTCCCGATTTGCTGTCAGTCACTCTCATGACCGACCGTCCGGCGGGTCGAGAGTGACTCGGGTGGTCAGACTTTTTATGCAGACTCTCTCTGCACTCCCGTCTGGTCGACATTGAGTCGGTGGGGGCGCCTCTTGATGGAGAAAGAACCCACATTCTTCATGGGCATCTTCCATCTCATCTCAGAGTCTACAGGGATGCCTCTGGAACCTGTTCAGAAGCGGGCTCGCTATCCCCTCACAGAGGTTCTGGATAAAGAGAAATCTTTGATGGAGGCCTTCCTGTTGGCCAAGGCCATTGTCGGCCTGGCCTTGGAGCTTTGGCAGCATCCTGCCTCCTGCCCTGCACCCTCAGCCTGGATGGCCCGCAAATATGCGGTACCCACTGGTTCCCTCTCAGGGTTCACAGAACAGCCCTCAGCCAAGGGGTTGGTTGCTGATTCCATGTTTCGGTGCTTAGGCATCACAGGTGATATCAACAAGCCGCTGGACAAGGAGTCCAAGAAATTGGACAACTCGGCCAAAAAGATCTGTGGTGCCTCCTCACTGGGCCTCCACCAGGCGAGCTCTGCTGTCCTGATGGCACACTTCTCCCATGTCCTCTTGGGCTCCCTGGATGAGGTGATTCCTCATCTCCCTGCGGACCTCCAGGCCATGGTCAAGCAGGTCCGAGACAAGGGCCAGGCTTTGGCCAAACAGCAACTCCAGATGACTCTGGACATTGGGGATTCCTGTGCCTGCTCGATGGCAGCCACAGTCACCATACGCCATATGGCTTGGCTGAGGACCTCGACCTTCACTGCAGACACTCGTCACAAGCTGGCGGACATTCCCTTCTTAGGCACCAGCCTGTTCGGGCCTGGTGTGGAGGGCCACCTCCAGCATATCAAAATGTCCAGTGCCTCCTTTGACTCCATTACGTTATGCTCAAGGGCTTCAAGCAACAGAAGCGCAAGCCCTTTTGGTCCTCCCACTCCTGCGGCAAAACCAGCCCAGCACCAGCCGGGCCAGCAGGCTCAACCTTGGCACCATAGGCCTAAGTCAGTGGCTTTGGTGGTCCAAAAGCCAGGAGGGAAGGGACCTGGTGGCTCCACAGCTGGGTCCTCCTCCAAGCTTGTCCAGTGACGGGATGGGGGCTGCCACCCTCATGCCCGTCATGCCTCCCCTGGGTCCTCTTGTGGGGGGCCAGCTCCGCCACTTCCTATCCACCTGGTCCACAGTTACCACGGTCAGGTGGGTTCTGGAAGTGGTCGGCCAGGGTCTGCCTCTGGAGTTTGAGCAGTACCCTCCCAGCCAAGCCCGCACCTCACGGGAGGACTTTGTATCCACAGACACTTGGTCAGCTGTTCGAGACGACAAAGCCCAGCTCCTCCGCAAGGAGATCATGGTCAGGGTAGAGCATCCTCCAGAACACCCAGAGTTTGTCTCCAGGTACTTCCTGGTGTCAAAGCCCAGACGGAGGCTGGCACCCCATTCTAGATCTGCACGACCTGAACAAATTCCTCAGGTCTCGCACCTTCTGGATGGTGACTCTGTCCCAGATAATACCATCTCTCGAGCAGGACATGTGGTTTTGCATGTGGTTTTGCTCTCTGGATCTACAGGATGCATTCTTTCATGTCCTGATCTGTCAGTCCTACCAAAGGTTCCTCCACTTCCGAGCCAAGGGAACCCTCTATGAGTTCCAGGCCATGCCATTCGGCCTCTCCTCGGCCCTCAGGGTCTTCATCGAATACATAGCAGTGGTGGCAGCCTACCTGTGACGTTGAGGGGTCTGGGACAACTGGCTGATAATATAATAATACATTTTATTTATAAAGCACCTTTCAGAGATCAAAGCACTGAACATGTAATTCAGTAAAACATATACAAATATATAACACCGCCACAAAACATATTCAGAAAATCAAATACATAAAATCAGATATTCAAATTCAGCATAGTGATCTACAGCAGCATTATATAATAAATTCTTGTCAGCTGACCTCATCCAGGAAAGCTTGACTGAACTAAGTCTTGAGGGCTGATGTGAAGCTCTGGATGGTCAGGCACTCCCTCACCCAAGGTAGAGAATTCCACAGGGTAGGGGCTGCATACACAAAAGATCGAGCCCCAGATGTCTTTAAATGAACCCTGGGATTCTCTAGCAATCCCTCGTCGGTGGATCGGAGTGATTGGGAGGGACAAAGGAGATCTTTCGGATAGCGGGATCCCTGTTTGTTTAGGGCTTTATAAATCAGCAAGCTGACCTTGAAGGTAATCCACCACTGTACAGGCAACCAGTGCAGTCAGCGGAGCACAGGTGTAATGTGATGGGTCCTAGAAATACCAGTCGCAAGCCTGGCCGTCGCATTCTACACAAGCTGCAAGTGGTGAATATCAACCCCCAGCAGCCCTAGGTACAGGGCATTGCAGTGTCAAGGCAGGTGGTCACAAAGTCGTGGACCAAGGTTGAAAGATCATCAGGAGGAACCAGGTGCTTCACCTGGGTGATATTCCTTAGATCGTAAAACAAGGTCTTGACAGCAGCCAACACCTGCGATTTCAGAGTCAGCCCATCATCATAAATAATGCCCAGGTTGCGCATCTGATCTGATGGGTCCCTCCAGGCAGGAGGTGGATCGGTCCAGGGATCTGGCCTTCCAGACCTACATCCAACTTGGTCTCCTAGTCAACAAAGCCAATTCAGAACTTGTGCCCTCGCAGGTGATCAGCTTCTTCAGGGCAGAGCTCGACTCTTGCCGAGCCAGAGCCAGGCTCCTGGTGGACAGTGCAGAAGTTCTCTCCTCCTTTGCCCGATCATTTCAGGTTCGGCACTTGTGCCCTGCCCAGAACTTCCTGCACCTTCTGGGTTACATGGCGGCCTGCACCACCGTGGTCTGATGGGCCCGTTGGCATATGCACTTCCTGCAATGGGAGCTGGCCAGCCAGTGGTCTCAGCACAATGGTCACTTCGACCAGCTGCTTGCCTTGACCCAGGGGATGTGGGACACCCTCTAGTGGTTGCTTGTCCCAGAGCATCTGCAGGAAGGGATCCCGTTTATCTGCCCCAAGCCAACGGTCATCCTGATGACCGATGCCTCTCTCACATGCTGGGGTGCCCATATAGGGGAACACAGGGTCCATGGTTTCTGGACCCCCGAGGAGTCACGATGCCACATCAACCTGCTGGAGCTCCGAGCAGTTTGGCTGGTGCTGACTGCATTCGCTCCATTTGTTCCGGGTCAAGTGGTTCATGTCCAGACTGACAACACCATGACCGTGTACTGTCTCAACAAGCAGGGCGGGATGCACTCCCTGCCTTTGTGCAAGAAAGCTCTCTATGTATAGACCCTCGTGCACTGCCTGGAGGCAGATCTCCTTGCCAGCCATGTGACAGGAGACTCCAATCAGCTGGCGGACGCCCTCAGCCGGGTGGGCGAGGCGTCTCATGAGCGGTCTCTTCATCTAGAGGTAGTACACAGTCTGTTCTCCCAGTGGGGCACCTCTCAGATGGAACTGTTCACCTCCATGGAGAATGCAAAGCTGAGGCTGTTTTGTGCCCACCCTCCTCAGCAAGGCTCTCTGCAAGGGGATGCCTTCTTGAGGCCGTGGACCCCAGCCCTCTTCTTTGCCTTCCCTCCACTTCCTTTAATCCACAAGGTACTACTCAAGGTCATGAGGGACAAGGCACAGGTGATCTTCCTGGACTAAAAGTCTCCACCACTCATTCATACTAATGGGACTACACAGAAGGCGCTAGGACCCTGTGGAAGCCAGACATTTTCAGGAGGGCCGGCGCTGGGATAGGACCGTGTATGCATGGTGCTGCAAGACTAGCTCATGCCGTATAGGCTATCTTGGCATCGACCCTCCAACCGCCTCAGTTTCTTCTCTCCCGCCGTCGGGTGCACTTCGATGAGGACGTTGCTCAACTGCCAGGAGTCAAGTTTTCGTCTATATGACAGCAGCTATAGCTGTTCAGTATTCGTTTAACTTACCATTTTTAGAGTTCTTTCTTATTTAAAAAAAAAAAAAAGATGAAGAAGAAGAAAATCTCAGCCTGCCATCAATGGAATTGACCTTAGATGGTAGCGGTGACGGTAGGGAAACTTGGTTTGAAAGCTGTGATAGCAGTGGGGCTGTGTCCAGTCCGCCTCCGTTTGCGGAAGGGGGCTCAATTAAGGAACGATCCGGTGCTTGGGGGAGGACAGTCCCCGAAGCACAAAAGTAGCGGTTCTGGGGCCTGGTTCCACTTGACCTCAAGCTCTTCTTCCTCCTGTCGATTGGAAGAAGAAGTCGATTACTGCTGGTGGCCCACTGGTACGTCTGCGTGGGGATCATTGGTGGTGGAGAGCAGTAGGCTTGAACTGACTCCAGTGGGTTCCTGTGTGGCTCTGCTCTTAATGGCTGTGATCTTCGACTCCGGATCCCATCTCTGTCCTTGATGTGGTTCCGGTGAGCAGTTTCACCTCTGTGCCACCCTTTTAGAGCAGGGGGTACGGCGTCTGCCCAGTTTTCCTGGCCAGTGGACCCAGTTCCGGGGCCTGCGGGCCTCAGAGCCGCTGGACCATGGCTGGGTTGGTCGGGCCAGGATATGCGCAGTGCCCTCTCTGGTGCCAACGCCATTGATACCGACTCCTTGTGCCTACCTCCCTCTCCTTTTACCCTGCAGGGGCCGGCATGGGTTACCGCTTTCCTTCTCCCCCTTTTCTTCAGGTCTAGGTCCAGCAGCAGTTTTGGCAATGTGTGTGGTGCTGGTGCCGGGTCTGGCACTGTGAGTGGTGCTGGGGCTGGTGCTGGGTCTGGCGCCATGTGTAGTGCCACCACGGATGGCGCTGAACTATTCGCCAATCTAGGTGGTGGCGTCTCCCATGTTCCAGTCTAGACCTGCCTTTCGGAGGTTATTCTGGGGTAGAAGTGGATCTGGAAGAGTCTCTCCCTATTCTGCTTTGTCGAAGACGCAGCGGATGACTCATTTTATGGGCTGGAATGCGAGCCTTCTGTATCAGTGTGATGGGAGATCTTCTTTCCAGTTCTTTTTCCTCAGGGATATGGGTCCACCGTAACATTTCAGTCTTCATCTGTGGATCAAACCAGATTTCTGCATCTTGAGTTCCTACATTCCTCAGTATGAGTACACCCTGTGTAACACACTCAGTGCAATGCTCAAGAGGCTCCCGGAATCTAATGCTCCATTACTAGGGGCTTATAGCCCAATAATCAGCTGAAAGCTTTTATGGATGCCTACGACCCTGTCTTTAAGGCAGCTGCTACTGGCAGCAGGTGGTTAATGTCTCCTTGACTGTGCTTATCTGTTTGGCCCTCGGGTTGAGTTCTAGGGGCCACTCAGAACAATATGGCTGCCGTTTAAACAGGCAGCGCCTGCTGCCTCTCAGAGGGACAGGACCTTTGACATTCTCGTAACAGGCAATCCTTTCAAGGTAAAGGCCTAGGTGCCTTTATCAGAAACCAACCCAGTAGAGGGCACAGGGCCCCATAGTGCCCTGTACCAGCCTCTGTGGATCCAGCCCAGGTCCCACCTCAGCTGTCTGAGGGGGACTCCTCTCGGTGGTAGTAGGGGCGTCTAATTCAGTTATAGCCAGTGGAACTCCATTACAGCAGACATACGAGTCATCAGGATTGTCCGAGAGGGATACTCTTCCAGTTTCGCAGATTTCCCCAGACCTCCCACCCAGATGGTAGCCCAGTGTGTCCGAATCTCAGTCACACTCTCTTGCTTCTGAGATATGGGACCTCTGCGGGAACTGGGCAGTAGAAGTTGTTCCACAGCAGAATGGACCACTGGTTCCTATTTCCATTGCTTCTGGTTCCAAGATAACAGGCGGCATGCACCATTTGGTGACCTTGGAAGGTTAAACAAGTACCTGTTCATGGAGGAGTTCACTAAAACCTCTGTGTTCAAGTCTTCACATCCTAGATATTTGGCTCCTAGCTAGCCCATCCGGGCAAGAGACACAGGAGGCAGTTGCCACAGCTTCTCATTCCTCTCTAGGGGGTTTTCTGATTCGGGAAAGGTGCCAGTTTCAACTTCCCAGCAGCTCTTCTTCTTAGGAGCTCTCCTGGGTACCTCCAGGGTGTTTGTTTTTGTTCCAGAGGCTGGGAGAAATGACTGCTTCAGATGGCTTGTTACATCATAGAACATTACTGTATTTGGGCCCCTTTCGGTCAAGTGGATTCTGGGACTATGGGCATCCTACGCAGCAAGCAGTGGTCTCTGACCATGCATCTGCAATCCTCCATACAAAATGACAGAGCCTCAGACAAAATCTCTTGTGGGGAACTCATTGTCAAGACTTCCACACTCAGGTGTGGAGCCAGGAGGAATCTAATTTTTTCATTAATTTCTTAGAGATGAGAGCAATCTTATAAGCAGACTCCTAAAGGATGCCCTGTGCCATGAAGTGATCCTACTTTGGACAGACGACAGATCTGTATTACATCAGCAAAAAGGGTGGGGCACCATCCGACCCTCTCTGTAGGAAGGCTGTGAGAGTGGTACCTCGAGCACGGTGCGTCAGTTCAGATTTCGTGCAGTTGCTTTTGGGGAGTGGGGCAGTTCTGACCTACTCCTTTTTGCGTCCCCTGTCAATGCAAAACTGCCTCTGTCCTGCTTCAGAAATCCAGACCCTGGTGTTTCCTGTCAGGACGTATTCACTGCAGTAGGCAAGACACTCCCTGTACATTTTCCTCCTCGTCCCTTAATTTAGAGAGTGCTGCACAAGTTGTGGGCACGGGGGCAGGATGATTCTCATCGTCCTAGACTGGCCTCGGCAGAGATGATTTTCATTGATCAACAGTCTGTCAGAAGTTCCCCTGAGGTGACTCCATCTACGAGCGAACCTCTGACAAAAGGACTTTAGTCCATCCTAACCTGTGTTCCCTTCATCTCTATGCCGGGCTCCTCAGGAAATGGAAATGGGCAGTGTTTAGGTTTCCCAGACAATCACAGACATCTTCTAAGCCGCGTATAGGCCTTCCACCAGGAGGGCTTACGCGGCTAAGTGGAAACCCGTCTCCATCTGGTGTGCAAGACCCATCTAGATGCTTCGGTTGCACACCAAGTAAAGTGTTAGGGTGTCTCTTGGACCTGTCGAACGCAGGTCTGCATTACTTTGCAGTGAAGTTACACCTCTGTGCATTTTCAGTTCATCTTGAGCCAGTAGACAGCATGTCACTGGCTCAGTTACCATTAGTCAAGTTTTACTTCTCCCTACTTACTTCGTTAACTCCAGAATGAAGGAGAGCGCCCTCTTTATTTTTCTGGATGTTAAGAGGGTTCTGCGATTCTTTTTTTTTTTCTCCCCAGTTGTTTAACCAGGTGAGAGACACTAAGCTGAAAGCTTGTTTACAGGTGCAACCTGGAAGCACAGGGGAGTTAAGTGGCTTGCTCAAGGTCACACAGTATGCAAGTGGGGGCTGTGGGATTCAAACCCAGGTCTCCAGATTTGCAACTCAGAGCCTTAAACCACTGCGCTATACTGCCTCCCTAAAGGACATCTGCATCATGCATCTGCAGGGACATTCTGCATCAACAGAATGAAGGGATACGCATCTGAGCAACCATTGTATCTTTCAGCATGCCTTGGCTGGGTCAGCCCGTTGCCGCAAGATGTTTTTCCGCTTGGTTAGTAACATGTCTTTGACACTACTAATCCATGGCACAGGTCAAGTTGGAAGGCCGGGTTCACACCCCTCTACCAGAGTGGTTGCAGCTTTCCTAGCAGAGATTTGTAATGTTCCCATTGTAGACATCTGCAAGGTGGCAAGTTGAAGCTCATTGCATACCTTTGTAAAAGCACTGTGTTCTGAATGTCAATGCCAGACAGTTCACTTTCTTCAGCAGGACAGTCCTTATGGACTTCTGTCCCGAGTGAGCTCTGTCTCCTACCGCACTACTCGGGGGGGGGGGCATTTTTAGCTCAGTACTCTCCCATTTATTTTTATTTAGTTTTTGTTTACTGGGTAGGTGCAGTAGCCATAACAATGACTATTTTCAGGCACTTGGTGTGAATGAGTGTGGAGATGTTTAGTCCAGGAAGATATGGAAATATACGTACTTACCGTAATTCTTGATCTTCTTGGACGAAGTCTCCACCACTCATTCACACCACCCACCCACAATCCCGGGCTCACTCGTTTGTTTTAGTCTTCACTTCCTTGTTGCTCGGGCTGTGAAGTCATTGTTGAATTGACCCTTCTTACATGGGTCATCCAGGCATTCATATGCCCGGAAGTTAGGGTTAGGTTTCCTTCGTTAGTTTACGCTGCACCTCCTCAGTTGAAAAGGTACTGAGGGTGGTTGGAGGTGAGCAGCTGAGATAACCTATATGGCGAGGTTAGTCCACGGTGTCAAGGCGATGCACGTCCCATCTCACGCCCGCCCTCCTGAAGATTATTGGCTCCCATGGGGTCCTAGCACCTCTGGCATAGTCCCGTTGGTGTGAATGGGTGGTGGGGACTTCATCCAGGAACATCAAGAATTACGGTAAGTATGTAATTTCCATATCCTGGTTGCCCTGCCAGCACTGGTACCCAGATCTCCTCAGCAACAGGCTCCTGAGGCATCTTCCATTACGCCTGGACCTGCTCTCCATCAATCAGGGGAAGGTCCTCCACCCAGACCTTCAATCCCTGCACCTGACAGCTTGGTTCCTGAGTGGCTAGAGTTCCAGGCTTTGGGTCTCTCTGAAGATGTCCTCACTGTAGTGGAGGCATCTAAAAAGGAATCGACCAAGAAGTGTTATACTTTCAAATGGCGGAGATTCTCAATTTGTTGTCAGGGCAAGGGGTTGGACCCCTTGTCCTGTCGCCATCATTTTGGATTACCTGTGGTCTGTCTCTAAAGGGAGACTTCAGTCGATGACCCTTAAGGTGCACCTGGCAGCCATCTCTGCTTACCGGGCGCAGGCCGGTCAGTGGTCGATGGTGCAGAAGACCGTGGCCTGGCGCTTTTTCAAAGGCTTAGATCACATTTCCCTTCCAGTGCGTGAACCACCACCACCACCTTGCGACTTGTTGCTGGTACTAGCAAAGCTCATGGGCAAGCCATTCCAGCCGATGCACAGTAGTGACATGTCTCACTTGTCATGGAAGACCGCCTTCCTAGTGGCTATCACATCAGCAAGAAGGATCAGTGAGCTCCACGGGCTCTCGGTGGAATCTCCTTACCTGGTCGTCCACAGGGACAAGATCATTCTGTACCCCAACCCAAAGTTCCTCCCGAAGGTTATGTCGGAAGTTTCACCTGAATCAGGCGATGACTCTTCCGGTGTTCTTCCTGAATCACGACTCGGAGGCTGAACACAGGCTCCATACTCTTTGACCTGAGGCAAGTGTTTGCTTACCACAAAGAGCGCATGGCTGGAGTTCGGGGAGAGGTTCACCAGCTGTTTGTCACCTACACTGAAATCGCACCTGGCAGACCTGCAACCAAGCGGACGATTGGCAGGTGGATCACTTGCTGCATTGATCTCTGCTATAGGTTGGCAGGTAGGGAGCCTCCTGGAGGGCTTAGGGCTCCTTCTACCCTCTATACTGCTGTGTCAGTGACTGCTCCTAGGGACATCCCTATCCAGGAAATCTGCAGGGCTGCTACCTGGAGGTCAGCACACACCTTCATTTCCTATTACCACATTGACTTAGAGTCACGCCGGGATGCTGGTTTTGGGGCCTTAGTTCTCTGATCCTTATTTCCTAAGTAGGGGGTTGTGCACCTTGCCTCCCTCCTCCTGGAGAACTGCTAGGAGTCTGCCAGAAAGTGTGGATAGAACAACATATCCACATCCCTAGAAACACAGGTTACTCACCTGTAACAGTAGTTGTAACCCCAGGAATCCACTAATATTATTACTCTTTGCAGTGTCCGTTTAAGACAGCACTACCCCAGATCCAAATAGAATGCTATGCTGATTATGGAATGTTTAGCTTGTGCATTCATTTTCAAACTGCCCTATTCTAACTGCCTGGATTCTACCTCAGATTTTCTGTCTCCACTGCAAAGTTCAGACACCCTGAAGATCTCTCCATCAAGATCGTCTAAATTGTGCACAAGAACAAAAGAAACTTCAGTATTTTGTCTTATTTTTTCATTACTGCCTTATTCTTATTGTGTTTTAGCAATTTTACCTCATTTATAAGATGTTTAGTTTTTTTTATCGGTACTTCACAGTTTCTTTGAACCGTGGGGCAACCGATTGCTTGATCAATTTCAAAAGGAAACTGTTAATGAAGTTTTGAGTGTTTTTCTTTAAAAAAACATTTAAATCTACTAAATTTGAACCGAGGTGTTCCGGTTCTAATAGTGGTTCTCGGTTCCTGAACCAATCGGAACCGCAATTCTGTTTAAAAATTGTCAGTTTCTGAACCGATCGCTTTATTACTGAAAGCGACCGCTAAATCTTTAATATCTTCATATTGTAGCGGTTTCTGAGTCCTGTTTTCTTACAATGATGGATAAACCTAAAAAGAACACAGGATCTACAGGTTTTAAGAATTGTTTTAAATGTGCAGAGGTTTTTGCTAGAGCTGACAAACATGATCTCTGTCTGCTCTGTCTCGGTGTAAAACATTTCAGTGAAGATTCTGAGATTTGCAAGTCTTTCTCTGAAAAAACTGTGGAGAAGAGACAGGGAGAGACTGAAGAGAAGGCTTGAAGAGGGGTCCCTGAGCTCTGACCAGTCCACCCCCTCAAAAAATGTGGCAATTCCTTCTAGAGCCTCCAAATCCAGCCCTGATATGGTGAGGGCTCTAGTAAGAGAGGCAATCAGCCGGCTGACTCTCCGTTGCCTGCCAAGAAACTAAGGAAAAGTAAGCACACTGACACCCCAACTGAAACGCCTCAAGGGGTCCCTCAGGTACCCTTACATACTCCCTTTCCTGCTGACATTTCACAAGCCCTGGCTTTGTTACAGGTACTGCATGGCCTGCTCCCTGCCCAGCAACCTGTAACTGTAACTGCTCCACCTGATAAAGCTGCTGCCACCCCTCTGGTTTCTGTTTCCACTGTGGGTGGTGAGGTCGGTAATCATGAGGAGGAAGGAACAGAGCCTGAGGTGTCACCGGAGCAAGACTTTGGTTCTCCCCCTAGGCCTTCAGAGGATTTTTCCTCCCATTTTTCTTTCATTAAGAAAATGGTAGAAACACTGGACCTCCAGACAATTGAGGAAGTACAGGATGAAGAAGAGGTTCAATATATGGAACTAATGGGGCTAACACCCTCAAAACGACTTCTCCTTCCTCTCTATAAATTTTTCAGAAAAGACATTCTGGAAATATTAAAAGCTCCTCAGACTGTCACACCTATGGATAAAAAATGTGACAAAAAGTACTAACTTGAAAGATCTGGTGCTGACTTTTTATTCGACCACCATGATCATCGGCATTGTGCAGCAGGCAGCCTGTGAGAAGGCCAAAACCCCCTTGTCTTCTCATCCATCTGAAAAAGACTCCAGAAAGGTGGACAGTATGGCTAAGAGGGGGTACCTCTCAGCATCCCTTGCTATCAGGCAAGCCACTTATCAAGCCTATGCTGCTCTCTACCAAAAGGCTTTATGACACTCTGTGGTGGATATTGCAGAGGCAAATCCCTCTCTCACTGTTTCTGAATTGCTAGAGACAGCCCAATTTGGTTTGGAGGCTTCCAAATACCAATTCCAGATGTCAGCAAATACAAATGACACTGCTGCCAGATGGTTGGCTGATACTATAGTCATGAGAAGATTTGCCTGGCTGAGGGCCAAAAACCTCACCCAGGACACTCAAACCAAAGCAATGGAGTTCCCATTTGAGAGCCATTCACTTTTTGGTGCACAAACTGAAGCCTACATGAATAAAGTAGACAAATACAAGACTGCTTTCAGAAGTAATTCCACCAGGGACAAACCTTCTCCCTCCACATCCTATTCTAGGGGAGGCAGGGGCAGGTCTACCTTTAGAAGATCTTTCTTTCAAGTGCAGGCTGCTCCGCAAATACAGTACCAACCCCAGCAGATGGGTTTCTACAGGGCCAGGGGCAGAAGGGGCTCCCGCAGAGGGTCTCATTCTACCCAACCTCAACAACAGCAAAAGCAGAACCCCTGACTCTTCCCTTCAGGCTGCCTCTCCACGTCCAGTAGGGGGCAGGCTGTCCCACTATTTTCAGGACTGGTCAAGAATAACATCAGACAAGTGGGTCCTGGAAATAGTGGGTCAGGATCTCTCCCTTTGTTTCAAGTCCCTTCCCCCTCCAAGGGTAAAACATTTTGCATCAGTTCCTCCCTCACAGAGAGAACTGCTGGAGCAGGAGTTGAAAAACTTATTATTGGTAAAAGCAGTCGAGCCTGTTTCACCCAATCAAAGAGGGCAAGGTTCTAACAACAAAAAAGACTGGAGAGTGGTGGCCTATACTAGACCTCAGACGTTTAAACATGTATTTGGTGAAACCCAAATTCAAAATGGTCACAATGGCAATAATTCTGCCAACACTACAAAAAGGGGACTGGCTAGCCTCTCTGGATTTAAAGGATGCATATTTTCACATCCCTGTCAGAGAATCACAGAAGATCTCTCAGGTTCACTTCAGGCCACTACCAGTTCTCAACACTTCCTTTCGGCCTTACCTCTGCACCAAGAGTATTCACAGAGTGCATAGCAGTAGTAGTGGCACATCTCAGAAAACTGGGTGTCACAGTTTTTCCATATCTGGACGACTGGCTGATTGTGGGAAAATCCCAACAACAAGTGTCAGAACACTTACTGCTAGCTCAAAGTGTTCTCTCCTCCCTGGGGTTTCTTCTAAATGTCAAGAAATCTGTTCTAACCCCCGTCCAAGTATTGCAGTTCATAGGGGCAGAACTCGGTACAATTCTGGAAAGGGCCTTCCTACCCTTGGAAAGGGTACATGCCATTCAGCTTCTAGCAAGCTCATTTGTCTTGGCCAGGCCAAAACCAGCAACTCAGTTTTTACAGCTGTTAGTCCACATGGCTGCAGCAACAAGCACAGTCATGAGTGCCAGATTCCAAATGAGGGACATTCAGTTTCACCTCAGGGCCTATTGGTCCCAGAGACGAGGTTCACTTTCAAAACTAATCCCTGTAACAAAAACTCTTCTACAGGCCCTCCAGTGGTGGAAAGATCCAGACAATCTAAGGGACGGTGTGACTTTCTTACAGGCGCCCCCCTCCTTGGTGCTCACAACAGATGCCTCCCTCCTAGAATGGGGTGCCCACCTAGGGGACCACAACGTTCATGGCTCCTGGAGTGCTGCAGAGTCACTTCTGCACATAAATCTCTTGGAGTTAAGAGCAGTGTACCTAGCCATTCAGGCTTTCACTCATCTTATAAAGGGACAAGTGGTTCAGGTCAAAACAGACAATACCACCACAATGTACTATATCAACAAACAAGGAGGGACAAGATCCACTCCACTATGTACAGAGGCAATGCAAATATGGAGCCTGATTTACTCCATAAATGCCTCCATACAAGCAGTTCATCTGCCAGGGAAGGACAGTACACTGGCAGATGCTTTCAGCAGGATAAACCAGGCCCATCACGAATGGGCACTGAACAGCCAAGTAGTGCAAGCCCTATTCAGGCAGTGGGGAACCCCAGAGCTGGATCTTTTTGCTTCCCACCAGGATCACCATTTACCCCTTTATTGCTGCAAGGCTCCAGTGAAAGGAACTGTCCCAATGGATTCCCTGATTCTCGATTGGACAGGAAAATATCTTTATGCGTTTCCTCCTTTTCCTTTGATTCTCAGAGTACTCTTCAAGCTCAGTTCACAGCCAGCCTCAATGATTCTGATAGCACCAGACTGGCCAAGACAACCTTGGTACTCCCTGTTACTCTCAATGTCAGTGAGCGAACCGATCTACCTCCCTCAGAGGTACAATCTGCTGACTTCCTTCCAAGGCAGGGTGGTATATCCCAATCTCATGTCTCTCAGTCTCGAAGCTTGGCTCTTGAGGACTTAGCGTATCCAGACTCCCAGTACTCTCAAACAGTTTTAGAAGTCCTTAGAAGTTATAGAAAGCCTTCTACTAAGAAAACTTATGCTTCAAAATGGAAAAAGGTTTTCTGTTTGGTGTGCAGAAAAGGGCTTAATCCGAGCACAGGCTGGCATTCCAACCCTTCAAGATTATTTGTCTCATCTGCATTCCCTGGGGTTGCAACATTCAACCCTGAAAGTTCATCTTGCTTCACTTTCAGCTGATCTCTCTGTAGGGAAAGGGGTATCACTAGCCTCGAACCCCATATTTAGAAGGTTATTTAAGGGCCTTTTACACCTGTTTCCCCCTTATAGGGAACCAGTGCCAGCTTGGGACATCAACATTTGTATTGCCCAGCTTATGCTCCCGCCATTTGAACCCCTGGCTACTGCAGAATTAAAATTCCTCACCTGGAAGATAGTTTTTCTTGTGGCACTTACCTCTGCTAGGAGGGTAAGTGAGTTACAAGCCCTTTGTGTGGAAAAGGACTATATTTCTTTCCACAATGATAAGGTGGTGTAATAGAATATTCCTTCCCAAGGTGGTTTCTGACTTTCATTTAAACCAGTCTATTACCCTACCAGTATTCTTTACAGCAGACGCCAGTACTGGTGAGCGTAGGCTGCATAGTTTGGATGTGAAGAGAGCATTGAGCTATTATATAGCCAATACCAAGGATCATAGGCAGGACAGGCAACAATTGTTCCTTACCTATGGGGAAGTAGGTAAGGGATCTCCTGCTTCAAAGAGGACTGTATCTCGATGGATAGTCCAGTGTATTCAGTTTTGCTATACAAAGGTGGGCAAGGTCCCTCCTTCAGATTTTAGGGCCCATTCCATAAGGTGTACAGCTGCCACCATTGCAGCTGCCAGAGATGTTCCTCTTCTGGAGATTTGTAAAGCAGCTACCTGGAGATCAGTCCATACCTTTACTAAGCATTACAGCCTGGATACCCAGGCCAGAAGTGATGCCAATTTCAGAAGGGCTGTTTAGCAGTCTTTTTCCTAAATAGATTCTGCCCACCTCCTGGTGGTACTGCTACATAGTCTGCAAAGAGTAATAATATTAGTGGATTCCTGGAGTTAGAAGAAAAAATTACTCACCTGTAGTAATCTTATTTCTTTCCAGGGATCCACTAATATTATTACTCCACGCCCCTGGTCCTTCCCTTAGAATCTCAGAAAAATACTCTGTACAGCTGAGATGTCTCTCAGTATGATGGGTATGTCATCAGTTGGCGCATTCTCTAATACCTACCTGGTAGGTTCTTTTTCTAAGGGTGTATCTGGCCCAGAAAAGAGGACTCATTCTTTAATGGTTTGTTGGCCCTTTCTTGGCCTATTACTTCTTTTTATGGCCCTGTTGGCCATTAACTTTATAATTATTTATCGTTTTTTATATATATATATATACACACACACACACATATATTATGGCCTCTTTGCAGGCTTCACAGAAATCTGAGGTAGAATCCAGGCAGTTTGAAAATGAATGCACGAGCTGAACATTCCATAATTAGCATAGCATTCTATTTGGCTCCGGGGCAGTGCTGACTTAAAGGGGCACTGCAAAGAGTAATAATATTAGTGGATTCCTGGGAAGAATAAGAATACTACAGGTGAGTATTTTTTTCTTCTAGGAGTGGTATATGTTGTTCACTACACTGACCCGCCCGACTTCCCCTGGCTTCGATGCACAGTACTGCTTCCAGCGGGCAAGATCTGGCATCATTGTGCGAAGCCGAGGGTTATACCACCCGGGTGGGTGGGAGGAGCCAGCTTGAAGACTTTCTGGCAAAACTTAAGGGGAAAGGACACTGCTAGAAAATTTGGATGAACAACATATACCACTCCTAGAATTACTGTTACAGGTGAGAAATCTGTGTTTCTCAGACCTACTGAATCTAGCTCAGCAAGTACCCTTCTGCCTTCCAGTGCGAAGAGATTTTATGTTACAAGGTCCCATTCTCCACCCAAATCCAGCAGTGATGCAGCTCATGGCCTGGCTCCTGAAAGGAGGAGGTTCCTAAAATTAGGTTTCTCCAAGAGAGTTGAAACCTTGATGGCGTCCAGAAAAACTTTTACCTCTGCAGCTTACGCCTGAGTATAGACCACCTCTTCTTGGGCCAGAGGGAAGATTTTTGAGCCTTCAAACTCCACAATTAAACAGATTTTGGAATTCCTACAGGAAGCAGTGGAGAAGTGGGTGGCATTGAGGACACTGATAGGCCAGGTTTCCACTCTCAGAGCATCCTTGGGTTTCTCCCTAGGAACTAATAGGTTATTCATTTTTTACGTGTGGTTAGCAGGAGTCGTCTGGTGTTCCGATCCCTGGTTCCCCTGTCAGATCTTAATCTAGTTCTGAACGCTCTCTGTAAGGAGACTTTCTAACCGCTATCATCCATTTTGCTGGATGTGTTGTCTTAAAAGGTGTGTTTCTTGGTGAGTATGTGTTCAGCCAGGAGAATTGGTGAACTCTAGGCCTTGTCTCACAATGAGCCATACTGTATTATGCATAAAGACAAGGTGGTGCTTAGAACGGTTCTGTCTTTCGTCCCTAAAGTGCCCACGGCCCTCCATGTGAACCAGGAAATATGCCTCCATCCTTCTATCTGCAACCTTCTCAACCCAAGGAGAAGGAATTGCACAAGTTGGATTTGCGACAGGCAGTTAGGATCTACCTTAAACAGACGGCTGAGTTCCGAAAGTCAGATAGTCTGTTCTTTTTGGAGCAGCCAAACAGGGTCAGAAAGCCTCTAAGGCCACTCTAGCTAGGTGGATACGGGCCTGCGTTGCTAAGGCCTATGTCACAGAAAATAAAAGGCCTCCAGCTCTCATCAAGGCTCACTCCACCAGAGCTATGGCAGCTTCCTGGGCGGAGAGAGGCGAAGCATCTATTTTAGAGCTGTGCAAGGTAGTGGTCTTCTGTCCACATGTTCGCAAAACATTACAAATCGGATGTTCAGAGTTTTGCTGACGCAGTTTTTGGTCGCAGAATGTTACAGGCAACAGTTTGCAAGTAATTTTCTGCTTGCTTCTGGCATATGGGATACTATTCACCCCTTCCTATTTTTTTCTGGGTACTGCTTCTTAGAACCAGTTGTTTTGATTACCTATTGACAATGTGGAATGCTACAGAAGAAGAAATTTCTATATACTTGATAATTTCCTTTTCTGTTCTCAACGTTATCAGTAGAATTACCAAGACCTGACTCCTGTGGAGAATCTTATCGGATGCCAGGAGGGATGTCCTGTTTGAAAAAACTCTTACTTTTTTCAGACATCCCTCTATTTTCTGTCGCACTGTACACATATACAAAAGAAAAAATTAAATCAGCCTGCGACCGCAGGTTAACAGATTTCATTATATCTCTTAAGGTGTTTTTTTCCTTGTTGCAGGTAGTCTCACTGAATACAGTGTTTGCCTGAAAGTTATACCTCATTGTGTGGCCAGCTTCAGTTTTCCAGATCTGTGACTGGTATGTAGTGTGTCTTACTGCCTGATTGTCTTATTCTTCAGGGAGGACCGAATCATCCAAATCTTGTGTTCAACGGAGAGCATTTTCTTCCTCGGCTGTCTGCTAGGAAGGTAAGACAGCATCTGTTTACAGTGTTAAGGAATGTTGCATACAGGTAATTAGTTATAATATAGGCAAATGTGTAGCTACTATGACACTGTGAGGTCAGTAGTGACTGAGGAGTTACTGCTGCTTGGAATATTCATGTGCCTAACATTCTAAAGTGTGGGTTGTGCCATTTTCCCTGGTAGGGGTGCACTATACCTAGTTGTTTTGATTACCCATTGGCAATGTTGGAGCTATCAGAAAAGGAGATTACGGTAAGTATGAAGACATTTTTTCTTTCTCCATCCAAGTGCACATGGCTGTCATTCCAGCTTTCCATGTGCCTATTGAGGGTCGTACAATTGCCCAGCTGGAGGTGGCCCATACAATTTTGAGACACATTCTGCATCTGAAACCTCCCATCTGTAACCCAGTCCAGGTTTGGGACCTGAATTTTATTTTGTAAAAGCTTGCTTTGCCTCCTTTTGAGCCAGCCATTACTTGTGGCCTACACTTTCTTGCAAAGCATTATTTTTAGTTGGCATCACTTCTGCTTGGAGGATTTCAGTGCTGCAGTCTGTCATGTGTGAGCTTCCTTATTTGATTTTCCACAGAGACAGGGTATCTTTCCATACTAATCCTAAGGTCTTGCTTCAAGGAAGGCACTTGCAACAGGCTACACCAGTAGGACTAGCCGTCAAGTGCCAGGACCACACCAAAAATGTCTAGCTAGTAGTCTACCACAGGGGACCGTCCACAGCCGACGAAAACCACTGATGTCAGCCTATCCTGTAAAGGCGGCAGTCCCCCACACCTCCTTCAGTTCTTTTCCTACTGTCGACCAGCACGCATCGGACCTTAGTGGATGTCGCAGCTACAGTCAGCCGCCATTACCCGTGCTTGCTGTTCTCTTTCATTTTCCTTTTTTTCTTTACTGTTAAACATCAAATTTTTGGTGTTTTCGTTGATGTTTATCTTCTCCACCAGCCTTGTCTTCCAACTGTTCCACTAAGTGTGCCTGCAGTAAACAGATTCCTGAAAAAGACAACCACTCTGCGTGTCTCATCTGCCTAGGACCTAGCCACGCTACTGAAGCCTGCCAGATCTGCCAGAAATTCAATCAGGCCACTCGGAGACGTCGTCTTAAAAACTCTGGAGAGCCACCTTATGAAGCAGAAGTTGGTTGCAATGGAAATGGAGCTGCAGGCCAGGAGCTCTTCAGGCTCACCGGCATAGTCCTCCAGGGCCTCATCTGCTCAGAAATCTGATGGGAAGCACAAGCACTGGGATAAATATTTGGACTGGGACCGGTCTGCTTCCTGCTTGTGGTCACCCCCCAAACCCATCGACCATGATGGTCGACCTCCTGCGGGGGCCTTCAGCCTCACCTGCCCTCTCTTCTACCGGGCTCCCAGTGGCTCAAGACACCTGTCTCATTGCTATTTCAGGTGGCGGCTCCTTGGGACAGGGACTTTGCCTCCTGCTCCCCAGCCCCTGATGCTCAGGCCCATTATCTACCACGGGCTCTCAGCCAGGTAGCTTGGCCGGTGTTGGTTCATCCGATGTCACTTCCTCCCCTGTTACCCTCCCGGCCACGGCGCTGCAGTTATCGGTCCCTACCACTGGGGCTAACTCTAGTCTTTCTGGGCAGTGCCCACAGTAGGCTACCACTGCCTCCTCTTCTCCAGTGTCGCCTCTACCCAGGGTGTCTCCTTCTCCCCCAGGTACCTGCTTCTCCGACTAGGCATGTGCCATTCCCATTCCCCTGGATGCTCCTGGCCGACACCTGCTGGGCCACCGCCAGTACTGCCATTGCCCCAGCCTGTGGGCCCAATGCTGACTTTGTCCATGCCGCAGCCAACGCCCACTGGCCGGACACTGGATCCTCGGCCCATGCCAGGTGGCCCTAACACTGGGTACCCAACGCTGGCCACACCGGTGTCATACCCTTACCCAGCACCTTCCTGTCGCTACTCACCGGTTTACAATCTCCTACCACTGGTGGATTATAATGCCCTGTTTTCGGTGTGTTGGTCCTTTGTCCAGCAGTACACCCCCTGCTCCTTAAGGGCCGCCTCTGGTGTCTTCTCAGTGTCTGCACCGGGACCCTCCACTTCAGGATGCAGGCCAGGCTGGCCCTAGTAAACCCCAAACATCAGCGTCTTCCAGGTCTCAACCCAACGTCGGCTCTGGCCATCACTGGGATGAGCATATGCCACTGGCTTTGGACCCAGATAGCGAGACCAATAAGGATGACGTGGACTGCTCAGGGTCTTTCTCCCTGCCCAGGGAGTCTTCAGATGGGGATGACCCTCCTAGGGAGGTCCCTAAAGCCCCCCCCCCAAGATAATCCAGTGCTTATGGACGTCATGTGCCTCATCCAGTCCATTATGGACTGGGAAACAGAGGAGCAGGACCCAGGCCGCTGTCGCCTGGCTGTATAATTAAGGCAGTGGGACGCCCTCCATGTGATGGTGCCACCCATGATTTACTCCTATGAGAATGTCACAAGGGCAGCATGGAATCACCCCTCCGTTGCCCAAGAAGGTGGACCGTCTTTACCATGCCCGTGCTGGTAAACCCTGCTTAAGGAGTCACCCTAAGGCTGATTCCATGGTCATAAATGCAGTACATGACTGTACCAAAAAGCCCAAGCACCTTAGTGCCCTTCCCCCCAGACAGGGAGTCTCAGCAGCTGAACCATCTGGGTAAGCATGTGTTCGTGTCTACTACCCTAGCTATCCGGGCCATTAATTACCTGGCCCATATGGTCCAATATCAGAATGTCCTCTGGGATCAGGCCAGGGACCTGGTGCAGGCGTTGCCAGAAGACCCCACCAAGGTGCAGTTTGCCCGACTCTTGAAGTCAGACTCCGACATTGGCAGCCACGTTCTCCGGGCTGCTGATGATGCCTCTGGGTGTGGATAGGATGCTGGGGTCTGCCTCCAGCACTATTCTTAGTTTCAGGTCTCCGGCTTTACCTCGGATGTGCAAGCCAGCATCTTGGATGCCCCCAGGGCTCTGTCCTTTTTGGGGGGGATGTCCAGGATATCATACATGCATAGGTAGGGGTATCGCAAGTAGGAGAGGAGAAGTGATCATGCCACTGTACAGGTCCACGATTAGACCACACCTGGAGTATGTGGTACATTTCTGGAGACCACACTCGCAGGGAGACAAGAATAGAGTGGAGAGGGTCCAGAGAAGGGCAACCAAAATGGTGCAGGGCTTGCACAAGAGATTATATGAAAAGCGGCTTGAGGAGCTTGACCTGTACATGCTGAAAACTAGAGAGAGAGGGGATACGATATAAACTTTTAATGTTTGAGGGGAATAAACAGAGTGAGGGAAGGGAGCATTTTCAAAATGAGTGAAAACACATCAACTAGAGGACACAGTTTAAAACTGGAGGGAGGCAAATTCAAAGGAAATATGAAGGGAAAATACTTAACTGAGAGGGTGGTGGGTCCCTGGAATAAACTGCCTGAATGGGTGGTGGGAGTAAACTCGGGTGGGAGAGTTCAAGAGGGCATGGTAGATACCTACATGAGATTAAATAAGAGAGGTAAGGTTATGAATCCATTTGGGAAAACGGGGGTTGGAGACTGCATTGGGGAGGGTGGGCGAGAAAATGGGGAGTAAGGGGAAAGGGCAGAGGAGCCTATGGGGAGGGGAAGGGGCAGACTAGATGGGCCAATGGGTCTTTTTCTGCCAACAGATTTCTCTATTTCTATCATCTCCACCTTGCAGGGGTCGAGGTGAGCCCTTAAGTCGGTTCATTGGCTCGAACAAGCGAGAGGACACAGTTGCCTCGGCTGCTGTGGCCACCAGAGCCTCTTGGGCATCTGCGGCCGTCCTGCTAGCACCCACCCCCACCTCCTAACTCCTTAGCCACCCTTCCCCCCAGGCCGAGACTCTAAAGGAGGCAGTAAGGAGTCTGTTCTCCCTCCATCTGGATGGGTGGCAGGGAGTGACCACAGATAATTGGGTGCTCCAAATCATAGAGCATGGGCACACGCTGGCCTATCCTGGATCTGAGCCATCTGAATCTGTACATAGAGTACAAACACTTCAGGATGGTCACTCTCCAGGGACTGTTTCCTCTTCTGCACCAGGGGATTGGCTGTGCTCTCTGGACATGCAGGATGCTTACCTGCACATTCAGATTTTTCCCACCCATCATTGCTTCCTCCGTTTCCATTTTCAGGGAGCCCATTTTCAATTCCGGGCCTTCCCTTTTGGCCTTTCTTCTGCCCCCAGGGTGTTTACCAAGTGCCTGGTGGTCATGTTGGCGGCTCTGAGGAGGCAAGCCTTCTATGTGTTCCCTTACCTGGATGATTGGCTGCTAACAGCCCCCTCCAGGGACCGCCTGGTTCAGGCTCTAGACTACACCTTGATTGACTGCTAACAGCCCTCTCCAGGGACTGCCTGGTTCAGACTCTAGACTACACCTTTTGCCTATTCCAGGCCTTGGGGATCACCGTCAGTCTGCCGAAGTCCTGCCTCTCTCCTTGCCAGTGCCTTCAATACATAGGAGCAATCCTAGACGCTACCCAGGGCAATGCCTTTTTGCCCGTTGACAGGGCGGATTGACTGATGGAGGAGGTCCCCGCCAGGGTTTTCCTGCACCTTCTGGGCCATATCTCACTCACACCGGTAAACATCTGTAGGTGGCCGCAGAAAACATCCCCCTTCAGGCCGGTAGACATCTGTAGTTGGTGGCAAATCACTTACAGTCACACCGAAGTACATCTGAGGGCGTATCCAGTTTGAATATATATATTTAGCCAGTCAATCAACTTTGGGCTTATTTAAGTATTTCTAGGGATACTTCACCACCTGCTTATTTTTGTATGGATACGTAATTTGGTTTTGATATGTTATATGTTTTCCTTAAAAAAAGTGTTTACGTTGTTTTTTTTATTTGGAAAAAAATCAGTTTTGGGGGATATTTCGGCTAGTATAGAAAAAAAAAACTAATTGCTTAGAACTGATTGCGTACCATCATTAGAAAGGTAATTTTGTGCTAAACAACTTTGCCACTGATACTTCTTGTGTAGCAGTTACAGTTCATGAGGTATTTGTATGGTTTTTATTTTTTATTTTTCTTAATCAGTTTTTTTTTTTTTTTTTGAGTATTTTGGCTAGTATAAAAAAACAGAATTGCTTAGAACTGATTGCATACCACCATTAGAAAGGGAGGCAGTATAGCACAGTGGTTTAAGGCTCTGAACTGCAAATCTGGAGACCTGGGTTTGAATCCCACAGCCCCCACTTGCGTACTGTGTGACCCTGAGCAAGTCAGTTAACTTCCCTGTGCTCCCAGGTTGCACCTGTAAACAAGCTTTCAACTTAGTGTGTCTCACCTGGTTAAACAATTGGAAAAAAATTGGAAAATTAATTTTATGCTGAACAACTTTGCCACTCGTACTTTGTGTGTAGCACTTATAGTTCATGAGGTATTCGCATTTGCATTTGTTTATGATAGCTGCATATAGCATCATTTTTGCTTCGAAAGGCGGCCCAGGATGCAGTTTTAAGAGTATAGAGGGTGGAACTGTCAGAAAGCTGCTGTGGACTGAATGAGATATGGCAGCAGCAATTGCCATCGTTCCCCTGGCCTGCCTATACATGCGACTTCCTCAGTGGACCTTACAGGTCCAGTGGGACCAACGCATAGACGATCTGGACCAGTTGGTCCTGGTTTCTGACCTGGTCCGGGGGGGGTTCTGTCGAGGTGGCTAGATCTAGCCAACTTCCTTCGGGGAGTCTCCTTTCAGCTCTCCCCCCAATCAGATTCTCACGAAATACTCTTCTGGCTTGGACCGGGGTGTGCATCTGGCCAATCACCAAGACCCAGGGTACCTGGACGGAATTGGAACAGAGTCTCTATATCAACATCCTGGAATGCGGCGGTCCTTTTAGGCCCATGAGGCCTTTTAGACTCATCTCCTTCCGGTCCACTGCTGGTGCAAATGGAAACGGTGTGGTGGTGTATTACATCAGCGGGGGCGTTCTTACCCTCTGCGTCAGGAGGTGATGAGAGTCTGGTATTGGGCCATCGAGCACAGTCTGGAGCTCTCGGCTGTACATGTTCCAGGCTTCCAAAATGTCTTGCCCGACAGTCTCAGGTGGTCCAGTTCGCAGGCTCATGAGTGGGAGCTTCTAGCTTTGGTGGTCGAAGATCTCTTCGACAGGTGAGGTTGTCCAGAGTTGAACCTTTTCCTGCGTCCCCACTCAACACAAAACTGCCACTTTTCCGCTCACTCGATGCTGGGCCTGGAGTTTTCTGGCAAGATGCATTGTCCCTCTCCTGGAAGGGTAAGTTTCTATACGCCTTTCCTCCCTTCCCGCTCCTCCAGAGGACCCTGCTCAAGCTCCTGTTGGAAGGGGCGGAGATGATACTCATAGCTCCCTTCTGGCTACATCAGATTTGGTTCCCCTTGCTGCAACACCTGACAGTGGAACCTCCAGTGCTGTTACCCCTGTGCACCGGCTTGCTCTCCCAGGTCCAAGGCATCCTAGTTCATCCAGACCTCAGGCCCTTGTATCTTCATACGTGGCTCCTGTGGACCTAGCTGTTGCCCACTTTGGAGTGTCATTTAGGGTCAAGGACATCCTGGTGGCTGCTAAAAAGCCATCCACAGAGCAGCTTACGCTATGAAAAAGCGTTTCTCCCTTTGGGCTGCTGCTCAGCAGTTGGACCCTTTCACTTGTTCTGTGAATCAGGTGTTGGAGTACCTTCTTTCCCTCTCTGACTCTGGCTTGGGGTACTCCTCGCTCAAGGTGCATCTTTCCGCCATTTCTTCATACCATGCACCTATTGAAGGCAAAGCTGTCACCCAGCTTGAGGGTCCCATACCTTCCTGTGGGGCATTCTGCATCTGAAACCTCCCATTCAGGATCCGGTCCCTCCATGGGACCTTAATTTTATGTTGGAGAAACTCATTTTACCTCCCTTTGAATCAGCTGCGAGTTGCGAGCTGTGCTTTCTGTCGTGGAAAGCACTCTTTTTAGTTGCTGTCTCTTCTGCTCAAAGGATTTCCGAGCTCCGTGCTCTTATGTGTAAGGAGTCTTATTTGAATTTTTTCACAGAGACAGGGTGTCTTTGGGTACTAATCATAAGTTTCTACCCAAGGTGGTGTAGGAGTTTACTTTGAATCATTCCATCCACCTTCCAGTTTATTTTCCTGAGTATTCTAATCAGGGGGAGGCTTTGCTCCATACTTTAAATGTACATAGGATTTTGCGGTACTGTACAAACCACATCAGACCTTTGAGGAAATCTGATCAGTTTTTTGTTTTGTTCACCGCTAAAAGAGAGGGTGCCCCTGTTTCCAAACAGTGTTTGTCTAAGTGGTTAACAAATTGTTTTCTTTATTGCTGCCTCAAGTACAACAAGACCATTCCGGTTGTGGTCAAGGGCCATTCCACCTGGCGTATGGTCTCCTCTATGGCTTTTTTCAGAAATGTGTCTGCTGTGGAGATTTGTGCAGCTGCCACGTGGAGTTCTGTCCACACCTTCAACAAGCATTACAGTCTAGACATCATCTCTAGGCGCAGAGCCAGTTTCGGCCTGGTAGTACTTCAGGGTCTTCTTTCTTGAGTTCTTGGCTGCTGATCTGTCCTCCTTCCAGCCTTATTCTCCTGGTGATACCCAGTACTGCTTGGACACAGTGCTACCTACACTAGCCTGCTGCAAGAGCCTTCCTTGAAGTACGATAGTACAGTTATGTAAGAACTTAGCATAACAGTAGATCATCAGAGAAGCACTTGCAGCAGGCCTTGCTTTCTTTCCCTCCTTCCCCCTGCTGCTCTTTGTTCCTCTTGTGCTTCTGCCTTTCTTTTGGCTCTCAGAAACCTCCTTGGTTCTCAGTTTGCTGCCTGTTTGGCGTCTCTGGTGGGAGAATTGAGGTAGGTGTGGGGAACATAAGGATAGGCTGACATCTGTGGTGGGTGGCCTCCTGTGTTAGACTGCTAGCTAGAGGTTTTCCGTGTGGTTCTGGTGCCTGCCAACTTAGCCTTACCATTGTGGCCTGCTGCAAGAGCTTCTCTTGAAGATCTATTGTTACAGTAAGTTCTTATGTAACTGTACTTTTCTCCCAAAGGTGGTATCTGAGTTTACTTTAAATCAAACCATCCACCAGTCTATTTTCCAGAGCATGCCAATCCAGGGGAAGTATTGCTCCATACTCTGTATGTACATAGAATACTCAGGCACTCTATACACCAGTGGTGCACAACTTTTTTTTGTGGAGGGCCAGACTGAAAACCGAAGTCGAGGCCGAGAGCCGAGGGCCACTGTAAAACGACCCAAGGTGACAAATGTCCAGCAAGACATTATTAAATGTAAACATAAAATAAATCCAAACATACATTTATCTATCTATCTATCTGTCTGTCTATCTATCCACGTTACTGAAACTAAAATCAAATAAACAAAGGCTGCAAGGGGAATCTGCTAGGGCCTTGGGGGCCACAGACAGCTGCTGTGGGGGCCGTTTGTGGCCCCTGGGCCATATGTTGTGCATCACTGGTGTATACCATACAAAGGACTGCAGAAAGTCCTTGCAACTTTTTGTTTAATTCGCCGCAGGAAAGAGGGTGCTCCAATTTCTAAACAGTGCTTTGTCCAAATGGCTAGCAAACTGTATCACTTTCTGTTACAGGAAGTATGGTAAGGAACTTCCTGGGGTGGTTCATGGCCATTCCACAAGGGGCATGGCTACCAGTGTTGCTTGTTTCAAAAATGTCTCTGCTGCTGACATCTATGCAGCTGCCATTTGGAGTACTGTCCACACTTTCACTAAGCACTATAGTCTAGACATTGTCTCTTGAAAATGGCTAGCTTTGGCCTAGCTGTGCTTCAATGTCTTCTTTCTTGGGCCTGTATGCTCCAGCCACCCAAACCGTTCATGGTCAGTACTGGTTGGTTCTTGTTCCATAGATATGGCCTGATGCAAGAGACATCATTGAAGAAGATAGAATAGTTTCGTATTTCCCTAACAGTAGCTCTTTGAGATAATCTTTTTCATCAGGCCATGCTGTCCCACCCTCCTTTCCCATAAAGGTCCTGATACGCTTAATTAGTGCTATCTCCATCTCCATGATGGTCTACCTAGAGCTCTGTGCCTTGCCTGGTTCACAGAGCACTAGATTCTCTCCTGGTTCCCTATAGAGTGGTCGTCAGAGCATGATCTCCGGCAGGCAACTGACAGGAGGAGCTGTCCACGTTTATGTAGCAGCTCACATCTGACATCGTCGTGGGAGGTCCCTGGTGGACTACTTGAAGAAATTTCCATGTGGTCCTAGTGCCAGGTGTCTTATAGTTTCATAGGAGTGACCTGATGAAAGATATTCTCTCTAAGATCTGCAGTTATGGTAAGGACATAACTGTTCTTTTCTGTACATACGAGTTGAGATCATAAAGATCTAGTATGGGCTGCCAGCACCCCATCCGTTTCAGGACCAGGAAGTAGCTGGACACAAATCCTTGACCAGCCAGGGAGTCCAGGAAAAAGACTGTAGCTCCTTTTGCCAGGAGCTGAGCAACGTCCTCCTGAAGGGTGGATGGCATGTCCCGAGATGCCCCAGACTCTTGAGGCACATGGAGGCAATAGGGCGGGAGAGTCTCGAAATTGAGAAACAGACCTCTGTCCACTACGTCCAGAACCCCATTGTCCATTGTAATAGCTGACCAGTGAGGAAAAAAGAGATGCAGTCTGCCTCTGATGTGAAGAACAGTTGGGGACTGGACAGGTGATGGGATGACACTACCCCCCCCCACCACACACCCGACCCTTCACTGGGAAGGCTTAGAGATGGCACTGGCGTCTGTTGCTGGAGGGGCACCACTACCCCTGCCCCCTCCCTTTGGACCCTGCCCTTCAGATTTCTTGGGGTGCCAGCTGTGGAACTGCCTCTGCTGGCGCTGTTGCCGAGGAGGTGGTGACTGAAAGGGACCGGTATTGGAAGGCCGGTTTCTTGGGCTTCTTTTACAGGTCCTTCTGGGATGATGTCACAGAGTCCAGGATGGCATTTGATTTCTCATTCACCAGCCGCTGTTGGGTGTCAACTGTGAAGGTGGACAGATGCAGTCAGACCCTGCAATGCACGAAGACAGCTGCTGCCACTGTACAGGTACACGAATCACCCATGTCCAAGGCTGTCTGAAGCTGTTGTTTAGCTAGCATTTGACTGTGGTCCCAGATGAGCTCCACTGTCATATGCAGCTCTGGGTGGAGGTGGGGGACAATGATATTGAGCGTGCCCATCATGGTGTGGCCATAGCTAGCCATCATAATGGCATAACTAAGCTGCCTGAGATCCAGAGTAGCCTCTGTGTACACCTTTTTAGCAGAATGATCAACCTTACAAGACTCTTTTGTCCAGAGGCTTATCCACATTCCCCTGATGTCCGGACTTGCAGAACATCGAGTCTGAAACCAGCCCCTCCATGGAAGGGTGGTCCAAGAAGCTTGAAATGGCACCCATTGGGACCGCATACTTGTGGACCATATGGGCTGAGGGTGCCAGGCAGGATGCTGGATGCTGCCAGAGCTCCAGGTCCAGTCACAAGATGGCTTCAACCACCAGGAAGGAAACCCCCAGGGACATGTCCCTGTCCAGGATGTCTGTGAGAGGGTAGGCAGCCCTCTTCTAGATGGCTCTAAGGGGATACCCGTGGTTTCCAAAGTGAGGCAGAGAAGCCCACCAAATGACATTGGCCCTTGGTCAGTGGAAGACTCTTTGACCAGCTCCCAGTCGAAGAGCAAAGCCCCGCAGGAGATTATCGACTCCTGGTCCAAGTCAAGGGAGGACTCCTCGAAGATGGCCTTGAGCTGTAACTCACCACGGACCTCCTTGGACTCCTCACACTCAGTGATCCTCACTGAGAACTGTCCTGGCAAGCCAGGGACTAAACGTCTGACCTCCTTGAAGGGCGTGCCGGTCTGCAGCTGTTGGAGTGGCGGCTCAACCGGAATTGGTGGAAAGACAGGTGTTGGGTGTGGGCCAGTAGGTGAACAACTGGCGACTGACTGGATGCCTTACCTTGCACCATGCCGGTGACCCGTGTTCAGGAGCGAGCACGGACTGCTGGGGTCGGCGGGGAAGAGAGGATTGGCGGCAGTGGCAGCTCTCCTTCTCTGGGGGGAGTAACCTGCAAGCTCCACCGTGATACCGCCACCGGGGGAGCTGGGTGGTAGTGCTGTAGAGAGAAGGCAGCATGGGAATGAGGCAGACGTCAGCAGAGGGGCGGAGGAGGCGCTGGCCTCACCCGCCTCCGCTCATTGGGCCCCTCGCTCATGCCCGACACCATGGGAAGGACACAGGAAAAACACCCCCGTCTCGCCTAAGTGATGATGACTCACTGCGTGCCCATGGATCATCGGGGCAGACTCCGCTGTGCCGATCCACGATCGAAAGTTGGGGAGATAGGGTCCTTCCCCAACCTACACCAGGGGGTAATCTGGCCATCAAGGGCTTAGTGTGGCACTAGGTACTCTAGGGGCAGACCCCGGCGAGAAGAGGTACCATGCAGCAGAGGAAGTCTGAAAGAGTGGTGAGAGGGGGCAGGGAGATGGATAATCACAGAGTAAAAAAAAAAACTGGCGACTGACAGGGAAGTACAGAACCTTGGGGTAGAACCCCTACCCTGCCCCATGATGGCGTACTGCTGCCAGAGGAACTCCTCCTAATACTGATGCATTTTGAAGCAGTGCTGCTTCTATCCGAAGAAAAAGGAGAGTGAGGATCACTGCTGGTGGCACCTCCCAGTCAAGTGGGATTGAGAGCACAAACGCTATGACTGAGACCTCAGCCGTCGGTCGACAGTGGGAAGGGTCATTCTTGGACTGACCATAGACGTGCCTGCCCATTGGAAAGAGGCTTGTCCCAGATTGGTCGAGCTAGGCCCTGCTGGGTCAGAATTGAAGTGCTATGGTCTGCAAGATCGAATCCTCAACATTATCCGACAACGGGTTGAGGAATATGTTGGCTGGCTGGTCGACTGGAGTCAGTCTACTAGCTCATCAGCAATGCCAGGGATCCTTCGGCCTACCCGACCTGTCCCTTGACCGAGGAGTACTTGACCTTTGCCAAGTGATCAGGCAAGATTAGGGACCGGGAAGACCGTGATCTCTCCCCATCCCATGACTGGCAGTGGTGCAAAGATTTGTTTTTCACCTTGGTCATTGACCCAGAGCCGTGGAGGACAGGGCTCTCCCCAAAGGACTGGAAGGGACTGGCACAGTTCATAGAAGTGACCCATGATGGTCCCTCCAACACTGGCCCCAGCTGGGAAAAGTGCTGAGGCTGATGAGGTGCCTGCCATGGTAGCAACCGCTGAGGAGTTTTTGTTGCTCTTCAAGCAGTCCTTCAAATCCTGTTCTGAAGGCTGTTCCTTAGCAAGCTGGAGCTTCCTCTTCTCAAGAGATGCTGGGAGCATGGAGAGGCAAAGGCCACACCCCATGTGTTGCTTGCCCAGGCTGTACATGCATGTGTCATGCAAATCAATGACCAACATTTTCTGGCATCACCAAACACAGAATTTGATTCTGGGCTTCTTGCAGTCCATCGTAGCCGTGAATGGAGTCGAGGAACCCACCGTTTAACTCTGAATAACAGTTCACCAATAATGCAGAGAAAATTCTTAAGTGGAGTGCAAAGGAGGTGACCTGTTCTTCCAGTGGAAATAAAGATCTGACATCATGGGGCTGAGTTGGGGGATATTTCCACCCGGGAGGTGGGAGGAATCTAGGTGGCAGCACAGCAGGATGCCAAGGAAGGATTCCCACCTACAATAAAACACAATCATGGTGCGCTGACGAACTAAAATAGGAGCTGCTGCTCAGGGCTGCAGCTATGAATTTTGGGGCCCCGGACAAGTCACTTGAAATGGTCCCCTGTTTCCCAAACCTGCTAATGCCAGAGGTAATGTCAGCTCCTCAGGTGGGCCCCTCCTGAGCTCAGGGCCCCGGACAACATCCCCACTTTCCCCCCCATTACTGCGGCCCTGCTGCTGCTAGTCAAGGCAAAGATAATTCTAATAACACAGAAGAAAACAGCGCTACACAGGGCTCCAAAATAATTCAGATTTATTACAGAGCTGCCATACAAAGAATTACCCCAAATAATTGTAATTGTTTGTATGGAAGCTCTGTAATAAACTTGAATTATTTTGGAGCCCAGTGTAGTGCTGCTTCCTTTTGTGTTATTGAAAGAGTCTCTCCTGGAGGACTTCCGGTGACGTCATGCCCCGGGTTGCAGCCTGAATTAGAGGGCTCCGTCGTGATCCACCGGCAAAACCTCCTAATTACTCCTAATTCAAGTTAAAAATCAGAGAAAAGTCCAGAGGAAGGTTCAATATGGGGAAAAAAAAGATCGAGTGAAAATTAAAGCTACAGACCTGCCAGATGCGGAGCGATTACAAGAGGACGGCTCGGAGAGTGAGGGATCGCAGGCCTCATTTGGCTCCTCTCGAGACGCCACGGAGGGTAGTCAAATCCCCCTCACGATATTGCAAAGGCAAATGACTCGGATGTTAACTGAGTTACGGGACTTTAGGAAAGAAATCAGATTAACAACGGCAGCCCTTTGCACAGATATGGGTAAGCTTGAGAAGTGACAAGAGGAGGCAGAGTCCCAGGCCCTTGAGACGGATCGCCGCGTTACGGAGATGGAAAGAGCTATAGTACAAATGCATAACATGGTCACGGCCCTGCAAAATAGAGCGGAGGATGCTGAAAGTAGAAGCAGAAGAAATAATATCTGAATCTTGGGAATACCCGAAGGGGCTGAAGGAAATGAAATGCGGAATTTCATCCAAAAAACATTGAGAGCTGTTATCACTCCCACCCTCCGTGTCGCTTGAAATAGATAGAGCTCATCGAACCCTAGGCCCGAGGCCTCCAGCGGGCGCACGGCCCAGAACAATCTTAGTTCGCTTTCTGAGATTTCAGGATAAAGAATTAGTGCTTCATACTGCATGGAAAGCTCGAGTGGTTATGCTGTCGGGCAGCAGGCTCTACTTTGAAAATGACTATTCCCCAGAGATAATGGCCAAACGCAAAGCCTTTATCCCACTGATGAGAGCGCTCAAGGCGAAGGGAATTCGTTTCAGGACCCCATACCCAGCGAAACTCGTCGTCCTCTTCGAAGATGGACCGCTGACGTTCGAGAATCTGGCCACAGCTGCTCAAGAACTGTGAACCCGAGGAATTGATGCACCTCCACAATGGCCAACCCCGAACATCCATTGCTTCTAAGCTATCCCAAAAAATGGCACGGACAACGGAGGCCAGGCGGCACCAAGGAGCTGAAGCAATCCAAAACATATTTGCGGCCCTGAACAAGCAAACTGCCTCAGGAATGAGCGGATCAGAACAGCGGGAGCGGAGGATGAAAACAAGTAGACCCCATTTGCTGACTAATAGTCAAACCACATATGTGGGGAGAGACACTTGGCTGCTGGATTGCCTGGGGAACTCTGGAAGCTCTCGACACAGAGAGAGCAGGGGGAGGATAGATATTAAATGAATCGCGATTTCTCAGTAAATTAACTGCATTCTTAGGGAAAGGTGGGGGAGGGAGGCGGACTTTGAGGGGGATGGGGTGCACGGGAGCACCACGCTGGACTCAGCCATATTAATCGGAAAAGACTTGGGGAAGAGGGTTGGATTATAATAGCAACCCTCATAACAATAAGTGCTGAACAGTTGGGAAAAGGGGTATGGTGGAGAACCACCAGTCATATTCACTTAACTAATGCCTGAAGATCTGGCTTCACGATGGAGGAGGGAGGACTGAGGGGAAGAGGTGGAGAGCTTAGGAATGCGGAGGGGAAAACCGGGGGGTGCATGGCGACGTAGATTGGGGCTCTTGTACACTTCCGGGTGGCTCTCAGCTTGTCTCTCTATCCGAACTCTGGGACTCGGAGAGGGCAGGGAAGGGTTTGCTGGTTCAGGCAACCATCAGAGTGGTCTGGAAGGGGAGAGAGAGGCGGGAGTCCTCCTTTCCACCTTCTATTACTCCCTTTGGTGTTAATCAGAAGGAGTATCGCTAGGGAAAAGAACTAATTGGGGCTCAGGATGGATGAAAACGGAGGGCGGGGGAGCTTATGCCCCCAATAAGGGGAAGAGAGGACAGAGTGGGGTGAGGGGGAGAAGGCCTGGGAGAAAAGGAGGGGCCCGTGGAACTCAGGTTGCTGATCCAGGTGTTGAATTGGATGCGCGGGAGGATGTGTGGGAGGAGGGTCCAGCCTCTGGGCAGCTTTCCTTGTGTTCTTAGAGATAAATCAAAATAAAAGTGGAGGAATTTGGGGGGGGAGGTTGTGGCTGAGATGGGGGATCTGATCGGTTGCCTCGAGCTCCGGACGGCTTTGTCGGGTAGAGCCCAAGTATAATGCCTGAGTGAATGACATGTAGGGAAGGATCAGGGCTCTAGGGGAGGGTGGGAGATGGCTGGAAGGCATGCAAGGTCTCCGGAGTGAGCTCATTAGCCCCAATAGATCCTCCTCAGGTCATAATTCGAAAAGGGTACCTAGGAATTGAGAGGGAGGGGGAGAGAGAGAATACAGCTAAGGAGGTAACCTGGAAAGAGCTGGGGGACCTTTCGTTTTCATTCCTAGCATCGTGAGGCACTGAATTAAGATGAAACTGGTATGCACTACTTGCATTGAGATAAATGAAGGGTAAAATTATTTTGTTTCATGAGGTACGTCTGTGAATGACCCTACCGTCTCTCTCGATTAAAGCAATACCGCTCTCGGTGACTGGCTGGGCTGTTTGCTGCGAGGACTCGTTTACAAGTACTCCTGCGGTGGAGGCCGGGACAGTGCTGAGGCGGAAGAAGGGGGAGGCGACTGACTGGTGGGAGAGTAATCGGCCGGAGATGCCTATCTCGGATGATACCCGCCTGCCCAGTGGGCCCGTAGGACTGTACCCCCAGAGTTGGGGGCTGCCGACTGCAAGCTCCCGCCGGTCCTAGTACACCCGTCCTTGGGACATTGGGTTTCGCTTCTGAAAGCCCTTTACCTGCTGGGGAGGGGGGCCACTTAAGCCGCCATTACCACCCATTGGGAGGGCCATTTCTGGATTTTGATAAATGGCGGATTAAAGGCCACATCCTGATTTCCCCCTTGGAACACTGAGAGAGAGCAACGAGAGACATGGTAGGGACGTCAAGCATACCCTACCAATGTACAGTAAAGGCTAGTCATTTGGTCCTGCCCGACTGGGGGGGGGGGCAGGCTTACGCTCATAGGAGACATCACACTCGGGGCTTGGAGAGGCTGCTGACCCCAGGCTCGGTGGTAGGCACCGCTGAAAATGAAATATAAAAGAATCCTAGCCTACCAAGTGGAGGTGTAAAATACCAAAAGCGACCTCATTACAGTATCCCCTGCAGTGCCCTATAGTCGGGGAAGGCTTGGGAAGGCCAAACAGAGTGATTTAGTACCACAGTAAGGGGGAGCGGTATAGCAGGACAGAGAGTCAATGGAGGCCAAGCGGGGAAGGGGCGAATTCGGGAGAGGGGGGTGATGATAGTGTCTCAGACATTGAACCAGGAACAATGAACTGGGAAGTGCAAAGCAACAGCATCCCTGCAGGGCAACTTAGGTGAAAATACAAGAAGAAATGATGGGGCCGGGAAAAGGGGGGGTAGGTGGGGGTCCCTAGCGTTAAACGGAAAACACTGAGGGCAATAGATGGATAAAGAGTGCGATTACCATATAATGAGTGGAGAGGGGGTCCTGCCCCAATCAAGAGTCGACTAGAGGAACTACAAGGGTATGGGATTAAAAGACCCCAGCAGCCGCTTGACCCACGGGCCTGGCTGGGTGTGCCAGAGGTGGGGGTTTAAGACACAGAGAGACCCCATCCTGAAACGCTGGGGTAAAGACCACACATGTATATGGGAAGCTGGCTCGATGGACTGGCCGACCTGAAAGTGCAGGTGGAAGTTTGGGAGTGCTGATGGCCCACCACCTTCAGGAGGATGATAGCCCTCGGGAGGGCGGCACTTAAATAGTGGGGTCATCCTCAGATCCCCCCTCGCTGGGCTCTGGGCTCTGGGAGTTGAGCTGCCTGACAGAGTTGGTGGGAGGGGGCTGCAGAACAGAGAGGAGGCCCGTCTACCCGTGGCCATAAGAGTCCAACATATAATATGGAAGAACCTTCCCACGAACCCCCATTGAGGAATGAGGTCCTTAGAGGCTGAGCAGAATAGATAGAGGGGGTCAGGCAGGCACACCTGACGGTATAAAAACACCTCACTCATCGTTTCAGGACACTGTAAAAGAGGTGGATCCGACACAACTATGCAGAGAGTAGCCACCTTCCCTTTTTCCCTTTTCCTAATAGGCACTTAGTGTGTCAGGGGACATCACTTTGAGTGATGAAGCCTCAAGGTAAGGACCCTTCCTTACCATGGGAACGGAAGCAGTTCCCTATAGTTGGAAGTACCAGTTATGCATGTTATTGGTCAGTTGTCGAGTTGTTTGTATGTTTCATGTCCATATGTTTGTTGGATTGTTATGAGTTGGAAACGACAGGTACAGATTTAACTGTTGCTAACATTGTTCGATTGGATAACGGAGGGGAGAACCCTCCCTGCCAGCGGGACCACCTTTGAGTAAAAATGGCTAATTCTTCAGTTAAGCTGCTGTCCCTGAATATAAATAGTGTAACCTCACCAGTTAAGAGGTCCTAGGTCCTAGCTTATCTCCGCAGGAGCAAGGCGGACCTGATATATCTTCAGGAAACGCACCTAGGCCCTGAGGAACACCTCAAGCTGGCAAGCTCAGTAGGGGAACTATGTATAGTTCATTGGCTAGGTTGGGAAGACGGAGTGGGGTGGCAATAATTATACCGGCAAGCACCCCATTTCAACATCAAAGTACTATCAGCGACTCAGAGGGTAGGGTGGTATTGGTGCAAGGCACATTAAATGGAGTACAGGTTGCCCTAACGAATGCTTATTTTCCCCCTGCAATACCTGTTCCGCAGCTGAAAATACTCTTAGACAAAATCCTGCAGAACTCGAAGGGCATGCTTCATCTTATCTGTGTCAATCTTCACCATTCATCACAGATGGGTACTAGCCGGAGATCAGGACCCAGCAGAACCTTTTTTTTTTTTGTTAAAAAGGATAGGCGGAGTCGACCTTAGCATTAGCGCCACCCTCGAGGCCGACGTACTCGTGGGCGCTCGAGGTTAGCCGTTAGGCTGGTGTCGACTCCACCTGCCCACAGTTCTTCATCTCCTCACTGGAGAGGTCGCCGTAAGCCACTGAAGAAGTTTTGACAGTTTTTAGGCCTTAGCCTTTCGCATTTGTGCATTCGACAGTCCGTCGGTCTCCTGCTAGTTCTGGGTTCTGCCTCCACTGGACGTCGCCGGTAAGATCTTTCCATTTATTTTAAAGTATAGCGACGTCGAGTCTATTTTTGGTGTTTTTTTCTGTAGGTCATGTCACGGTCGGAGGGCAAGAAACCTTCTAAGGCGGAGCGGCCCCCTATGCGTCAGTGCCCGTGCGGCCACAAGTACTCCATTACCGACCAGCATGACCGGTGTCTCATGTGTCTTGGCCCGCTTCACGACATGGATTCGTGCGACGCCTGCTTCTCCATGGGCCGCCGCGTCCTAGAACAGCGTGTTCAAAGTAGGCGAGCTCTGCCGACTTTCGGGGTAGGGTTCGTCTCATGCGGGCCAACGCAGCTCTCGGCCTTTCCTCCGGTCCCCTCCAGTTCTAATAGACCGAGGAGGAGGAGCCTCGGCTTCTTGTAGCCTTAGCCTTGGCCGAGACTCCTCAGCGGCGAAGGAGGCCGTCCACTTCCTCCCGGGAGGCGGGCGGGAGTCGCCGCTGCAATCGCCCCTTCAGGGGGAAGGCTCCCAGTGTCGCCCGCATGTCCGGAAGGCCTGGATCCGGCCGTCCTCAACACTGTCGCTCGGTGCCATCGAGGGCCGCGGCAGCGTTCGTAGTGCGTGGGCCTGTTAAGCGCCCGACTGCGTCTCTGGCGCCATGGAACAATAAGCTCCGGCGCTGCTCGCGAGCGCCTGACCCAGATCCGGTGTCACCTTTGCGCCATGTACCTACGCCTCAGCGCGAGGTATGCGCGGCACCATGGGGCCGCCGGGTCGTCTGTCGGCGCCGCCCTCGGCGCCGTTGGTGCTCCGGTGCAGCTGCGGCGGCGCCGAGGCCACGTCGGCCGAGCTCGGTCACCGTGCCGAGCCAGCGGCGCCGAGGGCCTAGCGTCGGCGTCGGCGCGAGGCTGTTGCTGGGGCTGCTGTTGGCGCCATCTCTGTTCCTGGTACTCCCCGGTGCCAGTGGACTTAACGGCGCGCAGCGAAGGACTCAGAACTGGCCCGAGCTGCCCTGCCGCCTTCTGTCAGCCCGGCTTGCGAGGCTGTGGAAAAGCCTGAGTGCCGCCTCGGCCACTGCTTTGGCTACTGGGTTTCTTGGTAAGGTTGCCTTTCCTCACCGCCTACCGTTGGCTTAGGGCCTCCAGACTCTACCTCACCGGGTCTGGCTCGGGGTCCGGACGGTGATCCACCTGTGGGGTTGTCTGCAGAGGAGGCGAGGCAGTGATCTCGGCAATGGTCACAGCCAGCCCCTTCTGAGGCGTCAGGTTCCCCAAGGTTGGGGTCAGTGATGCTGACCAGCAGGCTATGGTCGAATGCCACCATTTTGCCATGCAGCCTGGCCTTGGAGGGTTCCTTGACCCCTGGGCGGTGGTACCCCCCTCCCGTGGTGTGTCTCGATGAAAGCAGCTTTGGAGCCCACCGGAAGTCTACAGGAGGGAGGTGCTGCTCCTGGGTCTCCCCTTCGGGGCAGCCCAGAGCTGCCAGCTACCTGGGCTGGCCTCTCGAGGACCAGGACCCTCTCGGACTCTGAGGGGTCGAGGAGTGTGGGGTCAGTTCGTTGGCCTTTCTCTGGGGTCCACCCCGGCCCTGGACGAAGCTGAAGTGCGGACTTCCGCCCTTCCCCTTCTGGTTCCTTGAGGAGGTCCCATTCTTTGGAGGCAGGGGACCGTCCTTCTGAATCTATACAGCCACGGTCGCCTCACTGGGGGGATTCTTCTGGGCGCTGCCTAGGCAGTACCAACGTGGTTGTACAGCTGTCGGCTGCGGAGTCTTCCGGGACACCCTCCTCGGGTGTCCATGGTCCGCTCCTTAGCCCTGGCAGAGGTCAGCCGACTTCTTCTCTCGGCTCTGCCCCTATTCCTCTGTCGCATTCTCCAGCGCTCCCAGGCATTCTTGGTCCTAGCGGCCCTCTCATCTGGGAGCAGTTCAGAGCAGTGGCTGCTCAGTTCCCTGCCTACGTTAGGGCCATGGACAGCCAGGTTTTTCATCCTCCCCCCGAGCAACCACCCTCGGGACGCCTGGTGACCTCCAGCTCCTCATCCCCCTCTTCTGGGGGAGAGGAACCATCTGTCCATATCTCTCCTGCGCTGATCTCTGAGTGTCAGGCGCTTCCTCGTCGAGGATGGAGGACCTACCTTTCTCCCGTCGGTCAGCAATCCTGAGCATGCGGCTCACGCCTTTCTAGGCGATTTCGGTGCGGCCACCCTTGTGGTGCCGCCTGGCCTGCTCCCTTTCGGGAGGCGTCCATGCGTTTCTGGCAGAGGCCCTTCTCCGGAGTTCCTGCCCTAGGGACCTCAGCCAGGGTATAGCTCCCGGAGTCTCAGGTTCTCCTTCACCCACAGTCGGGTTGATGACCTGGACACCCCTGATGGAACCGCCCTCCCACGTGACCGGCCCCTAGATCAGGACTCCTTAGTTTTGATTTCTGGGGAGGAGGACTTTCTACTCGGCACAGTTGCTTCTCTCCATCTCTGCTCATCAGGCCCACTATGCAGCCTACAACAGGTTCTTGTGGTCAGCGCTAGGTCAGATCCTAGCTGCTTTGCCTGACTCTGAGCAAACCAGGCAACGCCATACTCTCTCTGCACGTGGCCTGGAGCTAGCAAGGCACCAAGCAAGGGCATCTTCTGGCGCCAGTGAGGTAGCTACCAGGGTAGTAGGGACAGCGATCTGCACCAGGAGATTGGCGTGGCCGCGCCTTTCCCGGTTGTCACCCTTGGCCCGGTGTAGGGTGATTTGCTCCACTCACCAGGGAGCCTATCTCTTTTCCCGTAGGGCGAGATGACGTTTGTCAGGGCAAATTCCTTCCCCCTCCGGGGGGCCCCGTCTCGCTCTCCCCACTCTCAGGCCTCTTCAGGCCCAGAAGGTCCCCCCCCTTAGTGTGTCACCCACTGAGGGCTAAGGGACGCTGTCCCTTAGGGTGCAGTGAATCAACCCCGCAGGGGGCTTGGTACTCACCATCTGTGATGAATGGTGAAGATTGACACAGGTAAGATATAAAAATACGTACTACCGTAGTATTGATCTTTCTGTGTATCTTCACCATTCATAACTAATCCACCCGCCACCCCTGGGGCTCCAGTCTCTGGATCCTCCTCCTCTGTGCCTACCCTCTTTTTGGAGTGGGATAAAGTTGGGACACACAGGGGGTAGTTTCTTCCTAAGGGGTACAGTTAGAGTGGCACTCCTTCTCTACACATATCTTCCTCTTGCGAGTGAGAGCCGGTGGTTGCCCTCCTTCTGTTATCCATCTACTTTAAAAAAAAAAAAAGAACTTCCCTTTTTCTTCACAAATATCTTTGAGAGTACTGAGCCCTGTACCTGTCCTTCTCCAGAATAGCGACTCTGCTTTTAGGGTATTGCCAGTTACTCTGTGCCTTGAATTCTGGCAAATGAGCTTTGCTACTCCTTGCAGTTCATACAGTCTGGTGACGGACAAGGGTCCTGGATCCTTGTTACCTCTCACATCTCTTTAAATTCTCTCCCCCTTCCTCCCTTCTTCCTTTTCCAGAGATTTTGGCTACCCAGATCATAGTCTTCCTTCCTCTATGCTGTCCTTTCAGTCGTTATTTCTCCTTTTAGTTCAGTTTTTCCCTTCCTTTTTGTCCCTTGGGTCCCTTGTCCCACCCTCCATCCCTTCCTCTTCTCTCTCCGTCGACTCAGAACTGGTAGGCAGGCGGGTCGACACAACCTAACGGCTAATCCTCGGCGCCACGTGATGCGTCGGCCTCGAGGCAGCGCGCCGATGCTGCATCGACTCCGCCTATCACTAAAAAAAAAAAAAAAAAAAAGGCTCTTGGTCTGATCTCCGGCCAGAACCATCTGTGATAAATGGTGAAGATACACAGAAGATCATAATTATGGTAGAGTACGTAATTTTTATTTCTCGGAGGAGACTTCAACCTGACTCAACATCCCACGTTGGACTCTACCAACCTAAGAATCCATAGGCAAACCCCGGCACAAAAGTTTTTTAGGAGGTTTACTAAAGAGGTAGGCTGGATTGATGTCTGGAGGCATTTGCACCCTCGAGTAAGGACCTACACACATTACTCAGCGGCCCATCGGACCTACCTGTATAGACCACACCTATACCCAGACTGAATACCTCCGATCAACTGGGGATGCGGATAGGCGACATTTCTCTGTTGGACCACACACCAGTGAGCTCGACGTGGGAATTAGGGATGTGTGTAAAAAAACACACGATGGAGGCTTAATCCCTATTATTTACGCTCAGAGAAGTTTAGAGAATACATCTCGGATAAGCTGAGGTACTAGAATTCAACCCCTCCGCGGACACCACACCTGCAATACACTGGGATACTATAAAGGCTGTCCTTAGAGGACACATTATACAACACACAACAGAACTGAATCGAAAAAAGAAGGGAGTATAGGAACACCTTGGAGGAGAACTTACACTTCCTCCAAATGGCACATAAGATGGGAGACATGACGGTGCTCCCCCGACTCCAGGAAGTTAAGGCGGAGATTGATCGTTTGGCGTTACAGCAGACCGAGATAGCATTAACATTTCTGAGACAGAAATACTATGAGGTGGGACCTCGAGCCTCTCAGCTGCTAGCGTACCAGATGCGGCGACAAAGGAAGTATCAGCGATCACTCCTTAGACACCCACGGGGGCCAACCCCTAACTAAACTACACAAAATTACAGAGGCATTTGCAAAATACTATTCCAATTTTTACACCCCAGAGTTCACCTACGAGCACCAGATAGCGGAATACCTAAATGGGATAGCGATGCCCACGACTCGCAGCGGACCAAAGTGAAGCCCTGGTCACCAACATAACTGAGAGGGAAATAATGGAAGTGATTTCCACTGCAAAAACCTTAAAATCCCCAGGTCCCGATGGGTATGGGAATGAATTTTATAAGGCCCTGAGACAACAGTTAACAAAACAGCTTTTGCCCCTGTACAACTCTATCCTTGAGGGGGAACCCCCACCCTCGTCATGGTCATTCGCAACTATTTCAGTAATCCCGAAACCTGGGAAAAACTCCCAGCTCTGTAGCTCGTACAGACCCATCTCGGTGCTTAACTCTGACTATAAGATGTTTATGCATATACTAGCACAGCGTCTGGACAAGATAATGCCTCAGTTAATAGAACAAGATCAGACAGGCTTTGTCAGACAGCGCTCTACAACAGACAACATAAAGCGAACACTACATATCTCCCATAAGATGTGAGCGGGCGACACCCCATCGGTCCTCATCAGTCTTGATGCCGAAAAAGCATTTGATAGAGTATCATGGCCTTTTCTTTACAATGTCTTGGCCAAACTGGGTATCCCCAGAACCCTAATTGGGGTCCTACAAAACATCTACTCTTCCCCACAAGCATGCGTCAAGGTGGGAGGCCACCACTCAAGATACTTCCCTCTGAAGCGGGGGACTAGGCAGGGTTGTCCGTTATCACCCCTACTCTTCACGGCATTCATTGAACCACTAGCTCAATCCGTAAGAGAAGCAGGAAACATCACGGGTGTGAATATGGGGGGGTATGGAGCATCGTATATCTGTGTACGCGGATGATATTCTATTGTATCTCACAAATCCCGAACAGTCTATGCCGGCCATTTAGCTACTCCTGTACCAATTTAGTCAGGTCTCCGGCTACAAGCTGAACTTAACAAAAACAGAAATTCTCACATTCCATTACGCACCTTCATCATTATATTACCTCCATCTTCCATACAATTAGAGTCTCACAAAACTAAAATACTTGGGTGTATATCTCTCAAAAATATGAAATTCTTTAAAAATAACTGTGATTTCTTCACATCACAACTTAAAACTGATTTAGGATCATGGGCCACACTACCTCTCACCTGAGCCATGGGATGAATTAATAAGAATGGTCACCCTGCCCCAGACTTTGCACTTATTCAGAATATCCACTATTCATTACAAAGAGAACCTTTGGGGAATGGAACCACCTTATTTCTAAGTTTGTCTGGTTAGGCAGAAGACCCCGAGTCAGGATGAGGATTCTGACTCTTCCACGTAGTGAAAGGGGACTTGCACTACCGGATATGCAGCTATACTATCATGCAGCAATGATGACACACATTATGGCAAGGCAGAACTGGGTAGGTCAGCCACACTGGCTGCAGATAGAACAAACTCTTTTACCAGATAGGGATTATTTTCAATACATTTACTACACGGGACCGAGGGTGGGACCCCCCGTCTCAGAAGATCCCTAGTTGACTGCCGCTGTAGGGTATGGCAGCAAATTAAAGAACCCAGACCCTGGACTCGTTCCTGAGTTTTCTTTGCCCAATAAGCGGACCTAAGTGATTTTCTCCTAATAGGCTAGATCATGGATTCCTAATTTGGGAGAGATATGGAGCTGAGATATCTTCCTCAAATAATGGCTCATGGAGATGTGGCCCTTTAGTGAAATACAGAAGCAATTTAATATCCGAACAGGGACTTTTATCGGTTCCTGCAGCTCCGCACTATGTTCAGGGCTTCCGGAGTAATCCATTACCCTAGAAATACCCTTAAGCTGCTAGAGAGCCAACTCCAATTAAATAAAGGAGGGCAAGATCACGATTGCTTTCCCTTTATTATAAGGCTCAAAACACTCGGGAGAAACTTATACGGAGAATATCCGAGCACAAGTGGCAGGGGAACTAGGAACCCCCTTCACATGGGAGGACTGGCGGAGAGCCTGCAGAGTACGCACCACCCAGTCACGTGTTTCCCATCAGTGGCGGGAATTTGCATGGAAGAATCTAATTAGATTCTTCAGAACACCAGTTGTGACCAGTCACTACACCCGGCAGCCTCAGCAGGGTGCTGGAGACAATGCAGTGAAACCAAAGCCACTCACACTCACATCATGTGGTCATGTGAGGCCCTCAGACCATTTAGGGACCTTTTACAGGATCATCTGAGAGAGATATTTGATCCTCAGCTCCAATTGACCAGGGAGATGTTCCTTTTTCTGGACACCCCGCAGGAGTTAAGGAATCCGAACAGTAGATATCTCCTACACCTACTGTTAAACCGCAGCAAAAAAAAATATTACTAAGCTGTGGTTGACAGACAAAAAACCTACAATACCTGAATGGTGGGGTATAACCAAACAGATCTATCAGTTAGAACAAATTACACATAGATTGAATGAAAATAAGGAGAAATTCATAGAAAGGTGGTCCCGCTGGCTAATATACAGTATTATATGCTCCATGATGACTCTTTTGTACCATAAGAGGGGGCTACTAGTGAGCAGAGATAGCTTATAAACCATTAATGAGTCAGGATCACTCCACTGGGTCAGAATTGGGCTTGTCACTGAGGGGAATTGGCCTAAAACTCACCCGGGACCCAATTAGGTCTAAAGCAAGTAAAATAGTCTTCACCCTCTGAGCCCCGAAATCTTATAGTAATATGATTTCACCTTGGGCTATTATCACGAGAGGAGGATTAATTACACTAAACTAGTCCCCTAAATTCAACAATAGACCAATGAAGGTCAAAAGGTTTAGCTGGACACCCCAGCCCCACTTGGCAGGGAGACATATACTCTGACTCAGTGGAGCCCCACATGAAAGGATGAAAGTATAATAAGTTAGAAATTTAAAAGCTTATAAGTATTTAACGAGTAGTACTGTATTATAATGCTTGCTTATCCTGTAAGATTCCAATCAGATAATTGCACCTTTACAGACCTGTCAAAGTTTGAATGTAGATCTGTCTTTAGAGCTACTGAGGAACAGTGAAAGTTCACAAGTCCCTTAATGAGTCGGGGTTTCCCCCCAGGATTAGAAAAAGGTATATAACTGAGAGAGTGGCCTAAGCTCTCATGGGAACCAATCGGGCCAAAACAACTTAGAAATACCCCTCATCCACATGGGCCCTGAAAATTCCATGGTAACAATAATTCTCCTAGGGGCTATCATCATGAGATGAGGATTAAATATACTAAAACTGTTCTTTAATTCCAATAGCAGTGATGAAAGACAACAAAATATAATAGGCTTGTAATGCCTAAGGAGGCAATACCTGACTCAGGGAACCCTAAAAATAACAGAAAGTATTGAAAACTTGCACTGATGAAATTTTCATAAGCTAAAAACCTCATAACGCCTAGCCATCTAACGAAATGTGTTATACTATTTTGCCTGCTTACTCTATAAGATTCCAATCAAATAATTGCATCTACGCAGACCTCTCAATGTTGTATTTGTGGATGTGTACCTGTATGTTGGGAAAAAAAATCCTTTTTCCCTTTTTAATAAAAATGAGATTTACAAAAAAAAAAAGGAGTCTCACCTGCCTGACACCAGGGAATGTCTCTGCTGAGGCGGGCTCTTGAGAACGATGTCATTGCATGCCATGGGCCCAGGGAAAAATGGAGAAAACTGTGGACTGTGGCAGGATAAAGACCGTTCTCCCCCTTCCCGCATTGGAGACTGTGCTCTCCAGGGGTTCTACTGAGGATAGATGAAATGCAAATCCAAGGAAGCCAGGTGATGGGGCAGGTCAGCAGACATAGGAGCTTACTTATAAAAAAATACATTAAGAAACAATCACAAATGGGGATAGGCAGCTATCGGCTGGCAGTGAGTTCCATAGGACAGGGGCAGTCACCCAAAATACTAACTCACCAGCTGACTTAAACCACCATAGTAGCACCTTACACAGCCCCTGACCCATACATCTTGTCCCCTTCTCTGGAGTGTAGGGTGTCTGGAGCTCATGGTGGTGCAGGGCACCAAACACTTTCTGGGCTTTTTAGTTTAGTAAAAGAATCTTGAAGTCAATCTCCATTTAACATGCAGTCAGTTCAGAACTCGCAGCAATGGAGTAATAGAATCTGACTTCCGGATGGAGGTCAGAAACCTCCCACAGGTATTGTGTACCGGCTGTACAGTAGGTATAAACAGGCACATATGTCAGTGAGATGGGAGCTATACAAGTTTCGCTTTGAATGTATAACCAGTATGACAGCTGGAACCTTGATTTTGGTTTGAAGATCGTGCCAGTAAACCTCCATGGGTGGAGGTGGCAAAACATGGGAAACGGGCCCCGGTGGGACAGAGAATGCTGGCCCTCCCTCCTGTCCAGTAACATTACATCATGGGCTCCAGCCAGCTGAGATCATCTTCTTTACACTGAATATGAAAGGTTACCTTGCTATGCTCATGCCACTCAGCCGCCACCCCACTTGGGGTATCTCTAGGCCCTAATCAGAGCCACTGTTCACACAATACAGTTCTCTTTACCAAAGGACAAACAACCCACCCATTCTGTTACAGCTAAGAACACTTTGCCTTAGGGCACAGGGTCATGTTGTTGCATAGAAAAACAGCGAGGCACTATACTGCGCTGTCAAAACAGTGACTAAAAATAAAAACACTTGTTTTCTGCGGGGGGGGCTCCGCCCCTCGCAGCCCCTATTAAGGGTGGTGGCGCCCTCCCCCTCATTAAAATAGCCTCTCTATATCTGAAATGACCCAGTCACAGAAAGCATTAATATGTAAAAATAACATTTAATACGCCATCATATTTACATATGTTACAAGATAATACACACTAAAAATGATGGGAAATGCAGTATTTCTACAGAGATTAAAAACAGAAATTTGTGGAAAAGATAGAGAATGTACTGAATAGTCTAACTCAAAACTACCTAGATTCTAAGTAGAGTAGAAGCCTACCCCCCCCAAATGGGAACTTGATGATTATGGCAGACTAGGACCCATGATGTTGCTAGTTCAGAATTCCAAAACATAAGTGACGCTCTAATACCAGATACGCACCCAACATGCCATTCGATGGTCATCCCACTACGCTCGCATCATCATACTGCCTCTCTGACATCACAGCCTGGACTATTTTCCTTGATCTCTGGGAACCACACTTTCAAACAACATGAAGTCTTGCTATATTATGACAATTGCAGTTTGTCCCACCATTAGAACTGCTCAAGAGGTGAAAGAGTTAACTTCCATGCCAGGCATGGAACTTAGAGCATGAGCTCGGTTAGAAAAGCTCTGTCTGGAATATTTCAAACTGAAACTGTCAGATTCTTTACTCCGCCTCACTGAACAGTCGCTCCGGAGATTCCTCCTATTGCTCGGTTCATTCCTCGTTTTAAAAGAGTTTTTCTCGGTTAAATTCAACTGTGATTATTATTATTTTAACCGCAAACCGATCGGTTCAAGCTCTGTCTGTGGTATTGTAAGTAATAGACAGGTTTATTTCTGTGTGGAACTTGTGTTTATCGGTTCGGTTTGAACCGATCAGGTTGTTTTAAAACTTTATTCTGAAGCATTTAAAAGCTTTTTAGAGTGCAGTTCCAGTTCTTATCGGTTCTAAAAACGGATTTCATTCGTTTTTCCACGACCCGTTGACACAGTTGGGAACCGATAAGGGTGTCTTGCCTGGCACTGCCGGAAAAGGCAAGTTTTTGGTTAGGCCTGGCATATGTCTGAGAAACCCAAAGAAAACCAGGCCCACTGGGTTTCAGCACTGTAGTGTCTGTGGAAGCCTTTGCCAAGGCTGACCCACACACCACATGTGTTTATTGTCTGGGTTTGACCACCCCAATGCAGACTGCCAGATTTGTAGAATTTCCCTGCAGCTACCCTAGATAAGAGAGTTGGTAGGCTCAGGGACGAGAGGCCAAAAGTCCGCTGACCTGGATGGCCAGCCGGTTCGGTGCCAACTGAACGGAGGGAGTACCTCTGACCAGGGCGAGACTTCCTCGGGCAAGCGTAAAGCTGACTCAGAGGAGCCAGTTCCAGCAAAGAGAACTAGAAAATCAGCAGGTGTGAGTCAAAATTCCTTCTCCAACTGCTGCAGAGATAGCCAAAGCAATCCAAATTGTCCAGTCACTTTCTCGGTTCCGTCGAACCGCCACCACTGTCTAGCAAAGGTCGGTTCGGCGGTTCAAGAATATGATATAGAGTTTTATGAACCAGAGGAGGGAGGATGATTATGAACAGTGTGAATGTGACTTTGAAAGTCTGGATGTGCCCATTGAACGGACATCTCCCCAGACAGACCTTTAGGAGAATCTCCCCCTAGGCTTTCTGAGTCCCCTTCTCATTTTCTGTTTTATAAAAAAGTTGCTGAATCCCTCCAGCTTCCATTGGAGGAAGCTGTGGATGAGCAAGAGGAGCCTGACTTTGTAGAGATGATGGATATCCCAGAGTCCAGGAGATTGTCTGTTCCTTTACATAAATCATTTAGGAAACAAACAATACAAATTTTAAAAGCTCCTAATTCTGTGCCTCCTGTGGACAAAAAGATGGACAGGAGGTACACTTTGTCAGGTCCTGATACAGAATTTCTTTCACAGCAATGCAGCCATGTTGGGATAGTTCAGGCTGCAGCCTGTGATAAGGCTAATATTCCCCTGGCTTCACATCCTCCTGACAAGGACTCCAGGAAGATTGATGCCATGGCTAAAAAACAATACATGGCAGCGTCCTTGGGACTCAGACAAGCAAATTATATGGCAAGATACCAGAAATCTAGATGGGATACTGTCATGGCTTTAGCCAAACAGGCCCCTGGCCAGCTTGCCAAGGAGCTGGAGCAGGTGGCTGCTGATGGTGTTGAGGCATCTAAGGTGCAATTCCATGCTGCAGTGGATTCTAATGATATATCCTCTAGAGTCATGGCTACATCTGTGGCTTTTTGTAGATTGGCTTGGCTCAGGTGTATTAGTTTGTCACAGGATACCCAGGCTAAGGCTATGGATTTTCCTGTGGTGGGAAATTCTCTGTTTGGGAGCAGACAGAGAGAATTATATGAAGAAAATGGATGACTATAGAACCACTTATAGGAGTGCACAAGCCAAGGAGCGGCAAGCCACTCCTCAGAGGCAGCCCCCCAGGGGTAGAGGCAGGCCTTTTCACAGGCCTTTTTACCAAACCCAGGCCTCCTCTTCGGCTTATGCTCAGAGGGGGTTCTTCAGAGGGAGAGGCAGACGGGGTGCAAGCAGGCCTGCTCCCACCCCTCAGCCTAAAGCCCCTGCCAAACAGGCACCCTGATGGGATGCCCAGGGCCGGTTCTCCATTACCTGTAGGGGGCAGGCTGGCTTACTTCGTCCAGGACTGGGAGTCTTTAACATCAGACAAGTGGGTCCTGGAAGTAGTAAGCCAGGGTCTAATTCTCAGCTTCAAAAATTTCCAAAGATGAGAATCAGATCTTTTCCACCTACAAATCCTCTAGGGACTTTTGCTTTGGAAACAAGTCTCCACCCTCCTGGCTCTCAGAGCTGTAGAAAGGTTTCTCCCCTACATCAGGGCAAGGTCTGTACTCCAGGTACTTCCTTACCCCAAAAGACAGGAGAATGGCGGCCCATCCTGGACCTGAGATATCTGAACAAGCACCTTTTGAAACCAAAATTCAAAATGGTGACTCTGGGAATGATTTTACCCTCCCTAAGGCCAGGGGACTGGCTAGCTTCCCTGGACCTCAAGGATGCTACTTCCATGTTCTTATCAGAGCTCCCACTGAAAGTACCTCAGATTGAACTGCCCTCAGGCCATTACCAGTTCAGAGCAATGCCCTTGGCCTTACCTCTGCCCCAAGGGTATTCACAAAATGCCTGGCAGTAGCAGTTGCTCATTTAAGAAGGCAAAAGATTGCCATCTTTCCCTACCTAGACGACTGGCTCATTGTGGGTCAGTCTCCAGACCAGGTCAAATCACACCTGCAAGTTACCCAGCAGCTGCTTACCTCTCTGGGCTTTCTTCTCAATCTTCCAAAGTCAGTTCTGGAACCTGTCCAGGCACTCACCTTTATAGGTGCAGAATTGGACACAAAGCAGGCCAGAGCCTTCCTTCCCCTAGAAAGAGTAAGGACCCTGCTGGCCTCCTCCTTCACTCTGCAGGTCTCTCGACCAGCAAGGCATTTCCTACAGCTCCTAGGACACATGGCTGCTTCCACAGCTGTAGTGCAAGGAGCAAGATTTCAGATGAGGGACATTCAGTTCCATTTGAGAGCCTTTTTGTCTCAAAGAAGAGATCCCCTATCCAAGTTGATCCCAGTGACTCGAACCCTGATCCAGGCCCTTCAGTGGTGGCAGGATCAGAGCAATCTGAGACAAGGGGTTCCTTTCATCCCTCTATCTCACTCCTTGACCCTTACTACAGATGCATCCCTTTTGGGATGAGGAGCTCACATGGGCGACCTCTCCACCCAGGGATTGTGATCCCCTCAGGAATCTCTGCTCCACATCAATCTGTTGGAACTCAGAGCTGTTTTTCTAGCACTTCAGGTTTTTTCTGCACCTGTTCAGAACAAAGTGGTACAGGTCAGAACAGACAACACCACTACAATGTGGTACATCAACAAACAAGGGGGCACTCGGTCTTCGGCCTTGAGCACCGAGGCAATGAAGTTGTGGTCTCTGGCTTATTCCCTGAACACTTCCCTTATAGCAGTTCACCTCCCAGGCAAGGACAATGTCCTGGCAGATGCTCTCAGCAGCATTTCCCAGGGCCATCACGAATGGTTACTGGATCCCCGAGTACTGGGGATAGTTTTTGCCAGATGGGGCACCCCTCAGATAGATCTTTTTGCAGCCCCAGACAATCATCAACTTCCACTGTTTTGTTGCAGGCCCCCAGTGTTGGGCTCAGTCCCCCTGGATGCCTTTCTCCTCGATTGGGAAGGGAAGTTTCTCTATGCCTTTCCCCCCTTCCCTCTCCTGTTCAAGGTGCTAGTCAAAATCAGATCTCAGCCCTGCAAGATGATTCTGATTGCTCCAGACTGGGCCAGGCAGCCCTGGTACCCACTCCTTCTGTCCTTAGCAGTCCATCTTCCCCTGTGTCTCCCCAGGAACCACAATCTGTTAACCTGTGCCCAGGGGAGAGTTTGGTATCCGAATCTCAAATCCCTCAACCTCAAGGCCTGGCTCCTGAGGAGTTAGAGTTTGCTGACCTACACCTTTCTCAAGGTGTTCTCGAAATCTTGAAAGCTTCTAGGAAGCCTTCCACTAGGGCTACTTACAACTCTAAATGGAAAAGGTTTTCCATTTGGTGTTCTGGGAAGCATATTTCTCCGGAATCTGCTGATTTGCCCTCTGTTTTGGACTATATGGTCTATCTTAATTGTTTGGGACTGAGACCAGCTACCCTGAAAGTGCATTTGGCAGCTGTCTCTGCTTTTATTTCAGCAGGGAAGCCCTCTTCTTTCCACTCACCCTGTATTTTCCAAGTTTTTCAAGGATTGCTTCATACTAATCCACCATTCAGGGACCTGCCCCTGCCTGGGATCTTAATGTTTGCATTGCTCAGCTGATGCAACCCCCCTTTGAACCTCTGTCTTCGGCAGAGCTTAAGTACTTGACTTGGAAAACTGTGTTTCTAGTAGCCATCACTTCTGCCAGGCACATAAGTGAGTTACAAGCTTTGTCAGTGGAGACTGACTTTATTTCCTTTCACAGGGAAAGGTAGTCCTCAGGACTAACAGGAAGTTTTTGCCTAAGGTGGTTTCAGATTTCCACCTTAATCAATCTATTTCTCTTCCAGTGTTCTTTACTGACCATTCCTCCTCTGGTGAGAGGAGGTTGCACAGTTTAGATGTTAAGAGGGCCCTAAGTTACTACATAGAGCGTACCAAGGGTCACAGCTTTGACTCCCTCCAACTATTTCTCACTTATGGTGAGGTTGGGAAAGGGAAACCTGCCACTAAGAGATCCATTGCCAGGTGGATTGTCTCTAGTATCCAATTTTGCTATCAAAAACTGGGTAAGGTTCCCCCTTCAGGCCTGAGGGCTCACTCTACCAGAGGTACAGCTGCATCTCTAGCTGCTGCCAGAGACATCCCTATCTTAGAGATGTGTCAAGCAGCTACTTGGAAAACAGTACACACTTTGACCAAGCATTACTCCCTGGATATCCAGGCCAGGAGCGATGCTCGGTTTGGCACAGCCGTGCTTCAGAGCCTATTCCCTAAGTAGGTTCTGTCCCTCCTCCTTGGAGGTACTGCTGTGTAGTCTGCAATTGTCATAATATAGCAAGACTTCATGTTGTTTGAAGAAAAAATTACTCACCTTAGTAATGTTGTTTCTTCTAATAGAGTCTTGCTATATTATGACCTCCCCCCCAGCCTGCCCCTCTCAGAACTTCTACTTTGGGTATGGGGTGGGCAGTCCAGTGTTGGCACTTGTTGATGCCCATTTAATGTTTTCCACCCCTTCTTTTTTGGGGTGTTTGGGTGTTGTGTTTTATTTTATCTTATCTTATTTTCTGGTCCCCTGACTTGAGTCTTGGTGTTGGGTCCAGGAAAATGTGTTAATATTTAAGTAGCCAGTTGGCTAGTGTAGGTTACAGCTTCCACACAGAACCTTAGTGAGTTTTGCTCGTAAAGATCTGACAGTTTCAGTTTGAAATATTCCAGACAGAGTTTTTCTAACCGAGCTCGTGCTCTAAGTTCCATGCCTGGCATGGAAGTTAACTCTTTCACCTCCAGAGCAGTGCTAATGGTGGGACAAACTGCAATTGTCATAATATAGCAAGACTCCATTAGAAGAAACAACATTACTAAGGTGAGTAATTTTTTCTTTTGAGAACAGATCCAAACTAGATTTGTCATTTAGAGCTTGGTCATGTGGATTGAAATCTGGGCCCCTATGTTTTCCTTGCTAGCTCGCTCAAACGGTGGGGTTCTGGCTCTTCTGCCTTGGCCTTGTTTATACTCAAAACTGTCTTTTTTTTATTTACTGTGTGTGTGTATGTGTGTGCTTTCAGTGCACTAACTATATGAAACCTCTCAATGTCTCATTTTCAGCCTGGAGCACCACTCTAACATGATCTCCGAGGCGGTTAAGCGGGTGATCAAACTGGGCAAGGTAAGTGTTACCTTATTAATTATTATATTGATGTTACACAAACACTGTCTTTGAAATCCCATCCACTGCTGTGCCTGTTGGGTTTTTCTCGCCATGTTTCTGCCCTCAGAGGCATGCACAGCATTTAGTGGGGTTGTTTTGGATGCACCTAGCTCGCTCCTTCTGGGAGGACAAGCTGCCAGCCCACCAGCAGTAGCCGCTGCAGTGCCAGAGCATGCTGCCTTCTTTCCAAACCTGACTGAGACATGCTGCCCTCAGCAGCAAGTTTCCTCCAGCCTGGCCGCCCAAGCAGTGGCTCCCAAGTTTGCTCCAGAGTTTAGGGTCACTCGTGTGGAAATACAGCACACTTCTGTTGGGCCATCTGCTCATCTCAAGATAAATCATTTTGACTTTTTGAATTCCACTGCTCTAGCAGTGTGCCTTTCTTCAAAAATGTGTCAGGATACTTGATCCCCTCCTCTCCACCCATTACATTTTTATCCCCTTCCCCCCCCACGAAACTAGAAGTGCTACAAATTATTATGATAATAAATCATGAAAAGATTTTGCACGGATATTCAATACTCATAGCTTGATAATGTGACATGCCTAGTGACTGAGGAGATACATATCCACCCCCCAAAAAAAAACCATCCTGTTTAACTAGAGCACCTCAGTGGCCTCACTAAAGCTCGCCATCCAAAGTGGGGCTCCACTGCTGCAGCAAGTACACATGACTAAGTGCATAATATCAGCTGCAACAAAATTTTAGAGCTGAGGATACCCATCATGTTGCACTGTGAAACACAAATATACTCAAATAAGTGGACTGGCTGGGGGTATGTGACTAGCATGAAGTCACAGGTATACTAGTCTTCTAATTGACTGCGGATGTCTCTCATGGAGAGAGGGTTGTGGAAGTTGTTTGTACCTTGCAAGAATAAACTTACACTTCCCCTCCCTAGAATGGTTTTCAGCCCTTATACTGTGTGTATATCCATCTTTATCAGGGGTCAGAATTTAATTTTGCAGCCACTAGTCAGCAGGGCTAGTGACAGGGAAAATCCACTGGCCCAGTTGATATACATACTGAAGTGTTGCCTTTTTCAGTACAAGCCCACAGGGCTAGTTTGATGAAAATCACCGTGAAACGAGCAACTCGTTGTTCAGTGTGCTCTCCTAGTGAAACATTTCAATAAATAAGTAAGCTAGCCCAATACAAAATCTACCAGCATTTGGCTAGCAGGCTGGTGCCAGTTTTGACCCGTTTATGTAAATGTATTTAAAAGGATTATTACACTGGCTCTGGCAGTATAATCTCATTTGTACAACATATGTTTTGGGATATCAACACAGATAAAAAACACTGTCTGAGGCAGACGGAAAAGATAACACATATATCTCTATGTTCATATGCGTCATAGTGATATCATCAATGTTCCTACAGTATATGCCATACTGATATCTTGTAAGCACCAATATGTCATCAAATTTCAGCTGTCATTTTGCCTGAGCACTGCTCTTCACGTAGCCTCATAGAACATGAATAGTGCTGAAAGTGAAAATAAATGAAACTGCGCTGCTCTGAGAGTTGTGCAGCAGATATCACTCTCTATACTATTTCGTTTTTCCTTTTTTAATTTACATTACTAGAACCCAGCACTGGCCACTTTCTCATTTCAAAATGAACTGCTGAGTACTGCATTCATCACTGCGATTCCCGCCTCACTTCAGTTCATTGCACGCACACTCTTCTGCACATGAGCCTGCTCAAGTAAACACGCTGGACCCATTGTCTTTGTCAAACAGAGCGCACACTACTTAGCAAAACCAAAGTCACCCAGTCCCACCACAAAAAAATGTCACCAATAAACAGAACAAACTGTCAGAAACCCTTCAGACAAACCCATACCACAGTAAATTACAGAAATGGGAGATGGCATTTCAAGTACACAAGCTATGCAGCACAACTAAGGAAAGGCATTTCGCATGCCGGCCATATGACACAAGGTACAAGGGACTACTGGCCTATGGTGTGGAGCTATGCTGGGGATACTCTAAGAGCTGTTATAAAGTGAATAATGTACTAACTAAAAAACTACTTGAGGATCAATTCAGACATAAAAAAAAACTACAGTGGCTGGCCTGCCGGCATAGCGGTAGCGCTACCGTTTGCGATGCTGACGACCTGGGTTCAGTAGCGAGCTCGGGTCGCTTGACTGCTGGCCGGGGGAAGAAGGATTGAGTGCCCAATGAGCCGCTCTCCTTCCCTGGGAGGGGTGGGCTGCAGCCCTGGCCGTGGTGCCGCCACCTGGGTGACCACAGGTGGAGGTGCAGTGAAGGATGCAGAATACAAGGGAGGGGCGGGCGCCAGCCAAGGACCTGAGCGAGTGCACGTCTCAGCATGCCCCCATCTCATTGGCCCTTCTTGAGTGCTGACGTCCGCAGGGGGTGAGGTACAAAAAAAATAGGAAATGCCCCATATCCGGGCTAGGCGAAGGGCTCCTGCATCAGCGACCATGGGATCCGGGGGGGCAGCCTCAGGTGCATGTTCCCTTGATGATTCAGGGGAGGAGAAGTACTCCTGCACCCCACCCGGGGGTTGTCTGGTGGTTAACTGGCACATACAGGAGCAGGGCACTGATGGGTGACGAGCCCCTATGTCCCGGCGACGCAGCCTGTACGATGCATAGGAGACCTGGAGAGAGGGTCCAGACGTGGAGAGGAAGGAGGCTTAAAGAGTAAGTAAAATAAATAAATAAATAAATAATTACAGTGAAACGCAGCTTCTAGGATTGTGGATATGTTGATCTTACTTCGAGTGGGAGCTCTTGCAGCATGCTATTACAATAAGGACTAACGCCGCAGGCATTGGAACCCACCGGAAAACTTCTTACCCAGCAGGGACCGCCCCCCGACTTCGGCCCTGGTATAAAAGGGGGCGGACCCAGTTCCACCTCAGTTCTTTTCCCTCAGCGACCCGCGCATGTGAAGAGTTCTTGGATTGCCAGTCTCCAGCCAAAACTTCGTTTTTTCGCTACTTTTCTCTATTTTTCGACGGATTTTTCTCAGTACTGACGTATGTCATCCCTGTCCTTGGTCTCCCCATTGGGACCTCATCGAAATAAGTGTAGCTGCGGCCATCAAATTCCAGCCAAAGACGGCCACACCAAGTGTGTCTTCTGCCTGAGGCCTAAGCACTGCACCGCGGCCTGTTCTACCTGCCAGGATCCGCCACTTAAAGGCTCTTCAGGCTTACCTACTAGAACAGAAGATGGACCTACACACCTTCGAGGAGAAGGCCAAATGTTCCGGTAAGAAAAAATCGAAGCGGTCCCATGACAAGGACCGTAGTCGGTCCCGGTCCCGGCCCTCTCCTAAGAATGCCCACTTCTCTCTGGGCTCAGGTGAGCACTCCAAAACTAAAAGGCTAAAACTGGGCCTTGAAACAGCCTAAGGTTACTCCGCTAAGAGTCACCACCAAGTCCTCAGAGGCACAGCCTTTGGCCCTGCCTCCAAGGGCTGCAGCGTCGCCCAATAAGGGCATGCCCTGGGTCAAAGACCTCCAAGCTCCCCCGCGTTAAGCCGGCGCCAGTGAAGGGGCAAGGATCCTGATGCTGTTGGCGGGGCACAGTGTCCCTATCCCCAAAGTCCTCCTCCCTCGGTGCTCTCCAGGTGGCTTCCTTCCAGGCTGGATATGTTGGAGGTCCCTTTGCCGGGGACAGTGGTCTCCTTGTTCTCAAAGGATGAGCTACTGGATTTCTTTTCCTTTGGTGGGGTGAGGTTCGAGCGGACCCCCCAACCAAGCTAGCCCGTCACGGTGCCGGACCCATCAGACCAACCACAGCGGAGGGTGTCCCTTCTCCGAAGAAGACCCCCGAGAGGCCGCCACCTCGACCACCATCCAAGAGCCATTCCCGTTCTGATAGGCGGGCCCTCGACGGTTCCGTGACCATCGTTGATGAGCCACCGATGTTGAGTGGGGCTAGTCACAGGGATAGGTCAGCTACTTGACACCTAGTAGCCGGTCCACTTCTTCTTCCTCCTCCTCTTCCTCATCTTGGGAATCGGGGGTTCCCCAGGAGAAAAGAACCAGCCCCTCTCGCCTCCTGATGATCCAACCTTCATGGACGTCATGAGGCTCATCCAGGCCTCTAATGAATGGGATACGGAGGACCTGGATCTGGAACGCCATCGACTGGCCAAGTACCTGAGGCAGAAGGAGCCCAAACCTCTTATGGTGCCTCCTTTGGTGGACACCTTCCAGGATCTCACCCGGATCACCTGGAAGCATCCAGCTTCGGTCTCAGCGGTTCCGAAAAAATCAGGCTGTACAGGGCCCTAAGGGATGAACCTTTTCTGGCTGAACACTCAGGCAGACTCTTCCATGATTATGGCTGCCCATGATAAATCCAAGCAGCCCAAGCACCTTAGCTCACAGCCTCCCAACCCTGAGTCTTGCTATTTGGACCAGGTGGGCAAGAAGGTATACTCTGCCTCCACCTGCTCCATTAGGTCCATAAATTTCCTGACGCATATGGTTCAGTACCAGAATGTGCTCTGGGAGCAGGGACAAGAGCTAGTGAACGCCTTGCCAGATTCCGCACAGAAGACGGAGATTCTGGATGTCCTGAAGTTGGGCTTATACGTAGGCACACATGTTTTGCGTGCTTCATACGACACTACAGATACAGCGTCCAGAGCATCAGCGTCAGGGGTCTGTCTCCAGCGCCATGCTTGGTTGAGGGTCTCAGGCTTTCGCCAAGTTCTGCAGTCTGGGATCCGGGACTTTCTGTTCCAGGGTACCGTTTTTGTTTGGGCAGGAGACAGTCTCGCTCATCTCTCGTCTCCAGGAGTCTTGGAAATCCATCTGGTCTGTCCATCAGATGTACAAAGGAGACCAAGGAAATGGCCATTACGTAAGCCCTCAAGTGCCCAAGCCTGTGGCAACCAACAGGGCCAGAGAGATGGCTTTTGGAGGAGAGCCGGCAACCAGCAGCCTGGAGGCGCTCCTACCCGTGGCCCCAAGTCGTCCCAGGCATCTCTGCTCCACCCAGTGACTCCCTCCCGACCCCCCCCCCGGCAGAGGTTTCAGGGGAGGCAGTAGGGGGTCGCTTCTCCCTGTATCTAAAGGGATGGAGCTCTATCACTGCGGACCAGTGGGTCCTAGATATCATAAGGAGAGGACATACTCTAGAGTTCACAGAGATTGCTCCAGACACCCCACCAAGGTCCTCCAGATATCCTCCTTCTCACATTCTGCTCATAGAAAGAGAGATACGGGCCCTCTTGCGAAAAAGGGCAATAGAAGCAGTCCCCCTGCAGCAACAGAGGAAGGGGCATTATTCCCACTTCTTCCTGGTCCCCAAAAAAAGACTCAGGACCTTCATCCCATTCTGGACCTCAGCTTTTTAAACTTTTATATAGAGTACAGAAGGTTCCAGATGGTGACTCTTCCAGGACTGCTTCCTCTGCTGCACCAGGGGGACTGGCTCTGTTCCTTAGACATGCAAGATGTGTACATGCACATTGGGGTCTTTCCCCCTCACAGGAAGTACCTGAGGTTCCGCTTCCAGGGGGAGCATTATCAGTTTCGGGTTCTCCTGTTTGACCTCTCCTCCCCTCCTAGAGTCTTCACAAAATGCTTGGCAGTAGTGGCTGCAGCTCTAAGGCGCCAGGGACATTATGTCTTCCCTTACCTGGACGATTGGCTGCTTGGGGCCCCCGTCAAGGTCACGCCTTCTTTAAGCCCTCGAAGACACCTATACGCTGTTCTGAGATCTGGGGATCACCCTGAACCTTCCAAAATCTTCCCCAGAGCCCAGCCAAAGACTCGTCTTTATAGGTGCGGTCCTAGATTCAGTCCAGGGCATGACTTTTCTACCCCCAGAGAGGGGTGATCGTTTGCGGTAGATTGCCGGGTCAGTTCTAGTAATCCCTCAGGACCAGGTAAGGACCTTCCTCAGACTTCTGGGGTACATTGCGGCAGCCATTCCCATCACTCCTGTGGCCTGCCTCCACATGAGAATCCCACAATGGATGCTCAGGGTGCAGTGGGATCAATGCTCGGTTGACCTAGACCACATGGTCAGAGTCACAGAGCCAGTAAAGAGGACACTTCTTTGGTGGTTGGACCCGCTAAATTTGGAAAAAGGGGCCCCTTTCCATCCGGAGCCCCCGAATCAAACTCTTACAATGAATGCCTCGGATTTGGGTTGGGGAGTGCACCTGGGGGCACCCCAGATGCAGGGCACCTGGACCCCCACGGAGCGTGAACTCCACATCAACATATTGGAGATGCGAGCGGTCCTCAATGCGCTACACACGCCATTCAGGAGGACCTCGTGCCAGGCTCTCTTCTTGTTCAGACAGACAACATGGCGGTCATCTTCTATATCAACAAGCAAGGGGGCGCTCACTGAAGGCCAGGAAGCCCTCCACTAGATCTACCTATGCCATGAAATGGAAATGGTTCTCTATTTGGGCTGCTTCCAAAGATTTCAAGCCTTTCTCGTGCTCTGTTGGGCGGCTTTTGGATTACTTGCGACACCTTTTTGATCTGGGTCTCAGTCATTCCACTCTGAAGGTTCACCTGGCTGCCATCTCAGCGTACCATATTCCTTTTGGGGACAGGACTTTTGCACAACTGGAGGTCTCCAAGATCTTTCTTAGAGGGGTCCTCCACTTGAGACCCCCCATTCAGGTTCCTGCCCCTCTTTGAGAAGCTTACTCTGCCTTCTTTCGAGCCGGCAGCCTCAGCAGACCTAAAGTTCCTTTCAGCAGACCTGAAGTTCCTTTCGTGGAAGACTCTCTTTCTTGTGGCCATTACTTCTGCTCGAAGGATTTCCGAGCTCAGGCCCTCATGTGCAAAATCCCGTATTTGATTTTTCACAAGGAATGGGTGGCTCTGCGTACCAACCCTAAGTTTCTTCCCAAGGTGGTAGTGGAATCTACACTGAATCAATCCATGCAGCTGTCTGCTTTCTTTACGCAACACTCCAGTCAAGGAGAGTACCTCTTGCATACTTTGGGTGGTCACAGAATTCTGAGATACTACACCACCAGGACGAAGGATCTCAGAAAGACCGATCAACTGTTTGTCTCTTTTGCTCATAAAAGAGAAGGCAATGCTGTTTCTAAGCAGTGCCTATCTAAATGGTTGGCTTATTGTATCACTTTCTGTTACGACAAGTACGACAAGACCCTGCCGGGTCAAGTCAGAGGCCACTCCACCAGAGGGGTCACTGCCTCCGCTGCTTGTTTCAAGAATGTGTCAGCGGCAGACATCTGTGCAGACACTACTTGGACATCTGTCCATACCTTTTCGAAACACTACAGTTTGGACACTGCCTCTTGCCGTAGAGCGGGCTTCGTGTTGGCTGTTTTGCAAGGTCTTCTTTCCTAGGACCTTCGCAGCCAGAGGGTCTACTTTTGGGTAGTTTTCCTCCTCCCGTTTGCTTCTGCTTGTTCCAGACTGCTTGGGACTCTGTCCTATTTGTAATTACCTACTGCAAGAGCCCTCTCAAAGTAAGATAGTACAGCTACGTAAGAACTTACCATAACAGTAGATCTTCGAGAGAGGCTCTTGCAGTAGGTAATACCTTCCTGCCTTCCATCTCCCTAAGCTTTTTCAGCTCCTTTTCCAGTGAGCAAAATATCTGCTTCTCTCTTGTCTTGCCTTTTTTGGCCTTTGGCAAGAAAGAACTGGAACGTGGGCTTGGAGGACCACCCCTTTATATTGACGTCGGTCACCTGACGTGGTGGTGGTCCTCCGCCAGAGACTGCTAACTAGAAATTTTTCCACGGGGTCCTGATGCCTGCCGGCTTCAGTCCTATTTGTAATTACCTGCTGCAAGAGCCTCTCTTGAAGACCTACTGTTATGGTAAGTTCTTAAGTAACTGTACTTTCCTGCCTAAAGTGGTCTCGGAGTTGACCCTCAGCTAGTTGGTTGACCTTCCAGATTATTTCCCTTCTCCCTCTAATAGAGGAGAAGCTGTCCTTCACACCTTGGACGTCCACAGGACGCTGATGTATTACCTTAAATGAAATGGCTAATCACCGTAAATCGGAGCAACTGTTAGTGGCGTTTGCTGCACAACACTTTGGTAAACCGGTGTCCAAGCAGACAATTTCCAAGTGGATTGTCCACTGCGTTACGTTTTGCTATGAGAAGCACAATAAACCCCTTCAGGGACCGGTTAGGGGTCACTTCACCAGAGGAGTGTCTGCTTCTTTTGCCGCTCTGCGGAATTTCTGTTGGGGACATATGCGCGCCTGCTACATGGAACTCTGTGAATACTTTTGTAAAGCACTATAGTTTAGCCATTGCATCCAGATGCCGTACCGGCTTCGGCCTGGCAGTCCTTCAGGGACTCTTGTCTTGACTTGCTGTGTTCTGCTTGTTATTTCCACCTCCCCGGGATCGGATACCTCCTTGGTGAGGGACTGCTTGGGATTCAGTCCTTATTGTAATAGCCTGCTGCAAGAGCTCCCACTCAAAGTAAGATAGTACAGTTACGTAACAGTAGATCTTCGAGAGGAGCTCTTGCAGCAGGTGTTACTTTCCTGCCCTCCATCCCCCAAATGAGGTGTGCAGATCATCATCTTGAGACTCGCCTCTTTCTCTTGTCAGGGCTTGTTCGCGGGTCTTGGGGGGCGGAGATGGAGCTGGGTCCGCCCCTTTTATACCAGGGCTGATGGGGTGGAGCCAACATCGGGGGGGGGGGTCCCTGCTGGGTACTGCTGGCTGAGAAGTTTTCCAGTTGGTCCTAATCCCTGCGGCGTTAGTCCTTATTGTAATAGCCCGCTGCAAGAGCTTCTCTCGAAGATCTACTGTTACGGTAAGTTTTTACGTAACTGTACTTTCATCCACACATATTGGCATGTCCCTTTCTCTTTAAATCTTGCCAGAAGTCTTCAAGCTAGCTCCTCCCACTTGGGTGGTTTATACCTCGGCTCCACCCCATGACGCCACATCTTCCTTTCCGCTGGAAGATACAGGTTGCCTCCCATGTGCTCACGCATTTTGTAGGCCCTGGCTTTCAAAACTTTGGTTTTACCGAGATTAAAAATTGTTTGAGTTAGTGATCGCCTCTTCGCATCATCGATCATGGAGGAGAAATCTTCCCCTGGATTTCGCCGGTGTCCTTGCCGTCAAAAAATGTGCACTGATCCCCACCTCACGTGCGTCTACTGCCTCGGTGTCGGCCATGACACCTCGTCCTGCAGTTTTTGTCTGGCCTTCCATCCCAACGTCCTGGACAACTGCCTTGCACGTCTTAAACTGGGGAGGCCAGAGAAGAGGAATCCTCTGGTGAAGTCCAAGGAGGCTAGATGGGCAGTTTCCACGGCTGTGGGTTCCGCCGAACAGCTGGAATGCATGAAGGCGTTTGAGGAAGAAGCCGCCCGCGCTTCGGACTCTTGAAACCTTTGTTCCGCTCAACCTGGGCTCCACTTTCTCGGGCTCCTTCAGGGAGCTGTGCCAGTCTCTCCCGACCCGGGGAGAGGCACCTGCGGGCTTGCACTCCTCCCGATCCCATAAACAGGATAAGGAACCGAGCACGTCTTCATCTCAATGAAGGCGCTCTTGGGACCGAGAGAGGTCTCAGTCCCAGGAGCATGTGGTCTCAACCTCGGTCGAGATCGCTTCCTTGGCCGTAGGCTTCACGGACCTTCCGTCGGGCCAGCCGACCGAGGATGTGGCCGATGAGGTCGTGATTGTTATTGATCCTATCGACCCGCTGTTGCCGGCTCCTGTCGACAACTCTCTGGAAAGGACTCCGGTCCTTGTCTTCCCCGATGAGGAGACCCAGCCTGCTGGTGTCCCCATTGAGGACCTGGTTCCGGGCCCTCGGAAGTCACCAGTCCTGCCGGTGTCTCCCGAGCAACCGAGTCGGCCTGCCCAGTCTCGGGCAAGGTCTAGAACCCCCTCGTCCGGATGGCCGAGGAAGAGCCATAAGCGCTCCAAGAAGTGGCGACACCACTGGTTGTCCTCGTCCATCTCAGATGAGGAGAGGCTCCGTCGGAAACTCAAGCGCTACAAGGACCTCATGTGGCAGCAGCTGATATTGTCCGGGCACAAGCCGACTTCAACTCCTACCCCGGCCATTATTTGGCTCTCGCCTCCTAGGCCAAAGCCAGCCCCCTTGGAACCAATGCCTTCAGTTCTCCTGCCTGTAGGGCTGGCGTGACTGCCTGTTCGGCTTATACCGGTCTCTCCACCGATTGTGGTGGAGCCGCTGCCTAAGTAGCCTGTGGGAGGGGCTCCTTCTTAACAGGACTGACCAGATACTGGACTTCCCCAACGTCTGTCGGTCACAGTCACCCAAGGACCACCCTTGGTGCATCGAGGGTGATTTGGTTGGCAGGCTCTGTACCCTGACTCTTCGGACTCTGATGTCACCGAGCTGCACTCTCATCTCGGGGATGACGAGTCATCCGTTGGCACAGAATGGAGGAAGGTCCTTCTTCCTTCAAAGGGATCCTTCGCCTCATCTCTGATTGTACAGGGATGCCCCTGGAACCCATCCAAAAAAAGGTGGAGTACCCTCTCACGGACATCCTCAAGAGAGGAGATACCCCGATGGAGGCCTTTCTTGTGGCCGAGGCCATTGTTGGTCTGGCCCTTGAACTGTGGCAGCGTCCTGCCTCATGTCCAGCACCATCTGCCTACGTGGCCCGCAAGTACGCGGTTCCCATGGGGTCCCTTGCAGGGTTCATAGAGCACCCTTCGGCTGAGAGCCTGATGACTGCCTCTGTGTTCAGGCGTACTGGCAGTTCTGCTGACACCGATAGACCTCCCGACAAGGAGTCCAAGCTTTTGGACCACTCGGCGCAGAAGGTCTACACGGCCTCCTCCTTGGGCCTTCATCAGGCAAGTTTAGCTGTCATCGTGGCACACTTCTCTCATGCCCTCCTCAGGTCATTAGACAAAGTCCTCCCACATCTCCCCATGGACAAGCAGACCACAGTTAAGCAGGTCTGAGACCAGGGCCGAGCTGTTGTCAAACAATAGCTCCAGATGGCCCTGGACATAGGGGACTCTTGTGCCCGCTCGATGGCTGCTGCAGATGCCTCTCGCCACAGGGCTTGACTGAGGCTCTCCTTCTTTCCGGCGGATACTCAGCATAAGTTAGCTGATGTGCCCTTCCTTGGGACTGACTTGTTCGGCCCAAGAGTGGCTGTCACCTACAGCGTTTAGAGCAGTCCAATGCCACCTTGGATGCTACTTCTGCTAAGAGTTCTTCGGGCAAGAACCAGCAGCAGAAGAAGAAGCCTTTTCATCACTCTTTGCGGTTCATCAGTCCTCCTTCCAGGGAGGACATCAGCATCAGCAGCAGACTCACGATTGCGCCCTCGGCCCAAGCCTGGACCCCAACAGGCCCGCAAAGGAGGCCGAGGCTCAGGACCTGGAGCTTCCTCCTCCTCCAAGCCTGCTCAGAGATGGGGTGGGGGTTGCCACCCCTGTTCCCGTCATGTCAGCTCTGCAGCTCTGGGTCTTCCTGTGGGGAGCCAGCTCTGCCACTTTCTTTCCGCCTGGTCTGTTTTTACCTTGGACAGGTGGGTTCTCGAAGTGTTCGGTCTGGGACTGCCTCTAGAATTCAAGCAGTACCCTTCCAGCTGAGCCCGTGCCCCTCGGGAAGAACAGACTTCCGCTCACACCCAGCTGGCTCTTCGAGATGACATTGCTCAGTTCCTCCTCAAGGGGGCAGTGGCACCCATGGCGGATCCTTCAGTAGACCCAGGCTTTGTCTCCAGGTACTTCCTGGTGCCCAAGTGGACAGGGGGCTGGCGCCCTATTCTAGATCTCCACAACCTGAATCAGTATCTCAGGTCATGCACCTTTCAGATGGTCACTCTGTCCCAGATCATACCATCCTTGGCTCGAAACATGCGGTTCTGTTCACTGGATCTGCAGGATGTGTTCTTTCACGTCCCAATCTGTCCATCCCATCAGCAGTTCCTCCGCTTCAGGGTCGAAGAAACCCTGTATGAGTTCTGAACCATGCCGGTCGGCCTGTCATCGGCCCCACGGGTCTTCAAATGCATTGCAGTGGTGGCCACCCATCTTCGGCGTCGGGGGGTGTGTGTCAGAATTTACCCCACCTCGATGATTGGCTTCTTGCAGGTTCCACCCAGCAGGAGGTGGAGAGGTCCAGGGACCTGGCCCTCCAAACCTGCTCCCAACTCGGCCTCCTGATCAGTGAGGTCAAGTCGGAACTCGTGCCTTCTCAGGTGATGGGCTTCATCGAGGCAGAGCATGACTCTTGTCAAGCCAGAGCTCGGCTCCCGGCGGACAGGGTGGAGGTTCTCTCCTCCTTTGCCCAATCATTTCTGGTTGGGCACTTGCGCCCTGCCTGGGACTTTCTGCGCCTTCTGGGTTACATGGCAGTGTGCACCTCAGTGGTCCGTTGAGCCTGGATGCATATGCGCCCCCTGCAGTAAGAGCTGGCCGCCCAGTGGACTCAGCACCACAGTCAGTTTGACCAGCTGATCACCGTAACCCAGAAGATGTGAGATGCTCTCCAATGGTGGACCGCCCCAAACCGGTTGCAGGAAGGGATCCTGTTTGTCAACCCCAAGCCAACAGTCGTCCTCACGACCGATGCCTCTCTCATGGGCTGGGGAGCCCACATGGGGGACAACAGGGCCCATGGGCTCTGGACCCCTGAGGAGTCCCGATGCCACATCAACCTGTTGGAGCTCAGAGCAGTCAGACTGGCACTGTCAGCTTTCGCTCCTTGGCTCTGGCTCTTGGCTCCTTGGCTCAAGTGGTTCAAGTCTAGACGGACAATACCACAACCATGTACTACCTCAACAAACTGGGTGGCATGCACTCCTGTCTGCTGTGCAAGGAGACGCTCCGCATCTGGACCCTCGTAAGGCAGTTGGAGGTGGATCTCCTAGCCATCCATGTGGCAGGAGCCTCGAACCAGCTGGCGGATGCTCTCAGCCGCATAGGCCAGACATCTGACAAGTGGTCTCTCCATCTAGAGGTAGCTCACAGCCTGTTCTCCTGTTGGGGCAAACAGATAGTGGACCTGTTTGCCTAGAGGGAAAACACCAGGCTGAGGCTGTTTCATGCCTGCCCCCCTCAGCAGGGCTCACTGCAGGGGGATGCGTTCTTGAGGCTGTGAACCCCAGGCCTCCTCTACACCTTCCCTCCATTTCGCTTGATCCACAAGGTGTTATTCAAGGTGAGGAGGGACAAGGCGAAGGTGATTCTGGTAGCCCCAGACTGGCCGCGCCATTTCTGGTATCCAGATCTCCTTAGCCTCAGCTGCAGGCCCCCTGAGAGACTTTGTACATGCCCGGACCTGATATCACTCAGTCAGGGGAAAGTCTTCCATCTGGACCTTCAGTCCCTGCACCTCACAGCCTGGTACCTGAGCGGCTAGAGTTCCAGGCGTTGGGTCTTTCCGAAGATGTCTACACCGTGGTGGAGGCATCCAGAAAGGAATCGACCAGGAAATGTTATGCCTTCAAATGGAAAAGGTTTTCCATTTGGTGCCAGGGCAAGGGTCTGGACCCTCTGTCCTGTCCAGTGGCTGACATTCTCAACTACCTTTGGTCTCTCTCTCTCTCTCTAAAGGGGGTCTACGGTCATCGACCCTTAGGGTGCACCTGGCAGTCATCTCTGCTTACTGGGTGTGGGCTGGTCAGCCGACGGTGCAGGAGACAGTGGTCGGGTGTTTTTTTTTCAAAGGCCTGGACCACATATCCCCTCCAGTGCATGACCCTCCACCTCCATGGGATCTACTGCTGGTATTGGCAAAGCTCATAGGCAAGCCATTTGAACCAATGCACAAGTGTGAATTGCCACACATGTCGTGGAAGATGGCCTTCCTGGTGGCTATCGTCTGCCATTAGGACAGGGGAGCTCCAGGTGCTCTCGGTGGACTCCCCTTATGTGGTCATCCACAGAGGCAAAGTTGTCCTGCACTGCCACCTGAAATTCCTTCCGAAGGTGGTGTCAGAGTTTCACCTTAACCAGGTATTGACTCTGCCCGTATACTACCCTAATTACACCTCGGAGGCCAAGTACAGGCTCCATTCTTTGGACCCGAGACATGCTCTCTCCTGCTATAAGGAGAGGACAGCGGAAATTCATGGAGAGGTTCGCCAGCTGTTTGTCATCTACGCTGAAGCCACTTCTGGCAGACCTGCATCCAAACGGACCATTGCAAGATGGATTACATCATGCATAGGTCTGTGCTACAAGTTGGCAGGCAAGGAGCCTCCCAGAGGGATAAGAGCTCCTTCTACCTGCCATACTGCTGTATCGGTGGCTGCTTCCAGGGACATCCCTATCCAGGAAATCTGTCTGGCTGCTACCTGGAAGTCAGCAAACACCTTCATCACCCACTACCACCCTGACCTTGAGTCATGCCAGGGTGCTGGTTTTGGGACCTCAGTTCTCCTATCTCTGTTCCCTAAGTAGGGGGTGTGCACCTTGCCTCCCTCCTCCTGGAGAACTGCTAGGAGTCTGCCAATAAGTGTGGATGAACAACATATCCACGATCCTAGAAGAACAGGTTACTCACCTGTAACAGTAGTTCTAGGAGTGGTATATGTTCATCCACACGGACCCACCCGACCTCCCCTGCTGTGGACTCACACATCTGGCTTCCAGCGGGCTAAGATCTGGTGTCACGGGGCGGAGCCAAGGTATATACCATCCGGGTGGGTGGGAGGAGCCAGCTTGAAGACTTCCAGCAAGATTTAAAGGGAAAGGGACATGACAATAAGTGTGGATGAACAACATATACCACTTCTAGAACTACTGTTACAGGTGAGTAACCTGTTCTTTCCTACCCCAGCACTTGTCCAGAGTTATACCCTGCTCAGGGATGTACCCGGTTTGGGCTCACAGTTGTTCACCTTAGCCACTCGCCCCCCAGATCCTGCCATTATTCATGGCTTTCTCTTCCATGGCAGGGCCGCCTTTCTTCTCCAAAGCAGTCCGTTGCTGGACTGGGATCCAGTGGACAATCAGCTGTTTGTGGACTGGAGTTCAGCATCTGTGGCCATCATACAGATGGCACTGAGATTTGTTTCCCATTTCTATTCCCCTCTCTCCTCCCGTGGTTACGGCGGAGCCTGTGACAGCCACGACTGCACACAGTACACACCCTGTAGAGGGAGCAAGCTCCCTTGTCCCACTGCAGAGGTCACTGATGCACCAACCTTCCCCTATGACAGCACAGTGCTGAGCAGCAGCTGCTGCAGCCAGGTCTGCTTCCCATGCCGGACCCTGACCGCCTTCCTGAACTCTAGTGAACAGCATGGGTTATTGGAGCAGCTACGTCAATAATTACCTATTCCTTTATACAAAATCTAAGATTAAAGTTCAAACATTTAATAGTATTTTTAAAATGTACAGTTGTAACAACAGGAATTCGGTGCACTAGCTGCACACACTGGCAGTTCTGCGAGATAGAGCGAAGTCATCGAAACATCTTCAAGCTAAGCTCCTACAACTACTCAGATAGTATATCCTCTGACTCCACTCTTTGATGTGAGATCTTTCTTTCTCCTGGATGGAACAGGTCTCCTCATACACATCTCTGCACGCGTAGAAGGGTTTTCAATAATTCAAGTGCTTCTTTGGTGAATTTTGAGTTAACTCTTTATCCTTCTACTGAATCGTTGCCCCCTTGCTCTTCGTTTTCTTTCCCATTGACGAGGATCACTTAGGAGTGACAGAAGCCCAGCTTCAAGTTCTGCATTTGGTGTAGGCAGAAGATATTGGCCATGGACCCACATGACATGTGCATTAGCAGTCTGGCGAGATATACAGTGTTGAAAACTGTTATAATTGTTGCACAGTGCTGCCCTCCTCTCTTGAGGAACAGAAGGTTCGACTTGTCCTCCTTGGTAGGTTCAGGGACTGCAAACTGGCCTCGGCTGGGGACCGGTAAGCAGCTCAACCTGCAGTGATGGAGGACGAGGCAGTGGCAACTTGGTAGGTGCCTCATCGGCCTTAGATGTGGCAGCGACTGGGACACCATCAGAGAGCCTTTCAAATACGAGTTCTGGGAAATGTATTTGGCCCACCTTACCTTTTGAGAAAGACTGTCTCACTACAGATGGCATAAGAAATGCTGTCATTGCAGGTCATGGGGCCTGGAATGATCTCACACTCTTCCAGCTCCCTCAACAACCCTTGACTGCTCAACTTTGGTCAAGCTCCTTTAGGTCAAGAGGCAGGTTGAGGTTCCTGCTGTAACCCCACCAGATTTCTTGACCTAGACTCCAGTCAGTCAGCTGGTCGAGATTTTTCTCAAGCCAAGTGACCAGTTGTCAGAGGTGGTCGATGTGGAGTCAGTCTTGCAGAACCTGGTTTTCCCAGTCCTCACTGAGGGGGACACGGCTCGGCTGGTACCCCCGGCAGAGCCACCTCAGGAGTTGTCTATCGCAGTGGTTGTGCCTCTGAGGCCCCTGTTGGTCTTGCTGTTGAAGCAAGTGGTTTCCTCTGAGCCCCTGGTGGACACTCTATGCCATCAACCTTTGGGTCATTGGTCAAGGAACCAAACATGGCTTAGATCCCACTCGACTGGGAGACGTCAAGCTCGACATCGACTTCTTCATCCGCCAGTGAGGATAAGTGTTAACACCACCTGCATAGGTGCTATGAAGCCCACATATGGCAGCAGTGATCTGTTTCTGGAAGGGGCAGGCTTTACTGCCAGGATCAACAGTCCATGACCTTCTCTGGCCATTCTCCTGCTGACCCAGCAGGCTAGGGTGTCTGCTTCTCCTCCACTGATAATGGAGCCCCCCCCTCCACCCCCGCTGTGGTTTGGGCACCCCACCAAGGAGTCGTGCCCTGCTACTGGCTTGCCAGGCTTCCGCTTAGTGGAAATTATTCAGGAGAACACAAGAGTGGTACACAGCCAAAAGAGGTCTCGGGTGGTCTTCAGAGAGTCATCTGATTCTGAAGACGAGTTCTCCATGACCTCGAGTAGAACTCAGCAGTTCGACAGAGTCTCTTTGGCCAGTCGATCTACTTCATCGGGCTCAGTTTCATTCAGAACATTGCTACAGCTGATGTTGAAATCCATTAAAATTCCCCTGGAGCTGTTGCAGAAGTGGGCTAACTAGCTGTTCAGTGAAATCATTGATGGAGATGAATCCCTAGGGGTCACCTTTCCGTTGGCTGAGGCAATTTTGTGACTCGCTGTGGAGCTTTGACAGCATCCCACATCCTGTCCCCTTCCCCCCCACCTGGATGGTCTTCAAGAACACAGTCCCCAGGGACACCCTTTTGGGTTTCATAGACTACCTCTTTGCAGAAGACCTGGTTTGGGACTTGGCCTTTTGCATGTTGAAGGGTCAAGGGAATGGAACTAGCCACCCAGTAAGGAGTCCAAGAAAGTGGACTACACAGTGTCACAAACGCACTCAGCAGGTCAGGCCCTCTGCTCCCACAGTGCCAACCTCCAAGCACAATAGTGTGAACAGGTAACAGACAGGGTAACCCTCCTGTCTGCTTTTGGGCCCGAATCATCTTTAGCCTCAAGTTCTGGGGGGATTCAAACTGTGAACCTTATGCTAGCATACCCAATGTACAGGCTCAGATACGTACCCTCTTCAGGGATTGCAGTACAATCTTACGCCAGGGGCACCCACCCAGGATATACTACCTGAGTAGTGGGAAGAACTTCGCTTGAAGACATTCAGATGAGACTGCTGTATCCAGCAGAAGTGCCAGAGTGTGGCTTTTCACCGAATATCCTTAGTAGAACTATGGTTACTGGTGAATAGCCTATATTTTTGTAGGTACCATGTATGAACAGTGCAAGTATTTACACGAATAATACCAAAATGTCACTCAGTATACCAGAAAACATAAAATGAAAGAATATGTAAACAGAACAGTGTCAGTGGCTCAGTAGGTAGCACACTTGCCTCTGAGGCCGGGAGATCAGAGGGCTGTGGGTTCAGTTCCCACATCTGGCCATGGTTAATATCCCAGTACTGACACTGTAATGCAGCATGAGAGGGTGCTGCATTTTCTGAGGTGCCGTCTTCGGATGGAGCGTTAAACCGAGGTCCCATCTGCCTGGATTGGTGGTAGTTCAGGTGGATGTTAAGATCCCATGGCACTTATCGAAAAGAGTAGGAATTTCCCCAGTGTCCTAGCCAAATTTCCCTCATTCACTAAAAATACCACCAACAGCTTAATCTGGTTCAAGGTCAGTTGGCATTCATCTGTATCCCCTTCCCCCGGGTCGTGCCTGAAAATAGGCAGGATTTGTCTAGTGCACTTACCCGGTCAACAAAAGCTAAATAAATAAAATAAATAAAAAAAGAATATATTTATTTAGTTATTTGTTTTTTGGTAACTTAGTAAGTACACTACACAACTGAGTGCCTATGTTCAGGAACAACCCGGGAGAGTACATAGCACAAGAAAACAGCAGGTCAGAAACAGAGGTACATTAAGGTCCTGTTCACACTACACCTCTGTAACGTTAGAGTGCCCAAACCGTTACTGCAACGGTTTGCGTTTACACCTGTAACATTACAGAAGGTGTTTTTTAATCGTTGTTGAAACCACACATGAGGTGGCTTCAACACCGGTTATGCCTCGGTAACGTTACCGGGCGAAGTGTGATCGCATAGTGACGGTCCCCTGCAGGGCCAGTAGCGCAGCGTGATCTGCATCCTGGGGACGGGTGTCGCCATAACGGTCACCCAGCACCCCTAGTGTGGACCAGCGGTACCGGTCCCATAACAGACACTGCTGCAATGTGGACACACTGTACCGCTAACCGGCCATAACGGATTGCATCCGTTACCGGGCCGGAGCGGTGTAGTGTGGACAGGGCCTTAGTCAAGCAAAGTACAAGTACATTAAATCAAGCAAGATACAAACATGGCAAGCTAACAGTTTCAGGGCAAGGGCAAGTATAGTTAGGAATATTGCAAGGTGACAAATTAAAATGATGAACATTTAGAATGAGGCAAGTACAAAAATGTATAGCCAAGAACAGTACAATATCAACGTATAACAAGTAGACAAATAATTAGTTGGGTAATAGTTGGTTGTGATAGAGACATTGTAAAGGTGTGGGAATCAGATTATGCAGTGACCAAGCAGCTGTGGTTGGGGGGTTGATAAAATACAGAATGAAACTAGCTGGCTTCAGTCTTAATGTGCTTCCCTCATGACAAAGTCGGGTGGGTGACAGGCATAATAATAGGGGATAAACACAACCCCACTCTGGGACCTGTTAGTCCCATCGGTTTCATGGATGCTTAACCTCTTCATATTTGGGGTTCTATTATGTTTCAGCTTCTTTTATATTTTTTAGTTTTTTTTTTCTTTGATTTGCCTTTCTGTTTAATATATGTTTGCATTCCTTTATCCCCCCTCCCTCCATTTCCATGTTTATGTGTCTGTCTTTAGGTTCGGACCCGGGACATGGGTGGTTACTCAACCACCAGCGACTTCATCAGAGCTGTTATTGACAACCTTCACCCTGCTCATCTGCGCTAGGAACCCTCTCTCCCTCAGTGCCATCTGCCTCACAGCCTGCCTCCGTCATTTACTGTTATACGCAATTAAGACTGCCCTTCAGACATGCATTGAATTGGTCACCCCTGGAAATCATGCCCTCTGATTGAGACTGCTGTCCATTGCATTACCTGTTGAAGTCACGGTTTATCACAGTGTGGTGGAAAAGGCATATTGTTGAATGTATCCCCCCCATCCTCCATGGACAAACACTGTATTTTGAGGGACAACTCTAATACAAACAGGTTCACAATAAATCCCATCCTGTATTCTGCAGTTTGAGATGTTTGTTTGTACCCCAGCCACTCGGAAGGAAAACAGTTACAGGAAAAGTATGCAAAGCCTACACATTTGCACTTGAAAACTCGGGTGAAACAGTTGTTCTCCCTCCCTCACCAAACACACGAACACTTGAGGAAAAGAAGTATTGGCAACAAAACGGTTAAGATGATGACCAGCCTTCAAGTGCAGTTTTCTGAAAATTTAAATAGTGGGAGAGAGGATTACAATTTGAGTTTGCCCATTCATATTCCAAAAGTCAAATTTTTCTTGGAAGTAAAAGTCCAGACAAGTTCACAGATGTAGTGTTATTTTCTTCCGGCCTCTGAACTCCTGCTTTACCCCAATAGCTGCTACTTTCCACAGGAGTCTTGGTGAAGACTGTTTTTATTTTTTTATCAGTGCCCTTTGTGACCAAACAAAGCTGTCACATTCTTCTGCATATCTTCTCATATAGCCTTCTCTGGCCCTCTTGCATGCTGGGTACTTTGCCTTCTCCTCCCTTTTTTTTTGGCTGAAAATGAACAGAAATGTCACTACAGTGGTTTGGAATACTGACAGAGTACAGAAGTGTTGCATATCTTTCCATCATTATATTGTTCCCTCATGGTTAGTCTTTCCAGGGTCATAGTACTTTAATTAAATACTTGGAATGGCCTTATATAAACAGTGCAGGATTACACATACCCCATAAAGCAATGTATCATGGGATGTGTATGCAAATCACCATGAACATTTAGACTGATTCTGCTTTATACAAGAGTGCATCGTGCCAAAGGCCTCTCGCATAATCTGCAGAGGCTGACAACAGAAGACACAGACACATGGCAATACCCTTTTTGGGTAACAATTGCCCCACTGCTTTTGTGCTGTGTTTTTTTTTTTCTTTTTTTTTAGCTTATAGAAACTGTGTCCACTGTGCTGGGATACTGAATATCAAAGGAACCAGGAAAGTCTCCTACCGTGGGCTAGTAAAAACTGTCCTGGTGCTGGTAAATGGCAGCCAGTGCTTGCCTTGTTTAATTATGTGTGCAGTGCAGCCTCACTGTAGGGCTACTTCTGTTATAAGGCTACAGTCTCCTGACTCCCAGCTACTGTGCATTTGCCTTTCATCACTCACCACTATAAGGCTACCCGCAATATATGGTTACCCTGGCTCCCAACTACTGTAATTCCAATTATAATCTACCCCACGGTAATATGAAATGTTTGACTCTCACGTAGGCTTATAGAGAGGCTGTGCTGTACTATAAAGTAGAATTTGTTTTTCACCACCTTGCTAATCCCATGTTGATATTGTCTCTTGCTGTGCCATGGACTGATATGTATCCGTCCAGAATTCCAATACATTCTGGTTCTGTCAGCAAACCAACAGTGCAGCCAACTTTCAGTGATCTGGATAAAGAGACCATGTTAAAGGACTCAAGCGACATAGAAATTTCCCAACTCAGACCTTTGATAGACTCAGTTCAATATTGCAGTTGTGCAATAAATAAAATAAATACAGTATTCTATGGGAAAACTTGGAATGCATTTGTTTTACTCTGTGCCTCTTGAAATTGTTTTAAAGGAAAACAGTCATTAAAGTAACCCTCCCACCTCATAAAGCTTTACCTCCGATTAAGCTTTTTGCATAGCAAAGACAATTTTTTTCTGCTGTTTACTTACTTCATTTTAATTTTGTAAAGTCTGCAATCTTCAAACATAGCAGACGCAGCACAGTTCCATTTCATCTAACGGTGTGGCGCCGCACCGCTTGCAGCTGGCTTTTTCATATGATTCATGACACGAATCAAACCCCAAGCATGCGCATATGCCCAGAGTCATGGCATTACATTTTGCAGCTAAAATAACTTTTGTTATAGCACTCATTTTTATAAACAAGCTACCACGTGGTACTCAGGACGCTGGTCCTTATTACAGACTACCTTTAATGTATACTGCATCCAGAGAACAGCTGTCCTCTCCCAGGGAGGGTGGGGAACAGAGGCCGGCATTTGTCTGACACCTAGCGGAGGCTGGGTGTTGGCTCGCCTGGCCCAGTACAATGGGGCACGGAGGTGGAACAGCTGGTGGGCACGCTGCGTGTGCTTGCACGCCTGGCATGCCCACTGTCGGCATTGCACTCTCTACTGCTGAAAAAGAAACATGGAAAATGGCAGCCCAGGTTGAGTGGCTTGATGGCCATCTATCACAACACACCATCTCCAGAAGGCACCACCTGTACTTAATCTGGTCCTGGTGGGTGAGGTAGGGGGCTCCCCGCCACAGGGATAAGCTGTGGGGGTAGCATGGTGGTGGCCCGAGTTGGAGACGGGTGCAGGACAGATGGCGACTGGAAGAATAGGACGCCAGGAAGAAGGAGCCAACCAGGGGGCCAAGGGGAGAAAAAAGTAAGCTAAAAACTGACAGTGTCCCTTTAATTTCATTGTTTCCCTTGCCTGATGTAAAGGTAGGGGGGTAGCAGCACTGAGGAAAAAAGGGGTGGGCCTATGCTAATGAAACAGAGCACATAAAAAAAGGATTTTTCACAGGGAAAACAGTACATTTTGTTGGTTTGAAAGGTAGGAGACTGATTCCCAACTCTTACAGGTTAGTATGTCCATTTGGTATGGCAAACTTTCATAAATCACTTTAACCTGCTGACCCCATGAAAACAAGAGGCTGCATCTCATGGGATTATCCTAGTTTGAGTAATTTCAAATAACTAAACTGGGCATTAGTATAAATGGAAGGCTAATCTCGGAGGTGGACCAGTGTAAACCGAGAAAAATTAATGGCATGCTCCTTGATGGAATATCACTGATGTCTTCCTGTGACATGTTTGAATAAGGCCTTGTTCCATTTGTTATGCAGAAAGAGTTTAAACGCAAGTGTCTGTTCTATCCTCCTCTTTTCTGTCTCTTGTCTGTCTGGTTGCATAACCAGATTTTCTTGTGAGACCTGGGAACTGATCACTCTTGACGGTTTCGCAAATCTCAGCCTTTCACTATCTTTCTGCCTTCCCTTGCTATTTCTGTATTTTCTTCACCCTTGCATATCTATGGGTATAAAATATATGTGAAACTTTTGTGGAAATGTCACTGATGCTAGGATCCCCTTGTTTAAAACTGTATATAGTTATACTGTTGAAATGATTGAACAAAAAGCTATTTGGAACTTAAGGTGTTAACCTGAGATGCAGTTTTTAAGCCTTTTGCAGAGCTGTAAACGAGGTCAGTTCTGGGTCACTATGTACTGTTTTGCTGCACCTGCATCGAAACTGACAAGAACATTCTGTAAAATTTCAAGAACATTCTTTGAGAAGCAGGCTTTCTTAATCAGTTCCCAAAGACTTATAAAAAGAGCAGCAATGCTTTTGCAGGAAGACAAGGAGAATGAGAAACTGAGAGACTGAAACTTGGAATTAAGAGATACTCAGAAGAAGGACTTAGTTTTCTCTGTACTGCCTTTGTAAATAGTTATACTGAATAATTTTTATTTTGCTGTTACTAAGAAAAATAAAACACAATTTGCGAATTTTGAAACTGCTCCTGGTTTTCCTGTGCTTCCTGACCTGTACCTCGATGACATACAGTGTCAGCCTAAGTGGGATTTATGCCATACATAACTCTAAGCCAGGAGTTTTGTGCGTGGGTACTAGACCTGGTACCAGGGAAGCATAGATGAAAGGTATGGATTCTGTAGCAGGAAGTCCAGGAGCAATTACCAGAAGAATGGCAGCCAAACTAGCAGAGACAGAAGTCCAAGCTGAGACTGTACAGCCAGCACCAGCGATGTGGGGGGGGGGGACAGGCAGTGACAGAACCTGAAAGCCTGACTGCTTTTTTCAAATGGTGGACTATACAAGAAACAGAGGCGGAGAAACAGAGAAGAGAGGAGATGCAGCAGAGAGAAAAAGAGATTCAATGTTCAGAGGCACAGAGAAAAAAAATGCAACAACTCGAGAAGCGGAGAAAAGAAGAGATTCAGTGACAGGATAGCAAAAAAGAGAAGAGATGCAGCAATGGATGGATGCTTTGCAAGTTATCAAAGCTGGAGGATCTGGCACTGGTCCAGCAGAGCAACAAAACAGCAGCAACTTAAAAGACCTTAAACTTACAAAGTTGTGTCCCTCGGAGGATATCGAAGCATACCTGACAACTGTTGAAAGGGTTGCCTCAGCCTGCCAGTGGCCAAAGCAGCAGTGGGCAATCAGACCGGTACCCTACCTGACAGGGAAAGCCCAACTTGCCTGCAGCAATATGACACTGCACAGTTGGAAAACTATAATCTGGTGAAAACAGACATCCTGAAAAGGTATAACATTTCAGGAGAGACCTACAGGCAAAGATTCCAGTTTCTGAAGTATAGTTCAGTCGACAATCCTCGAAGCCTTCACCCACCTCAGAGAACTTCTTATAAAATGGCTCTAACCAGAGGGAAAAACAGTCCCACAGATTGACACATTTGCAATTGAGCAATTCATCAACATCCTGCCTACAGATGTGCAGCTTTGAATGAAAGAACGCTGATCAAAAAGTGGGGAAAAGGCAATTTCTTTGACCGAGGACTATCAGATGGCTAGACAGACCATGCAGCAGCAAGGTAACAGCCAAGCACTGGTAAGACATTCTTTTCCCTATTTAAACTCCAGGTCTGATAAGAACTCTGGTGGGGGTTACAAATCTGCACCCAAAGACTTTATTTGCTATAACTGTAATAAGCCAGGTCATATTTTTTATTTTGTACAAGGGTAGTGGTACCAGATTTTGGGATGCCAAAAAGAGGACACTTAGTCCTTCCCCCGATGAGTCCTTGTGCCAGACCCCAAGTAAATAGGTTTAAAGTCTCCACCGCCTTCACAGCTCATTTACAAGGAGGTCCTGGATAGGTAAGAGGGAAAAAAAATTATAAAAACAATAATAATACAAAGGATAGAGAAGGTACATGAATATTTGGCAGCTGGAAAAGAGGACATGTCCTCGTAAAAGAGGACATCTGGTAACCCTACCTGTCTCCATTTCATGGTACTGTTTCCCTATAACTGTAATAAGCCCAGTCATGTTGCAAGAAGTTGCTGTAGTAAGAAGAGTGACACTGGAGCAGATTTGTCCTTCGCTAATTGGGACAAATACTTAACAGATGTGAAGGGAGTTATAGATTCGGGAAGCAGATAGACCCTAGTACATATTGAAGTGCTGGGAAAATGGTGTCAAGGACCCAGCCATACCTCTCAACCTCTTGCCTCATAAATCAGGGACAAGGCTTAAAAAAATCAGGGACAAACACCCAAAATCAGGGAAAAATCTTACAAATGTGTAATATTCACTCAGAAAGTTGATAGAATAAGGGGATTAGTGTAAAATGCATTTTCTAATGAAGAATAAGTCTGTAGCTTTAATGTTTGACATTATTTTGTGCTTGCAATTACCACTGTTTAGTCACAAAAACACAAATTTTTCGAGGGACAGAGAACATTTCTGAGCCAAAATCAGGGACAGTTGAGAGGTCTGGACCCAGCTACTGGTGTAATCTGCATCCACTGGGACACTTGATACTATCCCACCAGCCAGGTGACTCTGACTATTAATGGGGTGTCGCACCAAATTAAAGTGGGGGCAGTGCTTAAGTTACCGGCTGTACCAGTGATGATTGGAAATGACTTTCCAGGATTTACTGAGTTAATCAAAGGGGGAGTAAATCCAGCAGCTGTGATGACAAGAGCTCAGGCAAAGAAAATCTCAGATTGTGGAGACTCTTTTCCTTTCACTGATTTGATTCAGACTTGTTTTAACACAGCTCCAAGATCCGGAAGTCCACTAGAAAGATGACACCTGAAGAAACAGTGGCAACAAAAGACTGATGGACATAAGGGGTTAACATATGAAAATGAAACTAAACTGATCACTGATTGTGATTTTCTTTCAGAGCAAGCTAACAGTGTTTTTCTGCAGGGTTATTTTAAACTGCTGGGGGTGAAACCAAAACGGGGTGAATCTATATTTAAAAAATGTAATGGGCTACTGTACAGAGTTTGGGTTAAACCTCAGACACAGGACCAGATAGAACAATTGGTTATACCACAAAAGTATAGATCTGAGTTGTTAAAGATAGCACATAATAGTCCTACGGCTGGTCACTCAGGGAGGGATTGCACCTTTGCCAGATTGCTGCACTGATTTTACTGACCTGGAATTCATGATGTTGCAACAGTACCTATTGTAGTTCTTGTGCTGAGTGTCAGAAAGTAGCCTCAGTGACTAAAAAAGATAAGGTGTCCCTGGTGCCCCACCCTGATAGATGTGCCTTTTGACAGAATTGCAATGGATGTGGTTGGCCCCTTAGACAAAAGTAAAAAGGGTAATCGATTCATTTTGGTAGTGTGTGACTGTGCTACTTGATCCTCGGAGGCAGTTCCAGTGCTTACTGTCACAGCCCCAAAAGTGGCAGCGGAATTTGCCAAAATTTTCAGCAGGGTGGGCATACCTAAAGAGATTATTGATCAGGGTATTAATTTGGATGCTGCATTACTGAAGGAGCTGTACTGACTACTAAGTGTCACTGCCATAAGAACCTCCCCTTATCACCCTCAGACAGATGGTCTTGTTGAGCATTTTAATCAAACCCTAAAACGCATGTTAAAAAGGTTTGTAAAAGGAGAAGGGAAAGACAGAGACCAATACTTACCTTATCTGCTTTTTGCTTACAGAGAAGTGCCACAGGCATCAACAGGTTTTTCACCATTTGAAATGCTGTATGGTAGACAACCTAGAGGGCCATTAGATGTAATAAAAGAAACCTGATAAGATAACCGCCATCAGAAACTATCTATTACATCTTATATGTGTGCCCTGAGAAAGAAGCTGGCAAAATGTGTTGAAATCACCCATAGTAATCAGGAAGAGGCCCCAAACCAGCAGAAAGTGTATTATGACCATGGGGTAAAAAGGAAACATTTTTGAGCCAGGAGAAAAGGTCTTGCTACTGTTACTCACTACAGAAAATAAACTGTTAATGAAGTGGCAAGGACCTTATAAAGTGTTTAGACATAATGGCACAGTTAATGAGGAGATTGAGACCCCTGCTAGGAAAAATCCTACTAAGATAAACCATGCTATCCCTCACTGTTCTCAGCCTCCCTCTACTCCCCAGTCTCTCTTTTCCCTTCCATCCTAATCCCCCTTACCCCACCCCTCTGCCCTATCTCTAGCCCCCCCAAAGCACTTCACCGCGCTGCCACATGTTCTGTCAACAAAGTCTACTCTGGGTTTCCCAGACAAAGTCCTGGCTGCATACCACCCCTCTAACTACAGGGATTCCTCCCAACCTGTCGATCTCCCTGCACCTTCACAATGAAATTTAACCACACTAACAGTGTGCTGATCAGATTAACTCTGACACTCTTAATTCTTCCCTCTGGAGTTCCTCTTGTCTTTAATTGTCATTACGGTTAATGTCACAACACCAAAAATGTAATCATTTGTAACAACTGTGTGATTGTATCTGTAATGTTATGCCGTGTACTGTATTTTGCTGTATTGTATTTGACTGACATGGAACCTTTGGAAAAGAGTCCCAGACTCAAGGGTATAAATCTTAACTGAAATAAATAAATAAATGCTAACCTCCTGAAGAAATGGGTTGAAAAAAACACCAAACGCTGTTTTTACCAAAAGCTGATGAAGAAGATTATGATGCAGCTTATGACAGACTGGAACAAACTGTAACTGCTTATGCTATAAAGGTGAATGTTTTCTTAACCTCCGAACAAACCGCAGAAATTTTGTAACTTGCCAAAAACATGTAACAGTACTTTTACCACAGTACCAGGCCAAGCAAGAGGGGTTGAGCACACAGTAGTGACAAGGAGTGCTCACCCTATTAGACAAATACCTACAGATTACCAGAGTGGTTAAGAGCAGATGTGGTTAAGGAAATACAAAAATGAAAGAACTGGGTATCGGAGAAGTGCTTGATCATCACCAATGGGGACTGTAAGCAAAAAAGAAGGGGGTGTTAGAATCTTCCTTGATTTTAGGAAACTTAACCAAGTGTCAGAATTTGACAGCTACAGTATCCTATGCCCAGAATAGATGATATGGGGGACAAACTGGGAAGTGGCAAGTATATATAAGTATATGTCCTGGTTAAACAATTGGAAAAAAAATATATGTATCAGTACCCTCGATTTCAGCAAGGGTTACTGGCAAATACTCCTAGCTATAGAATCCAGAGACATAACTGCATTTGCCACTCCTGTTGAATTCTGTCAGTTTACCGCCATGCCGTTTGGATTACATGGCTCAACCGCTACATTCCAGCGGTACATGGATGTAATTTTATCCCCTCACACTGGTTATTGTGCTGTATACCTGGATGATGTGATGTACAGTCCAGACTGGAAAAGCTACCTGGAACACCTACGAGCAGTTATCCAATCGATCAAAAAGGCATGTCTGACAATTAATCCTACCAAGTGTGCATTGGGCATACAGGAAACCAGCTATTTGGGCTGTGTTTTGGGAAATGGAGAAGTCAAGCCAGAGGTTTCCAGTATAGAAGCTGTAGCTAACAGCCCTGTCCTCAAAACCAAGAAACATGTCTGGTCATTTTAAGGGCTGGCTGGTTATTATCGGAGATTTGTTCCCAACTTTGCCAAGTTAGCTACTCCTCTCACTGAATGCCCAAAGAAATGGGTCCCAAATAATGTGAAATGGACCTCAGAGTGTGATGAAGTTTTTCAGGCCATTAAGGCTGCATTATGTTCAGCCCCCATTTTAAGAAGCACAGACTTTTAGAAACCATTTCTGTTACAGACTAATGCATCAGAGATAGGCCTAGGTGCAGCCTTGTGTCAGCATATAGATGGGAAAGAGCATCCTGTTCTACACATAAAAAGGAAATTGCACTACAGACTCAGAGAGAAAAGGTACTCCACCATTGAAAAGGAATGCCTTGCAGCAAAGTGGGCCATGGAGTCCCTTAAGTGTTACTTACTAGGAGCTGACTTTGTACTTTTAACAGATCACAATCCTCTCTGTTGACTTAATCAAATGAAGGATAACAATTCTAGAATCACGCGGTGGAACCTGGCGCTACAGCCATTTAAATTTAAAGTGATGCACAAATCTGGGAAAGAGAATGTCAGTGCTGATTTTCTGTCAAGATATGAATCAGGAATTGAGAACTGCAAAGGTTGAAAAAATGTGAGTTGAAACTTCTCTGTTTGCTATGCTGCATATGCACTGAACTGTAAAGATTACAAGCTACTGTAATGTTAAAGGAAAATGTAAAGAATGTTTTGGAAACCTGTTTTTTTTAAACAGGTTCCCCCTGAGCCTCGACCCAGTGGCGCAGAGGGCTGAGGTGCTGGAGGTCTTACCTCGCGGCACGCCGGCGACCCTGGTTCAGGAGCGAGCCTGGGTCGTCGGAGGTTGGCATGTAGAGCTGGATGGAGCAGCTGTCGGGCAGCTCTCCAGTCCGGGGAGGTGGGGTGGCATCCCTCGCTCATGGCTACCCGCTGGTGGAAGCCGAGGGGTTGCGCAAGCAAGGGTGCTGGCAATAGGCCAATGGGGCGGGCGGAGGAGGGCCGTTACCAGGGCTGTAAGACGCATGCCTGCCTCCACACACATGCGTCCTTCTCCTGGGGTCCTCGGGGAGAAAATGAGGAAAGAAAAAAAAAATGACGGCAGGATGGCGACCGACTCTCCACAGGGGTATGTGACAGGGTTGAATAAGGTCCTGTCACATTTGTTATGCAGAAAGAGTTTAAACGCAAGGGTCTGTTCTGTCCTCTTCTTTTCTGTCTGTTGTTTGTCTGGTTGCGCAACCAAATTGTCTTGTGAGTCCTAGGAACTGATCACTCCAACAGTTTTGTAATTCTCTACCTTTCGCTGTATGTCTGCCTTTCCTTGCTATTTCTGTCTTTTTCCCCTTGCATATCTGCGGGTATAAAAATATATGTGAATCTTTATGTGGAAATGTCACTGATACTTGGATCCTTTTGTTTAAAACTGTGTATAGTTATACTGTTGAAATGATTGCAAAAAGCTGTTTGAAACTCAAGGTGCCAACCTGAGATGCAGTTTTTAAGCCTTTTGCAGAGCTGTAAACGAGGTCAGTTCTGGGTCACTATGTACTGTTGTGCTGCACCTGTATCGAAATTGACAAGAACATTCTATAAACTTACAGAGACATTCTGTGAGAAGCAGGCTCTCTTAACGAGTTCCCAGAGACTTATAAAAAGAGCAGCAATGCTTTTGCAGGAAGGACAAGGAGACTGAGATACTGAGAGACTGAAACTTGGAATTAAGAGATACTCAGAAGAATGACTTGGTGTTCTCTGTTTGTACTGCCTTTGTAAATAGTTATACTGAACTATTTTTATTTTGCTGTTATTAAGAAAAATAAAACATTATTTTCGAATTGTGAAATTGCTCTTGGTTTTCCTATGCTTTCTGACCTGTGCCTTGATGACACTTCCAGTGCAGAATTCATGATGCCCCTGCCCATTAACTTTTCAAGACTGAACTTTGGAAATACTTATCACTGGAAAATTCCTGCTTCTATGCCTAAACATACCTATGACCTGATCTTTTTGCCATATTCAGATTGTTATCTGGATCTAAAGCTATGATCTCCGACTATGCCCTCTCTCCAGACACTCAGCCCCTGATCAGGGCTTGTACCGCTGCCATGGCGCAAGAAGCGGCTCCCCCGGATGGACGGCAGTCTCTAAGCCGCCGCCTGCAGTCTGCTGCCCAGCTCTCCTGCTACAGGGTACGGTCCTATCTGGACCAATCAGAAAGTGAGCACTTTCCTGGCCTCCACTCTGATTGGCTGTGATAGCTTCGTTTCTGTCTGCACTCCTTGGCGCTTTTTCTCTTAATTTTAAACATGCACCAGTTTTATTCTGTACTGCCTATGTGAAATGCCTGCAAATTGTTAAAGTTTAGCAAGTGATACAGCTCTTTAGAGGGCTAATTGTAAAGCTTTTCTGATTAACTGCTGTGCTCAGACCTTTGGGCGCCTCGCCCCCTCCCTCTTGACTCAACAAAATCTAAAACCTTTTAATCTTCACTCCCAGCTGCCTTTTCCCTCCCCACTTGCTGTCTACTTAATCTGTCCTTTGTCTCCTCTCTCTCCAGACACTCAGCCCCTGATCAGGGCTTGTACTGCTGCCTTGTCACAAGAAGTGGCTCCCCCGGATGGACAGCAGTCTCTCAGCTGCCACCTGTGGTCCGCTGCCCAGCTCTCCTGCTTACAAGATATGGTCCCATCTGGACCTTTCCCCACCGGTGCTTTTCGCCGGCTCCCCACTCTCCCTCCCTAGCATGACAGTTACTTGTATAGCTACTGCCTGGCTCGATTCTTCTTTTTTTCTATCCCATTGGCTGCTTATACTTTGCCACTACTAGAGGCAGCTGCTAACTTTAGTCTCTATTAATGGCCTCAGATCGCTAGGCCCACACTATTCTTCTGAATACTCTCCCCTCCTTGCCTGTATCATGGAACTCTGGTAGGCTGTCAAACAAAGGTACTTACTCCTGGCACTGACCCTATTAATACAGCCAGTGCTTCTCACACAGCCACATGCGGGCCCCCCTACCATGACTTTTGTGATTATGGTGGTAAACAGTAGGGCTAGCTTCACTGGAACCCATCACTTCCCTGATGCCGGGTTCCTCCCTGACTACCCCGAGATCCCCTGTGCGACAATTACCTCCGTGCCCGGACGGCTCCCTACCCTACTAAAAATGGCAGCTTCTCCCATGTTCCTCTCGCTCTCATCTCTAATCTCCCAAAAACTTTCCCATAGCCCACACAAAACAAACAAGCACCACCATCTTCTCCTACTGCTGCTACTCCTAGCTTCTGGTGATATCCACCCTAATCCTGGACCTCGTACCATTAGGCAGCCATCTGGCACTCAACCTGACACCACTTCGCTTACACTCCCTCATGGCCTTAAAATAATCCACCTAAACGTAAGAAATCTTGCTCCCAAAATCTCCCTACTACAATCCATGGTGCATTTATATACTCCTGACAACATCATGATCTCTGAAACCTGGCTGTCAAATAACATCCCTGACCATGCTGTCTCTATTCCAGGCTTTACTATCACTAGACAGGATCGGAATGGGAGAGGTGGTGGAGTGACTATTTACACCTCCTCTTCTCTCCAGTTCACCCCTACCTTTACCACCTCTACCCATGCTTCTCATGAGGCCCTTCTTATTAAAATCTCCTTTCCCTACACTGCTCCTGTTCTCGTTGCTGGTGTTTATTGCCGTCCAGGGCAGCCTCATGCTACTGTCACTGCCCTCCTTATGAAACTCACTACCCTGGCCATCGGGGGCAAACTTTATATCCTGGGTGACCTTACCCTAAACTGGCTGGCCCCTTCACTGGCTCCTACCCGTACCTCTATTGGAGCCTTGAATCTTAGTCAACTTATCCAAGAACCCACTTGCCTAAACAACAAAACATTAAACCACTCCCTGCTCGACCTTGTCCTCACTTCCCACCCGCATAGACTAATATCCTCTGGTCTTCTACCGAATTCTATCAGTGACCATCACATGAACTTCATGGTGCGAAAGATCCATAGGACTAAACACCCACCAAAAATAATTCTCACTAGACCCTATGCATCTCTTGACCTACAAGCTGTGCTCTAGGACCTCACTTCCACTGACTGATCCCCCCTCACCTCAGCGGCCTCAGCTGACATAGCCCTTGACTCTTTCAACACCAAGTTCCTCCACATTTGGAATTCCCGTGCCCGTTCCATGAAACAAGGGTCCAGTGGGCATCTCCCCTGGGTCACACTTGAACTCCTGGCTTGCCAACGTGCTTGTGACATTGCATGGCATCAGGCTAAAGCTACCTGCTACCAACAAGATCTCCAACGCTACCGCGAACTTCGGAATGGCTGCACTAAAGCAATCCGCCTAGCTAAAGCTGAACACTTCAAATCAAACTTCCTATCTAATACAAACAATCCGGACAAATTCTGGAAGGTTGTTCACACCCTCTTCTCTCCGACCACTAACCCTCCTCCCCCTACCCTCAAGCTCAACCAGTCTATCTTTTCTGATCCTATAGCTATTGTGGAATGCTTTAACTCCCACTTTTCTACCTGTGCCTCTTCTCTGCTGGGTTCCCTTCCAGGCTCCTCCAATGGTCTGGTGTCCTCTCCCCTCCCCCCTCACCCCTCTCCTCTCTATTGCCCTACACGCCTTCACTCAGCCCTCTCATCCTTCCCCACCTTTGCTGCACTCCACCCTCCTCGCCCTCCCTACCTCTTCCAGTCCCGTCCCAATTCTCCTGTCTCCCCTGCCACCACCCTCCAGGCACTCCTTGACCTCAATCCCTCTAAAAGCTCCTCTCCTGATGGTCTGTATCCTAGACTCCTCTCCCTCTCTGCTCCTGCTATTGCCTACGCACTCTCTCTCATACTAGACCTCTCTTTCTTGACAGCTTCTGTTCCCTCAGTATGGAAACATGCAGTTGTGCTCCTGCTCCGTAAGGGGGTGACTCCTTCGCACCTGGCAACTATCTACCTATCTCTCTTCTACCTACCCTAGCTGAACTACAAGAACACATAGTCCTCAACCAGCTCTCCTCCTTCCTATCTGACTCTGGGTTCTTCACCCCATTCCAATCTGGATTTCGGAAGTCACATTCTACTACCACTTCTCTGCTGAGACTGTCTACTCTAGCTTTGACAAAGGTCACATTACCTTAGCCATCTTTGTTGATCTGGTGAAAGCCTTTGACACTGTCTCACACCCCCTCCTCCTGAACTACCTCTTAGCCGCTGGTCTTTCCCCTTCTGCCACAGGCTGGTTCAATTCCTATCTTTCCGGCAGGTCCCAATCAGTTAAAATTGCTGATGTACCTCTCCCCGCCCAATTACTAGTGTTCCCCAGGTTAGTGTCTTGGCCCATTCTGTTTTCCATTTTTTAAATGATCTCTCCCAGGGCTGATCTACTTCCAGTATCCACATGTATGCTGATGACACAGTTCTATTTATATCTGGTATATTGGTCTCTGATGTCACTACTAGGCACCAGTCTGACTTCTCTAGAGTCCAACACTGGTTTAATTCTCATCAACTCTTTTTAAATGCCAAGAAAACCGTCTCTATGACTTTTGGAACTAGGCAGAGACTCGCTAGGCTAAGTTCCCTACCCACATTCCACACCCTGGATGGGACTGTACTCGATGACTCCTCCTCATTCAGGTATCTCGGTGTCTGGCTGGATAGATGCCTAAACTTCTCAGTACACATTGAGGCCATTCAGAAAAAACTTAAGCCTAAGCTTGGTGCCCTATGCAGAAATAGCAGTTGTATCCCACTCGTAGCCAGGCGTGAGCTAGCACTGAAGATGATCTTGCCTATATTTGACTACTGTGACATAGTCTATGGTGCTGCCCCACAGTCCTCCCTAGCCAAACTGGACTCTCTCTATAGCTCCTTCTGCTGCTTTGCTCTAGATGCGCCCCCCTCACCCATCACTGTGACCTCTACCGGTCCCTAAACTTACTTACACTCCAAAATAGTCATATGCTACACGGTGCCAAGTTCATCTCTAAATTCTGGCTTGGTACTCTCCCCCCTCTCCTCCTCCCTTAGTATCCCTCCGCCCACCCATTACTCACTGAGATCTGACAACCTACACACCTTCTTTATCCCCAACAGATCTACATCCTCTGGCCAAAAAGCTTTTCTAGGAGCTGAGATATGTTGTTCATCCACACTCTTTGGCATGTCCCTTTCCCTTTAAATCTTGTCGGAATTCTTCAAGCTGGCTCCTCCCATCCACCCAGGTGGTATAACTTTCAGCTCCACCCCATGACGCCATATCTTTCTTTCCGCTGGAAGATTCAGGTTCCCTCTTGCTACCTCTAGCAATCGTAGACCCTGGCTTCGCAACGTCGGTTTTCACCGCATTTCTCTCTTAAACTTGTTCGAGTTGTCAATTCCGATAATAGCGCATCGGATATGGAGGACAAGTCGCTCTCCGGATTTCGCTGATGTTCATGCGGCCAGAAAATGTCGCAAACCAATCCCCACCTTACCTGTGTGTACTGCCTAGGTGTTGGTCATGACACCACCACCTGCACCTTTGCTTAGCCTTCCATCCTAACGTTTTGGATGACGCATGGCGCGCAACAAGCTGGGGAGACGGAAAAGGAACCCACCGGTGAAATCGAAGGAGGTGAGGTGGGCGGTTTCCGCGGCCGCGGGGTCCGCTGAACAGCTAGAGCAGATGAAGGCTTTTGAGGGAAAAAGCTGCTCAGGCTTTGGCCAGCTGAAGTTTTTTTCATTCCTCTCAACCTCGGCTCCACCTTCTCAGGTTCCTTTAGGGAGTTGTGCCAGTCTCTCCCCACCAGGGGTGAAGCGCCCTCGGGCTTGCACTCCTCCCGCCCTCACAAGAGGGACAAGGATCTGAAGTCTTCCTCCAGAAGACGCTCCTGGGACCAAGAGAGAGGTCCGAGTCCCAGGAAACGGCAGTCTCGACTTTGGTTGAGATCGCTACCTCGGCCGCCGGCTTCACAGATCTTCCGTCTGGCCAGGCAAACACCAAGGCATCGACTGAACCGGCCAAGATTTTTCTTGAGCAGATCGAGCCACTTTCGCCTACTCTGGTCGACGATTCTCTAGAGAGGACACCTATCCTCTCTTTCCCCGATCATGAGACACCTCCTGTGGGTGTCTTGATCGAGGTAATCGAACTGGAACCTCAATTTTCCCAGAGTCCTGTTTCCCCCGATCAACCTAACCGACCCCTGCGGTCTCGATCAAGGACTCTGTCTTCTTCGACCAGAAAATCGAAGAAAGGCCACTGGCATTCAAAGAAGAAGTGCCGTCGCAAATCCTCATCCTCCTCAGATGAGGAGCGGCTTCAACAGAAACTCCGACACTATGAGGAGCTCATGTGACAACAGCTGATTTTGGCCAGGCAGAAGCTGGTTATGCCGTCCGCCCCAGTCATTACTTGGCCTGCGCCTCAAGGGCCTAACGACCCCTCCGGAACCGAAGGCTTCGGGTTCCTCTGCCTGGGGGCGGTCTGTATTCTGGCTAGGCCCATACTGGTCTCACCACCTATTGGGTGTAACCACCGCCTAAGCAGCCCCAGTGGGGCTCCCTCTAAAGAGGACCATCCAGACACCAGGCTTCCCGACATCTGTCCATTACGGTCACTCCAGATCGCCTCGCGGATCAAAGTGACATGGGCAGGAGACCGCTGTACCCGACTCCTGGATTCGGAAACCACCAGTTGCACTCCCATCTTGCTGATAAAGAATCACTCTCTGCGTGCCTTGGAGGAAGGTCCCTCCTCCTTTCAGGGCATTCTCTGCCTTATCTCTGATTCTACTGTGATGCCCTTGGAGTCCATCCAATAAAAGGCGGAGTACCCCCTTACAGATATCCTTAAGAGGGGGGATACCCCGATGGAGGCCATTCCAATAGTGAAAGCCATTACTGGTCCGGCCCTTGAGCTTTGGCAGCATCCAGCTTCCTGCCCAGCACTGTCTGCCCATATGGCCCATAAGTACGTGGTGCCTATGGGATCCCTGCCGGGATTCATGGAGCATCCCTCGGCTGAGAGCCTGGTGACTGCTTCCGTCTTCAGTCGTAGTGGTAGCTCGTCTGACACCGACCGACCTCCGGACAAGGAGTCCAAGAACATGGACCACTCTGCCCGTAAGGTCTACCCGGCCTCTTCCGTGGGCCTTCGTCAGGGCAATTCGGCTGTAGTCATGGGACACTTCTCCCATGCCCTCCTAGGGTCATTGGATGAAGTACTTCCTCACCTCCCTGCGGACGTGCAGACCACGGTCAAGCAAGTCCGTGATCAGGGCCGTGCTGTTGCCAAACAGCAGCTGCAAACGGCCCTGGACATCGGGGATTCTTGTGCCCGCTCTTTAGCAGCCGCGTGGCCACCAGCCGCAGGGCCTGGCTGAGGTTATCCTCCTTTCCGGTGGACACCCAGCGCAAATTAGCTGATGTGCCTTTCCTTGGTACCGACTTGTTTGGCCCAGGAGTTGCAGGCCACCTTCAGCGTATTGAACAGTCCAATGCCCCCTCGGACGCCACTTCTGCTAAGGGTTCCTCGGGCAAGACCCAGCAGAAGAGGAAGCCTTTTTGGCAGTCCTCCCCTGCGGTCAGGCAGCCCTCCTATCAAGGAGGTCAGCAGCATCAACAGCAGCAGCAGGCTCAAGCTTGGCACCCTAGGTCTAAGCAGGGCCCTCAACAGCCCTGTAAAGGAGGCCGAGGCGCTGGTCCAGGAGCTTTCTCCTCCTCCTCATCTAAGCCTGCTCAGTGACGGGTTGGGGGGTTGCCACCCCTACACCCATCACGCCTGCCCTGGGTCCTCCCATAGGGGGGTCAGCTCAGTCACTTTCTTTCCGCCTGTCTGATATCACTTCGGACAGGTGGGTTCTAGAAGTGGTAGGGCAGGGACTGCCTCTAGAATTTCAGCAGTACCCGTCCAGCCGAGCCCATGCCCCTCTGGAGGAAAGGATTTCAGTTTGCACGCCGTCGGCTCTTCGAGATGACATAGCTCAGCTCCTCCACAAGGAGGCGGTAGCTCCAGTGCCGGATCTGCCGTTAGACCCAGGCTTCGTATCCAGGTGCTTCCTGGTGCCCAAGAGGATGGGGGGTTGGCGCCCCATCCTAGATCTCCACGACCTGAATCAGTATCTCGGGTCTCGCACTGTCCAGATGGCAACTGAACCAGATCATACCATCCCTAAAAAAACATGTGGTTTTGTTCACTGGATTTACAGGACGTGTTTTTTCACATCCCAATCCGTCCGTCCCACCAGCGGTTCCTCCGCTTCAGAGTCGAACGGACCCTGTACAAGTTCCGAGCCATGCCGTTCGGCCTGTCATCAGCCCCTCGGGTCTTCACCAAATGCATTGCAGTGGTGGCAGCCCATCTTCGGCATTGAGGAGTTCGAATTTACCCTTATCTCGACGACTGACTCTTGGCGGGTTCCTCCCTTCGGGAGGTGGAGAGATCCAGGGACCTGACTCTCAGAACCTGCTCTCAGCTTGACCTCCTGATCAATGAGGCCAAGTCAGAACTCGTACCATCTCAGGTGATGGGCTTCATCGAGGCAGAGCTAGACTCTCGTCAAGCCAGAGCTCGGTTCCCGGCGGACAGGGCAAAGGTTCTTTCCTCCTTTGCCAGATCATTTCTGGTTGGGCTCTTGTGCCCTGCCTGGGACTTTCTGCGCCTACTGGGTTACATGGTGGCGTGCACCTCAGTGGTCCGTTGGGCAAGGTGGCACATGCGCCCCTTCAATGGGAGCTGGCCGCCCAGTGGACTCAGCGCCACGGTCATTTCAACCAGCTGATCACTGTAACCCAGAAGATGTGGGATGCTCTCCAATGGTGGACCACCCCAGAACGGTTGTAGGAGGGGATCCCATTTGTCTGCCCTGAGCCGATGGTTGTTCTCACGATCAATGTCTCTCTCATGGGCTGGGGAGTCCACATGGGGGACAACAGGGCCCATGGGTTATGGACCCTCGAGGAGTCCCGATGCCACATCAACCTGTTGGAGCTCAGAGCAGTCAGACTGGCAGTGTCAGCATTCGCTCCTCAGCTCCAGGCTCAAGTGGTTCAAGTCCAGACGGACAATACCACGACCATGTACTACCTCAACAAATAGGTCGGCACACACTCCTGTCTGCTGTGCAAGGAGGCGGTCCGCATCTGGGCCCTCGTCAGCCGGTTGGAGGCGGATCTCCTAGCCATCCATGAGGCAGGAGTCTTGAACCAGCTGGCAGATGCTCTCAGCTGCATAGGCCAGAAATCTCATGAGTGGTCACTCTATCCAGAGGTAGCTTACAGTCTGTTCTCCCGTTTGGGCAAACCGTTGGTGGACGTGTTTGCCTCCAGGGAGAATGCGAAGCTGAGTCTGTATCATGCCCGCCCCCCTCAGCAGTGCTCGCTGCACGGGGATGCTTTTTCGAGGCCGTGGACCCCAGGCCTCCTTTACACCTTTCCTCCATTTCCCTTGCTCCACAAGGTGTTACTCAAGGTGAGGAGGGACAAGGCGTAGGTGATTCTGGTAGCCCCAGATTGGCCGCGCCAATTCTGGTACCCAGATCTCCTCAGCCTCAGCTGCACGGCCCCGGAGCGGCTTTGTACATGCCTGGACCTGATATCACTGAACCAGGGGAAGGTCTTCCATCCAGACCTTCAATCCCTGCACCTCACAGCCTGGTACCTGAGTTCCAGGCTCTGGGTCTTTCCGAGGATGTCTACACTGTGGTGGAGGCATCTCGTAAGGAATCGACCAGGAAATGTTATGCCTTCAAATGGAAAAGGTTTTCCATTTGGTGTCAGGGTAAGGGTCTGGACCCCTTAACCTGTTTTGTAGCTAACATTTTAGACTATCTGCTAGTCTCTCCAAAGGGGTCTCAGTCATCGACCCTTAGGGTGTACCTGGCAGCCATTTCTGCTTACCAGGAGCAGGCTGGTCAACCGACATTAGCACAGGCGACAGTGGTGGCTTTCAAAGGGCTGGATCACATATCCTCCGGTGCGTGAACCTCCACCTCTGTGGGATCTCTTGCTGGTTTTGGCAAAGCTCCTGGGCAAGCCATTCGAACCCATGCACAAGTGTGAGCTCTCACACTTGTCGCAGAAGACAGCCTTCCTGGTAGCTATTACGTCAGCCAGAAGGACAGGGGAGCTCCAGGCACTTTCGGTGGACTCCCCTTATCTAGTCTTTCACAGGGACAGGGTTGTCCTGCGCCCCCACCCGAAATTCCTTCTGAAGGTGGTCTCAGAGTTTCACCTTAATCAGGTGTTGACTCTGCCGGTATACTACCCTAACTACACCTCGGATGACGAGTACAGACTCCATACTCTGGACCTGAGACGTGCTGTCTCCTATTATAAGGATAGAATGGGGGAAATTCATGGAGAGGTTCACCAACTGTTTGTCACCTATGCTGAAGCTGCTTCTGGCAGACCTGCAGCCAAATGGACCACTGCAAGATGTATCACCTCATGCATAGGTCTGTGTTATGAGTTGACGGGCAAGGAGCCTTCCAGAGGGTTAAGAGCTCATTCTACCCGCAATACTGCTGCATCGGTGGCTGCTTCCAGGGACATTCCTATCCAGGAAATCTGTCGGGCTGCTACTTGGAAGTCAGCAAACACCTTTATTTCCCACTACCACATTGACCTTGAGTCACGCTGGGATGCTGGTTTTGTGGCCTCGGTTCTCCAATCTCTGTTTCCCGAGTAGGGGGTGTGTGCCTTGCCTCCCTCCTCCCAGAGAACTGCTAGGGGTCTGCCAAAGAGTGTGGATGAACAACGTATCCACGCTCCTAGAAGAACAGGTTACTCACCTGTAACAGTAGTTCTAGGAGTGGTATATGTTGTTCATCCACACGCACCCGCCCGGCTTTAAGGCGCACAACCTTGCTTCCAGCGGGCTTTGATCTGGCGTCATGGGGAGGAGCCAAGAGTTATACCACCCGGGTGGGTGGGAGGCACCAGCTTGAAGACTTCTGGCAAGATTTAAAGGGAAAGGGACACGCCAAAGAGTGTGGATAAATAACTTATACCACTCCTAGAACTACTGTTACAGTTGAGTAACCTGTCCCCGTACTGTTCTTTCGCACCATCTTCCAAAACTGTGGAATGCTCTACCTCCACAAATTCATCACTCCCCCTCACTGAACTCCCTTGCTTCAGCTCTACTCAACTACCTGATCACAAACTGTTCATGCTCTTGACTCCCTCCTTGTCTACTTGCTCTCCTCTCTCCACCCCTCCTGTTCCTCCCTCCACCTATTGCTCTTAATTACCTAGGACTTACTGTATGTGTCTTGTTACTCATGCTTCCCTCCCTTATTGTAGTGAGTCATCATGAATCCCCTGTACGATTGCACTGTATTACTAAGTATGCATTGATTATCATGTATATTATGCTCCTGTCTCCGTACTGTTCTATGCATTTGTTTTTGTATCATTTAAATATGTTGTTCATCCCACTCCCCCTTCCCCCAGGACGTGCCATGAGACTAGCATTAAGTTGCTCAGTGTACCTTTCCTGGTGAAACATTTCAATAAATAAATAAAACATTTTATTGTTGCTTTACTTGTACGTATTTCAGTCTGGATGTAACTGTTTCTCTTACAGTATTTACTAGTTTTTTTTATACTGTGTATACTGTTACTCATCCACTCCTTTTACCATGAGTGCCTGAAGATAGACAATGTCATGTCTAGTGCGCGTAACTAGTCACAAAAAACTAACTAAATGAATACCAGTCGTTGTCCACCTTTGGAGAAGCTGGACACTTGCTTTTCTTTTTTATACCTTTTAAAGTGTGTGCTGACTAATTCTAAACTACATCATAAGCATATTGATGTCTGTTAGTGTGCATCGACTTATGTGAATTGTATTTACTTAAAAGTTTTACCAGGAAAGGCATACCGAGCTTAAAGCTTGTTTCAAGATGCGTCCTGGGGGAAGGGAGATGGACAGAACAGTACAGGAAATTGGCAGTATACATACAGCAGAAGGTAGTACAATTTCAGGAAAGCTACAATATCAGGATGTTACAGAACAGTACAATTTCAGGAAGCTGCAGACAAGTGCAGATGTTAATAGCAAATTGCATTGTAGGAAATTTTGTGAGCAATTACAACCAGAAATACATTTTGGAATTACACACAAGAATTCTGAGTTTGGTCAAATGCATGTAGAAGCTAAGAGCATAGTGGACTGATAGGCACATGGGAGTTTGTGAAGCAGTAGGGAAGGGGGATGCAGGTGGGAAGGAGGGTAGAGAACAGGGGTGGAGTAGAAGATAATTAGGAACAGTTACTGGTTACTGGGACATATTACATCCAAAATGCATTTGGAATTACACTAGAGTTCAGAGCTTGGATGGAGTCCATGCATAGAGGAGCTAAGTGCGTAAATGTACTGATAGACTCGTGGTAGTTTGTGAAGCAGAAGGGGAAGGGTGGAGGTGAGGGGGGATAGAGTGTAGGAGAGGGAGGAAGATAATTAGGAACAGCAACTGGAGGAGTGGTTGAGGTTACGGAGAAGATAAGCGAGAGCTCGAGCTGATGGCGCATGATGGACAGAATGAGGGAGGGAGTTCCTACATAGGGGAAACTGCCAAACAGCAGGTGCCTGAGCTTCTAAGAGAGTGTGAAGTGGGCGGTGGCAGGTAGAGTAAGGTGGAGAGGTAGGAGGGAAGGGAACCGAACCAGAATTTGCTAAGGGTGTTAATAGTGAACATGGCCTCTGTCCTCGAGTGATGAAAAAGAGAGGGCTTGATATAGGAAACAGTAGTGAGTGCAAGGGAGTGGGGGCAGTCCAGTGCAAAGGAGCAGAAAGAATAGTAGAAAGTGTCCAGTCTGACAAGGATTGTAGAAGGTGCGGCACTATAGACCACATCCCTGAAATCAAAGATCGGGAAGATCATTCTATGTAAAGTAGCTCTGCGAGCTGGCAGAGGGATGCATTCTCAGTTCCCGAATAAGGCACTGAGCTTTGGGTGCACGTTTTTTAACAATGGCATTCACATGGCCAGAGCAATAGGGCCAAGCCAAACCCCTAAGTATCTGAGGGAGGTGACACCTGCCAGAAGGGATCCGTCTAGGGTGTGGGAAGAGAGGCAACCATGGTGAGTCTTTACCTTCTGTCAAAGGACATAGAAACAGTCTTTTTGGCGTTTAAAAAAAAAAACTGGTTTGAGTGTAGCCAGAGCTGGACTTGGTTGAAGTCAAGCTGGATGCGGTGCACCGTGCACCACATCAAGAGTGGAATGGCCGGAAGTATACAGAACTGTGTCTTCTGCATACATGTGAATAGATGCTGATGAACATGCTGAAGGGAGGTCATTCAGGAAAATGGAGAGTAACAATGTGCCAAGAAGAGAGCCTTGCAGAACACCTGTTGTAATGGGTAGTGGCGGGGAGAGGGAGTCACCAATTTTGACTGATTGGGTCCTGCCCTCTAGGTATGAGCTAAACCTGCTGACAGCTGCTGCTGTAAGGCCAGTGGATGAGAGCTTTGAGAGGAGGAGAGGGTGGGAGATGGTGTTGAATGCCTTAGACAGCCAAAACGGTGGCAGTGATGTGGCCCCGGTCCATACCTGAGTGGATGGCATTGGTGGGCTTAAGGAGGGAGGTAGTTGTGGAGTGGGTTTTCCTGAAGCCAGGCTGGTCGTGAGTGAAGGAGGAGGAGGTATTGACAGGATGATGTCAAGCTGACCCAACTCCAAGCTTTAATTTATTTAAACATTTGAACAAAAGAAAGCTCTAGGGGCATGGATATGGTTCAGTTATCCACAATCTGGCAGTTACACTGGAACAATGTTATTGGTTGGATGTCTTTAAACTAAGCTCCTTCCACCACCTGGGCGGTATATCTCTGATTCTGCCCTGTGATGCCAGATCTTTCTTTCCCCTGGAAGAACAGGTCACCTCTTTTGCGGCTGCCTTTTAAATTATCTGCACCATAGGGTAATGTAATACATTTGAAGTTTTCAGTGGATCCACGATGGGTGTTAGACAAAATTTTCATTGAACGCCCCGACAGTGAAACTGGCAGGTCGACCCCACGCACCCCAACACTAAGGATTATCAACTCTGAGCAGATTCGGGGGTGCAGGACCCCTGACAGACAGTGCCCGGTTCCAGCAGGTCCCCTACAGCGGCATGGCGCTGTAGTAACTGTGGGGGACCTTGCTGTTGAACTGTCACTGTCAGGTGGGTATACCATTTTCAATATGTCTAAGTATTTGTTTAGCAGTTCACTCAACTCTGTCTCCAGACCAGCAGTGGGCCAGCACAAACTAGGCATCAGATTCTGCTTTAGGTGCCAGCAGAAGATGCTGGTCACCAGTCTGCACGACCCATACATGTACTGCCTGGGTGGGCAACACGATGTAGACCTCCACAGCCTGTGTAAAAGTATGCTTCCTGAGTCCCTCAAGGACAGGAAGCTCCATCTCTCACTGGGTTGGCTTTCAGAGTGGGATCTGAAGGACTGACCTGAGGGCCACAAGAAAGCCTCGGCTATGGCTGGGTTGGGTGAACAGCTTGCAACCTTTGAGGCAGAAGTGATGGCTGTCACAGCAGGTACCTCCTCGGTCTTGCCACTGTTCCCTGGGCCAAGCATTGGAGGGTCTTTCACCAGAGAGTTCTGTGAAATATGTTTGGCCCTCTAGACCTTCGGTGAGAGTCCTGCTCCCTGTGGTGCTAAAAGCAAGAACCGCTGGCACCTGTCATGGGATCAGGAACTGGTGAGGTCCTCCTGGTCCCATGGTTTGCCTGACCACTCAACAGCTGTCTAGTACCCCTCGGCTGGGGGGCAGGTCGAGGGCTCTTCAGTTCCCCCCACTCTGCCAGTTGACTTTGACTCTGGTCAAGCAGGCTGCCAGGATTTTTCTTAAGCCTGTTAACCCTTAACCTCATCAGACAACTGGTCCAGTCCTGGTGCTCCTGGTCCTCACCCAGGAGGACATGGTCTGTTAATGTCCTCGTCTGGTCTATCTCGAGATCAGCCTCCATTCAGGTGCGGGTCTTTGGCACTTTTATTGCTTAACGTGGGCTGGCACATGGTCTACAGCAATTTGCCAGAAGATTCCTCTCGTCTACCAGCCAGTCACGATCACAGTCGAAGTGCACTCTGTGACAGGGAGCTCCTGCCGCTTTTGAGGACCAACCTTTTCTTAAATTTGTTTCAACAGTTCTTCTATTTCTTAGCCTAATCTATCCTTTACAATTTGTAGTCCATAAGGTTGGCCACCCATGGGCACCCCCTTCCTTTTCTTGACTATGCTATAGTGTCCTCTTTAATTTTCCTTTTTCCCCTCTCGGGTTCTCATATAGGGAGGTTATTGTGGTGATCTCCAAGCATTTGTAAAACAGGTTGTGTTTATCGTTGTCAGATTTATTATGTAATAGCACTATGTCATAAAATACCTTGATGTATATACCTTATGTTTATGAAACCTGTAAATGTTGAAAATACAACGGCATTAGGTCTTTTTGATCATGGTAAAAAGTACTAGGTGACTATTATAGAAATTAAGTTAGTTGTGCTATTTAAGATGCATGTAAAGTAAGCCGGCCCAGTGGCTCTGAGGGTTGAGGTGCTGGATGCCACACCTCGCGCCACACCAGCGACCCGGGTTTGGGAACAGACTCAGGCCACTGGGGGTTAGCAGGGGAGAGGAAGGATCAAGCGTCCCACAACTACTCTCCTGTTGGGTCACTGCAGCGCACTGTAGCAGCGACTGGCAGAGGCCAATAGCACTACAGCAGCAAGCAGCAGAGTGGGGGGAGAGCGTGGCGGGTGTCAGCACATTGTGCTTGTACGCTATTGCACGTCCGGCTGTCTGGGGCAAGGAATAACCAGGCAGAAAATGGCGGGGTGCGATCTCGGTGGCTCATGGCCGCACCCAGCGCCCTCGGTACCTGAGAGGATCCTGCGTTCAGAGTGACACGAGTGATTAATGGCCAGCTCTGAGGAGGTGCCAGACTGGGTGCGGGTGTCGGGGAGGAAAAAAGCAGATGTGATTAAAAAAAAAAAATTAATGCAAATTGCTGTAAACTGAACAAGTCTGAAATGTCATGGTGATTTAAATATATCCCATGATGCTTTGCATTATCTAAGTATGTGTGATGTTGTATTTCTTTGAAACTTGACTTGTTGCTAATGCCCTTTGAGGGTAACCCTTTTTTTCAGTGACTCTGCATTGAGGCTCTTTGTCTATAGCAATTTTTTTTCCTTTTTGAGCCCCCACTACCTAAGCAAACAAGGCCCACATAGGGATGAAGGGTTTTCACTAAAAATAGTAAGATCAGTGTCAGTAGGAGCTGGTTAAGTGTGTAGAAAGGACATACATAGTCTGTTGCTGCAAACTGATGTACTGAAGAAGGAATATGCTGTTGCTGAAGCTTATTTCCTGTATTTTGAATAAACATCACACAGAGATTGTGTGTTGAACCTGGAGTTTGATGTCTGGTGCAGCTGTTATTCCACAACCCCTCCACCCACTCGCTGTTGATCCCACTTGACCATGATGTGTCACTGTCAGTGTTCCTCTACCTCGGATTTATTTATTTATGACTTTGATAACCAGGTAAGTACACACTCGCTGTTGATCCCAGGGACAGTTTTCGGGCACGACCCAGGCCATGACAATGGCACAGAAAGCAATCAGACAAAATACAAAACACAAGAAAATTCAAGATATAATAGAGCATAGATGACAATTCCAGCATAAAGGTTCCAGAGCAATGCAAGATTGTACATGATAGTCAAGATACAAAACACAAGAAATTTCGAATACGATAAGCATAAATGACAATTCAGTCATAGTGAACAAGAGCAATCTAAGATAGTGCAAGCACTAGTCCTTGCTAACATTTGGTAAGAGTATTAAATACAGAGGCAAAATTCAGGTAACTGTGAGGCAGGTGAGGATCCAAGGTGTCAGGTAATCGCTGAGCAGTCAGGGGAGGAAGATTGGAATGTGAAGCTAGCCAGAGAAACACCGACAACAAGACTCCGCTTGGAGCCGGTCTTTGAGGTGGGATTTGAACAGACTGTGGGATGCCAGGGAGCGAAGCCCAGCTGGCAGTTTATTCCACAGTGAGGAGGACAGCAGCAGATAAGGCTCTCCCACCCATGTTGGTAGATACCCTGGGAACGTGGAGGGGGAAGGGCTAGAGTTTGTGCGTAGGCTGTGGCGCGAGGTTCTGACTTGAAATAGGGCTGCAAGAGGGGACTCGTGGCCGATGCAGACAGCATTATCGATCAGGCAACAAAGGGCGAGGTTGAAGTGGCCTAGGGGTGGGAGCCAACCCAGTGATTGATAAAGGACACAGTGGTAGGTGGAAAAAGGGGCCAGGAGGGCGAAATGACAGGCGGTGGAGAGTTTAGCAGTGAGGGAAGAGAAAACCCTGGTGTAGATGGAGGAACAGTAATCGATTATGGGGAGTAGATTGCCCTGGACAATAGCAAGCCGGGCTTCTGGGGTGAGGTACTGTCTGAATCTGTAGGCTATACCCAGCTTTTGGTGAATCCTGCGAACTATTGAGTTAATATGCTCAGAGAAGGAGAGGGAGGGGTCAAGTAAGACACCAAGGTACTTGAAAGTTTCAACATTGTCAAACCCCTGGTTATCAGGGGAGACAATGTGGAGAAAGAGAAGGGAGATTTGAGCTTTGCTAGGAAGGGCTTGGACCCAAAGAGCATCAGTTTTGTTTTTTAGTGTTTACCAGGAGGAGGCTGGTAGCAAACCAGTTATGGACAGCTCCATAGTTATGGGTGAGGACTGAGGAGATGTGGAAGGGAGACTTATCACTAGCAAACAGGACATGGTTGTCTGGGTAGAGGAGGGAGGGAGTGACAGGTAAGACTGTCAAAGGGGAGGGAATTTATAAATAAGGAGAAAAGCAGGGGACCCAGAATGGAGCCCCAGGGGAACACCTGTTGTGACAGGCATGGTGGGGGAAGCAAGCAGGGCCCACTCGTTGGAGCAGCCGAGGAGCCATAGTTTCGAGATGAGGAGGGCATGATTTACCAAGTTGAAAGTCTTGGAGAGGTAGACGAAAACTGCGCCAGTTGGTAGACCACTGTCCATGTTTCTGAGGATGTAGTCAGTCAGCAGTGCGAGGGCAGTGGTGGTACTATGATGCTTGCAAAAGCCATGCTGCTGGCTGCACAAGAGGTTGTATTTTGCAAGATGTTTGGTGAGCTGGAGGAAGATAACTTTTTATACAAGCTTACTTAGATGGGGGAGGATGGAGATTGGCTGATAGTTGTCAGTGGGGGGGGGTCACCAGCTTTGAAAATAGGTATCACTTTGGCCATTTTCCAAGGGTCGGGCATGGTAGAGGTGGATAGGGCAAGGCTGAAAATAAATGTAAGTGGCTTGACAATGGCAGGGGAGATGAGTCTGAGAAAAACAGGGTAGAGGCCGTCAGACACAGGGGAACTGTGATTTGAGAAGCTTAGAGGTGTCAATAGGGGAGACTGCCATGAAGTAAAAAAGAAGAATGGTGGAAGGGGGTGGGGGCAGTTTGGGGATGTAGGAGAGGCACCAACACAAGATGTACCAGTGCTAGGAGGAACCTCTCTGGCAGCAGTGGGCCCTTACAGGGCAGGGTAAGGCTCTACCCCGGACCTTTGGTTTCCTGGCTGCCGCCAGTGATACCCCTGCCAGTCCACACCACACAGCTGCGGCCTGCAGCTACTTCTTCACCTTTTCAGGAGGACCCACCACCGCAGCCGATGGGGGCCTTTCCAATTGAGAAGGCCAGCTGGTCGGCCACCGGCTTGCCTGACTGGTTGTTGGTGATGATCACGCTGGGTGGGGATTGCTGGGAGGTCCATGGTGAGAACCGGCTGAGGGCCATTTTTAGGAGTCATCGGATGACTAGGATCATGACTTCATGTTTTCCTCAGAGATTTTACTCTTCTGCCACAGCTCAGTTGAAGACCTTTCCACAAAACATGCCCCAGTGTCTTTCGGGGTGCTTCTTCGACTTATTTCAGAGTCCGTGTTGGTCCCACTTCAGTCACTCCAGAAAAGGGCTGAGTACCCTCTCACAGACATTCTGGACCAGGATAAATCCTTGGGGATTGCCTTCCCTGTGGCTTAGGCCATTTCAGGACCAGCCCTGGAGCTTTGGCAGCATCCTGCCTGGCACTCTGCCTATATGGTCTGTAAGTATGTGGTCTCCACGGGTTCCCTTTCAGGGTTTTTGGATTACTCCTCTGCAGAGGGACTGGTCATGGATTCAGTGTTCCATAAATCCAGATGCTGGGGGACAAGGATATTGACTACACTGCTGAAAAGGTGTATGTTATGGCATCTCTAGGTCTCCAGCAGGCTAGCTGTGCCATGATGATGGCTAAGTTAGACCACTCCCTGATGGGAGTTTTTGTTGCTGTCCTCCCTTACCTTCCTGTTGAGCAGTAGTTGACGGTGTAGCTCATCAAAGACCAGGGTCAGCTGCTGGCTAAGCACCAGCTTCAGACAGCCTTGAACATGGGCGATTCTTGTGCCCCTGCTGTGGCAGCGGCTGTCTCAGTGCATCACAGGGTCTGACTACATTTGTCCACTTTCACGGTGGACATCCATCATAAGCTGGCTGTTGTCCCTTTTCTGAACACTGACTTTTTGGCCCAGGGAAGGGAGGACATCTCACTTGAACTGAGAAGTCCAGTGTCACTCTGGATTTTATGACTTCATCCCAGAAGGACCAGACAAAGAAGACTTAAGAAACAGACTTTCCAGTACTGGCCCTTCCAGTCACAGCGTCAGTGGCAGCAGTTCCATGCCTAGTGTCCCAAGCAGAATTCCAGGGACCAAGTTCCCAAAAAGGGAGGGGGCAGGGATAGTGATGCCCCTCTGGCAGCAGCTGCCTGTGCCCCCACAAGAGCTGCCCAGTGACAGTTTGGGGGGGTGTTGCCCCTCCACCTGTCCTGTCCGGTTCCACCAAGCTGCATCAGCAGTAAATTTTTTGAATGGCATTACAGCGATGGCACAATGCCGACAGTCAGCATTGTGCTGTCAGTAGAACAAAGTCTTTTTTTGCATGGGGGCTTTGCATCCTGCACCCCACACATTTTAAGACAATCAACTCTGAGTTGGAGTTGTTTCAGGAAGGGGGCAAAACTACCAGAGAAAACAGTGTACTGTGGACCATTACAGCAAACTGTCAGTTTTGTCGCCGTGATGGTCTTCACGGTATTTCCATCGCTGTTTTAACAGTATCTTGTTCCTGACTGCTCTTGCTGTCGGAGGCCGGCTACATCACTTCTTACCACATTGGTCTGCTATCACAACAGACAAATGGGTGTTGGATGTAGTTGGCAGAGGACTGTCTTGACTCCAAGGTTCTCCCGCCCTGTGGTGTGCAGTTTTATCCACTTCTGATTCTGCTGTGTGGGCTCTTTTTGGACTGGTGGTTTATTTTGGGGCTGCTCGCCTACAACCCGCACCACCCTATAGTCTCTGGCGCAATTCTTCTCTTGTTGCGTGGTATCCCGCCCTACAGCCTTCATGCGCCTCGAGAGTCTGGGGTGTCACAGGACACACTGTCTGCCTTAAGGGTGGACATCACTCAGAAAACGAGATGACAGCCTGTGTGAAGGATGACCTGACCAGTCAGGGTTACATGTCCAGGTGCTTCCTGGTTCCAAAATGGATAGGGGCTAGTTCCCCATACTGGGTTTCTACGATTTCAACCAGTTTGTGCAGAAACACAAATTCAGGATGGTCACTCTGAGCCAGATTATACCATTCCTGTGCAGAACATGTGCTTCTACGCCCTGGACCTCCAGAACACGTTTTTCCACATTCCCATTCACCAGGTCCCACCACCAGTACCTCCAGATCTTACTTCGAGAGGGTTCCTTCAGTAGGTCATTACATAAAGGACTGGTGCCACCTGGCGTCGGGCCGCACGGCAGACTTTTCTAGCAATCCCTGACGGGAGACCGCCCACCCGATGTCACGTGACTGACGTCGGCATGACCGTATATAGTGGGCGGTCCCCACGCCCGCCCTCCAGTTCTTTCCCATCGCCTCATGTCAGTTGCTCTGCAGACTTCCATTTGCGATCGGTAATCCCTCGCTGCTTTATTTCTTCAAATTTCTGTACTTTTTGATGTCTTCTCCTAAGAAGAAGTACTCATCTTGTGGCACCCAGATCCCGCACAAAGACGGTCATCCGAAGTGCATCATCTGCCTAGATGCAGACCATCCAGTCGCCTCGTGCCGTGAGTGCCAGTACTTTAACCAGGCCACAAAAAAAAGGAGACAGCAGGCTTTGGAGGCCCACCTGCTCAAAGCCTGCCTAGTTTCTCTAGAGAAAAAGATAAATCAGCTTAAGGACTCCTCTGAAAAATCTTTCCCTTCTAAAAAACACAAGGAGAAGTCTAAGGAGCGGGCTCGCTCCGTGGACGACGTCAGGCCCTCGATGAGCAAGGCCCAACTGCCGCCCAGGAAACTGGACGGTAAGTTGGACAAAACTTCAGCGGATAAGTCGATCGTCGGCTCCTCCGGCGACTGTGCCACCTCAGCCGGTAAGTCGGCCCCCGGCTCCTCCGGAGACCGCGTGGCTGCTGGTAAGTCAGCCACCCCTCTCTGACGACCGCACAGGCTTGGTTCCCCCATCTGGGCCTAACAGCACCACACCCGACGTCCAGTGGGACCCGAAGGAGAAAGCCCCTCTCTCTCCTCCTCCTCCTTCACCTGTGTCCTTGCATTCTCCTGCGGACTAGTCCGGTGTCGGCAGCGGAGACCCCCTTGAACCTGTCGACATGTTGTGTTCCTCTCCGGGCTCCCTTGCTGGGGTCCAGGCGCAGGAGGCTCCTGCTCAGCTGGGACCAGCCATCCAGCCTCTGCCTTTGGCCCCAATGCCAGACCTGACTCCGCTGTCAGAGCCCCTTCGTCCGGTCCTGATGCCGGCCCCTCCGACACCGGATCCCCTTCTGGCACTGGATCGGGTAGCGCCAGTGCCGACGTCAGTCCCTCTGACATGGACTGTCCCGACGCTAGACCCTCCTCTGATTTATACTACAGTGGGTCCGACGTGGGTTCCCCTGACGTCAGGGCTGATAACGGGGATTTACCCCCAACCCCGAACTGTCCCCCATTACCCATATGGGTATCCTGGGGATCCTTACCCGTGGGGTTCCACTCCCAACTGGATGGGACAGTTCTACCTGGGATTTAACCCCTGTTCTTACTACATGGGACCCCAGGGTTATTATCCCCTACCAGTCGCCCTTCCTCCTCCACCCCAGCCTCAGCCGGACCCACCTCCCCCAACCCGGTGGTTCCGGATTTCAAGATCCTAATATAGCCTTGGTGGCAGGGGGCTAGGTCGGAGCTGGTTTCGGACCTGGAAACTAGACTCCCACAACCGCAGCTTCCTAGGTCCCCTTCCCCAAGCAACTCGCTTCTGACTGTCCACATCTCGGGGAAGACTCAGCAGGATGTTTCCCTTCTGATTTATACACGTCGTCCTGACGAGGAGGCGGATTATGACAGCTCAGATGGGAGGGAGGATTGATTCCACAGAGGAGGAGGTCCTAGAGGACTTAGAGGAACTGAAAGGCAAGGCCTCGCCGAACTGAATACTGGAGGCCCTTCCCTTCCTCGATCTCTTGAGGGCTTGAGAGACTACTGACTGGGAGTCAGAGGAACAGGACCCGATGAGACAGAGACTCTTGGAACACCTAGACTTGGAGTCTCTGTCTCTCATCCCAGTTCCTCCGTGGATGGGCCCCCATCAAGACCTCACCATGACCATCTGGCAGATGCCTCAGTCTATTCCGGCTGTCCCCAAACGGGCGGACAGACTCTACCAGATGCCTAAGGATGCCCCTTTCTTAAAGTCTCATCCTAAGGCTGACTCTTTAGTCATTTCAGCGGCTCATGATCGCTCCTCTGCTCCTAAGCACATAAGCACTACTCCAGAGGACAAGGAGTCGAGGCATATGGACCAGTTCGGGAAAAAGGTCTACTCCTCTGCCACATGTGCCTTTCGCTCCCTCAGTTACGTGGCCTACATGGTGTCCCACCAAAAAGTGACTATAGCCAGGCTGGAGACGAAGGTCCAGTCCATGGATCCTTCACCTCTCAAGGAGGAACTTGCCAAGGATCTCCACCTCTCCAGGATCTCTTGCAGGCATGTTCTGCGAGTCACTTATGATTTTGTCGACGCTGTGGCCCGTACCTCAGCAACTGCCGTTGCCTGTAGACGGCACTCCTGGCTTCGCCTTTCGGGCCTCGCTAACAAGGTTCAGTCGGCGATCAAGATGCCCCTTTCAGGGGCTCTGTCCTTTTTGGTGGGGACACTGACATCATAACAGACCTACAGGACAAAGGAGTTGCTTTTAGGTCTAAGTCTATGTACCGATCGGGCGCTCAACAACAGCAGCAGCCCTTTCGGAAAAAGACCTGGAAGCAGAGGAAAAACGCTTAGGCATGCCGCCAAGGGAAGCGCAAGGCCACGGGTACAGCCACCCGTCCTGCCCCCAAGAATCAGAGACATTCAGGAGGCCCTCCCCCGGAATGTCCCGTCACTGCTTGACTCCCTGGCCCCACTGCTTCCTCAGTTTTGAGACGGGGAGGTTCGCCCGCCACGTTAAGGAGTGGAGGGCGATTACCTCTGATGAATGGGTCCTACAACTAGTGTCCATCAGACACACCATAGAGCTCCTGGAGTTTCCCCCAGGAAGTCTTCAGCAGAAGTTCTCGTACTCTCAAGACCAAGCACTTCTCATTCGCAAGGAGGTAAATTCGCTCTTGCTCAAAGAAGCAATCGATCACATCCCCTCAGGGCAAAGGGGAAAGGGATTTTACTCCCATTTTTTCTTGGTTCCAGAAAGGACCGGGGACTTCCGACCCATACTCGATCTAAGTCAGCCCAACCAGTTTGTCGAGTACAGAAAGTTCTGAATGCTGACTCTCCAGAGCCTCCTACCTCTCTTCATGGAGAACCACTGGCTCTGCGCTCTGGATATGCAGGATGCCTGCCTATATATCCCTATTTTCACCAGCCACCACTGATTCCTGCATTTCCATTTTCAGGGGGAACATTTCCAGTTCCGGGCGCTCCCCCCCTTTGGTCTGTCTTCAGCACCACGGGTTCTTACCAAGTGCCTGGCAGTGGTTGCGGTGTTCCTGTGCTGCTTGAGTATTGCGGTATTCCCTTACCTAGATGACTGATTGATTGCAGCCCCATCCAGGGATTCCTTGCTGGAGGCTCTTTTCTTTACTCTAAACTTGTTCAGTCAATTAGGGATCACGGTCACCGTGCCCACGTCATCCCTTATCCCTGCCCAGAAACTCCAGTTTATCGGGGCAGTCCTGATATGGTCCGGTGCAGAGCCTTCCTCCCTCCAGACAGGGTGGAGACCTTTATCCATCAGGCCTCCAAAGTGGCTTCCAACAGGACTATCCCGACCCGGAAGTCCTCCGCCTTTTGGGCCTGATGGCGGCGTCCATCACTACCGTTCTCTTAGCAAGGCTCCACATGAGAATCACTCAATGGTCCTTGCGGGTGTAGTGGGACCAGCTCCTGGACGATCTGGACCATCCAGTCCTGATCTCCTCAGCGGTTTAGAAGGATTTGCAGTAGTGGATGGATTCTCGCAATCTTTCTTTGGGACTCCCTTTTTGGAACCCTGCACTAGCAACTACCCTCACCACGAATGCCTCGAACATGGGGCGGGCGCTCACCTGGGGGTACATCAAGCCCAGGGACTTTGGTCCAGGTTGGAGATTTCTTTCCACATCAATGTTCTGGAGCTCAGGGCGGTCCTGTATGCGTTACAGGCCTTTCAGACCCTCCTTCCAAAGGGAACACTGCTGATCCAAACGGACAATATGTCGGTAGTTTGGTACATCAACAAACGAGGAACCTGGTCGTACTCTCTTAACAGGGAGGCAACGAGGGTGTGGAACTGGGCAGTCCAGCACCATCAGACCCTGGTGGCCGTGCATGTGCCAGGCATTCTCAACGTCCTGGCAGACAGTCTCGGCAGCTCTCGGACCCTAGCTCACGAGTGGGAACTACATCAGGAAGTCACGGAATCCATCTTCTGAAGTTGGGGGCGTCCGGAAATCGACCTCTTCGTCTCCCAATCCTACGCAAAACTTTCCAAGTTTTGCTCACTCGTTCCAGAGCAAGGTGCTTTTTGGAGTGATGCATTGTCTCTATCTTGGACAGGGACATTTTTATATGCTTTCCCTCCATTTCCCATTCTGCAGAGGGTTCTTCTTAAGCTTCAGGCGGAGAGGGCAAGATTGATCCTCATTGCTCCTCTCTGGCTGAGACAGATCTGGTTCCTGCTGCTACAACGGCTTTCCAGGGAATCACCAGTTCCACTTGCAGTGATTCACTACCTCCTTACTCAGGATCAAGGCCATCTAATTCACCCGGGGCTCAGGACCCTGCATTTTCATGCATGGCTCCTGCAGACATAGCAATATCCCATTTCGGGTTTTCCTCTCAGGTTGCTCAGGTCCTAATTGAGGCCAGAAAACCTTCTACCTGTTCCACTTATGCCATGAAGTGCAAGCGGTTTTCCATATGGGCGACTGCAAAGGGCTGGAACCCCTTCTCTTGCTCGGCCCTGCAAGTCATGGTATACCTCCTTCACTTGTCAGACTCCGGTCTGTCCTACTCTTCCTTAAAGGTACATATATTAGCTATTTTGGCGTACCACGAGCTAGTGGTAAACCCGTGGCTCAGTTGGATGTCTCTAAAACCTTTCTGAAAGGGATTCTCCATCTGAAACCCCCCATCCGCTGCCCAACTCTACCTTGGGACCTGAACTTCGTCCTGGAAAAGCTCACCCTTCCTCCTTTGGAGCCAGGGATGAGCTGTGATCTGCTCCTGTCCTGGAAGATGCTTTTCTGGTGGCCATCACATCAACCCGGCGATTTCGAGCTCACGCCTAGTCTGTAAGGAGCTCACTTGATTTTCATCGGACCGGCAGGCTTTAGAACCCATCTGAGGTTCCTTCCCAAAGGTGGTGTTGGAAGCCACGCTGAACATCAGTCAGAGCTCCGTGTATTACCCGTCCTCTAACAGAGGGTGAGGCACTCCTTCACATGATGGATGTCCATCGATTCTCCGGTGTTACACCCATCGACTAAGAAGCTTCGCTCTTGTGACCAGTTGTTTGTCTCTTTCGCCCCGAGAGCGAAAGGCAGACCGGTTTCTAAACAGGGCCTTTCCAAATGGTTGGGCAACTGTATTCGATTCTGTTACCGGAAGTACGATAAACCTCTGCCGGGTACCACCAGAGGTCATTCTACTAGGGGCATGGCTGCTTCCTCGGCCTTCCTACGGAACGTTTCTGCAGCTGACATCTGTCGCTACTTGGAGTTCTGTCCATACATTTACTCAACATTATAGTCTGGACATTGCTTCTAGGTGGAGGGCTGGCTTTGGCCTAGCCATCCTGCAGGACCTACTGCCCTAGACTGGGTCCTGTTGGGACTCCAGTTCTTTTCCATTGGAGTTGTTTCCTCCTCCCTAGTTTCTCTCGATCTCTCCTTGGAAGGACTGCTTGGGATTCAGTTCTATATGTGATGTCCTACTGAAGGAACCCTCTCAAAGTAAGATAGTACAGTTATGTAAGAACTTACCGTAACAGTAGATCTTCGAGAGAGGTTCCTTCAGTGGGTCATATTTTTCCCTCCCTCCTTCCCCTCATTTTGTGTTTTACATAGTGTCCAAATCTAGTTCGCTTCTGCTGTCAGGCCTCTTCCTGGCTCCGCCGGGAGAACTGGAGGGCGAGTGTGGGGACCACCCACTATATACGGTCACGCTGATGGCAGTCGTGATGTTGGGTGGGCAGTCCCTGTCGGGGATTGCTAGAAAAGTCTGCTGTGTGGCCCGATGCCAGGTGGCGTCAGTCCTATATGTGATGACCTACTGAAGGAACCTCTCTTGAAGATTTACTGTTACGGTAAGTTCTTAAGTAGCTGTACTTTCCACGCAGAGGGGGCCTTTACCAGTTCTAGGTCATGCCCTTCGGCCTCTCCTCAGTGCCTAGGATCTTCACCAACTACGTGGCAGCCCACATGTGGCACCTTTGAGTCAGAGTGTCTCCCTACCTGAATAACTGGCTGTGGGCTGGTCCATCCAGAGACACCATGGAGAGATGCACAGATTTGGCTCTACAGGCTTGTCGCAACTTGTGCCTTCAGGTCAACCTGGACAGGTCTGAACTGATACCAAAGCAGGTGGTTGAGTTAATTGGGGCAGAACTATACTCTCTGCACACTGGGTACTGGATCTGACCACCTTTTCCCAATAATTTCAGATGGGGCTCTCGTACCCTGGGATCAAAGTAAGGATGGTACTATCCACTGATCATAATTGGTAAAAAATAAAAAAGAATAAAAAAATAAAGTTTATTTACCTACAAAATTATGTTTCATTATCACAGTGTCACACGGGATAAAGTGTAGTCCTGGATTTTGTAAGTAAATCAACTTTTTTTTACCAATTACAGTTGGTGGATGGTGCCATCCTTACTTTGTTCCTGTTGTTTTTGGATTTGGCACATTTTCTTCAAAGTGGCCTTGTTTGTTTCTCATGCTCTGGGGCCCTTTCCAGAATTTCCTGAGGCTGCTGGAGTACATGGCATCCTGCACCAGTGTGGTCCATTGGGCCCGATGGTGGATGCACCACCTTCAGTGGGAGCTGGGCCATCAGTGGTCCCAGCGCTTGAGCCATTTGGACCAGCCGGCCATAGTGACCCAGCCAATGTGGGATGCCATTCAGTGGTGGCTAGTCCTAGAACACCTGGAGGAGAGGATCCTGTTTGTCCACCAGAACAGACTGTCACGCTCTCGATGGATGCATCTCTGGTGGGATGGGGCGTGCACTTGGGAGACCACAGAGCCCATGGAATCTGATCACCCAGAGAGTCCCATCACCATATAAATCTTTTAGAGTTCCATGCAGTGCACTTGACTTTGACAAAATTCGCTCCACTAGTCAGGAGTCAGGTAGTGCAGGTCCAGATGGACAACACCTCGACCATGTTCGATCTGAACAGGCAGGGCGGAACGGACTCTCTTCCCCTGTGTTGGAAGGCCCTCTGCACTTGGTCCCTTGTGCACAGCTTGAGTGAAGATCTCCAGGCAATCCATGTCATGGGAGAGAACAATCAGCTGGCGGACGCTGTCAGCCAGTTGAACGAGACATCGCACAAGTAGTCCCTGGATCAGGAGATGGTGAACCACCTGTTCTCCCTGTGGGGCACACCATTGATGGATCTGTTTGCCTCCTGGGAGAATGCCAAATGGAGGCCATTTTGTGGCCACCCCTCCCACAGTCTGGGACACTACTTGGAGATGCATTTGCGAGGCCCTGGACCCCAGCCCTCATGTATGCCTTTCCTCCCCTTCCCCAATCCACAGGGTAATCGTCAAGGCCCGGAAGGGCGAGGCGGCGATGATCCTGATAGCTCCAGACTGGCCATAGCAGTTCAGGTACCCATTTCTTCTCAGCCTCCGTAGGAGGCCTCTGCTGCGACTGCCTGTCTCCCACTGATGAGATTACAAGGGATTGTCCTGTACATGGATCTTCAGTCCATGTAGCTCATGGCCTGGTTCCTGAACAGCTAGAGTTTCAGGCCATGGGTCTCTCGGAGGATGTTCTCTACAATGTGGAGGCCTCCAGGAAAGAGTCAACTCACAGATGCTGTGCCTTTAGATGGAAGAGAGTCTCCATTGGGTGTCAGGGCAAGGAGCTGGATCCCTTTGCTTGTCCTGTGACTACCATCCTGAACTTCCTTTGCTTCTTTTCTCAGCTGGAACTGTGGGCAGTAACCTTTAAGTTGCACCTGGCAGTCATCTGTGCTTGTCTGGCATGGGCTGGTAAGTCAGCAGTGGTGAAGGAGAAGGTAGTTGGGTGCTTTTTCAAGGGCCTGGACCACTTGTACCCTCCGGTGCATGTACCACTTGCATTGTGGAACTTACTGCTCATTTTGGTGGTGCTTATGGGCAAGCCTTTTGAGTCAGTGCACAGGTGTGAAATGTCACACCTGTAGTGGAGGATGGGCTTCCTGGTGGCCATTACATCACCCAGAACAATCGGGGAGCTCCAGGCGCTCTCGGTGGAGTCTTCTTACCTGGTCTTCCACAGGGACAAGGTTGTCCTTTGCCCCAACCCAAGGTTCCTCCCAAAGGTAGTATTGGAGTTGCACCTTAACCAGGTGATTAACTTGCCAGTTTATTTCACCAGCCCAACTTGGGAGGCCAACTGCAGGCTCCATACCCTGGACCTGTGGCGTGCACACTCCTATTATGTGGAGCGCACGGCTGGAGTTTGGGGACAGGCTCACCAACTGTTTGTTAGCTACATTAAAGCTGCACCTGCCAAACTGGCAGCACAGTGGACGATTGTCAGGTGGATTATGTCTTGCATCGACCTTTGCTATAGGTTGACTAGTAGGGAGCCTTGTGTAAGGCTTAGGGCTTATTCCACCAGACATACAGCTGCCACAGTGACAGAGTAACTTAGGTCTGTATTTGGAACCATTAGTCATAAGAACATAGGGTCTTATTGTTAGTCGCAAGGAAACAGAAACAGTGGAAAAAGACAAGTCCATTAAGCCTGTCCTGATGCCCTACAACTGATTACTCTAAGTGAGTCTTATGCTCATAGTCTTACCTGTTTGCTACCACCCTCTTGTTCCTAATAACATTTTGACAGCGTCACCCTTTTTGTATCATGCTATTTGTAGTTGAAAATCCACATTTTATGATTGCGGGATACTTTTCTTATATTATAATCTCCCAGGACTTGGTTGATAATGCACATCGTTAGTGCCTGTATAACGTGCAGCCCTGAACTTTCTTACTTCTTTCTAGGGACATGGATATGATGATCTGTCCAGACTGACTGGCAGATGCCTTTACCCTTAATTCCTGCCGGAACATCTTCAGGCTGGCTCCTACCACCCACCCGGGTGGTAAAACCCTTGGCTCTGCCCCAGACCTTCCTTTCTGCTTGGAAAGTTCAGGTTTTCCCTCCTTGCCGCTCAATATAGTAGCCTATTTTCGAATCTTCGAATTTGCTTCCTAAACTTACTTTAAAACTCGTCACGAGTTACAACTTCAGCTTTTTCTTGATTGCTCCCATGATGGAAGACAAGACCACTCCCGGTTTCTCATTGCCCCAGCGGCAAGATGCTCGGACTGACCCTCACACCACGTGCGTGTACTGCTTAGGCAATGATCATGATCTGCAGACCTGCAATATCTGTCTGTCCTTCCACCCAAATGTGTTGGCCGACCACGCTGCCAGACTCCAGCTGGGGCGACCAGAGAAGCGTTACCCGCCAGTCAAGTCCAGGGATGCCCGTTGGCTGGTGTCCGTGGCTGTGGAGTCCACCGAGCAGCTTGAACAGCTCAAGGTCTTCGAGGAGGAGGCGGCCCAGGCTGCCGCTCAATCCTCTTAGGCTTTGGCCTTTGTTCTGCTCCAGTTGGGCTCCACTTACTCGGCTTCCTTCAAGGAGCTGTGCCAATCCCTCTCAACTAAAATGAGAGGGTCCTTCTGGATTGCACAGTTTGCGCATTCGCAAGGAGTCAAAGAAAGACAAGGAGAAGATTCATCGTCGACATTCCTGGGATCAGGAACGTTCCCGTTCTCTAGAGATTCCAGTTTCGACTTCGGTCGAAACCACAGCCTTGGCCGCTGGTTTCACAGTGCTTCTGTCAGACCAGCACACGCCGCCGATGAGATTTATTGAGATTTTTTCTACTCAGCTGACTGGTTGTCAACTGAAGAGGCTGATAACTCTCTCTTTAGGACTCTGGTCCTTCTGGTGACCTCTTGACGGGTTGGCCCAGCCCGCTGAGCAAAACCCACCAGTCCCAGATCCTAACCAGGAGGAGCCGCGGGGTTTTCCGGCTCCCTCTGAGGCTCTCCACCGGCGCCACCGACAGTCGAAGTCTTCCTCCTCAGGGTCGGGTGGGTCTCACCGTTATTGACTATCTCACTTCCAGCACTACGAAAAGCGGCACCACTGCTACTCTTCTTTGTCTTCCTCAGATGAGGAGAGGCTTTGGCATAAGTTACATCGACACTGTGAAGATTTGATGTGGCAGCAGCTGGTTTTGTCGGGTTGAAGCTGACGCCGGTTTCTACCACGGCCATTAAGTGGCTATCGCCAGAATGGCCTAAGTCGACTCCCCTGTCCGGGTTGGTCATCACCGTCCCTCCCCAGCAGAGCCGGTGCAGACCACGTCAGCTCAGCTGAAGCAGACCTCTCCGCTTATTGTGATGGAGCCGCCACCTAAACAGCTGACTAAGGAGGCTCGGCCAGCCAAGGGGCTTCCCCATTGGCTGTTGACCACCTCATTCCCGACCGTCCTAGGTGGGACTAGGGTGAAACTGGTGGCCGCAGGCATCTATATGGACGAAGGTCCTTCATTGTTTATGGGCATTCTTCGGTTCATCTCTGAGTCTGCGGGGATGGAGCCCGAGACTGTCCAGAAACAGGCTCAGTATCCCCTCACAGAGATTCTGGACAAAGGGGATTCTCCCACGGAGGCCATCCTGGTGGCCCAGCCCTGGAGCTTTGGCAGCATCCCACCTCTTGCCCAGCGCCTTCGGCCCAGATGGCCCACAAGTATGCAGTGTCAACTGGCTCCCTTTCAGGGTTTTCGGAGCATCCCTTGGCTGAGGGTTTGGTGGCTGACTCTGTCTTCCAGCACTCGGGCAATACAGGGGACATCAGTAGATTGCCAGACAGAGTCCAAGAAGCTGGACCATTTGGCTAAGAAAGTCTGTGCTGTCTCTTGGCTTGCTCTTCGCCAGGCTAGCTCGGCTGTGCTGATGGTACACTCCTCTCATGCCCTGATGAGTTCCCTGGATAAGGTGATTCCTCAGCTCCCGGTGGACCTCCAGACCACGGTCAAGCAGGTCCGAGACCAGGGGAGGGCAGTGGCGAAGCAGCAACTCCAGATGGCTCTGGATATTGGCGACTGTTATGTCTACTCAGTCGTGGCCGCAGTAGCCATTCGCTGTGGATACCCAACACAAGCTGGGGGAAGTCCCCTTTTTGGGCACCAGCCTGTTCAAGCCCGGTGTGGAGGGTCACCTCCAGCACATTGAAAAGTCCAATACCACCCTGGACTCTTGTGACATCCGCCTAGAAGGACAAGGGCCCTAAGCACCAGAAGCACAATCCCTTTCAGCCCTCCACTCCTGCGGCCAAACCAGCCCAGGGCCAGCAGGCTCAATCTTGATGACCTCAGGCCAAGTTAGTGGCCTCATTGGTCTGAAAGCCCAGAGGGAAGGGACCCTGCGGCCACCCCAGCCGGATCCTCCTCAAGCCTGCTCAGTGACAGGATGGGGGTTGCCACCCTCATACCCATCACGCCTCCCCTGGGTCCTCCTGTGGGGTACAGCTCCGCCACTTACTTTCCGCCTAGTCCGTTGTCACCATGGACAGGAGGGTTCTGGAAGTGATCAGCCAGGGTCTGCCTCTGGAATTCGGGCAGTACCCTCCAAGCTTAGCCCAGGCCCCACGGGAGGACTTGGTTTCCGCAGTCACTCAGTCGGCTGTTCAAGACGACATAGCCCACCTCCTCCACAAGGAGGTTGTGATCAGAGCTGCGGATCCTCTGGAACACCCAGGGTTTGTCCCCAGGTATTTTCTGGTGCCAAAGTGGACAAGCTGGTGCCCCATTCTAGATCTGCATGACCTGAACAAATTTCTCCGATCTCGCACCTTCAGGATAGTAACTCTGGCACAGATCATACCACCTCTGGAGCAAGGCATGTGGTTTTGCTCCCTGGATCTTCAGAATGCGTTGTTTCACATCCTGATCCATCCATCGTATCGAAGGTTCCTCCATTTTCGGACGGAGGGAATCCTTTACGAGTTCCGAGCCATGCCCTTCAGCCTCTCCTCAGCCACCGGGGTCTTCACCAAATGCGTTGCAGTGGTGGCAGCTTACCTGAGGAGCCGAGGGGTCCAGGTGTACCCGTACCTGGGTGACTGGCTCTCAAAGCAGGTCCCTCCAGGTAGGAGGTGGCCCTCCAGACTTGCTTCGAGCTTGGTCTCCTAGTCAATGAGGCCAAGTCGGAACTTGTGCCGTCACAGGTGGTCAGTTTCATCGGGGCAGAGCTCACTCTTTCCGAGCCAGAGCCTGGTTCCTGGTGGACAGGGCGGAGGTCCTCTCCTCCTTTGCCCAATCATTTCTGGTTGGCAATTGCGCCTTGCCCATGACTTCCTGTACCATCTGGGTTAGATGGCGGCCTGCTCCAGTGTGGTCCAATGGGCCCACTGGCATGTGCTCTCTCTCCAGTGGAAACTGGCCAGCCAGTGGTCTCAGCGCAAAGGTCACTTCAACCAGCTGGTCACCATGCCCCAGAGGATGTGGGATGCCCTCCAGTGGTGCCTCCTCCCAGCACATCTGCAGGAAGTGATCCTGTTTGTCCGCTCCGAGCCGACAGTCATCTTGATGACCGATGCCTCTCTGACAGGCTGGGGTGCCCACCTGAGGAAGCAGAGTCTACAGGCTCTGGTCTTCTTGGGAGTCTTGATGTCACATCACTCTGCCTGAGCTCAGAGCAGTTCGGCTAGCCCTGATTGCATTCACTCCATTCATTCGGGGTCAAGTGGTCCAGGTCTATTCGGACAACACCACTACCATGCACTGTCTCAACAAACAGGGCAGGACGCACTCCTTGCCTCTATGCAAGGAAGCTCTCTGCATCTGGACCCTCGTGCACAGCCTGGAGGTAGATCTCCTCGCCATCCATGTGGCAGGAGCCTTGAATCAGCCAGCGGATGCCCTCAGTCGAGTGGGCAACGCATCTCACAAGTGGTCTCTCCAACCGGAGGTGGTACATGATCTGTTCTCCCAGTGGGGCACCCCTCAGGTGGATCTGTTCACCTCCAGTGAGAACGTAAAGCTGAGGCTGTTTTTTGCCCGCCCCCTCAGCAGGGCTCACTGCAGGGGGATGCCTTCTCGAGGCCATGGACCCCAAGCCGCCTCTCTTATGCCTTCCCTCCACTTCACAAGGTGCTCCGCCGGTTTTGGTACTCCAGTCTCCTCAGCAGCAGGCTCCCGAGGCATCTTCCAACATGCACGGACCTGCTGTCCAATCAGGGGAAGGTACTCCATCTGGACCTTCAGTCCCTGCACTTGACAGCCTGGTTCCTGAGTGGCTAGAGTTCCAGGCTTTGAGTCTCTCCGATGAGGTCCTCACGGTTGTTGAAGCATCCCATAAGGAATTGACCAGAAAATGCCATGCCTTCAAATGCAAGAGAGTCTCCCTTTGGTGTCATGGCAAAGGGTTGGACCCTTTGGCCTGTCCAGTGGCTAGCATTTTGGATGCCTTTGGTCCCTCCCCTAAGGGGGACTTCGGTTGACAACCCTTAGGGTGCACCTGGCAGCCATTTCTGCTTACCAGGTGTGGGCCGGTCAGCAGTCTGTGGCGCAGGAGAAGGTGGTCTGGCACTTTTTCAAGGGCCTAGATCACATATCCGCTCCAGTGCGTGAACCATCACCTCCATAGGATCTACTGTTGGTTTTGGCAAAGCTCATGGGCAAGCCATTTGAACTGATGCACAGGTGTGATATCTCCCACCTGTCGTGAAAGACCACCTTCCTGGTGGCTGTCACGTCATCCAGAAGGATCAGTGAGCTCCAGGCGCTCTTGGTGGAATCTCTTTACCTGGTCTTCCGCAGGGACAAGGTTGTCCTGTGCCCCAACCTGAAATTCCTTCCGAAGGTGGTGTCGGAGTTTCACCTTAACCAGGTGATGACTCTGCCGGTGTACTACCCCAATTACACCTCGGAGGCAGAGTACAGGCTCCATACTTTGGACCTGAGATGAATGCTCGCCTACTATAAAGAGTGTATGGCTAAAGTTTGGGAGAGGTTCGTCAGCTGTTTGTCACCTGCGCTGAAGCCGCATCTGGCAGACCTGTAGCCAAGCGGATGATTGGCAGGTGGATCACTTCTTGCATTGATCTCTGCTGTAGGTTGGCAGGTATGGAGCCTCCCGTAGCACTAAGGGCTCAGTCCACCTGCCATACTGCTGCATCAGTGGCTGCTTCTAGGGACGTCCCAATCCAGGAAATCTACAGGGCTGCTACCTGTAAGTCAGCAAACACCTTCATTTCCCATTATCACAGTGACCTCAAGTCACACCAGGATGCTGGTTTTGGGGCCTCAGTTCTCCAATCCCTTTTTCCCAAGTAGGGGGTGTGCTCCTTGCCTCCCTCCTCCCGGAGAACTGCTATGAGTTTGCCAGACAGTGTGGATAGAACATCATATCCACATCCCTAGAAACACAGGTCACTCACCTGTAACAGTAGTTCTAGGAGTGGTATATGATGTTCATCCACATGGACCCCAGCCGACCTCCCCAGGCTCAGGCGCACTACCTTGCTTCTAGCGGACAAAGATCTGCTGTCAAGGGGTGGAGCCAAGGGTTTGACCACCGGTGGGTGGGTGGAAGAGCCAGCTTGAAGATGTTCCGCAGGAATTAAAGGGGAAAGGCATTTGTCAGACAGTGTGAATGAACATCATATACCACTCCTAGAAAGTGCAGTCACGAAAAGTCCTACTGTAACAGTAGATCTTCAAGGAGCGTCTCTTGCAGTAGGTAATTACTTCTGGGAGATTCCAGCAGAGGGCGTAGTCGCACGGCAGCTCTTCTAGCAGTTTTCACCAGGGACTGCCCACACATGACATCATCTTCCTGCTTCCTATATAAGTGTGGGAGGTCCCTGGTATCCTCAGTTTCCCCGCTGGATTCAGCTCACAAAAGCAAGGACCAAGGGGAAGCCAAGGTACCAAAGAATCCCAACCCCAAGTCATTGGACCAGAATTTCCTCTGTTAGAGAAGGAGGGGGATGGAGGGTGGGATTACACCTAATGCAAGAGACATTCCTTGAAGCTCTATTGTTACGGTAAGACTCTACGTAACTGCATTGTCTTCCATGGAATGATCTCTTGCAGTAGGTAATTACTTCTGGGAGAATCCCCAGCAGTTATGTCCATATGGGAGGACAATTATGATGGGAGACCTTGTAGGACTGCACGGCCAAAGGCCGTCCTACTTCTTGAGGCAATATCAAGATTGTAATGCCTTGTGAAGGTATGGATTGTGGACCAGGTAGCTGCATTGCAGATATCTGAAATGGAGGCTACTTTAAAGCAAGTCGCAGTAGTGGCCATAGCTCTAGTGGAGTGGGCTTGGACAAGTCCAGGTAGAGGTTTGTTGTACTTTTTGTAACAAAAGGTAATACAGTTCTCCAACCATGAAGATAGGGTTTGTTTAGCAATAGGAAGCCCTTCTGTGACAGATGACAAATAATTGAGACATTTTCCTAATCGACTGGGTACGATTAGTGTAGTAGCGCAGGATACGATGGACGTCTAAGGTATGTAATAGCTGTTCACTGGGATTGGAGTAGTCAGGGTAGTAGACCGGAAGCTCCAAGGACTGATTTAGAGTATGTTCAGAGACTACTTTAGGAAGAAAGGATGGTTTGGTGCATAGGACAGCCCTGTCCTTGTGGAAAATCAAGTAAGGTTCCCTACACATGAGGGCATCAAGCTCGGAAATACGTCAAGCTGAAGTAATAGCCCCTAGAAACAACGTTATCCATGAAAGGAAACAGATATCACAGGTGGCCGCTGGCTCGAAAAGTTTGAGGGTCAGTTTTTCTATAATGAAATTGTGATCCCACGGAGGAGTGAGTCGTCTAATAGGAGGTTTGATATGTATCATTCCTCTCGAAAACATCTTGGCTAAATGACGTTGGTACAGAAGTTTGCCATCGAAAGGTTCGTAGAATGCCGATATGGCAGCCAGGTGGACTTTGATAGAGGGTTAACTTAAGCCTGACTTTGATAATGAGGTCAGGTAATCTAAAACCTTCATCAGTGGACAAGAGTAAGGGTCCAGGGAGCGAGAGGCAGACCATGTGAAAAAGCATTTCCATTTGGAATTATATGATCTTCCTGGACATAAAGTCTCCACCACTCATTCACACTGATGGGACTACGCCAGAGGCGCTAGGACCCAATAGGAGCCAAAATTTGTCAGGAGGGCTGGCCGCGAGGAAGCGGCACCACGAGCCAGGCTCACGCCATATAGACTGCCTCGGCATCGACCCTCTAACCACCTCACTTCCTTTTTTCCTGCCGTCAAGTGCGCTTCAATGACATCGCTCACCCACTGGGAGTCAAAACGTCTCGTCTGTATGACAGCAGCTTCAGTTTTATTTAGTTTTTAGAAGTTTTATTATTTTTTAGAGAAAATAAACAATTACGTTTTATTATTATATTTCTTCAGAAGTCTTCAGCCCACCATTGACGGAGTCGACCATGAGCGGGGCAGGTGATGGTAGGGAGACTTTTCTTGAAAGCTGTTCAGTCAGCCGGGCTGTGTCTAGTCTGACACCCTCCATGGAAGGGGGGGTCTGACTACAGATGGTCCGGTGCTTGAGGGTCAATCTCCCAAAAGCATAAAAAGAAGTGATCTCATTCCAGACACTGCTCGAGCTCTTCATTGGCCTCCCGCAAAAAGGAAACAGCATCACTTGAGGCGCTTTCTGGCAAGCATCTGCTGTGAGGTCATCGCCGTTTGAGGCAGGGGCCAGTCTACAGCCTCCAGAGTCCTCCGTTTCTGTCCCTGGTGACTGACATCTCTATTCCGAGTCCCTCCCTGCCCTTTGGGGGGGTCCTCCGGTGTCAGTTTCACCATTGGGCCACTCTTATGGAGCAGTGGGTGCGGATTGTCCCAACTGCCTGATCCAGCTAGTATGTCTCTGGGGCCTTCGGGCCTCTCGGTTTTGGACCTCCTAGTGGGGCGGTTGGGACTTCAGAGTCGCTTGGTGCCCTCTCCGGTGCAGTCGACTCCGCGCCCTGCTGTCCATCCCCCTCACATGGCTGTGGCGCAGGGGTCCACACCAGTGCCTTTATCTCCTGCTGAATTTCTTCGTTTTACTTTTTCAAATCAGAGTTTGCAAACTTCTGTGCGGCACCATGCTTGGTGCCAGCTTCTTTGGCGCTGCATGCAGTGCCGTATGCTGTGTCAGTGCCGCGCTCGGTGCCACAGTCCTTGCCAGTGCCACGCTCAGTGCTGCTTCCTATGCCGGTGCCACCTATGTTCTCGGCACCGCTTCCTGTGTCGGTGCCAGGAGCACTGGTGGCGCCACAGGGGTTTCAGAGGTTTTCGACACAGATTCTCTCTGCTTCTCCTCCTTCCTCTTCTTTTCATCCCTTTCCTATCTATACAGTCCATCCTGGACTGGCAGTGGATGACACTGAACCTGATCCTGATCTTTGATTGGGAGATGACTTCGATGATTCTACCATAGGGGTGGGGAACAGACCTTCTACATAGCCTTTGGTGGAGGACCTTTCCTTTAAGTCTCTGCTCAGAAATGTAAATTTCTCCCTCTTCCTCGCCCTCCCAGACCTTGGATATTGATCCTGGGAAGCTGCTGCGTCAGCTGTATCTGCACAATCTTACTTCCAGGAGAAGCTCTTGTAGCAGGTTCAACATTGAGGGCTGGCGCCACCTGGTGGCGGTTCCAGCAGCTTTTTTCTCTAGTAGTACTGACCTGGGGAACGCCCCCCCCGCCGTCGCCTCCACCCCTGATGTCGCCTTATATAAGGGAGGAGCTCCCCACGTGCTCCATTTCTGTCTCACTGCACAGTCAGGGTTAGTTCATCATTTTGGCTAGTACTGATTGCTCTTCTCCACCGCTTAGAAAATTCAGTATTCTCGTTTGTTTTTTTACTCTGTGTCCTTGCATATAAATGGGTGCGCTTGTGGGCGACAGATTCCTGCAAAAGACAGACATTCAGCATGTCTCTATTGCCTGGGGCCCGACCATTGCACCAACACCTGCCCTCATTGCCAGGCCTTCAATTCGCTGATGCATATCCGGCGCCAAAAGTCTCTTGTGGCCTCCCTCGCAGAGACGAAACTCGCTGCCATGGAGCAGACCTCTTCTTCAGGGGAATCTGATCCTCAACCTGCCCGCAAGCACCATAAACATCAGGAGCAGGACAGAGGGAGATCCCACTCCAAACACAGGTCTTCAGGATCGAAGTCCGGGTCTTCGGGGCATGATTCCTGCCTCACGACCCTTAAACCTTCTTCTGTGGGCTCCGCAATGGCTTCCCTTCAGCCGATCAAAGTGTCTCAGCCCTCTGAGAAATCCAAGGACTCTTCCCACTCAGCTTCCTCCTCTAAAGCCAACTCCCAGGAGTTGAGCAAGGCCTCTGGGACTTCTAACGGCAGAGCCTCCTCTTTGCTGCTAAACCACAAGGACTCGACCATGCCAGACCAAGCCTGACCAACGTCGTTGAGAAGTCCTTTGTCCATAAGATCGTCTGCTGTAAGTCTCTATGACTGGGAACGCCGCCTGTCTGTCTCCAAGGAAAAGTGGACGCCAGACTCTCGTCCACCCACTGCCCCCTTGGCCCCAGTCCCGGCAAAGGTTATTCCGCCGCTGGTCGTGGTTCACCTGACGCCGGCCCACCCGACGCCGGTCCTGTCTCCAACGCCTGCTGTCAGCTCGGACACCCCTTCCCCATGGCTGCCAGTCTGCCTGATGCTGGGCCCTGCTGATGGAAGCGCTGACGCTGCCCCAACATCCCCCCCCCCCCTTAGACCAACGCCGGTCGACAAGGATTTGGACCCGGGTGGCCCCCTGACGGACGGGGCGGCACAGGCTCGGGCGCCTCAAGCTACATCTGATTCTCCAAAATACATCTCTCACAGGTTAAGGAGCTTTTTTCCCCCACTGGTGGGAAATGGTTAAAAAAGACCTACCAGCGGATGCACCTCCACCTACTCTGGTGGCAGTTCCTGATCCTATTGAACCGGACGGTGGGCGGGGGGGCACATGCCTCCTCCAAAGAAGCATGACAAAACATCTAAGAGGGACCGATCCAGCAGTTCCTCTCGTTCCCCCTCTCCTCCTCTGGACAAAAAGCCTAAGGAGAAAAGACGTAGCCCCTCACCCTCTTCTCCTACCACCTCCTACGTAGACTCTGATTCTTCCTCTGTCTACTCAGAGCCAGACCCAGGGGACACGGAGGGATTCCCCAAATCCCCTCCAGATGACCCAACTTTATATAGGTGATGAGGCACATCCAGGCCAACATGGGTTGGGACACCGAGGCCCTGGACCCAGAGCGATTTTGGCTGGCTAAATACCTTCAGCAAAAAGACCCCAAGCCGGTGGTCATCCCTCTCATGGTCGACACCTTCGCTGATGTCACCCATGCAACCTGGAAGCGTCCTCATTCCTCCTCCGCTGTGCCAAAGAAGGCTCACCAGCTATACCATGCACCTGCTGACCACTCCTTTTTAGCCGAACCATCTGCTGCGGACTCCTTGGTGATTTCAGCAGCTCATGATCATTCGCAGAGGCCCAAACATCTGAGCACTCAGCCGCCTGATAGGGAATTGAAGCAGCTGGATTCCATGGGCCGTAAGGTGTACTCTTCTGCCACCTGCAGCATCAGGAGTCTCAACTTCCTGACACACGTGATCCAATTCCAGAACGCCCTCTGGGAACAGGGATTGGACATAGTGCAGAGCTTGCCCGATTGTCCTCAGTGGACAGAGCTTGCCAAATTGCTGCAGACTGGCTCAGACGTGGGTACCCATGTTTTGTGGTCAGCCCACGACTCTGCAGAAACCTACTCCAGGGCGGCCGCCACTGGCATCTGCCTCCAACACCATGCTTGGCTTCAGGTATCGGGGTTCGATCCAGACATTCAAACCAATCTTCTGGATGCTCCCTTTAAGGGCTCCATGCTCTTCGGCGAGAACACGGAGCAAATCATCATCAGGCTGCAGGATTCTGGAAAGGCTATCCATTCTGTGCAGTCCTTGTAACACCGGAAGCAGGGGCGTGCACGAAGGCCTCATTTTCGTGCCCGTGAGGGACACCAATCTCAGCAACCTCGCTTTCAGCAGCAGGCTCAGTGGGGAGGCTTTGGTCATAGAGGCAGAGCCCAAGGCAGTTCGGCCTCCGCCTCTAGGCCACCCAAAGCAGCCGCTGCCGCCCCCTCCCCCACCCAACGCCTGACTATTCAGGCAGCCCTCCTCCTCTGGTAACCCTACCAGAGGAGCCGGTCGGAGGCCACATTTCACTCAACGCGGATGCGTGGACTCGGGTGACCTCTGACCAGTGGGTACTGGAACTTGTGGAGTTCGGGCACGCCATCGAGTTCACATCAGTTCCTCCAGACAGACCACCACCCCCATCCTGGTACCCAAGAAAGCACAGAGCCCTGATCAGACAGGAGATATCCTCCCTTCTGGACAAAAGGGCCATCGAGCCAGTTCCACCGGCTGAGTCAGGAAAGGGGTTCTTTTCTCACTTCTTCCTAGTTCTGAAGAAGTCAGGAGATCTCAGACCCATTCTGGACCTCAGTGATCTAAATCTGTGGGTCTCCTACAAGAGATTCAGGATGGTTTCTCTCCCCACTCTCCTCCCTCTCATTTCAGCAGGAGATTGGCTGGCGTCTCTGGATATGCAAGACGCCTACTTGCATATTCCCATCATCAGAAGCCATTGGAGATTCCTCAGGTTCAGGTTCGAAACCGAGGACTATCAATTCCGAGTCCTCCCTTTCGGTCTTTCCTCGGCCCCAAGGGTCTTCACCAAGTGCTTGGCGGTTGTGACCACGGCACTTCAAAGACAGAGCCATTTCGTGTTTCCTTACCTGGACAACTGACTCCTCCTGGCACCCTCCAGGTCTCACCTGTCGGAGACTGTCGGGGATTCCATCTCTCTGTTTCAGAGTCTCTGAATCACCATCAACAGGGACAAATCTCACCTGTCTCCTTCTCAGATTCTCCAGTTTATCGGAGTTTCTTTGGATACCACTCTCGGAAAGGTTTTTCTTCCCTCCGACAGAGTGGGTTGCATTTCGGACCATCGCGTCCCAGGTCTCTTCAGCTTCAGAGGTGCCATCTCGATGATTTCTCAGATTGCTGGGGCACATGACTGCGGCCATAGTGTCAGTTCCTCTGGCACGTCTGCGCATGAGGACCATTCAGTGGTCCCTGAGGGTCCAGTGGGACCAAATGTCAGACAATCTGAATGCTTTGGTCAGAATATCAGAGCCAATCCGCTGAGAGCTTTGCTGGTGGATGTCATCCAAAAATCTGATGAACGGCATACTCTTTCAATTGGGGGCACCATCCCTGTCTCTAGCAACAGACGCATCATCCCAGGGATGGGGTGCAGATTTAGGGAACCACCGTTCCCAGGGTTCTTGGTCTCCCCTGGAGGTGAACCTACACATCAATGTCCTGGAAATGAGAGCGCCGTGCTCTATGCCCTCCAAGCCTTGGTATCGGTCCTGTCCCCGGGCCATCTTCTAGTGCAGACAGACAGCACTTTGATGATGTTTTACATCAACAAACAAGATGGCACACATTCCTATATCCCCTTTGCAGGGAAGCAATGCGGGTCTGGGATTGGGCCCTGGAACATCACCTGTTTTTGACAGCAGTTCATGTTCCTGGGCTTCAGAACATGCTGGCGGACACGCTCAGCAGGACAAGATCTCAAGTCCATGAGTGGGAATTGCATCAAGATGTTGCAGATCGCATTTTCCGTCTGTGGGGGGCACCAGAGGTGGACCTTTTTGCATCTCAGTTCAATGCAAAACTGTCCAGTTTTTTCTCGCTAGGTCCAGAGCCTGGAGCTTTCTGGCAAGATGCGTTGTCCTTCTGTTGGAGTGGGGGGGTTTCTTTATGTCTTCCCTCCCTTCCCTCTTCTTCAGAAAGTCCTCCTCAAGGCTCCGTTGGAACCTTCCATCATTATTCTGATCGCTCCACTGTGGCCTCGCCAGATTTGGTTTCCCTTACTGCAGCGTCTAACGGAAGAGCCTCCGAAGCCTCTTCCTCGATCCTCACACCTTTTGTCGCAGGAAAACGGGTCCCTGTTGCACCTGAATCTGCTTTCTCTTCACTTGCATGCCTGGCTCCTCGGGAATTAGCCAAGGTTTGGTTTGGGGTGTCTGATCAGGTTGCCCAGATGTTGGTTGAGGCTAGGAAGCCTGCCACCAGGGCCAGTTACACTATGAAGTGGAAATGTTTTTGCATTTGGGCCACAGCTAAGCAGGTGGACGCGTTGGTCTGTCCGGTTAACACTGTCTTAGAATACTTGCTCCTTCTCTTTGAGAAAAGCCTTAGCTATTCCTCCATCAAGGTACACCTGGCTGCCATCTTCACTTACAACTCTCTTATGTCGGGTAAGCTGGTGGCTCAGATGGAGGTCTCCAAAGTTTTTCTGCACCACATTTTGCATATAAGACCTCCCATCAGGGACCCTGTCCTCCCTTGGGATCTCCTGTTCGTCCTAGAGAAGCTCTCTCTTCCCCCTTTCGAACCAGCGATGAGCGCTGAGCTCCGTTTCCTTTCCTGGAAAACACTGCTTTTGGTAGCTGTTACTTCAGCGAGGCGCATTTTGGAACTTAAAGCCCTCATGTGTAGGGAACCCTATTTGGTCTTTCACAAGGACAGGGTTGCTCTACGCACAAATCCGAAATTTTTGCCAAAAGTGGTCTCAGAGCTCACCGTAAATCAGTCAGTTCAGCTTCCGGTTTATTACCCAGCACATTCCAACAGGGGAGGGGCCCTTCTCCATTCCTTGGACATCCACAGGTCTCTCAGGTGCCACTTGGCTAGAACGAAGGAAGTCTGATCAGCTATTTGTGTCCTTTGTCCAATGGTCCGTAGGTCGCCTGGTCACCAAACAGACGCTCTCGCGCTGGTTGGTCCATTGCATCTCCTATTGTTATGAGAAGCACAACAGGTCAACTTCAGGGCTGGTTAAAGCCCACTCTACTAGGACTATCGCAAATTCCTTCACAGCGCTGAAGAAAGTTCCGATGGTAGATATATGCGCTGCCACTACCTGGAGTTCTGTACACACCTTTGTCAGGCACTATAGCCTAGACATTATTTCCAGACGTAGAGCAGGGTTTGGCCTTGCGGTCCTGCAAGGCCTGGTTTCCTGAGGGTTCTCCCCTTTATGGCTTCCCTGTTTTTCCTGTTCTTTCCCCTCCCAAGGGGTTGTTATAAGTTTATACTGCTTGGGACTCAGTCCTCAATGTTGAACCTGCTGCAAGAGCTTCTCCTCGAAGCAAGATAGTACAGTTACATAAGAACTTACCGTAACAGTGGATCTTCAAGAGAAGCTCTTGCAGCAGGTATATTTCCTGCCCTCCTTCCCCCAGGGATCAGGTCCTATTCAGGTTGGCATAGTTTCCTCTTTGAGGGGTTGTCCGTTGACAACCAGTTACCATTACTGGCCTGTTGTTTTTCGCCTGACGGCCGGGCATTCAAGAACTGGAGCACGTGGGGAGCTCCTCCCTTATATAGGGTAATGTCGGGGGTGGAGCCAACGTTGGCGGGGGGAGTTCCCCACGTCGGTACTACTAGAGAAAAAAGTTGCCGGAACCACCTACAGGTGGCACCAGTCCTCAATGTTGAACCTGCTGCAAGAGCTTCTCTCGAAGATCTACTGTTAAGGTAAGTTCTTACGTAACTGTACTTTCCAGATATCCCTACAGATTTAACCCCTCCCGTGCAGCCCTCTTTAGAGTCTGTCTCTCAGATGGTGTGGGATAACCCAGCTCTTATTTCCTCTGTGGCCAAGTCCATAGATAGGAAATATGCCCCTCCCAAGGATCATCCCATTCTGGCCTCTCAAGCCTTTGCTGATGCCATTGTGGTTCTAGCAGAGAATGACAAAGCTATTCTTCCACAAGAATCTACAACACGTCCAATAAACAAAGAATCTTGCAAGATAGACACCTTAGGTGAGCGAGTCATTGCTGCTTCAGCCTTGGGCATGCACATTGCTAGCTATCAGGGGTACTTTTCTCAGTACGAGTATACACTCTGGCATTTGCTCAAAGCTACGGTAGAAGCTTTTCCCAATTCAGAGGTTAACTCAGAGCTCCTACAGACCATTACTAGGGGTATTGAGTCCAATAATCAGCAGCTTAAAGCTGCCATGGATGCTTTCAACACTGCCTCCAGAGCGGCGGTAGCTGGCATTTGCACCCATTGCCACTCTTGGTTGCGTACCTCAGGCTTCACGAATGATGCCCAGCAAAGGGTTATGGCCTTACCTTTTGACGGTGTGTATCTGTTTGGACCTCAGGTACAGCAGGCGCTGGAGGCCACTCAGAAAACTAGGTCAGCCATCAAGACGGCTAGACATACTTTCGCAGCCCTTCAGAGGGGCAGGAACAGGCGTCAGTTTCATAACCATCAGGCCTTTCATGGTAGAGGCAGAAGAGGCTTTAACAGAAACCAAACTCCTCAGCCGCAAAAAAAAATGCAGCAGAAGGCACAGGGCCCCAAAGCGCCCAGTGCCACCCTCTGAGTTTCCGGCCCAGGTCCCACCTCAGTTGTCTGAGGGGGACTCTTTCACAGCAGTAAGAGGGCATCGGACTCAGTTTTATGACCGTTGGAAGTTGATAACATCAGACAAATGGGTACTCAGGATAATCCACGAAGGGTACTCTCTCAACTTGTCGGAAGCCCCTCAGTATCATCCACCTAGATGACAGCCCAAGCTGTCTGTCTCTCAGTCAGACCTTCCTGCTTCCGAGATCCAAGGCCTTTTGAACAACAGGGCAGTAGAGGTAGTTCTACTGGAGCAGCGGAACACAGCTTTCTACTCCTATTACTTTCTAGTTCCAAAGAAGACAGGCGGTATGCGCCCTTTTCTCGACCTCAGAATGTTAAACAAGTTCCTTTACAAGGAAAAATTCAAGATATCATTCGGTACTTTTTACCCCTGATTCATCAACACAATTGGCTAGCCTCCCTGGACATGCAGGACGCCTATTAACACATTTTCATACACCCAAACCACCACAGATACCTAAGATTAATGGCATTGGGTCAGCACTACCAATTCAGAGTCCTGCCCTTTGGGCTATCCTCGGCGCCTCGAGTTTTTACAAAGTGCTGTGAAGTTCCTGCGGCACGTCTGAGGAAAATCTGAATTCAAGTGTTCCTATATCTGGACGATTGGCTTCTTGCAAGCCCCTCCAGATAGGAGACTCTAGAAGTCGTGACCATGGCCTCAAACTTCCTCGCATCAATGGGAGTTCTGCTGAACTTGAAAAAGTCACAACTACAGCCCTCCCAGAAGCTCCTCTTCATAGGAGCCCTTCTGGATACCTCCTGCATGAAAGTCTTCCTTCCAAAGGACAGAAGGAGCGATAGCCAAGGCCAATTTTTACCTATCTGAGCTAGATTCTGTGTCGAAATGCCCTACCAAGTTCTGGTTCACACTAAAAGAACTGACTGGTCATTCTTCAGGAAATGTGCTTCCCTCCAAAATTACCACTGACAATGCTATAATCAGTGACAGAAACGAGATCCTGCAGGCCTTCAACAATTATTTTGCCACTGCAGGCCTAGCATTCGATAATGCACCGGTAAGCAGACTACACCCACAGATCAACACTATGCTACCGGAACCGAGTAACAATATTGTAACCTTCTCATTCCTACCCACCTCCGTAAAGGAAGTTGAAGATCTTCTTCTTCCAAAATTGGACACTAAAAAAAGTGCTGGGGCTGACTTCTTTGACCCATATTACTTGAAAATTGCTTATCACATCCTTGCTGCACCTACCTCTCACTTATTCAACCTGTCCCTATCGCAAGGTTCCTCCCTCAGTTATGGAAAGTTACTCACGTCATCCCCCTGTTTAAATCGGGATCCCTGTGACCTAAATAACTATAGGCCGATCTCCCTCCTCCCCATACTCTCCAAGCTCCTAGAAAAAATTGTGGATACCCAACTGAGATCTTTCATAGACAACTCAAACTCACTAAACCCTATGCAGTCAGGCTTCAGAGTAAAGCACAGTACCATTATGGTCCTAGCAAAAGTAACTAACGACTGCCAACGGGACTTAGACAACAAAAAATTAATCTGTGCAGTTTTCCTGGATCTCAGTAAGGCCTTCAACACCGACCATTGTTTGCTCCTCTCCACTTTACAAACAACAGGCCTAGACCGAACCTCCTTGTGTTGGTTCCATGACTACCTCACTGGTAGGCAACAACAAATCAAGGCTGAAGGGGAGCTTTCTTCACTTAAACCGATAAAAAGAGGTGTCCCTCAGGGGTCCATATTGGGACCATTACTGTTTGCTATCTATATCAACAGCCTGGATGTAGGCATTAAGGGAGCAAGCATTCACCTGTTTGCTGACGACACGGTGCTCTACATAAGCCGTAAATCTCCTGAAGCTGCCTGTGGTGACCTGCAAACTAACTTTAAAATCCTGCAACACCAGCTCCTCAGTAAAAGACTTCTACTTAACACCAAGAAAACCAAGGCAATGCTATTCTCACCAACTGGCCAGGGGGCATATTCTGCTGCTGCTGGTCCATTACCTTCTATCTCCACCTTACTAGGTGAACATCTTGAATACATACCGAAATTCAAGTATTTGGGTGTCTGGATAGACAATAAACTCTCCTTTGTGGAACATATAAAAGAACTGCTGAAAAAGCTGAGGCAGAGGCTTGGACTCTTCTTCAGTATAAATTGCCTCCTGACCGCAGACGCCAAAAGACAGCTTGTCCAATCCGTGTTCCTCTCACTAGTTGACTATGCTGACTTCGTACATGGCCAGTGCCCAGCCTCACACCTTGCTAAATTGGACGTACTGTATCATAGAGCTCTGAGATTTATAACAGGCCTCCCCTTTCCACCCACCACTGCTCATTATATGCAGCTGTGGGTTGGCCCTCCCTTCAACACAGGCAGTATAGAAATGCAGCCCTCTGGACACTCCGAGCCATCACCAACATTGCTGACTGTCTCCCACTAAGCCTGATTGGGAATTATGCCTTGAGAAGTCACTCGTTGGTTTCCCTGAAAGTACCTAGGGTCGGTACCCGCTTTGGAAGAGCAGCCATAAGCTTTGTCCTACCCACGCTTTGGAATAGGATACAGAAATCGCTGAGACTTGGCTCCCCTGTTAGTCTTGCTATGTCCAAAACATCTGTGGAGCTCTGTAACTGTTTCTACCATTCCTTGTTGTCCAGCTGACATTTCTGCTCAATCAAAGTCCTTCCCGTTCAAACTATGTGTTCCCTTACCAAGATTGCTCCCCCCTCCCTCAGTCCATTCTAGTCCCACTGGTACTACCGGTTCACCTCAGTCCATTCCAGTCCACGGTACTATGTACTCACTGCAACACCCCCATCGGCCACTCTTATGCCCTGATACCACCTACTTAGTATTCCAGAATCTTTCTGCCAACGTCCCTGCCTCCTACGCGTGTGCTTTTCCATATCCCAGGGACTCCTTTACAGGCTATGAACATGTTATTGATGGATAGGATTATAAAGGCATCTCTGTATATATTATTTACCTTTATTTCTATACTGAATATATGTTGTTGTATACATCTTGCTACTGTTGTTTTATGTATATTTTACTTGTACTCTGTTCTGTACCCTCGTCCTTGCAAACTGCAGGTCCACCTTGTAAATGAGCTTGTTCAATGGTGATCGCCTGGGTAAATAAAGATTTTGATTGATTGATCCTCCAGATGGCCTGCTTCATCAGAGAAAACAGCTCAGTCTGAGCTCTTTCGATGCAGCGAATGCTGGGTCTCATCATGGGTGTAGCCAGACAATATAAACATGTACACCAAGACCATGTTTTTGCCCCATTTGGCACAATAAATACAACTTTTGTACCTCATGACACTGGTTGCTGCTGCGCCCCAACCCACCCATGCATGGATAAATACAGATACCATGCATTGCTCCTTAAGACACAAACATACCAGCCCAGAGCCTGCAAGACTGTATAGTCCTTGGGACATAAAGACAGTATCAGTGACCAAGCCTAGTTTTGACTAATATGAGTAAAATTACAGAAAGGTTCTGCTGGTTCTGTGTTTTGTTTTCATTGACAAAGGAAGCAGTTCAGAGCCTGTTTGATTCCTCCCCTTAAATAAAATTGTACATCATGGAATATGCCTGCCTATACCCATGGGTCTCATGGCATCCTCAGTTTTCACTGCCTCTGGCTCGTCTTCACATGAGAATTACTCAGTGGATGCTCAGCACTCTGTGGTCGCCAGCCACACACCCACAGTCCTTTCACATCAAGGTGACAGAACCACTGAAACAGTCACTCACCTGGTGATCTCAGGAGGACAACCTTCAGGAGGATTATCGTTTCGCCCCTCTAGATCCCCAGATCTCCATCACCACGGATGCGTCGCTGCTGGGATGGGGAATTCACAGCCAGGATCTCCACACCTAGGGCCGATAGAGTCAGGACGAGTCCCAACTTCACATAAATGTCCTGGAAATGAGAACTGTCCTTATGCGATCCGGACCTTGAAGGACATACTGTGTCACAAGAACATTCTCCTTCAAACGGACAACAAGGCAGTGATGTACTACATCAACAAGCAGGGTGGAGCACACTCTTACCCCTTAAGCAGGGAAGCGATGAGAGTGTGGGAATGGTGTCTGGAGCACAAATCTTTAATCCAGGCAGTTTATCTGCCAGGAGTACAGAACGATCTGGTGGACTGTCTCAGCAGAACAGAAGCAGATCCTCACAAGTGATCTCTCAACACAATCGTAGTGCAGTCACTCCACGAAGAATGGGGAACTACAGACCTGGCCCTTTTTGAGTCCCCACTTAATGCAAAACTGCCTCTCTTCTGTTCCAGAAATCTAGGACCTGGCGTTTTTTGTCAGGATGCATTCAGACTGCAGTGGACAAAACGCTTTTTATACACATTTCCTCCTCTGCCCCTAATTCAGAGGGTACTGCTCAAACTGGAGGCACAGGGGGGCAAACTGATTCTAATTGCCCCATTCTGTCCGTGTCAAATCTGATTTCCGTTGATCAACAGCCTATCGGAAACCTCTCCAAAACTGCTTCCTCTTCAGACGAATCTACTGACCCAGGGCCCTGTAGTCCATCCCAACCTAAGGTCCCTTCACCTCCACGCCTGGCTCCTGAGGAGGTAGAGGTGAACAGGTTTAATGTTTCACAAAGAGTTTCAGATATTCTATTAGCTGCACACAAGCCAACTACTCGAAAGACTTTCACGGCTAAGTGGAAACGTTTCTTTATCTGGTGTGCAAAATCCTCCTGGAACCCCCTTTTCCTGCCCACTGAGCAAAGTCCTAGAGTATCTTCTGGACCTCTCTAACACAGGTCTACAATACTCCACCATCAAAGTTCATCTTTGCGTAATCTCTGCGTATCATGTGCCTATACTCTCCATGTCTCTGGCTCAGCTACCTGTGATTAAGAGGTTTGTTAAGGGCATTCTGCATACCAGGCCACCAATTAGATGACCTGTAGCAGTGTGGGACATTAACCTTGTGCTAAACATGCTCACCCACAAACCTTTCGAGCCTCTAGCTACTTGTGACTTGACATTTCTTTTTTTTTTTTTTTTTAAATGCATGTTTATTAACAACAAATAGGTACATACATGAGTTAATTATTCCAAACACTGATAGAAGAAGGTCGCTCAGATCCATTTAACTGTGAGTTCATCATTACAAGAAAGAGGGGCAAGGGAAAGGGATAGTTATTTGAATCTATTATATGCATTCTGTCAGAAGGATGTTCCCTCAACAAGGTTAGTCCTCCTATCACACACTAGCCCGAATTATGAGGCCTTGAGTCCATGTTATACTCTGAGCTTATATGTGCATCCAGCCAAATTTGCCACCTTGCCCATCTACGGGTGTAGATGTGGGTTTGCTGGTTAATTTTGTATGTGAGCTCCTCTAAGCTGGAGATCTCTTGCACCATCTGAATCCAAGATTCAAAAGTAGGCGGCTCCAGTTTCAGCCAGGTTCGAGTAATGGATTTGTGGGCTGCAACCAGTAGTATGGCCCAGAGGTACAGGGAATCCCCACCCTTAACAGGTTGGGGTGGGATGCCCATCACAGTCTCCGGCCACTCCGATGATCAGTCCAGTGTAAATAGGTCAGACAGAACCTCCGCCACCTTATCCCAAAAAGGCCTTATCCTATGACATGTCCAGAATATGTGTAAGTGGTGTGCGTTTTCCCCTCCACAGAGCCTCCAACAAAGGTGCGAGCAGGTAGGGTCTCTCCTGTGAAGAAGGGCCGGCATGAGGAAATAGCGCACTTTTATTTTCCAACTAAACTCTTGCCAGAGTGGAGATCTAGTTGTTTTGACAGTGGTATAAAATGCTTTGTCCCAGTCCACCTCCCTCTGTTCAACATCTGACTCCCTTTGCCAGTTTGTTTTGATTTTACTCAAGGGGTCCTTTTTAAGGGCTGCCAACAGTTTGTATATTATTGATATGTGACTCTTCTGCACATGTCCCCCCATCGCTGCCTTCATATATTCCAGAAGAGGTTGTGCTCGTGTAGGATCTGGATCTGCTTCCTGACACTTATAAATATATGCTCTAATTTGTACAAATCTAAAATGATCCACCTGTCGCAGGCCAAATGCATTTTTGAGTGTTTCAAAGTCCATGATCAGGACTCCCATTAAAAACGGTCTGAGATGTACTAAGCCCCGCTTAGCCCAGGTCTTGAAGGTATGATCAAGTCGGGCTGGTGTGAAGTCCGGAGACCATGCTAGTCCACATGTGGGCCATATGGATCTCCCCATCCTATATTTCTGCCATAGTCTGTGGGTGGCAGTCAGTGTATTGTTTACTACCTTGAGTGAGGGGTGGGGATCCAACATTGCACCCCGGGGAACCAAGGTTCTGGCCTCCAATGGAGGACCTCGTCCATCTTCCTCCCCTTGTTCCATTAGTTTCCAATTTGAAACATGAGTTGGGGTGGACCAGTACAAAGCCATCTTCAAATGTGCTGCTAAGTAGTAGTCTTCCAGATCTGGGATGGAACGGCCCCCTTTTTTCCGGTGCATTTGTAAAATGCGTAAGTTAATTCTTGGCCTTTTATTGTTCCAAATGAATTTTGCAATCTTCCCATGCCAGACCTGAAATTGTGTTCTGGGTATGATAAGAGGAAGACACTGAAACAAATACAGGAATCTAGGAAGGATGTTCATGGTAATTGACTGTATCCTGGCATGCATAGGGAGGTTTATTAGAGTCCGTCTTTCGAAATCTTTTGTCATTTGATTTATGAGGGGGCTATAGTTTGCATTAAATAACTGGGAGAAATGTTTAGTAATGTAAGTGCCTAAATACTTCATTTTATTCGCTTCCCAGTTTAGGGGGGAAGCATTTTCTTAATCTTGTCTGTAGGGGTATAATAAAAGCTGAGGACCTCTGTCTTTGTTTTATTAAGTGTGTAACCCGCATGTTTACCAAATTCCTCCAGAGCCAACCACACCTTCGGGATTGATTCATCGGGGTTCGATAGGGAGAGCAGAATGTCATCTGCGTATAGCAGTATCTTCCTGGTCAGTCCCCCCACCTCCACCCCCCCGATCTCTTCTGATTGGCAAATAGCCACTACCAGAGGTTCTATGTATAGGGCGAACAAGAGAGGAGAGAGGGGGCAGCCCTGCCTGGTGCCTCGACCCAGCCTGAACCGAGAGGAGATGCCTCTGTTTACTCTGACATATGCCTGAGGACCTGTATATAGTACTTTGATACTATCTATGAAGGGTTGCGGGAAGGCCATAGTCTCGAGGATTAAAAGTAAAAAGCTCCAAGATACCTTATCAAAGGCCTTTTCGGCATCTAAACTCATCAGGCACAAAGGTATACGTCTATGATGTATGATATTTATAATGTTCAGGGCTGTTCGAACACTGTCTGGAGCTTGTCTGCAATGGACAAAGCCCGTTTGGTCAAGGCCCACCAAATCTGGTAGCAATGTGTTTAGTCTGGAGGCTATAATAGAAGTAAAGACTTTGTAGTCTGAGTTAAGTAAGGAGATCGGTCTATACGACTCACATTTGGTAGGGTCTTTATTCTCCTTAGGGATTAAAGTAATGGTCGCATATTGCCATGAGGGGGGCATCGGATTCCCATCCCGCCAGATCTCCGTAAAGACCTCCGACAGGAGGGGAGCCACCTCCTTCCCAAAGGTCTTATAAAACTCAGCCCCGAAACCATCAGGTCCAGGGCACTTCCCTCTCTTAAGGGTCTTAATAACCTGTAGAATTTCTGTTTTTGTGATTGGTTGGGTTAGTAGTTGACCTTGCTCAGGGGTGAGAGTTGGAATGGGAAGGGAGCCCAGAAATTTCATTTTTTCCTCCCTTGTTGTCTCTTCATGCACACTATATAGGTTATAGGTTGGTATAATAGGAGACAAAGGCCTCTGCAATCTGAGTTTGCCTGTTAACAGGGCGCCTTAGAGTAGGGGATATCACTTTCATGATCGTAGCTTTTGCCACGTATTGCCTTAGTCGGAAGGCTAGCAGATGAGAACCATTCGAACCCCCCTCATAGTATTTCTGTTTTAAATAAAAGAGTGCCTTCTCTATTTCCGTTTGCTGTATATTCTGTAGATCCTTCCTAAGTTCCTTTAAGTTCTGATCCCTCTCCCGATCCCATCTAACCTTTTGGGCCTCTTCTAGGTTTTTAATTTGTGTAGTAAGTTCCTGGTGTCTTTGTATTGCCTGTCTTTTCTTTGCTGAGGCTATAGCAATGATTTTACCCCTAAGCGTGGCCTTTAGGGTATCCCACAGGATCTGTGGGGTTACTTCCCCCGTGTTATTTTCTCTTATGGTTGTGGCTATGTGTTGCTTAAGATCCTCAACCAGTGTATGTTCCTGGAGGAGGGAGCAATTCAGCCTCCACTGCGTATTCCGCCGTGACAGACTGAGGTCTATTTCTAAAAGAAGGGGGTTATGGTCTGATACGGTGGAGGTCTCTATCGACATAGATGAAAAACGCGGGAGGTCTCTAGGAAAAAGTGTAGAAAGCATCTAGCCTGGAATATTTTTTGAAGTGGGGGGAATAGTATGTGTAATCTCTAGCTGTGGGGTATCTTTCCCGCCATACATCCACCAGAGCCACCTGTTCAAAAATCTTTTTAACTGACTTCACCCTTCTATGATCTGGGTTCAAGATCTTGGAGGTAGTGTCTAAGTTCCTGTTGAACACCAAATTCTGGTCTCCTCCCATAATTAGTATCCCTCTCGTTTTTTCCACCACTAGTTGTGTGAGGGAGGAGTAAAAAGATGCGGGGGAACCTGGAGGGGCTTACACATTAACTAGGGTAATTAGCATATCTTGCACTCGCCCTATCGCCAGGACGTATCTCGCCCCTGTGTCTTCCACCACCTCCTCCACCTCGAAGGGAAAGGAAGACGCCACAAGAATGGCAACTCCTCTCCTCCTACCTGTTGGCAGTGATTAGTGAAAAACCTGTGAAAAGTTCTTGGATTTCAGCTTAAGGGCCTCCTGTGGTGACAAATGGGTTTCCTGTAAGAACCCAATGTCACATCTCTGCAATGTTAAATATCTTAATATCCGCTTCCTCTTTATTGGACTTGAGCTCCCATTCACATTATAAGAAAGGATTTTAGAATTATGACCAGCCATTTTTAGTCCATAAATTTATATCTTTTAGTCCTTTACATTGATGGATCCAGTTGTGCAACCTTACAAATACAAACTTCTTATGTTTACCTATGTACCTATGTATAACATCATTTGGTAACTGAAACAAAAAATCTATAACTTGTAAAGCCCAACAGTGGGCATAACTACAACTCAGCGCCCCATTCCATAGTGGAGGGGCTATAAAGTAACATGCAGGTGGTCTTCTGGCTTGTGGGCCAGTCGTCCTACCTTGCACTGATGTGGGTAATCGACTTCCATGGTAAAGCTGGGAGGTCTCCAGCTTATGGGCTGTCGCAAGTGCAACAACAAACATGAAGCTTAGCGTTAGTTTCCTGAGAGGCCCATAGGTAATTTCCCTATAAGGGCCAAACCCTTGGACGTCAGCAGGGATCATCTATAGGCAAATATGAGGCCTTATCCCCCCCCCCAGCCTTATGTAATCAAACTTGACCAGCATCACTTAATTTTGTCTCCTTTTCGCCAGACATAAAGAGTTCCCTGCAGTCTTTGACACAATTATTGTCCTTGTGCACTATCGCTATAGCAGCCTGAGCTCACGCTGCCCTTTAAAGTAACTCTGTTCGGTACAATTTGACAGGCAACTGCTTAACTTTTTAACTCCCCCAGCAGCCCGCCCGCACGTTTTAGTGCTCAGTGTTCTCAGCCAGCAGAGTGCAGGAACCTGGTTACCAGTATTGAACTATCAATCCATATACCAAGTGGGAATCTTTATAAACAGTTCATTTCCCAACCTTCCCCTTAAGGGACATGCCCATGCAGCGCCCCCACCCCATCCCGGTCATATCCGCTCTTCTTCCCTCCCTAGTCTATTTAGGTTTAGAAAAGAAAAATTCCCTTATTTTTACCCAGCAAACCTGTTATTAAGTGGGCAGATAGAGAGGTAAAACCCTCAGTGTACCCTTCATTGTGACTTGAAATTTCTGACTTGGAAGATGGCCTTCCTGGTGGCCATTACTTCTGCCTGCAGAGTATCAAAAATACATGCTTTGGTCACAGACACCCCCGTACACTGTATTTCACAAAGAAAAGGTCGTTTTAGGACTCACCCCAAGTTTCTTCCTAAGGTTGTCTCAGAATTTCATCTGAACCAGCCTTTGGTCCTTCCTACCTACTTCGCAAATTTCCAGAATGAAGGAAAGCATACTCTTTATTCCCTGGATGTGAAGAGAGTCTTGCGGTTCTACTTAGACAGAACTAAGGAAATCTGCACGTCTAAACAACTGTTTATCTCCTTCAACCTGACCTGACTGGGTCAACCTGTTGCTATCAGGCATATTTCGGCATGGATTGTAGCATGCCTCCATCACTAATACTCTGTGGCACAGGTTAAGTTAGAAGGCAGAGTGTACGCTCATTCTACCAGAGCAGTCATGACATCTCTGGCTGGAATCCGCAATGTGCCCATTGTGGACATCTGCAATGCGGCCACTTGGAGCTCCGTGAACACGTTCATAAAGCACTATGCCATGCCAGACAGCATCAGTCCTTTGGCAGGATGATCCTTAACGGACTCTTGTCCTAAGTGAGCTCCTCTCTTCTCCTGCCGCCCGTCTCAGGGGATTATTTTAGCTCTGTACTCTCCCATCAGTGTGAATAAGTGGTGGAGACTTTATGTCCAGGAAGATATGGAAATTACATACCTACCGTAATTCTTGATCTTCTTGGATGAAGTCTCCACCACTTATTCACATGCCCACCCGCCATCCCCTGAGCTCACTTCTCTATTTGTGGTCTTCACTCCCTCAATGGCTGTGCTGTGGAGACTCTGTTTTGTTGACCCTTTATACACGGGTCACTCGGACTATCTTACATCTGATACTAGGTTAGTTACGCTGCACCTCCTCGGGGGGGGGGATACTGAGGCAGTTGGAAGGTCAACACCGAGGTAGTCTATACGGCATGAGCCTGACTCGCGGTGCCGCTTCCTCGTGGCCCTACCTTGGCGCCAGCCCTCCTGAAAAATGTTGGCTCCCGCTGGGTCCTAGCACCTCCAGCGTAGTGTCATCAGTGTGAATGAGTGGTGGAGACTTCGTCCGAGAAGATTGTCATCGAGGCACAGGTAAGGAAGCATAAGGAAAACCCAGGAGCAGTTGCAAAATTCATCAAAACTTTATTTGTAGTAGCAGTAATATAAAAAAATAAACGTGTTCATAATACCTATGTACAGAAGCAAAATAAAATAAATGTTTTCTTGTAATCCAGTTTAGCTCTTTTATAAGACATTTCAACCGCCGTCCCGGTGGCGCTGAGGGTTGAGGCGCTGGATGCCACACCTTGCACCACGCTGGCGACCCGGGTTCAGGAATGAGCCTAGGTCGTCGGGGGTCGGCAGGGGAGGAGAAGGATTGAGCATCCGTTGGACTGCTCTCCTTCTCGGGGAGAAAGTGGAATGCTCTGGTGGCCTAGTGGCCTCTAGCGATGGCTAGGGGCAACTGCAGACCATGGGCAGAGTGGGGCGATGTGCTGTGGCAGACGCCGGGAAGCGGTGCATGTGGTAGTGTGCGCGCTCCTGTCCCTTGGCATCATTGCATGCCACAGACGTCCATGGGGAGAAAAACGGAAACATTATGGCCACCAGTCATTGCGGCTTGATGACCATCTCCGAGGAGGACTTGCTAGGCGCTGAGGGTGCGTGGCTCACTGGATCCAGTCCTGGTGTGAGAGTGCGAGGGGAGCTCTCCACCGCCCTGTCGCGGGCCTGAACATGGAGCCGAGGGTCCTTGGGACGGTGGCCGGAAACCTCAGGAGGATGCATGGGAGTGTGAGGTAGGCAGGCTGGTGACCAAGGGGATAAAAGTACTAAGAAAAAAAAAAAAAAAAGACATTTCAACCCCCATCCTTAGCAAGCATCCTGTTTTTGCAGAATGTTCTGTTCTTGTAAATACCAGGAGCTGCTAGAAAAGTGAGCTTCCTGAGGCCCCTATAGCCCTTGCAAAAGGCTCAGACATTTGCACCCAAGTAACCTCTAGCTTTTTCAAGACATGTCAGAATACAATTAATATACATTTCAACAGTAACACTAAATATTTTCTAAACAAAAGTGATCCCATTATCAGTTTCATTCCATACAGTGATTTGTACATATTTTTCAAACAACATGAAGTCTTGCTGTATTCTGACAATTGTAGTTAGCTCCAGCACTTGAACTGCCCCGGAGAGTGAAGGGTTAAAATTCTATGCCAGGCATAGAACGTTGAGCTCGAGCTCGGTTGAAAACTCTGTCTGTGACACTTTGAAACCAAACCGTCAGATTCTTTACTCACTGAACAGTCACTCCGGAGATTTTCTCATTCTGCTCGGTTCAAAGTCGGTTAAAGTTGTCGATTTTAGTCCGCATTAAGTTCCCCTTATCAGTTCGAGACTCTGTCTGAGGTACCGTAAGTACATAGGATAGTTATTGTGTGGAAATTGTAAAACTTTTGCGATCAGTTCGGCTGAACTGATCCTTAGACAAAAATCTTTCTAAAAAAAGTTTAGTGTGTGGTTACTGGTCCAAATCGGTTTTAAAAATGTGATTGGATGTTTTTCCAACACCTATAACACGGTGAGAAACCGATAGGGGAGTCTTGCCTGGTGGTTGCCCTATAAAGGGTAAGTTTTGTTAGGTTGGCCTTGTCTGAGAAGCCCAAGAAAAAAACCGGGCCCACTGGGTTTCAACACTGCAGTGTGTGTGGGGAGGTCTTTGCTAAGGCTGATCCCCACACCACTAGTGTTTACTGTCTGGGGTTTTACCACCTCGATTCAGACTGCCAAATTTGCAAGAATTTCCCTAAGCCTACATTGGATAAAAGGTTAGATAGACTTAGGGATAAGGAGGCAGAGAAATCCGCTGACCCGGAAGGCCAGCCCGGTTCGGTTCCTACTGAACCAGAAGGAGTGCCCTCTGACCAGGGCAATACTTTTTCGGGCAAGAGGAGAGCAGATCCTGAGGGATCGGTTCCTACAAAGAGAAAGCACAAGGATAATCGTCCGGTTCGGATCCAGAACTTCATGTTCCGACTGCCGAAGAGATAGCCAGAGCGATTCGGATTGTTGAATCACTTCGTCCGGTTCCGACTGATCCGGCGCCTTCTGGCAGGGGTTCGGTTCGGTCGGTTCCCCGGTTCAGGATTATTCCCCTGAAGATTTTTACGAACCAGAGTTTGATGAGGAGGGGGATTTTGAAGAGAATGATTATGACGGTGAAAGTCTGGATGTGCCTGTGGAACCAGACATCTCCCCAGATAGACCTTCTGGTGTTTCCCCTCCTAGGCTTTCTGAGTCCCCTCCCCACTTTCTGTTTTACAGAAAAGTGGCTCAAACCCTCCTGCTTCCTATTGAGGAGGCTGTGGAGGATCAGGAGGAGCCTGATTTTGTTGAGATGATGGACATCCCAGAGTCTAAGAGACTGTCTATTCCCCTCCATAAGTCCTTTGGGAAACAGACACAAAAAATTCTAAGGTCTCCTAACTCTGTACCTCCTGTAGACAAGAGAATGGACAAGAGGTACACCTTTTCAGGCTCAGATATGGAGTTTCTTTATCAGTAATGCAGCCATGTTGGGGTAGTGCAGACTGCAGCCTGTGACAAGGCAAACATTCCCTTGGCTTCACACCCCCCCAGACAAAGACTCCAGGAAGATAGATGCCGTGGCAAAGAAGCAGTACATGGCATCATCTTTGGGACTCAGGCAGGCTAACTATATGGCCTATACAGCCAGGTACCAGAAGTCCAGGTGGGACACTGTATTGGCACTGGCTAAACAGGCTTCCCCCCAGCTAGCCAAAGAGCTGGAGGGGGTGGCTGCTGATGGGATCGAGGCATCAAAGGTGTAATTTCATGCTGCTGTGGACTCCAGTGATGTGTCATCAAGAGTCATGGCTACATCTTTGGCTCTTCGGAGAATGGCTTTGCTCAGATGTACTAGCCTTTCGGAGGATAACCAGGCTAAGGCCATGGATTTCCCTGTGGTAGGTAATTCTCTGTTTGGGGAGCAGACAGAGAATTACATGTAGAAAATGGATGTGTACAGGACCACTTACAGGAGTGCCCAGGCCAAGGAGAGGCAGGCAACTCCTCAAAGGCAGCCAGCTAGGGGCAGGGGCAGGCCTTTTTATAGGCCTTTCTACTAAGCACGGGCCTTTTCTTCCTTTTCTCAGAGGGGGTTCTTCAGAGGGGATGAGCAGGGCTGCATCCACCCCTCAGCCTAAAGCTCCTGCCAAGCAGACACCCTGATGTGTCAGCCCGGGTCGACTCCCCCATTCCGGTAGTAGGCAGGATGACTTACTTTGTCCAGGACTGGATGTCTGTTACCTCAGATGAGTGGGTACTGGAGGTTGTAAGCCAGGGACTGGTTCTCAGTTTCAAAAATGTTCCGAAACTGAGACCCAGATCCTTTCCACCTGCAAATACATCAGAAACCCTTGTTCTAGAGGCAGAGGTTGCCTCTCTACTGGCATTAAGAGCCATAGAGAGAGTTCCTACCCCATACAGGGGCAAAGGTCTGTACTCCAGGTACTCCCTTACCCCAAAAAAGACAGGGGAGTGGCTACCCATCCTTGATCTAAGATACCTAAACAAGCACCTGCTAAAGCCAAAATTCAAAATGGTGACTCTGGGAACAATTCTTCCCTCTCTGAGGCCAGGAGACTGGTTAGCCTCCTTGGACCTCAAGGATGCCTGTTTTCACATTCCCATCAGGTGCTCTCATAGAAAGTACCTCAGGTTCGAATTGCCCTCAGGCCATTACCAGTTCAGATGAATGCCCTTGGCCTAACTTCAGCTCCAAGAGTGTTTACAAATTGCCTATCAGTAGTGGTGGCCTTTTTAAGAAGGAAAAGGATTTATATCTTTCCATACCTGGACAATTGGCTCCTTGTGGGCCAGTCCCCAGACCAAGTCAAGTCAGATATAGTCAGTCAGATATATATACAGTCAAGTCAGTTCTCACTTCCCTGGGTTCCTTCTCAATCTTCCCAAGTACAGCTCCTCATTTTTATAGGAGCAGAGCTGGACATGCTGAAGGCAAGAGCTTTCCTTCCTTTGTAAAGGGCAAAAGCCATCTCTCAGCTGGCCTTTTCATTCCTCCCTCTGGTTTCTCGATCAGCAAGGCATTTTCTTCAGCTTTTGGGCCACATGGCAGCTTCCACGGCAGTGGTCCAAGGGGCCAGGTTTCAGATGAGGGACATTCAGTTCCATCTTAGAACCCTTTGGTCCCAAAGGAAAGATCCTCTTACCAAACTAGTTCCTGTTACCCAGACCTTAATTCAGGCCCTTCAATGGTGGCAGGACCTGGACAATCTGAGGCAAGGTGTTCCATTTGTCACTCAGTCACTCTGTGCTTCTTACCACAGATGCTTCCCTTTTGGGGTGGGGAGCCCATCTGGGGGCTCTCACAGCCCAGGGACTGTGGTCCCCTCAGGAATCCCTTCATCATATCAACCTCCTGGAGCTCAGGGCAGTACTTCTTGCCCTACAAGCTTTCTCTCAGTCAGTACAGAACAAGGTGGTTCAGGTCAGGACGGACAACACTACCACCATGTGGTACATCAACAAGCAGGGAGGCACTTGGTCCACGGCCTTGTGCACGGAGGCCATGAAAATATGATCCCTGGCTTATTCCCTACAGACATCTCTGGTAGCAGTCCATCTCCCAGGAAAGGACAACGTGATAGCAGATGCATTGAGCAGGATTTCCCAGGGCCATCACGAATGGTCTCTGGATCCTTCGGTGTTGAAAGTGATTTTTTCAAGGTGGGGCACTCCAGAGATAGATCTCTTTCCAGCCCCAGACAATCAACAGCTTCCTCTGTTTTGTTGCAGACCCCCAGTCTTGGGCTCAATCCCTCTGGATGCTCTGATTTTGAACTGGGAAGGGAAATTTCTTTATGCTTTCCCTCCCTTCCCTCTACTGTTCAAGGTTCTAGTCAAGGTAAGGTCACGGCCTTGCAAAGTGATTCTGATTGCTCCAGACTGGGCCAGGCAGCCTTGGTACCCCCTGTTGCTGTCCCTAGCAGTCCATCTTTCCCTGTCTCTTCCCAGGAATCACAACCTGTTAACCTCCTCTCAGGGAAGGATTTGGTACCCCAGTCTCTGGTCACTCAATCTCAAGGCATGGCTCATGAAGAGTTAGAATATGCAGACTTGCATCTGTCCCAAGGGGTTCTGGATATTCTCAAAGCTTCTCGAAAGCCTGCCACCAGAAAAACTTACAACTCCAAATGGAACAGGTTCAGCATTTGCTGTTCCAAGAATCCCCAGACACTGCTGAGTTGTCTACAGTTCTGGATTATGTGGTTCACCTAAATGGCTTAGGCCTCAAACCAGCTACTCTCAGAGTTCATTTGTCAGCTGTTTCTGCTTTCCTGTCAGTGGGGAAGTCTTTCCTCTCTGTCATCTCACCCTGTATTCTGTAAATTTTTCAAAGGATTGCTTCATACCAATCCCCCTTTTAGGGATCCTGCTCCTGCCTGAGATTTGAATATTTGCATTGCTCAGCTTATGCAGCCCCTCTTTGAGTCTATGTCCTCAGCAGAGCTCAAGTACTTGACTTGGGAAACTGTGTTTTTGGTTGCTGTTATTTCTGCCAGATGTATCAGTGAATTGCAAGCCCTGTCAGTTGAGCCCGACTTCATTTCATTCCATAGAGATAAGGTGGTCCTTAGAACCAATAGAAGGTTCTTACCCAAAGTGGTTTCTGATTTCCACTTAAACCAATCTATGTCTCTTTTTGTGTTCTTCACTGATCATGCCTCCTCAGGAGAGTGGAGCTACACAGTTTAGATGTTAAAAAGGCCCTTAGTTACTACATAGAACGTACAAAGGGTCACAGGTTTGACTCCCTCCAGTTGTTCCTCACTTATGGGGAAGTAGGTAAGGGCAAACCTGCCACCAAGAGAACCATTGCCAGGTGGATTGTGTCCTGTATTCAATTCTGCTATGAGAAACTGGGAAAAACTTCACCCTCAGACCTGAGGGCTCATTCCACTAGAGGTACAGCTGCACCTCTGGCTGCGGCCAGGGATATTCCTTTGTTAGAAATTTGCCAAGCAGCCACCTGGAAAACAGTTCATACCTTCACCAAGCATTACTCTCTGGATATCCAGGCTAGGAGTGATGCTAGGTTTGGCAGAGCAGTACTTCAGAGCCTATTCCCAAAGTAGGTTCTGTCCCTCCTCCATGGAGGTACCGCATGGTAGTCTGCAATTGTCAGAATACAGCAAGACTTCATGTTGTTTGAAGAAAAAATTACTCACCTTAGTAATTGTGTTTCTTCTAATGGAGTCTTGCTGTATTCTGACTTCCCTCCCTGCCTCCGCTCTCAGAACCTGGTTTGGGAAGTGGGTGGGCAGGTGTAGTGTTGCACCCCAGGGGTGTCTTTAGACCACTTTCTGTTGTGTTGGGTGCCTTGTGTTTGATTAGTTAAGAAGTTTGTTATTCCTTATTGCTTGGTTTTGGTTTTTTGGGTTTCCTGACTTGAGTCTTTTAGGAATGTAAAGTCTTTGTTGCCAGTTGGCTAGTAGGAATTTTACAATTTCCACGTTATATAGACAGTTTTAGCTCATAAGAATCTGACGGTTTGGTTTCAAAGTGTCACAGACAGAGTTTTGAACTGAGTTTGAGCCCAACGTTCTGTGCCTGGCATAGAATTTTAAGCCTTCACTCTCCGGGGCGGTTAGAGTGCTGGAGCTAACTACAATTGTCAGAATACAGCAAACTCCATTAGAAGAAACACAATTACTAAGGTGAGTAATTTTTTCTTGTATTATCAAATATAGATATGCAAGGGAGAGAAAAACAGACAGCAAGAGAAAACTGAGAGTGAGAGGCAAAGAATTGTAAGACTGTTCGGGTTGATCAAGTCCGAGGTCTCACAGAAAAATCTGGTTGCACAACCAGATAGAGAAGAGACAGAAAAGGACAGATGCTTGTATTTAAACACTTTCTCCAAAACAAATGGGACAGGGTCCTGTTGTACCCTGTCACAAAGATCAAGAATTACGGTAGGTACGTAATTTCCATTTTCTCTTGTTGCTAGTTTATGAGAAGCCAGGAGAATGTATGTTTCTATGTTAATGTTGGCAACAGGAGAGGACACCTGGAGTCTATTTATGAATGTGTCCTCAGGAGCCAAGTATGAAGATGAAGGGTCTTCAGGTTGGGGTGCAGGAGGGATCCGTGACACTGAGTCAGGAGGTCTGGTCTGACTGGCAACTGAATGGGTTCCTTTACTGACAGTTGTTAGAGTAGAGGGTACCATGGTTGACATGGCCACAGTGGTGCTATGAGAAGCATAGTGGCCAGTTCCACTTGCAGTTTCAGTAGTGTCCGTTGCAAGAAAGGGATGGTGGGGGGAAGGCATATAAGTAGAGTCCTGTCCAAGGTCGGGACAGGGCATCTATAGATCATCCCTTGTTTTGCTCGAGGTAATGGAGAAGTAACTGGGGAGTCAGTGATTGACTGAGGAGGCAGACAGATCGAGCTGTGGAGTTCCTCATAGGTCAAAGATTTCTTGCAATACTTCTTTGTGAAATGTCCATTCGTGAGCGGATGACTGGCGACTTATCCGGTCTGCTAACTGATTGCACCAGCCATTAGCATTAGGTCTTATCTGATGGCTTCCTGCCAGACTGCAAGGGTCTCCATGCAGAGGGTGCGCAATTTCATGCCCCCTTGCTTGTTGAGGTAAAACACCACTGCAGCGTTGTCTGATTTGAATCAGCAACGGTCTTGTTTTGAGATAGGGCTGGAATGCCTGAAGGACTAGATGGACTGCCTTCATCTTGAGGAGATTGAGATGCGAGTAATGGGAAGAGGCGATCCACCGGCCTTGGGTCTGATAAGGACCCAAGTGTGCACCCCATCCGTCCAGGGAAGCATCCGTGGTTAACATCTGCATGGGAGGGAGTGGAAAGGTATTCTTGACGCAAATTGGTTTTGATTGTCCACCACTTCAGGGATGACTTCAGAGAAGGAGTGACCCTGATTTTGTCATCTAACTGTCCAGTTATTTGAGACCATTGATTCCTGAGGGTCCACTGGACAGGTCTCATGTGAAGGCGGGTGAATGCCATTGTCGGGATGGCTGCAGAAATGTGACCCAGCAGTCTCAGCATTTGTCTGGCCATGACTATTTTCTGGGTCTGTATTCGCGAAGCCAGAGATATGAGTGTCCTGACGAGCACGTGGAAGGTTAGCCCTAGCTGTGACTGTATCTAGAACAGCTCCAATGTATTGGAGAGACTGCATTGTGTGTGGACTGGACTTTGGCCAGTTGGCTGTTATCCCTAGATCGTTGAACATGCTCAGAGTAGCAACTAGGGAGGCAAGCAGAGCTTCTCTCTGGAGACTTCCGGTGCAGCTTCCTCCCGCATGGCAGCTTAAGTCTAGAGCTCTCTGCCCGACTCCGTCATTATTTTTAAATAGCCCAATTCGATGTCTTGAAATCGGATAAAACCAGCACTAAATTGATGGCTACTAGCAGAGGTAAAGGAGGGAGTAACAGATTTTCACCACTACGACCAGACACCGAACAGTCAAACGAGGATCTATTTGACTCAGGAACCTCTGAATACCATCTACAAACCCACAGTGCTACACCAGGCAAATCGGGTAAACTGAAATCAGAGAAAGAGACGAAAATGAATTTCAAGCTAGATAAAGTACTATCCGAACTACAAGAATTCAAGGTGGACTTCCAACACATTCCGACAAACTCAGGAGTCATTTCGTGCTGATCTTAAAGGGCTGAATGAGAAAGTTAATGTCCTGGATCAATAGACGCAATCACAGGCCTCCCAGACCAAACAGTTACAAGCTACCCTGAAACAAGTTATACAGCTTTGCCATCACTGCAGAAAGACAGGAAGACGCAGAGAATCGGAATCGTAGAAATAAACTTCATATCTACGGGGTTCCTGAGGAAGCTGAAGGCACAGACCTGAAGGCATACTTGGTAAAATTACTCCAGCAGACACTCAAACTCCTCTGGGAGGTCAACCTAGAGAGTGAGAGGCTTCACAGAGCATTAGACCCAAAGCCTACTCTGCCAGGTGCACGGCCCAGGTCTATCATCGTTAGATTCCTAAGATTCCAAACTAAAGAAAACATCTTATGGCAAGCCTGGTCACAGAGTAAAATATTCTTTCAAGACACCTGAATCTTCATAGATAACGATTATGCCCCAGCAACCATGCAAAAGAGAAGAACACACATCCCATTGTTTCCGTGGCATAGACAGCAGAACCTGAAATTCTGCACACCCTATCCCAGCAAGTTGATAATTCAGTTTTCTACAGGACAGAAATGCTACGAGTCCTTTGATGAGGCCTGTGCAGATCTAAAAGTCGGAGAATTTACTCTTCCTACCTCAGTAAAACTACCACATCAACAGGCAGATATTCGTAGCCCCTTGGGATCTTCATCGGCCAGGGACATCCCCGAGCAGACACAATCGACTCAATTAAAAAGATGTTAAGACAATTCACCAGACCCTCTAGTTAAATAAGAGGGGCACTTCCCTTTTCAGGTGCAATAGAGGTCGCAGTGAGTACATGGTTTGTGGGCCTGGGAGCGTGGGTGCGGGCAGGGCTGATTCTTGTGGGTGTGTGGTGTCATTGGGGTGGCCTGGGGAGCCAACTCAAGTGAGTGGAGGGTTTGGTGGCCTGGGGTGGGGGGGGGGCAGGGAAATCACAGACAGTCCGATCTGAAGTCCGGGGTTTGAATGGCAGTGGTGCTCTCTCCCTTGGACTCCCCCAGATAATGACCATACTTACATGGTGAGTTGGGACCCCGTTAGACACGGGAGAATATTGGCTGCACTTAGGTCCGGGATTTCAGAAGCCAAAGGATGGGGGGATATCCCGCTAAATAGGGAACCTCTCAATGGTATTTTTTCTTGCTCAGATGGTGCGGCTGGGTGGTGGATGGACCCATCAAGCCCACTCCTGCCCGGGTATACACCCAGACCCAAGGCCGCTTCTGGGCTCTGTAGAAAATTATCCAAGCTTAATCAAGCACAAACTCTATCCTGGACAACATTCGGCTTTCTCAGTGTCGGGGGATCTCATATACTTAGGGAGGGGCCGGGGGTGGGGCACCACTGGTCTGGATTCTCTGACCGAATAGTTGTACGCTACAGACATTATGGACATGACCTACTCCCTGCTCCTCCTCGCCGGTCGCCATTGGACTCAGCTCCACGGGGGGGGGTCTAGCCTGGGCGGCCTCAGGCCTACAGTTCACCTAGATGCCATGGTGATAATGCAGCCATGCGCCCAGTGTTCTCAGGTGACACTCCACTAGGGGCACTTTCCCCTTTAGCTTGAATTAGATACCCCCCATGGATACTGCGCCTGGATGATTGAACTCTGCCTTACTGAGTACTTTGAAATATAAACCTGCCCGGCTCTGTCATGCATTGTGTTTGTTTCATGGACTAACATGCACCCCTATGGCATGACAGGTGGAGGGGGGTATACTAGGCCTACCTCTCCATCCTGAGTTTGGGTGAGGATGAGGTATGGCCATTATAAAGGCGGACCTGAGGGTGTCAAAGATGAGGGAGTAGCCTTTAAATTTAGGAACAGTTTGAAAATGTGAATTCTAGGGACATGGATATGTTGTTCATCCACACTTATTGGCAGGTTCCTTGCCACTTTAAATCTTGCCGGAAGGTCTTCAAGCTGGCTCCTCCCACCCACCCGGGTGGTAAAACTCTCGGCTCCACCCCATGATGTCAGATCTTCCTTACCGCTTGGAAGCTCAGGTTCCCTCCTGAGCGCTCTGTGTTTTCGACTGGTTCCTGGAAATTTCGGTCTTCGAAATCAATTGGAAGTTTTTCTGAAACTTCGATCTTTTCTTCTTTGCTGCGGCGATGGCTTATTCCTTTTCCGGCCCCGGGAGGCGCCCGGTTAATTCCTTCAGGAGACTCGCACTCCACGTGCGTTACTTCCTTGACCTGGATCATGATTCTCAGCCTTGCGAGGTTTTGTTGTGCTTACCGGCCAGCTCTCTGGAGTTGGCGAGACCCGTTCGGGGCTCGGGCATCCGGTAGTTTTTCCCGCTCCGGAGAATCCCTCTGATCGTCGGGTGTCCGCTCCGGCTGTTTCTGAGCAGCTCGATTCCGGGAAGGGGGTGGCTCCACCTCCCTCCTCCTTCTCGGTTGTGGCGCTTGTCCCGCTCTCCTTGGGCTCTACTCATGCAGCTTCATTCAAGGAGCTTCGTCAGTCCCTTTCCTCAAATGGAGAGGGACCCTGGGGACCTGCCTCTCGGCCCAACTCCAAGGTGCCGCAGGCGGGGTCCCTTCATCGACCCGGCGGGGGAGCGGAAAAGTCCCTCCCCACCGGCCGGCGCTCGGCTGAGTCGAGGATGCGGCTTGACCACTGGCCTCACGGTGTCCCGTCAGGTCAGCCAGTCAGGACCCCGTCGGCGTGGCGAGCCTCTCAGCCCGTCATCTGGGCTGTCTCCTGCTAGTGCCGCAATCCCTTGGCCGGTTCCCCCGGTGGAGGCTGAGGTTCTGCCGGTATCTTCGGGTCGACAGTCCTCGGCCATTTTCTCTGAGCTGAAGGAGGAACGGACGTGCTCCACTCCCTCCCAAGCCCGCCCTCGTTCCCCCGAGGATTCGGGTCTCGGTCTTGGTCCTCCTCTCGGTCTAGCCGCTCACGCCGACCTCGGCGTTCTTGGTCGGGGCACCGAGTCAAGTGGCTTTGCTGTTCTTCCTCGTCCCCCTCTTTGGATGAGGAGTGGCTTCGATGCCGTCGGCGTTGACGTTACGAGGAACTTATGTGGCGGCAGCTGTTGTTGTCCGGGAATCAATCGACCCCGATTCATTCTCCGGCTAGTAAGCAGCCACTGCCCGGTCGACCGACACAGCCCCTCGAGGCAGTCGAGGAGCCCTCTCCAGAGCCGGTTGCTCATCCGATCCTCGCTGCCCCACCGGAACCCGGGCCGGACCATGACCTGTTCCCCAGGTTACTCGGTCCCCTCACTCCCACCCGCCCTCGGCGGACGAAGAGTGACTGTGGCTTTTGGCAGCTTTTTGCAGACCCCTCGGAGCCTGAAGTCGGCTCCGTTATGTTTCCTAGCAGGGAGGACCCATGGTCTTCCCGGAACATGCCGTGGACGACAGCCCATCGCCCTTTATGGGTCTGCTCCAGCTTATCTCGGAATTCACTGGGATGCAGCTCGAGCCCGTTTCCAAACGGGCACCTTACCCCCTTACGGAGATTCTGGATCGAGGGGGCTCTCCCTCGGAGGCCTTCCCGGTGGCTGAGGCTATCGTAGGCCCAGCCTTAGAGCTCTGGCGGCGGCCTACTTCCTGCCCTGCGCCTTCGGCCAGGGTGGCCAGGAAGTACCCTGTCCCTGTCGGTTCTCTGCCCGGTTTCTCGGAGCACCCCTCAGCTAAAGGGGTAGTCACCGACAATGTTTTCCAATGTTTTGGAAATGCTAGGGATGTGGATAGGCCCCCTGACAAAGAGTCCAAAAGGATGGACTACGTCGGGTGCAAGGTTTACGCCGCGTCCTCCCTAGGCCTCCGTCAGGCCAGCTCGGCGGCACTGATGGCACACTGTTCCCACGCCCTTTTGGGCTCCCTGGACGAGGTCCTCCATCATCTCCCGGCCGACCAGCAGACCACGGTCCGGCGGGTGCGGGACCAGGGTAGGGCGGTGGCAAAACAACAGCTCCAGACGGCTCTGGATCTGGGCGACTCCTGTGCCAGATCGGTGGCGGCTGCAGTGGCCATGCGCCGCAGGGCATGGCTGAGGTTATCCTCCATCTTCTTGGAAACCCAGCACGAGTTGGCGGACATCCCCTTCTTGGGGACTGACCTTTTCGGCCCTGGAGTGAAGGGACATATCCAGGGACCCGAGAAGTCCGATGCCACTCCGGACTCTGTCACTCCCGCCCGGAGGGACAAGGGCAGCCGTCGGCCTTTGCGTAAGCCCCCTGGCCCCTGTGGCTCGACCGGCCCAGCACGAGGGCCAGCAGGCATGCGCTGGGCGGCCTGTCACCAGACCAGCGTCTTCCTCCAAAAGGAAGCAGGGAGGCAGGGATCCGAGAGCTCCCTCGGCCTCTTCCTCCACCAAGCCTGCTCAGTGACGGGCTAAGGGGAGCTGTCCCCAGCCCTGTCGCCCCTGCCCAGGTTTCCCCATGGGGGGACGGCTCCGCACCTCTTCTCTTGGGTGGTACTACTAGGGTAGCCCTGTAAGCTGGGAACAGGTTCCCCTTTTGAGCCGTTCCCCACGGGATCTTGGGTCCACAGACTCTTCATCGGACTGCTGAGCCGACTTGCCTGGCCCTCTAATTAGAGGTGATCAGGGAGGTGGTGGGCCCTCCTTCTGACCCTGGGTTCGTGTCCAGGTATTCCTGGTCTCAAACGAACGGGGGGGGTTGCGCCCATCCTTCTGCACGCTGGATGGTCCCTCTGCAGATATCCCATCCTCAGATCAAGGCATGCGGCTTCCTCCTGGGCCTCCAGGACGTACTTACTCCTCGTTCCGTCCGTTTCTTGGGAGACCCCTCCCTTTCCTAGGCAAGAGATCTCCTTACGAGTTCCTGGCCAGGCCCTTCATTCTCTGCTCTGCAGTTTCTTCGGCATCGAAGGGTCCGGCCGTAACCCCACCCGGATGGCGGCCTGATTAAACCCTTCCAGGCTCAGACTGGTCTCCCTTTACCGGAGCCATGTTGGAACTCGTGCCTTAGCGGGTGAGGCTTCTTCGGGACTAGGCTCGACTCTTGAGTCCGAGCCCGGCTCCGGGCGGACAGGGCTGAGGTTCTTCCTCCCTTACCCAGTCAGGTTTGGCCAGGTAGTTGTGCCCTGCCGGGACCTCCTGCACCTCCGGGGCCTCATGTCGGCCTTCCTCTAGTGGGATGGGCCAGCCAGCGGTCACAGTGCTACGTCCCTCGGACCAGTTCGTGACTACAGCCCAGGAGTTAAGGGAACGCTTCCCTTCGGACCGTTCCAACTCCTGCAGGAGAACATCCTGTTTGTCCTCCCTGAGTCGACGGTCTTCTCCGACTGATGCTTCTCGGATGGGTGGGGGTGCCCATCTAGGGGAATACAGAGCGCTTCGCCTCTGGTCCTCTCGGGAGTCCCGATGTCCTCTCTACCCGCTGGAGCTCCAGGCGGTCCACTTAGCTTGCACCGCTCACTCCCGTGTGTCTGCGGGGTCAAGTGGTTTAAGTCCATGAGGACAGCACCACAACCATGTGCTACCTACCCTGCCAGGTTGGTCAGACCCCTTGCATCAGTAAGGAGGTTCTCCGCATTGGGTTTTCGGCGCGGTCGCGGGTTCCCAGCCATTTGATGGCAGGAGCCTCAATTCCTGGCTGCTGCCCTAAGCGGACATAGGCTGCGCCTCACAGTGGTCTCCCTGCCGGAGGTAGCACAGGATCTTCTCCCTCCTCCCTCCAGGGAGAATACGAGGCCAAGACTGTTTTATGCCCGCCCCCTCAGCAAGGTCTGCTGTAGGGGATGCCGTCGGGGCCACGGACCCTGGGCCCTTCCGCGCCTCTCCCCCATTTCCCTTGACCTATGGGCAAGGCGAGGAGGGACTTGGTGCGGGTGATGCTGGTAGCCCTAGACTGGATTGTCAGCTCTGGTATCCAGCTCTCCTCAGTCTCAGCCCCAGGCTCCCGAGGCGGCTTCTAGTCCGCCTGGTCCTGATCTCTTTTTCAGGGGAAGGTTTTCCATCTGGACCTTCAATTCCCTACACCTGTAGGCCCGGTCCCTGTGTGGCTAGGGGCCAAGCCTAGGGTCCTTCGGCAAGGTCCTCGACTTTTCGAGGCGTCCTGCTAGAAGTCGGCCAAAAATGCTCGCCCTCTTTGGAAAAGTTCTCCATTTGATGATGGGATAGGGCTTGGCCCTCTCCCGTCCCTGGGCGAGCGTTTCGGACCATCTGCATCTGTTCTTTGAATTAGGGCTTCGGCTGACGACCCTCTAGGTGCTTCTGTGGGTCACCCCTGTCTTCCAGGCGCGGGCCAGAAGGCAGTCGGTGGCGCAGAATAGGTGGTCTGGCACTTCTAGGCCTCGATCACGCCTCCCCTTTGGGGGAGAGTATCCCCATTTCTGTGGGATCCTTGCTGGTATGGGCTTAGCTCACGGGCAAGCCGTTCGAACCTTTGCACAGGTGCGAGTTTGCCCCACCTGTTGTGGAAGAACACCTTCTTGGGGCTACTCTGCCACCCAGAAGGAGGGGAGAGTTCCAGGTGCTCCTTTGAATCTCCCTATCTGGTCTTCCACAGGGACTAGGTTGTCCTGCGCCCCAGCCGAAGTCCTTCCAAAGGCGGTGGTGGAGTCTTCCCTATGGGGGTATTGCCTGTGCTGGGCTTCATCCCCATTCACACCTCAGAGGCCGTATATAGGTTCCATGGGACCCTGTTTAACGCTCACCTACCTAGGGAGCGTAAGGCTGAAGTTCGGGAGAGGTTCGCCAGCTGTTTGTCATCTAAGCTGAAGCCGCATCTGGCAGACCTGCAGCCAAGTGGACGACGAGTGGGTGGGTCACCCCCTGCATAGGTCTCCACTATAGGCGGGTGGGCATGGAGCCTCCCAGAGGGATAAGTGCTCATTTTTACCCGTCCTTCCGCTGCATCGGTGGCTGCTTCCGAGGATACTGTGGTCCAGGATATCCGCAGGGCTTCCGCCCGGAAGCAGGCTACGTTCCTTCCACATCGACCTTGGTCACGCCGGGGTGCTGGTCGGGCCTCAGTTCTCCAGTCTTTCTACCTAAGTAGGGTATGCGCCTTGCCTCCTCCTCCGGAGAACTGCTAGGAGTCTGCCAATAGGGTGTGTATGAACAACATATCCATGCCCTAGAAATACAGGTTACTCACCTGCAACAGGAGTTCTAGGAATGGTATATGTTGTTCATCCACATGACCCACCCGGCCTTGACGCACAACCTGGCTTCCAGCGGGCTAGATCTGGCGTCATGGGGTGGAGCTGAGAGTTTTACCACCCGGGTGGGTGGGAGGAGCCAGCTTGAAGACCTTCCGGCAAGATTTAAAGCGGCAAGGAACCTGCCAATAAGTGTGGATGAACAACATATACCATTCCTAGAACTCCTGTTACAGGTGAGTAACCTATATTTACTTTACCCTTCTACTGTTTAAGTCGGAGGAGGGGTCGGGATCCTTTCCATCTGCTCCCGACTTAACTGGAACTGCACCACACCTTACCCCTTATCCCATCTTACCCCTTTTCCCCACCCACTATGGATACAAGTCCTATTAACCTTATTTTGACTACCCAGCCGCATACAGTTTCCCTCCCACCTAATCGGGGGCAAGAGTTTCCCCAGTGCGTTTAACAACCATTGGCTGGTTAGCCTACATTTAGATGGTCTGTGGACCAGTTGAGTTCACAGTAATCTAGTATTCCTGTGACGGTGGAAGTCACACATTTTGCTAAGCAATATGTAATGTATATAATTCTACACAGATTAGCCCAGTTGGCTAAGTTGGTACCCATTAAGATTATTGTTAATTTTAGTTATCTGTTTTACTTCCTTGGGGCACAGAGTAGGAAATTTATCCATGGTCACTTTAGTTAAGTACATGGGGGGATGACTCTTGGGGAGAGTGAGGCCCATGACAGTGGAGTATTCACCCTGCAGCGAGTGAACCTTTATGGCTGATTTCAAAATGATCTCACATAATGTAAATGGCTTGGCTGGCCTGGTGAAGAGGTACTGTACAATTCAAGGTCTCAAAAAACTCCGCCCAGATGCCCTATTACTACAAAAGACACATATGTCATCTCTTGAACATCACAAACTACTTAAGTTTGGCTTCTTGCAGGCAGTGGAGTCCTCCTACCATCAGGGAAGGCGGTGGGGAACGGCGATTCTCCTCCCAAAACATTCAAGAGCTCAGGTCCTTGATCAGTATTCAGAAGGCAGACTGGCGTTAATGTGCATAAAATTAAATGGCCAAATTCTCACGCTATGCAGTATATATGTCCCACCGTGCTCGGATGCCTCAGCAATACAACGTCTGATGGATACTATATTAGCCGGAAAACAGGGTACACTAATTATTGGAGGAGACATAACTTGTCTACTGAACCCTTCTCTGGACTCCCTCCTCCTCACCTAGACTCCTTTCCCTGTCCTGAGGCCAGAAACACCTGAGAAGGTTGGTTAAAGATTTGGGTCTAGTGGATACGTGGAGACAGTTCCACCTGTCACAGAGAAAATTCACTTATTATTCGAATGCTTTCAAGCACTATTCTAGATTAGACTACATCTGTATAGGGAGGGAGGATTTGGGAATGGTCAGGGGGACGGACATCTTGAACACTTATCTCTCAGATCATGCACCTACAGCATTAGAAATAGCTTTGAAAGGAGAGATTAGAAAAACACAATGGAGATTTAACCCCTCCTTACTTAGGGACACTGAGTTTAAGGAGTTATTAGAGAAAAGAATTCCTGAGATCATCGGGGATAACTCCTCTTCCCAGACCTCCCCTCAAATACTTTTGGACACGGTCAAGGTAGTGCCTCTGGGCCACATAATCTCATACGCCACCTTTAAAAAAAGACAGTTGGCCTCCTGTCTTGAGTCCCTGCAATCTTCACTCCGTACTCCTTAGGAAGCTCACATGCAGGGGGACGAGGGGGTCGCCACCCAATTATCCCAAACTCAAGCAGAAATTAATCACCCTAAAGACAGAGCAGGCTTTGGCATGGCTGCGACAAAAATATTATGAAGGGGGAGCACGTGCCTCGAGAATCCTGGCATATCGCCTCAGAAGGCAGACACAATAATCAAGTATCCTGAAAATAAAGGACCCAAAGTCTGGCCAAATGTATTACTGGACACAACATACTCTTGGGGCCTTTAAACAATTCTACCACACTTTATACGCAAAGCAGGGAGACCCCCAGAACTTATTTCCTTTTTTTTCCAAACTTAATCTCCGCCTCCCTGAATGAAACTCAAAGAGGTGAATTAGGGACCCCGATCACCAATTAGAATTACATAAGACAATTCAAAATCTCAAAAACAGGAAATGCTCTGGACCTGATGGTTATGGCCCCCGAGTTTTACAAAGCCACTTGGGAGCAGATTCACTCCCCCTTATTACAGGCATTACAATAGGGACATACTTCTTTCATCTTCCCCATATCTTGGAGGTAGGCAGCCATCTTGGTAATTCTCAAACCCCAAAAGCCACCTCATCTTTGTGACTCCTATCGTCCTATTTCCGTCCTTAATCAAGACTACAAAATTTACTCAAGCATCATAGCACATAGACTGGATAAAATTCTACCCACAATTATCCATCCAGATCAATCCGGCTTTATTAAAGGATGTCAAACCATTGATAATATTAAACATACTCTTTTCATCATGGATCATGCTTTATCCACTAACTCACCCCTCCTACTCCTTAGCCTCGATGCTCAAAAGGCTTTTGACATGGTGTCCTGGAATTTTCTCCAGGCTTCTTTATCCAAATTTAATTTTCCCCCACAATTTAAGGATATAATCTTGGGTATCTACACGGACCAAGAAGCAACAATTAAATTGAACAGCTCACATTCAGATAGATTTAGCCTACAGCATGGGACTAGACAGGGGTGCCCCCTTTCCCCATATCTATTTGCTCTATTTGTGGAACCTATAGCACAATATATAAGACAAAATTTACAGATCCGTGGTTATTGCATAAAGGGAACACAACACAAAGTTGCATACTATGCTGATGACCTCCTTATATACATAACCAAACCAGAGGACTCACTGCCCTCTCTGTTCTCTCTTCTCACGGAGATAGAAACTCTAACAGGATACACAATCAACCAAAATAAATCAGAGGCCATGCTCATGCAAGCTTTAATACCCCCAGATCTGATGTTGAGATTTCCGCTCAAATGGAATAAACCATTCATCACATATTTGGGTATTAAAATACCTCGGGAACTAGATAAAATATACTCACTAAACATATCTGCCACCCACTCCCAAATCAGATCTGATCTTGTGAGATGGATCCCTCTCCCTTTTATCAAGAGTCCAAGCTATACAGATGAACTCACTACATAAACTGCTCTATATAATGCAGAACATCCCTCTCCCTTTAAGGACACAAAATACACAAACCTGGAACCGCTTTGTGAGGGAATTTTTGTGGAATACCGCCCAACCACGCATAGCCTTAAACAAGCTTCAGATCCCAAAGGACCAGGGAGGACTAGCCTTACCAAACATATACAATTATTGGATAGCAGTGCTGCTCTTGCATCTGACCCACTGGTCCTGGGAGAGAGCATGGACCCCAGCCTGGCTTCCACTTGAGCGAGCATTGGCGGATGTCAGACTAGATGCACACCTAATTTTCCAACATAACAACATAAATCAGCCAAATGCCTGTTCCCGATTTACTAAGGCCCTCTTGAGAAGCTGGACCTCCTTTCATTCACTCCCAGAGAATGAATTCCTGGCAGCATGGATGGGAATCCCAGCTGGGGATCGCACCTGGAGCCCTGCTCGAGAAGATGCAACTTTTATGAAATGGGCCAGAATGGGACTGGCACAGACTAACCAATTTTTTGACAATGGAATATTTCCATCTTTTAATCAGCTGAGACATAATGATCCAATCCACCAGAGGGACTTCTTTCATTACCTCCAAATACATCATTGCATCTGGTCTAAAATAGGCCTGGATGTTACTGCACAAACCATTCCTCCCGTTTATTCCCTTATGACCCAGGACGACAGCCAGCGACAGCAGGAGCCACCTGGTCTCCAGATTTTACAAAGCTATACAAGAATCCCCAAGAATATGAAACCCATACAGGAGAGATGAGAGGCGGAATTACAAATTGAGCTAGCACAGAAGGACTGGCTCCTAATATGGAGACAGCAACACAAAGTTGCTGACTTCTATTGATGGAGAGAATTTTCATGGAAGGTGGCTGCATGCTATTTTCGCACTCCCCAGATAATAGCCAAGATTAAGAGTGTTGAGAATTTCGAATGCTGGAGAGGATGCGGAGAAATGAATGTGGCCCCTTATCATGTATTCTGGGCATGCTCTAAACTGTCCAATTTCTGGTTGGGAGTTGAGAGACAAATAGCAGATCTTTTCTCAGATCTGGGCTCCCGGTCCCCTGTGGTAGCTCTCTTATTGCACTATCCCAAACCGTTTCAAAACCCACAGCGATCATACCTACTTAACATTATGCTGAGTGCAGCTAAAAAATGTATTACCAGACTCTGGCTTCAGCCAGAACCCCCCGGATATCACCTCCTGGGAAAATACCATATATGATATATACAAACTAGAACATATGACCTCCTGACTGCAAAATAAACTCCCAGAAAGGATGATCAAGTGGAATAGATGGCTCCTCTACATAGCACAGCCTAGACCAGAACCAATACCTTGATAAGTTTTGAGACACCTGGAGCTGGGTGCGTAGGGCCTCTGGAACTGGGGTCAGCCGACATCCATTTACACATGCCTAACAAGGGGTCTCCCACATATTTACAAATGGACACATCCTCCTTTTTTATTTTCTCTTAAAGAACTGACCCCATCAATGGCATGGTCCTGCGGGCTTCCTCTCTTCCCCCTCCATACACTCCTCATTGCAGGATTAAGTAAGGGCAATATAGTTTATTCTTACTCCCCCCATACATTGGGTATCGGACTGAATGTTTTGTTCTTCATCTACCACAAGACATGAGATCATATACAGACTGTAAGACGTAGACCTAAATACGAGATGGAGATTTTTATTACCCTGAATGTACATTATGATTTACTAAAATTGTTTATTAATTTTGTTACAATTATATAGAGCATACTGTATATATAAGAGAATGGATTTATATACTAATGTCAACTGTTATACTTGGAATACTCTGTGCCACCCCCCATCCCTTTTCCCTTGAAAATGAAAATGAGCTATAAATAAAGAGTTTAAAAAAAAAAGAGCTTCTCTGGATTCTGCTTTGATTAGCCAGTCGTCTAGATATGGGAAGACGAAGTGCCCTTTTTTCATAAGGTTGCTGCTACCACTGCTAGGCATTTGGTGAACACTGTTGGGGTCAATGAGAGACCAAAAGGGATTGCTCGAAACTGATAGTTTTGACCCAGAAGGTGGAAGCGCAAACATTTGTAATGGGCAGGATGAATGGGGATATGTAAGTAGGTATCCTTCATGTCCAGGGCACTTAGCCAGACTCCTTGTTTTAGAATAGGCATGATGGTGGGTAGAGTTATCATGCGAAAATGTTTGTACTGAATATATCGATTCAGGTGTCTCAGGTCAAGTATCGGTCTGAGATCTCCGGTTCACTTGGGTACCAGAATAAAATGGGAGTAAAATCCCATTTGATGTTCTGGAAGGGGCACTGGTAGGACAGCCTGTTTGGCTGAATTTGCCTTCAATTCTTCTTGAAGGATAGGGACATGATCTGGAGGATAATGGACTACCCGAGGGGGGTGGGGCGGAGAGAAATTCCAGCTTGTGTCCCCTTTGGATGTTCTGAAGTCCCATTTGTCTGAAGTGATCATATTCCAGGCCTCCAGATGGAGGGCAGAATGACCCCCTACAGCCTCCGAGGCCTGGTCGAGGAGACGAGGGGGAAGCCCTGATAGGTCACTGGGTACTGGGTTGCCCAGCCCTTCCCGAGGGACGGGCATGGGATCCACGGGTGGCAGAGGTGTTGCCTCATGCTGCTTGGGCACGACCTCAAAAGCCACCTCTGTTAGAGGCCTTAGATTTTCAGCCTCTTTTGGAATAGGAAGAATATTGCGTACAATAGGTGGGCTACAGAGTATGGTACATGTCATGTACCGTACGAAGGGTTCTGCCTGATGCCTGCAAGTCATCTAACAATGTTTGAGTACCTAGTCTGAATAATTTGGACCCGTTAAAGGGTGCATTAGCTACTTTATGCTATATATTAGGAGCAAAACCTTCAACGTGAAGCCAAGCATGGCGACGCAGAGAGACTGCAGTAGCTGAGAGTCGGGATGAGGTATCTATGGCATCGTATCCCAACCCGAGTAGCTGATGGGAAATAGAATTGCTAGTGGAGACTGTGACCAATAACTTGTCCTTTTGCTGGGAAGGGGGAAGTTTATTGATAATGTCTATGGCTGAAGCCCCAAGGGTACGTTGGTATTTAACCATATGTCCCATATAGTTCAGAATTGGAATATTCATAGTACCTGAGGCAAAAACCTTTTTCCCCAGGCAGTCAGTCCTTCGAGATTCTTTATCAGGTGGTAAGGAACTCGTGTTTGGTTTTTTTAGTATGATCATTAGCTGCAGTAATGACCACTAAATCTGCTTCTGGGATGGTGGACAGAAAGGGATGATTCAGGGGAGCATGATATAGGCAATCTGCTTTTTGTGGGACAGCAGTAATCGCTGATGGTTTATGCCAGGCAGCCAGCATGGCATTTTGATAGGTCAGAATCAGTGGGGGCCACCACTAAGGCCGGCTCCTCTGACAGTTTCAGATATTCTGCCATATCCTTATGTTGTTTGTCATGTTCTGTGGTAGAGAACCCCATGACTTTTGTCTTTGGACCATCATTTTGCTAAAGGAGAGGTCATCAGGAGGAGAGGTGGCAACTGGCAGAGGCAGGTCCTCTTCCAAGGAAGAGATTTCCGAGTAGAGGGACTCCAGGTTCTGGAAGTCCAGATTTTGGAATTCTTTGTCATCAGTATCACCGGGGAAATTCACTGGTAAGTCAGGTTCATCTGACAAATAATCCTCCATATTAGGAGGAGGCAAACAGGGTGGCAGTGTATCCCTGTCACCATGAAATCTTTTAGTCAGAGGGGAGTGAGACCGGAAAGGATCCTCCAGCTCTCCTGGGTCAGAGGGCTGGATATACCGCATGGTATGCAAGACCTGCGTCACAATTTTGGTGATGTCCCGTTCCTGGGAGGAAGGGGGTAAGGAGCAGGGGATGAGAAACAATGGGGGTGCTAGAGGGCATGGGTCAGGCAGTGTGCGCAGGTCTCGCACCCGGGAAGAATAAACTCGGTCCCAGTCTCTGTCCGCATGCCCTCTATGAGATGGCACCTGTGAGGGCGGAGGGGCATTGATTAAGGCAAAAGCCATTGGTTTGCCTTGTGGAACACGGGACGTCATTGATGAGCCCATGGAATGATTATCCTGAAAGATGTCAGGCGTCGACAGGAGAGGAGCCCCTGTCGATGGAGTAGCCTTGTATTTGGCTGTATTAAATATGCTAGATAATGTCAACGACTGGGTATATGCCCCTGTCAATGGAACAGGCAAAGCCTGCACAGCAATCAAAGCACTGGAAAGTGCCGTCGACGAGAGGGTGAGGGCCCCCATCAGCGACGGAGCTGTAAAAAGATGCTCCGTTGAAGGGCATTTCGGCTAGGAGTGAGATGGGGGTTTATCCTGCTCCTTACCCTGCTGAGAAAGAGAACCAGAGCTGGGGGAGCCCTTGGTACAAGCCCCCTGGTTCTCCAACAGAGACATTTTTTGCTCCATAAGAAGGTGCTGAATTTCTAGCAACCGTCGTTGACAGGTTGCTCTATTAAACTCCTGACAGGAGTTGCAGGAATTGGTGGTGTGTCTTATAATCCAATTTCTCATCGATGACTGCTACACAGAAGTTGAACTAGCTGCTGCGTGAGCTGAAGACGCAGGAAAATGAACTGAGGATACCAGGGACCACCCACACTTACATAGTAAGCAGGAAGATCATGTCATGTGTGGGCAAGTCCCTGGTGAAAACTGCTAGAAGAGCTGCAATGTGACAGTGCCCTTTGCTGGAATCTCCCAGAAGTAATTATCTACTGCAAGAGACCATTCCGTGGAAGATCTACTGTTAGAGGTGAGTAACCTGTTCCCTTTTCCACCGTTGACTAAATGGACCGAAGAACTCCCTCCTTGGACTTTGTTGCTATGTGCTTCACAGGCCTTCCTCTCCTGTTTACAGTGATGTGGGCTTGTTCTTTTATTTTTTTCTACTAACTAGTTTATACTGCCCCCTAATCCGCAGCACTCCCACTCTTCGGGAGACACCTAGGGCCTTGTAGTCTCCACCCTCTTACCTGGAGCCTGGTGCAGTCCATCCCTCATGGAGCTGTGGCTATATCCCCCAGGTGGGCATGGGGTGGAGGAGTCCAACAAAGTTGTTCTTGATCTCGTCTGGATGTTGGTGCCAGGTCAGGTTGGGGCATTGGGAGATCGAGGCCTGGTGCTTCGTCTACCAGGAGCACTGCAGGGTCTTTTTCCCGATGTTTCTAGGGGAGTGGCCTATGCCCTGACATCAAGGCGTCTCCACCGACGTCTGCCACTCCCACCCCTCTCTGTATGCTCAGGTGCCTGCTATGCCTCCGGCTTCCGCCAGAGGTCAGTCCGGCGCTGAGCAGGTACCCCCCTCCCTCCCGGGAGAGGAGATATGTCCTCGGACGCTCAATCCTCTCCCTCCCGACCCCTGATGGTACGGGCTCGTTCCCGAACCCGGGTCACCGGCGTGGAGCGCGCGGTGTGGCATCCAGTGCCTCAACCCTCAGTGCCACAGGGCCAGTGGGTCTGTTGTTCTGCTTCCCATATGGGCCTTGTTTCCTGTACTGCTGACACTGCCTGCTGCCTTATCGTCACTGGATTTCAGGTGTTGCTTGTCTGTCCTTTTAACTATCCCTGCCAGTTTCCTCCTGATGTCTGTGTTCCCTCTGCCAGCTTCTCGTCCCACCCTTTGTGGTATGGGTCTTTGCCGGTGACTGCAATGCTCCATTAAGGTGATGAGTGTAGGTCATATATGTGGCCCTTACAGCTGTTCTGACCATCTTAGGATGCCAAGGTTGGTTTCTGTCTTGAAAGCCCAGCCCCCCCATTACCATGGGGCTTATGGTTCCCTTCAGCTCCATCGCCTGGCTCTTCCTCAGCCCCAGCTTTGCTGTTTGGGCTAGGTGGCCTTTTTTGGGTGCATTCCCCTTTGTGCTGGTCATCACCTGGCTCTGATTGCCTCTCCATATCCCACCCCCTACCTTGTGTATGGCTGTGTTCATGTTTCTGTCATTGGCTGTGCCTTCAACTCAGCCTTATGCTTGGTCTAGCTTCGTGCCTGTCCCCATGGTTCTGTGCGGTCCCTGGCTCCCCTATGCCTTATCTGCGCTTGTCCTTATCCCATTTTTGGTTTTCCTGTTGGGTTAGAGTTCATCATTTTTTGGTGCTCTCCCTTTCTGTGGGTCATCACCCGTCTTTGCCTCATGTACAGTCCCCTGCTTTTTGCATGGCTGTTTACACATTTTTCTGTCATCAGCTTTGCCTTCAGCCTGACTTTGTGGAGGGTCTGGCCATCTTCTGGGATGCCTCTGTCAGTCTGCAGCCTCGTCCCTCTGCCCCCGTTTCTGCAGGGCCGGTGGTTCCCTTCAGCTTTGTCTGCTGGACTCGTTCCATCAACATGTTCACTGAGTGGGTTGGTGTTGCCATTTACAGCATCTCCATTTTTTTAAACTGTTTATTTTAAGGCTTATGCAATGAATAGCACAAATACATAACCAAACAAAATACATGATACACAGCCCCTGAGTAGTGCCATACTAAATTGTAAGTAAACAAAAGATTAGTTAAGAAAAAAGTCCAGCCACCATTCAGGACATTCAGAAAGTCCAGAGGAATAAAAGCTCAACCAGGTGAAGTCATAAGAGATGCTGCTCTCACCCAGAAGCAGAAAACAAGAAAAGGTCAAATAATCAGGCTTCCCTGCTCCTCGCAGGAACCCAGTAAGCAAGCAGTCGGGGGGGGGGGGTGACCTAAAAGACACATGCAGGATAACATGAAGGTTGCCTGGACTCAGTTAATTTGCCGTTGACCCTGCGTACTAAGGCAGCCAAAGACAGCCATGCAGGGATAAGGATATGTACCAGTGTTGAAATATAAAGTTCACAAAGTGATGGGGTATAGCCACACCCAAATCATGATAGCATTTGTAATTGGTGAAATAGGATAAAACAAATATTATGGTCACAACCAACATAGCTTAACATGTAAAGAGTTGGTAGCACAATATGTGCATATATTAAGCCAAACCCAGAATAGGGAATTTTAAGAGAACAATAGATCAAATCAGTCAGGATCCAAATCCTGCTCCTATTCCATGATAAGTACAGTTATGCAAGAACTTAACGTAACAGTAGATCTTTGAGAGGAGCTCTTGCAACAGGTAATAAATACCATTAGACTATGGCCGGCAGGCGTTAGGACCCCACGGAAAAATTTTCTAGCTAGCAGTCTGTGGCAGGGGACCACCCCCTGACATCGGCTCAACCCTGATGTCAGACGTGGTACAAAAAGGGCGGTCCCCCGGTGACACCTCAGTTCTCCCACCAGAGACCCAGCTGAAAAAACAGATGGAGAACCGAGGAGGATCTCCTATCCCCAAAGAGAAGATGTAATGTTTGTCCCCGGGGGCGGGTGGGTAGGAAAACCACCTGCTGCAAGAGCTCCTCTCGAAGAGCTACAGTTACGGTAAGTTCTTACGTAACTGTACTATCTCACTTTGATGGGGAGGTCTTGCCGCAGGTAATACCATTAGGACTGAGTCCCAAGCAATGTTGAAGGAGAGATCCAGATCGAAGGTGGGGGACAATAAAAAAAAATGGGAAAATTAGAAGTTCCTGAAGGACTGCTAGGCTGAAAATCTGCTCTTTTCCTGGAAGCAATGTCCAGACTGTAGTGCCTCACAAAGGTATGCACTGAACTCCAAGTAGCGGCCGCACAGAGGTCTGCTGAAGATACATTTAGAAGAGAAGCGAAAGGTGTTGCCACCGCTCTGGTGGCGTGACCCCTAACTGGTCCCAGTAGGGGTTTGTTGTGGTGCTGGTAGCAAAAAGTGATGCAATGCACGAGCCACTTAGAGTTTGTTTTGTGACTGGTGCTACAAGTTTCCTGTGGGCAAAGGAGACAAACAACTGGTCTGTCTTTCTGGCAGAACTAATCCTGGCCAAACAGCAACACAAAATTCTATGTACATCCAGAATGTAACAAAGCCTCGCCTTTGTTCGAGTACTCTGGGTAATAAATTGGTAGTTGGATGTCCTGGTTCAACGTGAACTCAGACACTTCGGTAGAAACTTAGGGTTTGTACGCAGGGCTACCCTGTCCCTGTGAAAAACAAGATAAGGCTCTTTACACATCAGAGCCTGCGGCTCGGAAATCCTCCGGGCTGAGGTAATGGCAACTAAAAATAACGCCATCCAAGAGAGAAGGCGGAGCTTGCAGCTTGTGGCTGGTTCGAAAGGTGGCAAGGTGAGCTTTTCTAAAACAAACAGGAGATCCCAAGATAGAAACATAGAATTTGATGGCAGATAAGGACCGCTTGGCCCACCCAGTATGCCCATTTCCCTACCTAATGGATAAGCTGCAGATCCTAGTTAACCAGCAGCCTGCTTCTTCCTACCCCCACCCCCTAGAATTGCTTTATGACTGTCCCATGCATGCTTGAATTCCACCACCTCCTCCGGAAGGCCATTCCATGCATTCACAACCCTCTCTGTGAAAAAATACTTCCTTAAATTACCTCTGAGCCACCCCCCTCTATCTTCAAATTGTGCCCTCTTGTTCTTGCACACCTCTTTTTTTGAAAGAGGCTACCCTCTTGGACTTTGTTGATTCCCTTGAGGTACTTGAAAGTTTCTATCATGTCCCCCCTCTCCCTCCTTTCCTCGAGGCTATACATATTAAGCTCCTTAAGTCTCTCTTCATATGTCTTCCGGTGCGAGACCCTGCACCATTTTAGTTGCCCTCCTCTGGACAGCTTTCATCCTGTCTATGTCTTTGCGGAGATTGGCTCTCCAGAACTGCATGCAGTACTCCAGATGGGGTCTGACCAGCTGTCTGTACAGAGGTATAATAACTTCCTGTTTTCTACTGGTGATGCCTCTCCCTATGCATCCCAGTATCCCCCGAGCCCTCCTTGCTGCCCTCTCACATTGCTTGCCCACCTTTAGGTCATCTGATATGACTACCCCCAGGTCCCTTTCCGTTTTTGTTAGTATCTCATCCCCCATTGTGTACTCTTCCCCTGGGTTTTTGTTTCCCCAGGTGCATTACCTTGCACTTCTTAGCATTGAATCTAAGCTGCCATACATTTGACCATTCCTCTAACCTTGCCAAGTCCCTTCTCATCCTTTCCACCCCACCTTGTGCATCAACTCTGTTGCAGATCTTTGTGTCATCTGCAAAGAGACATACTTTCCTTCAGTCCCTCTGCAATGTCACCTATAAGACATTGAAGATGACAGTCTAATACTGAACCCTCGGTACCCCACTAGTAACCCCCTTTCTTCAGAGTGGACTCCATTTACTATTACCTCTCTGTCCTATTCTCCAGCCAATTCTTTACCCAGGCTGTCATCTTGGGACCCTCCCAAGCTGGCTAACTGTATGTTAATCTTTGTGTGGGACTGTGTCAAATGCCTTGCTAAAGTCTAGGTAGGTATGTCCACAGCCCTCCTGATCTACTACTTTGGTCACCCAGTCAAAGAAATCTATCAGATTTGTCTGGCATGACCTTCCGCTGTGAATCCATGTTGCCTTGGGTCCTGTGCCCTCTAGCCTCTAGATACTCAACAGTTCTTTCCTTCGAAGTGATTCCATCATTTTCCCTACCACTGAGGTTAAACTAACAGGTCTGTAGTTTCCTGCTTCTGCCTTGCTCCCACTTTTGTGAAGGGAATCACATCTGCCCTCCTCCAGTCCTCGGGTACCACCCCATCCTCCCATGATTTGTTAAAGAGCGTAGTCAGTGGTGTCACTAGTTCTACCCTTAGTTCTTTTAGAATTCTGGGATGAATCCCATCAGGCCCCATTGCTTTGTCCACCTTCAGTTTTAAGAGTTCTTTCAGAACCCTTTCTTCTGTAAATGGGCTGGTATCAACTTCTGTATCCAGAGTGTTTCTACTGTTTGTTTTAGGTACCTCTCCCTCTTCCTTTGTAAATACTGAGCAAAAATATTTGTTTAGTATCTCTGCCTTTTCACAGTCACCCTCTGCCCACCCTCCCTCCCCTTTATTAAGCCTCACTATCCCTCCCTTGGTCTTCCTTCGCTCCCTGATGTACCTATAAAAGGTTTTATCCCCCTTCTGAACTGAGTTGGCTATCTTTTCCTCGGTTTGGGCCTTTGCTGTTCTGACTGCCTTCCCAGCTTCCTTTTGCTTTAACTGATACAGTTCTCTGTCCTGCTTCTTCTGTGATTCCTTGTACTTCCTGAATGCTTTCTTTTTCTCTTGAACCTTCACTGCCACTTCCTTTGAGGACCATAGTGGTTTTTTTACATCATTTCGTTTTGTTTATTTGCTTCACACACAGGCTTGTTACCTCTGTGATGGCAGTTGTTATTATTCCCCATTGTTCTTCCACCCCTCCTTCCTGCCCATTTGCTAGTGCATTCCTTAGGCACTCACCCATTTTGGCAAAGTCAGCCTTCCTAAAGTCCAGTACTTTTGCCTTTGTAGGACTTGATTCTATTGCAGCTTGCAATGATGGCACTGGGTCTCTCCTGGGGGTTTTAATATGCAAGATATCTCTTAGGAAGGTCTTGCAGATGTCCAACTGTGCCAGAGTCTTCACGTTTATTGGTGCATAGTAAGCTGACAGAGCACGTAGATGCACCTTTATGGACAAGTAACAGACCCCAGTCCGACAGGTAGGGAAGACACTCCACCACAGATTCCACTGGACAACCTACGGGATTCAGAGAACAGGGAATCGCCCATAATCAGAAACACTTCCATTTCATGGCATAGGTCGCCCTGGTAGAGGGTTTTCTCATTGCCATGAACACCTCTGCCATTCTAAGGGATACTCCAAACCTATCCCTAGCTAAGTCCTCAGTATTCAAGCATGCAGATGCAGGGACCAGAGGGCCAGATGAACCAATGTCCCTTGCTCTTGCGAGAGCAAGTGAGTGGGGGAACTGGCAGTTTCGATGCCAACTGTTGCAACTGCAAGAACCAAATTTGTTGAGGCCAGAATGGTGCTACCAGTATCATTTGGCTTCTTCTGCCTGCAGCTTGAGCAGGACCCTCTGAAGAAGAGGGAAGGGAAGCAAAGCATACAGAAACCTCCCTGCCCAAGAAAGGGACAATGCGTCTCACCAGAAAACACCAGGCCCTGGATCTAGTGAGCAGAAATTGGGCAGTTTGGCGTTGCGTGAGACCGCATAGATGTCCAATTCTGGTTGACCCCACCTTTTGAAGAGGTCATCTACAACTTCTTGCTGTAGTTCTCACTCATGGCTCTGAGACCAATTGTGACTTAGGCTGTCTACGAGGATGTGGATGTCTGGAACATGGACTGTCGTGATGTCCAGCTTGTGATCCACCACCCAAGACCAAACTGTCATCGCCTCTCTGCATAGGGGTATGAATGTGTACCCCCTTGCTTGATGAGATGGAAGACTACTGGGGTATTGTCTGACTGGACCAGTAGAGGTCTGGGAAGGAGTACCCCTTGGAAGGCTTGAAGGGCATACAGGATGGCTCTCATCTCCAAAATGTTTATGTGAAGAGCTTGTTCTGTTAAGTTCCAAGAGCCCCTTGTCTGATGAGAAGCAAGATGTGCTCCCCATCCCAGTCCTGATGCATCGGTGGTGAGAGTCTGCTGTGGACTGGATCGCTGGAAGGTGACCCCTGTGCTCCAATGGGCCGGTGTGAGCCACCAGGTCATGGACTGTCGGACTGCATTGGAGATCTGAATGGGCTCTTCTAGCTCGTCTGTATCTTGATCCCATTGAACCTTGAGGTGCCACTGCAGGATCCTCATGTTCAGACGCGAGAGTGGAACTGTAACAATAGCTGCTGCCATGTGACCCAGCAGTTGTAGAACCACTCTTGCTGGAACTAAGTCCAAGTCCTGTATCCTGCGAGCGACTTCCCTTAATCTTACTGCTCTGTCTGTGGGCAGAAAAGCTCTCCCTTGGACTGTGTCCAGGACTGCTTCTATGTATTGCAGCCTTTGAGCTGGCCATGGTTGTGACTTTGGCAGGTTTAGGGTGATGTCCAGAGTCTGGAATAGGCTGAATGTCTCATCCAAGGTCCTGTTCAGTTGGTCTTCTGTTGACGCAGTATGAAGTCAATCATCCAGGTAGGGGTATACAAAGTGACCCCCTCTCCTGAGGGCCACCGCTACCACTGCTAGGCACTTGGTAAAAACCCTTGGTGCAGAGGATAGGCCAAATGGCAGCACCCTGAACTGGTAGTGTCCTCCTTGGAAGGTGAAGTGTAAATACTTCCTGTTGGACAGCAGGATCTTGATGTGCATTTAGGCATCTTGCATGTCTAGTGAGCAAAGTCAGTCTCCTTGGTGGAGCATTGGTAATGGGGTCACCATTCTGAACCGTTTGTATTCGATAAAGGTGTTCAAATGACTCAGGTCTAGAATGGGACGGAGGTCTCCTGTCTTTTTGGGGACAAGGAAGGAATGGGAATAAAATCCCTTGCTCCTTTGAGCAAAAGGAACCTCCTGTTTGGCTCTTTTGTCCAGTAAGACCTATATCTCTGCCCTCAGGAGGAGTGCATGGGAGGGTGAGCAGTGGGAGGGGACTACTGGGTTGTCCAGTGGAAATTGGGTAAACTCTAAGGATTATCCCCTTTCTACTATCTGGAGGATGCATTGGTCCGATGTTTTACTGGACCATCTAGATAGGTAGAGGGAGAATCTTCCTCCTACCGCATCTCCCTGCACTGGCTGTGGTGGAGGAGGTCGGTAGGGAGTTATGCTGTGTTGGAAGGTATAGGCTGGGGAGGTCTGGGTGCCTTGGGGTTTTTGGGGCCCCAGGCGCCTGAAGGGACATGGTGGCCTTTTCTTTTGAAGCCTCCTATGTGTTGTCTGGCACCTTCCTTGCTGTCCCTGATTTTTCCAAAAGGAACAGCGGCACGTGGATTGTGGCTCCAACCGGTATATTCTGTGTACTTCAGATACAGCTTTGCCTGAATCTTGAAGTCCAGTAATCAGTTTTTCAGTTTCTTGACCAGACAGGACTGGTCCTTGGAAAGGAGCATTCAGATTAGCATCCTGAAGATCCTGTCGGAAGCCAGAAACCCTGAGCCAAGCATGCCTCTGCATGCAAATGCCGGTGGCCCACTGCTCTTGCTGCTGTATCTGTGGAGCCATAAGAGCTCCTGAGGATGCGCTTGTCCACGTCCATACCAGACTGAATGACAGCAAGGAGTTCCACCTTACCCTGTGAATCTGGCTGTGCCTTGGCCCGTTCCATTGCCTTTGCCCACAGGGACTTCTGGTACATGACCATGGGGGCTAGGAAGTTAAATGACCTAATGGTGCAAGTTGCCAAGGAGTACACCTTGCATCCCATCTGGTCCAACTTTTTAGATTCTGGGTCCGGTGGCTGGGCACTCGTGTGGCATAGTTGTTGTGGCCTGCCATGGGCAGCTGTCAGGACCATCGAGGCTGTCTTTGGGTGTTCACCCAGAAAAGCTCCCTTTTCTATGTTTTGTAAAGTCTATCAGCCTTACCAGATTCTGCAGACATAGTGGCTTGATGCCTCTGTGGACCTGGTCACATCTTGAAAAGGTTCCACCAAAGGAGGGATGACTAATGACTTAGGGCCTGTGGCTGCCAGGAATTTGGCCAGTCTACGCCTTTCTGGGTCTAATTCTTCAGAGTTCCACTGGTTTAGTGTTTGAATATGGCACATAATGTACAAAAAGGATGGGCCATCTGGCGGTAACCTCGACAAGTCCCTCAGATTTGGAGATGGAATGGGAAGCTCATCCTCTGAGGAATAGTCCGAAGACGAGTCCCCTGCATCATTCCCTGAAGACGGTGGGCATCCGATGGAGGATGGGACAGACGATGCATGTATTTTGCATCCAGGCCAACCCAGGTGTCCACTTGTCTTCTTTTTCTGGTGGCGGGAGCTCCATTGGCGGTAAAGGATGCTCAGGAGTGAGGTCTCTAGGTAGAGGACATACTGGGGATGGATCCCTGGGTCTGGAGAGAAGATCCCATTTGATGATATTCCACCATGCATTAAATAGTGCTCTCACCTCAGCTAGTGGAATGACTGGCGATGGGGGCGTCTGGTTTGAAGCATCGGAGGGTCCGGGTGTCTGGTCCAAAGGTGGTGACAACCAGTCCTTGGGCACTGTGTCAACGAGTACATCAGGCATCAGATCCTCAGTGTCTGGTGGCCTGACATGTGGTTCTTTTGATGGAGGCTGCTGGACATCCGGTACTGCTGTGTCTGGGGAATCGGTCACCGGGGCTGACGGCCGATCCTTGGGGGTCAACAGGCTTTCTTTTGACAGAGGTGCTTGCTCCTTTTCTAAGAGTCGGAGTGTCTGGTCGTCTGCGGAGCAGACGATGCCTGGTGTTCAGGTGAGGGAGGCATCTGGTACCGGACAACCTTCCAGCGTTTTGCTGGTTCATCCGGCTTCTTGTGTTTCTCAGACGACCCAGAAGGCTTTTGGGTGCCGGGCTCGGTGGATTTGCCCAAAGTCAATGCCTATCCCTCACGGGTCGACCCATGTTTGTGGGCCAAGGGAATCTGGGTGGACGGCTGTCCCTGGGAAGAAGACTCCCTATCTTTCACCTGTGTAGAGGCAGTCAGCTTCTTGTGGGTGTCCCCGGTAGCTGCTTTAGTACCTTGGGGGGACCGATTCCAACCTCCCGCTGGAGGTGGAAGTAGTAGATGCCCGGTGAGGTGACTTTGGGCAGGACTCTGATCTGGCCCTCTCCTTCTCCCGGTGGTGGTGTTTCCCTCCTGATCTCTTGTCCTTGGAGGAGACTCCCTGGTTGAAGAGAATGAACTGTGTCCTGATGGGGCCTTCTGCATGGCTGCTACTTGCTGCTCAAGAAGATAGGCCTTCAAGGTATTGGCACGATGAATCCTGGTCTTATTGTTGAACTTGATGCAGTGCGGACAATCGTCCGGCTGGTGGTCTGAACCTAGGCAGAGTGGCCATCCTTTGTCAGGATCTGCTTCCTGCACGCAAACTTTGATTTTCGCCTGTGTCAACGAAGATATTAAACTGATGAAAAAACTGTTGAAGTTATTTTAATGAGAAAAAACTGTGTGATCGATTGCAGCCTTGGCGTCTGTAGATCCGATGTTCGTGGGTCGACGGCAGGAAAAGAACTGAGGTGGTGCCGGGGGACCACCCTCTTTATACCACATCTGACATCTGGACAGAGACGATGTCGGGAGTGGTGCCCCACCATAGACTGGCAACTAGAAAATTTTTCTATGGGGTCCTAATGCCTGGCGGCCTTAGTCCTAATGGTATTACCTGCTGCAAGAGCTCCCCCTCGAAGTGAGATCATCCTTATTCCAGCGTTTTTTAGCAAATGCTATGGCAGTCTCTGGGTCGGTAAATACATGTTTTATTTTGATATCGGACGTGTAACCTTGTTTGAAGAAACAGCTGAGCATTGATACCAGACTACAAGAGCATTTTTTTATTGGCTTGCAACTCCCTCTAATGAGTCTGTGATGACACATCAGGGGGAAGAAAGCCAACCTATTCCCTTCCCATAACATGTCCCCTTTGGCTCTAGCTGCTTGCAGTAAGGATATCCTAGCCTCCGGGCTAGAACGCATGGCAGTAGGAGTCAGGGGTTGATGTTCAGCTTCATCTGTAGGGCACAAGCTAATCAGGATGGTAAAGGCTTTCAGAATGGACATCCCAGCTGAGGAGGCAAGCAGTTTCAGGTCAGTAAAAATAAGATGCTCAACTGTGGCTATGAAGTCCTATGGCATTTCCATTTTTGACCGGCCATTACTGGGCTTTGCCTTGTCGGTGTACCCACTGAGTTTGACCAAGCCTTCAGGGCTGATACTTGATTAAGCAGACTCTCCGATTTTAGATCCATTTATTACTGTAGTTATTTTATTTATTTGTTGTTGATGTATGTTTTTGAAGTGCCCAGCACCCTTGGGATAGGGCACTCTGTGAATAAAATTGCCTTGCCTTATGTGCCTGGTGCCCTGCTTTGTGCAGGGCTGTTTGCATGTTGACACTGATGGCTTTGCCTTGGCTTTCTGCCGCCAGTCCACCATTCCTTTCAGATGGCTTTATTGCCTAGCTCATGGCTGCCGGTAATTACATCACCTGTCTTTGCCTAATCTATGGATTTTCCTATTGGGATGGAGTTGCCATTTGTCAGCGTCCCTCTTCTTGCTGGTCATCGCCTGGCTTTGCCTCATTGATATCCCCTCTGCTTCTTTTTTTTTTTTTTAATCTATTTTTTTATTAATTTTATTTTTGCACCTGCAAGCGGTGAAGATGTACTCTTTCTCAGCTCTGGACCCCTTTCAGTTTCACCCAGTGCCGTCCCCAGGACTTACCGGAACTCCTGGGGACTATGACATTACCCCATGGTGGGACTCCCCACTCCTGAGGCCCACCCCAAAGTGCAGTCTGTGACAGGAAGGGGGAAAACAGGAGATACCCTCTTCATGTCCTTCTACAGTGCTCACTAAATTCACAGCTGAACACTCGCCACGAAGTCCCAGGGTCCCTTCTTTACTCAGGATCAGGGTATAATGCTAGTCTCGAGTCTTGTAGCCAAATATGAACCCTTCTTGGTTGTTACACAAAGGGGAAAGATCCAGATGTTACAAGCTCTTCGGGGTAGCATTGTAACCCTGATTCTGCCTTCTCCCACAAGGCATGCAATAACCTAGTTCAAATCCCCACAAGACCCTTCCTTGAGACTTCAGTATTCCCCCTATCTTTATCCAGACTTTCCCTTTTCAGACTCTTTTTTCGATTTGGTAGCTTATGATGGCACCCCTTAGCAATAAAAGTTTAGTCACAGATGATTACTGACACATCCCACAATCACACATGCAATGTAGAAATCTCACTCAGGCAGGTTTCTTAAACAAAACAAATGTATCTACTAAATAATTATCATACATTACAACAAAAAGGTTTGATCAATTTGGTCACAGAATAACACAAATAAAAAGTGGACATGCACGTGTAAAAAAAAAACATCTTAAAACTGTTAGCTACGTTCTACCTTCAGTTTGTAGTGGATTGAAGTCCAGAAAAAGTAAATGAAAGTTTCATTTTCCTTTGATAGTCTTGCTTCTTGTGTGTCAGGAGAAGAGTGTCCCCTGAAGATACTCCGCAAAATGAGAAAGAGCACCTGGTTTTCAAGCTCTTTATACTGTGTCAAAGTCCCTGGTCTTTCCTAACTTTAAGGCCAGTAGATGTCAATCTTGCTCTTTCCCCAACAACACACTTTTTTGGCTACCTTGTGATATCGTACTTCCCTGACAATTATGACACTTATAAGAGAATTCGCAATAGCCTACCAGAATGGATATTTCTGTCCTTTCCTTTCATCTTATCAAAGGCAGTATACCATGACAGTTTCCTGGGACCAAAGCATCCTACCTTTGAGGTAAAAAAAAAAAAAAGGACTTTCTTCTGAACATTTTATTTACCTGTTTCCATCAGTTGGTTAACCAAGGAAATACCCTTTGATCAGCTACCCCAAAGCCTTTGACAAGTAATTGTCAGCTTCCTGGCAAGCAAGCTGGTTCTTCTCAGGTCAGAGAAAGTTCAAACATTTTAAAAGAAATCCAGTCTCTCTTGCTATCCTATGAGACCTTTTGGTCATCACCTATCTCATTAATGCCCCCTCTGCTTCCTTTCTTTTTCCTTTCATCTATTTTCCTATAAGTTCTATTTTTGCATCTGCAAGTGGTGAAGACGCACCCCTTCTCAGCCCTGGACCCCTTTCAGCTTCACCCTGTGCCATCCCCAGGACTTACCGGAACTCCTGGAGACTGTGGCATTCCCGCATGGTGGGACTCGCCCTCTGACTCCAAGAATGGGAGGACAGAGATGCTAATCTGAACTCCTGCATCCTGGAGTGGGCTTGGATGGTACATGCAAGGCTCCTGGCATCATCTTGCTTCAGCCGCAGTGGTTTTCCAGGTTTTGCTTCCTCCTATAGATGCAGACATGCAGTAACATCAGCAGACAAGTATACCTGCTCCCATGCATGCTCCACCGATGTCTGCCGTCACCCCCCCCTCCCTGTCTGTGAGATCCCAGACTGTTCTCCCAGCCTCTGCTGGGAGCCATTATCACACAGGCGCCTACATTCTCCCCCATGGAGGAGGTGAGCAGTCCATGGGAGGCTTAGCCTACCCCCACCAGCTGTTTAATGTTCTAGCTTGTTCCCAAATCATGGTAATCAGTGTCATAAGCAGCAGCAGTACCACTGTGCTGGGGGTCCATATGATCCACTGTGCTTCATACAGTGCTGTTTCCCCAGGGCCATTATCAGCATACCCATCAGCTGTGGTTTGTGGCCATTCCACACATCCTTCCACTCGGTCTCTGGCTGGCCCCTTCCCCACCATGATCATGGGGCCTGTAACTCTTTTGGGTCCTATCTCGTGGCTTTGCCTCAATGACTGTTTCATGTTTGGTTGCTGCCCGGCTTCACCTCTGCTGCATTCTTTGTCAGCAGGCTTCCCGTTGACATTATGGTTTGTTCATGGGGCCTGGCCCCACCGCTTTCTCTTGTTCATACCGTCTCTGTGTCTACACAGTAGCCATGGCGTGTGCCTGTTGTCAATGCTTTTTTTACATTGTTGGCTGGGGCTTCTACTTGTCTTACTACCATTGTTCCCTATGCTCTGTTAGGTTCATCATACTGCGGCACCCTTCTTCTTGGCCTGTGCATTGGTTGGCTTGTATGCCTTCCTTCTAGTCTTCTCCCACTGTTTGGGGTACTGTATGGAAATAATTCCACAGGTGTGGCTCACTGGAGAGATAGCTCCAAAGAAGATAGGGCAGTTACCAGCAACAGTAGGTCTTTGAGGGAATCTCTTCTAGTGAGCCTCAGCGCGCACACACCCCCACCCCTTGGTTTGGTGGAGTCTAGTGTAGGTCTTGGACATCATCGTTTTGCACTGTTCACCCCATACTGGGTTTTTGATCCTCCCTTTTGGGGCTTTAATGTGCTTGTCTTAGCCATTCATCGGTCTGGCATGATGTTGCTTCTTTCTGTCCGGCAGATAGGCAGAACTGAGGGGGTTTAGGGCCACCCACATAATACATGTGCCAACTATGAACAGCATTGTTGATATCCCATTAGGTGAAAGTTTACCAGTAGGTCTGACACCAGTGGCGGCTGTGTTCCAGAGATGTGGCTCAGGAGTCCCCCAAAGATCAACTATTACTGGTAAGTAACTGTTCTTTTTCTGTCCTACTCTTCTTCAATATCAGTGAATACAACTGCTGCTTTGCATGATACTAGCCCTCCACCACAGACTGCTGCAGAGAGTTTGCATCTTACTATCAGTGTCACTGCAAACCAGCATGCGACTTGTAGTAGCCAAAGATCTATTCCAGCAGTGCCTAAAAATTCACAAATAAAGCCATTATTTGATTCACTGGCAGGAAAGAGAGGCAGGAAAAGTGTTTCTTTAGTGTGAAGTAATTTCTCTATATGTCCGAATGGTATCTTTAAAACACTGTGAATTAATTGCAAATGTAGATTCAGCAGGCAAAGTCGGCATACAACCCGAGTACAATCCCTATCGATACCAGTGTTCCTCAGGGTTCGGTACTTGGCCCAATTCTTTTTTCTATCTTTCTTAATGACCTTCCACTAATCTGTTCATCTTTCTCCATACACATGTATGCAGATGACACCGTTCTATTCTCCACTGGCTGCACCCCTAAGGAGGTGATTACCAGCCTTCAGGCCGACTTTCATAAAGCCCAGCTCTGGTTTAGCACTCACCAACTCTCTCAGTGCCAAAAAAACAGTCTCCGTGACCTTTGGCACCAGGCAGAGACTGTCCAGGCTGACTGCATTCCCAGACATCCACACCCTCGATGGGACGGTCCTTGAGGACACTACTACCTTTAGGTACCTAGGGGTTTGGCTTGATCAACACCTCTCATTCTTTGTACACGTTGATGCTATCCTGAAAAAACTGCTCCCCAAGCTCGGTGCCCTGTACAGGAACCGCAGTAGCCTCCTGTTATTTGTGAGACGTGAAATTGTGCAGAAGATGATTTTACCTACTTTTGACTATTGTGATGTAGTCTGTAGTGCCGCTCGCAATTTTAACCTATCCAGGCTGAACTCCCTCTTCAGCCTTTGTGCTGCTTTGCTGTTCATGCCCCCCCCATATCACTGCAAGCTCTACCACTCGCTGGCATTAGCCTCCCTTGGTAACGGCATTTTCTCCACAGCGCTAAATCTGTGTCGAAATTCTGGCTCGGTACATTCCCACTCTACCTTACCCCCTCCCTATCTTCTCCTCCTGTCCCTTCCCATGCCCTCAGATCAACTGACTCCCGGCTACTGTCAATCCCTCACCGACAGACCTCAGAGGATCAAGACGCTTTCTCCTGCCACCTCCCTAAACTCTGGAACAACCTCCCGCACCAAATTTGGCACTCCTCTTCAATGCATTCTAAACATGTACAAAAACAAGGGGGCACAGTTTGAAGATAGAGGGGGTACAGCTCAGGAGCAACATGAGGAAGTTTTTTTTTTTTCCACAGAGAGGGTGGTGAACGCATGGAACGGCCTTCCTGAGGAGGTTGTGGGGTCAAAAACTGGGGAATTCAAGAATGCATGGGACAGACATAAGGCAACTATGAGGGGGTAGGAGGAAGTAGGCTGTTGGTGAACTAGGATCTGCAGCTTATCCAGTAGGTAGGGAAATGGGCAGGCCAAGCGGTCCTTATCTGCTGTCAAAGTCTATGTTTCTAAGGCATCCCCCTGCTGAGGGGGCGGGCACTATACAGCCTCAGCTTTGCATTCTCCCGGAGGCAAACAGATCCACTGGAGGGAAGGCCCAGTGGGAGAACAGGCTATGTGCTACCTCCAGATGGAGAGACCAGTCGTGAGACGCCTCACCCACACAGCCGAGTGCATCCATCAGCTGGTTGGAGGCGCTGGCCACGTGGATGGCCAGGAGATCGATGTCCAGGCTGAGCATGAGGGTACAGCTGTGGAGAGCTTCCCTGCAGAGAGGAAGGTAGTTTGTCCCACCCTGTTTGTTGAGATAGTACCTGGTCGTGGTGGTGTCCATCTGGACCTGTACGATATGACCCCGAATGTGCTGAGCAAAGGCTGTCAGCACCAGCCGAACTGCTAGAAGCTCCAGCAGGTTGATATGGCATCGGGACTTCTTGGGGGTCCAGAAGCCATGGACTGTGTGGTCCCCTAGGTGGGCACCCCAGCCCATCAGGGAGGCATCGGTCATGATGGTCAGCTTTGGGCAGGCAAATGGGATCCCTTCCTGCAGGTGTTCCATGAATAACCACCACTGGAGGGCATCCATCATCTGGGTCACAGTGACTGGCTGTTCAAAGTGGCCCTGGCATTGAGACCATTGGCGGGCAAGCTCCTATTGCATACAGTGCATTCTCCACTGGGCCCAATGGACCATGCTGGTGTATGCCACCATGTATCCTTGGAGGCACAGGAAGTCAACCCGAAATGATCAAATATAGGAGAAGAGTGCCTCTGTCCGGTCCGCCGGAAGCCAAGCCCTGACTCTGCAAGAGTCTCTGCTCTGATGAAGTGTATCACCTGCAAAGGTGAGTTTGAACTTGGCCTCATTGACCAGAAGACCAAGGAACAAGCAGGTCTACAGGGCCAGGTCCCTGGACTGCACCACCTCCTCCCTGGAGGGACCCGCTATAAGTCATCCAGGTAGTGATACATTCGGACTCCTCAGCACCTCAGGTAGCTGGCCACCAGTGCAATGCACTTGGTGAAGACCCTGGGAGCTGAGGATAGGCCGAAGGGCATGGCCTGGAACTCGTAGAGAATCCCCTCCACATGGAACCCCAGGAACCGGCGATGGTACAGATGGATGGGGATGTGGAAGAATGCATCCTGAATATCCAGAGAGCAGAATCACTGAATGACCAGACTACGTGGGCTGTATGGTCCTTATCTGCCAACAGATTCTACGTTCTGATCCAGAGAGGGAATGATCTGAGAAAGAGTGACAATCCTGAACGTGCGCAACCAAAAGAATTTAAGGTCATGCAGATGTGAGATGGGGTGCCAGCCCTCTGTCAGTTTTGACACCAGGAAGTACCTGGAGACAAACCCTGGGCTTACTGGAGGATCTGAGACTGGAGCCACTACCTCTTTCTGGAGAAGTTGGGCAATGTCTTCCCTGAGGACTGACAGCATGTCAGTGGACACCATGTCCTCCTGTGGGGCATAAGCTCAGCAGGGTAGAACTCTGGAGGCAGACCCTGACTGACCACCTCAAGGACCCAAGAGCTTGGCAGGATGGGTTAGCCTCAAACTGTAGAGGCAAACCCTGACCGACCACCTTGAGGATGCACCTGTCTGTGGTGATAGCGGACCAGGTGGAAAGGAAGTGGCAGAGCTGAACCCCCACAGAAGGACCCAGGGGAGTCAGGACAGACATAGGGGAGGCTCTCCCATCCCATTGCTGGGCAGGCATAGAGGTGGTGGAGGAGGGACTGGCTGAGGAAGCAATGGGGCCTTGACCACCTGACTTTTGGACGACCGAACCAACTGACTTCACTCGGGGATGCCAAGCCTGGGTTTTATGCCCAGCTGGAGGCTAGGACAGCTTGGCTACAGGGGCAGAAAGGGGCCAAAAGGGCTTCTTCCTTTTGAGTTTAGAGCCCTTGGGATCCCTCTGGACAGAGGTGACAGAGTCCCAGGTGGCACTGGACTTTTAATTGTAAGTTGTCCTTCCACCCCTGGCCTGAACAAGTCAGTGCCCAAGAAGGGGACATCCGGCAACTTGTGCTAGGTATCTTCCATAAAAGTTGAGATCCTCTACCAAGCCCTGTGGAACATGTCCAGTGTGGCAGCTACAGACCGGATGCAGGAGTCGCCGACGTCCATGGCTATCTGGAGCTGCTGCTTAGCCACCACTCAGCCCTGGTCGACCATGGTCTGTAAGTAAGCTGGGATCTGGGGAAGCACCTGATCGAGAGTGCCTAAGAGGGCATTAGCTAAGTGGGCCATTAAAAGGACCAAACTTGCCTGCCAAAGGCCAAGAGAAGAGGCCGCGTAGACCTTTTTGGCCATATGATCCAGTTTCTTGGATTCCTTGCTGGGAAGCTTATCCACTTCCCAGACATTGTCGGTATGCCAAAAGACTGAGTCAGCCATCAGACCGTTTGCTAAGGGATGTTCGGTGAAACCCAACAGGGAACTGGTAGGGACCGTGTATTTGTGGGTCATTCATACTGATGGTGCAGGGCAAGAGGCAGGGTGCTATCAAAGCTCCAAAGTGGGGTCAAGAATGGCCTTAGTGACCAGGAAGGCCTCCCCAGGGGAGTCACCCCAGTCAATCTCTGGCAAAGGGTACTTATCCCATTCTTGGACGGGCTTCATCTAGAGTCCTGTAGATTTCGAGATCTAATGGAGCAGGCCTGCAAAAGAGGTGGGACCGTGCTCTGCTGATGGATCCTCTCCCCACACGGCATCCAGTGGACAGGAGTATACGGAGGAACCCTTAGACTCAGAGGATTCGTTAAAAAGCAGTCAACTGCCAGAGTCCTCACTGACCCTACAGAGTCTGTCAGGAGTCATGGTGACCAACAGACGGCAAGGAAGCCCAGAAGCAGTACGGACAACCTTTGTGGGAGGGACCCTCCGGCAGCTGTTCAGGTGGCAGCTCCACCTGGATGGGCGAAGAGGCCACAATCAGATGAGCTGGAGTAGGCTGGTGCCTGGGTGGCGGGAATGACGGAAGAGCCAGGTGAGGCCAGAACCAGCTTAATGCTGGAAAATATGAGCTCTTTGTAGCACTGTTGCATTTTGCGGTGGAGCCTCTCCTCATCCGAGGAGGAAGAAGAGAAGAAGTAGCAGTGGCACAGCTTTCTAAAATGCCGAGAGCTAGAACGTCAATGCTGGCGTGGGCTGCTTCACTCCAGGCTTCAGGATTGAGACCTCGACCATCTGGGACACCTACGGTGGGACTCAAAGGGAATCGGCGAAAACTAAGGATCTTCCTGGGTAGTCAGATCCTGAGGGGGAGGGAACGGATCAGCAGGCTGGTGTGACCCACCCTGCGAAGTGACAGGCAGGACCGGAGTCCTAGACAGAGGCATCAGCTTCATCTGGTGACAACGCGTCAGCTAGCTTAAAATCTCAACAGGTTGGTCGACAGGCATCTCAACTAACTGTCCCGATGAGGAGACCATGGAGCCAGCAGCCTGGGCTGAAGGATCGACTGTAGTTGACACCTCCAGAGAAGCACGGGAATCCGAGGCCTGAAAGCACAAGTGATCTCATGATCAATGGTGAGACTTCTTTTAGTCTCCTCCTATGAAGATTTTGATTTTGTGCCCTTAGAAGGGCCCTGCTCAAAGGTGGGAAGGGACTGGCACAGATCTCTAAATGCCCCTGTGAAGGTGACGCCAAATGAAAGCAGCACAAAGGCCGAAGCCAAAGAGGCATGCTCTGCGGCCTGAACTGTAGCCTCCTCAAAAGCCGCAAGTTGTTTAGTGGACGCCATAGCCATGGAGACCACCCAGTGGGTGTCTTGAGCGAACGGGGGCGGGGGGGATTCCATTCATCTGGGCGCCCTAAAAGAAACCAAGCATGCCAGTCTTCTGAAGTAGAGGGATGCAAGGTGTGACAGGGGCCACCTGCCTAGAGATGGTGTTCGTAGCCTAGGCAGTAGACACGCAAGGTATGCAAGTCCATCTGGGACATCTTCCTCAACTCGCATTTTTTAAAGCCCAGCACCAACTTTGATTCAGCCATGACAGAGATTAACGAACATACAAAAATATGAAATTTGCCAGCAGATAAAGGTCTAGAGGTCTATCAAGTCTGCTTGAATGTGAAGCTAGCACCCCTTATTCTGCAGCTGCCCCTCCCTTCCACCCTTCCCCTTCATTGACCCTCCCCCTTGTCCTGTCCCATCCCCTTTTGAAGCAGTCCACTGTTCTACTGGATATCACTTCTGCAGGTAACACATTCCACCCAGCCACCACCCTCTCTGTAAAAAAGTGTCTCCTCATCTCCCTCCTGAACCTTCCTCCCTCCAGTCTCATGTCATGGCCCCTGGTGTCACTCCCCTCCCCTGCCTTCCTTTGAGCAGCCCCTCTGTACCCGTCTTGTTTATTCTTTTCATGTACTTAAAGGTTTCAATCATATCCCCCCGTCCCTCCTCTCCTCCAGTGAGTACATGTTCAACTCCCTAGCCTCCTCTTGTGTAAGTCCCCCAGCCCCTTGATCATCTTTGTCGCCCTGTGCTGCACCCCCTCCAGTAACTTAATGTCCCTCTTCAGATACGGGCGCCAGTACTGCACGCAGTATTCCTGGTGCGGTCTAACTAATGACCTATACAGCGGCAGAATCACCTCCTCCCTCGAGGATATACCCCTTGCAATACAACCCAGCATTTTGTTGGTCTTTGCAGCTACCTTCCTACATTATGCAGAGTTGTTCATTGACCCTGTAATGACCACCCCCAGATCCTTCTCCTCTGTCTGGGCTAGCTGCACTCCCCCAAGCTGGTAACTCCTTGGGTTCTTCATCCCAAAATACAGCACCTTGCACTTTTTGGCATTAAACCCCAGTTGCCAGGTGTCTGACCAGGTTTCAAGCTTTGCCAGATCATCCTGCAACCCCTGCCTTCCCCCTAGGTCATCCACCACTGCTCTTACCTTGGTATCATCAGCAAACAGAGTGATCTTGCTCTTGATGTCCAATGATATGTCTGCAATGAATATCCCAAACACTGGTCCCAACACCGAGCCCTGTGGAACACCGCTCGTCACTACCCTTGGGTGTGAGAGCTCCCCACCCAACACCACCCTCTGTTGCCTTCCCTGAAGCCAGTTCCCTACCCATCTCACCAGCTTTGCACCTTCCCCCTAACAAAGCACTTGAAGACGAAAGTAAATTTGCAAAGGTTAGAAGCAAAGGGCCTACACAGCACGGAAAGTGGTAAGAAGGGAACCTTCTTCCAGCGGAAAGGAAGATCTGACATCACTGGGCAGTACTGAGGGAGTTAACACCCGGGTGGGTGGGAGGAGCTGGCTTGAAGACATTCCAGCAAGTCTTAAAGGGAAAGGAACGCTGCCAGAAGTGTGGATAGTACATCATATCCACATCCCTAGAAACTTAAGTTCTCAAGGCAGGGACCTCTATACACAGGCACCAGTAGTGAAAATGAAGGGTGGTAGTTAGGGAGCTGTGGTAACTCAGTTCAAGAAGCAAACTGAGGGAGGATTTCTCCTGTGTAAAATGTTCCATACTAAATTCATGATTCAAATGTCAACATGCAGTATACTGTAATAATAAGGCACCTTGTCCCCAGACCTGTCAGGTAGGATCTAGCCTCCATCAAAAGGCAGTTGGTTCCCCTGTGACCTTTTTTCCCCCATTTCCAGTACTGCTTGGCACAGAAGCAGCTCTGGATACCATGGTTTAAAACTATCAGTAAACGTTAGATTAGGTGCGGCAGAAAACTTCCGTGGAGTATGTACCTCTGTTGTATTGTAACAAAACACAAAAAAAAGGGTGGTACTTACTTCTTATGTTGATTAGATTGTTCTTTTTATTTCTAGGTCCGAACTTCTGATATGGGTGGTTATGCCTCTTCTGAAGAGTTTACCCGTGCTGTGATCTCCAACTTAGACTGCTAACTTCAGCCCTACTGCTTCATCTCACATTTGCTGTGTTTAATGGTCCTCTGGACTCATGTTAAGTAACTCTTATGGGTCATTCCCTACTAAGCTTGCTCTGAAGTGCTCTGCCAGCGCAGCCTTGTTAAACATGGACTTGGACAGTACTGGGCAATGATCTCCACTAGAGTGCTGTAGCCCCAGCGATTTGTCTGCAGATTTGGTGCATTGTAGGTTTGTTGTTCTGTAACTGAATGTTTCTCTCCGTTGCCTCCTCTCAGTCATATGGGCCAGTTTCCGCAGCCACTACACACGATGTGGTGCTGAGTGATTCAGCCACATTTCAGAAGGATAGACGTGAAGTCACTACAGATGATGGGGTAAAGATTAAGAACATAATCTGGTGTGGGAGGTGGAATACCAAAAACCCACATTTGGTGTTCTCACTCTGCGTCTGGTATTCTGCTTATCCAAAAGAGCAGTGCTGTAGACTAAATTACTGACTGTTGCCTGGATGAAGTGGTACTCCAGTTGGAATACTGGGATGAAAATGATATGCTGACATGAAAACTAGCATGCAAAATGGGGTGGAATACCTTTCATTTCAAGCCCTGAGTTATACAGTAAAGTTTAGTTACCAGTAACAGTAGATCTTCGAGTCTCTTCTATAGAGTCACATGGATTGGACTGTCAGTCAGTGGCATCAGGACCTTGCTGAAAACTTTCCAGAGCTGGGGCTGCCTATGTTGACATGCTCACATATTGCTGTATGTCAGATGCCTATGGCGTTGCTATATAATGTGTGTGACCTTCATCTTCTTCAATTCCTGCCATCAGTTAACAGAGTTCCAACATTTACTGACCAACAGGCACAAGGAGTCTGTCCCTAGCAAGTCATACAGGAGAGGCAGGGAAAATGGATCACTACAGTCCACCCACTAAAATTAACAGGCGATCCAAAAGGTAGACCATGCAGTGACCTGTAAAACATACAAGTCCTCCTGGCTGAGGGATGGAGGGAGGTGTGTGGTTCTAGTGAGGAGATTCTCTGGAAGATCTACTGTTAGTCAAAACAACAATTCAGGCACTCACCACGTAGTAGAAATGGACACCACACAGCACTGGAAATTTGCTCCATTGTCTTTTTATTAAAATGACAATCTATAAGTAAAAATTGCAAACATCCATTTTTGTGCCTGCCTGACATGTTTTGTACCCCAAAGTCCTTTATCATTATTATTGTTTGATAAAGGACCTTGGGGTCCGAAACGTATGTGAGACCAGAGCCAGACTTTAAAGCAGCAGTATTTGTTGGCAAAAAATTTCACTGTATAGTTTATGGATTTCTGACGTCCTTAGAGTCATCATTAGTGTAGTTTTAGTTCTCAGAGATTTTTAAAACATATTTTGTAACTTATTTAGTGACTCGTGTCATTAACGATGGCCGCCACCACCACGATTTTAAAAAATATTTTCTATTGAAATTACCTGTTGTATGTATTAGATTCGTGCTGTGGCTGTATTAGGATGATGTTTCTGATGGTAAACAGCACCACAGTAAGATATTTGTCCCTTCTACCCCTTTAGTCACTTCACAATGCTTGCTTTTTGGTCTCTTTGCTCTTCTACCAGTGAAATCTATGGCTGGCACTTCCGGCCAAGCTGCCTTATCATTCCGCTTCCCTAAACTTTGGGGTCTCTCCCACCTTTCCTGTTCTTAAATTTCTCCTCTGTGATTTCTCTATTCACTCCTGTAGTTGCTTCTGATATCTGGACTCCTCACTCCTGCCTTCCATCACACACTGTCCGTAGTACTGCCCTTCTCCCCCAGTTCATCAATTACCAGTACCTGCTCCTCATTACTGCCCTTCTCCCCCAGTTCATCAGTTACCACTCCCTGCTCATTTTTGTTTTTGCTCACCATTTATGTTTTTTTTTTTTGCCAGTTCCACAATTTACTGTATGAAATTTGATTGTTTTCTTGTAATTGTATATTTTGTTTACTTACTTCCATACTGTAATTTTTTGTGCATTGTACTTTGTATCTGTACTGTTCTCTTCCCCCTCCTCCAGGGCACATCTGGAAACAAGCTTATAACCAGCTCAGTATGACTTTCCAGGTAAAACATTTAAAATAAATACATTAAAATTTGTTATGGATGGCATGGCACCAGAACGGAAACTTTTAAAAGCTTCAAAATCCCATATCTTAATTCAGGAAGTAAGAACCCTTGAAGAAAATGGGTACAGTGATGTTTTTGCCAGAAAACATTGCTGAAAAAAATGACATGGTGACTTAAATACTGTTGCTGTAATGTGTAGTAAAGGTGTAGATGTTAGACTAAGTAGTGACAGAACAAATCTCGATGTGGACATAGATCTGAAGCAGACAACAGAGGGCACTATGTCCCTAGTGATGTGCCCCATAGCCCCACCAGGGAGTTCCCTGCAGCCTTCTGGGTAACAAAGGAAAATACAGGAGAATATCTGCCTGGAGAGACGCTGCTTTTTGAGACTTGTTTGCTAAGCATATGTGGGGGGAAAAAAAAGAGCAGCCGAAGGGACTGCTGGATGTTCTTAGTATGATCCAGGTAAAAGCATAGTGCCCTGTGAATGTCCAACGAATGCAGAAGCACCTTCTCATGGGATCTGTGGGATAGGAACGGGGCATAATTATAGGAGGGATGGAGGGCACAAGTCCCTCCCAACATTCGCCATTACCATATTTGTCCCCTGCAACCTTTTATTTCATTTAATCAGCCCTAGTCAGCATGCAGCATCACTTGCTTTCATGAATCTGCTACTGCTGGCCTCAGTGGATTGGATTTGGCAGGCGGCTCAGCGGAACAAGGAGGACAGGACAGGAGCATAACAGTTCCACAGCCAGGGAGTAACTCCGCTCCCTCTCACAGATTGCATCTTGTGTCAGCCCGGAAGTAGTGCACCACCACCCGCCCAGTACAGGAAATATAAATAAATTAACCTAACCTATTTGTGAGGTCTGAGGAGGAACGGTTGGGAGACTGACTGCTGCAGCATGCATGCACTAGTGTGAGGAGAGGAGCAGAGTGAGTGTTGTCGAGCCACAAAATTCCTGAATCTCTGCCAGGAGTAACTCATCGTCATGCTGGTGGTGCTGCCTGCTGCTTCATTTGCACCTGTCCCTGTCAATCACTGGTCCAACTGTGCGTTTGCAACCAATCCATCCAGACAACCTCTTCTCTTCTGCTTTCTGCTACACAGGGGAGGCTAGCAGTGATCAGGAGTCAGGACTGAGAGGGAGAGACAGTTCGGGCCTCTGGGGGGGTGCAGTATGTCTGTGTGTAACACTACTAATTAAGGTTAAGGGTTCAGGACAGGGTGACTGTCGGCTGTCAGGTCATGAGTGACAGTGAGATTGACCATGAGAGAAAGTCAGCTTGGATTCGATTCTGGACCGATTTTCTAACCTCGCAAAGCAGAGGAACAGACTGCTTGAGGGAACTTCGAAGCTGCTGGTTGCTGGTATTGCTGCATCTCAGAAGAAGCAACTAAGTGTGTACCACTACTCCCTATATACATCTGCTGCTGCAAGTTAAACTGGGAGGGGGCTGAGTCTGAGTCTGTGACTGAGAGGGAGGCAGCCAGGGGATGAGGGGAGGACTGACAGGTCTGTGTGTGTCTGTGATGTGACTGCTAATGGTGCTGCAGTGTGGAGGTGGGGCAGATTGACTTATTTTGAATGATGGGGCTGCGGGGGTGAACTGGGATGCAGGAGATCTGATGACTCACTGGTCTGTTGGTGTGCTGCTTCAGTGCAGTGGGTGGGGGTGGTTGAGTTATGTATGAATGATGGGGGGTCAGGGGAACTGGATGTGAACTGGGAGGCAGGAGGACTGATGACTGAGTCTGTGACTGGGCTGCTAAGAATTATGTACAAGGTAGTGGTGTTTAGAGTTAGAAACTACATAAACTAGTAACCACAAAAAGTTTCTAGCACACACAAACCTATGAGAGGGACGCCACACCAAAAGAAGTTATAAAGCCTGACATGTTTTGGACTGTTTGTCCTTCTTCAAAGGCCTTGTGGTTACTATCTGTCTGTAACTGCTGGTGGTGCTGCAGTAGCAGTTTAGTGGGAAGGGGTGGTTTACTTATGTTGAATGATGGGATGGAGGAGATGGGGGGACTGGGAGGCAGGAGGACTGATGACTCACTGGTCTAACTGCTGGTGCGGTAGTACTGCAGTACGGTGGGGGGGTGGTTGAGTTATTTATGAATGATTGGGGGAAGTGGGAGTGAACTGGGAGGCAGGAGGACTGATGACTCACTGGTCTGTCTAACTGCTGGTGCAGTAGTACTGCAGTACGGTGGGTGGGGGTGGTTGAGTTATTTATGAATGATTGGGGGAACTGGGAGGCAGGAGGACTGACAGTCTGACTGCTGGTGGTGGTGGTGGTGGTGCAGTGGGTGGGGGGTTGAGTTATAGGGGAAGTGGGAGTGAACTGGGAGGCAGGAGGACTGATGACAGTCTGTGACTGCTGGTGGTGCTGCAGTGGGTGGGGTGGGGTCAGGTGGTTGAGTTATGAGGGAACTGGGAGGCAGGAAGACTAATGACTGGTCTGTCCTGGTGGTGCTGCAGTGTGATGGGTGGAGGTGGTTTATTTTGAATGATGGAGTGGGGGAACTGGAGTGGGGACTGAGAGGCAGGAGGACTGATGACTCACTGGTCTGTCTAACTGCTGGTGCTGCGGTGGGTGGGGGTGGTTAAGTTATTATTTATGAATGAGTGGGGGGACTGGGAGTAAACTGGGAGGAAGGAGGACTGTTGACAGTCTGTGACTGCTGGCGGTGCTGCAGTGCGGTGGGTGGTTCATGATTGAGTTATGAATGATGGGTGGCGGGGAACAGCAGATAGCACAGTGCCTGCAGTGTCAAACAAAATAAAAAAAAAACAAGCAGAGAAGCTGATAGGATATGAGAGGGAAATTGGGAATTGTAGTTTGCACAAAGGGCAGTGCAAAGCTTCCAGCTGGCAGGGGCCACATAGTATTGACCATTTGATCTGGCACCAGTCAGAGTCAGGGAGCACCTGGGGGACAGCTTCAGTTTGCAAGGCAGATTACTGTTGTGTCTGAAGTCACTGGGCGAGTGGTTCTTTATCTTCTACCAGTCCAGTAGATTGTGACCAGCACAGTCAGCAATCAGCAAAATGGCACAAAACTGCTAGTAGTCTGCAAGAAGGCAAGGGTAGGCGGTGGTATTTCTATTTAAAGGAAGTTTCTGGCATAAGGTATTGGGCTTCATAGTCCAATACCTTATGCCAGCGTGAGCTAATCTGTGCCAAATAAACATTGTTTACTCATTCTTTTAAATGAACAATGGGATCGTAGCTGGCTCCGTAGCCACTGCCAGCCGATCCCTTCCAGCTTCCTAGTATGACCACTCCTCCCAGAGACCTATACAAGTGTATGGGGCGTCTTTTGAAAGCAGTTCTATGAAGATTTAAGCAGTCTGAGAGGGCAATGAAAATCACTGCTCTACTAATATGGACCCTATTGGTAGAGCGGTGGCTTTCATTGCCCTCTCAGACTGTTTAAATCTTCATAAAACTGTTTTTAAAAGATGCTCCATACACTTGTACAGGTATCACTCCCTGCTATTCACGTCACAAAAACACTGAGCACGGGGGTGGAGCGGCCATCCTAAGCAGCTGGAAAGGATCAGCTGGCAGAGGCTTCGGAGCCAGCTATGATCCGTTCATTTACTTCAAAGAGTGAGCAAAAATGTTTTCTTTTGGCACCAATTAGCTCATACTGGCATAAGGTATTGGGCTATGAAGCCCGATACCTTATGCCTTTTGGCCGGAAATTCTGTTTTTGGTAGTCGGTCTACTGTACGGTTAGTGTCTACAGTCTGTCTGATTTTAAATGCTGAGCTTAGCTGTTTGCTGTCTGGTGTCAGTCTGTGTGCCACCTGAGCCTGACTATTGCCTGCTTTGGCAGGGGTGGGGTATATGGTTAGCCTAGCATGCATCTCCAGTGTTTTCCTCTTTATTACCAATACCAAAGTCAAACTGATAAAAAAAAAAAAATTCAGAACCCTTACCCTACAGGTAGGTGGCATGGTACAAGGGAGGGAGTCATTATGGAAATAAGGGGGGGGGATGGAGAAAGACCTGTAGATCAAGCTGGGTCAACGGAGCACTGAATGTATGTAACCCTTAACCAGTCCAAGAGTGTTATTACGGGGATGCATGATGGCCCAGTGTGTGATACCGTATGTATCACGAGTGGTCAGTGACCTCAGCTCACAAGTGGCGGCATGAAGCAGAACCATGAGTGAGGTTTCTGAGGTCACTGTCCATGAGTTGATACATAGGTATCACACAATGGGACATCACATGTCCATTTTACACAATAGGGCTCCATTTTTGGTTACTTTTTCTGGTTTAGTGGCATGAGGAGGGGAGGAAGTGACTTGTACACTATGTTGATAACCAGCGATGACATGTTGACTGTGGTTGAGATCTTCACAGTGTACATGTCACAATCTGGTTATCCCACTGTGGTTGTGAGAAATTTTTATTTCATACCATATATCACTTCAACCCTATTGTATAACATTGGAGACCACTACCCCCTAACTTGGGTCATGACAAGGCATCTAATTGCAAGCTGGCATTAGAAAGCAAGGCATAAAATAAATGGGTTTGTATCACAATTTGTGACCCAAGAATTGGGAAACGCAAGTCAATTGCCAGCTTTATTATCAATGATTGCTAATCGTATAAGCTGGCCGTTCCCTGTATTTATTAATTTTCTCTGGTGTCTAGTGGCGCCCCATCCTCCGAGACCTGTCCCTGTTTATTCCCTGGTGTCTAGTGACACATACCCAACCCAACCCTCCGATCGCTGTCAGTGTTCATTTCCTGGCATCTAGTGGCACCCCACCACCCCCTGATCGCTGTCCCTGTTCAGGAAATGATGATTAGGCTACCCTTTGACTTGGCTGGTTCTACTCACAGGTTCTTCCCTCCTTCTAATCATGTCATAGGCTCTGCTCCTTCCCCTCTCCAATTCATTAATGTCCAGGCAACAGCGGCACCGTCTCCTGTACAGAAAGATGAAAGGTGGAACGTACTGCTGATGCTTCTCTCTGCCTCAGCCCAGCCCTTGCCTGCTACTCACTTTCACTCACACTGGTCAGTTTCACACATGCCAGTCTTCCTTCCTTTCTTACGTTCGCTTGCGCGCATGCGCAAGGAACATTTTGGGAGAGTAGCACACTTGGAGGTGTGCCTCTCCCATCCAATGCACTGCTCCCTTGAGCAGGCGTGGCGGTCCTGCACCAATGGGTGCAGGAGCTCAGTATGACAGCGGTGTTCCTCTGCTTCAAAGGAAAACACCGCAATACCGAGCGCCGCCGCCGCCCCTCCGCTGGGCGCGCCCCCCAAAGCTTTCCCTGCCACGCTGGAGCCCACCCCAGTGTGCAAATGTTGTTTGTTTTGCTGACGGGGTGCCCAATCCCCATCGCTCCTGGGCCCCCAAGCCATCCTGCCACCACGCTGAGGCCACAGCGTGGCAAACAGTTGTTTTGCCGTGAGGTGCCCAATCCCCATCGGCTCCTCGCCCCCCGAGTTTGCCGACGGGTGCCCAATCCCGTCGGCTCCTCGGCCCCCGGCGTAGTTTGTCGACGGGGTGCCCAACTCTCCAGCTCCTCGCCCTCCCACATATCTTCTGCCATGCTGGGAGCCCACCCAGCGGCAAACGGCCCTCGCCTTTTTTTCCCCTGTAAACAAAACGGTCCGCACAAGGCTCTCCCAACCCCCACAACCCGCACTCCACCCACTGCGCACTCCAGCCTCCTCCACCCCCTCACCCCATACTTACCTCCGGATTCCGCGCGACGATCTTGTGGACCGGGAACATGTCTGCACTCTTCAAAGCCAACCGAACTGAGGAAATGCCGCTAAGCCGTATATAAGGGCTACATAGGGGGGTTTCAACTTTATTGCATATCTCAGTCATTTTTTGAATTTTTGCACCAAATTTTCAACATGGGGTTTTGGGACCCCTTCTCATGAATGATGTCACTGTCATGGCGTTATTGGCCCGGCAGAAGGGTGATTTGCAGGCACTGCGCCGTCCTCCCGACACGTTCATCGCCCGTGACAGTGTTTATCATTCATGAAAAAGTCCCAAACCCATCAAAAATATAAATCATTCTGGCGTGCGTTAGCAGTTCCTCGCAGAGCTCATAAGTTCGCGAATTTTCAATATTTTCACTCCAGATTTTCCAGCGTTGCCATTTTATCACACCTTCTTATGAGTTGTACGGCTGTCATTTTTCACATCTCACCGACGTGTTTCCTCCCATGTAGCGCACAATGGCACAGTCGGTTGTCTTGGAAATCAATGTATGGAACAGATTAAGAAAATCACAGTGACACTGTTCATGAGCAGAGGTCTTAAAATGGCTGTGTTGAAAATTTGGTGAAAAAATTCTAAAATGACTTTTTAGATGTGATGCTATGCAGTTCCTACGCTTCGTACATTTGCGAATTTTCAATATTTGCACTCCAGATTTTCAACATTGCCATTTTACACACCTCCTCATGAGCAGTACAGCAGTCATTTTTCACATCCTGCCCAATACTTCCCCCCATGTAGTGCACAAATGGCGCAGTCGGTGTGCGTAAAATCAATGTATGGAACAGATTAAGAAAATCACAGTGACACTGTTCATGAGCAGAGGTCTTAAAATGGCTATGTTGAAAATTTGGTGAAAAAATTCCTAAAAATGACTGTTTTCCGAGCGTGCGTTGCGCAGTTCCTACGCACGCTCGTACATTTGCAAGTTTTCAATATTTGCACTCCAGATTTTCAACATTGGCATTTTACCACACTTCCTTTTGAGCAGTACAGCTGTCATTTTTCACATCCTGCCCAAAACGTGTTTCCACCTATGTAGCGCACAATGGGGGTAACAAAAAGATCATGCTGACAATTTATTGTGCAAATACCAGCAATCGCACAGGGCATTAGGGTAAAGCACCATACATGCCAAACACCACTGCAAATACCTGCAAGCGAACATTCGGCATTGACAAATGCTTGTTATTTACAATTGTGGCTTTCTGCCACTTGTTCTTTATCCCTGGTGTCTAGTGGTACCCCTTCCCACCCCCAATTGTTGCCAACATCATTGGTGGTTAGTGGCATCCCCCCTCTCTCAGGTCTCTTGAGTTTTGACCTAAAAATTAGAAAAACGTCCCTTGTCTTTTTCTTAACTTGTTAAAAAAACAGTCCATCATCGATCACTTCCGCACCCCTATTCGACCACACACTATGCACCCACCTCCCCACACACCCCAGTACCCTCCCAAACCATCACTCACCCAAACAGGTCCCAGGTTTGAGATCTGCTCTCCCGATCGAAGACACGTCTTGCTGCTGGAACCAGCGACTACAGTATGAAAAGTAAGGTAAACGCGGTTCAATGTATTTTAGTGGGGGTTTCAACTTCATTGCATAACTCGTCATTTTGTGCAATATTGATCCCAGATTTTCAACATAGCTTTTTGGGGACCCCACCTCATGAACGATATAACTGTCACTACACAGCTCCTGCCGGAAAGGTGATTTTGCAGTCCCTTAGCAGATTCACCTTTCAGGCAGGATTAGTGTAAAGACAGTCATATTGTTCATTGGGTGGGGTCATAAGAAGGCTGTGCTGAAAATTTGGGGTCAAGACATAAAAAAAATGGCAAAGTTATGACCATTGGTTGCAATTTCACTATACACCCTCGTAACTTTGTAATTGTTAAATATTTTGAACCCAGATTTTCAACATAGCCTTATTACCCCACCTCATGTATGTCACAGCTGTCATTTTTCATATCCTGGCCAAAATGTGTTTTTACACCTATAGCGTGGAATGGCATTGCAGTTGTGCAGAATTACACTTTGGTGGGGATTGGAAAACTTTCTGCATCAGGTACATGAGGTGGGGTAATAAGAAAGGCTATGCAGACAGGTCAAAATGGCAAATTCGGTCTCGGAACTGTATACAATGTCTATTTTATCAATATATACAATAATAAGTAATTATATGGTTCAAAGTTAAAATACCCATTTTAGAAAAGTGCTAATCAAAATTGGCTGATTGCTGATCATTTTTCATTTTGATTAGCAAAGGCCACTAATCAACTCTCCGACACTAATTTATGCATTGCAAAGGCATTACCTCTAGTATGGAGGAAACCTGGCTCAAACAGCTGAGAGGTTGGATGGGTTAAGGTGCTAACCGAACATTTATATTTACTGTACTCCAGGTTGTGTGAGAGAGGTGCTAGGACTGTGCTAAGTCTAACTTCTGAGGGGACCTCATAACAGTTCACACTGGGAGCATTAACTTGAATGTCCACTACTGGAAACTGACATTGTGAAGTACTGTATGACTTCATTCACACAGATGGAAAAACCTGAACAGGGTGGTTCCCCAAGGAACCGGTCAAGAAAAAGCTGTATCACTTACTTCTGTCTGCCATGATAGCTATACCTGGGTCTCGCCTGTCCTTTTTTCTTATGAAAATTACTGTAACAATATTCATCTCTGTGGACTTGCCTGTTCCCACTGCTCACTGGTCTTGTTGATGCTGTAGAATCAACTGTTATGTTATGTACATGTGTTTCCTGATTTGCACTTCTACTACGTTTTATTCCCACTGTAAATATTGGTGCCTGTTTTGTAATATAATCTGGACTTAACCAGGTCCATCTTGCAAATGAGCTTGCTCAATGATGTTCGCCTGGATAAATAAAGATTTGATTGATTGTCAGTGATCAGAGCTGAGGCATGCAGACTCTGTTTCTCAAAAGAAGGCACAATCTACATTTCCCTTGTAGTGCAGAACTAAAACACTGTCCAGCCCTTTAGCTAGAAATCTCTAAGCATTTGCTCCCTTATACATACTAAAAGTGCAGTCCCATAACTTTCTGACAGGAACTGACACACTGGTGTCCTGGAATCAACGGTTTCCACCATGCACTTCTAGTGGCACTGCTGCTTTCCCATACACTAGCGTGAGAAAGAAGGGACAAAGGCCCCTCACCCGGCTATTTGGCTAAGCCAGCAGGCACCTCTCACTCTGTACCAACATTCTAACTGCCCAAGCAGCTGGATTGCAAAATGGCTCATGCTGCCTCTGCGAGAATTCTAAATGACAATCCATTCCCCACTCAGGCTAGCTGAGAAAACAATGATGTCATTATGTAGAAAGCTCCTAATAAACTTCATACCAGCTGCCCACTACCTTCCTAATCCTAGGGCTAATACTGATGGGATTCTAGTAACAGGGGACTGGGTTCTTACATGCAAGTAGAGAAACACAGGCAGACTGGGTGGGTCAAACGGTCCTTATCGGCCATTTTATGTTTCTGTGTTAAAGAATTAACAGCTGTGCAAAATAAAAATAATGAGCAAGTCACTGCTGAATGTTTACCACTTGCATTGCTGTTGTGCTGGGTCTCGTTAGCTCACATACATTTCTACAGTAGAAATGTAATATGTGAACGTGATATGCCATTTGCAATGAGGTTCTGATTCCTGCAGCATTGACTCAGGATAGTAGAGGTGAGATGCAATATCGTTTCTAGTGTGGTACTGCTTGTATAATGTATTTTTCTAGGACAGATCATCTTAGATTCAACATCTGCTTTTCACTGGGGTTCTGCTGCTGTAGCAGGGTCCTGTTCTACACAATTTTGCAATATACTGTACCTAGGATAACCAGACAGATGCATAATCTCATTTTGAATGGGGTCCTGCTTTGACATGTTTTTGTAATGTATTTACTCAAGCTAGCACAGTTCAGAGGCATCTTGTTTTCAGTGGAATCCTGCTTTTCCCTATTTTGACATTGTATTTACCCAGGATAGCACAACCAATATGCAATATCTCATTTTTAATGAGGCCGTGCTTTTACACATTTTTATAATCAAGCTGTCAATAGATAAGTGGCATAACAGCTTTACTGCTGGATGCCAGTTAAATGGAACCTGGAGCGAAGCAGCCTGTAGCCTGTACACAGACCACAGGGAAATTAACCGGATTCAGTTCTTCATTTTATAGCATTTCTGGCAAACATAGAAACTTGCCCCACAACCTATATAACACTTCCAAAATGTCCCACATGATATCGGGTCCGAAAAGTACTTGTAATGAAAATGGAACAACTGTGTTGCTAATCTGGGATCACAGATCCAGACGAAACACCATGTCGTCCTCTGTAAATTTCTGCAAATTAGTGTACGTGATTTGATTTGTGCTGTCCTGTCTGTTCACTAGTGGCGTGTAGCCTGCCTCTTTGCAATCTTGTGTCTGTGCTGTATTGTGGGGCAGATCAATAATTGTCACGCTGGAGGGGGTTGGGAGACAAGTGAATGACGGGTGTGCATAAAATCATTGTCTGGTGTCTGCATTTCACTGTAGAAGTATGTGCTGTCCATGTTGTGTTGCGACATTGGTTATTTGAATGGCTTTTAATGTGCAACAGTGACTTTTCTTGTGTATACGTTTGCAAGTTCCTAATCCACATTTGTAAGTATTGTGTCTAAATGTCAAGTTGTCTTTGTGTTTTGTGATTGATGATGTTTTCACAGGCCTTGGTTATTGTGTAGCAGGTTAACAGTTTGTGGAAGTTGTCCAGTATGCTTTTTTTGTGGAGTTTTGTCTTTTTTTGACATTGAGTTTCAATGAAGAAGAATCTGTAACTGTTGTGCATTTTTTTACAGACCAGGGTTGACAGCAGATCTTATAACATGAAATGTCAGACCAACCTTCAATTGCCACCTTCTTCAAGAAGAAACCTCATATAGATCCTGTGACTTCATCTACACAGATGATCCCCGACTGAAGAAATATGTACTACAGTGTATGAGGAGCTAGATCAGGGCTTCAACAGTAAAGTTAACATAGGAGAGCAGCAGCCAAGTACAAGTTCAGCCCTTGCTACTGTCAACAGCACAGTGCCTATACTGGAGATCCAAACAGTACATCTGGATCAGCCACCCCAACCCCAATCACCAGCTGTTGCAGAAACAGTGCCTAGAATGGAGATGACATCACTGGGTATGGATCAGCTGTACCAACCACCATCTGAGGAAATACCAAAGGAGGACTGTGGAAACAACAAACTCTGATTCCAGGAATCATGGTACAAGGAATTTTCATGGCTGCACTACAGTTCCGAGTTGAAAGCTGTGCCCTGCTTTACCTGCACAGAGTGTGAACAAATGGGGATGCTCAAGCTGTCAAAGAGGCGAGAAGCAGTATTCACCACAACAGGCTTCACCAACTGGAGGAAGGCATGAACTAAGTTTCTATGGACATGGATATGTTGTTCATCCACACTTATTGGCAGGTTCCTTGCCGCTTTAAATCTTGCTGGAAGGTCTTCAAGCTAGCTCCTCCCACCCACCCGGGTGGTAAAACTCTCGGCTCCACCCCATGACGCCAGATCTTCCTTACCACTTGGAAGCTCGGGTTCCTTCCTTAACGCTCTGCGATTAAGTTTTGGGCCTAAAATCCTTCGGTTTAAAAAAATTTTTATAACTCTACCTTCTCTGTCTTCTTCCTTCGTGGCTGCGATGGACAAATCGACTCCCGGATTTCGGAGATGTCCCTGTGGGCAGAAGATGTCTCGGACGGACCCGCACTCCACGTGCGTTTATTGCCTTGGCCAGGAGTACGACCCGCAGGCTTGCGACCTGTGTTCCTCCTTCTCGGTCTACGTCCGAGGACCGCGCTGCCTGTTTACATCTGGGGCGTCCCGAAAGAAGATTTCCTCGGTCAAATCCAAAGAGGCCCGACTGGCGGTTTCCTTGGCCAGGATCCGCCGAACAACTAGAGAGGTTGGTCGCCTTTAAGAGCATGCCCCAGGCCGCTGCTTCCTCTTCTGCGCCTTCTGCCTCTATCGCTTGGGACCTCACATTCAGCTTCCTTTAAGGAGCTTTGCTTGACCCTCTCAACAAAAGGCGAGGGTCCTACTTCTTCAGTCCGTTTCATCGGCGAAGAAGTCTAAGGAAATAATCTCATCGTCGGCGCTCTTGGGAGTGGAAGATCCCTCTCCCTTATCGACAATCGACTTCTCGGCCGACTCGGCTCGCCACTGGCTTCACGGTGCCCCCGCCAGGGCCAGGTGACTGAGACTCACGACGGTCGAGATTTTCGAATTCGTTAGGACGGGTTGTCGGCTGGAGAAGCCAAGAATCCTCCTCCCGGTTAGGACTGAGGATATCTCGGCTCATCCGTACCTGTGACTCAGGAGCCGTCGGTTATGTCGACCGAACGGGGGATTGCCGATCCTCGGCTCCCGCCTCACCGACCTCGGCCTAGCCGAGATTCTCGGGTCTCGGACATCTTCGCGGTCCAGCCGCTCCCGTCGACATAGACGGTCTCGGCCGGCACGCGGCAAGCGGCGTCGCCGCTCTTCCTCTTCTTCTTCCTCCTCAGACGAGGAGGGGAGGCTTCGGCGTAAGCTGCGCCGAAAATACGAGGACCTCATGTGGCAACAAATTTTTCTGGCCAATAAGCCGGCTCAGGCCTCTTCCCCGGCCATTAAGTGGTTGCCACCGGACCAGGTAGTGGTCGAGGAGCCTGTTCCCAGGCCAGTTGTCTGACCTATTCCAGCTGCCCCACCAATTGTGGTGGAACCGCCTCCACCTCAGCCGACAGCTGGGGCACCAACGAAAGAGTCGCGGTCGGCCCAGGGCCTTCCCCGTAGGCTGTCGGTCACTCTCACGCCTGACAAGCCTCGACAAGTGGAGGGTGGTTCAGGCTCCAGGCAGCTATTCGACAACTCATCGGAGTCGGATGACTCCTCCCTGTTCTCCAGGCGGTTTGACTTGGAGTCCTCTGGGGGGCAGTCAGTGGACGATAGCCCTTCGTCCTTCCTGGGACTTAGGCTCATCTCAGAATCCACTGGGATGAAGCTTGAACCCGTATCCAAACGGGCCAGATATCCCCTCACCGAGATTCTGGACCGAGGGGATTCTCCCACGGAGGCCTTTCCAGTGGCCGAAGCCATTGTCGGGCCGGCCCTGGAACTTTGGCAGCGTCCGGCTTCCTGTCCTGCGCCTTCGGCCAGGAAGTATGCGGTCCCTACTGGCTCTCTGTCCGGGTTTTCTGAACACCCCTCAGCTGAAGGGCTGGTCACGGACAGTGTTTTCCGGCGTGCCAGTAATGCCAGGGACGTGGACAAACCGCCCGACAAAGAGTCCAAGAAATTGGACTACTCCGGGCGGAAAGTGTATGCTGCCTCTTCTCTCGGCCTTAGTCAGGCCAGTTCGGCCGTCCTCATGGCACATTTCTCCCATGCCCTGTTGGGTTCCCTGGATGAGGTTGTCCCTCATCTTCCCGCCGACCTGCAGACTACGGTCAAGCAGGTGTGGGATCAGGGCAGGGCAGTAGTCAAGCAGCATCTCCAGACTGCTCTGGATATAGGAGACTCATGTGCCCGGTCAGTGGCGGCCACTGTGGCCATGCGTGGCTGCGTATATCCACCTTTACCGCGGATACCCAGCACAAGCTAGCGGACGTTCCTTTCCTGGGAACAGACCTTTTCGGCCCTGGAGTGGAAGGCCATCTCCAGAGGACTGAAAAATCCAATGCCACCCTGGATTCGGTCTCGTCCGTGCAGAGGGACAAGGGTCATAAGCCCCAGCCTAAGCCCTTTCGTCCCTCTACTCCCTCCCCTATCGGCGCCCAACAACAGCGTCAGGGCCAGCAGGCTAGACCTTGGTATTCAAGCCTCAAGCCATCAGCTTCCTAATAGGAAGCAAGGAGGAAACGCCCTGGTGGTCCCCAGGCGGTCCTTCCTCCAAGCCTGCTAAGTGACGGGCTGAGGGTGTCACCCCATCCCCGTCACCTGTCCCTGGTTCCCCTGTGGGGGCGGCTCCGACACTTCCTTTCCACCTGGTCCGCTGTTACCACGGACAGGTGGGTTTTGAGGTGGTGGGAAGAGCCTGCCTCTCAATTCGAGCAGGCTCCACCCTTCAGAGCCGTCGCAGCGGGGGCTTTAGGTCCCCAGAATCTCTACAGGCTCGTCGAGCCGACATCGCCCTCCTCCTTCAGAAAGGGGTGATAAAAGAGATAGAGGACCCTCCATCAGAACCAGGGTTCGTGTCCAGGTACTTCCTGGTCCCGAAACGGACGGGGGGCTGGCGCCCCATCTTAGACCTACACGACCTGAACAAGTTCCTAAGGTCTCGAACCTTCAGAATGGTCACTCTGGCTCAGATAATACCATCTCTGGAACACGGCGTGTGGTTCTGTTCTCTGGACTTCCAGGACGCGTTCTTTCACGTCCCTATCCGTCCGTCTCATCAGAGATTCCTCCGCTTCAGAGCGGAGGGATCCCTCTTCGAGTTCCAGGCCATGCCCTTCGGCCTTTCTTCAGCTCCCAGGGTCTTCACCAAATGCATTGCAGCGGTGACAGCTTTCCTGCGGCGCCGAGGGGTCAGTGTGTACCCTTACCTGGACGATTGGCTGATAGCAGCCCCTTCCAGGTTGGAGATGGAGCGGTCCAGAAATCTGGCCCTCCGGGTTTGCTCTCAACTGGGCCTCCTAGTCAACGAGGCCAAGTCAGAACTCGAGCCGAAGCAGGTGATATCCTTCATCGGGGCAGAGCGCGACTCTCTTCGAGCCAGAGCACGGCTCCCGGTGGACAGGGCCGAGGTTCTTTCCTCCTTCGCCCAATCATTTCTGGTTGGGCAATCGCGCCCTGCCCGGGACTTCCTGCGACTTCTGGGTCTTATGGCGGCCTGTACCAGCGTAGTCCGTTGGGCACGCTGGCACAAGCGCCCCCTCCAGTGGGGTCTGGCCGCCCAGTGGTCACAGCGTTGCGATCCTCTGGACCAGCGCATGTGGACGACCCAGGAGATGTGGAACGCTCTCCAGTGGTGGACCGTTCCGTCCCATCTGCAGGAGGGTATCCCGTTTGTCCGCCCCGAGCCGACGGTCTCTCTAACGACTGACGCCTCTTTGATGGGTTGGGGTGCCCATCTGGGGGAACACCGAGCACACGGCCTCTGGTCCCCGCGGGAGTCCCGATGCCATATCAACCTGCTGGAGCTCCGTGCGGTCCGCCTAGCTCTCACCGCCTTTGCTCCGTTTCTCCGGGGTCAAGTGGTCCGGGTCCAGACGGACAATACCACGACTATGTACTATCTAAACCGACAGGGCGGGACGCGCTCCATGCTCCTATGCAAGGAAGCTCTCCGCATTTGGTCACTAGTGCGTAGTCTGGAGGCGGATCTCCTGGCCATCCATGTGGCAGGAGCCTCCAATACCCTGGCCGATGCCCTGAGCCGGATAGGGGCTGCATCGCACAAGTGGTCTCTCCTGACGGAGATAGTACAGGACCTGTTCTCCCGTTGGGGCACACCTCTGGTGGATCTGTTTGCCTCCAGGGAGAACGCGAAGCTGAGTCTGTTTCATGCCGGCCCCCCTCAGCAGGGTTCGCTGCAGGGGAATGCCTTCTCGAGGCAGTGGACCCCGGGCCTCTTTTACGCCTTTCCCCCTGTTCCCCTGATTCACAGGGTCCTGCTGAAAGCGAGGAGGGACAAGGCGCAGGTGATTCTGATAGCCCCAGACTGGCCTCGCCAGTTCTGGTACCCAGATCTCCTCAGTCTCAGCTCCAGGACTCAGCGGCAGCTTCCAGCTCGCCCGGACCTGCTCTCAGTCAATCAGGGGAAGGTGTTCCATCCGGACCTTCAATCCCTGCACCTGACGGCCTGGTTCCTGAGCGGCTAGAGTTCCAGGCCTTGGGTCTTTCTGACGAGGTCCTCAACGTCGTTGAGGCGTCCCGTAAGAGTCGACCAGAAAATGCTATGCCTTCAAATGGAAGAGGTTCTCCATTTGGTGTCGGGAAAAAGGTTGGACCCTTTCTGTTGTCCTGTGGCAAGCGTTTTGGACCATCTATGGTCCCTATCTAGTCAAGGGCTTAGGTCGTCGACCCTTAAGGTGCACCTGGCAGCCATTTCTGCTTACCGGGCGCGGGCCGGTCAGCAGTCAGTGGCACAGGAAAAAGTGGTCGGGCGCTTTTTCAAAGGCCTTGATCACATTTCCCCTCCAGTGTGGGAACCCCCACCTCCATGGGATTTACTGCTGGTACTGGCAAAGCTCATGGGCAAGCCATTCGAACCAATGCACAGGTGTGGTCTCCCCCACCTGTCGTGGAAGACCGCCTTCTTGGTGGCTATCATGTCAGCCAGAAGGATGGGAGAACTCCAGGCGCTTAGCATCGAGTCTCCTTACCTGGTCTTCCACAGGGACAAAGTTGTCCTACGCCCCCACCCGAAATTTCTTCCGAAGGTGGTGTCGGAGTTTCACCTTAATCAGGTGTTGACTCTGCCGGTGTTCTACCCCAGTCACACCTCGGAGGCCGAATATAGCCTCCATACTCTGGACCCTAGAAGGGCGCTCGCTTATTATAAGGAGCGCACAGCTGAAATTCGGGGAGAGGTTCGTCAGCCGTTTGTCACCTACGCTGAAGCCGCACCTGGCAGACCTGCAGCCAAGCGGACGATAGGCAGATGGGTCACCTCCTGCATAAATCTCTGCTATGAGTTGGCGGGCATGGAGCCTCCCAGAGGGATAAGAGCTCATTCTACCCGCCATACTGCTGCATCGGTGGCTGCTTCCAGGGATGTCCCTATCCAGGAAATCTGCAGGGCTGCTACCTGGAAGTCAGCACACACCTTTATTACCCATTACCACATCGACCTTGAGTCACGTCGGGATGCTGGTTTTGGGGCCTCGGTTCTCCAATCTCTGTTCCCCAAGTAAGTATGTAGGGGGTGTGCGCCTTGCCTCCCTCCTCCCGGAGAACTGCTAGGAGTCTGCCAATAAGTGTGGATGAACAACATATCCATGTCCTAGAAATACAGGTTACTCACCTGTAACAGGAGTTCTAGGAATGGATATGTTGTTCATCCACACGAACCCACCGACCTCCTCCCGGCTTCGACGCACAACCTGAGCTTCCAGCGGGCCAGATCTGGCGCCATGGGCGGAGCCGAGTTTTACCACCCGGGTGGGTGGGAGGAGCTAGCTTGAAGACCTTCCGGCAAGATTTAAAGCGGCAAGGAACCTGCCAATAAGTGTGGATGAACACATATACCATTCCTAGAACTCCTGTTACAGGTGAGTAACCTGTATTTATTGCTGACCAGAGCTCAAGCACATCAGCTTGCCCTGTGGAAGATGGCACATGTATCTCATGGTCAAAGCATTGATTCCGCTGTACTGGAACAGAAAAACATCACAAGATGTGTCTCGCAAGTGCTTGCTAAAGTTATTAGCTGCTTTGTGTTACTTGGGCAGTCTGGGATTGGCAATTGAGGTCATCAGCTTGATGAGGGAAACTTTGCTGAACTTCTAAAACTACTCAGCGATGAAGACGAGACCCTAGCAACTTGGCTGACATGAAAGCAGGACTACACAATCCCAGCAATTCAAAATGAACTTATTGGTCTCATGAGTCATGAAATCATTTGTTCGGTCATGAAAGATATTAGCAAGTCATCATACTCCTCCATCATCATTGATGGAACACAAGACTGCCAAGGAAAACAACAAGAAAGCATTTGTCTTAGATACGTTGATGGAAACATGCAGCCCCAGGAGGAGTTCATTGGGTTTATGAGCCACAAGATATAACAGGAGCCTCAATAGCAAAAGTCATAATGAATATCCTCACAAGACTTCCTGTGCCAATTGAATTCCTCTGAGATATGGCATTTGATAAAGGGAAACACTCTGAAGACGGGGGTCGATACCAGTCCATTTACAGAAGAAAGGGTTTTGAAAGAACTAATAAAATTGAAGGTGGACAAAGCAATGGGGCCTGATGGGATTCACCCAAGAATTCTAAAAGAACTAAGGGTAGAACTAGTGACACCGCTGACTACTCTCTAACAAATCATGGGAGGATGAGGTGGTACCTGAGGACTGGAGGAGGGCAGATGTGATTCCTCTTCACAAAAGTGGGAGCAGGACAGAGGCAGGAAACTACAGACCAGTTAGTTTGACCTCAGTGGTAGGTAAAATGATGGAATCACTTCTGAAGGAAAGAATTGTTGAGTACCTAGAGGCCAGTGGGGCACAGGACCCAAGGCAGCATAGATTCACGATGGGAAGGTCATGTCAGACGAATCTAATGGATTTCTTTGACTGGGTGACCAAAGTAGTAGACCAGGGAGGGGCTGTGGACATTGTCTACCTAGATTTTAGCAAGGCATTTGATACAGTCCCACACAAAAGATTAATACACAAGATAGCCAGCCGTGGAATTGGTCCCAAGGTGGTAGCCTGGATAAAAAATTGGCTAGACAACAGGACACAAAGGGTAGTAGTAAATGGAGTACACAGTGAAGAAAGAAGGGTTACTAGCGGGGTACCGCAGGATTCAGTACTGGGACTGGTCCTTTTTAATATCTTTATAAGTGACATTGCAGAGGAACTGAAGGAAAAGTATGTCTCTTTGCAGAATGACACAAAGATCTGCAACAGGGTTGATACACAAGATGGAGTGGAAAGGATGAGAAGGGACTTGGCAAGGTTGGAGGAATGGTCAAATGTATGGCAGCTTAGATTCAATGCAAAGAAGTGCAAGGTAATGCACATGGGAAACAAAAACCCAGGGGAAGCGTACACAATGGGGGTGAGATACTGACAACAGTAAAAATAGAAAGGGACCTGGGGTAATTATATCAGATGACCTAAAGGTGGGCAAGCAATGTGAGAAGGCAGTAAGGAAGGCTGGGGGGACACTGGGATGCATAGGAAGGCATCAATAGTAGAAAACAGGAAGTTGTTATCCCTCTGTACAGACAGTTGGTGAGACCCCATCTGGAGTACTGTGTGTAGTTCTGGAGACCTCATCTTCGCAAAGACACAGACAGAGTGGAGGCTGTCCAGAGGAGGGCAACCAAAATGGTGCAGGGTTTGCACCAGAAGACATACGAAGAAAGACTAAAGGAGCTTAATATGTATACTCTTGAGGAAAGAAGGGAGAGAGGGGACATGATAGAAACTTTCAAGTACCTCAAGGGAATTAAAGTCCAAGAGGGTAGCATCTTCCAGAAAAAGATGTGCAAGAACAAAGGGGCACAATTTGAAGATAGAGGGGGGACGCTCAGGGGTAATGTGAGGAAGTATTTTTTCACAGAGAGGGTTGTGGATGCATGGAACAGCCTCCCTGAGGAGGTCGTGCAGTCAAGAACAATGGGGGACTTCAAGAATGCATGGGACAGGTATAAGGCAGTCCTAGGGGCGGGTAAGAGGAAGTAAGCTGTTGGTTAACTAGGATCTGCAGCTTATCTGTTAGGTAGGAAAATGGGCAGACTGGGTGGGCCAAGCGGTCCTTATCTGCCGTCAAATTCTATGTTTCTATGGTGCTGCAAACATGGGATGCTATCGGGGTGCACAGGCTGTCATCAAGGAAAGTCAGCCACTTACCACATTCGTGCATTGCAGTGCTCACTGCGTCAATCATGTGGCGAAAGAAATCTGTGAAGCAAGCCCTGTATTAAGAAATTCCTTGCACTGTGTAAATGAACTGGGCAAACTCTTAAGCGATTCACTGAAGTACAGATCAAATTTTTTCTCAAATTGCCACATCTGATAATGCATCTACCTCCTTCAAGAAACTGCAACCCTTTTGCCCAACTAGACTAAGACTAGCAGCAGTAACACAGCAATATGAGCAAATCCTGGAGAGTCTGACACAGATGGAGTTGGAAAATGGGGATGCTGCAACAAGGGCAAGTGGTCTCTTACAGAAGCTCAGCAAGGGGAAACACATTAGTAAGTCTGCTGCTGGTCAAGGTAGTTATGGAACTGCTGACTTGTCTGAATAGAAGCCTACAAAATCCAAACTGCACAGTAGGTGGCATGCTTACCCAAGTAAGCCTCTTAAAAGATCCGCTACAAAGACTAAGGAATGAAAATACTGTCCTAGATGCCATTAAACAAGCTGACAAACTTGTCCAGAAGCTGGACTTGGATCCCATTGCACCACCAAGGCAACAAAGGCTTCCAGTCCGTCTTACTGGCAAGAGCAGCAGCACAATCTTGCCACAGTGGAGGACTATTTCAGAATGGAATTCTTTAAGATGGTAGACATCTCAGTTGCCCAACTGGAAGAGTGGTTCCATCAACAAGGGCTGACTGAATATTCAACTTTAGAACAGTTGCTTCTTGCTGCTGTAAAGAAGGATGATGGGAGTGATCATGAGCAGGAGGAAAAGATTGACTGCATTAAAAAAATATCCAGAGCTGAATGCCAGAATGATGAAAATTCAGCTTGAGATGTTTGTGCAGAGTAACACATATACCTCTTTGAATGCGGCTGTATGCCTATTTAAAAGTACTAGCCCCAGATGTTTGTGGCCTTTTTACTGAGAAAAGTTTCTACGCCTCTTATTGGTAATACCAGTAAGCAGTTGTGAAGCAGAGTGCAGTTTCAGTGCACTTTGGCGCCTAAAAACATGGCTGCAGTCTACAATGACCCAGTGTCACCAGAACGCAGTTGCTGTATGCCATGTTCACCAAAACAGACTTGATGAACTATGTCTGGACACCAGTGTACTTAAATTTGTTCATGCTCATGAAAGGTGCTGTGCTGTATTTGGACTTTAACAATGAAAATGTTGCTATGGGCTGATGCACCAAAAATATCAATGTGTTCAAGCAAGCGCATCATATTCCTTCATATAAATAAATACCCTTTGAGTTTGTTCGAGATAATGATTAGAAGAAATAGAGCTCAAATTGAATTGAGAAATGTTTCTAGTTTGCCTCTGCGCTAAAATTGACTTTTAGTTCTGCTATATCTGACGATGCTTACTGGTGGTACACTTAAAGTCTGGGCTTCCCATTATTTAGGATTCTTATTATGCCTGTAGTGGGGTAGCAGATTAGTTTATTGAGGGGCTTATTTGTACTCATTGGTTTTAACAAGTCCTATAGCTGTGAGGGGTTGGTACCTTTCTGAATACCTTTTGTGTGTTATACTGCCTGCTATAGAGTGGAGGCTCAGTTCACCATTGTAGTTGTGGCCCTGAGATGTGACACCGACGCACCTAACTTACGCTATGACTCCTACACAGAGCCATTTACTTTCTAATAGGCCCCTTTCTAAATAGCACTTTGGTTGAGTTGGGGATTGGTCCCCTTTGTCCTTTCTCTTACTGTCTTTATTGTTTCATTTTTACATATTTTACATTTAATAGCACTGAGTAAATTTCATCTGAAAGTTCATGTTTTGCATTTACTCAAAAGCTTCTCTAGGGTCTTGAGGGCCATGTTCCGGCCTTTCTGGACACTTATGTTATTACTGGTATGACACAAACAACATGATAGTCTGCAAGGACACAGTCATGAGTGTTTCAGCACTCTGGATATTATCACGTTACTACAGTTATGGTTCTGGTTCTTAGCTTGTGGTCTTGGTGCTTTTTGCCACATGTTGTGTTAGATATATACACATATGTATTGCAGGATTTATAGTGCTGAATTGGTTCCCCCTGATATGTTGTAATAAGGGGAGATGACAATGATCCTTTGCATGCGAGTTCCTTTTCTGTAACAATTACTAGGTATTATCACCAAGTAAAGTACTCTGAATGATTTACTGAGAACTGCAATAAAAATACACAATATACATGAAATAAAGACATGGTCTGTGTATAGTGTCTTCATTGTTTTCCCTGTATGTATTACTTTTCAAAGGTATGTTGATAGAAAAATTAATATTTTTCCATATATAGTTTACATTTTGGTGGGTAGCACAGTACCCATGATCCAAGGCTGGTTGAGAGTGAGGTTGTCCCCCCAACCTTGGCACCAAAATTACTCCCTTGGTTAGGAAAGTAAGCAGGCAGGTAGACAGACTAACTCAAAGTGAATTCAGGACACCACCTTTGGCAAAAACTTAGCATGAGTCCTAAGCACCAGCCTGTCCAGATGAAGAAAAAAAAAAAAACAGATGGGAGCGCAAGACAGCAACTACAGCATGACACTCAGAAACCCGGCATGTTGAGGTGATGACCACCAGAACCTCTTGCAAACAGGGCACATTGGTATATTGAAAGGATTGTCAAAGCACTCAAAGGCTGCTGTGGCAGTGCTGTTTAACACTTCATAAACCTCACTTATAACAGTGTGCACAGTGGTGGCCCCCCCAACAACTGGTGCTGTGTTCAGTTAAAAAGACAAAAGATTCCTCCTCCATGCACCCAATTCCCATTTGCTTTTAAGTATTATTCCTTGGTGCTAGTGGTACTACCTTCCCCCAACCGACCCTTGTGTAAGTAATATCCCTGGGGCCAGTAGTGCCCTCCTTTACACACACAGTCTTCATTTCAGATATATTCCTGCTGTTTTTGTAACTCCCTCCCCCCCCATTCTTGTTTCAAAGATACTCCTGGTGCTAGTGGTACCCCCTCAGTTGAGACATATCTTTGGTGATAGTGGTACCCCTCACTTGATCCTTGTTTCAGACATGTCCCTGTTACTAGTGGTACCCCTGTCCCTAACCCAATTCTCATTTCAGACATATCCCTGGAGCTAGTGGTACCCCCCCACCAAACACACACTCACACCCAGTCCCTTGTTGTGAAACATTCCCTCCCTGTTAGTCTTGTGGCCCCCTCCCATCCTTTGTTGCTCACCGCCTACCCCCAAGACAGCTGTTGGCACTTACTCTCCTCTCACCTCCACTGCTGACTCATACATGCAAGTCAGTCATTTCCAGTATAGAAGTAACTGTATCAATATTGTACTTCCGTGAGTCAGAAGACTATCATGTAGAGGATATTTAACAACGGGATCAACTGAAGGAGGGGGCTACCACAAGCACCAAGGATATATGTATAACAGGGATCAAGTAGGAGAAGGGATACCTTTAGCACTAGCAGAATCAGAGTGGGCATGTAAGGGCCCCCTGGGAAAGTGTACACAAGGGGTTCCCTCACAATGGCTGACACAAAAATCCTACATATGCATGGAGGGCTACTCGACTACTATGGGGCATAACGATGTTCCGCCATGCCCTGTTATGTGGGGGCTGCAAGATAAGTGCTATGTGGTCAACCAGGCATGAGGAGGAAGGCAGTCAATTCATCTGGCAATAGGCAGGGCTAAGAGAGTGATGCATTTTTTTGTGGTGGACATGGACTTACTGCATGTAAGACCATTCTTACCAGCAGTTGGATGTTACTGCGCCCCCCACCCAGGCCACACTGCCGCCTAATCCCATCCTATCCTTCCTGCTTATAGTCTGCCTCAGCCTGCTGTTTCCATCTGTCTTGTGTGTGCCCAGCTACTTGCTGCATGGCAGTCTTTCTGCTCCTCCTCAAACATAACAGGACATGGGGAGGAGCAGCTATTAATGACACAGGGGTGAAATAAAAGGATGGGGCACATACAAGTAGTGCAGCCAGCAGGATTGGCTTGGGTGACTGGGCAAAGTGGAAGCAAGGCAGGCAGTACAGCAGTCACCCACCCCAAAAAAAAAAAAAAAAAAAACTGAAGCCTACCCAGGATAGGGGATAACATCACATTGCAACCCTTGACTGCTGCAAGGGCTAATGGGGGAGAGAGAGAACCCAATCCTTGATGGAGGGGCCAACATAATAACAACATTAAGTTTGACTGTTAAAGGAGGAATATGACATTTTCTATGGATAACACTATACATTCAAGAATATATTGGGTTCATTATTCTGTCTTTATCAAGGAAATATCAATTCACAGCAGAGCACATTTATGCAGAAGGGAATACTGTAGCTGTAAGCCTATACCAGATTATTCTCTGATGTATTAAAACTTGACAAATTGCTATTTTTCTTTTCAAACTGACCCTTAAAGATCTGAGCCATCCTGCCAGACTAGACAGCGATGAGGTGGGGGAGGCATCAAAAGGCCAACTATTTTCAGTGCAAGCAAACTTCCTCCAATAAATTGAAGATCAACAAATTCACTAAGTACATTTTCACTGTAAAATGTTGGAGAGCTCATGCAGCAGATGTGACATGAAGAGGCTGACCATCGAGGAGCAAAAAATAAAAAAAATACCTCCGTGTGTCTGTGCTGCTGCTGCTCTCACACTGTCTTTGTGACTGACTGTCCTGCTGTAGCTTCAATCAAGGATACCTCCTCCCTGCTGCTGAGATCTCCTCCAATGGTCCCGACCTCCAGATCCAACTGCTGGCTGGCTTGACCTGACCACGCATGTACTACTCTCCAAGTCCTCCTGAGGTCACTGGACTGCCGCGATGATCAGGATCATGACTAATGGGTCCCCGGGGCATCTCATCACCCACCCACCCAGCCAACATCAATGGCTCCCTCTCTCACAGGCTGCTGCTGAACTGGAGAGCGCTCCACTCCAACTCCGAGACAGTCCTCCTCCTCCTCGGCTGCTGTGCTGGCTCGCGTCTGGCTGGTGTCCATGCTGAGACTAGCTGCTCCAATGGTGACCACAAATAAAATGGCACTGTCTCACATGTTTTAAGCTGGCACCATGTGCCAACAGTCAGAGCGCGCATGCGCAGTCACCTGTGGGATGATGTAGCTGAGCTGACAACCTGGATAATTGGACGGTGACATGATCATCACACGGGGAGGGAGGGAGGGTCCAGAGGAGACTCAGACCATTACTGATGGAGGGAGGAAGTTGGAGGCTGGGGCACTGCCAGGAACAGCATTATGAAAGCCCACCCTGTGGAGCCAGTGTAGTGCCCGACCAGCAGCAGCTTAGCTAGTAGCATTGTAAAATATAAAAACAAAGTAGGCTAATTAAATGTTGCCCGGGGGGCTTCCTAGGTGTCTAGGGCCCCTCTGGGAAGTTTCCTTGTAGCCATGTGGGCCAGTCTGACCCTGAGCACCAGAGAAAATTCCTTAAATGCAAATGGGGATCGGGGGCTGAAGGATGCACTGAGCATCTCTCTGTGCAGTGTCTCTGCACATACATAAAAACAGAGGCATTTCGCAGAGCTGCAAATGACCTCTTAGTGGCTTGCATGTCTTGTGTGGTCATTAGCATGCTGGTGTTTGAAAATGGCAGCCAGGAACAAAGATAGTAACCCAGTTGCAGTTCTGATAGTTTGTCAGATATACCTAGTATTTAGCAGTACACAAGCCAAGGGAGGCCAAAGCAAATGTACAGTTGGTAACCAGGTGAGGTCTACCTATTTCATCAACCTATCTGATGAATTCAAAGCATTTTCTCATTCTAAGACTGTGTTATTAGGATATTGCCTCCCCTGAGCTGTGTGGCACCCATTTATTCTTTCCCTTGTTTACATCACATCATAGTGAACCATCGCCTTGCCACAGGCACAATGGGCAAAGCCACGAAGGTACAATCAGCATTACAGACATTGTTTAAATGCTCAAGGCATGCAGTAAATCTAATGCGGATGCCATCTTCTCTCTGTGCTGAACCATGCTGGAAAGCAATATGCAGGACTTGGTGTTTGGGCATTTTTTCTTTGTATATTTTATGTCAACAGCAGAACTGAGTCCTGTGTTGCTCTACTATGGAAGTCACATTTTGCTGAAATAGCTCCATAGCTTGTTAACAGTGTTTTACTGAAGCAGTGAGGAGGTATAGAACTAGTCAGCTGACATGCATGGCCTCTAGGTCTACAGTTAAAATACCAGCCCCCCCGCCAAAAAAAAAAACAAAACTGCTTTAAAGCCTGCAGTTCATTCAAATCAATTCAGTTTTCTTACTTGCTTTTTTCATCATTTTAACATGTTAGAGGGGTTCTTGGTCTCCTCATTCGGCCTAACTATGAGCAGCATGACCACCAACAAGGTAACCTACTCATCAGTCAGGAAAAAGCTTCATAGTTTAAATTTTACCATGCCGTATATGAGCTGAAGTCCCCCTGCTTTCCTATCTTATGGGGGAACCACTCTCTGGCTTAACTTCTTATATGATGTGCTCTGGCCAAAAGGAGGCTCACACGTGATCGTTGGGGAGCTCACTAATTAGAAGAGGGACACAATTCTCCCACTTACAATTCAGTATTAACTGTTTAGCAAGCTCACTGCTGGTCAATACATAAAGATTTTTTATCACATTTTTAGAAAATGGCAAGAATCTATTCTGTTTCCTGATTGGCTAAAACCTCTTCCAACCTGGGCATCTATTTTTCAATAGATGACCAGTCAAAAATAAGAGCCAGTCCAAATGCCTCTTCACAGCATAGCATTTTCCAGTGGTGCCCAGCCTGCTTTCTAATTGGCTGAAAGCACCCTAGAAAATTTGACATGCCTGCCATGTTTTTTCTCTCACTTAGAGAGAGCTACAGGTCCCCCCAACACTACTTCCTTCAGTCCTGACTGCCTCCCTGTTTAAAAAATTAAAAAAAAGCACACTGATTTTGCAGTCAGTAAGAGTGAGGAAATAACTATTCCTCACAGCCATATTCTTTTATCACGGTTCCATTCTCCCGACCACGGTCTTACGCTTCCATGCTGAACAAAATGTAAACAGAAGCCGTCGGTGCTATCAGCTTTATGGTGGGAAATGCAGCTTTGCAGCAAGTGACTCTAGGGTTGCCACCTGTCAGGTTTTTTACCTGGTGATCAGGTTTCCTGGGTCCCTATCAGGTAATCCGGTTTTGCTGTGTGCTGGTCAGGTTATTGAGCCATTTTGAGTGCTCACATACTTTTGAAACAAATGTTGTCATATTATTCATTGTTTCAGCTGCATGTCCAGCTTACAAACAAGTTCTGTTGTCAATATAATCCTTTGTTTGTGAAAGCAGTCAGGCTGGGAGGTGTAAAGTATGGCCATTAACACCATTAGCACTTACTTAACCTAATCTTTTCCACTGCATCTTGTCTTTTATTGATATAGCAAATGGCCTTCTAGGAGAAACAATGCATGACGAGTCATAAAAAGGGGTGGGGCTAGGAGTGGAGCTTAGGATCCAGTTTTTGCCCCATCCAAAGGTGGCAACCCTAAGTGACTCCCTCACACCACTGCCCCCACAATTAGTGAAGCTGCTTCTGTATTTACCTGGTGGCTGTCCCTAAGCGGCATTTCGATCTGCTCCTCGTTGTAGCTCCCACAGATCCAAAAGTAAAGAGCGCAAAGTGTACAAAAATGGCATTCCAGTCTACTTCTCATACAGAGGCTCCAGTAGGACAATACTGCCCAGAACAATAAAAAAAATTGCTTTCCAATACAAGCACAGGAACTATTTCATAACATGATAAAAGAACAAACAGTTTTAGCAGTTGAATATAACATTTATTTAACCACATATAAATATACAGTTGCCCATTTTCTAAGTGCAATAATACCCTCCAGGGTGGGCCTTATTGGGAAATACCAGAGTTTCCAGGGACTATAAGGCCCTCCACTTGTGTCATCGGGCCTCATTACACCCCTGGGCGGTCCGATATTTTCCAATAATACCCACCCTGTCGGGTATTATTGCTTACATAATGCATCTTTAAATTTTTTAATGTTTATGTACCCCGTCAGGGCCTTACCTGTGAGCCCCCAAAAGGCTTGTGGTTTTGGTTCCACCCCCTATTCTTTTTTTTCTTGGGTACCGGTTTTCCTGGCTTGCCCGTGCCCTGAACCTCTCCTGCCAGCCCCCGCATGGTTTTTGGGGATTGTGGGGCTGAAGGGGCTAATTTATAGAGCCGCCTTCCATTCTGTGGCACTCTGGTGCAGGGAGAAGTGCATTTTCATTTCAGCCATTTTAACATGTCTCACCGCCAGTCCTGGTCCCAGTGGTAAAGTAAAGGGGGACTGGGGATACTGGAGAGACAGCAGAAGCCCTTTCGTGAGCGCCAATTGCAATAGAGATATGGGAGTCACCTCATTAAGATTTATGAGGTGGCTCATGAATAAAGATGAGTGGGTCCTATTCAGTGCATAAGGGTTAAAGGAAACAGCGTTAGTGGCAGGAAAGGGAAGTGTTAAATTAAATATTAAGCTGGTGTGTAAGGGAAAAGGGATGGCTGCCAGTCTGTGGGAAAGTGGATAAATAAAAAGTTTACACAGACTGCAGCCTGGAAACAGAGTTTGAACACTGTTGGGCTACAAATGGGACTGTGTGCGTGCTGCCTAGAGGAAAGGTGAAACAGCAGCAGTGACTGTGTGAGGATGACCCAAGTAAAATAATTCTGTCACTTACCAGGGCACAGGAGTGGCTACTGCTATGTGGGGAAATAAAAAAGAAGGGTGTACTGCAGGGACACTTAAAATCTTGGGACACTCTGGGCACTGTTTACTTCAGCCACCATGTTTAGCAGCCATGTGACACCACCCAGCCAACCACCAAGCCAGGATTCATGCCAAGGACTCAGACTGTGTAAACAGACATTTGGGAGAATGTTTAGGTGCCTTTTTTGCACCAATGTGGCATTGAGGGAGCCTCATACCTATTAATTTTTCTTGAGGACAGTGGCTCCAGCTAATGGGAAGTGAGGAAATGGCTCCCAAAAAGCAAGGACAGTTCGAGTTTCAGTCAGTCTGGGGAGAATCCCTCCAGAACTCCAGGAGATGGGGGAATCTTGCTCCTGGAGAGAATGGGGCTGGCAGCAATTTGTCCCCATCAGGAAAAGGGAAGGAAGAAGCAGCTTGGTTGCGAGAAAGCAAAGCTGCAGGTTGCTGAATGTTCTGCATTGTTCTGAAATTGCACCACAGCAGTGAGATAAAGGCAGCTTGAATGGAAAAGGGAAAGCTGCAGACTGCAAGAGTTTATGTTGAACTGAAAATGCACCCACACCATGCAGTCTCCCCAAGTATCAGGGACACTTTATAGGTGTGTGGGGTTAGAACTACCTATAAATCTTCAAACCTTCTGCTCAAAACTTGAGTGCCTTTCAATACAACTGACGTGTTGCATTCCATGATGTATTGTGAGGGTCAGTGGATGTTCTCAAAAACTGTTACAATCAACCTGTTCTGCTGTGAGCTTTGAATAAGTGTATCCAATTAAAAAATGAAGCCTATTAGTGGTTTATTGTTTTCTCCTTGGAAGGTGTATATAGGGAATAGTTTTCCTTGAGATAAGTATTAGAGCAACGAGCTGTGAACAAGCTTAGTACATCCAGCAGACATGGGTTTGATCCCCACTAACCTTCACTTGCATACTGTGTGACCCTGAGAAAGTCAGTTAACTTCCCTGCACTCCCTGGTCACCTCTATAAATGGGACATTTGTCCAGTGGGCCCTACCTGGTTACCAAAAAAAATAAAAATATCACAAAATTAAAAAAAAGGTTTCTGTATACACAAAGGCTATGTGAGTAAGGCTAGAAACCCTGGCTAATAATGTCACTCCACTCTCATGCACCAAAAAACAGGCATATATAAGACATGAGGAAGTATGTGAGGCTTAGGTGCTACATCAGTCTGTAATGAGGGTGACAATTTTGTTTGGTGGTGAGGCTATAACAATTAATGTAAGTTAGGTATTTGTGCAACATCTGTACACTGTTTAGCCCCATCCCTACTTGCAGAATGAAAAATCCCCCCTCCCCCCAATGAGGGCCACCCAGTATCCCAGTGGCAGTGTTGTCATGCTGGCTTCTCGGGTGAAGAAGTGAACCAGGGACACCGATGATAGCACAGCTGGCATGGAGTACTGTTGCCTAAGGCAGCATGTCCTAGTCTGGAGAGGGATGACTGTCACTACAGTGACCCTGGCTCAGCAGGCCAGGCAGCTTGGGAAACACTGCATGCATGTAAGGCCAGCAATGGGTTGTGCACACAGCTGCAGCATTGGGGAAGGGATATATAAATCATTAGAGGAAAATGGAGGCTACAGAGTGAGGCTAACAACCCAGCACCACTGGGACCCAAGCCTCAAGTTGCTCCTATCAGAATGTGCACCAAACAGGGCCATGCCCCAGGGTAGGGTGGAGGCGCTAGAAGCAGGTCATAAGGTGATGGGTTGCCTGGAATGGAGGTCTGAAGAACGGTGTGAGGCCAGGCAAATAAAAAGCTTGACAGAGCCCCCCCCCCAAAAAAAACCCACCAGAATTGCAGTGTATACCTACTTATCTTAATGAAATCAGAGAAATACATTGTGTCCTCAGGCCTGCAACCACTTGCCACTGGTGTACTGCAAGGTTTAATGCTTGGTCCACTACTCTTCAGTCTATTTGTCAACAAGGTCCCCGACACTTGTATCCACTCCAAGTGTTACTATATGCCAGTGACACAGTCTTCACCTCCCACCATGATCTGAAGTCCCTGGACTGCAACCTGCAATCTGACTTTGGCCAGGTCTGCATCTGGTTCTCTGCAAACAGGCTGGCCATCAATGCCCCAAAAAACAAATCCCTCTTATTCAGTAGCACACATGCCCTTACGGGCTGTCCTGAGCTCCACATCACAACTCCTGCAGGGAACCCCATGAAACAGGTCCAGGTCTTCAAGTATCTGGGCATACATCTGGATGAAGCCCTGTCCTTCATTGTTCACATTGGCTCTGGTCAAGACTATCCACCAGCAACTCGGTCTGCTATACAGAAACCATTCTATCCTCATCCCTAATGTGAAAAAAACTCCTTGTCTCCAGCCTTATAGTCTCAGTGTGGCCATCTACTCTGCTGCTAGTAGTACAGTCCTCGAAATAATTTCACTTTCTTTCAACAGGGCCTGCAGATTTACACTGATCAGGAAAGCGGACTCCCATTATGACCTCTACGCTAACACCAGCTGGCTTCCTTTCCACCTTCAGGTCAACCTCAAGAAAGTCCTACTCTGCAAGAGAGCTCTTCTGAGCTGCTGCCACCACTGCCAGGCACTTGGTAAATACTCAAGGTGCCGAGAAGCCAGATAACACCCAGAAAAACAGGTTACTCGCCTGTAACAGTAGTTCTAGGAGTGGTATATGTTTCATAGGTAGTATAACGCTAATAGACTCAAGGTCCTTAACAGCTTGCCAGAATCAATCCTTAATTTAAAAGTGAAATACCTTATTCCCATAGTACCTATCCAAACTATTCTTAAATATATTCATGTTAGAACTACCAACGGTATTAGTTGGAAGATCATTGCAAGATGTTACCACTCTCTGACTATACCAAAACCTTTGTTGGTTTTGATTTGATTTTCAACGTAAAAGCTGTCTATTATGTTTCTTAGAACTAGTCCAGCTTGTACTATATTGAAATCCCATCTCAGCCATAAGTAAATCATTGTCCAGTAGTCTATATAACAGACATGGATCACCTCTATGCCTCCTGTAGTATAGGCAAGGCCCCTGGAATTCTGTGGTTCTGCGGTTGCGGAATTTACTGCAGAATTTGCATCATGCCGCAGAATATATATAGTGCCGCAGAATTCATTGTTTTTGGTGAATTTTCATATAAATATACTGTTTTTCCATAGTGTCAGGCTTTCTTTCATACCTCGTTTATCCTGAAGCCCCTCCTCAATGCTCAGCATATGATGTCGTCGATGATATCACATCATATTTAGCCAATGACAGGACTGCATTCTGTCAGAGAAATGAATAAATCATGCCGCAGAAATCAGAAAATGTTGCCGTAGAAGTCAAGGAGCCCTACTGCAGAAATCAGAAAATTCTGCTGCAGAACATCGGGGCACTGAGTATAGGGAATATAAGTTAAAGGAGAAGACTCCTGTATATTTATGATTTGGACATGTCTGATGTATTTATTACACATTACATCAAGTACTGTACATATGACAATAAGAGATCAGCCATTTCTTCTGTTGCGACACATCTAGAGTTTGAGGCTCTGACACAAGGTAGTAAAATTTCAATTACGCCTTCATTTACATGCAAATGAGTCACTTGTAATACAGCCCCTCCCATTCCTTGATGTCACTGCAGCAACAGTGCAGAACAAAACATAAGGGTATCAATGCTGTCTATCCTGATTTTAGTTTAAGTTTGCAATGGCTTAAGACAGTTCTGTCATGCAACTCACACAGGGAGTGGTACTTGTAGCCTTAATACTGCATTTGTAGAGCAACTAATACATCTAATAGTATTTCATTCACAGGAATCAAAAGCTATTCCTGTGTACTGCTCATTTCTCTCTGTGAGACAGTTGTAACATGTTGTGGAAAGCAGTAGACTGAATCAGTTAATCAACCAATCAATTGAGCAATCAGTCACTCTGTAGTGAACCAGGTGTAACCCCTCACCCCTGCCTTTTTAGCAAAATGACAGGTGGCATGCTGTTGAAGCTAACAGCAGTACCTGGTGGGGACTGGGTTCGGGGAGGATGAGGTTACTCGGCACAGGGGACCTAGGTTTGGCTACTCTGAACAGGGGCACCCAAGTAAATCTGAACACAGGAAGCAATAACTAATGTCCAGAACCAGGAATGGGATTCTTCAGTGTGGCTTTTATTCACATCCAAGCTGAACAAACAAAGTATAGACGGACCCCCACGGGGCTACATTTCCTGGTAATGCAGGTTAGAGACAACAGAACACTATCACCATTTCCAGCCCTCAGGCTCTAAACCCACCAGGCACACAGCCCGGACTTGCACGCAGCTTTGGGTACACAGCCCGACTTGTACACTACTTGGGTTTTCCCCACTGGTCCGGCTCCCCCACCAACCACTTGATCCGCGGTCCATTTGAGGAATGAACCAATTATCCTGTTGTGGCTCCCCAAACCACACTAGAGTCTGACTCCTAGAGAGAATTTTCCTTACAATCCCTTGTCTGGGTACTTCCCTCATCACTGGCCAAGTGCCTGAGGTAAAGTCGAAATCCACAGAAGAAATCCGTAGAGGTGGACCTGGTCACTAAAGATGGGGGGCTACCCACCTCCAGCTCCCACAGCCCATATCCGTCCATTTCTCTGGAAACTGAACAATTGTTTTACTGAACTTTCAAATGTAGATTCTGGGTAGATGTCTGTCACATCTCCTCCACATATCATTTGCATCCCAACAAGCTCTGGACTTGAACCTACTTTTAATTTGCTTAGCCCATTACTCTAGGCTTCCACTATTTTAGTAGTTCAATCCCCACATTGGTCACACAAGTCCCAGGGTGAAAAACATAGGCCCTTTTAGCAAGACCAGACACTCACCTTCACGTTGCTGGTGCCCCACAGGCAACTCACAAATCTTCTTGTTCTCCCAAATAAACTCTGGAACACATAGGCAGCTTTTCCTTTACAAGCAGAACTAGGGGGTTGTCCCAGGAATCTGCAGGGAACTCTTTCCTGTCCCCCCGAAGGGAGGGGGCACTGAGACCCGAAAACAGCAGTCTCCACCACTTCAATTATCTTCTGTCTCTCTCTCTTTAAGGTGTAGACACACACCCTTTCAAACTAAAAGTAGCCCTCTGTCAGGGCTGAGGCTCCTAGAGCCTTCACTGAGTTGCGTTCTCAGTGAACTCCCAACTTCACACATACTCACTGAAGACTGACTTCAAAACTTCCCAACGTTCTATGCCAACTCCCTTGCTGCAGATTCCAATGTGGCTCATGCAGCTGCGATAGTTCTGTTGGTGTCATCCCTCAGTCTCAGTTGAGACTGAGAACAGAGTGAGACAGTGTGAAACCCATTTAACTGGAGTTTCACAAGCTGCCTTCCCTGCCTACCACTAGGTCTGACTGGGATTCTAGTAACCCCAGGTAACAAGGGGGTTACACTCACCCTTGACCAGGAAAATGACTGTCCGCAGTCATTATTTACCCAGCCTTAGGCCATCCCACTCTATGTGCTACCTGCGGAGGGGGGTGATCAGGCCCCCTCCTACCATGTGCAAGCACAGGCAGGCAACAGTATGACCTAGAGGCCTTTAGCCGACATATCAGCCTCTACACTATCCACTTACTATGGACACCTAGTGGCTCTGGTAGAACCATCCAGAGCATAGCCCTGATAGATCAGCACTGCGGCCCCTACTGCAGGTCAGGGCCACAGCCTGTCAATCCCTCCTAACCCTCTAGGGAAAACCTATCTGCCTTTAACCTAATACCCCCAAAAACAAAAACAACCCGGGGACCTCCCCGACCTTGGGCAACCTGCAACCACACACCATTAAAATACCATATTTTATACCATGTTACCATCTCCTCCCTACCCCCACAACCACACCTGTGGAAGGAAAGGGTTAATACAGTAATAATAATAACACCACCACAATACTTTAAATTTCTACACACTAAAGCACTGATGAGGAACTCCGATGAGCTCCTCCTCCTCTTCTTGTCTTCTCTTCTGTCTTCCCAGGAACACCTGTAAGAAAAAGAAAGACAACACACACTGCTAATCTGCACACACAGTCTACCTAAAACCCCTACCATTAAAACACTGAAAAATCCCAAAAATATTTTCTTTTTTAGAAAAAGGTAGAAAAACAGTATTTACATTAGAAAACAATGACATTATTTTCGATACACATTTGGGGGGATGGAGTGCCCTAAAAGTCCCAGCTAGTGACCACAATGCCCGAAGGATAGTCCAATAAAGAGTCTCTCCTGGGCCGGAGCCCGGTGAAGCACAGTTCTAACAGGCCAAAGTCCCGAAGGGGAGAGTCTTTGAGGACAGTTCACACATTTTGAAGTATGCTAGTGTAGGGTGTGTACTGCAATGTCATAAAGATAGAAAAGTTCGTACTTACCAGCCACTTGTAGTATGGAAATTTTTAACCGACCTGCACCTCTGACGAAGACTCTCCCTGGCAGCATTTCTTCCAATACAGCTGGGCGGACATCTTCCGGGAACCACAGGAGGGCACATCTGGGAACAGCTGGGCTGATGTCATCTCTGGAGATGGAACCTTAGAACAGAAAGAAAAAGAAAACAGCTGGTCTGACGTCATCCGATTACCAGGCGATGGCTCAGGATACAGCTGGGCTGGTGTCCTCTCTGGATCTGAAGTCATCTGGTGGGCCAGTCGATGGATTCTGGAAAGGCCAGTACACTGTAGAAATGAAGAATGTGGGGCACCTGAGTCCTGGATGTCCATATTGGCGAATCAATAAAGGCACTTCACAGTCTGGTGTGGCAGTATTGACTACCACTGCTCGGCTGTCCATTTAGTGGGCACGGGCACATTTGCTGGGAGGTCATTGCACTGAGGCCAATAGTACCGGGGGTCAGGAACTTGAATTATTACCCCGTCTGGGCGCACATAATTCACACAGTGGGAGATTTCATGTCCCTCTCCATCCACTATTCTCACTCTGTCCATAAACAGTGTCCTGCCTCTCTTCCACTGGGTATACTTCTCGTGAAACAGTCTGTTTCACATGCTTGTTGGCCCCAGCATGCACACTTTTCATTGCTTCATCCCAGATCCAGGATTTCCTGCTGTTCTCAATCTCCTCCCAGACTTTCCGAGGAAATGTAGGAAAGGTCATACCATAGATCTCATTTGCCTCCTACGAACCAGTCTCTCCTCTTTACTTGCTTTGGTCAATCTGAGACTGCTGGCCTGGCTTGGGGGTGGCCAGTCCTGGTTCTGCCAGCTTCACATCCTTAAAGAAATTAGAAACAGATCCCTGACTTCTTCCTCTTGTGAAGCCAGGGCAGTGGCATCACCACTTTCTTCTATGAATTCCTCTGAGGCAAGATCTTGAGGCTGTGTGCCCGTTCCTTTTTCACAAGGCCACATAGGTTCCCCCTCATCTTCCTCTTCACTGAGGATCTGAGCCCAGGAGTGAGCAGTCGTCCTCACTCCTGAGACTATCCACTCATCACTAGGCGCGGAGGTCGACACCTTGCACTCAAAGGCCTCCCGCATCTCATCTTCGCCTAAGAGACTTGGGCTAGGCCCCCCCCCGGGGTCTATTGATGCTTTATCCGAACTTCCAGTCTGGGATCCAGCATCTGAAACTTCAACTTCTGGTTCTGTCTCTAACTCTGCACCCTCTAGCTTTGTGCCACACTCCCCCGAGGGGCCTTCCTCCACAGGCTCTGCCTGGTGCTGTGTGCTGCCAACTGCAGATTCCTGAACCTTTGTCCATGTGGGAACCAACCGAATTTGAGGCGCTTTATACAAGCCATATTTTTCTAGGCATCCAGCACAGTGAGGAATCATGAAGACGTCCCTTCCAGCTCTCAAGCATATTTGACATACATGCACTGGAAAACCAGGAAACGCCACATGAGGAGGCAACTGTCCTCCATAGCACCACTTTTCAATATCCCTCAGTCTATTTACTGCTGCTGTTACTGCAACCCGGGCATAATCCGGATAGTGAGCTGGTCCTGAGGCCATAACTGCAGAAAACAAACAAAAGTTCACTGTAACATAGTCCCACTTTACTGAACACACTCTTTAGTTGTAAAATGGCTCCTCTGCTGCTGTGTTTACTTTACTACCCCACCCTGTAATGGCGGCGGCAGCACTCCTGTGCATCAACATTCAGAATCTTGGTCAAGCCACTGCGCACCCGATTTACACAAACTACTGATAACTTTTGCTCAAACTGCACAACTTGCTCTGTTCTTGCTTTAAACACATTTACAGGATTTTCCACGGACTTTTTACATGCTGGTAACATTTATTTGATTAACAGTCCCTTAAAGCTTCAGGTTTTTAGCACAGGATTGCCTGTATTACTAGTGCTGCACATTGGCTACAACCCACAGTCTCTCTCTCTGGCTTCAAACTTTAAACTGAGGCTGAATTCATTACTATGCACACAGTCAATGGCTTAACAGACTTGCACTTGCTGGCAGGACTTGACACAGTCGTTACTTGCAAAGCGACTACACTGCTGTACACACATTTATATGGCATAGGGCAGAAAATCACTGTTTGAGCAGTTTTTAGGTTGTTACTGTTATCAGTAGCAGTTTGCTGCGATGGGGAAAAACGTCCTGCAGCCAGTTCTTGAAGGACTCATAACAGAAACGGGCGGGCAGTCCTGCCGATTGTCTTTTCAACCACCAAACTTGTAATTCCGACGATCGATTAGTGGGTTGAGCCCAATTTTAAACTAGAAAGTCTATTTTTACAAGTTTACAGCGATTTTAACACTCCGTGATGCTCCTCCACTAGCCAGTACACGCACTCCACTCACACTCCCTCTCAAATGCTGGGGCAGTCACTGTAGAGCTGACTGAGGGGCGGGACTGATCTCAGCCTGACCAATCACAGAACGCCATGCAAATAAGCCTCTTCTTCCTCACGAGGGCTCTTACCCTCACGGCGATCATCGAGCAGGAAAATTTAAACTGCAGAACACAACTTTTTTTCTTTACCAACTGACTCCACAGTGGGAGCCCATTTCAGCCATTTAACATAGCCATTACACCTGCAAGTCTCTCAGTTCTTTCAGAAAGCATTTCCAACGTCCAGGGCACAATTTTCCTGTTGTTACCCTAGTCTTACACACTTTTGTTTACCACAGTTCATTTTAAATGCATTTCCAATGTCCAGAGCACAATTTTCCTGTTGCTACCCCTAGTCTTCCACACTTTTCTTTACCATAGTTCATTTTTAAAGCAGGCAAAAATGCTGTAAACAATTTTGATGCAGGACAAGGGCACACTCTCTGGCTTTACTGCTCCTTAGTAAACAGTTGGCAATTTTAAACAGCAGCACAAGATCCACAGCACACATCAACACACACTAGTTACTAGCTTCAGCTTTTTGGGCTACCCACTGCCAGATAGCCAAAGCGCTAGCCCCCTTGCCCAAGCACCTTCCTCCCAGAACAAAATCCAAAGCGGTGCCTCCATTTTTGTAACCCCTCACCCCTGCCTTTTTAGAAAAATGACAGGTGGCATGCTGTTGAATCTGACAGCAGTACCTGGTGGGGACTGGGTTCGGGGAGGATGAGGTTACACGGCACAGGGGACCTAGGTTTGGCTACTCTGAACAGGGGCACCCAAGTAAATCCGAACACAGGAAGCAATAACTGTAATGTCCAGAACCAGGAATGGGATTCTTCAGTGTGGCTTTTATTCACATCCAAGCTGAACAAATGAAGCATAGACGGACCCCCATGGGGCTACATTTCCTGGTAATGCAGATTTGAGACAACAGAACACTTTATCACCATTTCCAGCTCTCAGGCTCTAAACCCACCAGGCACACAGCCCAGACTTGCATGCAGCTTTGGGTACACAGCCCGACTTGTACACTTGGGTTTTCCCCACTGGCCCAGCTCCCCCCACCGGCCACTTGATCCGCGGTCCATTTGAGGAATGAACCAATTATCCTGTTGTGGCTCCCCAAACCACACTAGAGTCTTTGACTCCTAGAGAGAATTTTCCTTACAATCCCATGTCTGGGTACTTCCCTCATCACTGGCCAAGTGCCTGAGGTAAAGTAGAAATCCACAGAAGAAATCCGTAGAGGTGGACCTGGTCACTAAAGATGGGGGGCTACCCACCTCCAGCTCCCACAGCCCATACCCGCCATTTCTCTGAAACTGAACAATTGTTTTACTGAACTTTCAAATGTAGATTCTGGGTAGACGTCTGTCACATCTCCTCTACATATCATTTGCATCCCAACAAGCTCTGGACTTGAACCTACTTTTAATTTGCTTAGCCCACTACTCTAGGCTTCCACTATTGTAGTAGTTCAATCCCCACATTGTCACACAAGTCCCAGTGTGAAAAACATAGGCCCTTTTAGCAAGAGCAGACACTCACTCTCACGTTGCAGGTGCCCCACAGGCGACTCACAAATCTTCTTGTTCTCCCAAATAAACTCTGGAACACATAGGAAGCTTTTCCTTTACAAGCAGAACTAGGGGGTTGTCCCAGGAATCTGCAGGGAACCCTTTCCTGCCCCCCCAAAGGGAAGGGGCACTGAGACCCGAAAACAGCGGTCTCCACCACTTCAATTATCTTCTGTGTCTCTCTTTAAAGTGGAGACACACACCCTTTTAAACTAAAAGTAGCTCTCTGTCAGGGCTGAGGCTCCTAGAGCCTTCACTGAGCTGCTTTCTCAGTGAACTCCCAACTTCACACACTCACTGAAGACCGACTTCAAAACTTCCCAACGTTCTATGCCAACTCCCTTACTGCAGATTCCAATGTAGCTCATGCAGCTGCGATAGTTCTATTGGTGATGTCATCCCTCAGTCTCCGCTGAGACTGAGAACAGAGTGAGACAGTGTGAAACCCATTTAACTGGAGTTTCACAAGCTGCCTGTCCTGCCTACCACTAGGTCTGACTGGGATTCTAGTAACTCTGGGTAACAAGGGGGTTACACAGGTGAACACCCTTGAGAGGATTCATTTACATGGTAGGCTTGAGCAGTTTCCCAAAGGATCACACAAGACTCAATTCTTCCTTTGCACAAATTATACACTCCCCTTTCAGCAGCCTGAAAGTGGAGAGCTAAATCACTTACTTTATAAAGTGTATTGTTTTACATTTCAAATGCTCTTTACATCTGGGTTCTGACTGGAAATACCAAGACACAGAATGCATATGACATGGGAGGAATGAGCTAAGCAAATACAGAGTACTACAAACACTGAGACCGATTAGTTTATTTACCTACAACAGCTGAGGTGTAGCATCTGATTTGTGAGGGACATCCTACTTCAAATGCTGGCATTACAAAGGGGGCTGCCACAGCTTGTTTTCAGTACCTTCAAAGTGAAGTGCTGTAGCTCTCACATCACTGCTAATGATTTATAATGGGAATGGGGGCACTGTTAGTCATGGACCTGAGGGGCCATCACAGTTCCCAATGAGGTTAGGGGAACTTAAGGGTTAGAGAGTAAGGGACTTTAGCAGGATTTGAACCAGAGTTTCCCAGTTCTTGTGCCTGTGCTTTAACCACTAGATTATCCTTCTTCCATGTGCTGCAGCTGATATTGTCCTGGTAACCTATTCCTTGTTATAGCTGAACTCTATTGCCTTACAGCAGCCATCTAATCACTGACTGCCTAGTTACAAAGGGAAAGGGGCATTTTTGCAAGGTTGTGTCTCACTGCTGGTGTCGATCAAAACAGAGAATGTTAACATACACAGAACATAATACAACAGCTATATAATACCACTTAAGACTCTTGTTGTACCCAGAGTCATTTACTAGGTAAACTGTTTTTGCTAACAGAAATATTAACACAACACATACAGGCACTTCCTTATAGGCATACTGTATATACATGTCAAATCAGTGCTGAATCAAACTCATATGGTCCTAGTCCCTATTAATCCTGCACTTCAGGATGTGCACAGCACTTAAAGAGCTCCCCATTACTCAAGTGGGGGACCAAACATTGTGGGTTCTGTTTACTGGTGGAACAGCATTTAGTGCAGCACCATTATCTGTTGCTCTGATTACATCATCCTTCAGCAGTATTGATGGTAAAATGGAGGACAAACACATTGATAACTTCTGGGGGCTGTATATTTTTATTTATAATCTAGATTTGGACAGCAATAGGACTGCTGGCAACTAGAGGAGGAACCCAACAGTTACACATAAGGAGTTGGGAAAATATGGGTGTGAAACTATGGGAGACTTCCTCTTTAAGGGGATTTAATCTTTCAATACAAGGTAGATTTTTTAAACCATACACTGACTTAGTGAATCTATGCTGCACACCTTCCAATAACTTTATATCCTCTCGGTTCTGTGGTGACCATACCCGTGCACAGTAGGCCAGGTGGGGCCCTAACCAGGGCATTATACAATGGAAGAAGTACATTTTTGTTCCTACTTGCTATAGGTCCGAAAATACAGTTGAGGTTTTGATTAACTTTCTTAACTTGGACTCTGCAATGGGACTTAAACTCAAGATCATTCGTGATGGTTATTCCCAAATCTCTTTCCTCGACAGTGACCTCAAGGGGGATGTTAAATAATTTACAGAACATCTTCCAGTTTGTACTACCAAAGTGCATGATCTTGCACTTAGTATTTAGTTCTAGTTTGTTTCTAGCTGTCCATTCCAATATCTAATCAAAGGCCCCCTGTAGGGCTTTGGTATGTCCTTGTGTATTAACCACTGTCCCTATCCTATAATCACTTCAGGAGGGCTGACTTTGCCAAAATGGGTGATTGTCTAAGGAATGCACTAGCAAATGGGCAGGAAGGAGGGGTGGAAGAACAATGGGGAATAATAAAAACTGCCATCACAGAGGTAACAAGCCTTTGTGTGAAGCAAACAAAACAAAATGATGTAAGAAACCACTATGGTTCTCAAAGGAGGTGGCAGTGAAGGTTCAAGAGAAAAAGAAAGCACTCAGACAGTACAAGGAATCACAGAAGGAGCAGGACAGAGAATTGTATCAGTTAAAGCAAAAGGAAACTGGGAAGGCAGTCAGAACAGCAAAGGCCCAAACTGAGGAAAAGATAGCCAACTCAGTTAAGAGGGGGGATAAAACCTTTTTTAGGTACATCAGGGAGCAAAGGAAGACTAAGGAAGGGATAGTGAGGTTTAATAAAGGGAAGGGGGTGGGCAGAGGGTGATGGTGAAAAGGCAGAGATACTAAAAAAATATTTTTGCTCAGTATTTACAGATGAAGAGGGGGAGGTACCTAAAACAAACAATAGAAACACTCTGGATACAGAAGTTTATACCAGCCCATTTACAGAAGAAAGAGTTCTGAAAGAACTCTTAAAACTGAAGGTGGACAAAGCAATGGGGCCTGATGGGATTCATCCCAGAATTCTAAAAGAACTAAAGGTAGAACTAGTGACACCACTGACTACCCTCTTTAACAAATCATGAGAGGATGGGGTGGTACCCGAGGACTGGAGGAGGGCAGATATGATTCCCCTTCACAAAAGTGGGAGCAGGGCAGAAGCAGGAAACTACAGACCTGTTAGTTTAACCTCAGTGATAGGGAAAATGATGGAATCACTTCTGAAGGGAAGAAATGTTGAGTACCTAGAGGCCAGAGGGGCACAGGACCCAAGGCAGCATGGATTCACAGCAGGAAGGTTATGCCAGACGAATCTAATAGATTTCTTTGACTGGGTGACCAAAGTAGTAGATCAGGGAGGGGCTGTGGACATGGCCTACCTAGACTTTAGCAAGGCATTTGACTCAGTCCCACACAAAAGATTAATATACAAGTTAGCCAGCCTGGGAGTGGGTCCCAAGATGATAGCCTGGGTAAAGAATTAGCTGGAGAATAGGACACAGAGGGTAATAGTAAATGGAGTCCACTCCGAAGAAAGGGGGGTTACTAGTGGGGTGCTGCAGGGTTCAGTATTAGGACTGGTCCTCTTCAATGTCTTTATAAGCAACATTGCAGAAGGACTGGAAGGAAAAGTATGTCTCTTTGCAGATAACACAAAGATCTGCAACAGAGTTGATGCACAAGGTGGGGTGGAAAGGATGAGAAGGGATTTGGCAAGGTTAGAGGAATGGTCAAATGTATGGCAGCTTAGATTTAATGCTAAGAAGTGCAAGGTAATGCACCTGGGAAACAAAAACCCAGGGGAAGAGTACACAATGGGGGGTGAGATACTAACAACAACAAAAATGGAAAGGGACCTTGGGGTAGTCATATCAGATGACTTAAAGGTGGGCAAGCAATGTGAGAGGACAGTAAAGAGGGCTGGGGGGATACTGGGATGCACAGGGAGAGGCATCACCAGTAGAAAACAGGAAGTTATCCCTCTGTACAGACAGCTGGTGAGACCCCATCTGAAGTAGTGTGTGTAGTTCTGGAGACCCAATCTCCGCAAGGACATAGATAAGATGGAAACTGTCCAGAGGAGGGCAACTAAAACAATGCAGGGTCTGCACCGGAAGACATATGAAGAGAGACTAAAGGAGCTTAATATGTATAGCCTCGAGGAAAGGAGGGAGAGGGGGGACATGATAGAAACTTTCAAGTACCTCAAGGGAATCAACAAAGTCCAAGACGGTAGCATCTTTAAAAAAAGACGTGGGCAAGAACAAGGGGGCACAATTTGAAGATAGAGGGGGTGTGGCTCAGAGGTAATGTAAGGAAGTATTTTTTCACAGAGAGGGTTGTGGATGCATGGAACGGCCTTCTGGAGGAGGTTGTGGAGTCAAAAACAGTGGTTGACTTCCAAGCATGCATGGGACAGCCATAAGGCAATTCTAGGGGTTGGGGGTAGAAAGAAGTAGGCTGCTGGTTAACTAGGATCTGCAGCTTATCCATTAGGTAGGGAAATGGGCAGACTGGGTGGGCCAAGCAGTCCTTATCTGCCATCAAATTCTATGTTTCTATGTTTCATCAGCAAATTTATATAACCAGATGTTAGGATTATTCAGTTTTAAAGTAGTGATATAAACATTGAAGAGGCTTGGGCCCGGAACAGAGCCCTGTGGGACCCCACTAATGATAGGAGCCCCGCTGGATAAAACCCCATTTATTGCCACCCTCTGCCTTCTGCCCTGGAGCCAACCTGACACCCAATTACAGATGTTCTTATTAAGATTAATCCCCTCTAGCAATGTTAATTCGTAATGGGGCAATTTATCAAACGCCTTGGTAAAATCTAAATAAATCACACACTGTATTGCCCATATACAGTTCATGGTTAACATGTTCGTAAAAAAACAATATATTTGTTTGACATGATCTTAGCTTAGTAAACCCATGCTGTGTTTGGTCAATCAAGTTATTGTTTTTGACATGATCTAAAATAAGATCTTTAATCCTTCCATAATTTTACCTATCAGGGAGGTCAAACTGATGGGCCTAAAATTTTCTGGTTTTTGTTCTTGCCCCCTTTAAAATGGGGACTGTTGTGGCTAGTTTCCAGTCATTAGGGACTATTCCAGAGTCCAAAGAAGTCTGCTTTATGTGGGTGATTGATGGGGCCAATAAATCTGCTAGTTCCTTCAAGACTCTTGGGTGCATTTCATCAGGGCCTGATGATTTATTGACATTAAGCTTGTTCAAGCATTCTAGCGTATCTTTAGGGTCAAGGGTTATTCTTCCTGGTATTGATGACTCCTTACCATTATACTTAGCAGTGTTACCCCTATTGTATATTGAACAAAAATACTTATTTTGTATATTGGTCATTTCAGTAGCTGTGACTACTAGCCCTTCATCATTAAAAAAGATCCAATTGTACTGTGTATGGTTTTAGTGTTATTAATGCAGGAAAAAAGGGCTTTTTAATTATCCTGTACTTTATTTGCCAGATTGACTTCAAATTGTGGCGTAGGTTTTTTATGTGAACGTTGACCTTTTTCAGATAAGTCTTATAGGATTGGTAAGTCTCAGGTGATTTAGTCTATTTTTTACGTAGCCTTTTTTTTTTTTGTTAATTAAATGTTTTGTTGTGGTATTCATCCAGGCTGATTTAACTCTTTCTATTGATGTTATACTTCAGAGAACTAGGTACATGTTTGAGAACCAAACTTTCCACTTTAGTTATCAATGAATCCCACATACCCGGAACATTTTTATTTTCAAAGTCCTGGATCCAATCCCAGTGCGAAAGTGTTCTTTTCATACTGGGGAAGTCAGCTTTGTTAAACTTTAATTTTATAGTGGCAGTAGAAGGACTGGGGTTTAGGATTTCACTAATAGTGAAGTGAAGAGAGTTATAGTGTATGAGAGAGTGCTGTTGTGTATAGAAATCGATGACTGGAATCAGTCTGTTGTGCGTTAGTAGTGACGTCAAACTCCTGTTGTGCTTCACTGATGACGTCACTACTAACGCACATCAAATCAGTGCTCGCGCTGAAATCTCCTCAGTAATGCCGACCGTTGCCAGTGCTGTCACCTAGTAAGCAGACCTCCGAGTGGATGCCCTGAAAACAGCAACAGATAAGACCATTTTACGTGTCTCTCTCCCTAGGCTACTTGTTTATTTTGAAAAAAAAAGCATTCTCGCTAATCACGATGCCGCTGTATGCGAGTGCTTTCTCATACACTATAAAAGATTGTGTATGAGCAGGCATACACAGACAAGGGTATGCTTGAAATCTTGAGGCTCTTTGGTGACAGGAGACTCCCTGGCTGTGCTCTCGAGGTCTACTGTCACCAAGGAAACCTCTCAATGCAAGCATACCCTCGTTGTGTATGCCTGCTCATACACATTCCTCTATATGGTCATTACTAGCTAACAGACTTAACTTGGACTGCTTTAACTGTGGCTCCCATATTTTTCAAAATTAGGTCCAGTATGTTATCCCCTCTGGTGCTGTCATGAACCCTTTGTTCTAATCCCACCTGATCCATAGTATCAATATACTGCATATTGATGGTACTTATTCCATGCCCATTTTCCCAATCTATATTGGGCAGGTTTAAATGTCCTGCCAGTAGCATTCAGTCAGCTGGGTTCAGATCCCTAATGACCTTTAGTATTTCCGTGTCGTTATCTATTGATGTAGCAGGTGGCCTGTATAATAATAATAATAATTTTATTTATATAGCGCCTTTCACTGTATCAAGGCGCTGAACAAGTTAAAAGCTTCAACATACAATACAAAGCATCAAAAACCATGAACATTATAAAATATATCATAAAAACATAATAAATTACAATAAAATTTCACACATTTTACAATACATTTAACTTTCCAAGAAGGCCATTCTCCACAAATGAGTTTTCAATTCCTTCTTAAATATCTCCCACGGAGGTGCATTCCGTAACCGGCATGGTAGAGAATTCCAAAGAGTGGGTGCAGCATGAGAAAATGCTCTGCTGCCAGAGGATTTCAAACTCACCTTGGAATCTTAATAATCTCCCATCACGAAAGTGGAGTGGATCGGCCGGGGCAGTAAGAGACCAGCAGGTCTTTCAGACAGGATGGACCCTGATCACGAAGGGCTTTAAAAGTCAATAAAATGACTTTAAAGGTGATCCGCCACCGTATTGGGAGCCAGTGCAGCTCGTGCAGCACTGGGGTAATGTGATAGGACCTGCTTGTCCCAGTCAAAACCCGGGCTGCCGCGTTCTGCACAAGCTGTAGGCGGCGGATTTCAACCCCAGAAAGCCCAAAGTAAAGGGCGTTGCAGTAGTTGAGGCGCGAGGACACAAAGGCATGGACCAATGTTGACAGAGTCAGACGGAACAAGGTGCTTAACCCGGGCAATATTCCTAAGATGGTAAAAGGAAGTCCTGATGACGGCTGACACTTGGGATTGAAAAGTCAGCCTATCATCAAGAATCACCCCAAGGTTGCACACCCGTTCAGAGGCCAGTAGTGACACACCGCCAAGAAAAATTCCAGAAGGCGCGCCAGCACACGACCTCTCAATCTGACCACCCGGGTCCACGACCAAAACCTCAGTTTTCTCAGAGTTCAACTTTAGCCAACTAGAATCCATCCAGTCTTGGATTTCCCCAAGACAGTTATTAAACACCGAGAGAGCTCCATCCTGGTCGGGTGCAAAAGACAGGTATAGCTGGGTATCATCTGCATAGCAGTGAAACCTCAGCCCATACCATCTTATAATGTTTCCGAGGGGCAGCATGTACACTGCAAATAACATGGGCGACAGCACAGAACCCTGAGGCACTCCACACAACAAAGACTGGGCCGGAGGAAAAAATCCCCGACACAACTCTTTGAGATCTCCCAGTGAGGAATGAATTGAACCATTTCAAAACGGTTCCAGACATTCCACAAATTTGCCCCAGGCGTGCTAGCAACACCATGTGATCCACAGTGTCAAAAGCTGAAGAGAGATCAAGGAGGACCAAGATAGAACGTCTCCTTTGATCCCTCCCCCTCAGAAGATCATTTAGCACCTGAACCAGCGCAGTCTCGGTGCTGTGTCTTTTACGGAAACCAGACTGGAAGGATTCGTAGATACTATGGAGGGTTAAATGGTCATCTGATCTGTGCAGCTATTGACTTTTCGATAACCTTCCCAATAAAGGGAAGGTTAGAGATGGGTCTGTAGCTGGAAAAACAGTCTGGGTCCAAGGAAGCTTTCTTCAAGAGGGGTGTCACCACCGCCTCTTTCAGGGAGCTAGGAAACTCACCTGACTCCAAGGAGCACCAGACAATTAGCGCCAGAACTGGACCAATGATGTCTACACAACCCAAAATTAGGGTAGTCGGTCCAGGATCCAAGGCGCAGCTTGTAGGGCGCACACTATGGATGATCCTCATAATATCCACAAACTCAGGTCGACAAAAGGAACTCCAGGAGAAGCAAGGTCCTGTGCTCTCACATACTCCTACCACGTCACCCTTAGAGGTTGTCGGACACAAGTCCGCCCTGATGTCAGCCACCTTAGTTGCAAAGTATCAAGCGAGCTCATCGCACTCAATTTGCGAAAAGGCTTTCCGAACTTGCAGACAGGCTGGGTTGCACAGTCTATCTACAGTTTGGAACAGCTGAGCCAGTCGATTCTGAGCAACTGCAATCTCCCTGGACAGGAATTCTGCCTTCTTATGGGTGATTGCAGATTGATAGCTGGTATAATGTTCAATCAATCTAAGACGGTCGGCATCAAGGGCGGACTTGCGCCAGCAGCGCTCTAACCTTCGCCCTTGTCTCCGCATCTCCCTCAGAGTCCCATCAAAACCAAGGGGCCCTGGGGTGACGGGAAAGAGGGCACTCGCGGATAGGAGCAATAGAGTCCAGGGCAACTGTGATGGCCTCATCATAGGCCAGCACCAGTGCCTCTGGACTACTGCCCACCAACCCAAGGGATAGGTCAAGGACCGCCGCTAGGCCTTGTGGAGTAACATTCCGTAATGGGCGGTACCTGACCATCTCCACAGGGGCTGGCCTTCTGAGGGGGGGGTGTGTGCAAAAATTGAACCTCATGATGTGGTGGTCAGACCAAATGACTGGTTCCACCCCCATATCGGATGCATCAATCCCAAGAAGGAAGACCAAGTCGAGAGAGTGTCCAGATTTGTGTGTAGCAGTGGAAACTATCTGTGTGAGGCCCAAAGAAGACATTAATTGGAGGAAGTGTTTACCAAATTGTGAGAGTTCATCGTCCACCCAGGCGTTGAAGTCACCCAGCACCATCAATCTGGGTGACTCAAATGACATGTCGACGAGGAAGTCGACCACTTCCTGTAAGCAAAGTTTCCCATCTCTGGGTGGACGGTAGATGAGAACGATTCGAACGCCTACACCTGTGCACTCAAAGGACTCAGCCTCACCCACTACCACATTCGAGAAGCCCAATTCAGTCTTAAAACAGACTGCAACCCCCCCTTCCCTACGGTCCAATCTCAGGCGGTGTATCAGAGTACCCGGTTGGAATCATGGCCTCCACTATAGGGCCAGAATTTTCATCCAGCCAGGTCTCGGTGATGCAAGCCAGATCAGCCGAACCAATAAGGTCAGCAATAATAGCAGTTTTATTCCTAACAGACCTGACATTGCATAACACCGCCCGAGTTGGACAAACCTCGAGGTTGTCGGGCCTATCTGCCTACTGAAATCAGTAGTGTCTTGGCATGGAAACCAGACAGGGTGGACCCCGATCTGGATTCCATTTCGCCCAGGGCCTCTGACTTAACCCCTAACACGATGACCCCACTTGTTCCTCCTCCCCAAAGAAGGCACTTCTCCCTCACCCCTCCCGCGAGCAATCCCCAACGCCCTACAACACTGATAAATCTCGAACTGTAAGGGAGGAGTGCAAAAGGGGACGGAGGGCATGAAGGGAGGAGGGGGAATAACGCACCACCGTGGAGGAAAAAGGCCAGCACATGATGCTGCATACCAAATTAAACAATAAAAATAAACCCGCCACCCAAAATATTCAAAATAACCTGCACTAACTGTCCAAACTAATAAACAAATTAAATCAATAAATTATGACAAAAACCACAAAAAATAAATTAAAACAAACCCCTCCCACCCCAGTCCTCTCACCACCGGGGAGCGAGGGTATAAAGACACTCTCATTGCCTAATAAAAAACATACAAATATTTAAATTCCTCCCCCAGTTCTCTCACAACAGGGGAGAAATAAAATTAGTCCTTCTCCCAAACCAGGAGAAAGACACACACTATCAAATCAAACAAATAAATAAACAGAAAGGTCCAGAACAGAGTCAACAGGAGACAAAATCAGCAGCTTCTCAAATACAACATAGGTCCAAAACAGTCCAGGTCCAAGGAAGAGGCAGCCACACAAATCGGAAGGGAAAAATTAATCCAAAAGAGATCCAGCAAGTTCAAAAAATCCAGCAAGTTTATATCCCTGGAGGATCAAGCAGATTCCAATCTCATTTACTCCCAGCCGAAGCCCCCCCCCCAGGCAATTATTGCCACTCACACTAAAGGGCCATGAGAAGAGCCACTACCGCAGCCCCTTCCATGGTCCAAGGTTTCGAGGTGCCCCACTCAGCTCCCCGACTGGAAAACACCCCAACCCCTGTGGAGTAGCAACACCCAGGACAGCGCTGGCCAGAGCAAACAGAAGGCAGAAAAAAACACCTATAGATTATAAAACTCAAAGGGCTCACAGTCTCCAACAGAGCCCCAGTCCAAGATCTTCAGTCTCTTCAGCAGACACAATATCCAGAGCTCCTCCAAACGAATTCAGGGCTAGCTCCTCACTTTCCCAACGACTGAAGACACTTCTTCACAAAATAAACCAGGAGACAAAATCACAAAATCCCTGCCTCAGACTGTGGGGGAGTACTAACGACTCACGACCCTGCTAAACAGAGCTTGAATTATCCGAACCCCTCCAGTATCCAGTATAACAGTCCTAAAAGGATTTTGGTATTTTTATGTGGAAGTAACTTTACCCAGATCATCTCCCAAGTACTTGTTTCCCAAGGGAGCTCCTCATAGTTTATAGCATCATGAATGTACATGGCCACCCCACCTCCTCTTCTATATCTCCTGGATTTATAGAACAGTTTGTAACCGCAATATTTTGTTCCCAATGATCATCTTCGCTCCACCATGTTTCAGTTACTAAAGCAATATGTATGTTATGTGGGTGCAACATCAATTTGAACTCCTGTTTATTTACTAAGCTTCTTGCATTGATGAGGGTAACATTCCATTCAGACACATTTTGTAGGGGTTCTTTCTGGATATGAGCAGCTAGTAAGTTGTTAGCCTTATCCTCCCCCCCCCCTTCCAGTTTAAATGGAATTTTGCTACATCCAAAACATTTTTACCCAATATTCTAGTGCCCGTGGCATTTAGATGTAGGCCATCGTTTTTAAATAGAACAGATTTACTGAATGTAATTGAATTGTCCATAAAACTTATATATTCTGTTTTGCAGAATTGTCTCAGCCAGCTGTTAATTAGCATAATCTGTTTATTATTAAGAGAATGGTACCCATACATTGGTAAAATCCCTGAAATTATGATTTCCCGTCCAAGCTCTTTAATCCTTCTGGCTATATCCTTGTACTCTGTCTGAATATCCTCCGTCCTACTCCTTACCACGTCATTTGCTCCTGCGTGTGGGATAACAAAAGGGTTGACTGAATTTTCTAATAGCCCATCCAATAGAGTAGAAATATTGTGTAGTCTGGCTCCTCATAGTGCACTAACTGTTGTGGTTTCCTTATTATTTCAGACTTGTGTATCTGTCCCCCTTATGATAAAGTTTCCTATGCAAGCAATAATACTTGACAGGGTGGGCGGTATTGGACTATGCCCGCCTGCGGGTGTAATGAGGCCCGACGCTGCAGGCGGAGGGCCTTATAGCCCCTGGAAGGGCAGGTATAGCCCAAACCGCCCACCCTGGAGGGTATTATTGCACTTAGAAAATGGGGTTAATGTGTCATTTTTTATAGGATGGCAAAAAAGAAAAGTAATTCTGTAAAGAAATTACAATGATTAAAATGTTTGCTTTACTTTACTGAAATAGTCCCTCTATTGTTGGTATTCATAGTACAGAGGGTGTGTTTTTGTATAAGTATCAGTAGAGGGTGCCTAGTGTTTTAAGTTTCTGCTTATCTGTGGGTTTATGCACTGGCATGGGTCATTTACGTTTGTCTCTGTGTTGTGAGGGACTGTCAGTAGGAAGAGTGCCGTTCTTTAAGGAAGGTTTTTATTAAGTCGGTTGTTGTGGTCGGGAAGCTACGAGGAAAGAGACAGACTGAAGCAGGAGCATTTAGTGGCACAAACAATCTCTGTAACCACTGTGAAATAGGTTATGAATGCCGGCGGCAAGGGGGCATGCAGTGAAGCGGACTTGAGGGGGAGCAACAGGGTTCGAAAGTGTAAGTACAGCAAACTTCAAAATAATATTTTGAGCTGGAGAAGCAGTTTTTGGGAAAGTTATGACGTTTCTTTGCACTGGATTTTATCTTTTTAAATATACGAGTCTTCTTGTCAGCTGCGTTGTTTCTCGCCTGGTAAGCGAGGAAAAAAATGGCGGATATTTGAATTCAAAATGAGGGGATTCGAGCCAGTTAGAGACTAGGGTAGGCACCAGGATTCTGGCAATGGGGCTGGCACTTTTAATAGCCGGGCATCTGTTGTCTGATAGATGCCCAGCTAGAGAAATACCTCAGCCAATCAGAAGCCTCAAAGACCTTTACACATTTTCTAAGATTACAATATCCCTATCATTTACATTCCTTTTCTTTCCTTGCTCCATATCTATATAACAACTTGGTTCCTTGTGTTGGGTAGAACATTTTTTAGGACTTAAGTCCTTAGTTGCCTTTGATATCTTTGGGGAGGCCAATGATAGATTATCAAACCTATTTGTTAACTTCAGTGATGTATCCAGTATAGGCCCTTCCATGCTGTCAGCTGCTCTTCTATTTTCTGCCCCATTAATTTCAAGTTCGTCACCCATGCTAGCTTTTGATAACTGGATGTTATTAACAAAACAAGATTTATCCAACATTCTACAGCTGTCAGTCACTGCTTCATCTATGAACTCCTCTAGCCTAGTTATATCTTTGTGAGTTTGTAACCTTAGTTCCAAATCATGGATCTCCTTTACTAAAGCAGCAATTTGTATGCATTTATCACAGGTAAATTCCTGGCTAACAACCTCATCTGTAAACATTTTACATTCCCTGCAAGCTTTCTTGCCCTCTCCTTTTTTTTTTTCCCCTGAGCCATTTGAAATCAATGTATGCTTTGGAACACTCCCCACCAGTGTTTGCTTCTGCCTGCTATCCAGAGGGCTATCCCAGTATAGGGCTGCCCAGTGGTCCAGCAGTGTCCACAGTAGACATGCAACGCATGCGTCTCCGTGCACTTGCTCCACTCACGCTCACGTGGAAGCTAAGTTTTATGGTGTCCTGTAGACAGGAAGTCCCACTAGGTCACTTCCTGCTACTCGCTCCAGCAAAGCACAGACAGACATTTTTAAACTAAAATGTTTAATTAAAACACCTTATGCGGTGTTTATGAGAGTACAGAAGCCTTGCCCTAGCTTCTCACCGAGTTATATGCCAAACAGCTGAACACTGCAAGCTGTGAGTTAGATGGACCTCCACAACCCCACGATGCTCTTGGACAAGGAAGTATCCTTTGTCTGGTTCCCGTGGCAATGACCCGAGAATTACCTCCTCTCTCCAGAGGAACGCAAATACCCTTTTTAAATAAGCACCACCAAATAAGTGTTTTTTTTTTTTTTTTTAAAAAGGACTGGTACAACCAGTACAGCATAAAACCAGCAGCAATGTTGTTCATCCACACTAGTTGGCATGTCCTTTACCTTTAAGAATCTTGCAGGAAGGTCTGAAAGCTGGCTCCTCCCACCGACCCAGGTGATATATCCTTCAGTTCTGCCCCTTGACACCAGATCTTGTCCACTGGAAGCAGAGGGTTGTGCATCAAAGCCGGGAAGGTCAGGTGGGTTTGTGTGGATGAACATATAACACTCCCAGAATTACTGTTACAGGTGAGTAACCTGTTTTTCTAGGATCGTGGATACATTGTTGTATCCACACTAGTCGGCAGATTCTTAGCAGTTCAGGAGGAGGGAGGCAAAGTGCACACCCCCTACTTAGGGAACACAGACTGGAGAACTGAGGCCCCAAAACTAGCATCCCAGTGTGAGTCTAGGTTGATGTGGTAGTGGGAAATTAAGGTGTTTGCTGACTTCCAGGTAGCAGATCTGCAGATATCCTGCATAGGGATATCCCTAGAAGCAGCCACTGATGCAGCAGTATAGCAGGTGGAATGAGCTCTTATCCCTATGGGAGGCTCCTTGCCCATCAACTGGTAGCAGAGATCAATGCAGGATGTTATTCATTTGTCAATCATCCACTTTGCTGAAGGTCTGCCATGTGTGGCTAACTCCAGCCATACGCTCCTTGTAATAAGAGAGCGCCCATCTCAGGTCCAAAGTATGGAGCCTGTACTCTGCCTCCAAGGTGTAACTATGGTGGTACAACAGCAGAGTCAACACCTGGTTGAGGTGAAAAGTACAGTTACGTAAGAACTTACCGTAACAGTAGATCTTCGAGAACAGCTCTTGCAGCAGGTAACACCATTAGGACTGAAGCCGGCAGCCGTCAGGACCTTACGGAAATCTTCTAGCTAGCAGTCTTCCCGACGTCGGTCCCGCCCCCGACATCAGACGTAGTACATAAGGTGGCGGTCCTGCCAGATTCCCCAGTTCTCCCACTGGAGACTCCCGGCCGCAGGATGACATCAGAATGGGAGACCAAGGATCCGCCATCGTTAGAAAAAGAGGGCGTAAGCCCCTGCCCAAGACTTGGTAGCCATACCTCCTCCAAGGGGGAAATGGTGGGCAGGAAGCTACCTGCTGCAAGAGCTGTTCTCGAAGATCTACTGTTACGGTAAGTTCTTACGTAACTGTACTATCTTACTTCGAGATACAGCTCTTGCAGCAGGTAACACCATTAGGACTGATTCCCAAGCAATAGCGCCTGTAAGCATTCTGGCAGGAGGAAATTAGGAGAGATCCTTAAACAAGTCCTGACTCTAGGACAGGAGACCCTGTAGAATGGCCAGGCCGAAACCAGCTCTCCACCGTGATGCAATATCCAGGCTATAGTGCCTAATGAATGTGTGCACAGAGCTCCAAGTAGCTGCAGCACAGATGGCAGAAGTGGAGACATCACGCAGTGCTGCAAAAGAGGTAGCCACACCTCTAGTCGAGTGACCCTGGACTGAGCCCGGGAGGGGCTTCTGTTTGCTGTTATAGCAAAATGCAATACACTGGACAAGCCAGCGGGAAAGGGTCTGCTTTGAGACTGGTTGGCCCATCATTCTCTCAGCGAAGGAAACGAATAGTTGCTCAGATTTACGAAGCTGTTTAGTTCTGTTCAGGTAGTACCTTAAGGCGCGGTGAACATCCAGGGTGTGAAGCAACACCTCTCCTCTATTAGAGTACTTGGGAAAGTAAACAGGCAGATCAATGTCCTGATTGAGAGTGAGGGCAGACACCACCTTAGGCAGGAATTTAGGATTCATCCTCAGAGACACACTGTCCTGGTGGAAAATTAAATAAGGCTCCTTGCACATGAGAGCGTGGAGCTCGGAAACTCTCCTTGCTGACATGACAGCAACTAAAAATAACGTTTTCCATGACAGAAAACGAAGCTCGCAATCCGCGGCGGGTTCAAAAGGAGGAAGCGTGAGTTGTTCCAGGACGAAAAGTGAGTCCCAAGGAGGGATGGGATCCCGGATGGGAGGCCTACAGCAACACCTCTCAAGAAATCCTGAGAGGCATCAAGCTGCGCCACTGTGCGCTGTCCCACCGGGAGGTGGTAAGCTGAAATCGCGCATAAGTGCACTTTGATAGAGGAGTGGGCGAGACCCGAATGGAATAGGGAAAGCAGGTATTCCAGCACCACTTTCACCGGGCATCCTAAAGGGGAAAGGCCGCATGCCTGCGACCACAAGCAAAAATGGCGCCATTTCATGGCATATGTCGCATGCGTTGTCGGCTTTCTGGCCGCGGAAAGAACTTCCGTCACCTCTTGCGAGACCCCGTGTCGCATAATGGCTATGTCTCTAGGAGCCATGCATGCAGGTTCAGTGAGCGTAAGTCTGGGTGGACTAGTGAACCCTCCTCCTGAGACAAGAGATGGGAGCTGAAAGGCAACAGAACTGGAGGTTCCCAGGACAGCTGTGTCAGCATGGGGAACCAGATCTGCCTGGGCCAGAAAGGGGCTACCAGGATCATTGTTGCATGCTCCCTGCGCAGTTTGAGAAGGACTCTCTGGATCAACGGGAAGGGAGGGAAAGCACAGAGGAATCTGTCCGCCCAGGAGAGGGACAATGCGTCTCGCCAAAAAACACCAGGCCCTGGATCTAGTGAGCAGAAATTGGGCAGTTTTGCGTTGGATGGGGAAGCGAATAAGTCCAGTTCTGGAGTGCCCCATCGAACAAACAGATCCTCTGCTACCCCCTGAAGAAGTTCCCACTCATGGACCCTGGCCTGGGAACGACTCAGGCCGTCTGCAATTGTGTTGTCCACTCCAGGAACGTGAACCACAACCAGGCTCACGCCGTGTCGGATTACCCAATCCCACACTCTCATAGCTTCCCTGCAAAGAGGGTAGGAGTGTGCGCCTCCTTGTTTGTTGAGGTAATACATCACTGCCGTGTTGTCTGTTTGAAGTAGGAGAGTACTCAGCGGAATTTCTGACTGAAAAGCCTGCAGGGCGTAAAGGACCGCCCTCATCTCCATAATATTGATATGGAGGAGAGCTTCTTGCGGGGTCCACATTCCCTGGGACTTCACCCCGTTCAGGTGTGCTCCCACCCCAGCCCTGAGGCATCTGTGGAAAGAATCACCTCCAGGGACGGCGCTGCAAACGGAACACCTGCAAAGTGTGTCCCTGGATCTAGCCACCATTGCCAGTCCCGAATCACAGCGTTCGTGATTCTGACCGGCTGCTGCATGTGGTCTTGCCTTTGGTCCCACTGCACCTTGAGCATCCACTAAGTTACCCGCATGTGGAGCCTTGCCAAAGGGACGGATGGAATGGCCACAGCCATGTGTCCGAGCAAGCAAAGGACCAGCCTGGCGGGGGCAGTCTTCTTCGCCGAGAGATCCCTGATGAGGGATCTGATGCGTTCCGCTCTTTCGTCGGGAAGAAATGCTTTCCCTTGAACGGTGTCCAGAACTGCGCCTATGAACTGCAGCTTCTGGGACAGTACGAGGAGAGACTTCTCGTAGTTGATGAGGATGCCCAGAGACAAACAGAACTTGGGTGCTCTGAATAGCCAGCAACAGCACCTCTTTGGAGGCGGCCATGAGAAGCCAGTCGTCCAGGTACGGGAACATGTAGTGGCCCTGTCTCCTTAAAGACGCTGCCACGACTGCCATGCACTTGGTAAAGACCCTGGGGGCCGACGACAGTCCGAACGGAAGAGCTCGGAACTGAAAGTGGTGGCCGAGAAACTCGAAGCGCAGGAACCTCCTGTGCGCTTGAGCCACTGGAATATGCAGGTAGGCGTTCTGCATGTCTAGGGACGCTAAGAAGGCGTCCTTCTTTAGCATGGAGATGAGACCCTGAAGGGTCACCATGCGAAATCGTTTGTAGGCGACAGATTGAGGTCGCTGAGGTCCAATCGTTTGTAGGCGACCGACAGATTGAGGTCGCTGAGGTCCAAGATTGGACGGAGGTCCCCTGTTTTTTCGGAACCAGAAAGAAGTGGGAATAGTACCCGGATCCGATCTGGCTCTCTGGAACATACTCCACCGCTCCCTTTTGCAGGAGCGCGAGTATTTCTTGCCTGATAAGCAATTTGTGCTGACCCGAGTAATGGGAAAGCAAAGGAGGCCTTGTGGGTGGCTTGTCCACGAACTCTATAAAGTGGCCTCTTTTGACCAACTGAAGGACCCACCTGTTGGTGGTTATGGACTGCCACCCTGGCAGGTAGTCTGTAATGCGGCCCCCGACCTTGATGTCCTGTTGATCCTGAGGGGCGGGGGCTAGGAAGGAGTCATGCTATGGTGGCGGAGGGACCTGCGGGCTGAGCTGGCTTAGCTGGATGCTGATTTCGGCCCGTGGATAACTTCCCTGGGCTCTACGAGAGAAGGAGCCCCTCTGTTGTGGACCGGCGCAGGACTGCTGTCTCTGGCCACGAAAACGGCTTTGGTTCCTACGAATGGAACTAAGCCTGGGTCGGTACATTGCCTGGACTGACCTCACCGCCTTCCCAGCCTCTTGGAGTTTGGTGAGAACCCTCTCAGAGGATTCACCAAAAAGAACTTCTCCGTCAAAAGAGGCGTCCAGGATGTTCTTCTGGATGTCCGGGGTGAATCCGGAGACATAGAGCCAGAAGTGCCTCCGGAGGCATACGCCTGAAGCTGCCGCTCTGGCCGAGGAGTCCGCAGAATCGTACGTGGCTCGCAGCACCTGGGTTCCCACGACCAAACCCATACGGAGGAGCTGCAACATCTCCTCCTCCTGCTCACCTTCTGGCATCTTGTCTGCCAGATCCAGTCCCTGCTCCCACAAGGCATTTTGGAACTGTACCATGTGGGTCAAGTAGTTGAGGGATCTGATGGCACAAGTAGCGGAAGCATACGTGCGCCTGCCCATAGCGTCCAGCTGTTTGGACTCCGGGTCCGGTGGCAGGGTGCTTAAATGTTGCGGTCTCTGGGACCGGTCATGAGAGGCTGTGATGACCAGAGAATTGGCCAGAGGATGTGAAGCCAGGTACTGCTCCTCCTTAGGGGCCTTGTACAGGCGGTCAGCTTTCTTCGGCATCGCCGGGAGCGAGTGCGGATGCTTCCACGCTGCCTTGGTGACGTCCACGAAAGTGTCCACCAAGGGTGGTACCACCACAGGCTTAGGGTCTTTCTGCCGAAGATACCTGGCGAGGCGTAACCTCTCGGGGTCGAGTTCGTCAGTGTCCCAGCCCATGTTCTCCTGGATATGCCTCATGATCTCTGAGAACGATGGGTCATCCAGAGGAGACCTTGGGAGCTCACGTGGATCCGGAGAAAGGACGGTGATCGGAGAGAGGGATCTGGATTCATCCGAGAGGTCCAATCCCGTGTCCTCCATCGAAGGCGAACGACGTCTTCTGGGTCTCTTGGGGCTGGGTGATCCAGAAGAAGATCTGGACGGAGGTCTCAGTTTCCTTGATCTGCCCCTAGGAGAATCCGTGGGCTCCTGGGGGGAAGGTACTCAGTCCGCAACCCTAAGTGGAGTGGGGGGTGCGGGAGCCGGTGGGTTCGCGGGTGGAGAAGGAGGAGTAGGTGTGGGAACCATATCCCTTTTTACGGTGTCCCACCAGTAAGTAAACTCCTTGACCTCGGATATGCTGAGGCCAGACGATGGACCGGGCGCCGATGGCCGGTCGTCAGGTTCCGGCAGGGTTCCTGGGGCGCAACAGGACCGGGTTCACCCGTCCTGGTCCTCAGGCTGGGTCAGCTCTCTTCCGTCATCCTCCTGACCGGCGTCGGTGGGAGGCGTCGGGGTCCTCTCTCGGGTGGGTATGGACGCTGGTCTCCCGGCGGCGGCCCCAGAAGACGTAGCCTAACCGGGCGACGGGCGTCTGGCAGTCGACGGTTCCTGGGACCTATGGTGTATGGCCGGCGTTGGACGAGCCAGCGCCTGGTCCGACAACTTTTTCAAGGAGGTAAGCTCTTTGGTCTTCCGCTGGGGAGGAGGAGGCAAAGAGACAGACCTGACGTCGGGTTCTGAACTGCGGGAACCAGACTTGTGATGGTGATGGTGGTCCCCCGACCTAGACAGGGCCTTAGAAGCTGAGGATGAGGAAGGCCTGGAGGTCTTGGCCTGAGAGGCAGAAGAGGAACCCGAAGGGGTCTTCACCGCTGCGGTGGGGGGAGGCTGAGAACGGGCCCGGGAAGGAGAGCGGTCAGACCAGGAGCCGGAGCTACGGGAGTCAGAGGCCCTAGACGGGGACTTAGATCTAACTCTCTCCCTGTGCTTCTCGGGGTGTCTCCGGGCCTTCTCTGAAGATTCTCCCTTGGAGGCTGCGTCCATGACTTTGATTTTCTCTTTGAGCAGGAACGCCTGAAGGGCCTTCTGGCGACAGATCCGGGTCCGGCTGTTGAACCCCCGACAGAAGGAGCAGGCCCGGGTGTCGTGGTCTGGGCCTAGGCACCGGACGCAGGCCGAATGCGGATCCTTGAACAGGATTTGCTTCCCACAGGCGCACTTCGAAGGATGGCCTTCAACGGAGGTTGGAGAGGACATCAGACAGCAACTGAGCCGAAAAAAGAACTTTTTTCCCCCGAAGGAAGAACTTAACCGGGCGTCGCGCACTAGACACGAGCCGAAGGGTCGAGACATGCAAGTCGATGGCGGGAAAGAACTGGGGAATCTGGTGGGACCGCCTCCTTATGTACTACGTCTGACGTCGGGGCCGGGACCGACGTCGGGGGCGGTCCCCGCTGAAGACTGCTAGCTAGAAGATTTCTGTGGGGTCCTGACGCCTGCCGGCTTCAGTCCTAATGGTGTTACCTGCTGCAAGAGCTGTATCTCAAAGTAAGATCTCTATTGAGGCCTTTAAAGAAGCACCAGACCACCTTCTCCTGTGCCACCGTCTGCTGACTGGCCCACACCCAATGAGCAGAGGTGTACCTTAAGGGTCATAGACCGAAGACTTCCTTTGGAGAGAGACCAAAGGTAGTCGAATATGCTAGCCACCAGACAAAACAAAGGGTCCAAGCCCTTGCTCTGACACCAAATGGAGAGACTCTTCCATTTAAAGGCATAGCACCTCCTGGTTGACTCCTTCCTAGATGCTTCCACAACAGTGAGTACATCTTCAGAGACACCCAAAGCCTGGAACTCTAGCTGCTCAGAAACCTGGCTGTCAGGTGCAAGGATTGAAGGTCTGGGTGGAATACCTTCCTCGATTGATCGAGAACAGGTCCAGATGTACTGGAAGATGCCTGGTGCTGAAGCGGAGGAGATCCGGATACCAGAACTGGCAAGGCCAGTCTGGTGCTACCAGGATCACTTGTGCCTCGTCTCTCCTGACCTTGAGGAACACCTTGTGACCCAAAGGAAGGCATAGAAGAGGCCTGGGGTCCATGGCCTCAAGAAGCATCCCCCTGCAGCGAGCCCTGCTGAGGGGCAGGCATGAAACAGCCTCAGCTTTGAGTTCTCCCTGGAGGTGAACAGATCCACCTGAGGTTTTCCCCAATGGGAAAATGGTCTGTGAACTACCTACGAATGGAGAGACCACTCATGGGACTCCTTGCCCACATGGCTGAGGGCGTCCGCCAACTGATTGGAGGGTCCTGCCACATGGATAGCTAAATCATCTGCTTCCAGTCAGCTCACAAGGGTCCAGATGCTGAGCGCTTCCTTGCACAGAGGCTGGAAGTGCATGCCACTCTACTTGTTGACATAATACATGGTTGTGGTATTGTCCATCTGGACCTGCACCACTTGACCCCGAAGAAACAGAGCAAATGCAGTCAGAATCAGCCGAACTACACGGAGCTCCAGCAGGTTGGTATGACATCAGGATTTCTCAGGGTCCAAAGCCTGTGGACTCTGATTCTCTGTGTGAGCACCCTAGCCCATGAGAGAGGCATCGGTTGTCAGAATTACCGTTGGCTTGGGATGGACAGGTGGGATCCCTTCTGCAGATGTTCTAGGATGGTCCACCATTGGAGAGTATCCCACATCTTCTGGGTCACAGTGACCAGCTGATTGAAGTGACTGTGATGCTGAGTCCACTGGCTAGCCAGCTTCCATTGGAAGGGGCACATATGCCACCAGGCCCATCAGACCACGGCAGTGCAGGCCACCATGTACCTCAGAAGGCACAGGAAGTCCTGGGCAGGGTGCAGTGCCCAACCAGAAATGGTCAGGCAAAGGAGGAGAGAACCTCTGCCCTGTCCATCGTGAGCCTGGCTCTGGCTCGGCAAGAGTCGAGCTCTGCCCTGATGAAGCAGATCACCTGCGAAGATATGAGTTCCGACTTGGTCTCCTTGACCAGCGGACCACGTTCAATGCAGGTCTGGAGAGCCAGATCCCTGGATTTCTCCACCCCCTGTATGGAAGGACCTGCTATGAGCCAGTCGTCGAGATAGGGGTACACTTTGACACCCCCCGATGCCGAAGGTGGGCCGCCACCACAGCTATGCATTTGGTGAAGACCCGGGGGGGGGCTGATGACAAGCCGAATGGCATGGCTTGGAACTCGAAGAGGGCTCCCTCTCTTCGGAAGCAGAGGAACCTTCGGTAAGATGGATGGATCGGGGCATGAAAGAACGCATCCTAGAGATCCAGTGAGCAGAACCACATGTTCTGCTCGAGATGGTATGATCTGAGACAGAGTTACCATCCTGAATGTGCGAGACTAGAGAAATTGGTTCAGGTTGTGCAGATCTAGAATGGGGCGCCAGTCCCCCATCTGTTTTGGGACCAGGAAGTACCTGGAAACAAACCCTGGGTTGACAGGGGGATCCGCGACTCTGGCCACTACCTCCTTGTGGAGGAGCTGGGTGATGTCATCTTGGAGAGCCAACTGAGTGTGCACAGACACCATTTCCTCCCATGGGGTGTGGGCTTGGCTTAGTGGGTACTGCTCAAATTTCAGAGGCAGTCCCTGGCCAACCACTTCCAAAACCCACCTGTCCGTCATAACAGCAGACCAGGTGGAAGGGAAGTGGCAGAGCTGGCTCCCCATGGGAGGACCCAGAGCTGGTATAACAGGTATGGGGCTGGCAACCCCCCATCCCGTCACTGTGCAGGCTTGGAGGAGGATCTGGTTTAGGGACCACCAGGACCCTTTCCTCCAGGTTTACGGGCCACTGGGGGCCCTGACTTGGGCCAAGGGTGCCGAGGTTGAGCCTGCTGCTGTTGCTGCCCCGATGGAAAATGGAGCAGCTTGGCTGCAGGAGCAGAAGGTCGAAAAGGCTTTCTTTTCTGCTTTTTGGAACCCTGGGATTCCTTCTGAGCATAAGTCACAGAGTGCAAGGTGGCACTGAACTTCTCTATATGCTGGAGGTAACCATCCACTCCTGGGCTGAAAAGATCACTACCCAGGAATGGGTCATCTGTCAATTTGTGCTTAGTGTCCACCATGAAGGTGGAGACCATCAGCCAGGCCCTGTGGTGCATGACAACCGCAGCCACCACCGAGTGGGCGCAAGAGTCCCAGATGTCCAGTGCCATCTGGAGTTGCTGTTTTGCAACCACCCAGCCCTGGTCGTGGACCTGCTTGACTGTGGTCTGCGGGGAGATGAGGAAGGACCTCATCCAGAGAGCCCAAGAGGGCATGAGAAAAATGCGCAATGATGATGGCTGAGCTTGCCTGACAAAGGCCAAGTGAAGAGGCAGCATAGACTTTCCAGGCCGAATGGTCCAGTTTCTTGGACTCTTGTCTGGGGGTCTATCTGTGTCTCACAAATTTCCTGAGTGTCTGAACACAGATTTGGTCACCAACCCCTCGGCTGAGGGCTGCTCTGTGAATTCTGAAAGAGCCAATGGGGACCGCGTACTTGCAGGCCATCAGGGCTGATGATGCAGGGTAGGGGGCAGGGTGCTGCCATAGCTCTAAGGCCGGGTCAGCAATGGCCTTGGCCACTGCTAAGGCCTCTGCCGGAGAATCCCCTCGTTTGAGGATATCAGTGAGGTGGTATTCGGCCTGTTTCTGAACGGGCTCCAAAGGCATCCCTGTGGATTTGGAGATAAAATGGAGGATGCCCATGAAGGAAGTGGGACCCTCCTCCGTCGACAGACTCCCTACGGATTCATCATCCAAGGGACGGGAATGCAAGTCAGAGTCCTCAGACTCCAAGGGTCTGGATACATCGGTTGGCCACCTGTATCACCTTCCACCCACCTAGGACAGTTGGGAGTAAAGGTGGCAACCTATGTGGAAGGCCCAAGATTCCTTGACAGGAGCCCCAGAAATGGGCTGTTTAGGTGTCAGTTACACCCAAATTGGTAGAGAGGCTGGTTTCGGCCGAGCCGGGAGGATCTTGACCAGCTCCACAGTTGGTGGGACAGTATGGACTGGCTCCTGGGGAGCCTGCATCGGCCTGAAGGGTGACAGCCAAGTGATGGCCTGAGTGGAAGTTGTGGCTGACTTCAGGCTGACCATAATCAGCTGCTGCCACATCAAATCCCTGTAGCATCAACGCAGCCAACATCGGCGACTCTCCTCTTCTGAGGAGGATGAGGAAGAATGGCAGCAGCGTCGCTTTTTGGAGCACTTATGCGTCTTCTTCGGCCTGTCGGTCAAAGTGGTCCGAGACCTCGACTTAGACCATCGGGGCCGATCGGAAGGAGTCATGGAAAACCGTGGCTCTTCCAGGTCAGGGACCAGGACTGTAAAGAGGTTCCCAGTGGGCTGGGTCTCCTCCTCAGTTGGTCCAGGCAGGACCAGGGTCCTGAATAAGGAGTTGTTAGCCTTATCAAGCGATGATGGGTCAACAGGGTCGATTATAATTTCGACCAGATCATCGTCCCACGTCTTGGCCAGCTGGCCTGACAGGGGTATCGTGAAGCCAGAGGTCAAGGCCGTAACCTTGACCAAAGTCGAGACAGCAGATTCTTGGGACCGAGATCTCTCATGATTGCAAGAACGTCAGCGGTGAGACAAACCTTCTTTTTGCTCTTTATCCTTTTTACGGGAATGTTGTCGAGGCACAGGTCAGGAAGTATAAGAAAACCAGTAGCAGTTGTAGAATTCATTAAAATTATTTATTTACACTAGCAGTATCATAAAATAAACTTGTTCAGTATAACTATTTACAAAGACAAATTCAAAATAAAGTTTTCTTTCAGCCTGTGTCCCTTGTCCTCCAAATCTTTCATGCAGTTGCAGCTTAGCTCTTTTATGTCTTTTCAACCCCCATCCTTAGCAAACATCCTGTCCTTATAAGTATCAGGCATGTGCAACTTAGAACAGAGTGTGCCTGAGCTGAGAGGCCCCATTACCACAGTTTTTGCAAAAAGGCCTGAAGAGTGAACTCTGGTAATATCTGAAGTTTTCTACAATCACCTCAAAATATAATTATATATATTTCAACAGCAACACTATACATTTTCCAAACAAAAGGATCCCAATATCAGTTACATTTCCATACAGTGAATTGCATATATTTTTATATTAGCTGATCTAGATATGCAAGGGAGAAAAAGAGAAAGACAACTGAGAGCCAAAGAGTTGAGATTGTCGGGGTGATCAAATCTGAAGTCTGACAGGAAAATTGGGTTGCACAACCAGACAGAGAAGAGACAGAAAAGGAAAGATCCTTGCATTCAAACACTTTCTCCAAAACAAATGGGGACAGGGCCCTATTCTACCCTGTCACAGGGAATGTGAGACATGTGCACCTGAAGGCCCCTCTCCTTTGAAGGGGAGGGACTGGCACATCTCCTTAAAGGAGCCTGAGAAGGTGGAGCCCAGAGTGAGCTGGACGGAGACCGACAGAGAAGAGGACTGATCAGCAGCCTGTGCTGCCTCCTCTTCGAAGGTCATCTGCTCCAGCTGTTCAGCAGACCCTGCAGCTGCAGAGACCGCCCAATGGGCCTCTTTGGATTTGACCAGCGGGTTCTGTTTTCCGGTCTGCCCAATTGCAGTCGTGCGAGACGATCGTCCAAACTGTTGGGATGGAAAGCACAACACATTTCGCATGCCTGGGTGTCGTGATCATGACCCAGGCAATAAACGCACGAAGCATGCAGGTCAGTCCAAGACATCTTTAGCCCGCATGGGCAGTGGGGGAAACTGGGTGAGGACTTGTCCATCACTGTTGAAATCAAAGCGATTTGGAGAAACTCAAATGAGTTTAAGTTTTGGTAAATCCAGAAATTTGTTCACCAGGGCCTACAGTAACACATGAGCGATAAGGAGGGAAGCTGAATCTTCCAGTGGAAAGGAAGATCTGGTGTCGAGGGGCGGAGCCAAGGGATATACCACCCAGGTGGGTGGGAGGAGCCAGCTTTCAGACCTTCCAACAAGATTCTTAAAGGGAAAGGACAATGCCAACTAGTATGGATAGAACATATCCACAATACTAGAACTGATAATGCTCATCCTGGAAGGTAAAGCGAATGTACTTTCTGTGGAACGGCAGGATTTTTATGTGCATTTATGCATCCTGCATATCCAGGGAGCAGAGCCAATCCCCTTGGTGTAGCATAGGCAGCAATCTTGGCAGTGTCACCATCCTGAACCTTTTGGTATTCGATAAAATTAAGTTGACTGAGATCTAGGATGGGATGAAGGCCCCCTGACTTCTTTGGAACCAAGAAGTGGGAGTAATAACCCTTTCCTCTTTGACTCGGTTGGACTACTTGGATTGTCTTTTTGCTAAGGAGGGCTTGGATTTCTGCCCAAATTAGGCCTGTGTGGGATGGGGAGCAATAATTGGAAATCGGTGGGTTGTCTGGAGGTATTTGGGTGAACTCCAGAGTGTAACCCCTTTCTGTAATCTGGAGTACCCACTGGTCTGCCGTAATGCTGGATCAACCTGTGAGGTAAAGGGAAAACAGCCCTCCTACTGCCTCCCCCTGTGACTCCAGAGGCAGAGAGTCATGCAGAGGTTGGGCAAGGGAGTTTTGGCATTCCTTGGTCTCTGAGGACATGGGGGGTGCCTTTTCTTTTATAACCCTCTCTTTGCTGCCGTTGTTTCCCCTGCTGGCCTTGTTGTCTGCGAAAGGGGCAACACCTGGATGGGGTTAGCTCAGACTTGTACATTTTGTGGATCCCAGAAACTGCTTCCCCGAGTCCTGCAAGCCTGTGATCATCTTCTCCTCCTTCTGACTGAAAAAACTGATCCTGAAAAGGAATGTCCAAGATAGTGTCCTGCAAATCCTGGCAGAAGCCCGAGACCCTCAACCAGGAGTAGCGCCGTAGGCATATCCCTGTGGCAGCTTCTCTGACAGCAGTGTCTGCCGAGCCATGTGAGTATCTGAGGACATGCTTGCCAATGTCAGCACCCAACTGGAGGCCAGCTAAGAGCTCCGACTTATTAGTGGAATCCAGTTTGTGACAGAGACAGGTCCATAGCCTTGGTTCCAGAGAGAGTTCCGATACATTACCATGTGTGCCAGAAAATGTAATGACCAGACCATTCAAGTGACTGAAAAGTACTCCTCCTAGCCAAACTGATCCATCTTTCTAGACTCCTTATCCGATCGTTGGGTGCTCATATGCTTCGGTTGTTGAATCCTACCATGTGCGGCCATAAGGATCATTGAGTCCACTTTGGGTTGCTCCCTCAAATGTGGTTCCTCCCTAGGGGTCCTGTATAAGTAGTCAGCTTTCTTAGGAACCGAGGTTGTCGAAGGGTGATTCCAGGTTAGTTTCATAACATCCTGGAAGGGCTCTACTAATGGTGGAATGACCAGGGGTTTTGGATCAGTGGCCCCTAACAATTTCACCAGTCTGTCTCTTGGGGTCTAAATCTTCATCTCCCACTGGTTAAGGAACTGAATGTGTCTCATCACATCTAGGAAAGTGAGATCAATTGGAGAAGACCTTGGGGAATCCCGAGATGGAAAAGACAAGTCATCTTCTGATGAGTCGTAAGAGGAGGAGCCTCCAGTGGACTCCTCTGATGTGGACCAGCATCCTCTAGAGTGACTCCAGCATCTAAAGGTGGATCAGGATAATGGGTTAGGACCATGCTTCCATCATCCGGGAGATTCTTGTGCATCACTCCCTGGAGCCAAGTGGGCTGGCGTCCAGGGTAGCAAAGATGATCTGCGCAGAGGAGGGATTGGTTGCCTAGGCAGAGCTGGGGTTCGGCTCCAGTGACCTAGGCAATAGATCCCCTTTAACAATGTTCTATCAACTGGTGAATAGAGCACCAACCTCAGCCAAAGGGACCACAGGGCCCAGCTGTGGGTCTGGCTTCAGGGTAGCAGCATCCGAGGGGCCTAGTGTTGGACCCTTTGGTTTAGTCCCTCCTGTCATCAGGTCCGACGATGCCGCTGTATCGAGTATCTGGTCTGGCGGTGTCTCATCCCTGGACGTCAGGTGCCCTGGCATCTGGCCATTGGGCTTCCGAGGGGGAGGTAGTGATGAAATGAGTGACGTCTGGTCCATGGCTCTCTGAAAGGCAGGCATCAGCCCCCGACATCGGTTTCATGGTCGGATCCTTTTTGAGCCTTGTGGATCAGACAACAGCTTGGAGGGTGTCATCTGCTCTGGCCCGGAGCCCTGGCTGATGATGGCTTGGAAGGTGAGCATGGTTTCTTGTGGCACTCATGTTCCTGACATCTGTGTCGGAGCCTGTCATCTGGTCCGACGATCCAGAGGTAATGGCCTTGCGGATGGCAGATACTGACCTGCTTCCCAACGAAGTGTGGGCCAATCCTTCTGAGACTCTAGCAAGAGTGTGTGGGGCCTGATAGCCAGGAAAACAGGGGCCTGGGAAGGCCCTAGTCTGGAAGACTCCCCACTGGACATCAGGGTGGAGGCAGGAGGCTTCCTCGATGGTAACCCTGGGAGAGCAAGGGAAACCAGAGGGGCTGAGTCTCACCTCCTGTCACAGGTAGAACTTTTGGAAGCCTAATGTGGAGACCTGGCACGGGTTTCAGACCTGGACCTATCCTTGTCTCGATGATGGTGCTTCCCACTTGATTTCTTCTTTCTAGTGCAGGAGTCCTTGGCTGAAGAGGAAGACAAGCTGTGCCCCGAGTGGGTCTTCTGCACGGTGGCGACTTGTTCAAGGAGGTATACTTTCAAAGTCTTCAGGCGGTGGATGCGGGTTCTCCTATTGAAGCTGAGGCAATGTGGGCAGGTGACCAGCTTATGGTTGGGCCTAGGCACAGAAGGCAGGCTGAATGGCCATCTTTTGCCGGCATCTGCTTGCCGTACGCACACTTCAGTTTCTGCTGCTCTGTAGATGAAGTTGGCTGGGTAGACATACACGATGAATTTGGTAAAACTCGAAAAAAGGTAACTGCTCAAAGTGGTGGTCAACTGGAAGCAGGAGGCATCTGTGAAGCTAAGATGCATGGGCTGACAGTGGGGAAAAAAAAAACAAACAGGTGGTGCCGGGTAACCACCACTTTATACTATGGGTGATGGAGGCGGGGCCGTCAGGGATGGTGCCCCGCCATATACTGCTAGCTAGAATTTTTCTGTGGGATCCTAGTGCCTGGCGGCATAGTCCTAATGGTAACAGCCTGCTGCAAGAGCTCTATCTCAAAGCGAGATCATTATCTAGCAGTATCTAACGGGGGACCACCCACCCAACGTCACGTTACTTACGTCAGCACTGCCTTCCAGTTCTCCCAGAAACCTCCGAAAAGGAGTGACAGGAGAATGGAAAAGAGGCTCCTGGAGCCAAAATAAGCTCACAGAGGTATAGCGGCAGAAGTTGGGGAAGGAGGGAGGAAAAGGGTTACTTACTGCAAGAGCCTTTCTCGAAGATCTACTGCTACAGTAAGTTCTTATGTAACTGTACTGTCTTACTTTGAGAGGGCTCTTGCAGTAGGTAATAACCTTGAGGACAGAGTCCCAAGCACTGTGAATCAGAAGGAACTGAAACACGGGCGGCAGAAAAGGTCCACAGAGAGGCAGAGAGATTAGGACAGAAGGCCTTGGAGGACAACTAGTCCAAAGCCAGCCCTGTGCCTAGTGGTAATGTCCAGACTGTAATGTTTAGTGAAAGCATGGATGGAACTCCAACTGGCCACCACACAGATGGCAGCAGACACATTCCTAAAACAAGCAGTAGAAGCAGCCATGCTTCTAGTAGAATGCCCCTTAACCTTCCCTGGGAGGGTCTTACCATATTTATGGTAACAGAATAGAATGCAGTTTGCCAAACACTTGGATAAACACTTTGGAAGCTGCTACACCCTCTCTCTCTTGGGTGCAAAAGAAACAAGAAAAGTACAGTTACGTAAGAACTTACTGTAACAGTAGATCTTCGAGAACAGCTCTTGCAGCAGGTTACACCATTAGGACTGAAGCGGCAGGCATCAGGATCCCATGGAAAAATTCTAGCTAGCTATCTTCAGCGGGGACCACCCCCGACGTCTGTCCCGCCTCCGACGTCAGACGTAGTACATAAGGGGCGGTCCCGCCCGATTCCCCAGTTCTCCCGCCGGAGATTTCCGGCCGCAGGCTGACATCGAAATGGGAGACCGAGGATCCGCCGTCAGAAGTCAAAGGAAAAAACCCCGTTAGTAAAGGCCTAAGCCATGCCTCCTCCAAGGGGGAAGGTGGGCGGGAAGGTACCTGCTGCAAGAGCTGTTCTCGAAGATCTACTGTTACGGTAAGTTCTTACGTAACTGTACTATCTTACTTCAAGACACAGCTCTTGCAGCAGGTTACACCATTAGGACTGATTCCCAAGCAGTAACGCTGCAAACATTCTGGGAGGAGGAAACTAGAAATTACTTTCCAGGTCCTGAATCTAGGACAGGAGACCCTGCAGCACAGCCAGGCCTAAGCCGGCTCTTCGCTGTGAAGCGATGTCCAGGCTATAATGCCTGATAAATGTATGTACAGAGCTCCAAGTGGCTGCAGCACATATGGCAGAGGTGGAGACGTTTCGGAGTGCTGCAAAGGAGGTGGCCACACCCCTAGTGGAATGACCCCGGACTGAACCCGGGAGGGGCTTTTGTTTGATATCATAACAGTATGAGATGCACTGGACAAGCCAGCAAGACAGGGACTGTTTGGATACTGGTTGGCCCATCATCCTTTCAGAAAAGGAAACGAAAAGTTGCTCCGAACTACGAAGCTGTCTGGTTCTGTTGAGGTAATACCTCAAGCTGCAGTGAACATCAAGGTGTGGAGCAGTGCCTCTCCTCTATTAGAGTAATTTGGGAAGTAGACCGGCAGGTCAATATCCTGATTGAGAGTGAGTGTAGAAACCACCTTAGGCAAAAATTTAGGATTCGTCCTCAGGGATACTCTGTCCCGGTGGAAAATTAAATAAGGCTCTTTGCACATAAGAGCGTGAAGCTCAGAAACTCTTCTCGCTGACGTAACAGCAACCAAAAACAGTGTTTTCCACGACAGAAAATGCAGCTCGCAATCCGCGGCAGGTTCGAAGGGGGGGAAGCGTGAGTTGTTCCAGGACAAAGAGCAAATCCCATGGAGGCACTGGGTCCTTAATGGGAGGCCTAAGGTGCAACACCCCTCTCAAAAATTCCAGAGAGGCATCTAATTGTGCCACCGTGCACCATCCCACCGGAAGGTGGTAGGCTGAAATGGCACAAAGGTGCACCTTGATAGAGAAGTAGACGAGGCCCGAACGGAAAAGGAAGAGCAGGTAGTCTAACATCGCTCTCACCGGGCAACCTAAAGGGGAAAGGCCGCGTGCTTGCGACCATAAACAAAAACGGCGCCGTTTCACCCAAATGCATCGCATGCGTTACTTACGACTTTCTGGCTGCAGAAAGAACTCTGCAACCTCTTGTGAGACCCGTGACGCAAGATGGCTATGTCTCTAGGGCCATGCATGCAGGTTCAATGAACGAAGTCCGGTGGACCAGTGAACCTTCCTCCTGAGACAAGAGATGGAGCTGAACGCAACAGCGGAGTGGAAGTTCCCGGATAGTTGAATCAGTAAAGGGAACCAGATCTGTCTGGGCCAGAAGGGGGCCACAAGGATCATGGTTGCTTGCTCCCTGTGCAGTTTGAGAAGAACTCTGGATCAACGGGAAGGGAGGGAAAGCGTAGAGGAATCTGTCCGCCCAGGAGAGGGACAACGGGTCTCGCCAGAAAACACCAGGCCCTGGATCTAGTGAGCAAAAATTGGGCAGTTTTACGTTGGATGGGGAAGCGAACAAGTCCAACTCTGGAGTTCCCCATTGAAGAAACAGATCCTCTGCTACCTTTTGAAGAAGTTCCCACTCGTGGACTCTGGCCTGGGAACGACTCAGGCCGTCTGCAATTGTGTTGTCCACCCCGGGAACATGTACTGTGATCAGATTCACGCCGTGTCGGATTACCCACTCCCACACCCTCATGGCCTCCCTGCAAAGGGGGTAAGAGTGTGCGCCTCCTTGTTTGTTGAGGTAATACATCACCGCCGTGTTTTCTGTCTGAAGCAGGAGAGTACTCTGCGGGATTTCTGACTGAAAGGCCTGCAGGGCATAAAGGACTGCCCTCATCTCTAGGACGTTGATATGGAGGTGGGCCTCCAGAGGGGTCCACTTACCCTGGGACTTCACCCCGTCCAGGTGTGCTCCCCACCCTAGACCTGAGGAGTCTGTGGTGAGGATTACCTCCGGGGACGGCGCTATAAATGGGACGCCCGTGGAGTGTCTCCCTGGGTCTAGCCACCACTGCCAGTCTCGAATCACGGTGTCCGTGATTCTGACCGGATGCTGCATGTGGTCTTGCCTTTGATCCCATTGCACCTTGAGCATCCACTGAGTTACCCGCATGTGGAGCCTTGCGAAAGGGACAGTAGGAATGGCCGTAGCCATGTGTCCAAGCAAGCGAAGGACCGATCTGGCTGGGACGGTCTTGTTCGACGAAAGCTCCCGGATGAGGGATCTGATGCCTCGTCTGGAAGAAATGCTCTTCCCTGAACTGTGTCCAGTACTGCGCCTATAAACTGCAGCTTCTGTGACGGTACCAGGAGAGACTTCTCGTGGTTGATTAGGATGCCCAGAGATCGAAACAGGTCCTGGGTACTCTGGATCGCCCGTAGCAACACCTCTCTGGAGGCGGCCATGAGAAGCCAATCGTCCAGGTACGGGAACACATAATGGCCCTGTCTCCTTAGAGACGCTGCCACGACTGCCATGCATTTGGTAAAGACCCTGGGTGTGGATGACAGTCCGAATGGGAGGGCTCGGAACTGAAGGTGGTGGTCGAGAAACTCGAAGCGCAGGAACCTCTTGTGTACCTGAGCTATAGGGATGTGCAGGTATGTGTCCTGCATGTCTAGAGACGCTAAGGCGGCGTCCCGCTTCAGCATGGGAATGAGACCCGGAAGAGTCACCATGTGGAATCTCTTGTAGGCGACCGACAAGTTGAGGTCGCTGAGGTCCAGAATTGGACGGAGGTCCCCCGTTTTCTTTGGAACCAGGAAGAAGTGGGAATAGTATCCTTGTCCTCTCTGGTTCTCTGGGATGTACTCTATCGCTCCCTTTCTCAAGGGTGAGAGTACTTCTTGCCAGATCAGTGGCTTGTGCTGACCCGGGTACCGGGAGAGCAAAGGAGGCCTCGAGGGTGGCTTTTCTGCAAATTCTATAAAGTGGCCTCTTCCGACCAACTGGAGAACCCACCTGTCGGTGGTTATAGCCTGCCAACCCGGCAGGAAGTTCTCAATGCGACCCCCAACCATGATTTCCTGTTGATCCTGAGGGGCGGGGGCCGGAAAGGAGTCAGGCTGTGGCGGCTGAGGGTCCTGCTGGCTGGGCCGGCTTAGGAGAACGCTGGCTTCGGCCTGCAGGTTGTTTCCCCTGGGCTCTGCGAAAGCCGGAGCCCCTTTGTTGTGGGGTGGAGCAGGACTGTTTTGTCTGCGTCCGTCCACGAAATTGGCTTTGGTTCCTACGAAAGGAACTAAGCTTAGGTCGGTACATGGCCTGAACCGACCTCACCGCCTTCCTGGCCTCTTGGAGTTTGGTAATAATCTTCTCTGAGGGTTTACCAAACAAAACTTCTCCCTCGAAAGGGGCGTCCATGATATTTTTCTGGACGTCCGGGGTAAAACCGGAGACACGGAGCCAAGAGTGTCTCCGGAGGCATACGCCTGAAGCTGCTGCTCGGGCCGAGGAGTCCGCGGAGTTGTACGCGGCTCGTAGCACTTGGTTTCCCACGTCCGAACCCGTACGAAGAAGCTGAAGCATTTCCTCCTTCTGCTCACCTTCCGGCAGTTTCTCAGCCGCATCCAGACCCTGCTCCCACAAGGCATTTTGGAACTGCACCATGTGGGTCAAATAATTCAGGGATCTGATAGCGCAGGTAGCGGAAGCATACGTGCGCCTACCCATGGCATCCAGCTGCTTGGACTCTGGGTCCGGTGGCAGGGTGCTCAGATGTTGTGGTCTCTGGGACCGGTCATGCGAGGCTGTTATGACCAGAGAGTCGGCCTGAGGATGCTGAATCAAGTACTGGTCTTCCCTGGGAGCCTTGTACAAGCGATCAGCTTTCTTCGGCATCGCCGGGAGCGAATGTGGACGTTTCCACGCTGCCTTGGTGACGTCCACGAAAGTAGTCTACCAAGGGTGGCACCACCACAGGCTTGGGATCCTTCTGCCGAAGATACTTTGCAAGGCGTAGCCTTTCGGGGTCTAGCTCTTCCGCATCCCATCCCATGTTCTCCTGGATGTGTCTCATAATATCCGAGAACGAAGGGTCATCCGGAGGAGACTTTGGCATCTCGCGTGGATCCGGAGAAGGGAGATGGGGATCTGGATGTTGAGAACTCTGATCCTTTGTCCTCAGTCGAAGGCGATCGTCGGTGTCTTCTGGGTCTCTTAGGGCTGGGTGACCTGGAAGAGGATTTGGACGGAGGTCTCCGTTTGTCTGGTCTCCCCCTTGGAGGTGTTCTATGCTCCCGGGAAGGAGGTAGCCGGCCTGCCGACCCCGATGGAGGGGGGGGGCGCAGGAACCGGAGGAGTAACCGGTGTAGGAGGAGGAGTGGGAACCATGTCCTTCTTTATGGTGTCCCACCAGTAAGTAAACAGCTCCTTCACTTCTAAACATGGAAAGACCCGATGACGGTCCTGGCGTCTGCTCCACAGGGGGCTCAGGTAATGGCGAGGGTTCCCTGGGCGTCTCAACAGGACCGGGGTCGCCCGTCTGTTCCTCAGGCTGAGTCAACTCCTCCTCAGTGATGGTCTCCTGACCGACGTCGGTCGGAGGCGTTAGGGTCCTCTTCTCAATAGGAGCGGGCGCCGGTCCCCCTACCGGCGTCCGGTGATGCGTTGGCCTGGCCGGCGATGGTCGTCTGGCCGACGGCGGCTCCGGGGACCTGTGGCGAGAGGTCGACGACGGACGCACCGGCGTCGGATCCTGCGGCCTCTTCAGAGAGGTGCGCCCCTTGGTCTTGCGAGGAGGCAAGGAAGCAGACCTGACGTCGGGTTCAGAAAGGCGGGAACCCAACTTATGGTGATGGTGGCGATCCCCCGACTTGGCCAGGTCCTTGGAGGACGAGGAAGGCCTGGGAGTCTTGGCCTGGGAAGAGGATGAAGACTTTCTAACCGCAGCAGGGGGAGGCTGAGAACTGGCCCGGGAAGGGGAGTGGTCGGACCTGGAACCAGAGCTGCGCGAGTCTGAGGCCCTAGACGGGGACCTGGAAGGGGCCTTCTCCCTATGCTTCTCAGCGTGCTTGTGGGCCTTCTGCGAAGAGTCCCCCTTGGAAGACATGGTCTTCAGTTTTTCTTCTAACAGAAATGCCTGAAGGGCCTTCTGGCGACGGATCCGGGTTCTGCTATTAAACCCCTGGCAAAAGGAGCAGGACCGGGTGTCGTGGTCTGGGCCTAGGCACCGGACGCAGACCGAGTGCGGGTCCTTGAAGGGGATCTGCTTCCCACAAGCACACTTCGAGGAGTGACCGGAGGTCGGAGAGGACATCAGCGAAAAACTTGATTGTAGAAATCTAATTTCCCGTAGGAAAAAAACTTTACCATGCGTCGCGCGCTAGAGACTGAACCGAAGGGTCGAGACATGCGAGTCGATGGCGGGAAAGAACTGGGGAATCGGGCGGGACCGCCCCCTTATGTACTACATCTGACGTCGGAGGCGGGACCGACGTTGGGGGTGGTCCCCGCTGAAGATAGCTAGCTAGAATTTTTCCGTGCGGTCCTGATGCCTGCCGGCTTCAGTTCTAATGGTGTAACCTGCTGCAACAGCTGTGTCTCAAAGTAAGATCTGATTCTATTTCTGGACAGACTTTGTACGGTTAGTGTAGTAATGCAAAATTCTGTGAACATCCAAAGTATGAAGAATTGCCTGCCCCAGACTGAAATACTACACTGGTAATTGAATAGACTGATTCAATGTGAACTCAGAAACCACTTTTGGTAAAGAAAAAAAAAAAAAAAAAAAAAAAGAGGATTGGTACGTAGAACCAGCCAGCCTCTGTGGAAAATCAAATAAGGCTTCTTACACATCAGGACTTGAAGCTTGGAAATCCTTCAAGCAGAAGTAACTGCAACTAAAAAGAGCGCTTTCCAAGACAAATAACACATATCTACCAGCCGGTTCAAAAGGAGGTAGGGTAAGTCCCTCTAAAATAAAATTCAGATCCCAAGGAGGTTCAGAATTGCACACCTTTCAGGTGGAGGATGCCTTTCAGAAAAGTTTTGGAGACCTCCAGTGGAGCCACAGCTTTGTCCTCCACCAAAATGTGGTAGGCAGAGATAACAGACAGGTGGAACCTTCCGCAAAGGGCACCTCGGGCCCAGGTCGGAGAGATACAGCAAGTACTCCATAACCCGAGGAACAGGACACGAGAAAGGGTCCCAACCTTTTGAACTGGCCCAAATTAAGAAACACTTCCATTTCACAGCAGAAGTCATCCTCGTGGAAGGTTTTCTAGCCTCCACAAGGACTTGAGCCACTCTGGAGGAGGCTCCACAGCATGAGGCAACTATGTCAGATGGTGCCACGTGTGAAGATGAAGGAACTTCAGCCCTGGATGGACCAGCATGCCCTTCCCCTAAATCAGGAGATTGTGGCAAAGGGGCAGGGGAACTGGAGGCTGCACTGCTAACTGCTGTAGAAGCAAAAACCATATCTAGCGAGGCCAATCCGGGGATCAGAATCATGCATGCCCTCTCTGCTTGAGCGGCATCCTCTGCAGAACTGGAAAGGGAGGGAAGGCATACAAAAAACACAGGTTACTCACCTGTAACAGTAGTTCTAGGCGTAGTATATGCTGTTCATCCATACTTGTTGGCAGTGTTCTTTTCCCTCTTTAAGATGTGCTGTAAAGTCTTCAAGCTGGCTCCTCCCAGTCCCGCCCAACCGGGTGTTGTCACGTGATAAATCTGCTAATAATTATGTTGTATATTTGTGTTATAAATAAATGTGTATATGAATGTCTGCTTAGGGATAGTAGCCAGTAAGTGAGGAGGCTTGACCTTCTGACCTCAGCAAAGCCCTAATGTAGCAGATGTTTTCCTGCTCTGTGTTAACACAAGGGCTTCCTTCCACATGCCAGGTGATAACACATCGTAAAATATTCCTACTTTGATCTGCTGGGGACAAGGCATGTATTTTATAATCCTGGAGGAAAAGGGGACCTTTTAACAGATTCTTGTTAGCTCTCTCACCTAGAAGAGAACTGTTGTCAGGATGCGGGTTCTGAGCCATCAAAGTAACTGCTTTGATCAAAGAGACCGTCATATTTTTTTTTTTGATTGGTAATTGCTGATTTCCAGCCAGCATTAAAATAACATTCTTTTGAATTCCTACTCAGGTTAAAGTTTATTGCAGGACTAACAGTGACCTCGTGTGCTGTGACATCACAAGGAGGTGGAGAGACTGACTTTGAATATTGCCAGCATCTGAGGGAATGGTACAGACTCCCTCTCTGAATTCAAGGACACTTCATTTTCTGGACTGAAAGCAAGGCACTTTTTGTAAAACATAAGTAACTTAGCTAGACTAGACCATTTTAAAACAGGTGTTTTGTTCTGTAAAACTCTAAATTATTTTAGGACTGTAGGGATATCTACTCTATATGTGTTTTGTATTTTATCTTTTTTAAATCTTAATAAACCTTGGTTCTCCTAAATCCTGCTTGAGTCTTTCTTTTGCATGTGTAGGCTGAAACTGTATTGTGAAATTCTGAAACTGTTAAGTGCTCAAGAAAAGGGTGTGTTACTATTTTGCTAAAGGTAAGAATATACCTGGATCTCATATCAAGTCGTAAGGGTACACTTGGGAACCTGGCTGGGTGCCACTGGATGAAGGATTGTACTACATTCCCCGGTACATATCTGAGCCTGTTAACTGAGTGTGCTAGCGAAAAGGTCCACATTTGACCCCCAGGACTTGAGGCTAGTAGGTGATTCGGACCCAAAACAGACAGGAGGGTTATCCCGTTTGTCTCCTGTTCACATATGTGCTTCGAGGTTTGGCACTGTGGAAGCAGAGGGCCTGACCTGTGGAGTGCATTTGTGACAGGTGGTACATCCCTCAGCTCCGCCCCAAGATGCCAGATTTTGCCCACTGGAAGCAGAGGTTGTGTGTCTGAGCCAGGGGAGGTCAGGTGGGTCCATGTGGATAAACATATACCACTCCTATAACTACTGTTACAGGGGAGTAACCTGTAATCTTACTTCGAGACGGTTCCTGCAGTACGTCATTACAGATAGGACTATGCCCTGACATCAGGACTGCATGGCAAACTTGTAGCTAGCAATCCACAGCTGGAGACCGCTCCTGGCATCACCTGACAGGACGTCAGCATAACACTATAAAGGGGGGTCCCCACACCCACCCACCTGTTCTTTCCCGCCACCACCCCGAGTGGGTTGATCCTCATGGAGAACTTTGCCATCAGCTGACTGCCATTTTCCCGACTAACGGTTTAATTTTTTCAGTCTTTCTAGTTTCTTTTGTTGCTATTTCATGTCTTCTGTGTTACATCACCTTAAGAAGTGCAACAAGTGTGGCACTCAAATCCCACACAGACAACCATTCCTGCTGTGTCCTTTGCCTAAGCCCAAAACACCGGGTCCCGGACTGCTTGATTTGCCTCTCCTTCAACAGGGCTACATGAGCTAAATGCCAAAAAGCCCTCGAAGCCCACCTGCTAAAGAAGCGCCTGGCATCCATGAAAAAGGAGCTGCAGGAGTTCGACAGAATGTGCCTCCTCTCCCGATACCAAGCAAAAGAAGAAAAAGAAGGAGAGCGCTGGGAACAGGATCGTTCCCCCTCCGTTCAGCGCCACCAGACTGAAGACGCTGCCTCTGAGGAGGCGTCAGCCCCGGTGAGTACCCCTCCTGCCCAGTCTGTCTGCCTTGGCGGATCTGTTGCTGCCCCCCTCCCGCAGCTGTCAAAAGGTGGAAGGGGCATCCTTCTAAGGAGGGTTCAGTTTCAGGGACTGTTAGCTGCTGTCCAGCCAATAAACTGCCCTCCAGTTCCACCAAAGAGCATAGGGCCCGGTCGATAAGCCGGACTCCAGCTCCTCTGCCATATGCCCAACCACGAACAATAAGTCAGATGCCAGCTCGACACCCTCTCAGTCATGGCCGATCAGTTGGTTGACAGCTCACCCGTCGACCACTCGGCCGAGGCTCTCCCGTTAGACCTTGGGGACTCACCCGACAGTGATCAAGGATGGCTGCCAGACCCTACCAGAGCTCCTTACACCCTTGCTGATGCACTTCTCTGGGGTGTGGTTCCTGAAGTCTGTTTAATAAAGGTGGTGGAGCAGGGTGGGCCAATGGGCCAAATCCATCTGCGCTGGGAGCCTTCTCCTCCTCCTATCGACTCCCAGCTGATGTCTCCAGCTCAGTGCCCCCTAAGCTGCCCGGCGTGGTGCTTCCCTCGACTCCTTGGCTCCTCCCCTGCTGCGGTCGCTGATGTGGCCTCGCTTCCACCAATGCAGCCGATTCCAACAGTCTCGACTCGCTGCCGCCCCTCCGCCTTAGCAGATTGCCGCGAGAGTGAGATTACAGCAGCCCCGTAAGCACAGCCGGACCTGGGTTATTTAAAGCCAGTTCGCAGTTTAAACAGTACGCCTTCTCTGCCGATTGGCTGAAAATCCGTCCGAGCTGGGAGCCGCCTATCTTCCTCCTTATTGACTCCCAGACAATGCCTCCTATAGCTCGATGCCCCCTAAGCTGCCAGCGTGACACTTCCTATGCCTCCGATGTAACTCCTCCTCCTGCTGCGGTGCTGCTGATGTGGCTGCTGTTTCCCCTCCAGTGCTGCTGATGTGGCCAGTTCCCCAACAGTCCCCAACTGGTGGCCCCTCTGCCTTGGCCGATCACCGCAGGAGTCAGATTACAGCAGCCTGTTTGTCTCTTTCGCCCAAAGAATGTTAGGGGCACCAGTGACTAAGCAGACATTGACCAAATGATTGGTCAGTTGTATAGTAGTTTTCTGCTATCAAAAGTACGACAGTCCTTTACTGGGACCAGTTTAAGGTCACTCCACTAGAGGTGTTGCCACTTCGTTTGCATCCCTAAGGAATGTCTTGCAGCGGATCCCTGTGCAGGTGCCACTTGGAATTCGATCCACACCTTCATTAAACACTGGACATTGCTTCTAGGAGGAGGGCAGGCTTTGGCCTTGCCATTCTCCAGGGACTACTCCTTTAAACTTTCAAGTACCTCAAGGGAATCAACAAAGTCCAAGAGGGTAGCATCTTTCAAAAAAAAAAGAGGTGTGCAAGAACAAGGGGCACAATTTGAAGATGAGGTGGCTCAGAGGTAATTTAAGGAAGTATTTTTTCACAGAGAGGGTTGTGGATGCATGGAATGGCCTTCCGGAGGAGGTTGTGGAGTCAAAAACAGTGGTGGAATTCAAGCATGCATGGGACAGTCATAAGGCAATTCTAGGGGTTGGGGGTAGGAAGAAGTAGGCTGCTGGTTAACTAGGGTCTGCAGCTTATCCATTAGGTAGGGGAAATGGGCAGACTGGGTGGGCCAAGCGGTCCTTATCTGCCATCAAATTCTATGTTTCTGACCTGGATTCTGTCCTTGTACTGCTTGGGACTCAGTCCTAATGGTGTTACCTGCTGCAGGAGCTCTAGCTCAAAGTGAGATAGTACAGTTATGTAAGAACTTACCGTAACAGTAGATCTTACTTCGAGATACAGCTCTTGCAGCAGGCTACACCATTAGGACTGAAGCAGGCAGGCAGCAGGATCCCACGGAAGACCTCTAGCTAGCCAAATATAGTGGGGGACCACCCCGATGTTGGCCCCTCCCCCAGTGTTCCATGCATCATAAAAGGGGCAGTATTCCAGCATCCCTCAGTTTTCTACTGTTGACTTGCAAGCATTGGCTCCATATATGCCTTTAGCCACTGATCGACACCACACAAGTATTTTTTTTTTTACTTTTTCAAAAGGTTTTTTTTTTGCATTATATTTCGTATGTCATCTTTCCCAGACGTCCTCCATAGAAAGGCACTCCTCCAAGTGTGCCTGTGGCAATCAGATTCCATTCAAGGACAGCCACTCAGCCTGTGTGCGGTGCCTGGGTCAAGAGCATGACACCAAGGTCTGTCCCATTTGCCAGAAATTTAACTGTAGAATGAGGATCTGCCACCAAAACATTTTGGAGACCTTCCTATTAGAACAGATATTAGCAGTAATGCAGAAATCCTCTAGAGAAGACTCCTCACAAGTCAAAGGAGGGAATGGGAGAAAGTGTGATCCTAATCCAAGTAACGAACATCTGACTCCAGGCGGAGCTCAGACTCAGCCATCTAGTTGACCCATTCTCCATTTTGGTCAAAGGCCCAAAAACCTATGGTGAAGACCCAGACATCGGGTGGTTCCGGTCAAGGATTCATCCTCCAGGGCATTGTGACAGGGTTGAATAGGACCCTGACCTAGTTGTTATGGAGAGTTTGAATGTAGGGATCTGTTCTCGCGTTTTCTGTCTCTTCTCTGTCTGGTTGCACAACCAAATTTTCCTGCGAGACCTAGGATTTGATCACCCCAACAGTATTACGATTCTTTGCCTCTCACTGTCTGTCTTCCCTTGCTGTTCTATCTTTTCCTCCCTTGCATATCTGCTGGTATAAAAATATGTGCAGGCCATTATGTGGAACTGTAACTGACTTTGGGATCCCTTTATTTAGAAATTATATAGCTTTACTGTTAAAATGAATATAATTATAGTTTGAGATGATTGCAAAAGCTATTGGGAACTCAAGGGATTAACCTGAGGGCAGTTTTTAAGACCTTTTTCAGAAGCTGTGGAGAAGGGGCCTCAGTTCTGGGTCATAGTGTTCTTGCTGCACCTGCCTGACAAAAACATAAAACAGGAAGCTTGTTAAGAAGGGGTGTTGCAAAGACTTATGAGAGAGAGCTACACTCTTTTGAGAGACAGAGATTGAAGGAAAACTCAGATGGATCTCTGTTTATTCTGCCTCCATAAACAGTTATTCTGAACAATTTTATTTTTTTATTTTATTGTCATTCATAATAAAACTCCGGTTGTGAATTTTACAACTGCTCCTGGTTTTCCTATGCTTTCTGACCTGTGCCTCAACAACAGATGGTGTCAGCCTAAATGGGATTTATGCCATGCAAACTCTAAGTCAGGAGTTTTGTGCGTGGGTACTGAACCTAATACCAGGGAAGCATAGAGAAAGGTATGGATTCTGCAGCAGCAAGTCCAGGAGTGGTTACCAGGAGACTGGCAGCAAAAATAGCAGAAACAGAAGTCCAAGCTGAGATTGTACAGTCAGCACAAGTTATGGAAAAAGAACAGGCAGTGACAGAACCTGAAAGCCTGATGAACTTTTTCAAATGATGGGCTATACAACAAAAAGAGATGTAGAAAAAGAGGAGAGAAGAGAAGCAGCAGATGAGAGAAGAGATGCAGCGACAGGAGCAGTGATGGCTGGAGGCCTTGCAAGCTATCAAAGGAGAGGATCTGGCACAGATCCAGATGAGCAACAAAACACAAGCAACTTAAAAGCCGTTAATTTTACAAACTTGCATCCCTCAGATGATATTGAGGCATACTTGACAACTTTTGAAAGAGTTGCCAAAGCAACAATGGACCATCAGACTGGTACCCTACCTGACAGGGAAAGCCCAACCTGACTACAGCAATATGGACACTGCGCAGTCAGAAAACTATGACCTGGTAAAAAGCGAAATCCTGAAAACGTATGACATCTCAAAAAAAGATCTACAGACACAGATTTTGATCTGTGAAGTACAGTTCAGTCGACAATCCTTGAGAAGCCTTCACCCGACTCAGAGAATGCCTGCTACAATGTCTCCACCTACAGAGCAAAACAGTCCCACAGATTGACACATTTGCAATGGAGCAAGTCATTAAAACCCTGCCTACAGATGCGCAGCTTTGGGTAATGGAACACCAACCAGAAAGTGGGGAAAAGATTGTTTCTTTGGCCGAGGACTACCAAATGGCCACACAGATGCCACAGCAGCGAAGTAACAGCAAAGCACCGGTAAGACACACTTTTTCCCATTTAAACTCCAAGTCTGAGAAGAACTCTGGTGAGGGTAACAAATCTGTGCCCAAAGACGTTATTTGCTGTAACTGTAATAAGCCAGGTCATATTGCAAGAAATTGCCGTAAGAAGAGTGACACTGGAGCAGATTTGTCCTTGGCAAATTAGGGCAAGTACTTAACAGATGTGAAGGTGGGGGATAAGACTGTAAAGGGACTCATTGATTTGGGAAGTAGACAGACCCTGGTGTATGTTAAAGTGTTAGGAAAACACTGTGCAAAAGGACCAGGTACTGGTTTCATCTGCGTACATGGGGACACACTATACTGTTCCACCACCCATGTGACTCTGACCATTAAGGGTGTGTCGCACCAAATGAAAGTGGGGGTAGTACCCAAGTTACCTGTACCCATGATTATTGGAAATGACTGTCCAGGATTTACCAAGTTAATCACAGAGGAACTGAACCCTGCAATTTCAGCAGCAGTGGTAACAAGAGCTCAGGCAAAGAAAATCTCACACAGGGACACTTTCTTTCAGTGATTTTGATTTGGACTTGCTTGAGCGCAGCTCCAAGATCCAGAAGTCCAGGAGGGAAAGAAGATGCCTGAAGAAACTGAGGGACATAAAGGGTTAACATATGAAAATGCTGAAACTAAATTGATAACTGATTGTGATTTTCTTTCAGAGCAAGCTAACTACATTTCTCTCCAGTTATTTTAAGCAGCTGGGGGTGAAACCAAAACAGGGTGGACCAATGTTTAAAAAATGTAATGGGTTACTGTACAGAGTTTGGGTTAAACCTCACACACAGGAACAGACAGAACAACTGGTTATACCACAGAAGTATAGAACAGAGTTGTTACAGATAGCACATGATAGTCCTATGGCTGGTCACTCAGGGAGGGATTGCACCCTTGCCAGATTGCTGTATGGCGTTTACTGGCCTGGAATTCATGAAGATGTTGCTACCTAGTGTAATGCCTGTGCTGAGTGTCAGAAAATAGCCCCAGTCACTAGAAAAGACAATGTGCCACTGGTGCCCTTAACCCTAATAGATGTGCCTTTCGAGAGAATTGCAATGAATGTGGTTGGTCCTTCAGACAAAAGTAAAAAGGGTAATAGATTTATCCTGGTAGTGTGCGACTGCTACTCGATACCCAGAAGCAGTGCCAATGCGTACTGTCACAGCTTCAAAAGTGGCAGCAGAGCTTGCAAATATTTTCAGCAGAATGGGCATACCTAAAGAAATTATTACCGATCAGGGTAGTAATTTTGGTGCTGCATTACTTAAGGAGCTGTACAGACTTCTAGGCATCACTGCCATAAGAACCTCCCATATCACCCTCAGACAGACAGTCTTATTGAGCATTTTAACCAAACCCTAAAATGCATGTTAAAAAGGTTTTTAAAAGGGGAAGAGAAAGATTGGGACCAGTACTTGCCTCACCTACATTTTGCTTACAAAGAAGTGCCACAGCCATCAACAAGGTTTTCACCATTTGAAATGATGTATGGTAGGCAGCCAAGAGAGCCACTGGATGTGATAAAAGAAACGTGGGGAAGATGACCCCACTCAGAAAAGATCTATAACGTCTTATATGTGTGCCCTAAGAAGCTGGCAAAATATGTTTAAAGTGCCCATAGTAATCAGGAAGATGCCCAAAACCAGCAGAAGGTATAGTATGACCTTGGAATAAAATAAAGTTTTTGAGCCAGGTGAAAAGGTTTTACTACTGTTACCCATAACAGAAAATAAACTGTTAATGTAGTGACAAGAACCTTATAGAGTGCTTAGACGTACTGGCACCGTTAACTGTGAGATCCAGGCGCCAGCCCAGTAGTGTTGAGGGTTGAGATGCTGGACGCCACACCTCGCGCTATGCCGGCGACCCGGGTTCGGGAACGAGCCCGGGTCATCAGTGGTTGGCAGGGGAGGACTTGGATTGAGCATTCGCAGATCACTCTCCTAGTCCTGGGGTGGGTTGGGGAAATTCACTGCACTGTAGTGACCTCTGGGGATCCCTGGAGGTACTACCAGTGTTGGGTTAGCAAGGGGGAGCGCGGTGGACATCTGCACATTGTGCCCGAACCTCATTGCAAATCCTTGCTCCAAGTGGGAGATATGGAAGAAAAAGGCTGGGCTTGACCGTGCAGCTTGATGGCCGCGCCCTGCGTTGCCCCGAGGGTTCGGGGCTGTCCAGGCTAGGAGAGGCATAGAGGGGGCCCTCCAGCAGCACGGCAAGACGGCCATCCCAGATCCCCCTGGGTGCAGTTTGAGCCACTTATCTCTCCGGGTGGGCAAGGCCAGTGGCTGGATGCCCCAAAGCTGGTACATGCAGCAGTAGGTGGTAAAAACACAGTCGTGTTAAAAAAAAAAATATAAAAACTATGAGATTCAGACCCCTGACAAGAAAAATCCTATTGAGATATACCATGCTAACTTCCTCAAGAAATGGGTTGAAAAAAATGCCAAAAGCTACTTTGCTAGTTTTACCAGAAACCGATAAGGAAGATGTTGATGTAGCTTATGATAGACTGCTGCTGATGCTGTAAAGATGAATGTTTCCTTAACTCCAGAACAAACTGCAGACATTCGTAATATGCTAAAGATATTTCACAGTACTTTTACCACAGTACCAGGCCAAGCAAAAGGGGTTGAGCATGTAATAGTGTCAAGGAATGCTTGCCTTATTAGGCAAAAGTCATACAGGCTACCAGAGCGGTTAAAAGCAGATGTGATTAAGGAAATACAAAAAATGAAAGAATTGGGTATCATAGAGGAGTCGAGGAGTGCTTGGTCATCTCCAGTGGTAACTGTAAACAAAAAAGAAGGGGGTGTTAGAATATGCCTTGGTTTTAGGAAACAATCAAGTGTCAGAATTTGACAGTTGTCCTATGCCCAGAATAGATTTGATAGACAGACTGGGGAGTGCAAAGTATATCAGTACCCTCACTCTCACCAAGGGTTACTGGCAAATCCCTTTAGCTAAAGAATCCAGGGACAAAACCGCATTTGCCACTCCTATTGGATTCTGTCAGTTCAACACTGTGCCCTTTGTCTACATGGTGTGCCAGCTACATTCCAGCGGTACATGGATGTAATATTTTCACCTCACACTGGTTATTGTGCTGCATACCTGGATTATGTCATGGTGTACAGTCCAGACTGAAAGAGCCACCTGGAACACCTACGAGTAGTTATCCAAGTTATCAAAAATGCAAGTCTATTAATTATACCAAATGTGCATTCAGCATGCTGGAAACCAGATATCTGGGCTATGTGTTGGGAAATGGAGAAGACAAGCCAGAAATTTCTAAAATAGAAGCTGTAGCTAACAGCACTGTCCCTAAAAACAAAGAAACATATCAGGTCATTTTTAGGGCTGGCTGGTTATCGGAGATTTGCTCCCAACTTTGCTGAATTAGCTACTCCTCTCACTGAACTCACGAAAAAACAGTACCCAAATAATGTGAAATGGACCCCAGAGTGTGATGAAGCTTTTCAAGCTATTAAGGCTGCATTATGTTCAGCCCGTTTTAAGCCCCGACTTTGAGAAACCATTTTTGTTGCTAACAGATTTATCAGAGGTAGGTCTAGGTGCAGTACTGAGTCATAATATTAAATGGGACAGAACATCCTATTCTGCATATAAATAGGAAGTTGCTTGACAGAGAGAAAAGGTACTCCACCAATGAAAAGGAATGTTTAGCAGCAAAGTAAGCCATGGAGTCTCTTAAGTTTTATTTGCTAGGAACTGACTTTGTTCTTGTAACAGATCACAATCATATGGCTTAACCAGATGAAAGAAAAATTCCAGAATCACAAGGTGGTATCTGGCACTACAGCCATTTAAATTTATAGTGATACACAACTCTGGTAAAGAGAATAGCAATGCTGATTTTCTGTCAAGATATGGTTCAGGAATTGAGGGTTCTACAGGTTGAAAAACAAATGTATGGGTTTGAACTTTACTGTTTGCTGCACTTTATAGAAAAAGGATACTGCACATGTTCTTAATTTCTGAAAGTTAGCAGCAAATGTTAGTAGAGAATTAATAGAACATTTTGGAAACATGTTTGATAAAACAGGTTCCCTCTTAAGGAGGGGTGTGTATATGATAGGGTGAAATAAGACCCTGTCCCAGTTGTTATGGAAAGACTTTAAATGCAGGAATCTGCTCTATTCCTTTTTTATCTCTTCTCTGTTTGTGCAACCAAATTTTCCTGTGAGACCTAGGATATGATCCCCCCAACAGTCTTGCTATTCTTTGCCTCTCACTGTCTCTCAGTCTTCCCTTGCTGTCTTTTTTTTTTTTCCTCCCTTGCATATCTGCCGATAAAAAATATATGCAAATCATAGTATGGAAATGTAACTGATATTGGGATCCGTTTTATTTAGAAATTATATAATTTTAATTTTTGAAATGTATATAATTGTGGTTTGAGATGATTGCAAAAAGCTAATGAAAAACTCCAGAGGTTACCGGAGTTAAATTTTTAAGCCTTTTGCAGAAGAGCTGTGGAAAATGGGGTCTCAGCTCAGGCAAACTGTGTTCCTGCCTTGCGCCTGCCTGAAACATACAAGAACAAATGCTTCTTAAGAATGGGGGTTGGAACGATTTATAAGAAAGCTGAGCTGCAATTCCTTGAAAGGGAAAAGATGGACACAGAGATCGAAGAAAACCTCAGATGGACTTTTTCTTTTTGGCCTTTGTAAATAGTTATACTGAATAAGTTTATTTTTTATGTTACTGCTAGTGTAAATAAATATTTCTGGTGAATTCTACAACTGCTTGTGGTTTTCCTATGCTTCCTGACCTGTGCCTCAATGACAGGTACGCAAAGCTACCCTGTCTCTGTGAAAAATTAAATAAGGCTCCTTGCACATCAGGGCCTGTAGCTTGGAAATACCTCGAGCAGAGGCAACAGCAACTAAAAACAACGTTTTCCATAAAAGGAAACATAGCCCGCAATCCATGGCGGGTTCAAAAGTGGGAAGGGTGAGCGTCTCTAAAACAAGCAGAAGATCCCAAGGGGGAACATGATCCTGAATAGGGGGCTTTATTTGAAGTATACCTCCAAGAAAGGCATGGGTCACATTGAATTGAGCCACCGTTCTGACTTGGACAGGTGTGTGATAGGCAGAGAGGGCAGCCAGGTGTACTTTTATGGAGGAATAACTCAAACCTAACTCCGACAAGGATAACAGGTATTCCAACATGCTGTCAACCGGACAGGCCAAAGGATCCAAATGGCATGCGTAGCCCAGAGACAGAACCTCTTCCACTTCATGGCATATGCAGCTCTCGTGGAGGGCTTTCTAGCCTCCACCAGGACTTCAGCGATCTTGTCCAAAACACCAAAGCGAAGCTTGACAAAGTGTTGAGGAGCCAAGCATGAAGATGCAGGGATCGCAAGTTCTTAACCAGGGTCCTGTTGTCCTGAGAGACCAAGTGAGTGCTCGGTGGAAATGAAACTGGTAGAGCCACTGCCAGTTGCTGTAATAATGGAAACCAAATTTGGCGGGGCCACAGCAGGGCTATCAGGATCATGGTTGTCCCCTCCGACTGTGCCTTGAGAAAAACTCTCTGAAGGAGTGGGAAGGAAGGAAAGGCATACGGGAATCTTCCCTTACAGGAGAGGAAAAAGGCGTCTTGCCAGAAAACACCAGGCTCGGGATCTAGCAAGCAACAACTGGGCAGTTTTGCATTGTTAGAAGATGTGAAAAGGTCCAATTCTGGTGTCCCCCACGTGATGAAAAGGTCGACCACTGATTGGAGGATCGACCATTTGTGCACTTGCAACCCTGTTATGCTGAGAATGTCTGCTAGTGCATTTTGATCACCAGGGACGTGGACCACGGAGATGCTTATGTGATGGGCTATGGCCCAGTCCCACACCCTCATAGCTTCCCTGCACAGGGGGTACGAGTGTGTGCCTCCTTGCTTGCTGAGGTAAAAGACCACTGACATGTTGTCCGTCTGAACAAGAAGGTGTCCTGGTTGGAGCACCATGTCCAGAGCTTGGAGAGCATAGAGCACGGCTCTCATCTCCAAGACGTTGATATGGAAGGACTCCTCGAAGACCTGGGCCCTCCCCATCCCGAGTTTGAAGCGTCTGTGGTCAGGACCTGGTCAGGAGCTTCCTTCTGAAAGGGAGCCCTTCCAGCAAGGAGTAGACGTCATCCACCAGATGAGTTCCTTGTGAACTGGTTTGGTGACAGAGACTGGCATGTCCAGGTCATCCCACCTTTGGTCCCAATGGACCCGGAGTGTCCACAGGATAGTCCTCATCCAGAGTCTCACACAGGGTACTGTGACGATGGACACCACCATGTGACCCAACAGCTGGAGGTCATCTGGAGATGACTTTAGCGTATTCTCTGGCTCCCCTGAAGGAGGGTCCTTGACAGACGAGGAGCGATGAATGGTAGGAGTTAGAAGAGGAGAGTGAAGGTGAATGGCGCCTCCTGCACTTCTGACGATGCCTGTCCGAGGAGCTAGGAGAACTGGGGCTTCTCGACCGGGACCTGTGGCCTTTTCTTTTGGCTACCCTCTTGCGTGGCTTTTCTGGTGTCGGTTGCTTACCCCATCCTTGTCCAAGTGGGGGTGCGGAGCCACGTCATCTGCAGGTGGGGGTGGGGCACCCTTGCCTGGGACTGGGGAGAGATTTGGTTCAACCAGCGTAGCTGGAGTGGGTTTCAATGGGAGAATGTTCGTCTTGATTGTCTCCTGCCAGTGAGAGAAAAGGTCCTTCACCTGGCTCAGGTTTAGTTTCGGGGAATCCGGAGCCAGGTCTGGCAACATGCCAGGAGCACTGGCACTAGTACCAATGTCGGTCTGCCCTGGCATCTGAATGGGGAGAGGACTCAGGGGGCAACGGAGTCTTAGCAGATGGAGGTGGTAAAGCAAACTTGGTGGCACCCTCCTCAGACTGACGGTTCGAGTCTGACGTGGGCTTTGAGGGTTTCTCAGGGTGGCGCCTGTCAAGACGGTGGAGTGTGGCATTTTTCACCCAATTTAGTAGATTGTTTTGGCAGGAGGGAGGAGGACCTCCCCACCGACTGGCCAGAGGATTTAGATTTCCCTGCTGACTGGCCTGAGGATTTAGCCTTTTCCCGGGAGTCAGCACTGCATACAGAGGCCGGCTGGGGAGGCAGAATGGACCTTATCTGGGTCCAGCGATCGGCCAGAAGCCACAGCAGGAGGCTCGATCATAATAGGCTGGAGCATCACAGAGGACACAGTCATCTTCTCCTTCATGGCAGGATTGCTAGAGGTAGTCGGGGCTTTCACTACAGTCAGTTGGGAGTTGTGGGCTGACGACTCTGACCTGGAGGCAGTATGAGAACCAGAGGATCGTGACCTTGAATGGGACTTCTCCCTTTCTCTATCCCTCTGTCTGCGCTTCTCCTTGGACTTAAGAGTAATGTTTTTAAGAGCTTTTGTGGGATGATTCCCTTTCTGAGAAGTCCCTCTGCATGGCTGCCAACTTCTGCTGAGCAAGAAAGGCCTGGAGGGACTTCTGGCGATGGATGCCGGTCCGACTGTTGAAGGCCTGGCAATAGGAGCAGGACTGGATATTGTGATCCAGGCCTAGACAGAACAAGTAGGCCGCGTGGCCATCCTTGGAGGAAATCTGTCTTCCACAGGCGCACTTGTTCGGGATGAGAAAGAAGACTCGCAGGAATGCTAGAGATGAAAAGAACCAAAATGTTGAGTTTTTTTTAACACAAAAACAGCAGTTGAACTGGCGAGAGTTGGGCCGTGGAGCCAATGATCACGTGTTGATGGTGGGAAAAGAACTGGGGCAATGAGGACCGCCACCCTTATACCGTGTGACACATCGGGAGGCTGACGTTGTGGGGGTCCCTGCAATACTGCTGGAAAGAAGTTTGCCATAGGGTCCTGTCGCACAGTCGGCTACAATCCTGTGTGTGTTACCTGCTGCAAGAGCTTCCTCTCAAAGTAAGACCTCCCCTTCCAGGAGAGGGGCAATGCATCTCACCAGAAAACACCAGACCCTGGATCTAGCAAGCAAAAATTGGGCAGCTTTGTGTTGATAGCAGAGGCAAAGAGATCTAGTTCAGGAGTTCCCTATCGGTCGAAGAGTTTGTCGACAACAGACTGCAGGAGAGTCCATTCGTGAGCTCCTGACTGAGTTTGGCTGAGAGCGTCAGCCAGAGTATTCTGGACTCCAGGAACGTGGACTGTGGAGATCCCTAGACAATGGGATATGGCCCAATTCCACACCCTCATTGCTTCCCTGCAGAGGGGGTAGGAGTGTGTGCCTCCTCGTTTATTGAGATAAAACACTACAGACATGTCTGTTTGCACAAGGGGGTGTCCTGGGTGGAGCACAGTGCTCAAGGCCTGCAGAGCATAGAGAACGGCTCTCATCTCTAAGATATTTATGTGGTGAGATTCCTCGGTCACGGACCAGGACCCCAGAGTCCTGTGAGTGCCAAGATGCGCTCCCCATCCTGAGCTTGAGTCATCGGACGTTAACACCTGGCCTGACCTCTCTCTTTGAAAGGGCATCCTCTCAAGCAACGAAAGGGATAACATCCACCACTAGAGTTCCTGACAGACTGGCTTTGTGATGGAGACTGGTTGATTGAAGTCGTCCAATCTTTGGTCCCATTGGACCTGTAAGGTCCACTGGATTGTCCTCATGTGGAGTCTCACAGGACAGACCATAATGATGGATGCTGCCATGTGGCCAATAGCCGTAGTAGGGTTCTGGCTGGTACTGCCGAGGCAGAATAAATGTGGCGAGCTATCCCCTGAAGCCGGGCAGCTCTGTCCTGTGGCAAATAGGCCCTCCCTTGAACAGTATCGAAGTGCACCCCAATAAAGTTCAGGTTCTGGGATGGGTTGAGGAAGGATTCTGGGGTGTTGATTGTGATACCTAGATCCTCAAAGAGAGAATAGGTGTCCCGAATGGCTTGTAGCAGTTGTATTTTAGACAGCGCTGTCAGCAGCCAGTTCAAGTATGGGAAGATGTAATGACCCATCCTTTGACGTGCCACTGCTACCACTGCAAGGCACTTGGTGAAAACCCTCGGTGCCAATGAAATCCTGAAGGGTAGTGCCCTTAATTGGAAATGTCTGCCCTGGAAGGTGAACCTGAGGAACCCCATGAGGTTTTGCCACAAGGATGTGAAGACAGGCGTCCTGCATGTCTAGAGATGCCAGCCAGTCCCCGTGATGGATCATTGGGAGCAGGGCCTGAAGAGTGACCATCTGAAACCTCTTGTACTCAACAACCCTGTTGAGTTCACTGAGCTCCAGAATGGGTCTCAAGTTGCCCGACTTCTTTGGGACGAATAAGTGTGATAATCCTCTATGATGGGGGAACAGGTTCCATGGCATTCTTAGATGGCAGGGCTTGGATTTCTGCGTGAATCAGACCTGCATGTTCCCTTGAGTAATGAGATGGGGGGCCTGTCTTGTGGGAGCTGGACATACTCTATGGACTGTCCATTGTCTATCAGTTGGTTGACCTACTGATCAGAGGTCACCTTCCGCCAGTTTTCTGTGTAAAGAGAAAAGTGGCCTCTGACCGCCTCCCCTGTTGGGTTCATGGATCAGGCAGTGGTAGGAGGGTGGGAGGTGACTTGGATAGGTTTGGCCAGGCAAGAGGCAGGTCCAGCCAAGCCTCTAAGGGCACCTCTCCAGCTGTAGCCTCCCCGCCGAGGCTATTGGAGCTGAAAGTGGGGTTGCTGTGGCTGATGTCCTTCTCTGCCACAAAAATGAGACCTACGAAACTGTCTCTGTTTTGGGTGCTACATGGACTGTACAGTCCGAACTGCCTTACCAGAACCTTGTAATTTATTAACAATCCTTTCAGTGTCCTCACTGAAGAGGACTGAGCCTTGGAAAAGTGCATCAAGGAGATTCGAGTGAACATCCTGCGCAAACCCAGAGACCCGGAGCCAAGAGTGGCGACGTAGGCATACTCCTGTCACTGCTGCTCTTGCTGCTGTGTCCGCGGAATCATAAGCTCAACGGAGGATGTGGATGCACACATCCAACCTGGTCTGCAAAAGTTTGAGGAGTTCAGCCTTTTGCGAACAATCAGATTTCTTGGACGATATCCATCCCTTATTCCCAGACGGCATTCTGGAACTGAACCATGTGTTAAGAAGTTCAAGCTCCTAAAGCCGCAGGTGGCTAAGGAATAAACTTTATGACCCATGGAGTCTAACTGTTTGGACTCCTTGTCTTGGGGTTGAGTACTGAGGTGTAGGTGTTTCGGCCTCTGGAAATGATCATGGGCTGCCAAATTCACCACTGAATCAGCTACGGGATGCTCTGCCAGAAAAGGATGCTCTTTGGGGGTCCTATAAAGGTGATCAGCCTTCTTAGGGACCACGGTGGAGGTATGTGGGTGCTTCCAAGTCACCTGTGTGACACTGGCAAAGATGTCTACCAGGGGTTGTATGACCACTGACTTGTGATCTTTCTGGCGGAGGTATTTTGCCAGTCGTATTCTCTCCAGGTCAAGGTCTCCGTAACCCAACCCATATGAGCTTGGATGTGTCTCAAGACCTCTAAGAGGGGATTTAGGAGTATCCTGTGGGTCCAGAGGAGATAGATCACCAGATGAGTCTGAGTAGGAAGAGTCCAAGGACCGGTAAGAGTCTGATGAAGAGGAAGAGTGGGACCTGTGCCACCTCTTCCTATGTTTATGCCTGTCCGGACAGCTTGAAATGGTCAGGCTCCATGACCATGACCAAGACCTTTGACATCTCATAAGAGAGGCTTTCCCTTTAAGTTTTTCATGAGGCTCAATGCCATGGCCCTCATCTTGAGGTGGTGAGGGGACCTTGGCTGTGCCCAGAGTTGGGGGCAAGGGCCTTTGCAAATGCCCCAACATCCTGAGTTTTAGTCACATCTGGTGCAGTAGGAACGTCCGGTTGAGGTTTTGGGGGGTAGAATATTAGAGCGGATAGTCTCCCACCAGTGGCTAGAGATCCTTAACCTGAGACAGGTTCAGCTTGGGATCCGAGCCTGACGCCTGCTCCAGCACCGGTATGCTCTCCAGTGTCAGTATGGTCCCTGTGTCTTCACTGATGCTGGTGCCGACGTTAGAAGCAGTCTGGCATCGGCGGACCTGCTGGAGGTGACGACAGTCTTTCATCAGCTTGACTGTCATTGGCCACCTGTTTGTCTTGGGGGACCGACATCTGCTTGTCCTCCACATAGGTGGTGTTGGACCTGTCGTCAGTCGATGGTGAAGGAGAAACCGGAGACAATTGGGCTCCTGCCAACGTGCGATGAACCTTAGGAGCGTCATCAGTCCGACGTCTGTGCTGATCCGATGAGGGCTTAGAGTGTGGATGTTTGTCTAACGGACGTTTGTCCAATGGTGGTTTGCTGGGTTTCTCCACCGGATTCTTGGAGTGCCTGGGTGGGAGAGAGGAACATCTACCAGTTAAATGACCCGAGGCCTTCTGCCTGTCCTGGGGGTCGGTGCTGCATACAGAGGCCGACTGGGAAGGACCTGACTGATGCCCCCTACCTGTTTTGTCAGAAGAGAGGCCGGTCAGGGGTGCCGACGGCCTAATCTTTTTCGGCTGGAGAGAGAGGGGCCCGAAGACCCAGAGCCTCTGTCTTTGGTGCCTATCGCCCAGACCATGGCCGGGGCCTTGACTATGGTGAGTCTGGTGTCTTGGGCAGAAGAGTTGGAGCTACCCCTGGAGGCACAGTGGGAGCCAGAGGATCAGGAACGCAAATGAGACCTCTCCTATCTTTATATTTCCCCGATTACTTTTTGTGTGAGTGGTGGGAAGATTCCCTCTCAGAAGAGGAGTCCTGCTGCATGGCGGCCAACTGTTGTTCCGTAAGGAAGGCCTACAGGGTCTTCTGGTATGGATCCTCATCTGGCTGTTGAAGTTCTGACACTGCAGGCAGTTCTGGGTGTCGTGATCTGGGCCCAGGCACAGCCGACAGACGGAATGGCCGTCTTTAGTGGGGATCTTCTTCCTACAGGTGCACTTATTAATGTGCCTAGAAAAGGGCATCAGGGAAGAAGACATGCAGGTGAAAGTATTGCTAAAAGTGGAACTTTTCTATGAAAAATAAAACTAAAGTAGTAGAAAATGGCGGTCGGACTAGCAAGAGGCAAGCTGTGGAGCCGATGAGCGCGAGTCGACGGCAGGAAAAGAACTGGGGCACGTTGGGGACCGCCCACCCTTTATGCCATGTGTGACGGCAGGGCCAAGCCAACGTCGGAGGGGGTGGATCCCCGTAGATTGCTGGCTAGAAGTTTGTCGTGGGATCCTGACGCTTACGGCTACAGTCCTGTGTTACCTGCTGCAAGAGCTGACTCTCGAAGTAAGATCAGAGAGTTGGAGAGTATATTAAGTTAGTGGAGAATTTAAACTAGGAGCGGGGGTGGCAGAAGAGGGGGGGCATGCAGAGGCAACATGATGGTGGTCACATGGGCTTACCCTCCCAAACAGGAGCAAGGGACTGGGAGAAGGTACTAATGGGGAAGTTAGATGGGGAGGGGATGTAAAGTGGTCACCTTAAATACCAGAAGCCTGGGAACAAAATGACTTGAGTTACAGACCCTCATGGGGGGTATACATGCAACCATCACAGAAACTTGGGCCACCCAACACCATGACTGGGACCTGGTGGTACCAGGGTACAGGATAAAAGGGAGAGGGGGGTGGTGATACACGTGAGGGATGGACTGAAGTGTGTAAGGGAGGAGGGAGGGGAGGGCAGCATGGAATCCTTACGGTTGCTAATCCAGGATTCCAAGAATAGGACTCTATGGATGGGAGTGGTGTACAGGCCGCCCTCCCAGATGGAGGAGTTGAACAGGGAAATAGTAGAACAGATCAGGAGGACATGCGGAAAGGGGAGTGTGGTGGTCATAGGGGACTTCAACCTACCAGGAGTAGATTGGGATACTGCAGACTCAAACAATAGATGGAAAGAGGTACTGCTGGATGCTTTCCAGGACAGCTTCCTGGAACAGATGGTCAGTGAACCAACCAGGGGAGGAAAAGCACCCTGGACCTTGTGCTGACTAATGAGGATTATGTGAGGGATCTTGAGGATGGATGAACCACTGGCAGGGAGTGACCACCGTTTAGTATGGTTCACGTTGAAGATGAGTAAAGAGGGAGTAGTATCCAACATGAAGGTACTGGACTTCAGAAGGGACAATTTCATGAGGATGGGGGAAGTAGTAAGAAGGTACCTGGCCAGAATCCTGCCCAGTATGAACATTAACCAGAGATAGGAGCTCATTAAGATGGGGATAGTATAGGCTACCAAATCCTGCAGCAAGGCTCAGAGTAAGAAGTTGAATGTCCTGATTTATAGTGAACTTGGACACCACCTTCGGAGAAAAGTACAGTTACGGTAGATCTTCAAGAGAATCTCTTGCAGCACGTAACACAATAAGGACTGTAGCCGGCAGGTGGCAGGTCCCCACGGAAAGCTTCTAGCTAGCAGTCTTCGGTGGGGCCAGCCCCCGATGTTACGTATGGTATAAAGGGTGGGCGGTCCCTGGCGTCACTGAGTTCTCCCGCTGGAGACTCCGGCATTGATGATAGAAGGTGAGTAGTAACAGAGAATCATAGAAATCTGTTAGCAGAAAAGGACCCTAAGGCCCATCCAGTCTGCCCGAAACCACCCCCTCTAGGAAGACCCCCATCCTCCACCCCCAGCCTGCCCTCTGTCGGTTAGCCCCATGTGCGTATCCCAGACTCTCTTAAATTTGTCCACTGTATCCACCCCCACCACCCATTTTGGCAGTCTGTTCCTTGGCTGTACCACCCTCTCTGTGAAGAACTTCCCCCTGACATCCCCTCTGAATCGCCCCCCCCCTAGTTTGTAGGTATGCCCTCTAGTGGAATTGTTCTTACTCATTCTGAAGATGCTGTTGACTCTCACCCTGTTTATAACCCTCAAGTACTAGAATGTCTCCACCATATTCCCCCCCCCCAGCGTGTGCAGCCCCCGCTTCCCTAGGTCTCTCCTCATATGACTTCCCCTGCAGCCCCTTCACCATTTTGGCTGCTCTTCTCCGGACTCTTTCCAGCTTGTCCTTGTCCGCTTGCCAGTATAGCCTCCAGAACTGGACCCCATATTTCATGTGTGGTCTGACCATGGTTTTGCATAGTGGCATGATCACCTCCCTCCTCCTGCTTGTGAATCCCCTCCCTATGCATGCCAGCATACCAAGTGCCTTTCCTGCTGCTCTGTCACACTGACTCCAGATTTTTATGTCTGAAATAGTGATCTGCAGGTCTCGTTCCTGTTCTGTTATCTCTAGTTCCTCACCACAAGCCAGTATTCTGCCTTTGGGTTATTACACCCTATATGCATAATTCTGCACTTTTTTGTATTGAACTGCAGCTGCCACCTTTCTGACCACTCCTCCAGCCTAGCCAGATCTTCCTTCATACCCTCCACCCCTCCCCCGTTTCAACCCTATTACTATATATCTTCATGTTGTCTGCAAACAGTCACACCTTCCTTCCTAGACCCTCTGTGATGTCCCCAAAGTATAAGTTGAAAAGTAAGGGTCCCAACACAGACCCCTGAGGGACACCACTCATCACCTTTTCTTCCTTTGCGTGCACTCCATTCACTACTACCGTCTGTGCCCTCCCCTCCAGCCAATGTTCTACCCAGTTTGTGAGTTTGCTCCCCACTCCTTAGCTGCCTACCTTGCCTATCAGCCTTCTGTGGGGGACAGTGTCGAAGGCCTTCCTGAAGTCCAGGTGGGCCACGTCCACCGCCCCACCCTGGTCCCATACCTCTGTCAAAGAATTCAGTCAGATTGGTCTGGCAGGATCTACCACCTGTGAATCCATGTTGATTGACATTTAGGAGGCCTTCCCCTTCTAGATATGTTGTCAGCCTTTCCTTAATAAGTGACTCCATTAGTTTACCAACCACAGAAATAAGGCTAACCGAGTGGTAGTTTCCCGGCTCCTCCCGTCTTCCCCCTTTATGTAGGGGCAGTACCTCAGCCCTTTTCCAGTCCCCAGGAACCCTTCCTGCGTGCAGAGACAGGTTAAATAATCTTGTGAGTGGTCTTGCCAACTTCTATTTTAATTCTTTAAGTACTCTTGGGTGAATCCCATCCGGACCCACTACCTTATCTGTCCGCAGCGTTCCTATTTCTTCCAATACCCTGGCCTCCTTGAAGGGACTTGAGTCCATCTCGCTACCCGTCCTTCCCATTTTCCAACTTCGGTCTTTTCCCCTCCTCCACTGTGAAGACCTTTCCGAAGTATTCATTAAGGACATTGGCTTTCTCTATATCTCCCTCAACCACTGCCCCCTTTCCCCTTGAGCTTCATAATCCCATGCTTCCCCTTCTTTCTGTTGCTGACATACCTGAAAAACTCATCTCCCCTCAGAGAACTGAGGGAAATACTGCAGAAAGCAACCAGAACGTTGCCAATGCAAACCATGTGCAGTAGAAAGTCCCCTAGGGGCCGGCCGATCAGTGCAGCAGTTGGATTTACGCTTGCGAAGCCAGTGACCCGGATCTGGGAATGGACCCAGGGAGCCAGAGCGACGGCCAGAGGAGAATGATCAAGCACTCAAGACTCCTCTCCTTCTCCAGGGGGACGGTTGGGTGACTGTCCAGCATGCATATGACTCCTGGCGGAGGCTGGGGGGGAATCACAAGCACCGGCATCAATCTAAGAGAGGAGCGGGGCAAACTCAGGATGTCATTGCATGTTCTCGCCCTGGGGCAATCTAAAAAAAATCATGCTTGAGGCAGCCACGAATGAAGCCAGCCCTTGGTTTCGATTAGCTTCCAGGCCGGCTCCTCGGTTCAGTCCCATGATTGCAGCATAGGCCCAGTGCTGCAACCCCACCCTGGGGGCTAAGCCGGGGGAACAGAGGCTGATATGGAAGTGGAAGTGCAAGGGACTGTGACTGGGCAGATGCTCCAGTGGCCACAGGCAGGAAAAATAAGCAAATTAAAAAAAGAAAGTCCCCTAGAGGGGAAGTGGGTGGGAAGCTATACCTGCTGCAAGAGCTTTTCTCGAAGATCTACTGTTACAATAAGTTCTTACGTAACTGTACTATCTTACTTTGAGAGTCAGCTCTTGCAGCCGGTATCACAATAAGGACAGAGTCTCAAGCAGTAAAGGAGACCCAGACAGGAATTGGGAGGAGGAAACATATGAGAGCCAACTGCTCAAGACAGGAATCCTAGCAGAACCGTGAGGCTGAAGCCCGCTCTGCGTCTGGAGGCAACGTCCAAGCTGTAGTGTCTTACAAATGTATGGACACAGAGTTCCATGTGGCTGCTGCACAAATGTCCGCTGTAGACACATTTAAAAGGGTGGCAAAAGACATTGCTACTCCCCTCGTAGAGTGACCCTTCACTGGGCCCGGCAAGGGTTCGTCATATTTCTGGTAACAGAAAGTAATACAGTTAACCAAGGTACTTTGAAAGGGTTTGTTTGGCCACAGGTGCTCCCCTGATCCTGGGGGCAAAGGAAACAAAAAGCTGATCTTTCGAAACTCTCGAGCTAGAGAGGTAGAATCACAAAATGCGATGAACGTCCAACGTGTGGAGAAGAGCCTCACTCCTGTTAGAGTAATCAGGATAATAAACGGGAAGGTGGATGTCTTGATTAAGGGTCAACTCAGATACCACTTTCTGCAAAAACTTAGAATTGGTTCTCAAGGCCACCCGGTCCCTGTGGAAAATCAAATAAGGCTCCTTACACATCAGGGCCAGAAGCTCAAAAATTCTTTGAGCAGAGGTAATAGCAACTAAAAATAATGCTTTCCAAGAGAGGAAGTGAAGCTCGAAATCCGCAGCTGGTTCAAAAGGGGATACGGTGAGCTTTTCCAGCATGAAAAGTAGGTCCCAGGGAGGGATGGGGTCTTTAATGGGGGGCTTAAAATGAAGGATACCCCTTAACAAGGTCTGGGCTACCTCCAGCTGAGCCACAGTTCTGCCCTGGACAGAGGTATTAGAGGCAGAAATGGCAGACAGATATACTTTAATGGAGGAGTAGCCCAATCCAGAATCCAAGAGGGACAAGAGGTACTCTAATATTGAGTTCACCAGACAGGCCAAAGGATCAAGGCGGCGGGCAGAAGCACTTCCACTTCATGGCATAAGTGGCTCTGGTGGAAGGCTTTCTAGCTACCACCAGAACAGTGGCCACCTTGTCAGAGACTCCAAAGCGCAACCTAGCTAGGTCCTCAGGAGCCATGCATGGAGATGCAGCGACCGGAGGTTTGGGTGGACCAGGGTCCCCTCGTCCTGAGAGAGCAGGTGAGTGCTGAGAGGCAGAGGAACTGGTGGTTCAGCTGCCAACTGCTGCAACAATGGAAACCAGATCTGTCATGGCCACAAAGAGGCCATGAGGATCATATGTGCTCCCTCCGCTTGCAGCTTGAGAAGCACCTTCTGAAGAAGCAGGAAGGAAGGGAATGCATAGAGTAACCTCCTGCTCCAGGACAGGGGCAACGCACCTCACCAGAAAACTTCATGCCCTGGATCTAGCGAGCAAAAATTGGGCAATTTTGCAATGATAGGGGAGGCAAAGAGGTCCTGCTCTGGCCTGCCCCATCTGTTGAATAGCTCATCAATGACTGATTGCTGAAGGGCTCATTTGTATGCTCTGGAATGGGTCCTGCTGAGTGAGTCTGACAGGGTGTTCTGTACCCCGGGGACAGGAACCGCGGAAATATCAAGGTGGTGAGCAATGGCCCAAGAGCAAATGGCTCAGTTCCAGACCTGCATGGCTTCTCAGCAGAGGGGGTACGAATGTGTGCCCTCTTGCTTGCGGATGTAAAAGATCACTGCCATGTTGTCCAAATCAGAAGGTGTCCTGGGTGGAGTGCTGAGCTCAGAGCTTGTAAGGCACACATGACCGCCTTCCTCTCCAGAATATTGATGTGGAGTTTCCTCAGTCGTTGACCAGGTGCCCTGTATCCAGTGAACGTCCAGATGTGCTCCCTAGCCTATGCCCAAGGCATCTGACATCAGGACTTGGTCCGGAGTCATCCTCTGAAAGGGCATCCCCTCCGATAAAGAAGGGGATGTCATCCACCAGTCCAGTTCTCGGCGAACCACTTCTGAAATGGAAACCAGAAGATCCATTTTATCCCAATGTTGATCCCACTGGACTCAAGAGTCCACTGAATCGCTCTCATATGCAGTCTGGCAAGTGGTACGGCGACAGTGGAGGCGGCCATATGGCCTAGAAGCCGGAGAATGAACCTGGCTGGGACCCTTAGGAGGGACGAGACTTGGAGGGCCAACCCCCGGAGACTGAGGGCCCTGTCTTCTGGGAGGAAGGCCTTTCCTCTAGTGGTGTCGAGCAGTGCTCCAACAAACTGGAGGGACTGGGATGGAATCAGGGAGGACTTTGCCACACTGATAGTAATCCCTAGTTCTCTGAAAAGAGAACAGGTGGCCTGAATCGTGTGCTGCAGCTGTCCTCTGGACAGAGTTCAAACACTCGTGCTGCGATCGAAGCTGAGTGGGGTGGTGCTGAGTGCAAACAGGGTCGCCAGCCCAAATGGAATCAGAACAACTAAATCAGCACTCTACAACCTGTTTTTCGGATAAATTCCAGGTCCGGGACACAATGCTTGTAGCCAAATAAAGATTTATTCAGTCACACGGACCACAGGTAACCACACAAAACAGAAGAAAAAGCGCAAACGCTCCCCAGCGCTTCGACTCACAATGAGTCTTCATCAGGGGGTCCTCTGGACAGGGCTGTTAGGAGCCAATCGTCCAGATAAGCATAATGTCCCCTCCTTTGGAGGGTGGCTGCAACCACCGCCAGGCACTGGATAAAGACCCTTGGTGCTGATGAAAGGCCGCAGGGCAGCACTCTGAACTGGTAATGTCTTCCCTGAAACTCAAACTGGAGAAAGCTGCTGTGCGGTTCTGCCACAAGTACGTGGAGGTACGCATTATACATGTCTAAAGACACTAACCAGTCCCATTTATGGATTAATGTCACGATCCCCTGAAGGGTGACCATCTGGAACAGTTTGTATTCTACAAACTGGTTGAGGTTGCTGTGGTTCAGAATAGGGCGCAGGCCCCCAGTCTTTTTGGGGACTAGGAAGAAGTGAGAATAGAAGCCTGTGCTCCTCTAAGATGGAGGTACAGGCTCTATGGCCCTCTTTGTCAGGATCGCCTGGATCTCAGCTTGAATGAGCTCTGCATGTGCCTGGAAGCCATGGGGCCGGGCGCCTGTCTGGTGACTTTTGAAGGAACGATCGAGTGTCCCTTGTCGGTGAGCTGTAGGACCCACTGGTCGGAGGTGATCTCCCACCATCCTCTAGCCTCCGACCACTTCCCCGGTCTCCGAAAGGAGAGAGGGAAGGTCCAGCAAGAAGTTAGGCTGTTGCAGGAGGGCAGCCTGGGCTGATTTATCTACCCTGGAGGCAGGGTCCAAGTGGCCTCTGGTGGGGCCCTTGTGACCATAGTTTTCCCTGTTGCTGCTGAAAATGAGGTTGTTGCCCCCTTCTTCCTCGAAAGTGAGGTTTACGAAAGGGTATCTGCTTTGGTTTGTATATAGAATGTACCGATCTAATGGCTTTGCCAGAGTCCTACAATTTGGTGATTATCTGTTCTGAGTCCTCACAAAAGAGAATGGAGTCATGGAATGGCGCATCCAGGGTATTCATCTGTATGTCCTAGGTGAAGCTGGAGACCCTATGCCACATATACCTCCAGACACACATCACTGTGGCTGCGGCCCGGGTTGCCGTGTCTGCCACATCATAAACTGATTGGAGGACATGTGTACCTACGTCTGAGCCTGTCTGCATCAGCTTTTCAAGCTCTGATTTTTGTGAGCAGTCTGGGAGCTCCTTGATTATGTCGAGTCCCTGCTCACACAGTGCATTCTGAAATTACACCATGTGAGTCAAAGTTCAGACTCCTAATGGTGCAGGTGGAGGAAGAATAGACCTTCTGCCCCATGGAATCTAGCTGCTTAGACTCCTTATGATGCAGGGTGCTAAGGTGCCTCGGCCACTGTGACCTGTCGTGGGTGGCCAAAATGACCACTGAATCAGCCAGTGGCTACTCCCCCAAAAAGGTCTCTTTTTTTGGGGCCCTATAAAGGTGATCTGCCTGCTTTGGTATGGCCAGGGCTGAATGGGGATGTTTCCAGGTCGCCTTGGTGACATCTGAGAAGGTGTCAACCAGGGGCAAAATAACCACTAGCTTAGGATCTTTTTGACATAGATACTTTGCTAGTCTGAGCCTTTCTGGGTCCAGGTCCTCCATTTCCCAACCCATATTTTCTTGGATGTGTCTCATGATCTCCATAAAGGAGGGACCATCGGGTGGTATGGGGCATCTCGGGGGGGAGGGTTGGGTTCCTGATAGATGATTGGTCCAAGGAATAAGGGTCGGAGGACCTTTCAGAGTCCGTTGAAGAAGGAGATGACTTGGATCTGGTACGTTTGCATTTTGGTCTGCCACGGTCAGGACAGCCTGAGGAGCTTGGGCTCCTTGACCTATGGCCATGCTTGCGGGGAGCCTTTCCCTAGCTTTTGTCCACAGGAGGGGTGGGCTCCTTTCCCATGTCCTTATCTACAGGGCGAATGAGAGAAGAGGGCGGAGGGGCCCCTGTACCAGCTGGGGGGAACCTCAGTCCACGGTAGTTTAGGCAGTAACAAGTCTGTGCGTATTGCCTCCCATCAATACTCAAACAGGTCTTTCACCTGGGACAGGTGGAGCCTAGGATCTGTGTCTAGCATCAGACTTTATGTCAGGCCAGTGCTCTGATATGGATGAGAATTGTCTGGCGACGGTGGGTGGGCAGGAGGTGAGGTCGGGGCAGTGACATTGGACCCGATGATCGTGGGAGATGCCTGGTTTGAGGCTGTCGTACGGTGGCCCTGGGAAAGGCTGAGTCCTGATCGTTCGTCAGCCGGTGGCAGGGACAAGACCGGTGATGCCGGGGACTGTCTCAGCGCCGAAGGACAGGTCACCAGTAGTGCGACGTCAGTCAACTGTTATCGGTGGGGTTCACCAACCGAAGAAAGATTGTTGATGACGTTTGTCAGACGACTGTTTGGACGTGGTCGATGAACGCTTGTCTGATGACAGTTTGGATGTCCTTGGAGGCGGAGAGGCTGACCTCCTGGAGGAGTGCCCTGATGTCTTGTGACTGTCCCAGGCATCAGCGCCCAACACCAAGGTTGACTGGGAGTGGTTGTACGTCAGCTTAGTAAGCTCAGCATGCCGCCCTGTAGACTGAGCAGGCAGGCAAATCTTAAGAGGCTGCAGGGATGAGCCTGAATCCTGGTTGGTCTCTCTCTCCTGACACCTGTACCAGGGTGAGTTTTTTTAAAACAGTTAGCCGGGAGGGCGACCAGGCTGCCTGGAAGTCAGAGTTAGAACTGTCCCGGGATGCAGAGTGGGAGTCGGATGAACGGGATTTGGAGGGAGCCCTCTCCTTTTCCTTCTCCTTCCTTCTCTCCTCATGCTTCCCCAACTTATGGTGGGAAGAACTTCTCTCATGAGAAGACTCTTTCTGCATGGCTTCCAGGCATTGTTCAGTCAAGTAGGCCTTTAGAGTCTTCTGGGGGTGGATCCCAGTCCTGCTGTTGAAGTTTTGGCAGTGCTGGAAGGCCTGGGTGTCATGGTCTGGGGCTAGGCACAGCAAGCAGGTGGAATGGCTGTCCCTAGAAGGGATTCATTTGCACATTTGGTACACTTTGAGGAGTGCCTTTCTCTACAGGATGTCGGCAAAGACGACATACAGGAGACTGAAACTTAAGAAAAAGTGAACTTTTTTCAATGAATAGTAAAGAAAAAATGGCCCAAAGGGCAGATACAACATGGCAACTGAACTAGCGAGAGATGATCTGTGGAGCCGATGAATGCGGGTAGATGGTGGGAAAAGAACTGAGGGATGCCGGAGAACGCCCACCCTTTATACCATATGTAACATCGGGGGCAGTCCGACATCGAGAGGCAGTCCCCACCAAAGACTGCTAACTAGAAGTTTTTCGTGGGGTCCTGCCGCTTGCCGGCTACAGTCATTGTGTGACTTGCTGCAAGAGCCGACTCTCGACGGAAGATCTTAGGATTAGTACACAGGGATACCCTGTCCCTGTGAAAAATCAAGTAAGGCTCTTTACACATCAGAGCCTGAAGCTCATAAATCCTCTCAGCTGAAGTAATAGCAACTAAAAATGCTTTCCAAGATAGGAAGCGTAGCTCACAACTTGCGGCTGGCTCAAAGGGAGGCAAATACAGGTTACTCACCTGTAACAGGAGTTCTAGAAATGGTATATGTTGTTCATCCACACTTATTGGCAGGTTCCTTGCCGCTTTAAATCTTGCCAGAAGGTCTTCAAGCTGGCTCCTCCCACCCACCCGGGTGGTAAAACTCTCGGCTCCGCCCCATGATGCCAGATCTGGCCCGCTGGAAGCTCAGGTTGTGCGTCGAAGCTGGGGAGGTCGGGTGGGTCGTGTGGATGAACAACATATACCATTCCTAGAACTCCTGTTACAGGTGAGTAACCTGTATTTCTAGGGACATGGATATGTTGTTCATCCACACTTATTGGCAGACTCCTAGCAGTTCTCCGGGAGGAGGGAGGCAAGGCGCACACCCCCTACTTAGGGAAAAGAGACTGTAGAACCGAAGCCCCAAAACCAGCATCCCGGCGTGACTCAAGGTCGATGTGGTAGTGGGTGATGAAGGTGTGTGCTGATTTCCAGGTAGCAGCCCTGCAGATTTCCTGGACAGGGACATCCTGGAAGCAGCCACCGATGCAGCGGTATGGCGGGCAGAATGAGCTCTTATCCCTCTGGGAGGCTCCATGCACGGCAACCTATAGCAGAGATCTATGCAGGAGGTGACCCACCTGCTTATCGTCTGCTTGGCTGCAGGTCTACCAGGTGCGGCTTCAGCATAAGTGACAAACAGCTGGCAAACCTCTCCCTGAACTTCAGCCGTCCGCTCCTTATAATAAGCGAGCGCTCTTCTAGGGTCCAAAGTATGGAGCCTATATTCGGTCTCCGAGGTGTGATTGGGGTAGAACACCGGCAGAGTCAACACCTGGTTAAGGTGAAACTCCGACACCACCTTCGGAAGGAATTTCGGGTGGGGGCGCAGGACAACCTTGTCCCTGTGGAAGACCAGGTAGGGAGACTCGATGGAAAGCGCCTGGAGCTCTCCCATCCTCCTGGCTGACATGATAGCCACCAAGAAGGCGGTTTTCCACAACAGGTGAGAGAGATCACACCTGTGCACTGGTTCGAATGGCTTGCCCATGAGCTTTGCCAGTACCAGCAGTAGATCCCATGGAGGTGGAGGTTCTCGCACCAGAGGGGAAATGTGATCAAGGCCTTTGAAAAAGCACCAGACCACCTTCTCCTCGCCTACGACTGCTTCCGGCCATACGATGAAGCAGAGATGGCTGCCAGGTGCACCCTTAGGGTAATGAGACCTGAGCCCTTGCTGAGAAAGGGACCATAAATAGTCCAAGATGCTTGCCAAGGAACAGGAGGAAGGATCCAGGCCTCGTTCCTGACACCAAATGGAAAACCTTTCCATTTGAAGGCATAGCATTTCCTGGTCGACTCCTTACGGGACGCCTCAACTACATTGAGGACCTCGTCTGAAAGACCCAAGGCCTGGAACTCTAGCTGCTCAGGAACCAGGCAGTCAGGTGCAGGATTGAAGGTCCGGATGGAACACTTTCCCCTGACTGACTGAAAGCAGGTCCGGGCGAGCTGGAAGCTGCCTCGGGAGCCTGGAGCGGAGGCTGAGGAGATCTGGATACCAGCATTGGCGGGGCCAGTCTGGGGCTACCAGAATCACCTGTGCCTTGTCCCTCCTCGCCTTGAGAAGCACCTTGTGGATCAAGGGAAATGGGGGAAAGGCGTAGAAGAGGCGCGGGGTCCACAGCCTCGAGAAGGCATCCCCCTGCAGCAAGCCCTGCTGAGGGGGGCGGGCATGGAACAGCCTCAGCTTCGCATTCTCCCTGGAGGCAAACAGATCCACCTGAGGTGTGCCCCAATGGGAGAACAGATCTTGTACTACCTCCGGCAGGAGAGACCACTCGTGGGACACAGCCCCTATCCGGCTTAGGGCATCGGCCAGGGTGTTGGAGGCTCCTGCCACATGAATGGCTAGGAGATCCGCCTCCAGGCTGCACACGAGTGACCAAATGCGGAGAGCTTCCTTGCACAGAGGCATGGAGTGCATCCCGCCCTGGCGGTTTAGGTAGTACATGGTCGTGGTATTGTCCGTCTGGACCCGAACCACTTGACCCCGTAGAAACGGAGCGAAGGCAGTGAGAGCTAGGCGGACCGCTCGGAGCTCCAGCAGGTTGATATGGCATCGGGACTTCCGCGGGGACCAAAGGCCGTGCGCTCTGTGCTCCCCCAGATGGGCACCCTAACCCATCAGAGAGGCGTCGGTCAATAGAGAGACCGCCGGCTCGGGGCGGACAAACGGGATGCCCTCCTGCAGATGAGCTGGAACGATCCACCAATGGAGAGCGTTCCACATCCCCTGGGTCACCGTCACTAGCTGGTCCAATGGATCACAGTGTTGAGACCACTTGCTGGCCAGCCCCCATTGAAGGGGGCGCATGTTCCAGCAGGCCCAACGGACCACGCTGGTGCAGGCCGCCATGAGACCCAGGAGGCGCAGGAAGTCCCGGGCAGGGCGCGACTGCCCAACCAGAAATGCTCGGGCAAAGGAGGAAAGAACCTCGGCCCTGTCCACCGGGAGCCGTGCTCTGGCTCGAAGAGAGTCGAGCTCTGCCCCGATGAAGAGAATCACCTGCTTCGGTTCGGAAGTCTCGACTCTGGCCTCGCTTGATGAGGAGGCCAACCTGAGAGCAAACCTGGAGGGCCAGATCTCTGGACCGCCTCCACTTCCTGTCTGGAGGGAGGCACGCGCCAATCGTCCAGGTAAGGGTACACCCGACCCTCGGGCGCAACAGGGATGCTGTCACCACTGCCATGCATTTGGTGAAGACCTGGGTGCAGGAGACAGGCTGAAGGGCATGGCTCGAACTCGAAAGGGATCCTTTCTGCTCGAAAGCGAGGGAATCCTTTGGTGAGATGGACGGATAGGGACGTGGAAAACGCGGCCCTGCAGGTCCAGAGAGCAGAACCACACGCCGCTCCAAGGATGGTATTATCTGAGCCAGAGTGACCATCCTGAAGGTTCAAGACCTTAGGAACTTGTTTAGGCGTGTAGGTTGAGAATGGCGCCAGCCCCCTCGCTTTGGGACCAGGAAGCACCTGGACACAAACTCCGGGTCTGAGGGAGGTCCGCCACCTCTGATCACCTCTTTCTTGAGAAGCAGAGCGATGTTGGCTCGGCGAGCCGACAGCGAGGCCGGGCGGATCTTCGAGGCCCTGGGGGCGCACGGCTCTGAAGGGCGGGGCCTGCTCTAACCCAGAGGCAGGTCTTCCTACCACTCTCTAACAACCACCGGTCTGTGGTAATAGCAGACCAGGCGGAAAGGAAGAAGCGGCTGCCTTCCCCGCGGGGAACTAGGTGAGGTGACGAGATTGGGGCGACACCCCTCAACCCGCACTGTGCAGGCTTGGAGGAGGAACCGCCGAGGGACCTCCTGGGCCTTTATCTCCCTGCTTCCTGGAGGAGGAAGCCACGGGCTTGGGACGCCAAGTGCGAGCCTGCTGGCCCTGATGCTGCTGGGCCGGACGTGCCGCGGACGCAGACGGACGAAAGGGCTTGGGTTGCGGTCTGCGGCCCTTGTCCCTCTGGGCGGATGAGAGAGTCCAAAGCGGCATTGGACTTTTCGATCCTCTGGAGGTGGCCTTCCACTCCAGGGCCGAAGAGGTCGGTCCCCAGGAAGGGGACATTCGCCAATTTGTGCTGGGTATCCGCTGTGAAGGTGGATATCCTCAGCCATGCCCGACGGCGCATAGCCACTGCGGCCGCGACTGACCTGGCGCATGAGTCTCCAATGTCCAGAGCAGTCTGAAGTTGCTGCTTGGCCACTGCCCTGGTCCCGCACCTGCCTAACCGTGGTCTGCAGGTCAGCCGGGAGATGAGGGACTACCTCGTCCAGGGAGCCCAACAGGGCATGAGAGAAATGTGCCATAAGCACAGCCGAGCTGGCCTGACGAAGGCCAAGGGAGGACGCAGCATAGACTTTTCGCCTGGCATAATTCAATTTCTTGGACTCCTTGTCGGGAGGTTTGTCCATGTCCCTAGCGTTTCCGGCACGCCAGAAAACACTGTCGGTAACTAACCCCTCGGCTGAGGGATGTTCCAAGAAACCGGACAGGGAACCAGTAGGGACCGCATACTTCCTGGCCATCCTGGCTGAAGGAGCAGGACGCTGCCAGAGCTCCAAGGCCGGGCCCACAATGGCCTCAGCCAGAGGAAAGGCCTCCGTAGGGGAATCCCCTCGGTCCAATATCTCCGTGAGGGGATACTTGGCCCGCTTGGAAACGGGCTCGCGCTGCATCCCGGTGGACTCCGAGATGAGCCTAAGCAAACCCAGGAAGGACGAAGGGCTATCGTCCAGCGACCGACTTCCAGAGGACTCCAAGTCCACTCGCCTGGAGAATAGGGAGGAATCGGACTCGGAAGAGTCCGCAAAGAGCTGCCTCGGGCCTGAGCCACCCTCTACTTGCCGAAGGCGATCGGGAGTGAGGGTGACAGACAGCCTATGGGGTAGACCCTGAGCCGACCGAGAGTTCTTGGTCGGAGCCCAAAACAACGGCTGTGGAGGCGGAGGTTCCACCATAATCGGTGGAGCAGCTGGTTTTGGCTGAGCAACAGGCCTGGAAACAGGTGCCTCGGCTAAAGCAAGGGGTTGCTTCGGCCGCTCTAGTGACAGTCACTTAATGGCCGGGGAAGGCGACGACGATGTCGGCTTGTTCCTGGCCAGCAGAAGCTGTTGCCACATGAGGTCCTCGTATCGTCGACGCAGCTTGCGAAGCCTCCTCGTCAGGAAGAGACGGCGGCTCCGCTTGCGGTGCCGAAGACCGCCCTATGGTGGCGGGATCGGCTGGACCGCGAAGAAATCCGAGACCGCGAACCTCGGCTTTTCCGAGGAGGGTGCAGGGGAAACCCGCCCTCCCCTCGGCTCGGAGGGAACACCCAAGGGCTCCGGAACCGGAGGCACTGGCAAGCCCACGGGATCCTCAACCACCACCGGGGGAACCGAGGAGAGAGGATTTTCGGTTTCGCCGGTCGACAACCCATCCAACGGGTCGAGAAAGATCTCGACTGCGTCGACGGGAGTCTCGGTCAACTGACCTGACGGGGACACCGTGAAGCCAGTGGCCGAAGCCGAAGGATCGACCAAAGTCGATGGTCGCCCACTCAGGAAGGGGGACCTCTCCCGCTCCCAAGAGCGTCGACGGAGGGACTTACCCTTGTCCTTCTTTTTGGACCGAGAGGAAGGTCCAGCAGATGTTGGTCCCTCTCCCTTAGTGGAGAGAGACAGACAAAGCTCCTTAAAGGAAGCAGAATATGAGGATCCCAGGGAGAGCGGGATAAATGCCGCGGCCAAGGAAGATGCGGCCCGCGCCACCTCCTCTTCAAGAGGCGATCATCTGCTCTAGCTGTTCCTCGAGCCCGCCACCACAGAAACGCCAACCGGGCCTCTTCGACTTTACGGAGGTAGCTTTCGGGCGCCCAAGTTGCAGGCGGGCAGCACAGTCTTCAGGACTTAGGTAGAAAAGAAAAGCACAGGTATAAAGCCTGAATTAGTGCTCAAGGCCCAAGCAGTAGACGCACGTGGAGTGCGGACCCGTCTGAGACATCTTCTGCCCGCATGGGCATCTCTGGAAACCGGGAGTCGATTTGTCCATCGCAGCTGCAAGGGAAATAGTTGACCAAAGTCTAGAAAACCTTAAAGTTTAATTTCGGAAAACCGAAGAGTTAGGAACCAGTCTTATACGCGGAGCATTAAGGAGGGAACCTGAGCTTCCAAGCGGTAAGGAAGATCTGGCGTCATGGGGCAGAGCTGAGAGTTTTACCACCCGGGTGGGTGGGAGGAGCCAGCTTGAAGACCTTCCGGCAAGATTTAAAGCGGCAAGGAACCTGCCAATAAGTGTAGATGAACAACATATCCATGTCCCTAGAAAGTAAGTTTTTCTAACATGAATAAGAGATCCCATAGGGGACTAGGGTCCCACCTGGGAGGCTTAACGTGCAGAATACTACGCAAGAAGGTCCAGGACAACTCCATTTGCGCCAGGGTCCTGTTACCCATTGTTACATGATAAGCTGACAGTGCAGAAAAGTGTACCTTTATGGACGAATAGCTGAGGCTCGCATCAGACAGGGGACGGAGATACTCCAGAACTGAATTCACTGGACAGGTGAATGGATCCAGGGGACAAGATGAGACCCACAGGCAGAAATGTTTCCATTTCTTGGCATATGTAGCCCTGGTCGAGGGTTTTCTCATGGCCACTAGGACCTCGGATACCCTTGTAGACACTCCATACCTATCCCTGACTAAGTATGCAGGAGCCATGCATGCAGGTGCAGAGACTGAAGAGTTGGGTGTACTAGAGTTCCCTGCTCCTGAGAGAGCAAGGGAGGAGACGGGCAAAGCAATTGGAGGTTCCGATGCCAACTGTTGTAGCAATGGGAGCCAAATCTGTCAAGGCCAAAATAGCGCTATGAGAATCGTGACAGCTCGTTCCACTTGTAGCTTGAGGAGTACCCTCTGAAGCAGTGGGAAGGCACAAAGGAACCTCCCTGCCCAAGAGAGGGACAATGCCTCTCACTGAAAAACACCAGACCCTGGATCTAGCAAACAGAAGTTTGGCAGTTTGGCACTGAGTAGGGATGCAAAGAGATCCAGTTCTAGATGACCCCACTTTTTGAAAATGTCATCTACTATGTTGTGTAGTAGCTCCCACTCGTGAGCCTGAGACTGTCAGCTAGGATGTTTTCAACTCCTGGAATGTGGACCACTGTGAGCTCCTGGCTGTGCTCCACTGCCCAGTACCAGACTCATGGCTTCTCTGCAAAGGGGATAAGAGTGTGTGCCCCCTTGCTTGTTGATGTAGAAGGCCACCAGCATGTTGTCTGGATCAGTAGGATGCCTAGAAGGATGACTGTCTGGAACACCTGTAAGGCATACAGAACAGCTCTAATCTCCAGCACACTGATGTGGAGGTTGTGTTCCAAAGGAGTCTACATCCCTTGTCTGATGGTCTTTGAAATGTGCACCCCACCCTAGTCCCAAGGCATCCATTGTCAGGATCTGCTGAGGACTGGGATTTTGAAAGGGAGCCCTGGAGTCTAGCTGAGAAGGGGTGAACCACCATTCCAGTGTCTGACGCACTGCTCTGGAGATCAGGACTGGCTGTTTGAGATCGTCCAAATGCTGGTCTCACTGAACTCTGGGGTTCCACTGGAGAACCCTCGTGCAGACGAGCCAAGGGTACTGTTACAATGGCAGCTGCCATATGGCCTAGTACCATTCTGGCTGGAGTCTGGTTTGTGGAAAAGACCCTCTGAGCCAGCATCCTTAGTCGATCTGCCCTGTCTGAGGGCAGAAAGGCTCTCTCCTGGACATTGTCCCTATGTACTGTAACCTCTGGGTGGGCCAGGGGGATGACTTGGGAAGATTCAAAGTAAGCCCCAAATCTTGGAACAGCTGGAAGGTGTTTTCCAGTGATCGATGCAGTTGTTCCCTTGTGGGAGCTGTCAGGAGACAGTCATCAAGGTAGGGATGAATGTAATGTTCCTGCCTTCTGAGAGCTGCTGCCACCACCGCCAGGCACTTGGTGAACACCCCGAGTGCCGAAGAAAGGCCAAACGGCAGTGCTCTGAACTGGTAGTGCTATCCCTGGAAGGTAAAATGGAGGTATTTTCTGTGGGATGGCAGGATTCTGATATGCATGTAGGCATCCTGCATGTCCAGGGAGCATAGCCAGTTCCCTTTCCGAAGCATGGGCAGCAATCCTGGCTATGTCACCATCCTGAACCTTTTGTATTCGAAAAAAGTGTTCAGTTGACTGAGATCCAGAATGGGATGAAGGTCCCCTGTCTTTTTGGGAACTAGGAAGTAGTGGGAGTAGTATCCCCTTCCTCTTTGACTTGGTGGAACTGCCTGAATCGCTGTCTTGCTCAGTAGGGCTTGGATTTCTGTCCGGATGAGGCTTGCGTGGTATGGGGAGGAATCGGAAGGGATAAGGGGGTTGTCTGGAGGGATCTGGGTGAACTCCAGTGCGTAACCCCCCCCCCCCCCGTCTATCATCTGGAGAACCCACTGATTTGTGGGGATACTGGACCAACTGCGGAAGTAAAGGAAGAATCTCCCCCCTATTGCCTCCCCTTGCATCTCTGCCGGGGGGGGGGGGAGGCAGGGAGTCATGCTGAGGTTGTTGGAGTAGGCAAGAGAGCTCTAGTGTTCTTAGCATTCTTAGGTCCCTGTGCTCCTGAAGACAGTGAGGTACCTTTTTCTCACCCTCTCTGCTGTTGTCGCCTACCTTGCTGGCCTGATGTCTGCAAAAGGAGCAATGCCTGGTAGTGGCTGGTTCAGATTTATACATTTTGTGGACTTCAGAAACTGCCTTTCCTGAGTTCTGCTAACCAGTTATTAGCTTTTCGGCCTCCTGGCTGAAAAGAACTGGCCCTTGGAAAATGGCATCCTGCAAATCCTGGTGGAATCCTGAGACCCTCAGCCAGGAGTGGCACCATAGGCATATCCCTGTAGCCGCTGCTCTAGCAGCAGTGCCTGCAGATCATATGAGCACCCATAGACGTGCTTACCGATGTCAGCACTGGAATAGAGAACTGCTAAAAGTTCAGACTTGTTGGCAGTCAGGTTGTGACCAAGTGAGGTCCATGACCTTATTCCAGAGGGATTTCTGATACATCACCATGTGTGACAGAAAATTAAGTGACCGGACCGCACAGGTGGCCAAGAAATGCACCTTGCGGCCAAGATGGTCCAGTTTCTTGGACTCCTTATCCGGTGGTTAGGAACTCATGCTTCGGCTGTTGGGGTCTCCCTTGAGCTGCCATGAGAATCATAGAGTCCGCCTTGGGCTGCTCGCTCAAGTGTGGTTCTCCCCTTGGGGTCATATACAAGAGGTCAGTTTTTAGGGACCTCTGAGGTCGTGGAAGGATGTTTCCAGGCTACTTTTTTAACATTCTGGAAGGGTTCCACTAATGGTGGGACGACTAAAGGTTTTGGGTCAGTGGCCCCTAGGAACTTTGCCAGGTGGCAGCTCTTGGGGTCTAACTCTTCTATCTCCCACTGATTGAGGAACTGGATGCATCTCATCACATCCAGGAAGGAAAGTCGTCCGGAGGAGACATTGGGGAATCTCTCCGCGTATCTGGGGATGGAAGACAGTTCATTTGAAGAATCATAAGAGGAGGAGGAGCCTCTGTAGGATTCTTCTGAAAATGTATACTGGCATCCCCTAGAGGAGGATCTGGAAGACTGGTGATGACTGTGTCACCATCATTTCGGCGATTCTTGCCCATCATCTCCTGGAGTCAGACATGCCAGCATCAGGGGTGGCGAAGGTAAGCATGGGGGGTTGGATGTCTAGGCAAGGCTGGGGTCCCGCGTGGTTGGGGGTCGGCTCCAGTGGCCTAGGCAAAAGGTCCCCCTTAATGGTGTTCCACCAGTTGTTGAAAAGAGCCCTGACCTCACCCAAAGGGACCACAGGGCCCAGCTGGCGTGCTAGCGTCGGGGTAGGTGCGCTGGGGGGCTTGGCATTGGAACTTACGTTATGGTCCCCTCTGGCATCAGGTCCAATGGCACCTTTTTGTTGGACGTCTGTTCTGGTGGGACAGTGTCCTCTGGCATTGGGTACCCCGACGCCTGGTTGTGGGGCTCCTGAGGGGGAGGTAGAGGTGGAGAGGGTGATGCAGGATCTGTAGTATCCCAAGTCAAACGTCAGGTCTGCGGACTTAGAGTCTGTAGTCAGACCCTTGTTTGGGCACTGTGGAGCAGATGGCGGCTTAGTAGGTGGTGTCCAGTTTGACTCAGTGGAATCAGAGCATGTTGAGGCCAGACGTTGGTCCAAAACCTCATCCGATGATGGTTTGGAAAGCGAGCATGGTTTATGGCGCTCGTGTTCCTGACATCTCCTGGTATCATCTGACTCTGTTGTCCTGTCAGACACCCAGAGACTATGGCTTTGCAGACTCCGACCTGTCGCCAGACAAAGAATGTTTCGACCTGTCATCCAAAGAAGAATGTTTTGGTCCTGCTGGCTGAGACCCTAGCACAAGCTTGTGAGGCTGGATAGCCAGGGACATGGGGGCATGAGAAAGCCTGAGCCTGGAAGACTCCCAACCGTACGCCTGAGAAGAGGCAAGGAGCTTCCTCAACGGCAACCCCTGGAGAGCCAGAGGGGCTGAGTTTGACCTCGCGCCGGAGGCAGAAGATTTGGAAGTCTTGTATGGGGACCCAGGACGGGATTCTGACCTGGACCTGTCCTTGTCCCAGTGATGGTGCTTCTCACTTAATTTCTTCTCTCTCTGGGGGAGGAATTCTTGGCTGAGGAAAAAGACGAGCAGCACCCCAAGTAGGTCTTCTGCATGGCGGCCACTTGCTGTTCAAGGAGGTATGCTTTTAAGGTCTTTAGGTGGTAGATTAGAGTCCTCTTGTTGAAGCTGAGGCAGTGCAAGCAGACATTTGACTTGTGGTCAGGGCCTAAGTACAGTAGGCAGGCTGAATGGCTGTCCTTTGCCAGGATCTGCTTGCCGTACGCACACTTCAATTTCCACCACTCTGTTGAAAAAGATAGTTAGACATACACGCCGAACTCTTATTTCGAAGGAAAAAATATTAAGTGTGAGGAGCGTGAAAATGGCAGTCGACTGGAAGCAGGGGGCATCTGTGGAGCTGATATGCACTGGTCGACGGCAGGAAAAAACTAACGAGGTGGTGCCAGGGGACCACCCCTTTATACTATTGGTGACGCTGGGGGCAGGGCCAACATAAGGGGAACTGGTCCCCACATTAGACTGCTAGCTAGAATATTTCTGTGGGATCCTAGTGCCTGGTAGCATAGTCCTAATGGTGTTACCTGCTGCAAGAGCTGTATCTCGAAGTGAGATAGAGGCTTCCGAAGGGCCTTTGTTTCGGTTTGCACATGGAATGTCCTGACTGAATGGCCTTGCCTGAATCCTGCAGCTTAGTGATGATCTTCTTGAAATTCTCACCAAAGAGGACAGAACTGAACTGTGCATCCAAGATGTTGGTCTGGACAGCTTGAGCAAAGCCTGAGACCGTGCAGTCATGTCCGCCGAGTCGTAAGCCAACCGGAGGACATGCGTGCCAACATCTGAGCCCATTTGCAGCAGCTTTTCCAGCTTGGCCTTCTGCAGGCAGTCTGGGATCTCTCTAACAATGTTCATCCCTTGTTCCCAAAGGGAATTTTAAAATTGCACCATGTGTGTTAAAAAGCTTAGCCACCGTATGGTACATGTCGCTGAGGAACATACCTTGCACCTCATAGCATCCAGCTGCTTAGATTTTCAATCTGGAGGCTGTGTGCTAAGATGCCATGGCCTCTGTGAACTATCATAGACAGGTAAGATGATGAATGAGTTCACCAGAGGCTTCTCACCCAGAAAGGGTTCCTCCTTTGGGGCCCTGTAAAGGCAGTCAGTCTTTTTGCGAACCATGGAAGAGGTGTGAGGGCGTTTCCAAGCCGCCTTGGTGACATCTGCGAATGTGTCGACCAAGGGTGGGATGACAACCGACTTCAGGTCTTTTCAGTGCAGGTACTTGGCCAAGCACGGTCTCTCAAGGTCAAGGTCCTTCATCTCCCAGCCCATGTTCGAATGTGGTGCATGATCTCCATAAAGGAATCATCTGGCGGTGACTTGGGAGTATCCCTTGGGTCTATAAGGGAAAGGCCTCCAGCAGACGAGGGTACTGAGAAGGACGAGTCTGAGGAATGGTCAGAGTCCACGGAGGAGGAGGACTGGGACCTTGTGCACTGACAATTGTGCAGTTCAGAGGAACTTTGGCTCCTGGACCTGGATTGACATTTGTGGGCTGACTTGCCCAAGACACGAGCAGGTTCTCTCCGGGCGGGAGGGGTGCTCTGTCCGAGGAAGCTTTGGATATCAGTGCAAAACCATCAGGACGGACATCCTGACACCAAACAGGTTTTTCACCTGGGATAAGTGGAGCTTGGACTCCGTACTGGTAGTCAGACCTGACGCCGGTCTAGTACCGTGATCCTGCAACAATGCGTGACCTGGAGTCGTCGGAACCATAGTAGCAGGTCTCACGTTGGTGGCTGATGCCTGGTCTAAGGCCGTCATCTGATAGTCCTCATGAGGACTGTGTCCTGAGCGTTCACCTGCTGGTGTTGGGGGTTGGGGGACTGGCGCAGTTGGGGACTAGATCGGCATTGCTGACGGTGGAGCTGCTGAAGCAGCGATGTCGGTCAGGTGTCATCGGTGGGAGTCGACCCCTGATGACTGATGCTCCGCCGGACGTTTGTCTAATGGCAGCTTAGGCAGCCGAGGAGGCTGGGAGGCAAATCTCCCGGAGGAGTGCCCAGAGGCCCTGCGTTTGTCCCTGGAGTTGGCACCAGAAACGGAGTTCGACCCGGGGGGGGGTGAAGTGAACGGATGTCGGTCCTAAGGTGTGCCTGCCGATGTCGGAGTGCCAGCCCGAGGCCTGATCAAGCAGCCGGACTTTGAGAGGCTGTAGGGCGGGACCCAAAGACCCCGAGCCATGGTCCTTGCCCCCTCTGTACAAGGCAGGAAGCTTGACAACCATTAGCCAAGAAGGAGAACAGGTTACCTGGGAGGCAGAGTCTGAGCTGACTTGGGAGGCACAGCGGTAGCCTGACAACCTAGATTTAGAGGGAGATTTCTCGTTTTCCCTCTCCTTCCTCTTCTCCTTATGGTGCTTTCCTCAAGATTTCTAATGTGAAGAACTCCCCCGGGAAAAAAAATCTTTCTGCTTAGTAGCTAGTCATTGCTCTGTGAGGAAAGCCTGAAGAGCCTTCTAGCAGTGGATTCTCATCCTGCTGTTAAACTTTTGGCAGTGCAGACAGGCCTGGGTATTGTGGTTGGGGCCTAGGCACAGGAGGCAGGCCGAGTGCCCATCCTTGGATGGGATTTGTTTGCCGCAGGAACACTTGGAAGTGTACATTTTGATGGAGGATGCCAGAGAAGATGACATGCAGAATAATGACATCAGGAAAGCGCTAACTTTTTCGTCGGAAAAACAAGAAAATTCAAGCAAAGAAATAGCAAAATGGCAGATGAACTATCGAGAGTTGTCCACGGAGCCGATGAACACGAGTCAATGGTGAGAAAAGAACTGAGGGACATCGGGACCACCGTCCCTTTTTACCATGCATGACGTCGGAGGCGTACCGACGGGGGCGGTCCCAGCTATGAACTGCTAGCTATAAGTTTCCCATGGGGTTTTGCCGCCTTCATTCTTACTGGTGTTATCTGCAGCAAGAACTGACTCTTGAAGTAAAATAGTACAGTTATGTAAGAACTTACCGTAACACTAGATCTTCAAGAGAGGCTCTTACAGTAGGTAATAATCTTGAGGACTGCGTCCCCTGGTGTCCGACTACCTGGAAACTTTAGCTAGCAGTGTCTGATGGGGGACCGCCCACCCATCATGGGATGGACATCAGTGTGGCACTATATATTGGGCAGTCCCCACACCCACCTTCCAGTTCTCCCGAAGACCTCAGAGGAGGAGCGTCAGGAGAATGGAAAAAGGTCCTGGAGCCCAGAATGAGCTCATAGAAAAAGAGCAGCAAAGAAACTCGGGGGATGGAGGGAGGAAAAAAGGTTACGTACTGCAACCGCCTCTCTCGAAGATACTGTTACGGTAAATTCTTACATAACTGTACTATCTTACTTTGACAGGGCTCTTGCAGTAGGTAATCACCTTGAGGACCGAGTCCCAGGCAGTGTGAATCAGAAGGATCTGAAACACAGGAGGCAGGAAAAGATCTGCAAAAGGCAGAAACGCAGGACAGGAGACCCTAGAGGACAGCTAGGCTGTGTTTTGTGAAAGTGTGGATAGACCTCCAAGTAGCTGCGGCACAGATGTCAACGGCTGACATTCCTGAAAAAAGCACTAGAGGCAGCCATGCTTCTGATGGAATGCCCTTTAACCTCCCCGGGAGAGTTTTACCATACTTCTGGTAGCAGAAAACAACAGTTTGCCAAGCATTTGGATAAACATGGTTTAGAAATTGCAGCACCTTCTCTCTTGGGTGCGAAATAAATTAAACGTTGGTCTGATTGCTGGACAGACTTGGTCCTGTTAGTGTAATAAAGTACAGTTATGTAAGAATTTACCATAACAGTAGATCTTCAAGAGGAGCTCTTGCAGCAGACTATTACAGTGAGGAATATGCCACAGGCACTAGGACCCATCGGAAACCTTTAGCTAGAAGTCTCCAGTGGGGGCCGCCCCCGTCGGCTCTGCCCCGATGTCACCCAGTGGTATATCAGGGGGCAGTCCCCAACTCTGTTCGGTTCACCAACCGGAGACCCGTGCATAAGGCCCGGCAGATGGACCAAGTGGAAGCTTGCTGTGAAAAAGATGCAACAGCTCACCAGGGGGAAGAAGGGAGGGAAAGCAGCACCTGCTGCAAGAGCTCCTCTCGAAGATCTACTGTTATGGTAAGTTCTTGCATAACTATTATCTTACTTCGAGTGGGAGCTCTTTCAGCAGGCTATTACAATGAGGACTGAATTTCAAGCAGTCCTGGAAACAAGAACTGGGAAGAGGCTGTAAGCACCAATGCTAACCACAAGGCACTTCTAAGAAAGGAGGCCCTGGAGGACCACTAGGCTGAAGCCTGCCCTTCACCTAGAAGCAATGTCCAGACTGTAGTTCTTAATGAAGGTATGCACTGAGCTCCAGGTAGCTGCTGCACAGATGTCTCCAATGGAGACATTTATTTAGTTTTTGTTGACCAGGTAAGTGCAATTGACAAATTCTGCCTATTTTCAGGCATGACCCGGGGAAGGGGGATACAGATGAATGCCAACTGACCTTGAACCAGATTAAGCTGTTGGTATTTTTTTAGTGAATGAGGGAAATCTGGCCAGCACACCAGGGAAATTCCCCTACTCTTTTCGATAAGTGCCATGGGATCTTTAACATCCACCTGAACTACCACCAATCCAGACAGATGGGACCTCAGTTTAATGTCTCATCCGATTAGCAAGCATGCGAATGAAGTAGCCACTCCCCTGGAAGAATGACCCCTAACCAAGCCTGGTAGGGTTTTGTTATACTTGCTGTAACAGTAAACAGTGTAATTGACCAGCCATTTCGAAAGGGTTTGCTTTGACACCGGAGTGCCTTGGCATCGAAGCGCAAAGGCCACAAACAACTGCTCCATCTTACTGTGTGAAGCAGTGCATTTTTGACATTCAGAGTATGCAGGAGCGCCTCACCTCTATTAGAGTGATCTGGATAATATACTGGAAGACTGACATCCTGATTCAGTGCGAGTTCAGAAACCACTTTTGGCAAAAACTTAGGATTGGTTCTCAGGGACACCCTGTCCCTATGAAAACTCAAATAAGGCTCCTTACACATCAGGGCCTGAAGCTCGGAAACTCTGCAAGCAGAAGTAACTGCAACCAAAAATAACACTTTCCAAGAAAGAAACCAAAGCTTGCAATCCGTGGCAGGCTCAAAAGGGGGAAGGGTGAGCTTCTCCAGCATAAACTGGAGATCCCAGGGGAGTACTGGATCTCAGATGGGAGGCCTGATATGTAAAATGCCCCTCAAGGAAGTACGGGACACATCCAGTTGGGCGAGTGTTTTCCTTCCATTGGTACGTGATAGGCAGAAATTGCCAATAAATGTACCTTTATGGAGGAGTAGCTCAAGCCTTGCTTCACTAAGGAGAGAAGATAATCTAATATCGAGTTCACTGGACAGGTAAGAGGGTCCAAGTGACAGGGTGAAGCCCATAGATAGAATTTCTTCCACTTCATGGCATAAGCGGATGTAGTTGAGGGCTTTCTCGCTGCCACGAGAACGTTCGCCACCTCCTGGGAGACCCCAAACCTGGATTTGACTAAGTCTGCAGGAGCCCGGTATGAAGATGCATGGATTTGAGGTCCACATGGACCAATGTTCCCTGATCCTGGGACAATAAGTGCAAGCTCAGTGGCAGCTAAACTGGAGGTTCCACTGCCAGCTGCTAAAGTAGTGGGAACCAAATCTTCCGAGGCCAGAACGGGGCGATGAAGGTCATCTCTGCTTCTTCAACCTGAAGCTTCAGAAGAACCCTCTGAATAACAGGGAAGGGAGGGAAGGCAGAGAGAAACCTCCCTGTCCAACAGAGGGAAAACACATCTAGCCAGAAAACACCAGACACGGGCTCTCGCAAGCAGAAACTGGGCAGTTTGGAGTTGAGTAGAGATGCAAAGACGTCCAACTCTGGATGGCCCCACCTGTCAAACAGTTGGTCTGCTACCAACTGAAGGAGCTCCCACTCGTGAGCCTTGGACCGAGACTGGCTTAGGTTGTCGGCCAAGATGTTTCAGACAGCTGGAACACGAACAGCAGTGAGATCTAGGTGGTGTTCCAGTGCCCAATACCAGACTCTCATCACCTCCCAGCATAGGGGGTAGGAGTGAGTGCCCCCTTGCTTGTTGACATAAAACACTACCAACATGTTGTCCGTCTGAATAAGAAGAGGGCCTGGTAAAAGGTCCATCTGAAATGCCTGCAAGGCATTCAGTACTGCTCGCTTCTCGAGAATGTTAATATGGAGCTGTTGCTCGTCTGGAGACCATGTCCCCTGGGTTTGTCTGTCTCCCAGATGAGTGCTGCAACCGAGACAGGAGACATCTGTCGTTAGGACCAGTCTCTGGGGCTCCTGCTGACAAGAGACCCCTCTTTCCAGGTTGGAGAGGTCCAACCACCAAGAAAGAATCCTTCTTACTGGGTCGGAGATCCTGACCTGCCGGTCCAGGTTGTCTAACCTTTGGTCCCACTGCAGCCTGAGCATCCATTGTGGGACTGTCACGTGGAGGTGAGCCAAACAGACTGTGGGAATGGCCGCCGCCATGTGCCCCAGAAATCTGAGGAAGGTTCTGGCTGGGACCTGTAGAGCCATGGATACCATCTGGGCTACACCTCTTAGATGATCCCCCCGTCCTGCAGGAGGAAGGCCATGCCCTGAACTGTGTCAAGGACCCCTCTGATAAAAAGGTGTCACTGACTGGGCTCTGGGGAAGACTTTGGAAGCTTCAGGGTGATTCCCAGCTCTCGGAAGAGTGTAAAGGTGTCTTCGAGCGAGTGCAGTAGCTGTGCCCTGGAATGCGCTGCCAGGAGCCAGTTGTCTAGGTAGGGGAAAGACGTAATGGCCCTGGTATCTGAGAGCCGCATCCATCACTGCTAGGCATTTGAAGACTCTAGGAGCAGAGGAGATGCCAAATGGTAAGGTTCGGAACTGATAATGTCTCCCCTGGAAGTGGAACCTCAGGAACTTCCGATGGGGAGGGAAAACCTTTACGTGCATATAGGCGTCCTGCATATCCAGGGAGCAGATCCAGTCCCCTTGGTACAAGAGAGGAATGAGGCTTGGCATAGTGACCATCCTGAACCATTTGTACTCTATAAACAGATTCAGGGAACTGAGGTCCAGGATTGGCTGAAGCTCCTCAGTCTTCTTTGGAGCCAGGAAAAAATGGGACCAATAACCCCTTTCCCTGTTGTCCTTGGGGGACTGGCTGTAGCACCCATTTCAGCAAAAGGACCTGGATCTCTCCTATCAGAGGGATGTGCGAAGGAGGATAAAGTACAGTTACGTAAGAACTTACTGTAACAGTAGATCTTCGAGAAGAGCTCCTGCAGCAGGCTACATCTTAAGGACTATGCCATCAGGCACTAGGACTCCATGGAAAACTTTAGCCAGCAGTACCCAGCTGGGGCCCGCCCCTTATGTCGGTCCACCTACCAACATCACCCTTTGTATAAAGGGGGCAGTCCCCAGCCCCACCTCAGTTCACCCGCCGGAAACCCAGAGGTTATTCAGCAAGAGAAGTCTGACGCAGGTGCCAAAAAATCCCAGAAAGAGAAATATAATAGGGGGATGGAGGGAGGAAAAATAGCGCCTGCTGCAGGAGCTCTTCTCGAAGATCTACTGTTATGGTAAGGTCTTACGTAACTGAACGATCTTACTTCGAGAAAGAGCTCCTGCAGCAGGCTACACCTTAAGGACCGAGTCCCAAGCAGTGTCCCAGAAGGAAAATACAGGGTGGAAGGTAATCCCCTATTAAATGATAAGGAAATTAGGCCTTGGAGCACAGCTAGGCTGAACCCTGCTCTTTTTTCTAGAAACAATGTACAGAGTGTAGTGCTTAACAAAAGTGTTCACAGAGAGGACTTCCGGTGACATGACGGCTCCAGTGGTAGCTCACAAGATGCAGCTCCCACCCCCAAGAGATTCTAAGTTATATTTTAACTAGCAAAACTGCCAAAAAGTTTTAAAAATGGCAAGCAATCTAAGAAATAAGGACCGCCAAAGGAGACCAGAGAGGAAAACTGCCTCACGGGGATCAGATGTCCCAAGATTGCAACCAAGGGCCAGACAAAGCAGCCGGAGCCCTTCCCCTGCGATTATAGCGGACACGAAGGATAAGCATGATCAGTTATCCCGATTCAGATTTGAAAGGCTATTTCAAGAACTTAAGGAAATGCGAGCCGAGAACCGGGCTGAATGAAAATTTAGCGAGGTTAGAAAAGAGGGTTGGTGACGTAGACGAAAGAGCAAGCGCCATGGAGGACGAGTCAGTTAAGCTGGGCCTAATACTCCAAGTTCTTCTGCAACACAGACTCCTTACAGCAGAAGTGTACTGACTTAGAGGGGCAATCCAGGAGAGAGAACATTCATATACATGGCTTGCAGGAAGGAGCTGAAACTGGTCGCATGACAGAGTTTCTCAGACCTTCTCACCAATGTTTTACAACTACCAAATGGTTACCAGCTTGGAATAGAAAGAGCTCATAGGGTACTTCAGCCCAAACCTCCTCCAGAAGCCAAACCTCATTCAGTTATAATAAAATTTAATAGCTTTAAAGTTGAGGAGGAAATTCTGATGAAAGTCTGGCAGCAAAAATAAATTAAATACCTCACCAGTAGGCTTTTTTTGACCATGACTATCCTCCTGAGTTGCAGAAGCAAGGGTTGAGGTATGCGGAGATGTTTAAAATCCTCCAAGCCAAAACTATTCGTTTCCATACCCCCTATCTGGCCTGCCTGCTAGTTTTCTGGGCTGAAGGAGTCAAAACCTATGACTCGCTTGAAACAGCCAGAAACCTTAGTTGAGAAGGGACTGATGGAAGCCTGGGAAAAGTCATCCCAGAACTCAGATTCCCGGCATACACAGCATGGTCATTTGAATTGGCTCATTGCCCTGAACAAGAGGAAAAAGGGTCGCGACTTTCCTGCATCGTCACTGCCTCCTATTGGTGCCATACGAGCAGCTCTTCAGAAGTTACAAGAAGGAAAGCGAGTGATCAATATGGACACACAGGACTAAGCAAGTACTAACTTTTTTCTTTGTCTTTGCTTAAACACTCAGTCTAGCAAGCGGAGGGTTATGATGATTCCAGGTTTCGATTAAACCTTTCAGTTGAATCTCCAACATTTCGCCAGTAGCTGATAACAGACTGAAAGCAGAGTCCACATTAGAGAAATAACGCTCCACGAAGTAGTAGGGGCATTTTTGAAGGGATATCACTACTATTTTATTCTCTGGACTTGATTATGTTCTTTGGGACTTTAAAATACTATCCTAAATGTTAAGCCTTGTTTAACACTGAAGTTTTGCTTTTGCTTATTTACACTACTGTTTTTTCTGACAGTTTCAGCTGTTTGCAAGATGAATATCCATCCAAAGCTGTTACACTGGGAACTGGGGAGTGCTGAATATTTTGTGTCAAGGTACATAGCTTTAGTGACTACCACTAAAGTGTGGTGAGTGACCATACTGATATCGGGTGCCTGATCTGGCTTTTTAGCCCAGAGCCTAGTGTGACATCGCACACTTGCTCATTTTTCAGCGCTAGAGCCCTCATATTCCATCAGAGGCTCCGAGGGAGTGCTACTGTTGCTAGTGGCAGGGTGTTTCTCCCCATCTCCTGAGTCCACTGTTCTACCCAGATTTGGGTCGAATTAGTGGGCAAATAGAGATCTATACAGATATAGATCTCTACGTTTGGAAGCCAAATGTTTGAGTTAATTGTTCTTAGAGTTAGTATAGGTGTCAGTTTTACTCAGTTTGTACTGGTATTTTTAAAGGGAGAACACTGTTGCTATGTACCCATCACTTGTCCAAGGGAGATTCGGACTCCTATTACTCTTCTCAGCAATAATTCTACAACACGCATTTTAGTTTTCCTGACCAATCCCAATGGCTGATTCCACCACTAAAATTATCTCACACAATGTTAATGGTCTTTCGCATCCTATCAAGAGAAACTGCGTTATGACCTACCTAAAGAAAACCGGAGCAGCATTTATATTGCTACAAGAAACGCATATGAACAAACCTGAGCATGATAAATTGACTAAGTTTGTGTTTCAAAAAGTTGTTTCCTCCTCCTATGGGAAGGGTCGTAGGAGAGGTGCAGCAATTTTGATACCCATAAAACACAGTTTGATCTAAAAGACTCCCCATCAGATAAGGAAGGCCGGTTTATGGGAATTAAGGGCCGTTATCATGGATCCATGATTACTTTGATTTCACTACATGCCCCACCAGGCTCTGAATATTCTTTCTTTCAGGAGTTTTTCCTGAGAATTATGAATTGGGCCGAGGGATATCTAGTCATTGGAGGGGACTTAAATTTGTGACTGAACCCCAGTCTTGACTCCTCTGCAACAATAACCTGATGAGAAAACGGGGTAGCTAGTAAAGTTACAAAAACTTCTGGAGGAATTGGGTATAGTAGATATATGGCAGCACCACCATAAAAATCTTCTTTTCATACCCACACCAGACTTCTTCATGACTGGACTACTTCCTGGTCCCTAAGGAATCTATGAGTGTGTGGAAATCCTCAGAGATAGGCATAGGAGCCCTTTCAGACCACTCCCCGGTGCTGTTAAGAGCTCTCGTGGGCCCCCTTAAACAATCCACTTTTTGCAGGTTAAATATCTCCCTCATGCAGAAGGAAGAAACACAAGAAATCATTAAACAAACTATTGAGCAACCTGTTCAGTTTAATCAGCATCCAGATACATCTCCCAGTATCTTCTGGGACACAGTAAAGGCTATGGTAAGGGGGCGATTTATTGAGCTTTCAGTCCGGTATAAGAAACAAAGAACAGAGAAGTAAAGACCTCCAAACCCAAATAAAAGATTTAGAGTTGCTACAACACCAGAAACCTGATAAGGGAAGGGGAAAGCAACTGGCAAGGCAGAAGGAGGAATTATTGAAAATCTTGGATTATAACGCAGAACAGAAATAATTGTATTTACGTCAACGTTTTTATGAGGGAGGCCCCATGGCACTAAAACTACTTACAAGAAGACTGCATCAGCAAAGAGCTAGGGCCACTATAACACAAGTTAAAGACCCAGTTAAACATCATGCAACATACCACTGAGGGTACAGCAGAAGCATTTAGGGTATATTATGAGAAACTCAATAGCGGAGGGCCTAATCAGACTGAACAGGACATCTGCGAATTCCTGCAACCCCTGCAGCTCCCTCATTTAATGCAATCACAGAGGGATACTCTAATACTACCCTTTACAGAAAGGGAAGTTCTGACAACAATTCAGAACTTGAAAACAGGAAAGTGCCCTGGGTCACATGGCCTGCTGAGCGAATTCTTTAAGCAATTTAAGGAAGAAGTAGTCCCTCTCCTAAGCCAAGTATATAACTCTGTTTGCTCAGAGAAGGGTAAGATGCCCCCTTCTTGGACTCAGGCAATTCTTTCAGTTATTCTGAAGCCGGCCAGGGACACCACCAATTGCTCCTCCTACCGCCCAATCTCTATCTTGAACACAGACTATAAGATCATGGCCAGTATTTTGGCTAAGAGATTGGAGCAAGTGCTCCCAGGCTTAATTCACTTCAGCTCTACTCAACTTTCTGATCCCAATCTGCTCTTGACCCCCTCCTTGTATACTGCTCTCCCCTCCCATCCCCTCCCCCCTCCACCTACTCACTCTAAATTACCTAGCACTTACTCAATGTGTCTTGCTTCTCATGCATCCATCCCTTGTTGCTTTGAATCATCATGTATCCCCTGTAACGACTGCACTACATTACCTGAATGTATTGACTGTTACATTTTATATGCTCCTGTCACTGTACTGTACTACACTGTTTTTGTATCATTTAAATATGGTGAAATTTCCCACTCCCCCTTCCCCCAGGACATACCATGAGATGAGCATCAGTGTACCCTTCCTGGTGAAACATTTCAATAAATAAATAAATGAAGACCAGGCAGGCTTTGTCCTAGGGAGACAAACAGTAGACAATATTAGGAGATCAGTCAACATCATAGAACATTACAGAATTCAACCCAGCCAGCAGACATCATGAGCCTGGACGCTGGAAAAGCTTTCAGCCAGGTTGCTTGGCCTTTCTTACAGGGCTCCCTAGCCAGCTTCAGATTCCATCCCCAATTTTGCCAACTCATAGCAAAGATGTATACCAACCCCACAGCATATATCATGATGAATGGCTTTGTTTCTCCACCCTTTGGGCTCACCAGGGGTACTAGACAGGAGTGCCCCTTGCGCCCCCGTTTGCTTTATATATTGAGCCTTTAGCTCAGAGTATCAGATTGAATTCAGGGATACAGGGGGTGACTTGGGGTACCTCCCGTCACAAAATAGCGCTTTATGCAGACAATGTGTTACTATACCTGACAAGCCCGGAGACATCACTACCTGCAATCTTTGACCAAACATGAATTTACTCACAGCTTTCAGGATACAGATTAAATTGTTTCAAGACGGAGGTACTGAATTTTTCATCCCAGGTCCCAGTTCATTTCAAAGACAAATACCCTATGCGTTGGAATTGTACAAAAATAAAATATTTAGGGGTTTACCTGGGTAGGTCCCCACATAGTCTTTATAAAAATAACTACCCCCCCTCTGCTTAAAATGACATGGGCGGATTTACACAGATGGCATCTCCTGCCCCTCCCATTCTGTTCCAAATTAGACTCTGAAGACAAACATACTCCCATGTTTTTCATATTTATTTCAAGCGGTCCCCTGCCCAGTTCCACTATGGGACATTATGGTCTGGCAGAAAAAGATGTCATCTTTTTTGTGGGCTCATTTATGCCCTAGAGTTTCCAGGAAACCCCTCTTTTTACCTAGACAAGAGGGGGGCAGGGCCTGCCCCAGCCTGTTAGATTACTGACTGGCAGCCCAAATGAAGATGACCCTTCTTTGGACACACCCTACCTATAATCCCCATTGGAAACAAATGGAAAGTAGCCATAAGACTAGGATACCTCTATCTGCAGTTCTATGTAATCCCCCATCCCAGATAAATCTAGAGGTTTACCAACAATTTACTGTCCAGACTACCTTAAAGGGCTGGCTCCAGGGCACTAGAGGAGGCTTCACTGCCAAAACCATGTGGAAATATAGGTGGTGGTGCTATAATGAGAATTTTGTACCAGCCACTCAGTCAAGCTGGTAAAGAAAAAAGATGGTAAAGGGATTATGTGCTCCATGGCAAGTACTTAAAGGTGTTGATATATTACCTTTTGAAGTGATTAGAGCTCAGGCAGGCTAGCACCCCACAGACTGTATATACTTCTATCAGATCAGGAACCATATTCATAATAAATTTCGCCAAACTCCAAGTTGGCAAGATGAAAGACCTTTTCCTGAGGCCTTTGAAACTATATGGAAGGGAAGAAATGGCAAAGGGGCAATTACCGTTCTGTACTGGAATCTGATAACTGACAACGTCTACAATATTCAACATACACAACAGAAGTGGGCAGGGGAACTTGACCTCACTTTAAATTCTAGGGACTGGATAAAGATCTTTAGGAACACATGGAAGACCACCTCCTCCCCCAACCTGGCGAGAGTATGCCTGGAGGGTCAGGATTAGGTATTTTTATCCCTTGTATAAACTATTAAAGTCAGGTATTGGCCCAGAGGGCATCCTGCTGGAGACACTGTGGCTCAATGGAAGCGGATCAGGCACACATATTTTGGCACTGTGCTGGTATCCATGGGTTTTGGAACCAGATCACTACTTACCTGACAGATCTATTTGGGTTGGTCATGGAGGTGGGCCCAGAAAGTACAGTTACGTTAAGAACCTACCGTAACAGTAGATCTTCGCGAGAGGCTCTTGCAGTAGATAATTACATATAGGACTGACGCCGGCCGGCGGCAGGACCCCACAGAAAAATTTCTAGCTAGCAGTCCCTGGCGGGACCTTCCACATCAGGTGACAGCGATCATATGATGTAGAACAAAGGCGGTCCGGGCCTTCAGTTCTTTCCATACAGGCCAGACGAGAGAAGCAGATATTTCCCTCAATGGAAAAGGAGCTGAAAAAAGCCTAGGGGGATGGAGGGCGGGAAGGTATTACCTACTGCAAGAGCCTCTCTCGAAGATCTACTGTTACGGTAAGTTCTTACGTAACTGTACTATCTTACTTCGAGAGGGCTCTTGCAGTAGGTAATTACATATAGGACAGAATCCCAAGCAGTCTGGAACAAATGAAAGGCACCGGGAGGAGGAACTACTCCAAAAAGTATTAAATAATCTAGCAGGTCTCAAGAAAGGAGGCCTTGCAAGACAGCTAACCCGAAGCCTGCTCTACGGTGAGAGGCAATGTCCAAACTGTAATGTTTAGTAAAGGTATGGACTGAAGTCCATGGCGGCAGCACAGATGTCTGCCCATGAGCGTTCTTGAAACAAGCACTTGGGCGGTAACTCTCCCACAGAGTAGTGACCTCTGACTTGACCCAGGAGGGTCTTATTGTACTTGTCATAACAGAAAGTGATGCAATGGGCCAACCATTTTGATAGGCATTGCTTAGAGATAGCGTTGCCTTCTTTTGTGAGCGAAAGAGACGAACAACTGATCAGTCTTTCTGAGATCCTTCGTCCTATCGGTGTAGTATCTCAGAATCCTGTGAACATCCATGGTATGGAGAATGTATTCTCCTTGATTGGAGTACTGCGTGAAGAAAGCAGGTAATTCAATAGACTGATTTAAAGGTAGATTACGCTTACCTTGCGGAAGAAACTTAGGATTAGATGCGAAGAGCTACTAGATTCTTTGTGAGAAAAATCAAATAAGGGATTTTGCACATCAGGGCCTGGAGCTCGGAAATTCTTGCGAGCAAGTCAAGGCCACCAAGAAGAGCGTCCCTTCACTTATAAAAACTTCAAGTTCATGGAAGCCATGAGGCTCAAAGGGAGGAAGGGTAAGTTTCACGAGGACAAGTTTAAGTCCCAAGGCGGAGCTGGAGTCCGGACAGGGGCCTGAGATGAAGGACCCTCTGAGGAAAGTTTTGGATACCTCCAGCTGGGCAAATGCCTTATCAGTGAAAGGGATATGGTAGGCTGAAATAGCCACCATATGGACTTTTCAAAGAGGAGTGACAGACCATGGTCGAAAAAGATGACGATGTACTCAAGCAGAATGGTCACAGGGCAGGAAAAGGGCTCAATCGCTCCTGGAGCTAGCCTAAGATAGAAAATCTATTCCATTTCCACATGAGGTGGAACCTAGTGGAGGGTTTTCTAGCCTCCACCAGAATCTTGGCTACACCTTAGGAGAAACGCCAAAACGAGGTTGAGCTAGGTCTGCAGGAGCCATGCATGAAGTTGAAGGGACTTGAGTCCCGGATGGACCAGGGTCCCCCGATCCAGGGTCAGCAATCCTGGAGATAAAGGAAGAGGAGGAACCTCTGAGTATTGCTGTAGAAGAGAGAACCAGATTTGCCTGGGCCAGAAAGGAGCGATCAGGATCATTCTCGCTCCTTCTAAAGCAAGCTTCTATAGCACACGAGGAACCAGAGGAATTGGGGGAAAAGCATAGACGAATCTGTCCTTCCAGCTTAGAGAGAGCGTCGCTCCAGAAAGCGCCTCGCTCTGGAGCGAGCGAGCAAAAGATTGGGAGCTTTGCATTTTGGAAGGAAGCAAACAGGTCTATCTGAAGAGTCCCCCAAATCTGGAAGATGCTTTTTAGAACTTTTTCGTCCAATTCCCACTCGTGTGGTAGAGCAGACGAGCGACTTAGTCTGTCTGCCAGGACATTGTCGACTCCCGGAACATGGATCGCCGTGAGGTGAAGGTTGTGAAGCGCTGCCCAATCCCAAGTCCCTCCCTGCTTGTTGATATACCACACCACACGCATGTTGTCCGTTTGGACAGCTAGGTGACCGGGAAGGATGAATTGGTGAAGGGCCTGGAGCGCATACAGCACTGCTCGAAGCTCGAGCACGTTGATATGGAGAACTATCTCCAACTTTGACCATAGGCCCTGGGTTCAGTGAGGACCCAGATGGGCTCCCCAACCTTCACTTGAAGCGTCCGTGGTCAGAGTCTGATCGGGGGAAGGATGAAATGAGGGGACCCCCCGAAATAGGTTCTCTCAACCATCCACCATTGCAAGTCTATTACCATTGGCGAGGAGATCAGAACCAGATGATCTAGGTCATCTACCCGTTGATCCCACTGAGATCGGAGAGTCCACTGAGAGATTCTCATGTGGAGGCGCGCGTGCGCGGAACCGTCGGGATGGCCGCCGCCATAAGCCCAAGTAGACGGAGCACTGACCTCGCCGAGACCCTCCTGCGTTCCGACAGGAGGGAAATGTGGGACTGGAGGGAGGCCCCCCTGTCCGGAGGCAGAAAGGCCTTGCACAGTGATGTGTCGAGAATTGCCCCGATGAACTGGAGCCCGTGAAGGATCCAGGTGAGACTTGGAATGGTTGATGGTAATACCCAGGCCAGTGAAAGCCTGCTGGGTGAGGGAGAGAAAATGCAGGAGTTCCTCCCTGGACGGGGCCGCGAGGAGCCAGTCGTCAGGTGAGGGAACCTGAGCTCCCAAGAAGCATGGTGGGTCGCTACACCGCCAGGCATTTGGTAAAGACTCGGGGCCGAGAAGAGACCAAGCAGGGCGCCAAGTGGTAGTGGATTACCTGGGCATAAACCTGAGGTATTTTTGGTGCCGAAAGGGCGAATGGGGATGTGCAGTGCACATCCTGCATATCCCAGTGCACAAAGCCATTGGCCCGGCCGAAGCAGGGGCAAAAGGGTTTGAAGGGAGAGCATCCTGAACCTCTTGTATTCCACATACAGGTTCAGAGAGCTAAGATCAAGAATAGGTCGGAGATCTCCAGTCTTCTTTGGTACAAGGAAGAGGAGGGAATAGTAACCCGTCCCGTAGAGGTGAGGTGGGGACGGGCTCTATAGCCTGTTTCGCAAGGAGCGCAGAGATTTCTTCCCTGACCAAAGGAAGATGGTCCCTTGAGTAAGCGGAGTTCAGAGGGGGGTGAGGTTTCTGTAGAAACTCTATGGAGTGCCCTCTGCTATGATCTGAAAGCACCCATGAATCCGATGTTATCCTCTCCCAACCCGGAAGGTGGAGGGAGAACCTCCCTCCTACCAGTTCCTCCGGGGCTACCGGAGGCGGTGGGAGAGGGAAGGAGTCAGGTGGTGTGAGGCAGCGCCGCAGCTGGGGCACCATTGCTTTTTTGGGCGGTGGGGCCTGGCAGCTATGGGGGGCCCCCCGACGTTTAGTGGCCCGCCTTCCCTGAGGTTTCGCTGGAGGCCGGCTGCGTCTGCGAAAGGCACGGCGCTGTGGGGGATGGGGACGGTACACTGAATCAACAGATTTAAGGGCCGTCCCCTTCTCCTGCAAATCAGTGATGTCGTCCTTGACATCACCACCGAAAAGCACAGAACCCCTGAAAGCTGCTTCTTGGATCGCTGACTGCACCTCCGGGACCAGACCTGTCACAGGGAACCATGCAGGACGTCGAAGACTCACGGCAAATGCAGAGCTCCGTCCTGCAGTGTCCACTGCGTCGTAGGTCGTCCTCAAAATATGACTGGCAGAACGAGCAGAATGGACCAGGTGGGCCAACTCCTGCTTGACTTGGGAGTCAGGCAAAGTAGAATTTTAGATTCGCCTGGGTAAGGGCGGCCTTCTGATAATCCCCATATGTGCTACCATAGTTCAGGCCCTAATCCCAGTGTGGAAGAAGCGTGGCCTTCCTTCCATACTGATCAGAAGCGAGATTCCTTATCCGGGAAATGACTCAAGTGTTTTGGGTGTGCTGACCGGACATGGCGGGCGCTAATCACAACGAGTCTGCTGCGGCGGTGAGAGTCTAAAAAGTCTACACCCTCCGGAGCCTGGTACAGCCTGTTCGACTTCCTGGGAAGTGGGGCTAAAGCAGACGGTTGCTTCCAAATCATTGAAACAAGGTGGGCGTGAGGATCGATCCAGGGTGGCACTAGAGTAGGAGCCATAAGGGGCAAGTCCAGATGTTCGGCGAGTTTAACCCGTTAAGGATCTGGCTCTAAGGAGTGCCACTGATGGACTTCCTGAGCAACTCTGTGAAGGAAGGATCCTCCGGAGGAGACTTCATCCAAGCCCGGCCGAGGACTCCTCCGGAGAGCGTGGCTCGTCATCTTTCTCGGAACATCCATGGAAGCCTCGAGCAGTCCGAGACAGAGGGGAGGAAGAATCTGAAGCAGAGTAAGACTCCTAACTCGTCTAGGGAGGAGCCGGGTTCCTTGGGGGATTCAGAGCGCGTGTCCTGCCCCTCTCTGGATCCCAAGGTAAAGCCGGGAATCGGAGGAGGAGGAGGAGAGGTGTGCAGGTCTGGGGCGTCACGGGAGCGGGGTGGCACCGTTGCTGTGGGCAGCTCTCTACTTCCTTGGTGGTGAGCCTTGGCTTCAGCCACCAGGAGAACAGAGTCTCCTGAAGATCCACCAGCGGCTAAGGGGGAGGTGGAGGAGGAGGAGGGGGATAGTTGTGCGGAGGAGGAAATCCGTGCGGGAGTATTCACTTGACTCTTGGTGCTATGAAACCCGAGTACTGCGGCGCAGGATACTGCGGACCTGGGAAAAGCCGGTGTCGGATATGAGGCGGATGCCCAGGCACTGGAGGAGCTGCCGAGAGAAGGCAGGCCCAGCAGGTACTCCACAGGCAGATCAGTTGGGATAGGCCCATGGGGTGGAGGGCCAATGGGAAGAGAATATCACGATGTGTCGGAACCGGCGTCAGGAGGAGCGGCGCCAGATCCGGCTCTTCATGAAGAAGGATCGGGCCCGGTAGCCAGGGTCCCGAGCCTCATCCGGGGACGTGAGGGAAAAATCCCCAGGGTCGGGCAGGGGACTGGGGCTCCCCTGGCGAAGTGAGGCTGCAGGGAGCCTGGTATGACAGGCGTGGCAGGGGTCTGCCGTGGGCAGGCCCCTAGACGGAGTGGTCAGGCCTGGAGCAGGAACTACGAAGTCCAGAGGCCCTGGAGGATCTAGGTCTCTCCTTTCCGGTGCTTTGATGGTGCACGTGGGACTTCCCCAGAAGATTCTCTCTGGAGAGAGTCACAGTCCATAGCCAGCAATTTTTCTATCTCCGGGAGAAAGCTTGGGCTCTAATGGCCCGGATCCCTCGTCACGGCTATTTAGGCCCTGACAGAAAGAGCAGGCCTGGAGTGTAGGTGGTCGGGCCTGAGCAGCGGACACAAGCAGTGAGGATCCTTAAAAGAATTTGTTTGCAAGCACACGAAGGAGTGGCCCTCACGGAGGTTGGAGAGAGCCAAGCAATCCTGAGAAAAGCGGTGAAATTTTCCTGGGCGTTGCAGCTAGAACTGAGAGAGGCCGATGCTTGCAAAGTGATGAGCGGGAAAAGAAAACTGGGATTCTGGCCGACCACCTCCTTATGCACTACTTCGACGGAATGGACCGACGCCGGAGGATGTCCTCGCTGAAGACTGCTAGCTAGAAAATTTCAGTAAGGCCCTGGCGCCTGGCGGCTTCAGTCCTAATGGTGTCACCTGCTGCAAGAGCTGCATCACGAAGAAGATCAGGAGCTCCCATCATCCTGTAGGCAAGAGCAAGAAAAGCAGGATCCGAATTTTGGGTGCTGTTTGGTTCTGGTCAGGTAGTATCAAGACACCCCTGCATCTAGGAGTGCACAGGGCCTCTCCTCTATTGGATGCCGAGAAAGTACACTGGCAGATCGATGTCCTGATTAAGGGTGAGAGGCAGACCACCACCTTAGGCAGAAAATACAGGTTACTCACCTGTAACAGGAGTTCTAGAAATGGTATATATTGTTCATCACACTTATTGGCAGGTTCCTTGCCAGCACAAATCTTGCGGAAGGTCTTAAGCTAGCTCATACACCCTCTGGAAGTAAAACTCTCAGCTCCGCCCCATGGCGTAGATCTGGCCGCTGGAAGCTCAGGTTGTGCGTCGAGCCGGGAGGTCAGGTGGGTACGTGAGGGATGAACAAATATATACCATTCCTGTGAACCTGTTACAGGTGAGCAACCTGTATACTTCTAGGACATGGATATGTTGTTCATCCACACTTATTGGCAGACTCTAGCAGTTCTCCGGGAGGAGGAGGCAAGTGGACACCTCCACTTAGGGAATAAAGACTGGAGAACCGAGGCCCCAAAACCAGCATCCCGGGTGACTCCAAGGTCGATGTGGTAATGGGTAATAAGGTGTGTGCAGACTTCAGGTAGCAGCCCTGCAGATTTCCTGGATAAGGGACGTCCTGGAAGTAGAAGCACTGATGCAGCAATATGACGGTCAGAATGAGCTCTTATCCTCTGGGAGGCTCCATGCCCACCAACTATAGCAGAGATCTATGTAGAGGTGACCCACCTGCCCTATCGTCTCGCTTGGCTGCAGGTCTGCTAGGTGCGGCTTCAGGCGTAGGTGACAAACAGCTGGCGAACCTCTCTCTGAATTTCACTGGCGCTCCTTATAATAGCGAGCGCCTTCTAGGGTCCAAAGTATGGAGCCTGTATTCGGCCTGAGGTGTGATTGGGGTGGAACACCGGCAAGAGTCAACACCTGGTTAGGTGAAACTCCGACACCACCTTGAAGGAATTTGGGTGGGGCGTAGGACAACCTTGTCCCTGTGGAAGACCAGGTAAGGAGACTCAATACAGAGCACCTGGAGTTCTCCCATCCCTTCTGGCTGACGTGATAGCCACCAAGAAGGCGGTCTTCCACGACAGGTGAGAGGTTCACACCTGTGCACTGGTTCAATGGCTTGCCCATCAGCCTTCCACTACCAGCAGTAAATCCCGCGGAGGTGGAGGTTCTCAGACCGGAGGGAAATGCGGATCAAGGCCTTTGAAAGCGCCAGACCACCTTCTGCTGCACTACATCGACTGCTCCCGGCCAGCGCCCGGTAAGCAGAGATGGCAGCCAGGTGCACCGCTTGGTCGTCGACCTAGCCCCTTGACTGAAAGGGACCATAAATAGTCCAAAATGCTTGCCAAGGAACAGGAGGAAGGTCCAAGCCCTTACTCTGACACCAAATGGAAAACCTCTTCCATTTGAAGCATAGCATTCCTGGTCGACTCTTACAGGACGCCTCAACAACATTGAGGACTCTCGTCGGAAAGACCCAGGTCTGGAACTCTAGCCGCTCAAGAACCAGGCAGCCAGGTGCAGGGATTGAAGGTCGGATGGAACACCTTCCCTGACAGAGCAGGTCCGGGCGAGCTGGAGCTGCCTCGGGAGCCTGTAGCTGAGGTTGAGGAGATCTGGGTACAGAACTGAAGGGGCCAGTCTGGGGCTATCAGAATCCACGCTGCCTTGTCCCTCCTTGTCTTGAAAGCACCTTGTGAATCAAGGAAATGGGAAAGGCGTAAAGAACCCGGGTTCCACAGCCTCGAGAGGCATCCCCTGCCAGCGGAGCCCTGCTGGGAGGCGGGCATAAAACAGCCTCAGACCGCATTCTCTGGAGGCAAACAGGTCCACCTGAGATGTGCCCCAGTGGAGAACAGATCTTGTACTACCTCAGCAGGAGAGACCACTCGTGAGATGCAGCCCCTATCCAGCTCAGGGCATCGGCCAGGGTGCTGGGCTCCTGCCACATGAATGGCTAGAGATCCACCTGCCAGGCTCGCGCACAGTGACTAAATGTGGAGAACTTCCTTGCATAGAAGCATGGAGACGTCCCCGCCCTGGCGAGTTTAGGTGTAGTACATGGTCATGGTATTGTCCATCTGGACCTGAACCACTTGACCCGTGAGAAAGCGGGCAAAGGCGGTGAGAGCTAGACAGGCCACTTGAAGCTCAGCAGGTTGATAACGCCAGGACTCGAGGACCAGAAGGCGTGGCTCTAGTGCTCCCCAGATGGGTCCCCCAGCTCATCAGAAAGCGGTCCGATGAGACACAGTCAGCTCGAGGCGGACAAACTGGATACCCTCAAGCAGATGGGCTGGACCGATCCACCACTGGAGGCGTTCACATCCCCTGAGTCACGTTACCTAGCTGGTCCAATGGATCGCAGCGGCCCAGGACCACTGGCTGCCAACCCCATTGAAGGGGACGCATGTTCCAGCAGGCCCAATGGACCATGCTGGTGCAGGCCGCCATGAGACCCAGGAGGCACAGGAAGTCCCAGGCAGGTGCGATTGCCCAACCAGAAATGATTGGGCAAATGAGGAAAAACCTCGGCCCTGTCTGCCGAGGCCGTGCTCTGGCTCGAAGAAGTCAGTTCTGCCCCGATGAAAGAATCACCTGCTTCGGTTCAAGTTCCGACTGGCCTGCGTTGATGAGAGGCCGATCTGAGAGAGGCGCAAACCTGAGGCCAGATCTCTGGACACTCCACCTCCTGTCTGGAGGAGCTGCTATCAGCCAATCGTCGCAAATGAGTACACTGCCAGACCCCTCGGCGCCGCCAGAAGATGCTGTCACCACTGCCATGCATTGGTGAAGACCCTGGGAGCAAGAGAGGCAGAAGGGCATGGCCAGAACTCAAGGGATCCTTCGCTCGAAGCGAGAGAATAGTGGGTAGACGGATAGGGGCGTGAGAAAGAGCATCCCTGTAGGTCAGAGGCAGAATCTGCATCGCGTTCAGGGATGGTATTATCAGGCCAGGTGACCATCCTGAGAGTCGAGACCTTAGAAACTTGTTTAGGTTGTGCAGGTCGAGAATGGGGCGCCAACCCCGTCCGTTTCGGGACCAGGAAGTACCTGGACACAAACCCTGGGTCTGAGGAGGTCCGCCACCCCTCTGATCACCTTCTCGAGGAGCAGGCGATGTCGGCTCAGCGAGCGCGACGCTGAGCGCAGGGCCAGCCCCGGAAGGGTGGGGCCTGCTCGAACTCCAGAGGCACGCCTCCCACCACCCACGGTCTGTAGTGATAGCGGACCAGACAGAAAGGAAATGGGACAAATCCCCATAGGCGGAAACCTGGGGTGGGGTGACAGGGTTGGGCGGCACCTCAGCCCGTCACTGAAGCAGGCTTGGGAGGAGGGACCGTGCAGAGGACCACCTGGCCCTTACCTCCTAACTTCCTGGAGGAGGCCGTGGGCTTCAGGTTTGGGATGCCAAGCTTGAGCCTACTGGCCCTGATGCTGTGGGCGGACGGGCCAATGGCCGAACAGACAAAGAGGCTTGGGTTGCGGTCTGCAGCCCTTGTCCCTCTGGGCGGATGAGACAGAGTCAAAGTGGCATCGGACTTTTCGATCCTCTGGAGTGACCTTCCACTCCAGGGCCGAAGAGGTCGGGTCCCCAGGAAGGGACATCCACCAACATGCTGAGTATCCTGCTGGAAGGTGGACATCCCAGCAATGCCCGCGACGCGATAGCCACTGCGGCCGCGACTGACCTACACGAGTCACTGATGTCCAAAGCAGTCTGAAATTGTTGCTTGACCACTGCCCTGCCCTGGTCCCTCACCTGCTTAACCGTGGTCTGCAGGTCAGCCGGGAGATAAGGGACTACCTCGTCCAGGGAGCCCAACAGGGCGTGAGAGAAGTGTGCCATCAGCACGGCTGAGCTGGCCTGACGAAGGCCAAGGGAGGACACAGCGTAGACTTTGCGCCCGGCGTAGTCCAACTTCTTGGATTCCTTGTGGGAGGGTTGTCCACGTCCTGGCGCTTCGACACGCGGAAGATGCTGAATGCGATAACCAACCCCTCGGCCCAGGTGTCCAAGCAAACGGACAAGGGAACCGGTAGGGACGGTACTTCCTCGCCATCCTGGCCGAGGGCGCAGGACAGGAAGCAAGGGCGCTGCCAGAGCTCCAAGGCGGGCCGGCTATGGCCTCGGCCACAGGAAAACCTCCATGGGAGAATCCTCAGTCAATATCTCCGTGAGGATACTTGGCCCACTTGGATACGGGCTCGAGCTGCATCCCTGTGGACTCAGATGAGTCTAAGCAAACCCATGAAGGACGATGGGCTATCGTCCAGCGAATGACCTCCGGAGGACTCCAAGTCGACCCACTGGGAGAACAGGGAGGAATCGGACTCTGAAGAGTCTGCAAAGAGCTGCTTTGGGCCTGAGCCACCCTCCACCTGCCGAGGGTGATCGGGAGTGAAGGTGACAGACAGCCTATGGGGCAGACCCTGGGCCGACCAAGAATTCTTGGTCGGGGCCCCAAACAACGGCTGTGGAGGCGGAGGTTCCACCAGAACCGGTGGGGCAGCCAGTTTTGGTCGAGCAACAGGCCTGGGGAGCAGGCGCCTCCAGCTAAAGTGAGGTTGCTTGGCCGGCTCCAGTAACAGCCACTTTATGGCGGGGAAGGTGGCGTCGGCTTGCTCCCGGACAGAAGGGAGCTGTTGCCACATGAGGAGTCCTCAAGCGCCGGCGCAGCTTTGCATCGAAGCCTCCCTCGTCCGAGGAGGAAGATAGGAGAAGCTAGGCGCAATGACGGTACCCACAGTACCGAGACCGCCTATGAAGGCGGGATCGGCTGGACCGAGAAGAAGTCAGAGACAGAGACCGCAAACCTCTGCTTTTCCGAGGAGGGTTCTGGGGCAGGGCGGAGGAAACACGCTCTCTCCTCGGCTCGGAGGGTTCAACCGTGGACTCCGGGAACTGGAGGCACGGGCAAGTCCACGGAAACCTCAATCTCTGCCGGGGGAACTGGGAAGTGAGGGTTTGAGCTTCACCGGTCAACAGCCCATCAATGGGATAAGAAATATCTCGACTACGTCGACGGGAGTCTCGGTCAACTGACCCGACGGGGACACCGTGAGGCCAGTGGCCGAAGCCAAAGGATCGACCGAAATCAATGGTCGACTACTCGGGGAGAGGGACCTCTCCCGCTCCCAAGAGCGTCGATGGAGGGACTTACCTTTGTGGTCCTCCTTCTTGGACCGAGAGAAAGGCCCTGAGGATGTTGGTCCCTCTCCCTTAGTGGAAAGGGACAGACAGAGCTCCTTAAAAGAAGCTGAATAGGAGGATCCCAGGGAGAGCGGGATAAAGACTGCGGCCGAGGAAGACGAAGATGCGGCATGCGCCGCCTCCTCAAGGGCGATCATCTGCTCAAGCTGTTCCGCCGAGCCGCGCCCGCGAAACACCAAACAGGCCTCCATTGACTTTACGGAGGGTAGCGTTTCTTGGGAGGCACCCAAGTTGTATAAGCAAACAAGTGACCAGGTCTTCAGGGCGTGGGCGAAAGAAAAGGAGCACAGGTGCATAAACCTGCAGGTCGTGCTCAGGGCCCAAGCAGTAGGCCTTGCGTGGAGTGCGGATCCATCGAGACATCTTCTGTCCATGACACCTCCGAAAACCCGGGAAGTTTGTCCGCCATGCAGAGAAATAATGACCGAAGTCTTGAAAACCTTAAAAGTAATTTCGGGTAAACCAAAGAAATAGGAACCAGTCATACGCAGAGCGTTAAGGAGGGAACCTGAGCTTCCAAGCGGTAAGGAAGATCTGGCGTCATGGGGCGGAGCCAAGAGTTTTACCACCCAGGTGGGTGGGAGGAGCCAGCTTGAAGACCTTCCAGCAAGACAAAGTGGCAAGGATACCTGCCAGAAAGTGTGGATGAACAACATATCCATGTCTCTAGAACAAGTATTCTCCTTGGTTGGAGTACTGCGTGAAAAACACAAGTAATTCAATAGACTGATTTAAAGTAGTAGATTCGCTACCACCTTGAGAGGAACTTAGGATTTGTGCGAAGAGCAACTCGTTCTTTGTGAAAAAATCAGATAAAGGTTTTGCACATCAGGGCCTAGAACTCGGAAATTCTGCGAGCAAAAATAATGGCCACCAAGAAGAGCGTCTTCCACAATAAAAACTTAAAGTCTGCGGAAGCCGCAGGCTCAAAGGGAGGAAGGGTAGGTTTCTCGAAGACAAAGTTTAAGTCCCAAGGGGGAGCTGGAGTCCGGACAGGGGTCCTGAGATGAAAAGACCCCTCTGAGAAAAGTTTTGGATACCTCCAGTTGGGCAAATGCCTTATCAGTGAAAAAGGACACGGTAGGCTGAAATAGCCGCCATATGGACTTTCAAGGAGGAGTGACTGAGACCCAGGTCGAAAAGATGACAGGACAGAAAAGGGCTCCACGTTCGGGGCGCGGCCAGATTGAAAATCTTTTCCATTTCATGGTGTAGGTGGACCTAGTGGAGGGTTTTCTAGCCTCCAACAGAATCTCTGCCACCTTAGGAGGCGCCAAGCGAGATTGGGCTAGGTCTGCAGAAGCCATGCATGAAGTTGAAGGGACTTGAGTCCCGGATGGACCAGGTCTCCTGATCCTGTGTCAGCAATCCTCGAGATAAAGGAAGAGGAAGAGGAGGACCTCTGAGTATTGTTGTAGAAGAAGACAGATTTGCCTGGGCCAGAAAGGAGGCGATCAGAATCATTCTAGCTCCTTCCAAAGCAAGTTCTGCAACACACGAGGACCAGAGGAATTGGGGGAAAAGCATAGACGAATCTGTCCTTCCAGTTTAGAGAGAGCGTCTCTCCAGAAAGCGCCTCGCTCTGGAGCGAGCAAAAGGATGGAAGCTTTGCATTTTGGGAGGAAGCGAACAGGTCTATCTGAGGAGTCCCCCAAATCAAGAAGATGCTTTTTAGAACTTTTTCGTCCAGTTCCCACTCGTGTGGCAGAGCCGACAAAGCGACAGCCTGTCTGCCAAGACACTGTCGACTCCGGAAAATACAGTTGCATAAAAACTTACAGTAACAGTAGATCTTCGAGAACAGCTCTTGCAGCAGGTAACACCATTGGGACTGAAGCGGCAGGCGTCAGGACCGGAAATCTTCTAGCTGGCAATCTTCAGCAGGGACGCCTCCGGCGTCTGTCCGACCCGGCGTCAGATGTAGTACGCAGGCTGTCCATGGATTTGGATTCTCCGCGGGAGACTCCGGCCGCAGGATGACACCAGAAAGGGAGACAGAGGATCCGCCATCAGAAGAAAGAGCTAAAGCTCCTGCCAAGGCCTGTGAGCCGTACCTCTTCCAGGGGAATGGTGGGCGGGAAGGTACCTGCTGCAAGAGCTGTTCTCGAAGATCTACTGTTACGGTAAGTTCTTACGGAACTGTACTATCTTCTCGAGATACAGCTCTTGTGGCAAATGCTTTCCATTAGGACAGATTCCCAAGCAATAGCGCCTAAAGCATTCTGGGAGGAGGAAAATAGGAGAGATCTAGAACAAGTCCTGACTCTAGGACAGGAGACCCCGTAGAACGGCCAGGCCGAAACCGGCTCTCCGCCGAGATGTAATATCCAGGCTATAGTGCCCAATAAATGTGTGCACTGAGCTCCAAGTAGCTGCAGCACAAATGGCCAAGGTGGAAACGCTGCGCAATGCTGCAAAGGAGGTAGCCACCCCCATTGTCGAATGGCCCCGGACTAAACCAGGGAGGGGTTTATGCTTGTTGTCGTAACAAAATGAAATACACTGGACAAGCCAGCGAGAAAGGGTTTGCTTAGAGACTGGTTGGTCCAGCATCCTCTCAGAGAAAAAAGCGAATAGTTGCTCTGACTTGAAGCTGTCTAGTTCTATTAAGGTAGAACCTTAAGGAGGCGGTGAACATCCAGGGTGTGAACAACGCCTCTCCTCTATTAGAGTACTTGAGGAAATACACAGGCAAATCGATGTCCTGATTGAGAGGAGGCAGAGACCACCTTAGGCAGGAATTTGGATTCAGTCCTCAGAGACACTGTCCTGGTGAAAAGTTAAATAAGGCTCCTTGCATGACAGCGTGAAGCTTGGAAACTCTCCTTGCTGACATGACAGCATCTAAAAATAACGTTTTCCACGACAGAAGCGCTGATTCCAATCTGCGACAGGTTCAAAGGGGGCGTGAGTTGTTCCAGGACAAAAGTAAGTCCCAGGAGGAGCAGGATCCTTGATGGGTGGCCTAAGGTGTAACACCCATCTCAGGAAGTCTCGAGCGGCATCAAGCTGTGCCACTGTGCGCTGTCCCACCGGGAAGTGGTATGCAGAGATAGCGCAGAGGTGCACTTTAATGGAGGAGTAGGCAAGACCCGAATGGAATAGGGAAAGAAGGTATTCCAGCACCCCTTTCACAGAGCATTCTAAAGGGCAGAGGCCGCGTGCCTGCGACCATAAGCAAAAACGGTGCCACTTCAAGGCGTACGTCGCATGCGTTGCCGGCTTCCTGGCCGCGGAAAGGACTTCCGCCACCTCTTGCGAGACCCCGTATCGCATAATGGCTATGTCTCTAGGAGCCATGCATGCAGGTTCAGTGAGCGTAAGTCCGGGTGGACTAGTGAACCCTCCTCCTGAGACAATAGGTGGGAGCTGAAAGGCAACAGAACTGGAGGTTCCCGGGACAATTGCGTCAGCATGGGGAAACAGATCTGCCTGGGCCAGAAAGGCGCTACCAGGATCATTGTTCGGTGCTCCCTCGCAGATTGAGAACAACTCTCTGGATCAGCGGGAAGCAAGGGAAGCGTAGAGAATCTGTCCAGCAGGGAGGACAATCGTCTCGCCAGAAAACACCAGGCCCTGGATCTAGCGAGCAAAAATTGGGCAGTTTTGCGTTGGATGGGGGAAGCGAACAAGTCCAACTCTGGAGTGCCTCATCGAAGAAACAGATCCTCTGCTACCTGCAGAAGTTCCCACTCGTGGACTCTGGCCTGGGACGACTCGGGCCATCTCTGCGATTGTGTTGTCCCTCCGGGAGCGTGAACTGCAATCAGGCTTACACCATGCCGGATTACCCAATCCACACCCTCTAGCCTCCTGCAGGGGGTAAGAGTGTCGCCTCCTTGTTTGTTGAGGTAATACATCACAGCCGTGTTGTCTGTCTGAAGCAGAAGGGTGCTGACGGTTTCTGACAAAGGCCTGCAGGCGTGAGGACCACCTCATCTCCAGCACGATGTGAGGTGAGCTTCCTCTTGGTCCATGTTCCCTGGGACCTCACCCCGCTCAGGTCGCTCCCATCCAGCCCTGAGGCATCTGTGGAAGAAATTGCCTTGAGAGCAGTAGCGGTAAACAGGACACCCATGAAAGTGTCCTGGGTCTAGCACCATTGCCAGTCTCAAATCACGGCGTTCTTGATTCTGACCGGATGCTGCATGTGGTCTTGCCTTGGCCCCACTGCACCTTGAGCATCCACTGAGTTGCACCCATGTGGGCTTTGCCAAAGGGCCAGTTGGAATGGCCACAGCCATGTGTCCGAGCAAGCGAAGGACCAACCTAACAGGGATGGTCTTTTTGCGAAAGATCCCTGATGAGGGATCTGATGTGTTCCGCTCTTTAATCGGGAAGAAAGGCTTTCCCTTGGACAGTGTCCAGAACTGCACCTCTGAACTGCAGCTTCTGGGACGGTACTAGGAGAGACTTCTCGTAGTTGATAAGAATGCCCAGAGACTGGAACAGGTCCTGGGTGCTCTGAATAGCCATCAACAGTGCCTCTTTGGAGGCGGCCATGAGAAGCCAGTCGTCCAGGTACGGGAACACGTAGTGGCCCGTCTCCTCAGAGACGCTGCCACGACTGCCATACACTTGGTAAAGACCCTGGGGGCCGAAGACAGTCCGAACAGAAGGGCCCGGAACTGAAAGTGGTGGCCGAGAAACTCGAGCGCAGGAACCTCCTGTGCGCTTCAGCTACTAGGATGTGCAGCTAGGCATCCTGCATGTCCAGGGGGCGCTAAGGCGTCCTTTTTTCAGCATGGGAATGAGTCCTTGGAGGGTCACCATGCGAAAGCGTTTATAGGCGACCAACATGTTGAGGTCCAGGATTGGACGGAGGTCCCCTATTTTCTTGGAACCAGAAAAGTGGGAATAGTATCCGGATCCTATCTGGCTCTCTGGCACATACTCCACGCTCCCTTTTGCAGGGCCGAGTACCTCTTGCCAGATGGTGATCTGTGCTGACCGAGTAGCAGGGAGAGCAGAGGAGGCCTTGTGGGTGGCTTGTCACGAATTCTATAAAGTGGCCTCTTTCGACCAACTGAAGGACCCACCTGTCTGTGGTTATGGACTGCCACCCTGGCAGGTGGTCCGCAATGCGGCCCCCGACCTTGGTGTCCCGTTGATCCTGAGGGGCGGGGGCCGGGAAGGAGTCATGCTGTGGCGGCTGAGGGTCCAGCGGGCTGGGCCGACTTAGCTGGTCGTTGACTTCGGCCCGCTGACCACTTCCCCTGGGCTCTGCGGGAGAAGTAGCCCCTCTGTTGCGGACTGGCGCGGGACTGCTGTCTCTGCATCCGGCCTCGACAACGGCTTTGGTTCCTATGAAAGGAACCAAGCTTGGGTCTGTACATGGCCTGGACAGACCGTACCGCCTTCCCGCCCTCTTGAAGTTTGGTGAGGACCTTCTCAAGACTCACCAAAGAACTTCTCCATGAAGCAGGCGTCAGGATGAATCCGGGACACGGAGCCACGAGTGTCTCCGGAGGCATCGCCTGAAGCTACCGCTCTGGCCAAGGAGTCAGCGGAATCATGCGGCTCACAGCACCCGAGTTCCCACATCCGAACCCGTGTAGAAGAGTTGCAGTAACTCCTCCTCCTGCTCACCTTCTGGCATCTTTCGCCAGATCCAGTCCCTGCTCCCACAAGGCGTTCTGAAACTGTACCATGTGGGTCAAGTAGTTGAGGGATCTGATGGTGCAGGTAGCAGATGCATGCGTGCGCCTGCCCATAGCGTCCAGCTGTTTGGACTCTGGGTCCGGTGGCAGGGTGCTCAAATGTTGCGGCCTCTGGGACCGGTCATGAGAGGCTGTAATGACCAGAGAATCGGCCAGAGGATGTGATGCCAAGTACTGGTCCTCCCTAGGGGCCTTGTACAGGTGGTCGGCTTTCTTGACATCGCGGGCGGAGTAGTGGGCGTTTCACGCTGCCTTGGTGGCGTCCACGAATGCATCCACCAAGGGTGGCACCACCACAGGCTTAGGATCTTTTGCGAAAATATCTGGCAAGGCGTAATTTCTGGGGTCTAGTTCCTCTGTGTCCAGCCCGTTCTCCTGGATATGCCTCATAATCTCTGAGAGCGATGGGTCATCGGAGGAGATCTTGGAAACTCACGTGGGTCCGGAGAGGGGCGTTGATCGGAGAAGGGATCTGGATCCGTCCGAAAAGTCCGATCACGTCTCCTCCGTCGGCGACGCGGCATCTTCTGGGTCTCTTGGGGCTGGGTGACCCTGAAGAAGATCTGGACGGAGGTCTCCTTTTCTGTTCTACCCTAGGAGGATCCGTAGGCTCCTGGGGAGAAGTACTCGGCCCGCATCCCTGGGTGAAGTGAGGCGCGGGGCGGAGTCGCGGGTGGAACTACATCCTTTTTTATGGTGTCCCACCAGTAAGTAAACAGCTCCTTGACCTCGGATATGCTGAGGCCCGCCGATAGCCGGTCGTCTGGTTCCGGTGTCGGCTCCCCAGGGGTCTCAGGATCCGACGAGGGTTCCCTGAGAGGTGCAACAGGACGGGTCCGCCAGTCTGGTCCTCGGGCTGGGTCAGCTCCTCCTCAGTGATCGCCTCTTGACCGATGTCTGTGGGAGGCGAAGGGGTCTTCTCAGTAGGTACGGATGTCGGTCCCCCGGCCCGCATCCATGGAGGCGAAGGCTTAAACGGCGACGGGCGTCTGGCGGTAGTTGGTTCTCGGGACCGATGGTGTTTGGCAGACGTCGGGTCGGACCGGAAGCCGGAGCTACGGGAGTCAGACACCCTAGACGGGGACCTGGATCTCACTCTCTCCCTATGCTTTGAGGTGTCTCCGGGCCTTGTCGGAAGAGTCCCCCTTGGAGGCTGCGTCCATGGCTTTAATCTTTTCCTCGAGCAGGAACGCCTGAAGGGCCTTCTGGCAATGGATCCGGGTCCGGCTGTTGAACCCCTGGCAGAACGAGCAGGCCCGGGTATCGTGGTCTGGGCCTAGGCACCGGACACAGGCCGAATGCAGGTCTTTGAATGGGATTTGTTTTCCACAGGCGCACTTCGACGGATGGCCTTCAATGGAAGTTGGAGAGGACATCAGACAGAAACTGAGCAGAAAAAACAAACTTTTTCCCGAAGGAAGAACTTAACCTGGCGTCGCGCGCTAGAAATGAACCGAAGGGCCGAGACATGCAAGTCGACGGCGGGAAAGAACTGGGGAATCTGCGGGACCACCTCCTTATGTACTACGTCTGACGTCGGGGCGGGACCGGCAGAGGCGTCCCGCTGAAGACTGCTAGCTAAAAGATTTCCAGTGGGGTCCCTGGCGCCTGCGGCTTCAGTCCTAATGGTGTTACCTGCTGCAAGAGCTGTATCTGAAGATAGATCATGGATCGCCGTGAGGTGAAGGTTGTGAAGCGTTGCCCATTCCCAAACCCTCATCGCTTCCCTGCACTGCGGGTAGGACCGAGTCCCTCCTGCTTGTTGATGTACCACACCACGCACATGTCTGTTTGGACAGGTAGGCAGAGCAGAAGAAGTGAAAGCGACTTATGTTTTGTCGGCGGCCCTTGTCCTTCTAGGCGGAGGTGACAGAGTCAGAGTGGCATTGGATTTCGATCCCTGAGGTGACCTTCCACTCCACGGCCGAAGAGGTCGGTCCCAAGAAGGGGACCTCTGCTAGTTTATGCTGGGTATCTGCCGTGAAGGTGGATATCCTCAGCCATGCTCTGCAGCGCATGGCCACTGTGGCCACAACTGATCTGGCACAGGAGTCTCCAATGTCCAGAGCCGTTTGGAGCTGCTGTTTTACTACCGCCCTTCCTGGTCACGTACCTGCTTGACCGTGGTCTGCAGGTCGGCCCGCAGATGAGGATCACCTCATCCAGGGAGCCATGAGGGAGTGGGAGAAGTGTGCCATCAGCACGGCCGAACTGGCTTAGCTGAGACCAAGAAAGGATGCAGCGTACACCTTGCGCCCGGCATAGTCCAGCTTTTGGACTCCTTGTCGGGGGCTTATCCACATCCCTAAGCGTTCCCGGAATGCGAAGCGCCATCGGTGACCAACCCCTCGGCAGAGGTGTTCAAAACGGACAAAGCTGGTAGGGACTGCATACTTCCTGGCCATCCTGATCAAGGCGCAGGACAGGAAGCAGGCGCTGCCACAGCTCAAGGCTGGGCCAACAATGGCTCAGCCACCGGAAAACCTCCGTGGGTGAATCCCTCGGTCCAGTATCTCTGTTAGGGGATGCCGGCCGCTTGGATACGGGCTCGAGCTGCATCCCGGTGGACTCAGAGATGAGCCGAAGCAGACCCATGAAGGACGATGGGCTTTCGTCCATCGACTGTCCCCAGAGGACTCCAGGTCAATGGGCCTGGAGAACAGGGAGGAGTCTGACTCCGAGGAGTCCGCGAAGAGCTGCCTGGGGCCTGAGCCACCCTCCACCTGCCGAGGACGGTCAGGAGTGAGGGTGACCGACAACCTGTGGGGCAGACCCTGACCCGACCGAGTGTCCTTGGTCAGCACCCCTGATTTCGGTTGTGTGGGGTTCCACCAAAATCAGATGGGGCAGCTGGTTTCGGCCAAACAACTGTCCCAGGCTTGGGCACCTGGACTACAGCAAGGGGTAGTTTCGACCCGATCGGGGACAACCACTTGATGGCGGGGAAAGCGACAGCTTGTTCCCGGACAAAGTAACTACTGCCACATCAGGTCCTCGTAGCATTGGCGCAATTTGCGCGAAGCCTCTCCTCTTCCGAGAAGGATGAGGGGCCAGTGATGGCGCTGCTTACTTGATTGCCAAGACCACGGTGTCAGCTGGACGAGGCGATGTCAGAGACCTCGTGTTTCAGAGGGGCCAGGTCTGGGAAGGGGTTGGGGACACCCACTCTTCCCTCAGCTCGGAAGCCTTGACCGGGGACTCCGGCACAGGAGGCGCAGGCAAGTCCTCGGTCTCCACCGGGGTAACCGGTGAAGAAGAGTTGTTTGCTTCACCAGTTGACAGCCCGTCCAAATGGGTCGAGAAAAATCTCGACTGTCGATGGGTCTCGGCCAGCTGACCTGACAGGGACATCGTGAAGCCAGCGGCCTTAGCCGCAACCTCGACCAGTAGAGTGTCAACTGTCCGGGGAAGGGACCTCTCCGCTCCCAAAAGCATGTGATGGGACTTACCTTTCGAGTCCTTTTTGGACCGAGAAGAATGTCCCGATGGCCCCTCTCCTCGTGGAAAAGGAGTGGCAAAGCTCCTAAAAAAAGCTGAGTAGGAGGAACCCAAGAGAGGGATAAATCGCAACCGAGGAGAGAGAGGATGATCGGCCTGTGCCCCTCCTCCTCGAGGCGATCTGCTAGAGTTGCTCAGCCGAGCCAGCCGCCGCGATCACCCTGCGGGCCTCAGCTGACTTCACCGGTGGTGGCGCTTCTCAGGCGCGCAAGCAGTAACCAGACAGCCTTGGTCTTCGGGACGTTGGCAGCGAGATGGCATAACGCAGGCGGTGGGTCATGGTCTGGGCCGTGAGCGCACATGGAGTGCGGATCCGTCCTGGACATTTTCTGCCCACATGGGCACTGCGAAATAAGTCGGTTGTCCGCATCGCAGCCGAGGAGTAATTGACGAAGTCTTGAAAATTTAAGAATAAGTTTCGGGCGAACGAAAAATTAAGATTCAGTCTATCTGCAGAAGCGTTAAGGAGGAACCTGAGCTTCAAGCGGTAAGGAAGATCTGGCGTCATGGGGCGGAGCTGAGAGTTTTACCACGGGTGGGTGGCAGGAGCCAGCCTGAAGACGTTCCGGCAAGATTTAAAGCGGCAAGGAACCTGCCAGACAGTGTGAATGAAAAACATATCCATGTCCCTAGAATCCCCAGTCCTCCCTGGGAGACTCCGGCCACTGGATGACATCAGAAGAGGAGACTTAGGATCCACCACCAAATGGCAATCAGAAAAGGCTGTGAACACCTTGTCCTAGCAGAAGGATGTTGAAACCAGAATCTACCTCCAGCGGGGATGGTGGGAGGGAATGTACCTGCTGCAAGAGCTGTTCTCTAAGATCTACTGTTACGGTAAGTTCTTACGTAACTGTACTATCTTAGTTTGAGAAACAGCTCTTACAGCAGGGTGCACCATCAGGACTGATTCCCAATCAATCCTGGAAATCCCACACCATTGGGAGGAGGGAAGGTAGAAATCCCTGAATAACAGAGCCTAGGACAGAAGTCCCTGAAGGACTGCTAGACCAAAACCTGCTCTTCACCTCGATGCAATTTCCAGGCTGTAATGGCTGATGAAAGTATGTACGGAGCTCCAAGTAGTTGCAGCACAAATAGCTGAGGTGGATACATTCTTTAAATCCGAAAAAGAGGTATCCACCCTTCTGGTGGAATGACCCTTGACCGTGCCTGGTAAGGTTTCTTGCGCTTCTGGTAACAGCGTAATACACTGAATGAGCCACCTGGACAGCGACTGTTTTGAAACAGGAGCTCCCATCATCCTGTGGGCAAAGGAGACAAAAATTGGTCCGATTTTCGGTGGTGTTTGATTCTGATCAGGTAGTATCCGACACCCCTAGCATCTAAAGTGTGCAGAAGGCTTCATGTGATTAGAGTACTTGGAAATACACTGGTAGATCGATATCCTGATTAAGGGTGAGAGCTGAGACCACGTTAGGCAGAAATTTAGGATTAGTCCGTAGGGATACCCTGTCTTGGTGGAAAACCACAAACGACTCTTTGCACAGAAGTGCATGGAGTTCAGAAATTCTTCTGGCCGAGGTGACGGCAACTAAAAATAGCGTCTTCCAAGAGAGAAGACGTAGCTCGCAATCCGCAGCTGGTTTAAAGGGTGGCAGCCTAAGCTGCTCCAGGACAAAGGGTAGATCCCATGGTGGAATCGGATCCTTAATCGGAGGCCTAAGGTGGAGGACACCCCTCAGGAAGGCACGTGTCGTGTCCAATTGAGCTATAGTGCGTTGGCCTATAGGGACGTGATAGGCTGAGATGGCACAGAGGTGTACCTTTATCAAGGAATAAGCCAAGCCTGACTGGAAAAGGGACAGTAAGTAGTCCAAAACCAACTTCTCTGGGCAATCCAAATGCAAAAAAGCGCACTTGATCCCATAAACAAAACCTGCGCCACTTCATGGCGTAGGTCGCATGGGTAGCCGGTTTCCTAGCAGCAGCAGGAAGAATGTCTGCTACCTCTTGCGAGACCCCGTGTCGCATTATGGCTATGTCTCTAGGAGCCAAGCATGCAGGTTCAGGGAACGTAGGTCCGGGTGGACCAAGGAACCCGCCTCCTGAGACAGCAAGTGGTAGCTGATTGGCAGTGGCCCTAGAGGTTCCCAGGACAGCTGATGCAAAAGAGGGAACCAGATCTGCCTGGGCCAAAACGGCGCGATAAGTACAGTGTCGCTTGTTGTCTGCGAAGTTTCAGAAGAACCCTCTGGATCAAAGGAAAAGCATAGACGAATCTGCCCGCCCAGGAGAGGGACAACGCGTCTCGCCAGAAAACACCAGGCCCTGGATCTAGTGATCAAAAAATACAGGTTACTCACCTGTAACAGGAGTTCTAAAAATGGTATATGTTGTTCATCCACACTGTCTGGCAGGTTCCTTGCCGCAAGGTCTTCAAGCTGGCTCCTCCACCCACCCACCGGGTGGTAAAACTCTCGGCTCCGCCCCATGGCCTTGAATCTGGCCCGCTGGGAGAAGCTCAGGTTGTCGTCGAAGCCGAAGAGGTCGGGTGGGTCGTGTGGATGAACATATACCATTCCTAGAACTCCTGTTACAGATGAGTAACCTGTATTCTAGGGACATGGATATGTTGTTCATCCACACTGTCTGGCAGACTCCTAGCAGTTCTCCGGGAGGAGGGAGGCAAGCGCACACCCCTACTTAGGAATAAAGACTGGAGAACAGAGGCCCCAAAACCAGCGTCCCCGTGACTCAAGGTCGATGTGGTAATGGGTAATGAAGGTGTGTGCTGACTTCCAGGTAGCAGCCCTGCAGATTTCCTGGATAGGGACGTCCCTAGGCAGCCACCGATGCAGCAGTATGGCGGGTAGAATGAGCCCTTATCCTCTGGGAGCTCCATGCCCGCCAACATATAGCAGAGATCTACATGGGAGGTGACCCACCTGCTTATCGTCCGCTTGCTGCAGGTCTGCCAGGTGCGGCTTCAGCGTAGGTGACAAACAGCTGGCGAACCTCTCCCCGAATTTCAGCCATGCGCTCCTTATAATAAGCGAGCGCCCTTCTAGGGTCCAAAGTATGGAGCCTGTATTCGGCCTCCGAGATGTGATTGGGGTAGAACACCGGCAGAGTCAACACCTGGTTAAGGTGAAACTCCGACACCACCTTCGGAAGGAATTTCGGGTGGGGGCGCAGGACAACCTTGTCCCTGTGGAAGACCAGGTAAGGAGACTCGATGCAGAGCGCCTGGAGTTCTCCCATCCTTCTGGCTGACGTGATAGTCACCAAGAAGGCAGTCTTCCACGACAGGTGAGGTTCACACCTGTGCATTGGTTGAATAGCTTGCCCATGAGCTTTGCCAATACCAGCAGTACATCCCACGGAGGTGGAGGTTCTCGCACTGGAGTGGAAATGTGATCAAGGCCTTTGAAAAAGCGCCAGACCACCTTCTCCTGCACCACCGACTGCTCCCCAGCCCGCGCCCGGTAAGCAAAGATGGCTGCCAGGTGCACCCTTAGGGTCATCGACCTAAGCCCTTGACTAGAAAGGGACCATAAATAGTTCAAGATGCTTGCCAAAGGACAGAAGGAAGGGTCCAAGCCCTTGCCCTGACACCAAATGGAAAATCTCTTCCATTTGAAGGCACAGCATTTCCTGGTCGACTCCTTACGGGACGCCTCAACAACATTGAGGACTTCGTCGGAAAGACCCAAGGTCTGGAACTCTGGCAGCTCAGGAACCAGGCCGTCAGGTGCAGGGATTGAAGGTCGGATGGAACACCTTCCCTGATTGACTGAGAGCAGGTCCGGGCGAGCTGGAAGCTGCCTCGGGAGCCTGGAGCCGAGGCTGAGGAGATCTGGGTACCAGAACTGGCGGGGCCAGTCTGGGGCTATCAGAATCACCTGAGCCTTGTCCCTCCTTGCTTTGAGAAGCACCTTGTGAATCAAGGGAAATGGGAAGGCGTAGAAGAGGCCCGGGGTCCACAGCCTCGAGAAGGCATCCCCCTGCAGCGAGCCCTGCTGAGGGGGGCGGGCATGAAACAGCCTCAGCTTCGCGTTCTCCCTGGAGGCAAACCGGTCCACCTGAGGTGTGCCCCAATGGGAGAACAGATCTTGTACTACCTCCGGCAGGAGATACCACTCGTGAGATGCAGCCCCTATCCGGCTCAGGGCATCGGCCAGGGTGTTGGAGCTTCCTGCCACATGAATGGCTAGGAGATCCGCCTCCAGGCTGCGCACGAGTGACCAAATGCGGAGAGCTTCCTTGCATAGAAGCACGGAACGCGTCCCGCCCTGGCGGTTTAGGTAGTACATGGTCGTGGTATTGTCCGTCTGGACTCTGACCACTTGACCCCGGAGAAACGGAGCAAAGGCGGTGAGAGCTAGGCGGACGCTCGGAGCTCCAGCAGGTTGATGTGGCATCGGGACTCCCGCGGGGACCAGAGGCCGTCGTCCAGTGTTCCCCAGATGGGCACTTCAACCCATCAGAGAGGCATCGGTCGATAGAGACCCGTCGGCTCGGGGCGGACAAACGGGATGCCCTCCTGCAGATGAGATGGAGCGGTCCACCACTGGAGGCGTTCCCACATCTCCTGGGTCACCATCACTAGCTGGTCCAATGGATCACAGTGTTGTGACCACTGGCTGGCCAGTCCCCACTGAAGGGGCGCATGTGCCAGGCGTGCCCAGGACCACGCTGGTACAGGCATCATGAGACAGGAGGCGCAGGAAGTCCCAGGCAGGCGCGGTGCCCAACCAGAAATGATTGGACAAAGGATGTAAGAACCTCGGCCCTGTCCGCGGGAGCCGTGCTGTCTCGCAAGAGAGATTCTAGCTATGCCCGATAAACAGAATCACCTGCTTCGGCTCGAGTTCCGACTTGGCCTCGTTGATGAGAAGGCCGATTTGAGAGCAAACCTGGAGGGCCAGATCTCTGGACCGCTCCACTTCCTGTCTGGAGGGGGCTGCTATCAGCCAATCGTCCAGGTAAGGGTACACCCGGACCCCTCAGCGCCCAGAGCTGTCACCACTGCTATGCATTTGGTGAAGACCCTGGGAGCTGGAGACAGGCCGAAGGCATGGCTGGAACTCGAGGATCCCTCCGCTCGGCGAAGGGATCTCCGATGTGACGGACGAGATAGGGCGTGAAAGAGCGTGCCTGCAGGTCAGAGAAGCAGAACCACGCGCCGTGTTCCAGGGATGGTATTATCTGAGCCAGAGGACCATCCTGAAGATTCGAGACCAAGGAACTTGAGGTCGTGAAGTCGAGAATGGGGCGCCAGCCCCGTCCGTTGAACCAGGAAGCACCTGGACACAAACCCGGGTGTGAGGAGGGTCCGCCACCTCCCTGATCACCTCCTTTTGGAGGAGGAGGCGATGGCCCAGAGCCGACAGTGAGGCTCGCGGACCCCGAGGCCCCGAGTGCGACAGCTCTGAAGAGGGCCTGCTCGAGTCTAGAGGCAGGCCTTTTCCCACCACCTCCAGCACCCACCTGTCCATGGTAATACGGATCAGGCGGAAAAGTGCGGGCCGTCCCCAGGGGAACCTAGGGTAGGTGGCGGGGTTGGAGGCGACACCCCTCAGCCCGTCACTGGGCAGGCTTGGAGAGGACCTCCTGGGCCTTTACCTCCCTGCTTCCTGTTGGAGAGCCCCGGGCTGGGTTTGGGATGCCAAGCCCGGGCCTGCCAGCCCTGATGTTGCTGAGGCGGACCTTGAGGCACGAAGGGCGAAGGAGCTTAGGCTGTGGTTTGCGGCCTTTGTCCTGAGCGGAAGAGCGAGTCCAAGGTAGCATTGGACTTCTCGATCCTCTGCAGGTGACCTTCCACCAGGGCACGAAGGTCAGTCCCCAAAAGGGAACATCCGCCAACATGCTGGGTATCCGAGTAAAGGTGGATATCCTCAGCCAAGCCCGACGACGCATAGCCACTGCGGCCGCCACAGACCTGGCACATGAGTCCCCAATGTCTAAGGCAGTCTGGAGCTGCTGTTTGGCCACTGCCCTGGTCCGCACCTGCCTGACCGTGGTCTGCAGATCCAGCGGGAAGATGAGGGCGACCTCATCCAGGGGCCCAACAGGGCATGAGAGAAATGTGCCATGAGAACGCCGAACTGGCCTGGCGAAGGCCGAGGAGGGCCTAGCATAGACTTTTAGCCCGGCATGGTCAATTTCTTGGACTCCTTGTCGGAGGTTTCTCCACATCCTAAGCGTTCCCGGCGCCGGGCGCTGTCGTGCTCCAACCCCTCGGCGGCGGTGTTCGAAAAACGGACAGGGAACCTGTAGGGACCGCATCTTCCTGGCCATCCTGGCCGAGGCGCAGGACAGGAAGCAGAGGCCTGCCAGGCTCCAGGCGGGCCACTAGGCCTCAGCCACGGAAGAGCCTCCGTCGGGGAATCCCTCGGTCCAGAATCTCCGTGAGGGATACCTGGCCTGCTTAAGCAGGTTAGAGCTTCATCCCAGTGGACTCGAGATGAGCCGGAAGCAATCCCAGGAAGACGAGGCTATCGTCCACCGACTGTCCTCGAGGACTCCAAGTCCATTCGTTTGGAGAAAGGAGGAGTCATCTTCAGACTCGGAAGAGTCCTCAAAAACTGCCTCGGGCCTGAGCCACCCCTCCACCTGCCGAGGTCGATCGGGAGTGGGTGACAGACAGTCTATGGGGCAGTCCCTGAGCCGACCGAGAATTTTTGGTCGGGCCCCAACTAATGGCTGTGGGCGGAGGTTCCACGGAATCGGTGGGGCAGCTGGTTTGGCCAAACAACGGCCTGGGAACAGTCTCCTCCGGATAAAGCGAGGGCTGTTTCGGCCTCCGATGACAACCACTTAATGGCGGGGAAGGCGACAGCGTCGGCTTATTCCCGGTCAGAAGGAGCTGTTGCCACATGAGTTCCTCATCTTCAACGCAACTTGCGCTGAAACATCCCCTCGTCCGAGGAGGAGGAAGAGGATGAGCGGCGGCGCCGCTTGCCATGGTGCCGAGACCGCCTATGACGGCGGGATCGGCTGGACCGCGAAGAAGTCAAGAGACAGAGAACCTCGGCTTTGCCGAGGACGGTGCGGGGAGGTGTCGCGGGGAACCGGCACTCCCCTCGGTTCGGAAGATTCAACCAAAAGCTCCGGAACCGGAGGCACAGACGAGCCGACGGGGTCCTCAACTCCCAACGGGGGAACCGGGGAGAGGGGATTCTTGGCTTCTCCAGCCGACAACCCGTCAGCGTCGAGAAAAATCTCGACTCGTCGTCGTGAGTCGGTCAACTGGCCTAGCGGGGGACACCGTGAGACCAGTGGCGGAAGCAGAAGTCGACCGAAGTTGACGACCAACAACTCGGGAGAGGATCTTTCCCGCTCCCAAGAGCGTCGGCAGTGAGACTTAACCTTGTCTCTTTTGGACCCGAAACGGTCCAGAAGAAGTTGGACCCTCACTTTTAGTCGAGAGGGTCAGACAAAGCTCCTTAAAGGAAGCTGAATAAGAGGCACCAAGAGAGAGCGGGACAAATGCCGCAGCAAGGTAGAAGCGGCCCGTGCCGCCTCCTCTTCGAGGGCGATCATCTGCTCGAGCTGATCTGCCGAGCCCGCCGCCGCGGACACCGCCGACCAGGCCTCTTTTGACTTTACCGGAGGAAATCACTTCTCGGGACACCCCAGTTGTAAACGGGCAGCACGGTCTTCGAGGACGTAGGCCGAAAAGGAAGAGCACAGGTCGCAGGCCTGCGGGTCGTGCTCAAGGCCCAAGCAGTAGGCGCCGTGGAGTGCGGATCCGTCAGAACATCTTCTGCCCATAAGGGCATCTCTGAAACTGGGAGTGGGTTGTCCGTCGCAGCCATGGGAAGGAAGACCGAGTTTTTAGCAAAACTTTAATTTAGAAAATTCGAAGAATTAGGAACCAGTCTTATCGCAGAGCATTAAGGGAGGGAACCTGAGCTTCCAAGCGGTAAGGAAGATCTGGCGTCATGGGGCGGGCCGAGGTTTACCACCGGGTGGGTGGGAGGAGCCAGCTTGAAGACCTTCCGGCAAGATTTAAAGCGGCAAGGAACCTGCCAGACAGTGTGGATGAACAACATATCCATGTCCCTAGAACTGGACAGTTTTGCGTTGGATGGGGGCCTTGAAAGGTCCAATCTGGAGTACCCCATCTGCCAAACAGATCCTCTGCTGCCTCCTGAGTAGTTCTCATTCGTGGACTCTGGCCTGAGAGCGGCTCAGGTAGTCTGCGATGACATGGTCCGCTCCTAGAACATGAACAGCAATGAGGTCTGCGCTGTGCTGCAAGACCCAATCCCACACCCTCATGGCCTCCCTGCAAAGCGGGTAGGAATGGGTGCCTCATTGTTTGTTGAGGTAATACATCACCACAGAATTGACCATTTGTAACAGAAGTGTAGCTGGTGGGATTTCCAACTGGAAGGCCTGCAGGGTGTAAAAACTGCCCTCACTTTCAGGATATTTATGTGGAGATGAGTCTCTGGTCTGTCCATAGGCCCCTGAGACCGAACACCATCAAGCTGTGCTCCCCAACCGAGCCCTGAGGCATCCGTGGAGAGCGTCACAGTCAGAGACGGCGCAATGAAGGGTACTCCCATCAAAAGATTCCTCGAATCTAGCCACCACTGCCAATCTCGGACTATGGCCTTCGTGATCCAGACTGGATGCTGCAGACGGTCTTGCCTTTGATCCCACTGGACCCTTAACATCCAGTGGGTTACCCGCATGTGGAGACGGGCTAGCGGGACTGTTGCAATGGCCGCAGCCATGTGTCCAAGCAGGAGGAGGACCAGTCTGGCAGAAACGGTCTTCGGCGAGATGTCCCTGATGAGGGATCTGATGTGTTCCGCTCTGTCCGGGGGAGAAAAGCTTCCCCCGGACGGTGTCCATAACTGCACCTATGAATTGCAGAATCTGGGACGGAACCAGGCATGACTTCTCGTGATTGATGATGCCGAATGTCTTGAACAGAGACCGAGTGCAGCGAATAGCGGACATCACGGCCTCCTGGGAGGCGCCATGAGAAGCCAGTCATCCAGGTAGGGGAACACGTAGTGGCCTTGTCTCCTCAGAGATGCCGCACGACGCCCATGCGCCGTGAGACACCCAAGGGTGCGAAGACAGTCCGAAGGAAAGGCTCGGAACCGATAATGGTGACCCTGAAACTCGAAGCGCAGAAACTTCCTGTGCGCTTGGGCAATAGGTATATGCAGGTAGGCGTCCTGCATGTCCAGGGACGCTAGGAAGGCATCCTGCTTGAGCTTGGGAATCAGACCTGGGAGGGTCACCATGTGGATGCGTTTGTACAGGACAGAGTCACTCAGGTCGCTGAGTTTCAGTATCGGATGAAGGTCCCCTGTTTTCTTTGGAACCAGAAGGAAATGAGAATAATATCCTAGACCCCTCTGGTTCCGTGGTACGTACTCTAGAGCTTCTTTTTGCAGAAGCGCGAGCACCTCCTGCTGTATGAGCAGGGCACTCTGACCCGAGTAACAGGACAGCAGGAGAGGTCTTACCGGTGGGTGGTAGAGAAACTATGAAATGGCCTTTCTTGACCAACTGAAGAACCTGCCTGTTGGTGGTGATCGACTGCCACCCTGAAAAGTGGTGAGCGATGTGACCCCCAACTTTCCTTCACCGTTGATCCAGAGGAGGGGCGGGGGCCAGGAAGGAATCATGCTGTTGCAGCACTAGTCCCTGCAGGCTGGGCCGGTTTTGTGCAACATTGGCCTCTGCCTGGGGACGACTTGGCCAGGGCTTTACGCTGGAAAGTGCCCCTTTGGTGCTGGCCGGAACGTGGCTGCTGCCTCTGTTGCCGGCTGCGAAAACAGCTCTGGTTCCTGCGAAAGGAACCAGGCCCGAATCTGTACATGGCCTGTACAGATCGGACTGCCTTCCCCGCGTCCTGGAGTTTGGTGATTACCTTCTCAGAGGAGTCACCAAAGAGTACTTCGCCGTTATATGGGACGTCAAGAATGTTCTTCTGTATGTCCGGGGTGAAGCCGGAGACATGAAGCCAAGAGCGTCTCCGGAGACAAGACGCCTGAAGCTGCAGCTCTGGCAGATGAGTCCGCAGAATAGTATGCGGCTCCAAGCACATGGGTACCCACATCTGACTTTGTGCGGAGAAGATTGAGGAGCTCCGCCTTCTGATCGCCATCCGGAAGCTTATCGACCAGGTCCTGGCCCTGTTCCCACAGGGCATTCTGAAACTGTACCATGTGGGTGAGGTAAAGACCTGATGGTGCATGTAGCAGCCGCATACATGCGTCTCCCAAGGGCATCTAGTTGCTTGGATTCCTGGACCGGTGGCTGTGTGCTCATATGTTGTGGTCTTTGGAGACTGGTCATGCGAGGCCATGATGAGGGACTCTGCCAGAGGTTGTTGGGCCAAGTACTGGTCCTCTGGGGGCCTTGTACAGGCGGTCAGCCTTCTTCGGCACTGCGGGAGTGGAGTGCGGATGCTTCCACGCAGCCTCAGTGACGTCCGAAAAAGTGTCTACCAAGGGTGGTACTACCACAGGCTTTGGGTCTTTCTGCCGAAGACAGCGGGCAAGGTGTTTTTGTTCTGGTTCAAGGTCTTCAGCATCCCACCCCATGTTGTCCTGGATGTGCCTTATGATCTCAGCGAAGAGGGATCATCCGGAGACCAGGGGAGGTCATCTGGGTCAGGAGGAAATGCGAGTGGAGAGGAGATCTGGAGTAGTCCGGGGTGTCCGATCTGGAGTCCTCCCCGGATGTACAGGCGCCGTCTGGGTCGCTTGGGGCTGGGAGACCCTGGCGGAAATCTTGAGGAGGCCTTCTCCTGTCCTTGGATCTGTCCCTAGGAGGTGGGGTCTGCTCCTTGGGGTTGGTGGTCATCCTGCTGGCCCTGTAGGTGGTGGAGGTTTAACAGGGACACCATCCTCCTGCTGGCCCTGTAGGTGGAGGAGGTTTAACAGGGACCACATCCTTTCGGATGGTGTCCCACCAAAGAGTAAAGAGCTCCTTTACTTCAATATTCATGCCCGTCGACAGGCCTGGCGCGGTGGTCTGTTGCCAGAGTCTGGCGTTGGGTCTCGGGTGTCTCGGATTCGGGAAGATTCCCACAGGAGCCGGTATCCTCTTTGTCACCCACACTGGTTTTCGGGCAGTGTGGTGTCCTCAGTCGATTCCCTGTGACCGAAATCCAGCGGTGTTGACCGGGGGTGGGGGTGGAGGGTGCGGTCTTCCGCTCCGAAGAGTGCCATGCCGATGTCGGTCTCCTGGCGAACGCCTGGCCGGCGACTGGTGTCGTCCGTTCCTGCGAGCGCCTGGCCAACTTTGGAAGCTTAGCCACCGTCAGGTGCTTGGCAGATGTTGGGTCTGACTACCGCTTCAGGGACGTCAGGTCCTTGGTCTTTCTAGGAGCTGGATCAGGACCTCTGGGAGGTTGGGAGATGGACCTGGAGTCGGTGTCCCGATGTCGGGTGGACGATTATGATTTATGGCGCTCAGAAGAGGCCTTGGACAGAGTGGAGAAAGCCGAGGGCCTCAAAGTCTTAAGAGGCTGGGGCGAAGAAGAGCAGCTTGAAGCCCGGACCTTAACCCGGGGAGGGGGGAGCTGTGACCGAGCCCTGGAGGTAGAGCAGTCTGATATGGTGAAGCCTGAGCCGCGAGAGTCTGGCCTGGTTCGGGGATCTGGACTTTACTTTCTCCCGGTGCTTATGGGCCTCCGAGGACAATTCTCCCCTGGAGGAAGGTTCTTGGTTCATCCTTTTTCATTTTTCTTCTTCAAGAAGATACGCCTGGAGTGCCTTCTGACGGCAGATCCTGGTGCAGCTACTGAACCCTTGGCAAAAGGTGCAGGCCTTGGTATCGTGGTCCGGGCCTAGGCACCGCACGCAGGAGGAGTGAGGATCCTTGAAAGGGATCCGTTTGCTGCAGGCACACTTTGCAAGGTGACAGTCAAGCGAAGGAGTTGGAGAGGACATCAGTTAGAAAAACCCAGAAGTTCTGTAGTCGTCGTATGCTAGGTAGAGACCGAGAGGCCAATGCTGGCGAGTTGATTGCAGGAATAGAACTGGGGATTCTGGGGGACCACCTCCTTATGTACTAGCCTGACGTCGGGGGCAGGACCGACGTCTGAGGCGGTCCCCGCCGAATACTGCTAGTTAGAAAATTTCCATGGTGTCCTGGTGCCTACCAGCTTCAGTCCTAATGGTGTAACCTGCAGGCTACAAGAGCTGTTTCTCGAAGTAAGATTTGTACTATCCTACTTCGAGAGGGCTCTTGCAGTAGGCAACTACATATAGAACTAAGTAGCAAGCAGTCTGGAACAAGGAGAAGCACACGGGAGGAGGCAGCTACTCAAATGTAGACCCTCTGGCTGTGAAGGTCTTAGGAAAGAAGACCCTGCAAAACAACCAACCAAAGCCAGCTCTACAGCGAGAGGCACTGTCCAAACTGTAGTGTTTCATAAAGGTATGGACAGAAGTTCAAGTTCTTGACTCTTGCAGTGTCTGCCACCGACATTTTGAAACAAGCTGCAGAGGCAGCGACACCCCTGGTGGAGTGGCCCCGACTTGACCGGAAGGGTCTTGTGATACTGTCATAAAGTAGTTATGCAAGAACTTACCATAACAGTAGATCTTCAAGAACAGCTCTTGCAGCAGATTACACCATTAGGACTGAAGCTGGCAGGCGCCAGGACCCCACGGAAATTTTCTAGCTAGCAGTATTCAGCAGGAACCGCCCCCGACGTCGGGCATAGTACATAAGGAGGCGGTGCCCCCATAATCCTCAGTTCTCCCACCAGAGACTCCCAGCCGCTGGATGACATCAGAAGAGGAGACAGAGGATCCACCATCAGGTGGCAAAACAAGGAATCAGTAAATGCCCTATTCTAGGAGAAGGATGCTTTGACTACGACCTACCTCCAGCGGGGATGGCGGGAGGGAGGGAAAGTACCTGCTGCAAGAGCTGTTCTCAAAGATCTACTGTTACGGTAAGTTCTTATGTAACTGTACTATCTTACTTTGAGAAATCGCTCTTGCAGCAGGTTACACGATTAGGACCGATTTCCAAGCAGTAGTGGCAATCACACACCATCGGGAGGAGGGAAGATAGAAATCCTCGAGATACCGCGAGCCTAGGACAGAAGTCCTTGAAGGACTGCTAGACCGAACCCTGCTCTTCGCCTCGATGCAATGTCCAGGCTGTAGTGCCCTGATAAAAGTATGCACGGAGCTCCAAGTAGCTGCAGCGCAAATAGCTGAGGTGGACACATTCCTTAAGGCCGCAAAGGAGGTAGCCACTCTGGTGGAATGACCCTTAACCTACGCCTGGTAAGGGTTCACTACACTTCTAGTAACAGAACGTAATGCATTGGATAAGCCACCTGGACAGCGACTGCTTCGAGACAGGAGCTCCCTTCATCCTATGGGCAAAGGAGACGAAAAGTTGGCCTGACTTTCGGTGTTTTGATGTGCATAGGTCCCTTAGATACTACCTGACCAGAACCAGTGTGTGCAGAAGGGCTTCTCCTCGATTAGAGTATTTCAGAAAATACACTGGTAGATCGATGCCCTGATTAAGGGTGAGAGCCCGAGACCACCTTAGGCAGAAATTTAGGATTAGTCCTTAGGGATACCCTGTCCTGGTGGAAAACCAAATAAGGCTCTTTGCACATAAGTGCGTACATTTCAGAAATCCTTCTGGCAGAAGTAACTGCAACTAAAAAAGTTTTCCAAGAAAGAAAACGCAGCTCACAGTCCATGGCTGGTTCAAAAGGGGGCAGCGTGAGCAGCTCCAGGACGAAGGGTAAATCCCATGGTGGGATTGGATCCTTAGTCGGGGGCCAAAGGTGGAGGACGCCCATCAAAAAGGCACATGTCTTGTCCAGCTGGGCCACAGTGTGCTGGCCTACAGGGATGTGGTAGGCTGAAATGGCACAACGGTGCACTTTAATTGAGGAATAAGCCAGGCCGGAGTGGAAAAGGGATAGCAGGTAGTCCAGTACCAGCTTTCCTGGACAGTCGAAAGGCGAAAAACCGCGCACTTGAGCCCATAAGCAGAACCTGCGCCACTTCATGGTGTGGAGTGCATGGGTAGCCAGTTTCTAGCGGCAGTAGAATGTCTGCCACTTTGCGAGACCCGTATCGCATCATGGCTATGTCTCTAGGAGCCAAGCATGCAGGTTCAGGGAACGTGGTCCAGATGGACTAAGGAACCCGCCTCCTGAGACAGCAAATGGAGCCAATTGGCAAGGCACTGGAGGTTCCCGGGACAGCTGATGCAAGAGGGAACCATATCTGTCTGGGCCAGAGCGGTGCGATCAGTATGAGCGTCGCTTGCTCAGCGGAGTTTAAAAGAACTCTCTGGATCAACGGGAAGGAAGAAGGCATAAATGAATCTGCCCACCCAGGAGAAGAAAGCGTCTCACCAGAAAACACCAGGCCCTGGATCTAGCGAGCAAAAATTGGGCAGTTTTCGTTGTTTGGGGCCTCGAAGAGGTCCCTCTCTGGAGTACCCCATCTGCGAAACAGATGGTCTGCCACCTCCTGGAGTAGTTCCCATTAGTGTTCGTGGACTCTGACCTGAGAGCGCTCAGCTGTCTGCGATGACGTCCACTCCCGGAACATTAACTGCAATAAGGTTTGCGCCGTGTTGCAAGACCCAATCCCACACTCTCATGGCCTCCCTGCAAAGGAGGTAGGAGTGGGTGCCTCCTTGTTTGTTGAGGTAATACATCACTGCGGAATTGTCTAACAGAATTGTACCTGGTGGAATCTCAGACTGGAAGGCCTGCAGGGCGTAAAGAACTGCCCTCATTTCCAGTATATTTATGTGGAAATGAGACTCCTGGGCTGTCCACAGGCCCCGAGACCGAACACCATCGAGGTGTGCTCCCCACCTGAGCCCTGAGGCGTCTGTGGAGAATATCTCAGTCAGGGACGGCGCTGGGAAGGGGACTCCCGCCAAGAGGTTCCCTGAATGTAGCCACCATTGCCAATCTCGAATTACGGTCTTCGTGATTCGGATTGGATGCTGCAGATGGTCTTGCTTTTGGTCCCATTGTACCCGTAACATCCACTGGGTTACCCACATGTGGAGGCAGACTGTGGAGGCAGTTGCAATGGCCGCAGTCATGTGTCCGAGCAGGCAAAGGACCAATCTGGCTGGGACGGTCTTCTTCACCAAGTCCCTGATGAGGGATCAATGTGTTCCGCTCTGTCAGGGAAAGAAGCTTTCCTCAGATGGTGTCCAAAACTGCTCGATGGTGCAGCGGACAGAACCAGCGTGGACTTCTGTAATTGATGAGAATGCCCAAGGTCTCGAACAGAGACTGAGTGCAGTGAATGGCAGACATCAGGGCCTCCCGTGGGGGCACCATGAGAAGCCAATCGTCCAGGTAGGGGAACACGTAGTGGCCCGTCGCCTCAGAGGCAGCAGCTCGACCACCATGCTCTGTGAAGACCCGAGGTGCCAATGACAGCCCGAGAAGGAGCTCGGAACTAATAATGGCGGACCGAACTCAAAGCACAGGAACCTCCTGTGAGCCTGAGCAATAGGAATATGCAGGTAGGCATCCTGCATGTCCAGGGACGCAAGAAATGCACGCTGCTTCAGCATGGGAATCATGCCCGGGAGGGTCACCATGTGGAAGCACTTGTACACGACCGAAATACTGAGGTCGCTGTGGTCCAGTATTGGACGGAGGTCCCCCGTTTTCTTCGGAACCAGGAAGAAGTGAGAATAATACCATAGTCCTCTCTGGTTCCCTGGTATGTGCTCTATTGCTTCTTTTTCCAGAAGTGCGAGCACCTCCTGCTGTATGAGCAGGGCATGCTGACCCAAAAAACGGGAAAGCAGGGGAGGTCTTGTAGGTGGGTTGTCTATGAACGCTATGTAATGGCCTTTTTTGACCAACTGTAGAACCCACCTGTCGGTGATCAATTGCCACCCTGAAAGGTGGTGTGCGATGCGACCCCCGACTTTTTCTTTGCCTGTTGATCCTGAGGAGGGGCGGGGGCCAGGGAGGAGTCATGCTGTGGCAGAGTTTGTCCCTGTGGGCTGGGCCGACTGAGAAACGTTGGCCTCTGCCTGGGGGCGATTTGGCCTGAGCCTTGCTGAGAAAGTGCCCCTCTGCTGCTGGCCAGAAGCGTTGCTGCTGCCTTTGTAGCCGGCGCGAAAACTGCTCTGGTTCCTACGAGTAACTAGGCCTAGATCTGTACATGGCTTTACAGATCGGACTGCCTCCTGCATCTTGGAGCTTGGTGATAACTTTCTCTGAAGATTCACCAAACAGCACCTCGCCGTTATATGGGATGTCTGGAATATTTTTCTGTATATCTAGGGTAAAGCTAGAGACACTGCCTGAAGCTGCATTTCTGGCGAAGAGTCCGTAGAGTCGTATGTGGCTCTAAGCACTCGAGTCCCCACATCTGACCTGGTGCGGAGAATATTTAGGAGCTCCGCTTTCTGGTCGCCATCGGGAAGCTTTTCAACCAAGTCTTGGCCCTGTTCCCACAGGGCATTCTGGAACTGAACCATATGGGTAAGTAGTTCAGGGACCTAATGGCACAAGTAACAGCCACGTACGTGCGCCACCCCAGGGCATCCAATTGCTTGGATTCCTGGTCCGGTGGCTAAGTGCTCATATGCGGAGGTCTCAGACTGGTCATGTGAAGCAGTGATGACTAGGGAATCTGCCACAGATTTCTTCACCAAATACTGGTCCTCTCTAGGGGCCTTGTACCGGCGGTCAGCCTTCTTCAGCACCGCAGGAGTGGAGTGCGGACGTTTCCACGCAGCCTTGGTGACGTCCACGAAGGTGTCCACCAAGGGTGGCACTACCACAGGCTTCGGGTCTTTTTGCCAAAGGTAGCGGGCAAGGCGTTGTCGTTCGGGGTCAAGGTCCTCAGCATCCCACCCCATGTTGTCCTGCATGTGCCTCAATCTCAGCGAAAAAGGGATCATCCAGTGGAGACCTGGGGAGGTCGTGTGGGTCAGGAGAAGAGATGCTGAGTGAAGGAGGGATCTGCAGTACTCAAGTATCTGATCTTGAATCCTCCCTGGAGTGTGCAGGCGTCATCTGGGTCGTTTGGGGCTGGGTGATCCTGAGGGGGAACTGGAGGGAGGCCTTCTCCTGTCAGTAGATCTGCCCCTAGGAGGTGGAGTTTGCTCCTTGGGGGATGGAGGTCGTCCTACTGGCCCCTTAGGTGGAGGAGGGGGCATAGACAGTGAGGGGGTAGGAGGCGGTGCAGGAGTAGTAGGAGGAGGACGGGCGGGGACCACATCCTTCTTAATGGTGTTCCACCAAGAGGTAAAGAGCTCCTTTACCTCTGCAATGTTCATACCTGACAGGCCTGGTGCAGGTGGCCTGTCGCCGGGGTTGAGCGTCTGGTCCCCGGGGGTCTCCCAATCCGGGGAGGGTTCCCGAGGGAGCCCAGCATCCTCGGTGTCGCCCGCCTGGTCTTTGGGCTGTCCTCTGTGGAATCCCTTCGACTGGCGTCCGCCGGCGACGGGGGTGCGGTCTTCCGCTCTGGGGTAGTGGATGTCGGTCCCCTGGCAGACGTCTTTGGACCTGGCTAATGCCTGGCCAGCGACGGGTGTCTAGCCGGTGTCTGCTCCAGTGAGCGCACCAAGCCGATTTGGAGTGTTTGGTCGACGTCGGCTCAGACGTCCATTTTAGGGACATCAGGTCCTTGGTTTTTCTTGGCGCCAGATCAGGACCTCTGGGCGGTTGGGAGACAGACCTGGAGTGGGTGTCCGTGGCGGGTGGATGAAGACTTGTGGCACTCACCAGACTTGAAGAGGCCTTGGAGGGTGTTAATGAAGCAGAGGCCTCGAAGTCTTGAGAGGCTGGAGCGAGGAACAACTGCTGGAAGACCTGACCTTAACGGGGAGGTTGCGACCGAGCCCTGGAGGAAGAGTGGTCAACCTGGAGCCGAGCTGCGGGAGTCCGAGGCTCGAGTGGGGGACCTAGACCTCACCTTCTCCCGGTGCTTGTCCCTGTGTTTGTGGGGTTTGGATGAAGATTCTCCCTGGAGGAAGGTTCCTGGTCCACACTTTCAAGCTTTTCCTCAAGAAGAAATGCCTTAAGTGCCTTCTGGGCGGATCCCTCTGGCTATTAAAACCTTGGCAAAAGGTGCAGGCCTTGGTGTCGTGGTCGGGCCTAGGCAACACACACAGGACGAATGGGGGATCCTTGAAGGGGATCCATTTGCCGCAGGCACACTTCAAAGGTGACCCTCAAGAGATGGAGTTGAAAGGACATCAGTTGTGGAGAAAGCTGTTAAAAATTATTCTAAAGTTCTGCAGTCTTACGCTAGAAGAGACAGAGGCCAATGCTGGCGAGCAGATGGGAAAAGAATTGGGGATTATGGGGACCACCTCCTTATGTACTCACGCCGGCCAGAAGCGGGACAGACGTCGGAGACAGTCCCGCTGAATACTGCTAGCTGGAAAATTTCCGTGGGGTCCTGGCATCTGCCAGCTTCAGTCCTAATGGTGTAACCTGCTGCAAGAGCTGTTTCTCGAAGATAGATCAGAAAGTGATACAATGAGCCAACCATTTAGATAGGTATTACTTGGAAACAGCACTGCCTTCTCTTTTCCAAGCAAGAGAGACAAACAGTTAATCAGTCTTTCTGAGATCTTTGGTCCTGGTGCAGTATTTCAGAATTCGGTGAACATCCAAAGTATGCAAGAGGTACTCCCCTTGACTGGAGTGCTGCGTAAAGAAAGCAGGCAGTTCCATGGATTAATTCAGCGTAGATTCCGCTACCACCTTAGGGAGAAACTTAGGGTTGGTACGCAGAGCCACACATTCCTTGTGAAAAATCAAATACGGGATTTTGCACATCAAGGCCTGTAGCTCGGAAATCCTTCGAGCAGAAGTAATGGCCACAAGGAAGAGAGTCTTCCAGGAAAGGAAGTTCAGGTCTGCTGAGGCTGCCGGCTCGAAAGAGGCAGGGTAAGCTTCTCAAGAATGAAATTCAGATCCCAAGGAGGGGCAGGAACGTGAATAGGGGGTCTCAAGTGGAGAACTCCTCCAAGAGAAAAAAAAGTCTTAAAGACTTCTAACTGCGACAAAAGTTCTTTCCCCAAAAGGAACATGGTAAGCAGAGAGGGCTGCCATGTGAACTTTTAGAGAGGAATGAGACCCAGATCGAAGAGATGGCGCATGTAATGAAGGAGCCTCCCAACAGGGCAAGAGAATGGCTCGAAGAGGCCCAAATAGAGAACAGTTTCCATTTCACGGCATAGGTAGATGTAGAAGGCTTTAATGGCCTCCACCAGAATCTCAGCCACCAGCAGGGAAACCCCAAATCGGGCTTGAGCTACATCTGCAGGAGCCACGCATGCAACTGAAGGGATTTGAGGCCTGGATGGATGACCAGGGTCCCCTGATCCAGGGTCAGCAAAAGTTGTGACAGTGGAAGAGGAAGTTCCTCTGAATACTGTTGCAGAAGAGAACCAAACTTGCCTGGGTCAGAAAGGAGCGAGGAGGATAGTACAGTTGCATAAGAACTTACCGTAACAATAGATCTTCGAGAACAGCTCTTGCAGCAGGTTACACCATTAGGACTGAAGCCGGCAGGCGCCAGGAACCCATAGAAATTTTCTAGCGCAGTCTTCAGCTGGGACCTCCTCAGACGCCGGTCCCGCCTCGACATCGGGCGAGTATTACAAGGAGGCGTCCCATAATCCTCAGTTCTCCCGCCAGAGACTCCCGGCCACAGGATGACATCAGAAGGGGATATAGATGATCCGCCATCAGATGGCAAAACAAGTAAAAAAGGAATGTCCCATCAAATGAGATGGGTGCTTGACTCCAACCTACCTCCAGCGGGGATGGTGGGAGGGAAGGTACCTGCTGCAAGAGCTGTTCTCGAAGATCTGTTGGGCAAGTTCTTACGTAACCGTACTATCTTACTTCGAGATACAGCTCTTGCAACAGGTTGCACCATTAGGACTGATTTCCAAGTAGTAATGGCAATCTCGCACCATCGGGGAGGAGGAAAGGTAGAGACCTCTAGATAACTCGAGCCTAGGACAGAAGTCCCTGAAGGACAGCTAGACCAAATCCCGCTCTTCACCTCGATGCAATGTCCAGGTTGTAATGCCTGACAAAGGTATGCACAGAGCTCCAAGTAGCTGCAGCGCAAATAGCTGAGGTGGAGACGTTCAACGCCGCCAAGGAAGTACCCACCCCTGTAGTGGAATGACCCTTGACCGCGCCCGGTAAGGGTTTATTGAGCTTCTCATAACAAAAAGTAATGCACTGGATGAGCCACCTAGATAGTGACTGTTTAGAGACAGGAGCTCCCTTCATCCTGTGGGCAAAGGAGACGAAAAGTTGGTCCAACTTTTCGGTGCTGTTTGGTTCTGGTCAGGTAGTATCTGAGGCATCTGTGCACATCTAGGGTGTACAGAAGGGCTTCTCCTCGATTACAGTATTTTGGAAAACACACTGGTAGATCGATGTCCTGATTAAGGGTGAGACTGAGACCACCTTAGGCAAAAATTTGGGGTTTGTCCTTAGGGATACCCTGTCCTGATGGAAAACCAAATAAGGCTCTTTGCACAAGAGCATGCATTTCCGAAATTCTTCTGGCAGAAGTAAAGTACAGTTACGTAAGAACTTACCGTAACAGTAGATCTTCGAGAACAGCTCTTGCAGCAGGTTACACCATTAGAACTGAAGTCGTCAGGCGTCAGGACCCCACGGAAATTTTCTAGCTAGCAGTCTTCAGCAGGGACCGCCTCTGACATCGGTCCCGCCCCCGACGTCTGGCGTAGTACATAAGGAGGCGGACCCCCCCATAATCCTCAGTTCTCCCAGAGACTCCTGGCCGCTGGATGACATAAGAAGAGGATACAGAGGATCCGCCACCAGATGGCCAAGACTATAGAATCGGAACGTCCCATCCCGTAAGACAGGTGTTCGGCTACAACCTACCTCTAAAAGAAAGGGGATGGTGGGCAGGAAAGTACCTGCTGCAAGAGCTGTTCTCGAAGATATGTTACGGTAAGTTCTTAGGTAACTACTATCTTACTTAGAGACAGCTCTTGCAGCAGGTTACACCATTAGGACTGATTTCCAAGCAACAGTGGCAATCATGCGCCACTGGGAGGAGGAAAGGTAGAGACATACAGGTTACTCACCTGTAACAGGAGTTCTAGGAATGGTATATGTTGTTCATCCACACTGTCTGGCAGGTTCCTTGCCGCTTTAAATCCTGCCAGAAGGTCTTCAAGCTGGCTCCTCTCACCCACCCGGGTGGTAAAACTCTCGGCTCTGCCCCATGACGCCAGATCTGACCCGCTGGAAGCTCAGGTTCAGCATCGAAGCAGGGGAGGTCGGGTCGGTCGTGTGGATGAACAACATATACCATTCCTAGAACTCCTGTTACAGGTGAGTAACCTGTATTTCTAGGGACATGGACATGTTGTTCATCCACACTGTCTGGCAGACTCCTAGCAGTTCTCCAGGAGGAGGGAGGCAAGGCGCACACCCCTTACTTAGGGAATAAAGACTGGAGAATAGAGGCCCCAAAACCAGCATCCCGGCGTGACTCAAGGTCGATGTGGTAATGGGTAATAAAGGTGTGTGCTGACTTCCAGGTAGCAGCCCTGCAGATTTCCTGTATAGAGACGTCCCTTGAAGCAGCCACCGGTGCAGCGGTATGACGGGTAGAATGAGCTCTTATCCCTCTGGGAAGCTCCATGCCCGCCAACTTATAGCAGAGATCTATGCAGGAGGTGACCCACCTGCCTATCGTCCGCTTGGCTGCAGATCTGCCAGGTGCGGCTTCAGCGTAGGTGACAAACAGCTGGCAATTCTCTCCCACTTCGCAGCCATGCGCCCTTATAATAAGCTAGCCTCTCTAGGGTCCAGTGTATGGAGCCTGTATTCGCCTCCCAGGTGTGATTGGGGTAGAACACCGCAAAGTCAGCACCTGGTTAAGGTGAAACTCCGACACCACCTTCGGAAGGAATTTCGGGTTGGGGCGCAGGACAACCTTGTCCCTGTGGAAGACCAAGTAAGGAGACTCGATGCAGAGTGCCTGGAGCTCTCCCATCCTTCTGGCTGACGTGATAGCCACCAAGAAGGCGGTCTTCCACGACAGGTGAGAGAGTTCACACCTGTGCATTGGTTCGAATGGCTTGCCCATGAGCTTTGCCAGTACCAGCAGTAAATCCCACGGAGGTGGAGGTTCTCGCACCGGAGGGGAAATGTGATCAAGGCCTTTGGAAAAGCGCCCGACCACCTTCTGCCGCCACCGACTGCTCCCCGGCCCGCGCCCGGTAAGCAAAGATGGCTGCCAGGTGCACCTTTAGAGTCGTCGACCTAAGCCCTTGACTAGAAAGGGACCATAAATAGTCCAAAATGCTTGCCACAGAACAGGAGGAAGGGTCCAAGCCCTTGCCCTGACACCAGATGGAGAATCTCTTCCATTTGAAGGCGTAGCATTTTCTGGTCGACTCCTTACGGGACGCCTCAACAACATTGAGGACCTCGTCGGAAAGACCCAAGGCCTGGAACTCTAGCCAGGAACCAGGCCGGGCCAGGGTGCAGGGATTGAAGGGTCCTGATGGAACACCTTCCCCTGACTGACTGAGCAGGTCCGGGCGAGCTGGAAGCTGCCTCGGGAGCCTGGAGCTGAGGCTGAGGAGATCTGGGTACCAGAACTGGCGGGGCCAGTCTGGGGCTACCAGAATCACCTGCGCCTTGTCCCTCCTCGCCTTGAGAAGCACCTTGTGAATCAAGGGAAATGGGGGAAAGGCGTAAAAGAGGCCCGGGGTCCATAGCCTCGAGAAGGCATCCCCCTGCAGCGAGCCCTGCTTAGGGGGCGGGCATGAAACAGCCTCAGCCATGCTTCTCCCTGGAGGCAAACAGGTCCACCTGAGGTGAGCCCCAGTGGAGAACAGATCTTGTACTACCTCCGGCAGGAGAGACCACTGTGAGATGCAGCCCCTCATCCGGCTCAGGGCATCGGCCAAGGTGTTGGAGGCTCCTGCCACATGAATGGCTAGGAGATCCGCCCAGGCTGCGAGACGAGACCCCAAATCGAGAGCCCTTGCATAGAAGCATGGAGCGTCCCCGCCTGGCGGTTCAGGTAGTACATGGTCGGGTATTGTCCATCTGGACTCTGCCCACGTGACCCTGGAGAAACGGAGCAAAGGCGGTGAGAGCTAGGCGGACCGCTCGGAGCTCCAGCAGGTTGATGTGGCATCGGGACTCCCGCGGGGACCAGAGGCCGTGCACTCAAGTGTTCCCCTAGATGGCCACCCCAACCCAGAGAGGCATCGGTCGATAGAGAGACCGCCGGCTTGGGGCGGACAAACGGGATGCCCTCCTGCAGATGGGATGGAACGGTCCACCACTGGAGAGCGTTCCCCATCTCCTGGGTCACTATCACTAGCTGGTCCAATGGATCACAGTGTTGTGACCACTTGCTGGCCAGTCCCCACTGAAGGGGGCGCATGTGCCAGCGTGCCCAATGGACCACGCTGGTACAGGCCGCCATGAGACCCAGGAGGCGCAGGAAGTCCCAGGCAGGGCGCGATCTGCCCAACCAGAAATGATTGGGCAAAGGAGGTAAGAACCTCGGCCCTGTCCGCTGGGAGCCGTGCTCTGGCTCGATGAGAGTCGAGCTCTGCCCCGATGAACAGGATCACCTGCTCGCTCGAAAGTTCACTTGGCCTCGCTTGATGAGAAGGCCAACTTGAGAGCAAACCTGAGGGCCAGATCTCTGGACCGCCCACCTCCCGGCCTGGAGGGGCTGCTATCAGCCAATCGTCCAGGTAAGGGTACTATTCGACCCGCGCCGCGAGGGAATGCTGTCACCACTGCCATGCATTTGGTGAAGACCCTGGGAGCTGGAGATAAGCCGAAGGGCATGGCTTGAACTCGAAGAGGATCCTCCGCCAAAGCGGAGGAATCTCGATGTGACAGACGGATAGGGACGAAAGAACGCGCACTGTAGGTCCAGAGAGCAGAACCACACCACGTGTTCCAGAGATGGTATTATCTGTGCCAGAGTGACCATCCTGAAGGTCCAAGACCTAGGAACTTGTTCAGGTCGTGTAGGTTTAAGAATGGGCGCCAGCCCCCGCCCGCTTCGAACCAGGAAATACCTGGACACCAACCCCGTCTAAAGGGGGGGTCCTCTACCTCCGTGATCACCTCCTTTGGAGGAGGAGCGATGTCGGCTCGACGAGCCGCCAGTGAGGCTACGGACCCAAGGCACCCCGAGGTGCGACGGCTCTGAAGCAGGGCGCCTGCTTGAATTCTAGAGGTAGGCCTTTTCCACCGCTTCAGCACCCACCTGTCCGTGGTAACAGCGGACCAGGTGGAAAGGAATGTCTGAGCCGTCCTCCACGGGGAACCAGGGTGAGGTGACAGGGATGGGCGACACCCCTCAGCCCGTCACTGGGCAGGCTTGGAGGAGAGACCCGCCGAGGGACCTCCTGGGCCTTTACCTCCCTGCTTCCTGTTGGAGGAAGCCGACGGCTTGGGTTTGGGATGCCAAGCTCGAGCCTGCTGGCCCTGACGTTGCTGGGCTGGGAGCGCCGCGGGCGCAGAAGGACGAGGCTTGCGGCCTTTGTCCTTCTGAGCGGAAGAGACCGAGTCCAAGGTAGCACTGGACTTCTCGATCCTCTGCAGGTGACCTTCCACCCCAGGGCCGAAGAGGTCAGTCCCCAAAAAGGGAACATCCGCCAACTTGTGCTGGGTATCCGAGGTAAAGGTGGATATCCTCAGCCAAGCCCGACGACGCATGGCCACTGAGGCCGCCACAGACCTGGCACATGAGTCCCCGGCGTTCAAAGCAGTCTCGAGCTGCTGTTTGGCCACTGCCCTGGTCCCGCACCTGCCTGACCGTAGTCTGCAGATCCGCGGGAAGATGAGGGACAACCTCATCCAGGGAGCCCAACAGGGCGTGAGAAAAATGTGCCATGAGGACGGCCGAACTGGCCTGACGAAGGCAGAGAGAGGACGCAGCATAGACTTTTCGCCCGGCATAATTCAATTTCTTGGATTCCTTGTCGGGAGGTTTGTCCACATCCCTGGCGTTCCTGGCAAGCCTGAAAACGCTGTCGGTAACCAACCCCTCGGCCAAGGGGTGTTCCGAAAAAACGGATAGGGAACGGTGGGACAGCATACTTCCTAGCCATTCTGGCCGAAGGCGCAGGGCAGGAAGCAGGGCACGCTGCAAAAGTTCCAAGGCCGGACCCACTGAGGCCCGGCCACGGAAAGGCCTCCAGAGGAGAATCCTCGGTCCAGAATCTCGTGAGGGATACCTGGCCCGTTTAGAAACTGGTTCGAGCTTCATCCCAGTGGACTCCGAGATGAGCCGAGCACCCTAGGAAAGACGAAGGCTATAGATCCACTGACTGCCCTCCCAGGACTCCAAGTCCATGCGCTTGGAAGAGGGGAGGGAACCATCCTAGGACTCAGAAGAGTCCTCAAAAGCTTCTGGGCCTGAGCCACCTCCACCTGCGAGGTTTATCGGGAGGAGGGTGACAGACAGCCTATGGGAAAATAGGCAAGGCCGACCAAGAATTTTTGGTCCAGAGCCCCAACTAACGGCTGTGGAGGCGGAGGTTCCACCAGAATCGGTGGGGCAGCTGGAACTGGCCGAACAACCGACCTGGGAACAGGCTCCCTCGGCCTAGCGAGGGGTTGTTTGACGCTCGGTGACAACCATAATGGCGGGGAAGGCGACATCATCGCCTATTCCCGGCCAAAAGGAGCTATTGCCACATGAGTTCCTCAGACGTCCGACGCACTTGGCGCTTGAAGCCTCCCTCGTCCGAGGAAGAGCGGGAGCCACTTGCCGGTGCCGAGACCGCCTATGGTGGAGGGATCGGGTTGGACAACAGGAGTGTCAGAGACAGAGACAGAAATCTCGACTAGCCGAGGAAGGCGAGGAGAAGTGTCGAAATCGGCACTCCCCTCGGCTCGACGATTCCAGCCAGGCTCCGGAACCGAGGCACAGACGAGCCAACGTGGGATCCTCAACTCCCACCGGGGAACCGGGAGAGGATTCTCAGCTCCAGCAGACAACTCCATCTAACGGGTCGAGAGAAATCTCGACCGCAGACGGAGTCTCGGTCAACTGGCCTTGAGGGGACACCGTGAAGCCAGTGGCCGAAAGCTGAGGGTGAGCCAAGTAGACTGTCGACAAGAGGGAGGGAGATCTTTCTGCTCCCAAAAGCGTCCGTGAAGACTTACTTTTGCTCTTTTTGGACCTGGAAAAAGGTCCCGAAGAAGTTGGACCCTCACCTTTCGTCGAGAGGGTCAGACAAAGCTCCTTAAAAGAAGCCGAGTACGAGGCACCGAGAGAGAGCGGGACAAATGCCGCAGCCGAGGTAGAAGTGGCCGCGCCGCCTCCTCTTCGGGTGATCATCTGCTCGGAAGCTGATCCGCCCGAGCCCACACTTCGGACACATCAGCAGACCTCTTTAGAATTTCACCGGTGGAATTCTTCTCTCGGGCGCCCCAGTTGTAAGTCGGCGCACGGCTCTTCAAGGACGAGGTCGAAAAAAAGAAGAGCACAAGTCCAGGCCCGCGGATCGTGCTCAAGGCTCTGAGCAGCAGACGCACGTGGAGGCGGATCCGTCCGAGACATCTTCTGCCCGCAGGAACACCTCCGGGAAACCGAGTCGATTTATCCATCGCAGCCACGAGAAGGCGGGCGAAGTCCTTTTAGCAAAACTTTCAATTCGAACTTTCAAGAATTAGGAACTAGTCTTAAACGCAGAGAGCTAAAGGAGGAACCTGAGCTTCAAGCGGTAAGGGAAGATCTCGCGACATGGTAGGGCCGAGTTTACCACCCGGGTTGGGTGGGAGGAGCCAGCAGAGACCTTCAAAGCAAGATTTAAAGCAAGGAACCTGCCAGACAGTGTGGATGAACATATCCATGTCCCTAGAACTAGCTATTATCGAGCCTAGGACAAAAGTCCCTGAAGAGGACAGGCTAGGCCGAACCCCGCTCTCGCCTCGATGCAATGTCCAGACTGTAATGCTGATAAAGGTATGCACAGAGCTCCAAGTCGCTGCAGCGCAAATAGCTGAGGTGGAGACGCTCTTTAACGCCGCAAAAGTAGCCACCCCTCTTGTGGAATGACCCTTGACCGCGCCAGGTAACGGTTTACTGCGCTTATCATAACAGAAAGTGATGCACTGAATGAGCCACCTCGAGAGTGAGTTTGGAGACAGGCGCTTCTTTCATTCTAACAGCAAAGGAGACGAACAGTTGATCCGCCTTTCGAAACCGTTTGGTTCTGGTCAGATATATGAGGCACTGATGCACGTCGAGGGTGTGCAGAAGGGCTTCTCCTCGGTTGGTGTACCTTGGGAAACACACTGGTAAGTCAATATCCTGATTAGGTGAGTGCTGAAACCACCTTAGGCAGAAACTTTGGGTTTGTCCTCAGAGAACCCTTTCCTGATGGAAAACTACATGAGCTCTTGCACATTAGTGTGCAGACGGAGATCCCTTCTTGAGAAAGTAACCGCAACTAAAAATAACGCTTAGGACCTTCCGCCTCCCAAGAGCGCCGACGGAGGGATTTACCTTTGTCCTTCTTTGACTGAGAAAAGTCCAGCAGACGCGTCCTCTCCCTAGTGGAGAGGGACAGACAAAGCCCTTAAAGGAAGCTGTATAGGAGGAACCCAGAGAGCGGGATAAATGCCGGTCGAGGAAGATATCGGCCCGCTACCGCTTCTCCTCTTCGAGGGCGATCATCTGCTCGAGGCTGATCCGCTTGAAATCACCATGGACACCGCTAACCGGGCCTTAGACTTCACCGGAGGGCCGCTCGGACGGCCTAGATGCAATCGGGCAGCACGGTTCTGAGGACATAGGCCGGTAAAGGAAGAGTACTGTTTAGTCCCGCGGGTCGTACCAAGGCCTAAACAGTAGACACACGTGGAGGTGTGGATCCGTCCGAGACATCTTCTGACCTAGGGGCATTCTGAAAACGGGAGTCGATTGTCCATCGCGAGCTGCGAGGGATCGAGATCAAAGTCTTTTAGCAAAACTTTCGAATTCGCAAAAGGAAGAAATAGGAACCAGTCTCAAACGCAGAGCGTTAAGGAGGGAACCCTGAGCTTCCAAGCAGTAAGGAAGATCTTAGGCCATGGGGCGAGTCAGAGTTGTACCACCCGGTGGGTGGAAGGAGTCATTTGAAGACCTCCGCAAGATTTAAAGCGCAAGGATACCTGCCAATAAGTGTGATGAACAACATATCCATGTCCCTTGAAATAACTTTGCCATGATAGAAAAACGCAGCTCGCAATCCTAGCAGGTTCAAAGGGGAAGCGTGAGTTGTTCCAGGACAAAGAGTAAGTCCACGGAGGAACTGGATCCTATGGGTGGCGTGGCCCATGTAACCCCTCTCAGGGAAGTCTCGTGAGGCATCAAGCTGTGCCACTGTGCGCTGGTCCCACCAGGAAGTGGTGTCAAATCACGCAGAGGTGCACTTTAATAGAGGAGGCAGGCTAGACCCAAATGAAATTAGGAAAGCAGGTATTCCAGCACCACTTTCACCGGGCAACCTAGAGGGAAAGGCAGCGTGCTTGCGACTACAAGCAAAAACGGTGCCATTTCATGGCGTACGTCGCATGCATTGCCGGCTTTCTGGTCAAGAAAGAACTTCCGCTACCTCTTGTGAGACCCCTGCGGTCGCAAATGGCTATGTCTCTAGGAGCCATTCATGCAGGTTCAGTGAGCGTAGTCCGGTGGACCAGTGAACCTTCCTCCTGAGACAAGAGATGGAGCTGAAAGGAAACTGGATTGGAGGTTCCTGGGACAGCCTGCGTTAGCAGGGAACCAGATCTGTCTGGGCCAGAAAGGGCTACCAGGATCATTGTTGCATGCTCCCTGGAGCAGTTTGAGAAGAACTTCTGGATCAACGGGAAGGAGGAAGGCGAGAGGAATCTGTTCGCCCAGGAGAGGGACATCGCCCTGATTACCAGAAAACACCAGGCCCTGATCTAGTGATGAAAATTCGGGCAGTTTTGCATTGGATGGGGAAGGAATAAGTCCAGTTCTGGAGTGCCCCATCGAAGAAACAGATCCTCTGCTACCCCTTGAAGAAGTTCCCACTCGTGGACCCTGGCCTGGGAACGACTCAGGCCGTCTGCGATTGTGTTGTCCACTCCGGGAACGTGAACTGCAAATCAGCTAGCGCCAGGTCGGATTAAGCCTCCAATCCCACACTCTCATCGCTTCCCTGCAAACAGGGTAAGAGGTGCGCTTCCTTGTTTGTTGAGGTAACATCACCGCCAGATTGTCTGTTTGAAGCATAAGAGTATTCACGGGATTTCTGACTGAAAGGCCTGTAGGGCGAAAGGACCACCTCATCTCCAGAATGTTGATGTGGTGATGAGCTTTGAGGGGTCCATGTTCCCTGGGACCTCACCCTGCTCAGGTGTGCTCCCACTCCAGCTCTGAGGCGCCTGTGGAAAGAATCACCTCCGGTATCGGGCGCTGTGAACGGAACACCCGCAGAGGAGTGTTCCTGATCTAGCCACCACTGCCAGTCCTCAATCACGGCATTCGTGGATTCTGACCGCCGCTGCATGTGGTCTTGCCTTTGGTCCCACTCGCACCTTAAGCATCCACTGAGTTACCCGCATGTGGAGCCTTGCCAAAGGGACGGTTGGAATGGCCGCAGCTATGTGTCCGAAAGCAAACGAAGGACCAGCCTGGCAGGGGCAGTCTTTTCGCGAGGTCCCTGATGAGGGATCTGATGCGTTCCGCTTCTTTCGTCGGAAGAAATGCTTTCCTTGATCGGTGTCCAGAACTGCACCTATGAACTGCAGCTTCTGGGACGGTACGAGGAGACTTCTCATAACTGATTAGATGCCCAGAGACTGGAACAGAACCTGATGCTCTGGATAGCCAGGCAACAACGCCTTCCTCTGAGGCGGCCATGAGAAGCCAATCGTTCAGGTATGGGGAAACACAGTGGCCCTGTTCCTTAAAGACGCTACGACTGCCATGCACTTGGTAAAGACCCTTGGGGCCGATGACAGTCCGAACGGAAGAGCTCGGAACTGAAAGTGGTGGCTGAGAAACCTCAAAGCGCAGGAACTCCTGCGCGCTTGAGCTACAGGGATGGCAGGTAGGGCCCCTGCATGTCTAGAGATGCTAAGAAGGTGTCCTTCTTTAGCATGGGGATGAGACCTGAAGGGTCACCATGCAAAATAGTTTGTGGCGTATGACCGACATATTGAGGTCGCTGAGGTCCAAGATTGGACAGAGGTCCCTGATTTCTTCGGAACCAGAAAGAAGCGGGAATAGTATCCGGATCCTATCTGGTTCTCTGGAACATACTCCACCGCTCCCTTTTGCAGGAGCACGAGAATTTCTTGCCTGATAAGCAATTTGTGCTGACCCGAGTAACGGGAGAGCAGAGGACGCCTCAAGGGTGGCTTGTCTGCGAATTCTATAAAGTGGCCTCTTTCGACCAACTGAAGGACCCACCTGTTGGTGGTTATGGACTGCCACCCTGGCAGGTAGTCCGCAATGCGACTCCTGACCTTGATGTCCCGTTGATCCTGAGGGGCGGGGGCCGGGAAGGAGTCATGCTGTGGCGGCGGAGGGACACGCGGGCTGAGCCGGCGTAGCTGGACGCTGACTTCGGCCCGTGGACAACTTTCCCTGGGCTCTGCGAGAAAAGGAGCCCCTCTGTTGTGGTCTGGTGCGGGACTGCCGTCTCTGCGTCCGGCCATGAAAACGGCTTTGGTTCCTACGAAAGGAACTAAGCCTGGGTCGGTACATTGCCTGGACCAACCTTACCGCCTTCTTGGAGTTTGGTGAGGACCTTCTCAGAGGATTCACCAAAAAGAACTTCTCCGCCAAAAGAGGCGTCCAGGATGTTCTTCTGGACATCCGGGGTGAATCCGGAAACACGGAGCCATGAGTGTCTCCGGAGGCATACGCCCAAAGCTGCCACTCTGGCCAAGGAGTCTGCGGAATCGTACACGGCTCACAGCACCTGGGTTCCCACGTCCGAACCCATACGGAGGAGTTGCAATATCTCCTCCTTCTGCTCACTGTCTGGCAACTTGTCCACCAGATCCAGTCCCTGCTCCCACAAGGCATTTTGGAACTGTACCATGTGGGTTAAGTTGTTCAGGGATCTGATGGCGCAAGTAGCGGAAGCATACGTGTGCCTGCCCATAGCGTCCAGCTGTTTGGACTCCGGGTCCGGTGGCAGGGTGCTCAAATGTTGCGGTCTCTGGGACCGGTCATGAGAGGCTGTTATGACCAGAGAATCGGCCAGAGGATGTGAAGCCAAGTACTGGTCCTCCTTAGGCCTTGTACAGGCGGTCAGCTTTCTTCGGCACGCCAGAGCGAGTGTGGACGCTTCCACGCTGCCTTGGTGACGTCCACAAAAGTGTCTACCAAGGGTGGTACCACCATAGGCTTAGGATCTTTCTGCCGAAGATACCTGGCGAGGCGTAATCTCTCGGGGTCTAATTCTTCCGCATCCCAGCCCATGTTCCCTTGGATATGCCTCATGATCTCAGAGAACGATGGGTCATCCGGAGGAGATCTAGGAAGTTCACGTGGGTCCGGAGAAGGGATGTCGATCGGAGAGGGAGATCTGGATCCTTCCGAGAATTCCGATCCCGTGTCCTCCGTCGAAGGTGAAAGGCGGCGTCTTCTGGGTCTCTTAGGGCTGGGTGACCCTGAAGAAGATCTGGACGGAGGCCTCCTTTTGTCTGGTCTCCCCCTAGGAGGATCCGCAGGCTCCTGGGGGGAAGGTACTCAGCCTGCAGCCCCGGACGGAGTAGGGGCCGGTGGGGTCGCAGGTGGTGGAGGAGGAGGAGGTGTAGGAACCACATCCATTTTATGGTGTCCCACCAGTAAGTGAACAACTCCTTGACCTCAGATATGGTGAGGCCTGACGACGGACTGGGCGCCAATGGTCGGTCGTCTGGTTCCGGCGTCTGCTCCCCAGGGGTCTCAGGTTCCGGCGAGGGTTCCCTTGGGGGTGCGACAGGACCGGGTTCGCCAGTCTGGTCCTCAGGCTGGGTCAACTCCTCCTCCGTAATCGTCTCCTGACCGACGTTGGTGGGAGGCGTCGGGGTCCTCTTCTCAATGGGTACGGACGTCGGTCCCCCGGCCGATGACCGAGAAGACGCAGGCCTAACCGGCGACGGGCATCTGGCAGTCGACGGTTCCTGGGACCTATGGTGTACGGCCAGCGTCTGACGAGCTGGCACCGGGACCGACGACTTCCTCAAGGAGGTAAGCTCTTTGGTCTTCCTCTGGGAAGGAGGAGGCAAGGAGGCAGATCTGACATCTGGTTCGGAACGGCGAGAACCAGACTTGTGGTGGTGATGACGGTCCCCCGACCTAGCCAGGACCTTAGAAGAGGAAGATGAGGAAGGCTTGGAGGTCTTGGCCTGAGAGACAGAAGAGGAACCCGAAGGGGTCTTCACCACTGCGTGGGGAGGTTGAGAACGGGCCCGGGAAGGAGAGCGGTCGGATCGGGAGCCGGAGCTACGGAGTCAGAGGCCCTAGACGGGACTTAGATCTAACTCTCTCCTGTGCTTCGGGTGTCTCCGGCCTTCTGAAGATTCCCTTGAGGCCGCGCCCATGGCCTTGATTTTTTCTTCGAGCAGGAACGCCTGAAGGGCCTTCTGCCGACGGATCCAGGTCCGCTGTTGAACCCCTGGCAAAGGAGCAGGACTGGGTGTCGTGGTCAGGCCTAGGCACCGGACGAGGCCGAATGCGGATCCTTGAATGGGACGGTGCTTCCCATACCGTTCTCGAAGGATGGCCTTCAACGGAGGTTGAGAGGACATCAGACAGCAAAGAGCCGAAAACGAACTTTTTCCCCAAAAGAAGAACTTAACCGAGGCTATGCGGTTAGAACGAGCCGTAAGGGTCGAGACATGCAAGTCGACGGCGGAAAGAACTGGGATCTGGGCTGACCGCCTTATGTACTACGCCTAACGTTGGGGGCGGTCCCCGCTGAAGATAGCTAGCTAGAAGAATTCGTGGGGTCCTGACGACCTGCCGGCTTCAGTCCTAATGGTGTTACCTGCTGCAAGAGCTGTATCTCGAAGTAAGATTTCCTGGTTCCCTGTTGAGAGGGAGGAACAGGCTCGATGGCTCATTTTAGAGCAAGGCCTGGATCTCTTCCTTGATGAGGGCTGTGTGGGTCGGGGAGTATCGAGAGGGGGCTGGAGGATTGTCTGGAGGAAGTTTGACAAACTCCAGTGACTAGCCCTTTTCTATGATGTCCCAAACCCAAACATCTGTTGTAATGTTGATAAACCCATCTAAGTAGAGAGAAATTACACCCTGCTGCCTCGGGGGGGCAGGGAGTCATGCATGGTGGCAGAGGTGGGGAGCGAGGGCTGGGAGGATTTGACATTCCTAGGCCTGCTGTTCCCAGATGGTTGTGAGGAGCCTTGCACTTGAAGGGACCTTGGGGCTGTTGGCACCTCATGCTGAAATGGCTTGCACTTGGGCTGCTGAGGGTCCGACCAGTACATGTGGTGGATGGACCGCACCGCCTTCCCCGAGTCTTGCAGATCCATAATGATTATTTGTACCTCCTCTCCAAAGAGGATGGACCCATAGAAAGGAGCATCCAGGACAGAATCCTGGAAGTCCTGTCTGAACCCAGATACCCTCAGCCAGGAGTGACGACAGAGGCAGATCCCTGTAGCCACGGCTCGAGCAGCTGTGTCCGCTGAATCATAGGATGCCCTCAGCACATGCTTTCCTACGTCCAGTCCGGACCAAAGGACGTCCAAAAGTTCCATATGGAACGGGCCTTCAGGCTGCTTTTGGGTTAGCTCCAAGGCTTTCTTCCACAGAGATTTTTGGTAGAGTACCATGTGTGCTAGAAAATTTAAAGACCGCATGGAACAGGTGGAAGAAGCGTAGACTCTGCCCGAACTGGTCCAGTTTCTTCGACTCCTTGTCGGGAGATTGTGAGCTCATATGTTTTGGTTGCTTGGTCCTACCATGTGCTGCAGTTAGGACCATGGAATCTGTCCTTGGATTTTCTCCCAGTAAAGGCTTGGCCTTAGGGGCTTATAGAGCCTGTTTGCTTTCTTGGGAACAGCCGAGTAAGAAGAAGGTGGTCCCAAGCCAATTTGGTTAAATCCTGGAAGGCAAAGGGGGAATGACCAGAGGTTTTGGGACACTCATGCCCTAAAGGTGTGGAGCCTCTTCCTCTCCGGATTCAATTCCTCCATATCCCATTGGTTCAGGAATTGGATGGCCTAACAACCATGAAGGTTAGATCATCTGGGGAGATCAGGGTGAACTGCGGGACCTTCTGGCTCCAATGAGTAACCTCCCCTTTTTTTTAACTATGTATTATGCCCCTACTTGCCTCCCTTCTCAATGAGTAACCCTTGAAGAGAAATCTGAGGAGTAAAGGCGCCTCTGGAGCAGGAAGAGGAGGCTGACCTTTAACGCTTGCGCCTGTGCCATCTGTTCCTGTCATCCGAGGAAGATGACCTGGATGAGGAGCGGTGACATTTGCCCCTGCGCCTGTGATGTTCTGGATCTGAACCTGGTGGAGATGGACTCCTGGGTAAGAGCAGAGATGATAGCAGAGGGTCCGGAACAGGTGTCTTTTCCAGGACCGGGGTTGGAGGTGAGGTGGTGGATGAGGTGGGGGGGGGATCTTTCTTGAGCAAATCCCCCTTAACTGTGTTCCACCAGGGCATGAACAGCTGTCCGACGTCTACCAGGGGAACCATGGGTACATGTGGGAGGGGTGTACCCTTAAGTTCTACAGGTGCCTTTGGTGGGTTGCTGGGCTCTGGCATCTCCCCTGCGGGCATTCGTCAGGGCTTGGTGAGGCATTAAGGTCTGTCATCTGGTCGACTCATCATCTGGTCCCCTGACGCCTAGTCATCCAGCACCAGAATGGAGGGCATATCGCCTGTCGGTGTGCAGGAAAGCACCCATTCATCAAGCTGAAGGTCCATCGGAGGATAGCCCTGTCAGGTTCTGAGGCAGACCACCTGTGGGCGTCTGGGCTGGAGTAGCCACCCAGGATGTCTGGTTGCTTGGTGCCTTACCCCGGCGTCTGCCTCTGGTCATTCTACCTTTAATAAGGCCGGTCATCAGAGACCTGCGTCAGGGTTTTGCTTTCACAGCTGGCGTGTCTTGGGAGAGCATTCCCTTGTTGAGATGCTCCTGGCATCTCGCCTGTCATCTTCCATCGACGAGCTGGAGGCGGGAGGAGAGGCACCGCAGCCTTATCATCTGAAGTTACAGCCTTAGCCCCGATGGTTGCTGGAAGGCCTAAGGCTTAGGGAGGGTCCCAGGCCCTTGCCCTGAAGAGCTGCCACCCACTGAGAGGGTAAGGATGGGAGCCTTCATCAACGGCAGGCTGGAAGATGGAGGCCTGACAAGGGCAAAGTCCATTCTCTTGCCAGAGTGTAAACTGGAAGGTTTGTCCTTAGTATGAGGAGATTTTGAGGGACTGGCGACCTACTGTGCTCCTTGTGGTGGTGCTTCCTCCTGAGTGTTTCTCCTTGTAGGAAGCTGGTTACCTGGAGGCTGAAGAGCTGGCCATCGATGGATGTTGAAGGGTGGCGAGCTGCTGCTCCATGATGTAGACCTGGAGTGTCTTGCGGCGATGGAAGCGGGTCCGCTGATTAAATTTTCTGCAGTCCGGGCAGGCGTCCATGTTGTGGTTACGCCCCAAGCTGAAGAGGCACTGCAAATGATCGTCTTGCACCAGAATCTGCCACCTGCACAGACACTTAGATTTCCGTTGCTTGGTAGAGGAAGACGGAGACGACAAATTGATTTAAATAAATGAATTCTGAAGAACAAAACGGGTCGTCTGACTGGAAGAATTAAGATGGCAGTCAACAGATGCAACAAGGCATCTGAGGAGCCAAGGCGCATGGGTCGATGGCAGGAAAAGAACTGAGGTGGGGGCTGGGGACCACCTACTTTATACAGAGGGTGATGTCGATGGCCGGACCGATGTAAGGGGTGGGCCCCAGCTGGGAGTGCTGGCTAGAAGTTTTCTGTGAAGTCCTAGTTCCTGGCTACATAGTCCTTAAGGAACAGCCTGCTGCAGGAGCTCTTTCTCCAAAGTGGGGGATCGGGAGGACCCTGGTGGTTGATCTGGAAGGATCTGGGTGAACTCGAGAGTATGTCCTCTCTCCTTATTAGGCATAGAATCCAGAGGTCTGTTGTGACGCTGCACCATCCCTCTTGGTAGAGGAAGAAGAGACCCCCTACTGCCTCCCCCACTGCCACCGCCGGAGGAGGGGAGGTTGGTAGCGAGTCATTGGGTAGATCCAGGAACTGGCAAAGAGGGCTAGGAGGACTTTGGGCCTCTAGAGGTCAAGCTCCAAGAAGCTTGGATTGTGGCTTTCCTCTTAAAGTCCCCTCTCTGTGGGAATTGGCTGTGTATTCTGCCCCGAGGACTTATGAAATGGCAGTTTGCGGAATGGTTTCTGGTTCCCTTTATATAGCTTTTGGATGGACCAGGACCAGATGGACTTCCCAGAAACTTAGAGGCGAGAGATGTTTCTCTGTCTCCTCCCCAAACAGAACAGAACCTTGGAATGGAAGTTCCAGGATTCCAGACTGCAGATCCTGGGAGAATCCTGAAACTCTAAGCCAGGTGTGGCGCCGAAGGCAAATGCTGGAAGCTGCTGCCCTCAAGGCTGTATCTGCAGTGTTGAACGAGGCTCTGAAAACACGAGTGCCACATCCAAATCAGACTTCAGTAGGTCCAGAAGTTTAGTCTTTGTGCCAAGCCTGGTAAGGCTTGAGCCACTTCTAGGCCCTTTCTCCCACATTTATTTACTGAAAATGTTTCACACGGAAAGGCACACTGAGCAAAAGATACTTGTCTCACAGCACTGGGAGAGAGGGAATGGTATGCATACAGCAATCAATAGGTTGAGCATGGAATGGAGCAGTACAACAATTGTTACATTATTGAGTGACATTACACACGAAGCTTGTTACCTGAGGAGAACAGTACAGAACATGAGCCTCTAGGTAAGTGTAATACATAATTGAATACACATCTAGGATTATACGTGAATATATAAGTGCCAGTAACAGAGATTTAACTTAAGCAAGAACTTCAAGTTGGCAGCAGAAGATGGAAGTAGGAGATTTGGGGTAGAGGAGAGGTGGCAGGGCTGTAAAGTAAACACTAGGGTATTTAGGGAGGAGGGAGGTTTGGGGAAGCCTGTTGCTAGCCTTGCTTGTAGAGCAGAAAGCAGCTAACTAAAAGAAGCTACATTTTCTTATTAATTTAAAACTTATATCTCAGCAGGAGTCAGTGTCAGTTAAGATTAAGTAGACAGATAACTATTAGAAGTAGAAAGGATCTTATTTAGGGTTAAAAAAAAAGAAAGTCAGTGTGTGTTCTGTGCAGGGAAGGGTACTGTATCAGCTGACTTTGCTAAACCAGTAGGAGGAAAGACAGCTTACCTGGGGGTGTGGTTTAGACACTAGAAAAGCAGGTGAGTCAAATTACAACTTCCTGTTGCTAGCCTTTTTTCTTACTAATTGCCCTGCATCCCACCCACCCAGCCAAAGCCAGTTCTACTTTTATAGCCACTGGATTTGACTGTCAACAGGAACTTCCTGTTTGGCAGTAGGAAGGAAAGGATCATAGAGAAACACTGGTTTTTGTCAACCCTAAAGTAAAAAAAAAGTAGCTCACTCTTCTCCCCCTAGCTGCTGGTGGTCTGATAATGATCAAGGAAGAAGGAGGCTACTGAAGAAGATAGGAAGTTGCTGACCCAGAACAGGAAGGGTGAGAGTTGTAAGGAGAGGAGAGAATAAGCATCCAGTGAAACAGCCGAGAGGACACAAAATAAGACATGATAGGAGTGGTGCAGTGCAATGGCGGTGGGGCGGCAGTGTTCCGGGAGACATTCTGGAGGCTGCGATGCTGCCCCATTTGCAGGCACCTCTCTGGTCTGAGAGAGGAGGTTGCCTGTCTGCAGGCTGACCTGGCTAGGATTCATGAAACCTCCTCCCCCACCCAGGGACCACCAGGGCCAATGCCACTACCTCAGAAGTTGCCAAGAAAGAGGAGAGGCTGGACCAGGGTGGGCTCAAGGAGGGAGAGGGTGGTGGAACAGAGTTGCATCCCTCCAGCTGTACCTCTCCACAATTCATTCGCCTTCTGGTGGATAGTGGTTCCTCATGGAGGCACCTGCAGTGGAGACCAAGGAGGCTGCTGGGAACCTTCACAAAGGAGACCCACAGGAGGGTGGATGGAACCCCACAGGGAAGGAAACAACTCCTGGTGGGGACTCAATCATTAGGGGGTAGAAATGGGGAGGAAGGTAGGTGCTTCCTGGCGCCAGCTTGGGAGGGACAGGAAGCGAATCCTCAGGATCGTGGGAGGAGCTGCACGAGGGAGGGAGCTGGATGTCATTGTCCACCTAGGGACAAATGACCTGGCTAGGAATGGGATCAGAGCAGTGCAAGAGGAGTTTATAGAGTTGGGAAGGGCCTTAGACAAGTAGCGATCACGGTAACCTTCTCGAGGTGCTGCCTGTCTATGGCAAGGGAGATGCTAGGGCACTTCTCACCAGGGAATTCAATGAGTGGTTGAAAAACTGGTGTGGAGCTCACAGTTTTGGCTTCATTGGGGACTGGGGAGCCACCTGGAGGGATGCAGACCTATACTGGTGCGATGGTCTGCATCTGTCCGGGGGGGAAATCAGGATCCTAGGTGAGAGGTTTAAATGCTTCATTGGCAAGCATTTAAACTAGCCAAGGGGGGAGGCACTGAAAAGGAGCAGAGAAATCCAAGCCTCCCACAAAACATGGTGATTAGAGAGGTAACACCAAGGTACAGAAGTTATTAGGAGCAGAACAGATTTAAATGTAAAAAGGCAAAGGCAGTAAGGACAGAAATCGGGCTAAAAGGGGTAAGGCTATCAAAAGTGGAGGGTGATGAGTACCAACGCCTGTAGTCTGTGTAACAAGCTCCCTGAACTAGTGGCCTTGATGGAAGAGGTTGCCTGGATATTGTGGCAATCACAGAAACATGGTACACAGAGAACCATGACTGGGATGTCAACATACCAGGATACACAATCTACAGGAGGGACAGGGAGGGTAAAAGAGGAGGAGGAGCAGCTCTGTATGTAAAGGAAGGGATCAAAGCAACAGAACTAAAGAGTAAACAGGAGCAGATGAGGCACTTTGGGTCACCCTGGAGACAGGAAATGGCACACAATCCTGATGGGGTTGTATACAGACCCCATCTCAGGGGAGGGAATGGACAAGGAAATGATAGAAGGCTTTCTTAGAATGGCAGAAAAGGAGATATTGTTGATGGGGACCTGAATATGTCAGATGTTAACTGGAGCACCTTTGCTGCAGGCACATCCAAGAGCAGGGTCATTCTTGATGCCCTACAGGGGCATGCCTCAGACAGCTAGTATTGGAACCCACTCAGGAGGAGCAATCTTAGACCTGGTACTCTCAAATGGGGATGGAGAAAGAATTTCAGATTTAGAAGTGGGTAGCCATCTGGGAACAAGCGACCACCAAACAGTGTGGTTCACGATAAACACAGCCATACAAAAGCAAGAGTACTGGACTTTAGGAGGGCCGACTTTGGGAAAATGAGAGTGCCTCAGAAAAGCACTAGCAAACAGGCAAGAAGGAGGGTGGAGGAACAATGGGGAGTGATCAAACAGCCATCACAGAGGCAACAAGCCTTTGTGTAAAGCAAATCAATAAAACACACAAGGAAAAACGCTATGGTTCTCAAAAAGAGGTGGCAGAGAAGGTTAAGGAGAAAAGAACAGCATTCAGGAAATATAAGGAAACACAGAAGGAGCAGGACAGAGAACTTTATCAGTTAAAGCAGAAAGAGGCTGGAAGGCAGTCAGAATAGCAAAGGCCCAAACCGAGGAAAGGATAGCCAATTCTGTTAAGAAGGGGATAAGACCTTTATAGGTACATTAGGGAGCGAAGAAAGACCAAAGGAGGCTACTGAAGCTTAATAAAGGGAGGAATGTGGGTAGAGGGTGACTGTGAAAAGCAGGGATACTGAACGAATATTTCTGCTCAGTATTCACAAAGGAAGAGGAGGGAGTTACCTAAACCAAACAAGAGAAACACTGAAGACGGGGTAGATACCAGTCCATTTACAGAAAAAAGGGTTCTGAAAGAACTAATAAAATTGATGGTGGACAAAGCAATGGGGCCTGATGGGATTCACCCCAAAAATTCTAAAAGAACTAAGGGCAGAACTAGTGACACCGCCGACTACTCTCTAACAAATCATGGGAGGATGGGGTGGTACCAGAGGACTGGAGGAGGGCAGATATGATTCCTCTTCACAAAAGTGGGAGCAGGACAGAGGCAGGAAACCTACAGACCAGTTAGTTTGACCTCAGTGGTAGGGAAAATGATGGAATCACTTCTGAAGGAAAGAATTGTTGAGTACCTAGAGGCCAGTGGGGCACAGGACCCAAGGCAGCATGGATTCACGATGGGAAGGTCATGTCAGACGAATCTAATAGATTTCTTTGACTGGGTGACCAAAGTAGTAGACCAGGAGGGCTGTGGACATGGCCTACCTAGATTTTAGCAAGGCATTTGATACAGTCCCACACAAAAGATTAATTCACAAGATAGCCAGCCTTGGAGTGGGTCCCAAGGTGGTAGCCTGGATAAAAAACTGGCTAGACAACAGAACGCAAAGGGTAGTAGTAAATGGAATACACAGTGAAGAAAGGAGGGTTACTAGTGGGGTACCGCAGGATTCAGTACTGGGACCAGTCCTTTTTAATGTCTTTGTAAGTGACATTGCAGAGGAACTGGAAGGAAAAGTATGTCTCTTTGCAGATGACACAAAGATCTGCAACAGGGTTGATACACAAGATGGAGTGGAAAGGATGAGAAGGGACTTGGCAAGGTCGGAGGAATGGTCAAATGTATGGCAACTCAGATTCAATGCAAAGAAGTGCAAGGTAATGCACATGGGAAACAAAACCCAGGGGAAGTGTACACAATGGGGGGTGAGATACTGACAACAGTAAAAATAGAAAGGGACCTGGGGGTAATTATATCAGATGACCTAAAGGTGGACAAGTAATGTGAGAAGGCAGTAAGGAAGGCTGGGGGGATACTGGGATGCATAGGAAGAGGCATCAATAGTAGAAAACAGGAAGTTGTTATCCCTCTGTACAGACAGTTGGTGAGACCCCATCTGGAGTACTGTGTGCAGTTCTGGAGACCCCATCTCTGCAAAGACACAGACAGAGTGGAGGCTGTCCAGAGAAGGGCAACCAAAATGGTGCAGGGTCTGCACCAGAAGACATACGAAGACAGACTAAAGGAGCTTAATATGTATACCCTAGAGGAAAGGAGGGAGAGAGGGGACATGATAGAAACTTTCAAGTACCTCAAGGGAATTAAAGTCCAAGAGGGTAGCATCTTTCAGAAAAAGAGATGTGCAAGAACAAGGGGGCACAATTTGAAGATAGAGGGGGACGGCTCAGAGGTAATGTGAGGAAGTATTTTTTCACTGAGAGGGTTGTGGATGCATGGAACAGCCTTCCTGAGGTGGTCGTGGAGTCAAGAACAGTGGGGGACTTCAAGAATGCATGGGACAGACATAAGACAGTCCTAATGGGGGCAGGAAGAAGTAAGCTGTTGGTTAACTAGTTTGCAGCTTATCTGTTAGGTAGAAAATGGGCAGACTAGGTGGGCCAAGCGGTCCTTATCTGCCGTCAAATTCTATGTTTCTATGAAGGGGAAGGGGAATGAAACAGTAAGAGCACTGGTTGTTGGGGCAGTGTATAAGCCAGACAATTAGGCGAAGGCCGAGCTGCTGGTCAGGCACGTAAGGAGGTGGGGATCAGGGGGGTGAGGAGAATCCATCACGGGGGAAGGATGGCAGGGGCAAGTACAATTTGGTGCAAGGCAGTTAGTGAGGGCAGAGGATAGTAAGTGTTTGGAAGAGGAATGACGGATTTGGACTGGCAGGCCATTCAGAGATTAGGAAAGAGGTAAGAGAAAGCCAATTGGCCTGCGGAGGTCCTTCTGTGAGGGACTGCTAATAGCCTGGAGTCAGTAGACCTGAGGCGAGGTAGGGAGAAGATGGGGAGGATACGAGGTAGGGAGGAAGGGAACCGAGCCAGACGTTAGAAACAAATTTAGCACAGTGAAGTAGGCGCCGGTTACTCAGGGAAGGAAGGGCCAGTGAATGGAAGAGCTCACAGTGATGGGTGGGGGTGCATCGAGGGCAAAGTGGCAGAAAGCATTAAAGAGGGGGTCCAGTCTGGCTAAAGTGGACTTAGAGGCAGAGCTGTAAACAACCTTGCAGTAATCGAAGGATGGTAGAATCATTTTCTGGACTATTTCGTGTCTCACAGGGAGCAGAAGACTTGACCAGTTTCTATAGAGGGCACCAAGCTTTGGGTGCAGTTTTGATAGGATGGCGTCCACGTGTAGGGAGAAGGAGAGGTGGCGATCAAGCCAAACCTCCAGGTACCTAAAGGAGGGCACGTCTTCAAGGATGGTGTTATTTAGGGTATGGAAGACGAGGGGAGATGCAAGTCTGGATAGTCTCTGTCTAGTACCGAATGACAGAGACAGTTTTCTTGGCATTTAAGAAGAGTTGGTTGGAGTTAAAATAAAGGTTACTCACCTGTAACAGGAGTTCTAGGAATGGTATATGTTGTTCATCCACACTGTCTGGCAGGTATCCTTGCCGCTTTAAATCTTGCTGGAAGGTCTTCAAGCTGGCTCCTCCCACCCACCCGGGTGGTAAAACTCTCGGCCCCGCCCCATGACGCCAGATCTGGCCGCGCGGAAGCTCAGTTGTGTCAGCCGTCAGATCGGTGGTTGGGATGAACAAATATATACCATTCCTAGAACTCCTGTTACAGGTGAGTAACCTGTATTTCTAGGGACATGGATATGTTGTTCATCCACACTGTCTGGCAGACTCCTAGCAAAGTTCTCCGGGAGGAGGAGGCAAGGCGACACCCCTACTTAGGGAATAGAGACTGAGAACCGAGGCCCCAAAACCAGCATCCCGGTCGGACTCAAGATCATGTGGTAATGGGTGATGAAGGTGTGTGCTGACTTCCAGGTAGCAGCCCTGCAGATTTCCTGGATAGGGACGCCCTGGAAGCAGCCACCGATGCAGCAGTATGGCGGTAGAATGAGCTCTTATCCTCTGGGAGGCTCCATGCCCACCAACTTATGGCAGAGATCTATGCAGGAGGTGACCCACCTGCTTATCGTCCGCTTGGCTGCAGGTCTGCCAGGTGCGGCTTCAGTGTAGGTGACAAACAGCTGGCGAACCTCTCCCCGAATTTCAGCCGTGCGCTCCTTATAGTAAGCGAGCGCCCTTCTAGGGTCCAGAGTATGGAGCCTATATTCGGCCTCCGAGGTGTGATTGGAGTAGAACACCAGCAGAGTCAACACCTGGTTAAGGTGAAACTCCGACACCACCTTTGGAAGGAATTTGGGTGAGGCGCAGGACAACCTTGTCCTGTGGAAACCAGGTAAGGAGACTCTATGCAGGCGCCTGGAGCGCTCCCATCCTTCTGGCTGACGTGATAGCCACCAAGAAGGCGGGTCTCACGACAGGTGAGAGAGTTCACACTGTGCATTGGTTCGAATGGCTTGCCCATGAGCTGCCAGTACCAACAGTAGATCCCACGGAAGTGGAGGTTCTCGCACCAGAGGGAAATGTGATCAAGGCCTTTGAAAAGCGCCAGACCACCTTCTCCTCTCGCATCGACTCGCTTCCCCCGCGCCCGGTAAGCAGAGATGACTGCCAGGTGCACCTTAAGGGTCGTCGACCTAAGCCCTTGCTGAGAAAGGGAACAAAGGTAGTCCAATATGCTCGCCAAGGAACAGGAGGAAGGGTTAAGGCCCTTGCCCTGGCACCAAATGGAAAATCTCTTCCATTTGAAGGCGTATCATTTTCTGGTCGACTCCTTACGGGACGCCTCAACTACGTTGAGGACCTCGTCGGGAAGACCCAAGGCCTGGAACTCTAGCCGCTCAGGAACCAGGCCGTCAGGTGCAGGGATTGAAGGTCCGGATGGAACACCTTCCCCTGACTGACTGAGAGCAGGTCCGGGCGAGCTGGAAGCTGCCTCGGAGTCTGGAGCTGAGGCTGAGGAGATCTGGGTACCAGACTGGCGGGGCCAGTCTGGGGCTATCAGAATCACCTGCGCCTTGTCCTCCTTGCTTTGAGAAGCACCTTGCATCAGGGGAACGGGAAAGGCGTAGAAGAGGCCCGGGGTCCACGGCCTCGAGAAGGCATTCCCCTGCAGTGATCCCTGCTGAGAGGGGCGGGCATGGAACAGCCTCAGCTTCGCATTCTCCCTTGGGGCAAACGGGTCCACCCGAGGTGTGTCCCAATGGGAGAATAGATCTTGTACTACCTCCGGCAGGAGAGACCACTCGTGGGACGCAGCCCCTATCCGGCTTAGGGCATCGGCCAGGGTGTTGGAGGTTCCTGCCACATGAATGGCTAGGAGATCTGCCTCCAGGCTGCGCACGAGTGACCAAATGCGGAGAGCTTCCTTGCACAGAAGCATGGAGCGCGTCCCGCCCTGGCGGTTTAGATAGTACATGGTCGTGGTGTTGTCCGTCTGGACCGCATTCACTTGACCCCAAAGAAACGGAGCAAAGGCGGTGAGAGCTAGGTGGACCGCCGGAGCTCCAGCAGGTTGATGTGGCATCGGACTCCCACGGGGACCAGAGGTCAGGCTGCGGTGTTCCCCCAGATGGGCACCCCAACCCATCAGAGAGGAGTCGGTCGATAAGAGAGACCGTCGGCTCGGGGCGGACAAACTGGATGCCCTCCTGCAGATTAACTGGAACGGTCCACCACTGGAGAGCGTCCCACATCCCCTGGGTCACAGCCACTAGCTGGTCCAATGGATCGCAGCGTTGGGACCACTGGCTGGCCAGCCCCCACTGAAGGGGGCGCATGTTCCAGCGGGCCCAATGGACCACGCTGGTACAGGCCGCCATGAGACCCAGGAGGCGCAGGAAGTCCCAGGCAGGGCGCGATTGCCCAACCAGAAATGATTGGGCAAAGGAGGAAAGAACTCGCCCTGTCCGGCCGAACCGTGCTCTGGCTCAGAGAGAGTTGAGTTCTGCCCGATGAAAGAATCACCTGCTTTGGCTCGAGTTCCGACTTGGCCTTGTTGATAAGAGGCCCACCTGAGAGCAAACCTGGAGGGCCAGATCTGGACCGTCCACCTCCCTGTCTGGAGGGGCTGCTATCAGCCAATCGTCCAGGTAAGGGTAAACCGGACCCCTCGGCGCCCATGAGAGATGCTGTCACCACTGCCAGTGCATTTGGTGAAGACCCTGGGAGCTGGAGATAAGCCGAAGGGCATGGCTTGGAACTCGAAAAGGGATCCCTCCGCTCGAAAGCGAAGGAACCTCTGATGTGACGGACGGATAAGGACATGAAAGAATGCGTCCTGCAGGTCCAGAGAGCAGAACCACACGCCGTGTTCCAAAGATGGTATTATCTGAGCTAGAGTGACCATCCTGAAGGTTCGAGAACTTAGGAACTTGTTTAGGTCGTGTAAGTCGAGAATGGGGCGCCAGCCCCACGTCCGTTTCGGAACCAGGAAATACCTGGACACGAACCCCGGGTCTCAGGAAGGGTCCGCCACCGCTCTGATCACCTTCTTCTCGAGGAGGAGAGTGATGTCGGCTCGGCGACAGCGAGGCTTCAGACCCCGAGGCCCCCTGAGGTGCGATAGCTCTGAAGGGTGGGGCCTGCTCGAACTCCAGAGGCAGGCCCTTTCCCACCACCTCCAACACCCACCGGTCTGTGGTGATAACGGACCAGGCGGAAAGAAAGTGGCGAAGCTGCCCCCCATGGGGGGCACCTGGGGTGAGGCGACGGGGTTGGGGGCGACACCCCTCAACCCGCCACTGGGCAGGCTTGGAGGAAGGACCGCCGAGGACCTCCAGGGCCTTTCTCCCCTGCTACCTGGAGGAGGAAGCCGAGGGTTTGGGTTTGGGATGCCAGCTCGTGCCTGCTGGCCCCTGACGCTGCTGGGCCGGACGTGCAGGGCGAGAGGGACCTAAAGAGCTTAGGCTCGGTCTGTGGCCTTTGTCCTCTGTGCGGATGAGACCGAGTCCAAGGTAGCATTGGACTTCTCAATCCTCTGCAGGTGACCTTCCACCCCAGGGCCGAAGAGGTCGGTCCCCAAGAAGGGGACGTCCGCCAACTTGTGCTGGGTATCCGAAGTGAAGGTGGATATCCTCAGCCATGCCCGACGGCGCATAGCCACTGCGGCCGCTACTGACCTGGCACATGAGTCCCCAATGTCCAGAGCAGTCTGAAGCTGCTGCTGTTTGGCCACTGCCTAACCGTGGTCTGCAGGTCCGCCGGAAGATGAGGAACTACCTCGTCCAGGGAGCCCAACAGGGCATGAGAGAAATGTGCCATAAGTACGGCCGAACTGGCCTGACGAAGGCCGAGAGAGGACGTAGCGTAGACTTTGCGCCCGGCATAGTCCAATTTCTTGGACTCCTTGTCAGGAGGTTTGTCCACGTCCCTAGCGTTCCCGGCGTGCCGGAAAACGCTGTCGGTAACTAGTCTCTCGGCTGAGGGGTGTTCCGAAAAACCAGACAAGGAACCGGTAGGGACCGCAGATGCTTCTGGCCATCCTGGCAGAGGGCGGGACAGAAAGCAGGGCGCTGCCAGAGCTCAGGCCGGGCCCACTATGGCCTTGGCCACGGAAAGGCCTCTGTGGGGAATCCCTCGGTCCAGTATCTCCGTGAGGGATACCTGGCCCGCTTAGACACAGGTTCGAGCCCATCCCGGTGGACTCCGAGATGAGGCAAGCAATCCCAGATAGACGAAGGGCTATCGTCCATCGACTGACCTCCAGAGGACTCAAGTCTACTCGCCTGGAGAAAAGGGAGGAATCGCCGCGACTCTGAAGAGTCCGAAAGAGCTGCCTCGGCCTGAGCCACCTCCACCTGCCGAGGTCGATCGGGAGTGAGGGTGACAGACAGCCTATGGGGCAGTCCCTGAGCCGACCGAGAATTCTGGTCGGAGCCCCAAATAACAGCTGTGGAGGCGGAGGTTCCACGGATCCGGTGGAGCAGCTGGTTTTGGCCGAACAACCGCCTGAGACAGGCTCCTCGGGTAAGTTGAGGTTGTTTCGGCCGCTCAGTGACAGCCACTTAATGGTGGGAAGGCGGCGAGCGTCGGCTTGTTCCCAGTCAGAAGGAGCTGTTGCCACATGAGGTCCTCATACCATCGACATAACTTACGTCGAAGCCTCCCCTTGTCCGAGGATGAGGACGAGTGGCGGCGCCGCTTACCGCGGTGCTGAGACCGAGACCGCCTATGACGGAGGGATCGGCTGGACCGTGAAGAAGTCAGAGACAGAGAACCTCGGCTTTTCCGAGGACGGTGCGTGGAGGGGACAGGGGGAACCGGAGGCACTGGCAGCCATGGGATCCTCAACTCCCACCGGGAGACAGGAGACAGGATTCTCGGCCCGCCTGGCGACAACCCGTCCAGCGGGTCGAGAAAAATCTCGACTCGTCCGACTGGAGTCTTGGTCAACTGATCTGGCCGGGACACCGTGAGATCAGTGGCCAAGCAAACGATCGCAATCAAGTCGATGGCCCATTAACGGGAGAGGGACCTTCCCGCTCCCAAGAGCGTCGACGGAGGACTTACCCTTGTCTTTCTTTTGGACCGAGAAGAAGGTCCAGCAGACACTGGTCCCTCTCCTTAGTGGAGAGGGACAGATAAACTCATAGAGGCTATAAAAGAGACAGGAGGGCGGGATAAATGCGCGCGGCCGAGGAAGATACGGCCCGCCGCCTCCTCTTCGAGGCGATCATCTGCTCTAGCTGATCCGCCGTGGAAACCGCCGACTGGGCCTCTTTTGACTTCACCGGAGGAAAACGTTTCTCGGGATGCCCCAGTTGTAAACGGGCAGTACGGTCTTAGAGGACGTAGGCCGAGAAGGAAGAGCACAGGTCGCAAGCCCGCGGGTCTTGCTCAAAGCCTAAACAGTAGACACACGCGGAGTGCGGATCCGTCGAGTGATCTTTCAATTCGCAAGGGCATCTCCGAAACCGGAGTCGATTGTCCATCGTGCCGTGAGGAATAGAAGACCGAAGTCTAGAAGTGCAAAACTTTTAACTGCAAAACCGAGAATTAGAATCAGTCTTATACGCAGAACGTTAAGGAGGGAACCTGAGCTCAAGCGGTAAGGAAGATCTGGTTATGGGCGGAGCCGAGAGTTTTACCACGGGTGGGTGGGAGGAAGCCAGCTTGAAGACCTTCAGGCAAGATTTAAAGCGGCAAGGATACCTGCCAGACAGTGTGGATGAACAACATATCCATGTCCCTAGAACCAGTTTTGCACTTTGTTGAAGTCAGGTCCCTGAAGATTAGAAGCGACTTCTTCGTGGGTATGGCTGGAATAGAAGAGGATTGTATCATCAGCGTAAGCATGTGTGTGTATTGCAGGTGAGTGGAGCAAGAGTTAGGCAGATCATTTAGTAGGATGGAGAATAGGATGGGGGCCTAGGACTGAGCCCTGGGGAACGCCTGGTGGTAATAGGGAGGGGGGAGGTAGTCAGCTATTTTAGTGGATTGAGTTCTGTTTTGAAGGTAGGCACTGAACCAGTTTGTGGCAGACGCTGCTAACCCAGCCCTGATAGGCAGGATAGTAGGAGGGATGGGAAGTGATCAATGCTTTGACTAGGTCGATGAAAACAGCGCAGTGATTTGTTCTTTGTCCATCCCGGAGAAGATGACGTCAGTGAGTTTTAGTAAGGAGGTGGTGGTAGAGTGTTTTTTCTAAAACCGACTGGAATGGGAGAAGAAGTTAGTTTCTGAGAGAAAGTTGGAGAGTTGAGATAGTACTAGGTGTTCCTGGAGTTTGGGGCAAGTGGGGAGGAGGAGATGGGATGATAGTTGCAGAGGTAGGGTCACCTCCTTTAGGGAGGGATAGGATGGTGGCATGCTTCCATTCAGTGGAGAAGGACTCTGATGAAAGAAAGATTTAGCAGGGCCGTGAGGGGAGTAGCGATGTCAGGGGCAGATAGGAAGAGGAGTTTGTTGTCGAGACCATCGGGGGATTTACCTTTAGAGGGATTCAGGGCGCAGTGGGCATCTAGGTTTCGATGGGGGAGATGTGTCTGAAGGAAATGGGGTTCTGACCAGGCCGTAAGGGGGCAGCTGTCTGGGGAGTGGGTATGGTTACAGGAGGAAGGGAATCTAGGAGGGTCGTAGCACAGGTGGTGAAGTAGAAATTAAACTGGAGGCTACTTTAAGGGGTCGGAGAGTAGGGTCCCATTAGGCACAGAGGAGAGGAGAGGATTGAAGTTTGGGGAGAAAAGGAGTGGATGACTTTCCGGAATTTAGAAGGCCTCCCAACATTTGCGTTTAGGGTGTTGTTAAAATATACGGCCTTAGCTAAGCGGATGGCCTTTGTGCACTTGTTGCGGAGCATGCGGTAGGTGAGATTGTCACCTGGGAGGAGCGTGGATTTGTAAGTGCACCAGACCTTGCCCCGGGCTTGTTGGCAAGCTATCAGCTTGGGCGATATCCAGGGAAGGTGAGACCCCCGGACTCTAGCTTGGGGCAGGGGGGCCGTAATTGTCCCAGGCCATAAGGAAGGTGTTCCGGAAGTGTGTTAGAGCAGCTTAAAATCGGGTCCCAGTTTGAGAGAGCCAGTTCTTCCAGGAGAGGGGAGAGGTTTAGGGATTTGTATGACCGTTGGAATATAAATTTGGGAGGGGATTTGACTGTGGATTTTGCGGACCAAGTAGATTAGATGGTGGTCACTAAGGGAGTCATGAAGGATACCAGGAGTTGGTGTGTGAGTGAATGGAGATGGCACCAGTCAAGAAGGGAGTGGTTTCGGTCTTATGGTTTGACCGTGTGGGTTCCGTAATGGTTTGGGTAAGGTTGAGGGCAGATATCTCGGTTCGGGTTTTGTTGAAAGTGGGGGCTAACCAGTTGTGGTTAAAGTCACCCATTACATATAGTTCGCCCAACTGGGCAAGAGACGTGAGTTGGCAAAGAAGGTCGATGACTGTTGTGGCTGGAGTGCCGGAGCAGCAATAAAAATACCAGCCACAAAGATGGGTGAAGAGGAGGGAAGGGTCAGTTTAACCTTAAGTAGCTCATAAGTTTTGGGTTCAGCTTTTGAAAGAGAGACCGAAAAGTGAAGGGCTGAGCCAGTGTAGATAGCCACTCCTCCTCCTCTGGTGGGCCGGTCTTGCTGAGTGATGGTGAACCCTGGAATAGCATTCTGCTACTGGACCATATGCATGAGGAAGTTCAGAGAACGGATGTAACAGGTGGATGCAGAGTAAACCATGCCCACCTGATCCAAGAATCTGGACTCAGCATTGGGAAGCTGGGAGCTGAGGTGTTTAGGCTTTTTAGATTTGTCATTGGCAGCTGTAATCATCATAGAATCCACATGAGGATGTTTCACCAGGAAAGGCTCCTCCCTCTGGGCACAGTACAGCCTTTCTGACTTCCTTGGAACTGCCGGTGTGGTAGAGGGATGCTTCCAAGTAATCCTAGTAAGGTTCTGGAAAGTATCCACAAGAGGAGGAACTACCAAAGGCTTTGGCTCCTTCTGCCTCAGGTATTTGCCAACCTCGGCGTTCCGATCCAAGTCCTCCATCTCCCATCCATTGGAGGATTGGATGTGCCGAGGATGTCCATGAAGGCTGGGTCATCAGCAGGCAATCCTGGAGTCTCTCTCTCTCTCTCTCTCGGGAGACACTTCCCTTTCCGTGAGAGGGAACGGTCGGACCCAGAGGAACTGGGACGTGAACAGAGGCCCACAGAAGAAGAAAAAGCTGATCTTGGTGGGTGTGGGATCTGCTACTCTCATATGAGGTCGGCTGTGGGACTGATGCAGCTGACACACTGGCGACGGCTGGTCAAGCACTGAGGATGGCTTGTAGACTGGCATCGGCTATGAGAGAGTCTTCCTACTGGTAGAGGCGACGGTTACTACTGGACCTGGACTGTGGTCGATGCCGATGTTCCTTATGCAAGGTTGACCACGGGTATCTGCTGGAGTGCCTGACAGAGACTTAGGCCTTGGTTTAGAAGAGGAGCGTTTGGGCACAGGAGAAGAGCATTTTCTACCCAGTTGTGGTCTTTACTTCCTCCAGAGCTGGGTCTGGCTGCGGTGAGACACATCTTTTTAACTTCACCCACCAGAACTGGAAAAGTTCTGTGAGCTCCTCTTTGGTGAACTGGGCAGCAGCAGACCATACCGAAGACTGGGCTTGTCCAGTGTGCGAGAATGGAAGGTCAGGTAAGCCCAAGGGAGGAGTCACCTTTCTGATCCTCAGGGGTGGAGGCCCTGCGGACTGGCGAACGTTCGGTGACACCTTAGCTGACGTCCATCCTGTACCCTGCACCGATGGTTTGGAGCTGTCCGGCTTGGACACAGTTGTCATTTTCAGTTTAGAGGTTTGAACCATTGAAGGGCGGTGAGCCATTGCCGTCTTTGAACCTGGCTCCTGCTCCTTAAGGTCAATGGTCTTGCCTGAAGCCCCTGGAATGACCAAGGTCGGGATTTTCTTTAACAGGACCGAAGTCCCAGAAGATGAACCTGAGGTCCTGACTCCCGAGGTGGAGGGTGGCCGCAAGGGTGTTGCCTTCACTTTCAGAGTGGAAGAGGCCGGCACAGTGACAGATCCTCGACTACCGCTACCAGACGTCGGTGGCTTGGTGAGAGTGGTAGTGTCTTTTTCCTGTGGAGTGCTGGGAGTGGCAGGAATGATCAAGCCGCCTGACCCAGCGGAGGACTTTTTCTTATGGGGTGACCAGGAATGCAAATGTGCCTTTGATCGACCCGGTCCTTTTCATGGAACTACGTTGGTCTGAGTCCCACTTTTCTTTATGCTTTGTGGACTGGGAGGAGGAAGAGGACTTCTACACTGGCAAGCACTGCATCATGGCCACCTGTTGTTCAGGAGATGGGCCTTAAGAGCCTTAAGGTGGCGAATGCTGGTCCTGCTTGTAAAGCCACTGCAAACTGAGCAGGCCTTGGTGTGTGGTCGCCCAAGCCAAAAGATGCAGGCCTTGTGGGTGTCCTTTGCGGGATCTGGCGGCCACAGGTGTACTTTGCCCTGTTTTTCTCGGATGAGAGATTGACAACGATGAGGTCAACATGCAGTAGAGATTGATGGTAAATATGAAGAGTGGACTTTGAGAAAACAAGAAAACTGGTAGTGACTTCTCCAGGAAACTACTAGACTTTGTTATAAAGACAACCGACGAGCAGGCGGGTCTGACGGGTAAGAGCGGAGATGGGGCTGGGGACCGCCCTGATATACCACTGGGTGATGTCGGGGTGGAGCCGACATTGGAGGCAGCCCCCCACTGGAAGAGTGCTAGCTAAAGGTTTCTGATGGGTCCTAATGCCTGTGGTACAGTCCTAATTGTAATAGCCTGCTGCAAGAGCTCCCACTCGAAGTAAGATAGTACAGTTACATAAGAACTTACCATAACAGTAGGTCTTTGAGAAGAGCTCTTGCAGCAGATAACACCATTAGGTCTGTGCCACCAGGCACTAGGATCCCACAGAAAAATTCTAGCTAGCAGTCCAAGGCAGGGGACCATCCTCTGACACTGGCCCCGCCCCGTCACCCATGGCGTAAAGGGGCAGTCCCCCGGCACCACCTCATTTCGCCTGCCGGAGAACCCCCTTAGCACAAAGGATGGGAAATCAAGGAGGTTCTCTCATCCCCCAGAGTCATGTACAGTTACATAACCCCAGGGGTAGGTGGGAGGGAAAGCATACCTTTTTTAATTTTAAATAGTATACTTTGACATTTTTTAAAGACAAAATACAAGGATTAAAACAAAAATGACAGTACATAGATACAGGATATACATGGTTACAAGGCTGAGATGTTGCATGTCAGGATAAACATCAGTGATTAAAAAAGTACAATAGTCCAACAGAGTCTGTGTGGTTGAGTTGGCCATTTCCTGGGATCATAGGTGATCAAGAGTTGCAAAGGCTTACTCGTGAGTTTGGGTGGGGCTAGGGCTTCCAGCCCTCTGTAGGTGGGTTCATGCTCTTTTTGTCTAGTAGTGGTACCCTGTATATAAAGAATAGTGTTTCCACTGCACTCCATCTACTCTTGTATTTGTGTAGGCAGTTCCAGAGTGAGCAGATCATCTTTTCCACTCTTAAGAGCATTAAGGAAGGTATTGCGCCATTCCCTGTAGAAGAGAGCGATGTCATCTAGCCAGTGTTTCAGGATGGTCTGTTTGGCCGTGGCTGCTATGAGGGAGATATGGAATTTCCTATCACTGAAGACCCGGTTCAGGCCGAGGCCTAGCAAGCAAATCTCTGATGTGAAAGCAGAGTTTAGTCCCAATAAGGGGTCTAGTTTCTGTTGAATGGTTTGCCAGAGTGGGGCTGCCTTGTTGCACTCTCATAAAATGTGTTTCAGGTCTCTAGTTTCCTGATTGCATCTTGAGCAGCGGGGGGAAGGCAGATGACCCATTTTGTGTCACCTCTGGGGGGTGAGGTACATGTTGTGTATGATCTTTAGCTGCATTAATTTGAGATTGTTGGCCTTAACGTATCTGTGGACTCCCGCCCCAGAGCCCTGCTGTTTGTTTGCAAGTCGAGGTCTTGAAAGATCCTCGACAAATATGGGCAGACATCCGGATTGTTTTGGGGTGGAAGTTCCAGAAGCTTTTTATAGAGTTTGGATGTGGCATTGGGTTGCCAGGGCAGCTAATTTTTCCCAGGCTGATGAGTCGTAGAGATGCCAGGGCCGGGGGGTAGGGAGTGAGTGCTGCTATAACTGCATGGCATAGCTGGAAGAAACTGAAAGGGGTTATGGTAGATTCCGGGGTGCTAGATCTGAAATTGTCATATGTGGCGAAGCGGTCATCCTGGATTAGGTGACCTAGCTTGATTTGTTGAACGGTGTTGAGGAAAGTGTGTGTGGGGGGGTGGGTGCTCTTTTTGGGATTTGAAGTTTTGATTCCCACAGATGGGTTGGTTGGGGGGTAGGGCTGATTGGGTTTTTAAGGTATAATGAAGCAGTTTACTGATTTGGTGGGAGGTGCCAATTGGGGTGGTTTTAAGCAGAGCTGGGACTTTGGTGTGTGAAGTGTGGATTACTAATTCAATGTTCACATGAACGGAGTTGCATAGGCTTTTTTCAATGTGGTGCCACTGCTGGGTGTAATTGCTTGTGTGGAGGATTGAGTTTGCAGTAATCCACCATAGGAATTTCCCAACTTGGGCTGCCAGGTAGAGGTGGGAAGTTTGGGATTCTGAGTCCTCCCAGTTCCTTGCTGAGTGTCAGGGTGTGGTAGGCTCTGTGTGGTTTTATTTGCCCAGAGAAATTGCTGAGAACTGACTCCAGCTTAGTGAACCAGTTTTGCGAATATATAGATCTAGTAGCTCCAGTGGGTATAACAGCCTTAGCGGCACATTCATTTTTTTATTTATTCAGCCCACAGGGACGTGGAAAGAGCCGACCATCTTGTCAGATCCTGTTAACTTACTGAGAGAGGTTCCTGCAGTAGGTCTTCACATACAGGACTGCACCCCGGCATCAGGTCACTAGGCAAACTTGTAGATAGCAATCATCAGCGGGGACTGCCCCCGACGTCGGGGCGGCATGGCATCAGCCCGACTATAAAAGGGGTGGTCCCGTGCCCGCTCTCCAGTTCTTTCCCGCCGTCGCCTCAGTAACGTTCGGCTCGTGTTTGAACAGCAATCCAATGCCCGCGTTGTATTTTGTCAAAGTTTTCTTTACCTCTAATATTTTCTCTCAAAAGTTTTCCTTTAATTTCATGTCTTCTAGACAGAAGAAAAAGTGCTCTAAGTCGGCGCTCAAATCCATACGAGGGGCGATCCATTCCGCTGCCTCCTTTGCCTGGGTTCTAAACAACGACGTCCATGAGTGTTCTATCTGCCAGGCCTTCAACCAGGTGACCAGAACCAGGTGCAAACAGTCCTTCGAGGCCCATCTTCTGACCAGGCGCTTGATGTCTATGGAAAAGAGCTCCAAAACTCAGGAAAGGTCGTTGTGCGAGCACCTAAAGAGAAGAAAACAAAGAAGAGCTGGGACTGGAGTCCATCGCCACAAGAGAGGCCAGCAACTGTGAGTACATCAGGCACCCGTCCGCCTCTTTGGGCCGGTCCCTCTCCCCTACTGCCAGGTGAGTGGCAGCTGGGGGTAGCCTCTTTGGAAGTGGTAATCTCTTTGCCTTGTCCTGCCAATAAGACACCCTCGCCTCCAGTGAAGGAGGGAGCCGACCTCAGCGATCAGCCTAGTGGCGGCCTTCCAGCCATCTCTAGCCTGGCTGGATCTGCAGTTTCAGGCGCTGGCTCCTCGATGCCACCCAGATCCATCACTCTCCCGTCAGACTGGTTTGGCCCCGACATCAAACAGAGTGAGGGACAAGTCGATCCATGAGTCCCTAGGGTTCTTCACCCAGGGACTCACCACCCGATCCTTTGCTATTTGCTTTAGTCAGATCGCTTCCGGACCTGCCGTCGGGGAGTCCCTCGTGTTTCCGCCCCTTGCCAGGCCTTCCGCTGTCCCGGACAGGAGTTTGCTGCCAGCTGGGGATCTGACCATGGAGCCTCCACCCTCTGGTGCCGGGTGCGCTCTCGATCTGGCAGCCATCTGCTGCGCTTCCAGCACTGTCCACAGCGGGTCATTAGGCTGGGTTCCCAGACTCTGCCCCTCCTTCCGCCTCCAGCGGCCTCCATCTACCACTCAGTATCAGATGCTGGGCCATGTGCCTCCATTGCTGGGCCTTCTGGCCGCGAGTTATAAGGCGCCGGGTTACCAGACATCTTATCGACGCGGGGTATCCGACCCCAGGACACCCCATGCTGGGTTATCCCGGATTCTTATTACCCGTCTTGGCAATACCCCCAGTATCCAGGGTACCCGAGCTTCAGCCCCTCCTCCTCCTCCACCTCCAGTACTGGACCATGAGTCAGTTCCCCTTTGGTGGAAGCATGCCAGAACGCAGCTTCTGTCAGAGATAGATGTACCCACTCCTTCACTGTGGGCGTCACAGAACCAGAACCTTAAGTCCCTAGCAATTCCGAGCCCTCTGACACAGAGTCCAACACGGACCAGTCGGATCCTAGATGTTCCCCCTAAAGAGTCTCCCAAGTCTTCCCCCAAGGACCCTTCTTTCAGAGATCTACTGCTCCATTCCGCGGCTGGTCGATCAAAGAGGTAGACCCGCGAAAGAAAGCGCCATGGAACACCCCGATCTGGCAACTTCTAACCCTATCCCCATTCCCCCATGGATGGGACCCCATGAGGACCTTGTCACTACAATTTGACAACAAATGTCCTCCATACCAGCGGTTTCACGCAAAGCTGACAGCACCTACTACCCCCCAGAAGGGATATCTCACTTTAACTCCCACCCTAAGGCTGATTCCATGGTCATCACAGCAGCTCACGACTGTTCAGCCCAGCTCAAACATTTGAGTTCTTCGCCTCCTGACAAGGGCTCGTGTCGGCTTGATCAATTTGGGTGTAAAATCTACTCTTCTGCCTCTTGTGCGATACGTTCCCTTAATTATGTCTCGCATATGGTCACCTTTGAAAAAGCTTCTCTTTTGGACCTGGAAAGGGACCTCCAAGAGGTTCAGGATGAAACCCTGAGAAAGCTGCTGGATAAAGTTAGGATGGGGAAATCCTCGTGTCGACACACCCTTCGGGCGACTTACGACCGACTAGAATGGCAGCCACGGGGATCTGTCTCCGTCGCTTCTCCTGGCTTCGAATAGCAGAACTGGTGCAGGATGTGCAGTCCTCTCTTCTGGACGCCCTTTCAGGGGTTCCATCCTCTTTGGCAGCGACACTAAAGATAGTATTACTGGGCTGCAGGAGAGCGGACACTCCTTGTGGGATGTCCGTTCCTTATACAAGACGGGCCAGAAAAAGCAGTCTTTTTGCCACCAAAGAAGGTGGAACAAATCCCAAGCCAAGCGCCAAGCAAAGAAACGTGCCCCTGGATCTGGAGCTCAAACCCACAGGCCAAATTTTCCAAACAGGCCCCTGGGCAAAAGCTGCCCTCCTCAAGGCCCTGATTTCTTTCCTCCTTCCCTCCCTCCAGTAACACAGGAGGAACCGGTCCAGGGGAGGTTCGACACCACAGAAGCTTGGGTGCTTCAGCTCATCCAGCGAGATCACTCGACAGAATTCAGAGAAATTCCAGCTCAACTGCTGGGACGGTCCTTCTATCCTTGGGATCAGGTCCCCATTGTCTTTCAGGTGATCCAGGCACTTTTTCTAAAGAGGGCCATAGAACCCGTCCCATCAAACCAAATAGGAAGGGGATTTTACTCCTCCTTCCTAGTACCGAAGAAAACGGGGGACCTGAGACCGATCCTGAACCTCAGCACACTAAACATCTTCGTGGAGTACAAGAAGTTTCATATGTTGACCCTTCAGGGACTCCTTCCTCTGCTCCACCCAAATTCGTGGCTGTGCTCCCTGGACATGCAGGATGCCTACCTGCATATTCCTATCCTCCCAGCCCACCACCGTTTTCTCCATTTTGTCTTCATGGATAGGCATTTCCAATTCAGAGCACTCTCTTTTGGCCTTTCTTCGGCCCCCAGAGTGTTCACCAAATGCCTAGCAGTGGAGGCAGCGTTTTTACTCTGTCAGGGTATTTATGTCTTCCTGAACCAGGATGACTGGCTCCTCGCAGCACCCTCTCCTACCAGCCTGAAAGAGTCTCTCTTTCACTCTGAACTTGTTTGCTTACCTGGGCATAACGGTCATTTTTCCCCAAGTCCCAGCTAGTACCATCCCAGAGGCTCCAGTTCATTGGAGCTGTACTAGACACTACTTTCTGTACTTTCCTGCCATTGGATCGGGCCGAGACCTTAGCTTCTCAGGCCACTCTCATGGCACAGGCCCGAAGGATCCCAGCACACTCAGTGCTCCATCTCTTGGGACTGACGGTGGCCGACGTTTCAACAATTCCCATGGCCAGGCTTCACATGAGGGTCACCCAATGGGACCAGAGGACAGATGACATGAACCAAAAAGTCATGATCTCCAACATTCTTCAGAGAGATCTTCGCTGGTGGCAGGATCTCTCAAACCTATCAAAAGAAATGTTTCCATCCTTCAGTTCCAACCTAAACTCTCACCACGGATGCCTCAGGTTTGGGCTGCGGAGCCCATCTGAGGTCTTACAAGATGCAAGAGTCTTGGTCCGACCAGGAGTTGATGCTCCACATCAATGTTCTGGAGACCAGAGCGGTTCTTTACGCGCTCCAGGCATTCCATTCGCTGCTGGTTCTGGGATCCCTTTTAGTCCAGACGGACATGTCCACGGTCTGGTACCTAAACAAACAGGGAGGAAAGTACAGTTACGTAAGAACTTACCGTAACAGTAGATCTTCGAGAACAGCTCTTGCAGCAGGTTACACCATTAGGACTGAAGCCGGCAGGCGTCAGGACCCCACGGAATTCTTCTAGCTAGCTATCTTCAGCGGGGATCACTTCAACGCCGGGTCCCGCCCACGTCAGGCGTAGTACATAAGGGGGCAGTCCCGCCAGATTCCCCAGTTCTCCCGCCGGAGACTCCCGGCCGCAGAATGACATCAGAATGGGAGACCGAGGATCCGTCATCAAAAGACAAAGGGCGTAAGCCCCTGCCCAAGGCTCGGTAGGCCATGCCTCCTCCAAGGGGAATGGTGGGCGAGAAGGTACCTGCTGCAAGAGCTGTTCTCGAAGATCTACTGTTACGGTAAGTTCTTATGTAACTACTATTTTACTTCAAGAAACAGCTCTTGCAGCAGGTTACACCATTAGGACTGATTTCCAGCAATAGTGCCTGTAAGCATTCTGGGAGGAGGAAACTAGGAAAGATCTTTGACAAGTCCTGACTCTAGGACAGGAGACCCTGTAGCACGGCCAGGCCGAAACCAGCTCTCCGCCGTGATGCAATATCCAGGCTATAGTGCCTAATGAATGTGCGCACAGAGCTCCAAGTAGCTGCGGCACAAATGGCAGAGGTGGAGATGTTACGCAGTGCTGCAAACGAGGTAGCCACCCCCCTTGTCGAATGGCCCCGGACTGTACCCGGGAGGGGCTTCTGTTTGCTGTCGTAGCAAAATGAGATACACTGGACAAGCCAGCAAGAAAGAGACTGCTTTGAGACTGGTTGGCCCAGCATCCTCTCGGCACAGGAAATCGAATAGTTGTCTGACTTTCATGGCTTGCTTAGTTCTGTTCAGGTAATATCTTAGACAGCGGTGAACATCCAGGGTGTGAAGCAATGCCTCTCCTCTATTGGAATATTTAGGAAAATATACAGGTAAATCGATGTCCTGGTTGAGAGTGAGGGCAGAGACCACCTTAGGCAAAAACTTAGGATTAGTCCTCGAGATACTCTGTCCTGGTGGAAAATTAAATAAGGCTCCTTGCACATGAGTGTGTGAGCTCGAAACTCTCCTTGCTGACACGACAGCAACCAAAAATAACGTTTTCCACGACAGAAGCGCGGCTCGCAATCAGCGGCAGGTTCAAGGGGAAGCGTGAGTTGTTCCAGGACAAAGAGCAAGTCCCATGGAGGAACTGGATCCTTAATGGGTGGCCTAAGGTGCAACACCCCTCTCAGGAAATCTCGAGAGGCATCAAGCTGTGCCACTGTGCGCTCTCCCACCGGGAAGTGGTAAGCGGAAATCGCACAGAGGTGCACCTTAATAGAGGAGCAAGCGAGACCCAATGAACAGAGAAAGCAGGTATCCAGCACCACTTTCACCGGGCATCCCTAGAGGAAAGGCCGCGTGCTTGCGACCACAAGCAAAAGCGGCGCCATTTCATGGCGTACGTCGCATGCGTTGCCGGCTTTCTGGCCACAGAAAGAACTTCCGCCACCTCTTGCGAGACCCCGTGTCGCAAAATGGCTATGTCTCTAGGAGCCATGCATGCAGGTTCAATGAGCATAAGTCCGGGTGGACTAGAGAACCTTCCTCCTGAGACAAGAGATGGGAGCTGAAAGACAACGGAACTGGAGGTTCCCGGGATAGTTGCATCAGCATGGGGAACCAGATCGGCGCTACCAGGATCATTGTTGCGTGCTCCCTGCACAGTTTGAGAAGAACTCTCTGCATCAACGGGAAGGGAAGGAAAGCGTAGAGGAATCTGTCCGCCCAGGAGAGGGACAACGCGTCTCGCCAGAAAACACCAGGCCCTGGATCTAGCGAGCAAAGATTGGGCAGTTTTGCGTTGGATGGGGAGGTGAACAAGTCCAATTCTGGAGTTCCCCATCGAAGAAACAGATCCTCTGCTACCTCCTGGAGGAGTTCCCACTCGTGGACTCTGGCCTGGGAGCGACTCAGGCTGTCTGCAATTGTGTTGTCCACTCCGGGAACATGTACTGTGATCAAGTTCGCGCCGTGTCGGATTACCCAATCCCACACCCTCATGGCCTCCCTGCAAAGAGGGTAAGAGTGTACGCCTCCTTGTTTGTTGAGGTAATACATCACCGCCGTGTTGTCTGTCTGAAGCAGGAGAGTACTCGGCGGGATCTCTGACTGAAATGCCTGCAGGGCATAAAGGACCGCCCTCATCTCTAGGACGTTGATGTGGAGGTGGGCCTCCAGAGGGGTCCACGTTCCCTGGGACTTCACCCCGTCCAGGTGTGCTCCCCACCCTAGACCTGAGGCGCTGTGGTGAGGATTACCTCGGGGCGGCAGCTCTACACGGGGACGCCCATAGAGAGTGTCCCTGGTCTAGCCACCACTGCCAGTCTTGAATCGCGGTGTTCGTGATTCTGACCGGATGCTGCATGTGGTCTTGCCTTTGGTCCCACTGCACCTTGAGCATCCACTGAGTTACCCGCATGTAGAGCCTTGCGAAAGGGACAGTAGGAATGGCCGCAGCCATGTGTCCGAGCAAGCGAAGGACCGACCTGGCTGGGGCGGTCTTGTTCGACAAAAGCTCCTTGATGAGGGATCTGATGCGCTCTGCTCTGTCGTCTGGAAGAAATGCTCTTCCCTGAACGGTGTCCAGTACTGCGCCTATGAACTGCAGTTTCTGCAACGGTACCAGGAGAGACTTCTCTTGGTTGATTAGGATACCCAGAGATCGAAACAGGACCTGGGTACTCTGGATCGCCCGTAACAACGCCTCTCTGGAGGCGGCCATGAGAAGCCAATCATCCAGGTACGGGAACACATAATGGCCCTGTCTCCTTAGAGACGCTGCCATGATGCCATGCATTTGGTAAAGACCCTGGGTGCTGATGACAGCCCGAATGGAAGGGCTCGGAACTGAAGATGATGGCCGAGAAACTCGAAGCGCAGGAACTTCTTGTGCGCTTGAGCTATAGGGATGTGCAGGTAAGCGTCCTGCATATCTAGAGACGCTAAAAAGGCGTCCTGCTTCGGCATGGGAATAAGACCTGGAAGAGTTACCATGCGGAATCTTTTGTAGGCGACTGACAGATTGAGGTCGCTGAGGTCCAGAATCGGACAGAGGTCCCGTCTTCTTTGGAACCAGGAAGAAGTGGGAATAGTATCCATGTCCTCTCTGGTTCTCTGAGACGTACTCTATCGCTCCCTTTTGCAGGAGCGCGAGTACTTCTTGTCTGATCAATGACTTGTGCTGACCCGGGTACCGGGAGAGCAAAGGAGGCCTCGAGGGTGGCTTTTCCGCGAATTCTATAAAGTGGCCTCTTCCAACCAACTGTAGAACCCACCTGTCGGTGGTTATAGTCTGCCATCCTAGCAGGAAATTCGCAATGCGACCCCCGACCATGACGTCCCGTTGATCCTGAGGGGCGGGGGCCGGGAAGGAGTCAGGCTGTGACGGCTGAGGGTCCCGCTGGCTGGATCGGCTTAGGAGTGCGCTGGCTTCGACCTGCGGGTTGTTTTCCTGGGCTCTGCGAAAACTGGAGCCCCTCTGTTGTGGAGCGGGGTGGGACTGTTGTCTCTGCGTCCGTCCACGAAAACGGCTTTGGTTCCTATGAAAGGAACTAAGCTTGGGTCGGTACATGGCCTGAACCGACCTCACCGCCTTCCCGGCCTCTTGGAGTTTGGTAATTATCTTCTCTGAGGGTTTACCAAACAAAACTTCTCCCTCGAATGGGGCGTCCATGATGTTTTTCTGGATGTCCGGGGTAAAACCGGAGACACGGAGCCAAGAGTGCCTCTGGAGGCAAACGTCTGAAGCTGCTGCTCGGGCCGAGAGTCTCTTGGTCGTCACGCAGCTCGTAGCATGGGTTCCCCCGTCCGAACCGTGCGGAGGAGCTGCAACATCTCCTCCTTCTGCTCACCTTTGGCAATTTCTCAGCTGCATCCAGACCCCGCTACCACAGGGCATTTGGAACTGCACCACGTGGGTCAAATAATTCAGGGATCTGATGGCGCAGGTAGCGAGCTTATCGTGCACCTACCAGGGCGTCAACTGCTTGGACTCTGGGTCCGGTGGCAGGGTGCTCACATGTTGCGGTCTCTGGGACCGGTCATGAGAGGCTGTTATGACCAGAGAGTCAGCCTGAGAATGCTGAGTCAAGTACTGATCTTCTCTTGGAGCCTTGTACAAGCGGTCAGCTTTCTTCGGCATCGCCGGGAGTGAATGTGGACGCTTCCACGCTGCCTTGGTGACGTCCACGAAAGTGTCTACCAAGGGTGGCACCACCACAGGCTTAGGGTTCTTCTGCCGAAGATACTTCACAAGGCGTAGCCTTTCCGGGTCTAACTCTTCCGCATCCCATCCCATGTTCTCTTGGATGTGCCTCATAATAGCAGAGGACGAAGGGTCATCCGGAGGAGACTTTGGCATCTCACGTGGGTCCGGAGAAGGGATGGAGAGGGGAGATGGGGATCTGGATGTAGAAAACTCTGATCCCGTGTCCTCCGTCGAAGGCAAATGGTGGCGTCTTCTGGGTCTCGAGACTGGGTGACCTAGAAGAGGATCTGGACGGAGGTCTCCTTTTATCGAGTCTTCCCCTTGGAGGGGTCCTGGGCTCCCTGGGAGGAGGTAACCGGCCTGCAGACCCAGATGGAGACGGGGGCGCAGGAACCGGAGGAGCAACGGTGTAGGAGGAGGAGGAAGCGGAGGTGGAGTGGGGACCATGTCTTTTGATGGTATCCCACCAGTAAGTGAAACTCCTTCACCTCTGAAAGGAAAGGCCCGGCGACTGCTCCACAGGGGCTCGGGTTGCGAGCGAGGTTCCTGAGAGTCTCAACAGGACAGGATCGCCCGCTGGTCCTCAGGCTGGGTTAACTCCTCCCTCCATGATGGTCTCCTGACCGCCGCCGGTCGGCGCGCCTGGGTCCTCTTCTCAATAGGAGCGGGCGAACCCTACCAAGGTCCGTGATGGGTAGGCCTGGCTGACGACGGTCTTCTGACAGACAACGGCTCTGGGGACCTGTGGCGGGAGGCCGACGTCAGACGGACCGGCGTCGGGTCCTCCGGCCTCTTGAGTGAGGTGAGCTCCTTGGTTTTGCGAGGAGGCAAGGAAGCAGACATGACGTCTGGTTCAGAATGGCGGGAACCCGACTTGTGGTGATGGTGGCGATCCCCCGACTTAGCCAGGGCCTTGGAGGATGAGGAAGGCCTGGAAGTCTTGGCCTGAGAATAGGAAGATTTTCTCACAGCAGCGGGAGGCTGAGAGCTGGCCGGGAAGGAGAGCGGTGGACCTGGAGCCGGAACTCTCATGAGTCGGAGGCCCTAGAGAGGATCTGGAAGAGGCCTTCTCTCTGTGCTTCTCAGCATGCTGCAGACCTTCTGCAAAGAATCCCTTGCAGACCACCGGACTTGAGTTGCTCCTCTAGCAAGAACGCCTGTAGGGCCTTCTGGCGACGGATCCGGGTTCTGCTGTTAAAACCCTGGAAAAAAGGCAGGACCGTGTCGTGGTCTGAGCCTAGGCACCGGACACAGGCAGAGTGCGGATCATAAAGGGATCTGCTTCCACAAGGTGCACTTCGGGAGTGACCGGAGGTGGGAGGACATCAGAGAAAAAACTGAACTCTGAGAACAAATTTCTGTGAGAAAGCTTGTAACCACGCTGCCGCTAGAACCGAACCGAAGAGTCGAGACATGCAAGTCGACGGCGGAAAGAATTGGGAATGGCGTGGACCGCCCTTATGTACTACGCCTGACGCCGGAGGCAGGACCGACATCGAAGTGATCTCACTGAAGATAGCTAGCTAGAATTTTTCGTGGGGTCCTGACGCCTGCGCTTCCAGTCCTAATGGTGTAACCTGCTGCAAGAGCTTGTCTTGAAGTAAGATCTCGAAGCGCAGGAACCTCCTGTGCGCTTGAGCCACAGGGATATGCAGGTAGGCGTCCTGCATGTCTAGGGACGCTAAGAAGGCGTCCTGCCTTAGCATGGGAATAAGACCCTGAAGGGTCACCATGCAAAATAGTTTGTAGGCGACCGATGTATTTAGGTCGCTGAGGTCCAAGATTGGACGGAGGTCCCCCGGTTTCTTTGGAACCAGAAAGAAGTGGGAATAGTATCCGGATCCTATCTGGTTCTCTGGAACATACTCCACCGCTCCCTTCTGCAGGAGCGTATTTCTTGCCTGATAAGCAATTTGTGCTGACCCCAGTAACGGGAGAGCAAAGGAGGCCTCGAGGGTGGCTTGTCTGGAATTCTATAAAGTGGCCTCTTTGACCAACTGAAGGACCCACCTGTCTATGGTTATGGACTGCCACCCTGGCAAGTAGTTCATGAATCGACCCCGACCTTGATGTCCCGTTGATCCTGAGGGGCGGGGCGGGAAGAAGTCATGCTGCGGCGGTGGAGGGGCCCCCGGGCTGAGCCGGCTTAGCTGGGCGCTGACTTCAGCCCGCGGGCAACTTTCCCTGGGCTCTGGGAGAAACGGAGCTCCTCTGTTGTGGTCCGGTGCGGGACTGCTGTCTCTGCGTCCGGCCACAAAAACGGTTTTGGTTCCTACGAAAGGAACTAAGCCTGGGCCGGTACATTGCCTGGACCGACCTCACCGCCTTCCCGGCCTCTTGGAGTTTGGTGAAGACCTTCTCGAGGATTCACCAAAAGAACTTCTCAGTCAAAGAGGCATCCAGGATGTTCTTCTGGACGTCGGGGTGAATCTGGACACCAGGAACCATGAGTGTCTCGGAGGCGCTCGCCCAAGCTGCCACTCTGGCCGAGGAGTCCGCGGAATCGTGACGCTGCTCGCAGCACCGGGTTCCCACGGCCAGAACCCGTGACGGAGGAGTTGCAACATCTCCTTCTGCCCACCATCTGGCAATTTCTCCGCCAGGACCAGTCACTGCTCCCACAAGGCATTTTGGAACTGTACCATGTGGGTTAAGTAGTTCAGGGATCCGATGGCGCAAGTAGCGGAAGCATACGTGCGCCTGCCCATAGCGTCCAGCTGTTTGGACTCCAGGTCCGGTGGCAGGGTGCTCAAATGTTGCGGTCTCTGGGACCGGTCATGAGAGGCTGTGATGACCAGAGAGTCGGCCAGAGGATGTGAAGCCAGATACTGGTCCTCCCAAGGGGCCTTGTACAGGCGGTCAGCATTCTTAGGCATCGCCGGGAGCGAGTGTGGACGCTTCCACGCTGCCTTGGTGACGTCCACGAAAGTGTCCACCAAGGGAGGTACCACCACAGGCTTAGGATCTTTCTGCGAAGATACCTGGCGGTAGTCTCTCGGGTCCTAATTCTTTCGCATCCCAGCCCATGTACTCTTGGATATACCTCATGATTTCTGAGAGCGATGGGTCATCGGAGGAGATCTAGGAAGTTCATGTGGGTCCGGAGAAGGGATGTGGATCGAGAGGGATCTGGATCCTTCAAGAATTCCGATCCTGTGTCCTCCGAAGGCAAATGGCGGCGTCTTCTGGGTCTCTTGGGTTGGGTGACCCTGAAGAAGATCTGGACAGAGGTCTCCTTTTGTCTATTCTCCCCTAGGAGGATCCGCGGCTCCTGGGAAGGCACTCGCCTGCTGCCCCGACGGAGTAGGGGCGCAGGGGCCAGTGGGGTCGCAGGAGGAGGAAGAGAAGGAGGGATGGGAACCACATCCCTTTTTATGGTGTCCCACCAGTAAGTGAACAACTCCTTGACCTCGGATATGGAGAGGCCCGACGACGGACCGGGCGCCGATGGCCGGTCGTCTGGTTCCGGCGTCGGCTCCCCAGAGGTCTCAGGTTCTGGAGAGGGCTCCCTGGGGGGTGCGACAGGACCGGGTTCGCCCGTCTGGTCCTCGGGCTGGGTCAGCTCCTCCTCCGTAATCGTCTCCTGACCGATGTCGCTGGGAGGCGTCGGGGTCCTCTTCTCAATGGGTACGGACACGGACGTCGGTTCCCCGGACGACGACCGAGAAGACGTAGGCCTGACCGGTGATGGGCGTCTGGCGGTCGACGGTTCCTGGGACCTATGGTGTAGGGCCGGCAGACGGGCCGGCGCCGGGTCCGACGACTTCAAGGAGGTAAGCTCTTTGGTCTTCCTCTGGGGAGGAGGAGGCAAAGAGGCAGACCTGACAGTGGGTTGGGAATGGCGGAACCAGACTTATGGTGGTGATGACAGTCCCCAACCTAGCAAGGACCTTAGAAGAGGAAGATGAGGAAAGGCCTGGAGGTCTTGGCCTGTGAGACAGAAGAGGAGCCTGAAGGGGTCTTCACTGTTGCGGAGGAGGCTGAGAATGGGCCGGGAAGGACAGCGGTCAGACCGGAGCCGAAGCTATGGGAGTCAGGGCCTAGACGGGACTTAGATCTAACTCTCCTGTGCTTCTCGGGTGTCTCAGGGCTTCTCTGAGATTCCCCTTGGAGGCTGCGTCCATGGCCCTGATTTTTTCTTCGAGCAGGAACGCCTGCAGAGCGTTCTGGCGACGGATCCGGGTCCGGCTGTTGAACCCCTGGCAGAAAATACAGGACCGGGTGTCGTGGTCTGGGCCTAGGCACCGGACGCAGGCCGAATGCGGATCCTTGAACGGGATTTGCTTCCCACAGGCGCACTTCGAGGGATGGCCTTCAACGGAGGTTGGAGAGGATATCAGACAGCAACTGAGCCGAAAAAATTAACTTTTTCCCTGAAGGAAGAACTTGACCATGTGTCGCGGCGCTAGAAAGCGATCCAAGGGTTGAGACATGCAAGTCGACGGAAAATACAGGTTACTCACCTGTAACAGGAGTTCTAGGAATGGTATATGTTGTTCATCCACACTCATTGGCAGTATCCTTGCCGCTTTAAATCTTGCGGAAGGTCTTCAACTTGCTCCTCCCACCCACCAGGTGGTATAACTCGGCTCGCCAATGGCCCCAGATCTGGCCTCGGTGAAGCTCAGGTTGAGCGTCGAGCCGGGGAGATCGGTGGAGTGCGTGGATGAACAACATATACCATTCCTTTAGAACTCCTGTTACAGGTGAGTAACCTGTATTTCTAGGACATGGATATGTTGTTCATCCACACTCATTGGCAGACTCTAGCAGTTCTCCGGGAGGAGGGGCAAGACGCACACCCCATATACTTACTTGGGAAAGAGAGACTGGAGAACCGAGGCCCCAAAACCAGCATCCCGGTGACTCAAGGTCGATGGTAGTGGGTAATGAAGGTGTTTGCTGACTTCAGGTAGCAGCCCTGCAGATTTCCTGGATAGGGGCGTCCCTGGAAGCAACCACCGCTGCAGCAATGTGGCGGTAGAATGAGCTCTTATCCCTCTGGGAGGCTCCATGCCCGCTAACTTATAGTGAGATCTATGCAGGAGGTTACCCACCTGCTCGTCCGCTTGGCTGCAGGTCTGCCAGATGCGGCTTCAGCGTAGGTGACAAACAGCTGGCGAACCTCTCCCAATTTCAGCCGTAACTCCTTATAATAAGCGGCGCCTTCTAGGATCAGAGTATGGAGCCTATATTAGACCTCCGGTGTGATTGGGGTAGAACACCGGCAGAGTCAACACCTGGTTAAGGTAACCCCGACACCACCTTCGGGAAGGAATTTCGGGTGGGGGCGCAGGACAACCTTGTCCCTGTGGAAGACCAGGTAAGGAGACTGGATGGGCGCGGAGCTCTCTCCATCTCTGGCTGACGTGATAGCCACCAAGAAGGCGGTCTTCCACGACAGGTGAGAGAGCACACCTGTGCATAGGTTCGAATAGGCTTGCCCATGAGCTTTGCCAGTACCAGCAGTAGATCCCACGGAGGTGGGGGTTCCCGCACTGGAGGAAATGTGATCAAGGCCTTTGAAAAAGCAAGACCACCTTCTCCTGCGCCACCTCGACTGCTTCCCGGCCCGCGCCCGGTAGCAGAGATACCAGGTGCACCCTTGGGTCAGTCGACCTAAGCCCTTGACTAGAAAGGGACCATAAAGAGTCCAAGATGCTTGCCAAGGAACAGGAGGAAGGGTCCAGCCTTGCCTGACACCAAATGGAAAACCTTTTCCATTTGAAGGCATAACATTTTCTGGTCGACTTCCTTACGGGACGCCTCAACTACATTGAGGACCTCGTCGGAAAGACCCAAAGCCTGGAACTCTGGCCGCCAGGAACCAGGCCGTCAGGTGCAGGGATTGAAGGTCCGGATGGAACACCTTCCTGATTGACTGAGAGCAGGTCCGGGCGAGCTGGAAGCTGCCGTGAGGTCCTGGAGCTGAGACTGAGGAGATCTGGGTACCAGAACTGAGAGCCAGTCTGGGGCTATCAGAATCACCTGCGCCTTTCCCTCCTCGCCTTGAGAAGCACCTTGTGGATCCAAGGGAAATGGAAAAGGCGTAAAGAACCCGGGGTCCATTGCCTCGAAGGCATCCCCTGCGCGAGCCCTGCTGAGGCGGAGCATGGAACAGACTCAACCCGGTTCTCCGTGGAGGCAAACAGGTCCACCTGAGGTGTGCCCCAAAGGGAGAACAGATGCTGTACTACCGCGCAGGAGAGACCACTCGTGGGATGCAGCCCCTATCCGGCTCAGGGCATCGGCCAGGGTGTTGGAGGCTCCTGCCACGTGAATGGCTGAGAGATCCGCCTCCAGGCTGCACAGTGACCAAATGCGGAGAGCTTCCTTGCATAGAAGCATGGGCGCGTCCCGCCCTGGCGGTTTAGATAGTACATGGTCGTGGTATTGTCCGTCTGGACTCGGACCACTTGACCCGGAGGAGCGGAGCAAAGGCGGTGAGAGCTAGGCGGACGCTCGAGCTCCAACAGGTTGATGGCATCGGGACTCCAGCGGGGACCAGGGCCATGAGCCAGTGTTCCCCAGATGGGCACCCCAACCCATCAGAGAGGCATCGTTCAACAGAGACCATCGGCTGAGGAGACACGAGCAGGGATGCCCTCCTGCAATTGATCTGGAGCGGTCCACCACTGGAAGCATTCCACATCTCCTGTGTCACCGACAAAGCTGGTCAAGGGATCGCAGCGTTGTGACCACTGGCTGGCCAGTCCCCACTGAAGGGGACGCATGTTCCAGCGGCCCCAACGGACCACGCTGGTACAGGCCGCCATGAGACCCAGGAGGCGCAGGAAGTCCCGGGCAGGCGCAATTGCCCAACCAGAAATGATCGGGCAAGGAGGAAGAAACCTCGGCCCTGTCCGCGGGGGAGCAGCTCTGGCTCGAAGAGAGTCGAGCTCGCCCGATGAATAAAATCCCTGCTTGGCTCGAGTTCGACTTGGCCTCGTTGACAAGGAGGCCCAGTTGAGAGCAGACCTGGAGGGCCAGATCTCTGGACCACTCCGCCTCCTTCCTGGAGGGAGCTGCTATCAGCCAGTCGTCCAGGAAGGGTACACGGACCCCTCGGCGCCGCAGGAATGCTGTCACCACTGCCATGCATTTGGTGAAGACCCTGGGAGCTGGAGACAAGCCGAAGGGCATGGCTTGGAACTCGAAGAGAGATCCTTCCGCTCGGAAGCGAAGGAATCTCTGGTGAGACGAGACGGATGGGGCGTGAAAGCGCGTCCTGCAAGTCCAGAAACCAGAACCACGCCGCGCTCCAGGATGGTATTATCTGAGCCAGAGTGACCATCCTGAAGGTTCGAGACCTTAGGAACTTGTTTAGAGTCGTGTAGAGTCGAGAATAGGCGGTCAACCCCGTCAGACGGAACCAGGAAGTACCTGGACACAAACCCTGGGTCTGAAGGAGGGTCCACCACCTCTTACCACCTCCTTCTGGAGAGGAGGTGATGTCGGCTCGACGAGCCGCCAGTGAGAAGCTGGGGATCCGAAGCCCCCAGTGACGGCTCTCTGAAGGAGTGGTGCCTGCTCAATTCCAGAGGCAGGCCTCTTCCCACCACCTCAAGACCCACTGTCCGTGGTAACAGCGGACCAGAGGCGGAAGTAAAGCCGGAGCCGGCCCCACAGGGACATAGAGTGGGTAGGCGAGGGATGGGGGGACACCCTCAGCCGTCACTGGGCAGGCTGGAGGAGGGACCGGCCGAGGGACCTCCTGGGCCTTCCTCCCTGCCTCCTGTTAGAGGAAGCCGGCGGCTTGGGTTTGGGATGCCAAGGCGAGCCTGCTGGCCCTGGCCGTACTGGGCCAGGCGCCAGGGGCACCAGAAGCGAAAAGGAGCTTAGGCTGTGGTTTTGCGGCCTTTGTCCTTCTGAGCGGAAGAACGAGTCAAGGTGGCATTGGACTTCTGATCCTCTGCAGGTGACCTTCCACCCCAGGGCGAAGAAGTCCGTCCCTAAAGGGAACATCCTCGCCAACTTGTGCTGGGTATCCGGAGCAGGTGGATCATCAGCCAAACCCGCCCGGCACACTAGCCACTGCGGCCGCCACCGATCTGGCACATGAGTCCTACATCCAAAAAGCAGGCTGGAGCTGCTGTTTGGCCACTGCCCTGCCCTGGTCCCGCACCTGTTAACCGTAGTCTGCAGATCGGCGGAAGATGAGGATGACCTCATCCAGGAGCCCAACAGGGCATGAGAAAAATGTGCCATGAGGACGGCGAACTGGCCTGGCGAAGACTTGAGAGAGGACATGGCATGAGACTTTTAGCCCGACATAGTCCAATTTCTTGGACTCCTTGTCAGGAGGTTTGTCCACATCCTGGCGTTGCCGCGGTAGCGGAACAGCTGTCGGTAACCAACCCTCAGCAGAGGGTGTTCCCAAAACTGACAAGGAACGGTGGGACCGTGATACTTCCTGGCCATCCTGGCGGGCGCAGGGGCAGGAAGCAGGGGGCTGCCAAAGTTCCAGTGCTGGACCCACTATGGCCTCGGCCACCGGAAAGGCCTCCGTCCGGAGAATCCCTCGGTCCAGAATCTCCTTGAGGGGATACCTGGCCCGCTTGGAAAGCAGGTTCGAGCTCCATCCCGGTAGACTCCGAGATGAGCCAAGCAGTCCTAGGAAGGATGACGGCTATCGTCCATTGGCTGACCTCCCTGAAGACTCCAAGTCCAGTCGCTTGGAGAAGGAGGAATCATCTTCGGACTCGGGAAGATCCTCAAGAGCTGCCTCTGGCCTGAGCCACCCTTCACCTGCCGAGGTAGTCGGGAGTGAGGGTAACCGACAGCCGATGGGTAAACCCTTAGCCGACCGAGAATCATTGGTGGAGCCCCAGTGGTGGCTGTGGGCGGAGGTTCCACATAATCGATCGGAGCAGCTGGTTTTGGCCGAACAACGGCCTGGGTATAGAGCTCTCGGGCAAGTCGGGGGTTGTGTCGGCGTTCGGTGACAGCCCTTAATGGCGGGGAAGGCGCGGTCGGCTTATTCCAGCCAGGAGGAGCTGTTGCAACATAAGGTCTCGTACCGTCCGGCGTAATTCGCGAAGCCTCCCTCATCCGAGAGGAGGGCCGAGGGCCCAGGCGGCGGCTTTGTAGCTACATGATGCGGGGCAGACAGCTATAATGGTGGAGCGGCTGGACCCATGAGGTCGAACCGGGACCGAGAGTCCCAGAATTTCGGGGTCGGTGCAGGGAGGTGTCGGCCGGAACCGACACTCCCGCCGGCTGGAAGGTCCATCCGAGCTCCGGAACCGGAGGCACAAGCGGAAGCCCACGGGATCCTCAACTCCTCCCGGGAGAACGGGGAATCTCGACTGCTAAAGGCGACAACCGTCCAATGGGTCGAGAAAAATCGACTAAATCAGTGGGAGTCTCGGTCAACTGACCTGGCGGGGGACACCGTGAGGCCAGTGGCGGCAGGACCAGTCGAGCCAAAGCCGACGAATCACGGCCGGAGGAGGACTTCCGCTCCCAAGGCGTCGGCGGAGGGACTTACTGCTGTCCACTTTTGGACGAGAAAAGGTCCACAGGCACCAGACCTTCTCCTTTAGTGGAGAGGACAGACAAAACTCATAAAGGAAGCAGTGTAGGAGAACCCAGAAAGCCGGATAAATGCCCGGCCGAGGAAAATCCCTTGCCGCCTCCTCGAGGAGACCATCGCTAAAACTGATCCATGAACCCTTGCCCGTAACGGGCCTCATGGACTTCACGGGAAACGCTTCTCGGGAGCCCAGTTGCAACCAGACCCAGTCTTGAGGCGTGGGAGAAGATGAGCACAGATGTGAGCCTGCGGGTGGTGCTCAAGGCCTAACAATGAACCCACGTGGAGTGTGGATCCGTCGAGACATCTTCTGCCGCATGGGCATCTCCGAAATCAGGTCGATTTATCCAGCGCGGCCCCCGAGGATGAACTGAAGTCTTTACAAAATATTGTTTTTTAAATCCGCAAGCGGAGAAATAAGGAACCAGTCCAAGCCCGAGAGCGTTAAGAGGAACCTGAGCTCAAGCGGTAAGAAGATCTAATCATAGGGCGGACCGAGTTATACCACAGGTGGGTGGGAGGAGCAAGCTTGAAGACCTTCCGGCCAGATTTAAAGCGGCAGGATACTGCCAATGGTGTGGATAATATCATGTCCTAGAAAGAAAGTACAGTTAAAGAACTTACCGTAACAGCAGATCTAGAACAGCTCTTGCAGCGGTTACACCATTAGGACTGAAGCGACGGCGTCAGGACCCAGAAAAATTCTAGCTAGCTATTTTCAGCGGGGCACGCCCCGTCGTCCCGCCTCCACGTCAGCGTGGTACATAGGGAATTGGTCCCGCCCGAGTTCACCCGCCGGGAACTTCCGGCCACAGGCTGACGCCGAAATGGAACGAGGATCCACCGTCAAGGAAAAATCCTGATGGTGAGAGCCTAAGACATGCCTCCTCAAGGGGAAGGTGGGTGGGAGGTACCTGCTGCAGAGCTGTTCTAGAATCTACTGTACAGTGAGTTACGTACTCTACTATCTTACCGAGACACAGCTCTTGCAACAGGTTACCAGTAGGACTGATTTCACAAAATGCTTGCTGCCAACATTCGGGAGGAGAAAACTAGAATTACATTAGGTCTAAATCTAGGACAGAGGCCCTATGCTTACCGCCAGGCGAACCGACTCACCGAGCGTCCAGGCTAATGTCTGATAAATGTATGCAGAGCTCCAAGTAGCTGCAGCACATATGGCGAAAGTGAAACGTTTGAATTACCGCAAAATGGTACACCTAATGGAACGACCCGGACCCATTCCCCAGGAGGGGCTTTGTTGATATCATAACAGTATAAAATACACTGAACAAACCAGCAGACAGGGACTGTTTGGATACTGGTTGGCCATCTCCTTTCGAAAAGGAAACGAAAAGTTGCTCTGAACTACAAAGTTGTTTAGTTCTGTTGAGCTAATACCTCAAGCAGCGAGAAGATGCAGGGTGTGAACAGTGCTCTCCTCTATTAATAAGTCAGAAGTAGACCGGCAGTTAATATCTGATTGAGTGAGTGTAGAAACCACCTTAGGCAAAATTTAGGATTAGTCTCAGGATACTCTGTCCGGTGAAAAGAAATAAGGCTCTTTGCACATGAGGCGTGAGCTCAAAACTCTTCTCGCAAAGTAGCAACCAAAAACAGCATTTTTCCACGACGAAAGCACCTACGCAATCGTGGCAGGTTGAAGGCGTGGTTGTTCAGGACAAGCAAATCCATGGGCACTGGGTCATAATGGGTGGCCTAGATCTAACACCCTCAAAAATTCCCAGGAGTCTAATTGTGCCACTGTCGTGTCACGGGGGTGAGCAGAGATAACAAGATGATGAGGAGTAAACTAGGCCCGAGCGGAAGGGAGGCAGGTGGTCAACACCACTCTCACGAGCAACCTAAGGAAAAAAATCGCATGCTCGCGACCATAAACAAAAGAGCCATTTCATGGTGTCGTCGCATCGTTACGACTTTCTGGCTACAGAAAAACTCCGCAACCTCTTACAGACCCGACGCCAAAGATGGCTATGTCTCTAGGAGCATGCATACAGGTTCAGTGAAACCAAGTCGGGTGACCAGTGAACCTCCCTCCTGGACAAGAGATGGGAGCTGAGCGGCAGGAGGCGGAGGATCGAGATAGTTGAATCAATAGGGAACCACTGTCTGGGCCAAGGATCATGGTTGAGTACTCCCTCTTGATTGAGAGAGACTCTGGATCAGCAGGGAAGGGAGGGAGGAGAGGAATCTGTCCACCAGGAGAAGGACAGGTCTCGCCAAACACCAGCCCTGGATCTAGCGAGCAAAAATTAGGCGGTTCGCGTTGGATGAGGATGCGAACAAGTCCATCTGGGTTCCCATCGAAGAAACAATCCTCTTACCTCTTGAAAGTTCCCACTGCGTGGACTCCGGCCTGGGAGAGCTCAGGCTATCTGCAATCGTGGTATCACCCGGGAACATGTACTGTGATCAGATCGCGCCGTATGGGATTACCCAATCACACCCTCATAGCCTCCTGCAGGGGAAGAGTGTGCGCCTCCTTGTTGTTGAGGGTATACATCACGCGTGTTGTCTCATCACAAACGGGAAGTACTCGTGCGGGATTTCAACTGAAGGCCTGCAGGGCATAAAGGTTACCCTCATCTCTGGGACATTGATATGGAGATGAGCCTCAGAGGTCCACGTACCTAGGACTTCACCCGTCAGTGTGCTCCCACCCTGAGGCGTCTGTGGTGAGATTACCTCGGGGATGGCGCTATAAGCGGAGCGCCGTGGAGGTGCCCTGGGTCTAGCCACCACTGCCAGTCTCGAATCACGGTGTTCAATGATTCTGGCGGATGCTGCATGTGGTCTTGCCTTTGATCCTACCTTGAGCATCCACTGGAGTTACCGCATGTGGCAGAAAGGGACGGTAGGTGGCCACAGCCATGTGTCGAACAGCGAAGGACCGACCTAACGAGACGGTCTTGTTGACGAAACTCCTGATGAGGGATCTAATGCGCTCAGCTCTGTCATCTGGAAAAATGTCTTCCTGAATGGTGTCCAGTACTAAGCCTATAAATTGCAGCTAAAGCGGTACAGGAGGACTACTCATGGTTGGTTAGGATACAGAGATCCAACAGGTCCTGGGTGCTCTGGATCGCTCGCGCCTCTCTCTGGAGGTGGCCATGAGAAATAATCGTCAGTGCAGGGAACACATAATGGCGTCTCATAGAGACACTGCCAGAACTACCATGCATTTGGTAAAGACCTGGGTGCGGATGACAATGCAGATGGAAGAGACTCAGAACTGAAGGTGGTCGGCAAACTGAGCAGGAACCTCTTGTGCGCCTGAGCTATAGGGATGTATGGTATCGTCCTGCATCTGAACACGCTAAGAAAGCGTCTTGCTTCAACATAGAATGAGACCGGAGTCACCACGGAATCTCTTGTAGGCGACCGACCGTTGAGGTCAGAATCGGAGGAGGTCCCTGTCTTCTTTGGACAGGAAGAAATGAGAATAGTATCCTTGTCCTCTCTGGTTCTCCGGGGCCTACTCTATAACTCCCTTTTCCAAGAACACAGTATTTCTTGACAGATCAATGACTTGTGCTGACCGGGTACCAGGAGAGCAAGGCCTTGAGGTGGCTTTCTGCAATTCATAAGTGGCTCTTCGACCAACTGAAGAACCCACCTGTTGGTGGTTATAGCCTGCCATCCCGGCAGGAAGTTACAATCCGACCCGACCATGATTCCAGTCTGGGGTGGAGCGGAAAGGTCAGGCTGCGGCTGGGGACCACTGGCTGGACGACTGCAAATCGCTGGCTCGCTCTGGAGTCGTTTCCCCTGAACTCTACAGCCGGGCCCCTCTGTTGTGGGCGGGGCGGGACCGTTGCCTCTGCGTCAGTCCGGATCGACTGGTTCCTGAAGGAACTAAGCTTGGGTCAATACATAGCCTGCAGACCTCACACACTCTTGGAGTTTGGTATATCTTGCTTCTCGAGGGCTTGCAAACAATACTACTCCCTCGAATGAAGTCCATGATATTCTTCTGGAGCGTCCGGGGTACTTTCGGAGGCATAACCAAGAGTGTCTCGGATACATACAAAGCTGCTACTCGAGCCGAGTCACCCAGGTATATACGACTCATTAGCCAGGATTTATATCGAACCGAGAAGGCTGGAAAGCATCTCCTCCTCCTGCTCACCTTCCGGCGTTTCTTTGGAACTGCACCATGTGGAGTCAAGTAATTCAGGGATCTGATGGCACAGGTAGCGGGCTTATGAGTGCACCTACCCTAGCGACCAGCTGTTTGGACTCTGGATCAGGTGGCAGGTGCTCAGATGTTGTAATCTCTGGGACGGTCATGCGAACTATTACTTGACCAGGGAGTCGGCCTGAGGATGCCGAGTCAAGTACTGTGGAATGCCTGGGAGCCTTGTACAGCGATCCCAGCTTTCTTCCAGGATCATGGGGCGGAATGACACTTCCACGCTGCCGTAGTGGCGTCCAGTGTCTACCAAGGGTGGCACCACCACACAGGTCATGCCAAAAAGATACTTCAGGCGTAGCCTTCGGAGTCTAGCTCTTCCATCCCATCCATGTTCTCTTGGATGTGTCTCATAATATCCGAGCGAAGGGTCATCGGGCTTTGGCATCTTCATGGATCAGGAGAAGGGATGGAGAGAGGAGATGGGATCTGGATGTTGAGAACTCTGATCCCATGTCCTCCGTCAAAAGCGATAAGTAGGCATCTCTGGGTCTCTGGAACAAGTGACTGGAAGAGGATTTGAACGGGGTCTCCGTTTGTCTGGTCTCCCCCTGGGGTGTTCTGTGCTCCCGAGGAGGAGGTAGTCGGCTACCGACCTCGATGGAGGAGGAGGCGGGAACTGGAGGAATGGGGTGAGTGGGAGAAGGGGAGGAAGAGGAGGTGGAGTGGGAACCATGTCCTTCTTTATGGTGTCCCAGTAAAGTGAACAGCTCCTTCACTTCTACCATGGAAGGCCGATGACAGTCCAGGCACTGGTGGGCGGTCGTCGGGTCGCGTCAGCTCAGGGGCTTGGGCGTCGCGAGGGTTCCCTGGGCGTCTCGACAGGACCGAAACCAGATCAGGTCTCCGGGGGTCAATTCTCCTGGGTGATGGTCTCCTGACCAGCGTCGAGTTCTCTTCTCAATAGGCCGGACGCGGTCCCCCTACGGCGTCGATGATGGAATAAACCTGGCTGGCGGCGGTAGTCTGGCGGCGGCGGCTCGAGGATCTGTGGCAAGAGGACGGCGACAGGCGCACGGCGTCGGGTCTCGGCCTCTTGATGGCTCATAGTCTGCGAGGAGGCAAGGAAGCCGACCTGGCGTCGGGTTCAGAAAGGCGGAAATACAGGTTACTCACCTGTAACAGGAGTTCTAGAATGGTATATGTTGTTCATCCACACTCATTGGCGGTATCCTTGCTTTAAATCTTGCGGAAGGTCTTCAAACTTACTCCTCACCACCGGGTGGTATAACTCGACCGCCCAGCAACAGATCTGGCCCGCTGGAAGCTCAGGTTGTAGTCGAGCCGGGAGGCCGGGTGGGTGCGTGTGGATGAACAACATATACCATTCCTGAACTCCCTGTACAAATATAACTCTATTCTAGGACATAGATGTTGTTCATCCACTCGACGACTCCTAGCAGTTCTCAGGAGGAGGAGCAAGCCTTTTATATGCTTACTTGGGAAAGAGACTGAGCACAGGCCCCAAAACCAGCATCGGCGTGACTCAAGGTCGATGTAGTAGTGGGTAATGAAGGTGTTTGCTGACTTCAGGTAGCAGCCTGTGAATTTCCTGGATAGGGCATCCTGGGAAGCAGCCACGTTGCAGCAGTATGGCGGGTGGGAATGAGCTCTTGGCCATCCCTCTGGGAGCTCCATGCCCGCCCAACACCGAGATCTATGCAGGAGGTTGCCACATGCACATAGTCAACAGCTGCAGGTCTGCCAGATGCGACTTCAGCGTGGTGACAAACAATGGCGAACCTCTCCCAATTTCAGCGTCGCTCCCTTATAATAAGGACGCCCTTCTAGGGTCCAGAGTATGGGCCTAATGACCTCGGTGTGATTGAGGTAGAACACCCGGCAGAGTCAACACCTGGTTAGGTGAAACTCCGACACCACCTTGGAGAATTTGGGTGGGCAGGACCTTTCTGTCCCTGTGGAAGACCAGGTAAAGAGACTGCGATGGAAGAGCCTGGAGCTCTCCATCCTTCTGGCTGACGTGATAGCCACCAAGAAGGCGGTCTTCCACGACAGGTGAGAGAGAGCACACTGCAATGCGCAGAGTTCGAATGGCTTGCCCATGAGCTGCCAGTACCAGCAGTGAATCACCGGAGGTGGGGTTCCCACTGGAGGAAATGTGATCAAGACCTTTGAAAAAGCGTAGACCGCAACCTACTCCTCGCCACCGAACTGCTTGACCCGGCGCCCAGTGGCTGAGATAGCACGAAGGTGCACCAACAAATTAAATCGACCCTATTCCCTTGACAGAAAGGGACCATAAATGGTCAAGATGCTTGCCAAGGAACAGGAGGTCCAAGCCCTTGCCCTGACACCAAATGGAAAACCTTTTTCCATTTGAGCGCATAACATTTTTCTGGTCGACTCACTTACGCAGACCTCAACTACATTGAGGACCTCGTCCGAAGAACGGCCAGAAGCCTGGAACTCCTAGCCGCTCCAGGAACCAGGCCGTCAGGTGCAGGGATTGAAGGTCCGGATGGAGACACCTTCACACTGATTGACTGAGAAACAGGTCCGGGGCGAGCTGGAAGCTGCCCATGAGGTCCTGGAGCTGAGACTGAGGAGATCTGGGTACCAGAACTGGCGAGGCCAGTCTGGGGCTATCAGAATCACTAGCCTTGTCCTCCTCGCCTTGAGAGCACCTTGTGGATCAAGGGGGAGGCGGGGGAAAAGGCGTAAAAACCAGGGGTCCATTGCCGCGAAAGGCATCCCCCCTGCAGCGAGCCCTGCAGAGGCGGGCATGAAACAGACTCAGCTTCGCGTTCTCCATAACAAGGGGCTAAACAGGTCCACCTGGGTGTTGCCCAAAGGGAGGACAGATGCTGTACTACCTCCGGCAGGAGAGACCACTACGTGGGATGCAGCCCCTATCCGGCTCAGGGCATCGGCCAGGGTGTTGAGGCTCCTGCCACGTGAATGGCTGGGAGATCCGCCTCCAGGCTGCGCCACAGTGACCAAATCTGGAGGCTTCCTTGCATAGAAGCATGGAGGCGCGTCCGCCCTGGCGGTTTAGATGAATACATAGTCGTGGTATTGTCCGTCTGGTACTCGGACCACTTGACCCCGGAGGAGCGGGCAAAGGCGGTGAGAGCTAGGCGGACCGCTGGGACTCCAACAGGTTGATGTGGCATCGGGACTCCCGCGGGGACCAGAGGCCATGAGCCCGGTGTTCCCCAGATGGGCACCCCAGCCCATCAGAGAGGCAGCCGATCGAGCAGAGGACCCGTCGGCTCGCGGGCGGACGACAGGATGCCCTCACCGCAAATGATCTGAGCGGTCCCACCACTGGAGGCGTTCCACATCTAATGTCCACCGACCTGAAAGCTGGTCAAGGGATCGCAGCGTTGCTTGACCACTGTGTGAGGTCCCACTGAAGGGGCCAGCATGTTCCAGACCCAGCAGTTACGCTGGCACAGGCATGGCCATGAGACCCAGGAGGCGCAGGAGTCGGGCAGGCGCAATGCGCCCAACCAGAAATGGTCAGGGCAAGGAGGAAAAAGAACCTCGGCCCTGTCCGCGGGAGCAGCTCTGGCTCGAAGAGTCGAGCTGCGCCCATGAATAAAATCACCTGCTTCAGCTCGGGTTCCGACTTGCCTCGTTGATAAGGAGGCCCAGTTGAGAAACAGACCTGGAGGCCAGATCTCTGGACCACTCGCCTCCTTCCTGGAGGAGCTGCTATCAGCCAGTCGTCCAGGTAAGGGTACACCCGACCCCTCGGCGCCGCAGGAATGCTGTCACCACTGCCATGCATTTGGTGAAGACCCTGGGAGCTGGAGACAAGCCGAAGGGCATGGCTTGGAACTAGAAGAGAGATCCTTCCGCTCGGGAGCGAAGGAATCTCTGGTGAGGAGCGGAGACGGATAGGGACTGTGAAAAAGCGTCCTCAGAGTCCAGGAGAGCAGAACCACACCCGGCGTTCCAAGGATGGTATTATCTGAGCCAGGTGACCATCCTGAAGGTTCGAGACCTTAGGAACTTGTTTGGGTGGGTACGAGGTCGAGAATGGGCACCAGCCCCGTCGTTCGCGAACCAGGAAGTACCTGGACACAAACCCTGGGTCTGAAGGAGGGTCCACCATCTCTTACCACCTCCTTCTGGAGGAGGAGAGTGATGTCGGCTCGAGGCCGCCAGTGAGGCTGGGGATCCACGAAGCCCGGCGACGGCTCCTGAAGGGTGGTGCCTGCTCGAATTCCAGAGGCAGCCTCTTCCCACCACCTCCAAGACCCACCTGTCCGTGGTAACAGCGGACCAGGCGGAACGGAAGTGCGGAGCAGGTCCCCAGGGACCCGGGAGTAAGGTGGCCGGGGGATGGGGCGACACCCTCAGCCCGTCACTGGGCAGGCTTGGAGGAGGGACCGCCGAGGGACCTCCTGGGCCCTCCTCCCCTGCCTCCTGTTAGAAGGCCGGCGGCTTGGGTTTGGGATGCCAAGGCCGAGCCTGCTGGCCCTGACGTGCTGGGCAGGCGCGGGGGCACAGAAGGACGAAAGGCCTAGAGCTGTGGTTTTGCGGCCTTTGTCCTTCTGGCCGGAAGAGACCGAGGTCAAGGTGTGCATGGACTTCGATCCTCTGCAGGTGACCTTCCACCCCAGGGCGAAGAGGTCAGTCCCCAAAAGGGAACATCCGCCAACTGTGCTGGGTATCCAGTAAAGGTGGATATCCTCAGCCAAGCCACGGCGCCATATAGCCACTCGGCCGCCACCGATCTGGCACATGAGTCCCCTACATCCAAAGCAGTCTGGAGCTGCTGTTTGGCCACTGCCCTGCCCCTGGTCCCGCACCTGCTTAACCGTAGTCTGCAGATCGGCGGGAAGATGAGGATGACCTCATCCAGGAGCCCAACAGGGCATGAGAAAAATGTGCCATGAGACGACCCGAGCCTGATGAAGGCAGCCGAGAAGGACGAGCATGAACTTTTCGCCGACATAGTCCAATTTCTTGGACTCCTTGTCAGGAGGTTTGTCCACATCCCTGGCGTTGCCGGTAGCGCGAAAACGCTGTCGGTAACCAACCCCTCAGCAGAGGGTGTTCCAAACCGGACAAGGAACGGTAGGGACCGCATACTTCCTGGCCATCCTGGCCGGGCGCAGGGCAGGAAGCAGGCGCTGCCAAGTTCCAGTGCCGGACCCACTATGGCCTCAGCCACGGAAAGGCACTCCGTCGAGGATCCCTCGGTCCAGAATCTCCGTGAGGGGATACCTGGCCCGGTTGGAACGGGTTCGAGCTCCATCCCGGTAGACTCGAGATGAGCGAGCAGTCCTAGGAAGACGACGGGCTATCGTCCATTGACTGACCTCCTGAAGACTCCAAGTCCAGTCGCTTGGAGAAGAAGGAGGAATCATCTTCGGACTCGGAAGAGTCCTCGAAGAGCTGCCTCTGGCCTGAGCCACCCTTCACCTGCCGAGGTCGGTCGGGAGTGAGGGGTAACTGACAGCCGATGGGGTAAACCCTTAGCCGACCGAGAATCCTTGGTCGGAGCCCCCAGTGGTGGCTGTGGAGGCGGAGGTTCCACCGGAATCGGTGGAGCAGCTGGTTTGGCGAACAACCGGCCTGGGTAGAAGCTCCTCCGGACAAGTCGGGGTTGTGTCGGCCGTTCGGTGACAGCCATAATGGCGCGAGAAGGCGCGGAGTCGGCTTATTCCCGGCCAGGAGGAGCTGTTGCAACATAAGGTCCTCGTCACGTCCGAGCGTAATTTCGCGAAGCCTCCCTCATCCGAGGAGGAGGGACGAGGGACGCCGGCGACGCGCTTACGCGGTGCGAGACCGAGACCGCCTGACGGTGGGAACGGCTGACGCCAAGAGGTCCGAGACCGAGACCGAGAGTCCCGGAATTTCCGGGTGGGTGCGAGGAGGTGTCGTGGAACCGCACTCCCGCCTCTCCGGAAGGTCCATCCGAGGGCTCGGAACCGGAGGCACAGAGCGAGCCCACAGGATCCTCAACTCTCCCGGGGAACCGAGAGGGAATCTCGGCTGCTAAAGCGACAGCCCGTCCAATGGGTCGAGAAAATCTCGACTTCATCAGTGGGAGTCTCGGTCAACTGACCTGGACAGGGACACCGTGAGCCAGTGGCGAAGCAGCGATGGGCCGAAACCTTGACAGACGGCGGCCGGGGAGAAGGACCTTTCCGCTCCCAAGAGCGTCGCGAGGAGGGACTTACCTTTGTCCCTCTTTTTGGACCGAGGAATAAGGTCCAGCAGGCAGGCAGCCCTTCTCCTTTAGTGGAGAGGGACAGACAAAGCTCCTTAAAGAAGCCGCGTAGGAAGAACCCAGAGAGAGCGGGATAAATGCCGCGTCGAGGAAGATACGTTCACGCCTCTCTCTCGAGGATGCCACCATCCGCCGAGCTGATCCGCCGAGCTACCGCTGCCGGACACCGCCAACCGGCCTCCTTGGACTTCACCGAGGGAACGCTCGACGGCCCAGCTGCAACTGGCAGCACGGCCTTCGAGGACGAGACGAAAGATGAGCACAGGTCGCAAGCCTGGCGGGTCGTGCTCAAGGCCTAGGCAGTAGACACGTGGAGTGTGGATCCGGCCCGAGACATCTTCTGCCCGCATGGGCATCTCCAAACCGGAGTCGATTTGTCCATCGCAGCCGAGGGATCGAAGACTGAAGTCTTTAGCAAATTTTTATTTTAAATCCACAAACGGAGAAATAGGAACCAGTCGCAAACGCAGAGCGTTAAGGAGGGAACCTGAGCTTCCAAGCGGTAAGGAAGATCTGGCGTCATGTAGGAGCCGAGGTTATACCACCCGGGTGGGTGGGAGGAGCAAGCTTGAAGACCTTCCGGCAAGATTTAAAGCGGCAAGGATACTGCCAATGAGTGTGGATGAACAACATATCCATGTCCCTAGAACCGACTTATGGTGATGGTGGCGATCCCCAGACTTGACCAGGGCCCTGGAGGAGAGGAAGGTCTGGCAGTCTTGGCCTGAGAAGAGGATGAAGACTTCTTGACCGCAGCAGGGGGAGGCACAGAGCTGGCCCGGGAAGGGGAGCGGTCGGACCTGGATCCAGAGCTGTGCGAGTCTGAGGCCCTAGTCGGGGACCTGGAAGGGGCCTTCTCCCTATGTTTATCAGCATGCTTGTGGGCCTTTTTCGAAGAGTCACCCTTGGAAGACATGGTCTTAAGCTTTTCTTCCAGCAAAAATGCCTGAAGGGCCTTCTGACGACAGATCCGGGTTCTGCTATTAAACCCCTGGCAAAAGGAGCAGGCCCAGGTGTCGTAGTCTGGGCCTAGGCACCGGACGCAGGTCGAGTGAGGGTCCTTGAAGGGGATCTGCTTCCCACAAGCACACTTCGAGGAGTGACCGGAGGTCGGAGAGGACATCAGAGAAAAACTTGATTGTAGAGAATCGAATTTCCCATAGGAAAGAACTTAACCACGCATCGCGCGCTAGAGACTGAACCGAAGGGTCGAGACATGCAAGTCGACAGCGGGAAAGAACTGGGGAATCGGGCAGGACCGCCCCCTTATGTACTACGCCTGACATCGGAGGTGGGACCGACGTCGGGGGCAGTCCCCGCTGAAGATAGCTAGCTAGAATTTTTCCGTGGGGTCCCGACGCCTGCCGGCTTCAGTCCTAATGGTGTAACCTGCTGCAAGAGCTGTGTCTCGAAGTAAGATCTGGGGAATCTGACGGGACTGCCCCCTTATGTACTACGCCGGAGGCGGGACCGACGTCAGGGGCAGTCCCCGCTGAAGTTAGCTAGCTAGAAGAATTCCGTGGGGTCCCGACGCCTGCCGGCTTCAGTCCTGATGGTGCTACCTGCTGCAAGAGCTGTATCTCGAAGTAAGATCATAGAAACATAGATTTTGACGGCAGATAAGGACCGCTTGGCCCACCCAGTCTGCCCATTTCCCTACATAATGGATAAGCTGCAGATCCTAGTTAACCAGCAGCCTACTTCTTCCTACCCCCCAACCCCTAGAATTGCCTTATGACTGTCCCATGCATGCTTGAATTCCACCACTGTTTTTGACTCCACAACCTCCTCCGGAAGGCCGTTCCATGCATCCACAACCCTCTCTGTGAAAAAATACTTCCTTAAATTACCTCTGAGGCGCCCCCTTCTAGCTTCAAGTTGTGCCCCCTTGTTCCTGCACTCTTTTTTATTTATTTTTTTTAAACATGCTACCCTCTTGGACTTTGTTGATTCCCTTGAGGTACTTGAAAGTTTCTATCATGTCCCCCCCTCCCTCCTTTCCTCGAGGCTATACATATTCAGCTCCCCAAGTCTCTTCATATGTCTTCCGGTGCAGACCCTGCACAATTTTAGTTGCCCTCCTCTGGACAGCCTCCATCCTGTCTATGTGGAGATTGGGTCTCCAGAACTGCACGCAGTACTCCAGATGGGGCCTCACCAACTGTCTGTACAGAGGGATAACTTCCTGTTTTCTACTGGTGATGCCTCTCTCTATGCATCCCAGTATCCCCCCAGCCCTCCTTGCTGCCCTCTCACATTGCTTGCCCACCTTTAGGTCATCTGATATGACTACCCCCAGGTCCCTTTCCATTTTTGTTGTCGTCAGTATCTCACTCCCCATTGTGTACTCTTCCCCTGGGTTTTTGTTTCCCAGGTGCATTACCTTGCACTTAGCATTGAATCTAAGCTGCCATACATTTGACCATTCCTCTAACTTGCCAAGTCCCTTCTCATCCTTTCCACCCCACCTTGTGCATCAACTCTGTTGCAGATCTTTGTGTCATCTGCAAAGAGGCATACTTTTCCTTCCAGTCCCTCTGCAATGTCTTATAAAGACATTGAAGAGGACCGTCTAACACTGAACCCGGTACCCCACTAGTAATCCCCCTTTCTTCAGAGTGGACTCCATTTACTATTACTCTCTGTGTCCTATTCTCCAGCCAATTCTTTACCAGGCTGTCATCTTGGGACCCACTCCTAGGCTGGCTAACCTGTATATTAATCTTTGTGTGGGACTATGTCAAATGCTCTTGCTAAAGTCTAGGTAGGCCATGTCCACAGCCCTCCCTGATCTACTGCTTTGGTCATCCAGTCAAAGAAATCTATCAGATTTGTCTGGCATGACCTTCCCGCTAATGAATCCATGCTGCCTTGGGTCCTGAGCCCTCTGGCCTCTAGATACTCAACTATTCTTTCCTTCAGAGTGATTCCATCATTTCCCCATCACTGAGGTTAAACTAACAGGTCTGTAGTTTTCTGCTTCTGCCTTGCTCCCACTTTGTGAAGGGAATCACATCTGCCCTTCTCCAGTCCTCGGGTACCACCCCATCCTCCCACGATTTGTTAAAGAGGGTAGTCAGTGGTGTCACTAGTTCTACTCTTAGTTCTTTAGAATTCTGGGATGAATCCATCAGGCCCCACTGCTTTGTCCACCTTCAGTTTTAAGAGTTCTTTTTGTCCACGGGGCCGGGCTCTGGCTTGACAAGAGTCGAGCTCTGCCCCGATGAAGCCCATCACCTGAGACAGCATGATTTCCAACTTGGCCAAGCTGAGAGCAGTTTCTGAGAGCCAGATCCCTAGATCTCGCCACCTCCTGAAGGGAGGAACCTGCCAGAAGCCAGTCGTCGAGATAAGGGTAGATCTGAACTCCTCGACGCCAAAGGTAGGCTGCCACCACTGCAATGCACTTGGTGAAGATCCGCGGGGCCGATGACAAGCCGAATGGCATGGCACGGAATTCATACAGGGTCCCCTTGACCCTGAAGCGGAGGAACCACTGGTGGGATGGATGGATTGGGACGTGACAGAACGCGTCCTGCAGATCCAGAGAACAAAACCATATGTTTCGCTCCAGGGATGGTAAGATCTGGTTCAGAGTTACCATCCGGAATGTGCAAGACCTGACATACTGGTTCAGGTCGTGAAGATCTAGGATGGGGCGCCAACCCCGTCTGCTTGGGCACCAGGAAGTACCTGTATATGAAGCCTGGGTCTACAGGCGGATCCGGCACTGGAGCTACCGCCTCCTTGCGGAGGAACTGAGCTATGTCGTCCTGAAGGGCTGACTGCGTGTGAGCCGAGATCCTTTCCTCCCGAGGGGCGCAGGCTTGGCTGGGCGGGCACTGCTCGAATTCCAGAGGCAGTCCCTGCCAGACCACTTCCAGAACTTACATGTCCGAACTGATATCAGACCAGGCGGAAAGAAAGTGGCAGAGACGACCCCCCACGGGCAGGCGTGACAGGAGTAGGGGTGGCAACCCCCAACCTGTCACTGAGCAGGCTTAGAGGAGGGGGAGGAAGCTCCTGGACCAGCGCCTCTGCCTCCTTTATGGAGCTGTTGAGGGCCCTGCTTGGGCCTAGGGCGCCAAGCTTGAGCCTGCTGCTGCTATTGGTGCTGCTGACCTCTTTGATAGGAAGGCTGCCTGACCGTACCAACGGGCCCAACAGACCACGCTGGCGCAGGCCCCCATGAGGCCCAGGAGGCGAAGGAAGTCCCAGGCAGGGCGCAATTGCCCAACCAAAAATGACTGGGCAAGGAGGAAGAACCTCTGCCCTGTCCGCCGGGAGCCGAGCTCTGGCTCGAAGAGAGTCGAGCTCTGCCCCGATGAAGTGTATCACCTGCTTCGGCACGAGTTCCGACTTGGCCTCGTTGATGAGAAGGCCAGTCAGAGCAAACCTGGAGGGCCAGATCTCTGGACCGCTCCACCTCCGCTCTGGAGGGGCTGCAAACAGCCAGTCAACGGGTAGGTACACCGGACCCTTCGGCACCGCAGGAATGCTGTCACCACTGCCTTGCAATTGGTGAAGACCCTGGGAGCTAGAGAGAGGCCAAGGGCATGACCTGAACTCAGAAGAGGTCCCTCCGCTCTGAAGCGGAGGAATCTCTGATGAGACGGACGGATGAGGACGAGAACAGCATCCCGGAGGTCCAGGGTACAAAACCACACGCCTAGTTCCAAGGATGGGATATCTGAGCCAGAGTGACCATCCTGAAGGTCCGAGACCTTAGGAACCTGTTCAGGTCGTGCAGGTCGAGAATGGGGCGCCAGCCCCGTCCATTTTGGGACCAGGAAAACCTGGACACAAACCCCGGGTCTTGAGGAGGATCCGCCACCTTCCTGATCACCTCTTTCTCGAGGAGCAGGGCAATATCGGCTCGGCGGGCAGACAGTGAGGCTTTGGACCCCGTGGCCCCCGGGGGGCGACTGCTCGAAAGGGAGTGGTCTGTTCGAATTCCAGAGGCAGGCCCTTTCCTACCATTCCCAACACCCAACGGTCCGTGAGATAGCGACCGGGCGGAAAGAGCGGCGGAACTGCCTCCCAATGGGGAACCCAGGGAAGGCGACGAGGTTGGGGGCGACACCTCAACCCGTCACTGGGCAGGCTTGGGGGAGGGACCTCCTGGGCCTTTACCTCCTTGCTCCCTATTGGAGGAAGCCGCTGGCTTGGGTTTGGGATACCAAGCGCGAGCCTGCTGGCCCTTGTACTGGTGCAGTTGGGCTGGTCGTGCTGCAGGGGCCGAAGGACGTAAGGACTTACGCTGCTGTTGCCGGCAGCCTTTGTCCCTCTGGGCGGAGGTGACCGAGTCCAGAGTGGCGTTGGACTTTTCGATCCGCTGGAGGTGTCCCTCCACTCCAGGGCCGAAGAGGTCAGTCCCCAAGAAGGGGATGTCTGCCAACTTGTGCTGAGTATCCGCCGTGAAGGTGGATATCCTCAGCCACGCCCTGCGGCGCATGGCCACCGCGGCCGCTACTGACCTGGCACAGGAATCACCCATGTCCAGAACAGTCTGAAGCTGCTGCTTAGCCACCGCCCTACCCCGGTCCCGAACCTGCCGGACCATAGTCCGCAGGTCGGCCGGAGATGAGGGATCCCCTCATCCACGGAGCCCATGAGGGCGTGGGAGAAGTGTGCCATCGGCACGGCCGAGCTGGCCTGTCGAAGGCTGAGGGAGGACGCAGCGTATACCTTGCGCCTGGCATAGTCCAGCCTTTTGGACTCTGTCGGGGGGGCCTATCCACGTCTCGAGCGTTTCCGAACGCCATAAGATGCTCTCATTGACTAACCCCTTGGCAGAGGGGTGCTCCGAGAAACCCACTGAAGAGCCGGTGGGAACCGCATACTTCCCCTGGCCGAGGGCAGGACAGGAAGCAGGCCGCTGCCAAAGCTCCAAGGCTGGGCCGGCGATGGCCTCAGCCACAGGGAAGCCTCCGTGGAGATCCTCGGTCTAGTATCTCCGTCAGGGATACTTGGCCCGTTGGGCATGGGCTCGAGCTGCATCCTGGTGGACCCGAGATGAGCGAAGCAGACCCATGAAGGATGATGGGCTATCGTCCAGAGACTGGCCCCGGAAGACTCCAGGCCGACCTGCCTGGGGAACAGGGGTAGTAGTCATCGGACTCCTAAGAGTCTGCAAGAGCTGCCTCAGGCCTGAGCCACCCTCCACTTGCCGGTCGGGTGAGGGTGACCGACAGCCTGTGGGGCAGGCCATGACCCGACCGAGGTTCCACCACAATCGGTGGGGCAGCCAGATTTGACCGAACAACCGGCCTAGAAATGGGCCTCTCGACTGCGCCGAGCGGTTGTTTCGGCCGTATGGGCGACAGCCACTTGATAGCCGGGGAATGAAGTGGAGTCGACTTACTCCCGGACAACAGCAGCTGCTGCCACATAAGCTCCTCGTAATGCCAACGCAATCTGCGTCGAAGCCTCTTCTAATCCGAGGAGGACGACAAGGAGGAGCGGTGTCGCCACTTACTTCGGTGCCTAGACAGAGACCGCCGATGGCGGGAGCGGCTTGACTGAGATGAAGTCAGAGACAGAGACCCTTGGTGAAACAGAGGGCGGGCCTGGGAAGGGGCCGGGGACACCTGCTCTTCCCTCGGCTGGGACACTTTAACCGGGGACTGCCGCCCCAAAGCGCGGGCAGATCCGGTCTCCTGATGAAACGGCGAGGGGTTGTCGGCTCTACCAGTCGACCGCCCGGCCTGATGGGGACGCCGTGAAGCCAGCGGCCTGAGCCACAACCTCGACCGAAGTCGATAGTCGGCTGTCCAGGGAAGGAGAGCTCTCCCGCTCCCCCGAACGCCGACGATGGGACTTACCCTTCGACTCCCTCTTCTTGGGCCGAGCGGAATGTCCCGATGGCCCCTCTCCCTTCATGGAAAGGGACTGGTGAAGCTCCTTGAAAGAAGCCGAATAAGAGGAACTCAGAGAGAGCGGGATAAATGCCACGACCGAGGAGGAAGTTGCGGCCTGGGCCGCCTCCTCCTCAAGAGCGATCATGTGCTCGAGCTGCTCAGCCGAGCCAGCCACCGCGGACACCGCCCAACGAGCCTCTTTGGATTTAACCGGCGGGCAGCTTCTCAGGCGCCCTGAGCTTCAATCGGGCAGCGCGATCCTCCAGGACATTGGCCGTAAAGAGAGTGGCACAACTACGCAGACCTGCAGGGTCGAGGTCTAGAGTTGAGGCAGTGGCGCATGAAGTGGAGTGCGGATCTGTCCTGGACATCTTTGCCCAGGCGCCTCAAGCTGGGAATCAATTTCTCCACCATCGCAGCCACAAGGGGAAAGGCGATCGAGACAGAAAACTTCAAAACTAGTTTCGAAGAACCGAGGAGTTCACGATCCAGTCAAAACGCAGAGCCTAAGGAGGAACCTGAGCTTCCAAGCGGTAAGGAAGATCTGAAGTCATGGGGCGGAGCAGAGGTTTACCACCCAGGTGGGTGGAGGAGCCAACGAAGACCTTCCGCAAGATTTAAAGCTGCAAGAAACCTGCCAGACAGTGTGGATGAACAACATATCCATGTCCCTAGAATGCCGAGTTCACAGGGCAGGTGGCGGGATCAAGCACTGCGGTGATGCCCAAGACAAAACGCTTCCCACTTCATAGCGTGGTGGAGCGGGTAGGGGGCTTTCTTGCTGAAACTAGGACTGCCGTCACTTCCGGGGAAACCCTGTATCTATGATCTATGCTGAGCTACGTCTGAAGGAGCCAAGCATGTAGGTGTAAGGACCGAAGGTGCGGTGGACCAGCGACCCTTGGTCCTGGGACAGTAACTGCGAGCATATGGGCAGTGGAATTGGAGGTTCCGTGGATAACCGCTGCAGTAGTGAGAACCAGATCTGCTAAGACCATTTGGGGGCCACTAGGATAATTCGGGCCTCTTCTGCCTGTAACTTGAACAGCACTCTCTGAATGAGAGGAAAGGGCGGAAAGGCATAGAAAAACCTCCCTGCCCAGCAAAGGGATAACGCGTCTGGCCAGAAAACTCCAGGCGTGTGCTCTCGCGAGCAGAACGTTGGCAGTTTGGTGTTGCGTGGTGACACAAAGAGGTCCAGCTCTGGAAGACCCCACCTAAGTGCTGGTCTGCTACGGACTGTAGCAGCTCCCACTCCTGCGCTCTGGAACGCGACCTGCTGGGGCTGTCAGCCAGATCGTTGAGGACACCTGGAACGTGCACTGCGGACAGCAGAATGCCCCACTCCATCGCCCAGTACCAGACTCTCAAAAGCCTGTAAGGCGTAGAGAACCGCTCGCATTTCCAGCACACTGTGAAGGGACTGCTCCTCGGGTGACCAAACCCCTTGTGTTAGAGGAGCACCCAGGTGCGCCCCCCACCCCAGGTCCGATGCATCTGTCGTTAAGAGTTTGACCTGGTGCTCCAGGACAGCTGACCCCTTCTCTAAATACTTTGGGGTCCATCCACCAAAGCAAAGTTCCCTGACTGGCTCAGAGATCTTGACCGGGAGTCTAGATAGTCGTGGCCTTGGTCCTACTGCACCCCGAGCATCCACTGTGGAACCCTTATGTGGAGGCGGGCCAAGGAAGTGACAAGGATGGCAGCCGCCATGTGCCCCAGTAAACTGAGGAAGTTCCGAGCTGGAATTTGAGGAGTCATGGAGATCCGTTCTGCCATCTCTCGCAGGCCATCTCCCCTGTCCTGGGGAAGGAAGGCCATGCCCTGGACGGAATCCAGGATCGCTCCGATGAAGGCGAGCTTTTGACTGGGCTCCAGGGACGAGTTTTGCAATTTCAGGGTATCCCCAGCCCTCGGAACAGAGTATAAAAGTGTCTTCGAGGGCACGTAGAAGGCCTACCCTTGGCGGGGCTGTAACCCAGCCAGTCGTCGATGTGAAGACATAGTGCCCCATGCATGTACAGCCGCAGCCACCACTGCTAGGCACTTGAGAACCCCGCGGCGCTGAAGAGAGGCCGAATGGAAGCACTCAAACTGATAGTGCTCCCTTGGAAGTGGAACCTAGAAACCTCCGTGGGGAGGGTAGACCGCTATGCATGAATGCATCTTGCATGTCGAGGAGCAGAGCCAGTCCCCTGGTGCAGCAAGGAAGGAGTCCTTGGAGGGTCACCATCCTGAACCTTTGTACTCGATAAAGAGGTTTAGATGACTGAGGTCCAGAATGAGACAAAGTTTGTGTCTTTTGGGACCAGGAAAAGTGAGAATAAAACCCTGTCCTCGCTGATGCAAGGGACCATCTCTATGCCCTTTTTGTAGGGGATCTGGAGCTCTCCTTCTATAAGTGGGATGTGAGAAGGAAGATAACGGGAGAGCTTTGGCGGAGTGCGTGGTGGAAACTCCTCAGCTCCAGCGTGTGTCCCCTCCTGATGATGTCTAAGACCCACTGGTCCGCAGTTATTGACTTCCACCCTTGAAATGAAGGAAGCTGACCCCAATCCCCTGCATCTTCCCACGGAAGGAGTCATTGGGCTGAGCAGGAGTGGGAGAGAGGCCTGGAGAACTTGGGCCCACGGGGAGGCCCACCAGACTGCTGGTTGCGGATCTCCAGCGAGCCTCCTCTCTGCCCCTGTTGGTTGCTATGGGCTGCTGACCGCCTGAGGACTTGCGAAAAGGCCGTTTACGCGTCGTCGCTGGCCCGAGTACATCCATGGACCGACTGGATTGACTTGCCCGACTGCTGGAGACGGGAGATCAAGGCCTCAGTCTCCTGCCCGAACAGCACAGTACCTGGAAGGGCAGATCCTTGATACCGACCTGCAGATCCTGGTGGCCGGGACCTCAACCAGGCACTGCGTAGGCACACCCAGAGCGGCTGCCCTGGCTGCCGTGTCGCCTAAAGACTCTCAAGACATGGGAGCCTATGTCTGAGCCCGATCTGAGGAGGTCCAGGAGCTCTGTCTTCTGGGAAGAGTCTGGAAGGGTCTTCATCAACTCTTGTCCCCTCTCCCAAAGTGCATTCTGGTACTGTACCATATGCATCAGAAAGCTGAGGGAACGTATGGAACAGGTGGAAGCAGCATATACCTTTTTTTCCCCACCTGGTCCAAGTAGCGAGACTCCAGGTCGGGAGCCTGGGAGCTGAGGTGCTTTGGCTGCCTGGACTTATGGGCAGCCGTGATCACCGAGGAATCGGCCTGAGGGTGTTCAGCGAGAAAGGGCTCTGCCCTTGGGGCCTTATACAGCCTGTCCGACTTCTTCGGAATGACCGGGACTGAGGCTGGATGCATCCAGGTGGTTCTGGTGAGGTCCTGGAACGTATCCACCAAAGGAGAGATGACCAGAGATTTTGGCTCCTTTTGCCTCAGGTACTTAGCCAGTCTCCGGCGTTCCGGATCCAGGTCCTCCGTATCCCACTCGTTGGAGGCCTGGATGTGCCTCATGACGTCCATAAAGGTAGGATAGTCTGGAGGTGAGCAAGGCTGGTCCTTCTCTCCCCGGGAGCACTGCAAACAGAGAGGAAGATGAGGTAGATGATTGTGAGGAGGACTGACTATATGACTGAAAAGTCTTACTCTTCCCTATGACCAGGCTCTTGTCGTCGTCGGTAGCTAGGGGACAGACGTCGGGAGCATTCTCGCCTAGAATGAGAAGGGCTCCTGAAGCATGACCTGAGACCAGCGATGTCACCAGAGTCCCTGGAGCGACATCGGTGGTCCTCGGACCTGGTGAGGGAACGAGCCCTGGAGGGAGGGAGGTGTAGGCGGGCGCTCCAGCGACTTCCGCGGGGAAGACTCACCGCCCGGCTGTGGTTTTTCCGCTGGGTCCAGAACCGGTGTCTGGGCCAGCGATGGGGAGGACCGCTTATGGACCTGCCCCCACCAGAAGGAAAACAGATCCTGGAGCTCGTCCTTCGTGAAGATCTCAGCTGCCCGTCTGGGAAGGAAGTCTCGGGGCGTTGGGCGCGAAGGAGAACCCTCCTGGGTGCTCAGGGAAGGAGGACTCGAGGCGATGGGGGCGTGGACCTTCCTTGCGCTCCCACGTCCTTCACCAGCGTCGGTGCTGGTATAGACGGCGGTGCCACGGACAGTCCTTGGCTCCGGGCGTGCTTTTGGCAAGCGGCGCCTGTGTGCCTTAGGTGGGGCCGAAGCAGGCACCTCTAAGGGTTTAGTGGTGACCCTTAGCGGGGTCAACTTCGGCTTCGACGACTTCTCCCCCGAAGGGCCGGCTTTAGCCTGAGATGATTTCAGGTGCTCTCCAGAACCAGAGAGATATGCCTTTTTCAGAGAGCCACGAATGCGACCGGGACCGACTACGGTCTTTGCTATGGCGCTTCTTTTCTTTCCGTTTCCCCTCCGAGGAGTGCAGATCCATTTTCTGCTCCAGCTAGTAGGCTTTTAGGGCCTTGAGGCAGCGGATGCGGGTCCTGCTGGTAAAAGCCTGGCAATCTGAGCAGCTGGCGGTGTCGTCGTCTGGGCCTAGGCAAAAAATACAGGTTACTCACCTGTAACAGGAGTTTTAGGAATGGTATATGTTGTTCATCCACACTGTCTGGCAGGTTCCTTGCCGCTTTAAATCTTGCCGGAAGGTCTTCAAGTTGGCTCCTCCCACCCACCCGGGTGGTAAAACTCTCGGCTCCGCCCCATGACGCCAGATCTAGCCCGCTGGAAGCCAGGTTGTGGTCAAGCCGGAGGTAGGTATGTAGGGATGGATGACAAACATATACCATGCCTAGAACTCCTGTTACAGGTGAGTAACCTGCATTTCTAGGGACATGGACATGTTGTTCATCCACACTGTCTGGCAGACTCCTAGCAGGTCTCCGGGAGGAGGGAGGCAAGGTGCACACCCCCCTACTAGGGAAATAAAGACTGGAGAGCCAAGGCCCCAAAACCAGCATCCCGGCATGACTCAAGGTCGATGTGGTAGTGGGTGATGAAGGTGTGCGCTGTCTTCCAGGTAGCAGCCCTGCAGATTTCCTGGATAGGGACATCCCTGGAAGCAACCACCGACGCAGCGGTATGGAGAATAGAATGAGCTCTTATCCCTCTGGGAGGCTCCATGCCCGCCAACCTATAGCAGACATCTATGCAGAAGGTGACCCACCTGCCTATCGTCCGCTTGGCTGCAGGTCTGCCAGGTGCAGCTTCAGCGTAGGTGACAAACAGCTGGCGAACCTCTCCCCAAAACTTCAGCCATCCGCTCCTTGTAATAAGCGAGCGCTCTTCTAGGGTCCACAGTATGGAGCCTATATTCGGCCTCCGAGGTGTGATTGTGGTAGAACACCGGCTGAGTCAACACCTGGTAGTCAACACCTGGTTAAGGTGAAACTCCGACACCACCTTCGGAAGGAATTTCAGGTGGGGGCGCAGGACAACCTTGTCCCTGTGGAAGACCAGATAAGGAGACTCGATGGAAAGCGCCTGGAGCTCTCCCATCCTTCTGGCTGACGTGACAGCCACCAAGAAGGCGGTCTTCCACGACAGGTGAGAGATGTCACACCTGTGCATCGGTTCGAATGGCTTGCCCATGAGCTTAGCCAATACCAGCAGTAGATCCCACGGAGGTGGAGGTTCTCTTGATCGGAGGAGATATGTGATCAAGGCCTTGAAAAGTGCCCGACCACCTTCTCCTGCATCACCGACTGCTTCCCGGCCCGTGCTCCGGGTAAGCAGAGACGGCTGCCAGATGCACCTTGAGGGTCGCCGTACAGAGCTCCTAGCTGAGAAAGGGACCACAGGTAGTCCAGAATGCTTGCCAAGGAACAGGAGGAAGGGTCCAGGCCCTTGCCTGACACCAAATGGAGAATCTCTTCCATTTGAAGGCGAGACATTTCTGGTCGACTTATGGGACGCCTCAACGACGCTTGAGGACCTCGCCGAAAGACCCAAGGCCTGGAACTCTAGCTTCAGGAACCAGGCCGCTAGGTGCAGGGATTGAAGTCCGGATAGAATACCTTCCCCTGACTGACAGATCAGGTCCGGCGGGCTGGAAGCCGCCGGGAGCCTGGAGCCGAGACTGAAGAGATCTGGATACCAGAACTGGCGGGGCCAGTCTGGGGCTACCAGAATCACCTGTGCCTTGTCCCTCCTCGCCTTGAGAAGCACCTTGTGGATCAAGGGAAATGGGGGAAAGGCGCAGAAGAGGCCCGGGGTCCATGGCCTCGAGAAGGCATCCTCCTGCTGAGGGGGGCGGGCATGAAACAGTCTCAGCTTTGCATTCTCCCTTGAGGCAAATAGATTCGCCTGAGGCGTGCCCCAGTGGGAGAAGAGATCTTGTACTACCTCCGGCAAGAGAGACCACTCACGAGACGCAGCCCCTATCAGGCTTAGGTCATCGGCCAGGGTGTTGGAGGCTCCTGCCACGTGAATGTGCGAAGATCCACCTCCAGGCTGCGATTTAGTGACCAAAATGCGAAAGCTTCCTGCACAAAGGTACGAGCGTCCCCGCCCTGTCGGTTTAGGTAGTACATGGTCGTGGTATTGTCCGTCTGGACCAGAACCACTTGACCTCATAGAAACGGAGCGAAGGCGGTGAGGGCTAAATGAACCGCTCGAAGCTCCAGCAGGTTGATATGGCATCGGGACTATCGAGGGGACCAGAGGCCGTGCGCTCTGTGCTCCCCCAGATGGGCACCCCAACCCATCAGAGAGGCATCGGTCGATAGCGAGACCGTCAGCTCGAGGCGGACAAACTGGATACCCTCCTGCAGATGTGCTGGAACAGTCCACATCCCCTGGGTCACTGTCACTAGCTGATCCAGCGGATCGAAGTGTTGTGACCATTGGCTGGCCAGCCCCATTTGAGGGGACGATGTACCAGCGGGCCCAACGGACCACGCCTGGTGCAGGGCCATGAGGCCCAGGAAGTCCGGGCAGGGTGCGATTGCCCAACCTGAAATGACTGGGCAAAGGAGGAAAGAACCTCAGCTCCTGTCCGCCGGGAGAGCCGTGGCTCTGGCTCAGAGAGTCGAGGCTCTGCCCGATGAATTGTATCGCCTGCTTTGGCACGAGTTCCGACTTGGCCTCGTTGATGAGGAGGCCAACCTGAGAAACAAACCTGGAGGCCAGATCTCTGGACCGCTCCAGCTCCACTCTGGAGGGGCTACAATCAGCCAGTCGTCCAGGTAGGGGTACACCCGGACCTTTCGGCGCCAAGGAATGCTGTCACCACTACCATGCATTTGGTGAAGACCCTGGGAGCTAGGGGAAAGGCCGAAGGGCATAGCCCGGAACTCGTAAAGGGATCCCTCCGCTCTGAAGTGGAGGAATCTCTGGTGGGACGGATGGATTGGGACGTGAAAGAACACCTCATGAAGGTCCAGGGAACAGAACCACATGCCTCGTTCCAAGGATGGAATTATTTGAGCCAGAGTGACCATCCTGAAGGTGCGAGACCTTAGGAACCTGTTCAGGTCGTGCAGGTCGAGAATGGGATGCCAGCCCCCCCCCCCCGTCCGTTTTGAGACCAGGAAGTGTCTGAACACAAACCCCGGGTCTGGAGGAGGATCCACCACCTTCCGATCACCTCTTTTTTGAGAGCAGGGCAATATTGGCTCTCTTGAAACACGACAAACTCTGAACCGTGGCCCAGTGAGGCCTGCTGGAACTCAGGGCTGAGCCTTTCCTACCTCAACACCCACCGGTCCGTGGTGATAGCGGACCAGGCGGAAAGGAAGTGGCGGAGCCGTCCCCCATGGGGGACCCAGGGGAGTTACGAGGCTGGGGCGACACCCTCAACCCATCACTGGGCAGGCTTGGAGGAGGGACCGGCGAGGGATCTCCTGGGCCTTACCTCCCTGTTGGAGAGCCGGAGGCTTGGGTTTGGGATATGGCCTTGAGCCTGCTGGCCCTGTTGGGCGGATGTGCAGAGGTGCAGGGACGAAAGGACTTGTGCTGCTGCTGTCGGCAGCCTTTGTCCTTCTGGGCGGAGGTGACCCAAGTCCAGAGTGGCATTGGACTTCCGATCTGCTGAGGTGACCCACTCCCAGGGCCGAAGGGTCGGTCCCCAAGAAGGGGACATCCGCCAGTTTGTGCTAGGTATCCGCCATGAAGGTGGATATCCTCAGCCATGCTCTGCAGCGCATGGCCACCGTGGCCGCAACCGATCTGGCACAGGAGTCTCCGATGTCCACAGCCGTTTGGAGCTGCTGCTTAGGCACTGCCGGGAATGCCTCCGTGGGTGAATCCCCTCGGTCCAGTATCTCAGTCAGGGGATACTTGGCCCGCTTGGATACCGGCTCGAGCTGCATCCCGGTGGACTCAGATGAGCCGAAGCAAACCCATGAAGGACGATGGGCTTTCGTCCATCGACTGTCCCCCGGAAGACTCCAGGTCAATGGGCCTGGAGAACAGGGAGGAGTCGTCGTTGGACTCCGAGGTCCGAAAGCTGCCTGGGGCCTGAGCCACCCTCCACCTGCCGAGGGGCGGTCGGGAGTGAGGGTGACCGACAACCTGTGGGGCGAGCCTTGAGTCTGACGAGAGTCCTCGGTGGCGCTTCGATTTCGGTTGTGGGCGGAATTCCACCACAATCGGTGGGGCAGCTGGTTTCGACGAACAACCGGCCCAGGCTTCAGGCACCTGGGCTACAGCGGGGTTGTTTTGACCGCTCAAGAAGTTGCCACTTGATGGCCGGAAGGCGCCGGCTTGTTCCCAGACAGAAGTGGTGCTGCCACATCAGGTCCTCGTAGAAGGTCACGCACTTTGCGCCAAAGCCTCGCCTCTTCAAGGAGGAGGGCGAGCTGCGGTGCCGCTTACCGGTGCCGAGGCGATGTCCGAGACAGAGATCCTCGGTGTTTCCGAGGCGGGTCTGGGAAGGAGGCCGGGGACACCCGCCTTCCTCAAGGCTCGGAATCCTTAACCGGGACTGTACTGCGCACTGGGGCGGAAGTTAGGTCTCGGTCTCCACCGGGGAACCGGTGAAGAAGGGTTGTCTGCCTCAGTCGACAGCCCGTCCAACGGGGATGCCGTGAAGCCAGCGGCCTTAGCTGCAACCTTGACCGAAGTCGACAGTCTGCTGTCCGGGGAAGGAGACCTGTCCCGCTCCCACAAACGCCCGACGATGGACTGACCCTTTGAGTCCTTTTGACCGAGAGGAATGTCCGATGGCCCTCTCCTTCATGGAAAGGGATTGGCAAAGCTCCTTGAAAGAAGCTGAATACGAGGTACCCAGTGAGGCGGGATAAATGCCGCGACCGAGGAAGAGGATGATGCGGTCTGAGCTGCCTCCTCCTCGAGGCGATCATCTGCTTAAGTTGCTCAGCAGAGCCAGCCTGGCAGTAGCACAGCAGGCCCTCCTTGACAACGGTGGTGGTAGTGCTTCGGGCACCGTTGTAACCCGCAGCCGGTCCTCCAGGACGCTAATAAAACGAACGGGCATGACTCGCAGGCCTGTGGGTCATGTTCTAGGCCGAGGCAGTGAGCGCCGCGTGGAGTGTGGGTCCGTCCTGGACATCTTCTGCCCACATGGGCAGCGGCGAAATCCGGGAGTCGATTTGTCCATCGCAGCCACGAGGGAGAAAGATGACCGCAGTCTTGAAAATTTTAAAAGGAGTTTCGGGCGAACCGAAGAATTAGAATCTAGTCTATCACGCAGAGCGTTAAGGAGAGAACCTAAGCTTCCAAGCGGTAAGGAAGATCTGGCGTCATGGGGCGGAGCCGAGAGTTTTACCACCCGGGTGGGTGGGAGAAGCCAACTTGAAGACCTTCTGGCAGATTTAAAGCAGCGAACCTGCCAGACAGTGTGGATGAACAACATATCCATGTCCCTAGAAACACCGCTGATGGCCGTCCTTCGCTGGGATCTGCCTCCACACTCACACTTGTTCAAGTGCTCTGGAGAAACCAACACCAGAAGACATCCGTCCGAACTCAAGAAACCGTCGGGCAACTGGTAGAAAGACTAAAACAGTCTAAAGAAGCGGTAAAATAACAGATGGGCAGCGGACTGACGTCTGTGTACCTTGAAAGCCATAACCGCTGAAAACACGGCTCCAAAGTCTTGACTGAAGACAATTTTCTGAAGATTTAGCTGCAACTGGTGAGCAGAAGCTGTTCCTCCTTCACGTGCGGGACGCGCCGGGAAAGAACTCAGGTGGAGCTGGTTCCACCCCTCTTGTACCCAGACAGACGTTGGGGGCGGTTCCTGCTGTGTACTGCTGGCAGAAGTTTCACCGGAGGGTCCTAGTGCCTGCGGCGTAGTCCTTATTGTAATGGCCTGCTGCAAGAGCTCCCACTCGAAGTAAGATCTGGGGATTATGGGGGACTGCCTCCATATGTACTATGCTTGCTGTCGGGGGCGGGACAGACGGAGGCGGTCCGCACTGAATACGGCTAGCTAGAAAATTTCCGTGGGGTCCTGGTGCCTGCCGGCTTCAGTCCTACTGGTGTAACCTGCTGCAAGAGCTGTTTCTCGAAGTATGATCAGTCCTTCTGAGATCCTTTGTCCTGTTACTGTAGTATCTCAATCCGGTGAACATCAATAGTATGTAGTAAATACTCCCCTTGAATGGAGTACTGCGCGAAGAAAGCGGGCAACTCTATGGATTGGTTCAATGTAGATTCCGCTACCACCTTGGGGAGAAACTTATGATTGGTGCGCTGAGCCACACGTTCCTTGTGGAAAATCAAGTATGGAATTTTACACATCAGGGCCTGGAGCTCGGAAATCCTCAGAGCCGAGGTAATGGCCACGAGAAAAAGTGTCTTCCAAGAAAGGAACTTCAAGTCTGCAGAGGCTGCACATTCAAAAGGAGGCAGAGTTAGTTTCCCCAGAACAAAATTCAAATCCCAAGGAGGGGTGGGAACTCGAATAGGAGGTCTCAGGTGGAGAACCCTCTGAGGAAAGTCTTTGAGACTTCCAGCTGAGCAAACGTTCCATCTGCAAAGGGAATGTGATAGGCAGAAATGGCCACCATGTGGACTTTCAGAGAGGAGTGACTAAGACCTAGGTCGAAGAGATGGCGCAGGTACTCCAGCAGACGTCCCGTGGGGCAGGAGAAAGGCTCAACGTCTTTCGAAGCAGCCCAGATTGTGAACCTTTTCCACTTCATGGCATAGGCAGACCTAGTTGAGGGTTTCCTAGCCTCCACCAGAATTTCTGCCACCTGGGGAGAAACTCCAAAGTGGGCTTGGGCTATGACTGCAGGAGCCAGGCATGTAGCTGAAGAGACTTGAGACCTGGATGAACCATGGTCCCCCGATCCTGGGTCAGTAAACATGACAGAGGAAGAGGAAGCAGAGGTTCCTCTGAGAATTGTTACAGAAGAGAGAACCTAACTTGCCTGGGCCAAAAAGGAACGATCACAATCGTTCGTGCTCTGTCCGGAGCTATTTTCTACAGGACCCGTGGGATCAAAGGAATTGGGGGAAAGGCATAGACGTATCTGTCCTTCCAATCTACAGACAGAGCGTCTCTCCAGAAAATACCTCACTTTTGAACAAGCGAGCAGAAATCTGGAAGCTTTGCGTTTTGAGGGGAAGCGACCAGGTCGACCTGTGGTGTTCCCCAACGTAGAAGATATCGTCTAGGACCCCTTGATCCAGTTCCCACTCGTGGGCCAAGGCGGACGAGCGACTCAGCCTGTCTGCCAAGGCGTTCGACTCCTGGAAAGTACAGTTACGTAAGAACTTATCGTAACAGTAGATCTTCGAGAACAGCTCTTGCAGCAGGTTACACCATTTGGACTGAAGCCGGGAAGCGTCAGGACCCCACGGAAAAATTCTAGCTAGCTATCTTCACGGGGACCTTGACGTCGGTCCGCCTCCGGCGTCAGGCGTGGTACAAAAGGGGCGGTCGCCAGATTCCCAGTTCTCCGCGGAGACTTCCGCCGCAGGCTGACATCGAAATGGGAGACCGAGGATTCGCCGTCAGAAGACAGAAAGGTATAAATCCCTGTTCAGAAAAACTGAGCCATGCCTCCTCCAAGGGGGAAGGTGGGCAGGAAGGTACCTGCTGCAAGAGCTGTTCTCGAAGATCTACTGTTACGGTAAGTTCTTACGTAACTGTACTATCTTACTTCGAGACACAGCTCTTGCAGCAGGTTACACCATTAGGACTGATTCCCACGCAGCAACGCTGCCAGAAATTCCGGGAGGAGGAAAATAGGAAAAGAATTCCAGGTCCTAAACCTAGGACAGGAGACCTGTAGCACCGCAAGGCTGAAACCAGCCCTTCGACGAGAGGCGATGTCCAGGCTATAATGCCTGATAAAGGTATGCACAGAACTCCAAGTGGCTGCAGCACATATAGCAGAAGTGGAGACGTTTCTGAGTGCTGCAAAGGAGGTGGCCACACCTCTAGCAGAATGACCCCGGACTGTGCCCGGGAGGGGCCTTTGTTTTATACCATAACAGTAAGAAATACACTGGACAAGCCAGCGAGAAAGGGACTGTTTGGATACGGGTTGGCCCATCATTCTCTCAGAGGAAACGAAAAGCTGCTCAGAACTACGAAAGATTTAGTTCTGTTGAGGTAATACCTCAGGCTGCGGTGAACATCCAGGTGTGAAGCAGAGCCTCTCCTCTATTCGAGCAACTCGGAAGTAGGCGGAAGGTCAATATCCTGGTTCAGAGTGAGTGAAGAAACCACCTTGAAGGCAAAATTTAGGGTTAGGTCCTCAGGATACTCTGTCCGGTGGAAAACTAAATAAGGCTCTTTGCACAAAAGGCGTGAAGTTCAGATATTCTTCTGTCAAGTAACAGCAACTAAAACAACGTTTCCATGACAGAAAGCGTGGCTCGTAATCTGCGGCAGGTTCAAGGGGGCGTGAGCTGCTCCAGGACAAAGAGCAGATCCCATGGAGGCGGGGTCCCTAATAGGAGGCCTAAGGTGTAACACTCCCTAAGAAATTCCGAGAGCCGCCCAACTGAGCCACTGTACGATGTCCCACCGAGGTGATAGGTGAAATGGCACAGAGGTGCACCTTAATAGAGGAGTAGGCTAGACCCGAATGAAAGAGGGAGAGCAGATAATCCAAAATTACTCCCACAGGACAACCCAAAGGGGAAAAATCGCGTGCTCGCGACCATAAACAAAAACGGCGCCACTTCATGCGTTGCCGGCTTTCTGGCTGCAGAAAGGACCTCTGCAACCTCTTGCGAGACCCCGTGACGCAAGATGGCTATGTCTCTAGGAGCCAAGCATGCAGGTTCAATGAACGTAGGTCCGGATGGACAAGTGAACCTTTCTCCTGAGACAGGAGGTGGGAGCTGAGCGGCAACAGGGAGCGGGGGTTCCCGAGATAGTTGCACCAACAAAGGGAACCAGATCTGTCTGGGCCAGAACGGGGCCACCAGGATCATAGTGTGTGTTCCCTGCGCAGTTTGAGAAGAACTCTCTGGATCAACGGGAAGGGAGGGAAAGCGTAGAGGAATCTGTTCGCCCAGGAGAGGGATAACGCGTCTCGCCAGAAAACACCAGGCCCTGGATCTAGCGAGCAAAAATTGGGCAGTTTTGCGTTGGATGGGGATGCAAACAAGTCTAGTTCTGGAATTCCCCATCGAAGAAACAGATCCTCTGCTACCGCACAGTGATCAGATTTGCGCAGTGTCCGATTACCCAATCCCACACCCTCATGGCTTCCCTGCAAAGGGGGTAAGAGTGTGCGCCTCCTTGTTTGTTGAGGTAATACATCACCGCCGTGTTGTCTGTCTGAAGCAGAAGAGTACACGGTGGGATTACTGACTGAAAGGCCTGCAGGGCATAGAGAACCGCTCTCATCTCTAGGACACTGATATGAAGATGAGCTTCCATCTGTGTCTATGTACCCTGGGACTTTACCCCGTCCAGGTGTGCCCCCCACCCAAGACCTGAGGCGTCCGTGGTGAGGGTTACCTCCGGGGACGGCAGCTACGAACGGGACGCCCGTGGAGAGCGACCCTGGGACTAGCCACCACTGCCAGTCTCGAATCACGGAATTCGTGATTCTGACCGGATGCTGCAAGTGGTCTTGCCTTTGGTCCCATTGCACTTTGAGCATCCACTGAGTTACCCGCATGTGGAGCCTTGCGAAAGGGACAGTAGGAATGGCCGCAGCCATGTGTCCGAGCAAGCGAAGGACCGACCTGGCAGGTACGATCTTGTTCGACGATAAATCCCTTATGAGGGATCTGATGCGCTCCGCTCTGTCGGCCGGAAGAAAAGCTCTTCCCTGAACAGTGTCCAGTACTGCGCCTATAAACTGCAGTTTCTGCGACGGTACCAGGAGAGACTTCTCGTAATTTATGAGGATGCCCAGAGACCGGAACAGGTCCTGGGTGCTCTGAACCGCATGTAGCAACGCCTCTCTGGAGGCGGCCATGAGAAGCCAGTCGTCCAGGTACGGGAACACATAATGGCCCTGTCTCCCTCAGAGACGCTGCCACGACTGCCATGCACTTGGTAAAGACCCTTGGTGCAGAAGACAGTCCGAACGGAAGGGCTCGGAACTGAAAGTGGTGGTTGAGAAATTCGGAGTGCAGGAACCTCGTGCGCCTGAGCCATAGGGATATGCAGGTATGCGTCCTGCATGTCTAGAGACGCTAGAAAGGCGTCCTGTTTCAGCATGGGAATAAGACCCGGAAGAGTCACCATGCGGAATCTCTTGTAGGCGACCGACACGTTGAGGTCGCTGAGGTCCAGAATCGGACGGAGGTCCCCATTTTCTTTGGAACCAGGAAGAAGAGGGAATAATATCCTTGTCCTCTCTGGTTCTCCGGGACATACTCTATAGCTCCCTTTCGCAGGAGCGCGAGTACTTCTTGCCAGATCAAAGCTTTGTGCTGACCCGGATACCGGGAGAGCAAAGGAGGCCTCGAGGGTGGCTTTTCTGCAATTCTATAAAGTGGCCTAGACTGACCAACTGAAGAACCCACCTGTCAGTGGTTATAGCCTGCCATCCCGGCAGGAAGTTGTAATCACGACCCCGACCATGATTTCCCGTTGATCCGGGCGGGGCGAGAAGGAAGTCAGGCTGTGGCGGCAGATGGGCCGCTGGCTGGGCGGCTTAGGAAAACGTGACCTCGGCTGGCTGGCTGCTTCCCCTGGGCTCTAGGCGGGCCTCTGATGTGCAGCGGGCCGGGGCTGCTGCCTCGCGTCCACCCGGCCAACCCTGACACCACGGGGCCAAGCATGGACGTCGTAAGCCTCGGCAAACGCCGAGCTCCACCCAGGAGTGTCCACATCGAGTCGAAATGCACGCATGTGTCGACTGGCCGAACGTGCAGCGAACGAGGTCAGACAGTTCCTGCTTGACTTGAAAGTCCAGCAGGGAGTCCAATTTGGTTTCCACCTCAGAAAGAATTGCCTTCTGATAATCCCCCATATGACCGACATAGTTCAGGGCCCTGATCCCCAGCGTGGAAGAAGCAAAAATCATGCCATACTGGTCCAGAAGGCGGGATTCTTTATCAGGTGGCAACGAGCTAAGGTGTTTTGGATTAGCTGACCGGCCGTGAGCGGCGCTAATCATGACCGAGTCAGCTCGAGAGTGTGAATCTAAATAGTCAACATTCTCGGGAGCCTAGTATAGCCTGTTCGACTTCCGTGGAAGAGGGGCTAATACCAACAGTTGTTTCCAAATCGTGGTAACAAGGTGGGCATGAGGCTCGATGCAGGGTGGCACCAAGGTGGGAGCTGTCACGGCAGATCCAGATGCTCAGCAGTTTAACTGCTGTGGATCTGGCTCAAGGATTGCCACTTATGCACTGCCTGGATTGTACGTAGCAGCGCAAGTGAAGGAAGGATCCTCCGGAGAAGACTTTGTCAAAGCCCAGGCCAAGGACTCCTCCGGACAGCGAGGATCGTCGTCCTTCTCTGAGCAGCCGTCTGAGGCATCCGAGGAGGAAGAAACTGAAGAAGACTACTCCCTTTCCCGTCTAGGGGGAGGAACGGACCCCTTGGGAAGCCCTCGGGGAAGCGTGTCCTGCCCCACTCTGGACCCAGAGGATTTAGCCCTGGTGTCAGGAGGAGGGGAAGGAGTTTGCCGTTGTGGACGTATGGGAACTGGTACCGGCACAGTCGTCTGAAGACTACTCTCCACCTCTCTGGTGAGCTGAGCCTTCGTCTCAGCCCACCAGGAGGCTAGATTCTCCTGCAAATCCACCGGCGGCTGGGGGACGGTAGAGGAGAAGGGGAATAAGGGTATGGGTTATACCCATAAAGCGAGTATCGATAACCCGACGGCGTGATGCAGCGTCGGGTACTGCGACTACTAGGTATGACGGTGTCGGATATGACTGGGTCGGGTACCCGGGGGAGCTGCCAAAGCAGACGGCCCCGCCTGAAGACCCGCGGGCGGGACTGGGGCAGAAGGCCCGGGGGGCGGAGGGCCAGGCGTCGGGGCAGCATCCGGAAGCGGGATGACACCCGGAGCTGGCACTACCGGCGTTGGGGCCAGCCGCTGAGGTGCCGGCGTCCGGGGAGCCGACGTCCGATCAGCAGGAGGTTGATCCGACGGAGGTGGAACAGAGACCTCAGTGTCGCCCGGGGATGGATGGGAAAAAATCTCCGGGGTCGGGCTGAGGAGACTCTATGGGTCCCCGGCGAACTGGCGAAGGCTGCGGGGGCCGAGGCAGCCAGGCGCGTTGGAGGGTCGGCGTCGGCTCATCCGCTATGTGGACGCTGGGCTGACCGACGCAAGGCCATGCCAGCGGGATCCGGGCGGGCGCTGAGGCCAGTATCCAATCTCATCGACCTTCACAGAGGCAGGCCGCGGCGGAGGGGCGGCCTGGTCTGGCGTGAAGATGGGTCGTACACTTACCGACCTCTCCGTGCGGATGTCGGAGGAGCTGACGTCTGCTTATCGAGCCGCCCACACATCGGTGAGCCACAAAGCCACAGCTTTACGGGGCAGAAGACTCCAAGAGCCGGGCGCCAGGCGGGCCAGGCAAGCCAGGCAGGTGGGCAGCGCCACCTTAGAAGCCTCTAAGGCGTCGAGGACCCGGTGGGGGAGAGAGAAGAGAGACATTACCTGCAACACGGCGACTCCCTTGGGAGTCGCGGTGGGAAAGGAGCCCTTGTCCCAGTGCTTTTCGTTGTCCTTTCTCTTGCGATGGCCTTCCGGTGACGTTGGCGCCTGCCAAAGTTTTGTTCAGTTCTTTTTCGATGGAGCTCATCTTTGAGAATGTGGGCTTCCAGGGACTGCTTCCGCCTTCTCTGGGTGGCCGCGTTGAAACTCAGGCAGTGCTGGCACTTCACTTGATGGTCGGGGCCTGAGACAAAAGGCACAGGGAATGGCAGTCCTTGGCGGGAGTTAGGCGCATTTGAGTCGCACTTATTGTTGTGCTCGAGGGTGTAGGGGCTATATACCGCATGAATGACTGACGATTCTAAGCAAAAAAAGCGAAAAAACTAACTGAAGGAGCCTGAAGAGCAAGGAACTTTTCCGTAAGGCGCTGGCATAGGCTAACAGCAGGAAAGAACTGGAGGGTGGGCGTGAGGGACCGCCCCTTTATATCGACATCTCCTGACGCCGGTCCCTCGCCAGGGACTGCAAGCTATAAATGTTTCCGTGGGGTCCTGCCGCCTGCCGGCGTCAGTCCTATATGTCATTACCTACTGCAAGAGCCCTCTCGAAGTAACATCTGCCAGTACGCCTGAACACAGAAGTGGTCGCCAGGCTCTCAGGCGAAGGTTGCTCTGTGAACCCCACCAGGGACCCCATGAGCACCACATACTTGAAGACCATGTGGACAGACAGTGCTGGGCACTGGCAAAGTTCAAGGGCCGGGCCAACAATGGCTCAGCCACAGGAAAGGCCTCCGTCGGAGTATCCCCTCTCTTTAGAATATCTGAGAGAGTACTCAGCCTTTTTCTGGATGAATTCCAGGGGCATTCCAGTAGAGTCAGAAATAAGGCAGAGAATCCCTTGGAAGGAGGAAGGGCCTTCCTCCAACCCTGCACCAACAGACAACTCATCCCCAGGATGAGTGTGGAGCCTGGTGACATCAGAGTCAGAGGAGTCAGGGTACAGCAGCCTGCTGCTTAAGTGACACTCGATCCGCCGAGGGCAGTCCGGGTGATCATCAGACAGATGTCTGGGAAGTCCGGTGTCCTGTCTGTCCTCTTTCAGGGGCCCGTCCCACAGGCTGCTTAGGCAGCGGTTCTACCGAATGGGTGGAGACATCGAAACAGGCCAAACCGGGGGACAGGCCGGCCCCATGGGCAGAGGAACCGAAAGCTTCAGTTCAGGAGGGGTTGGCTTTGACCAAGGAGGCGAGAGCCAAGTAATGGCCGGGGTGGGCGGCAGAGCCAGTTTCTGCCGGGTCAGGATCAACTATTGCCACCTAAGGTCCTCACAGTACTGGAGTTTCGGCCAGAGCCTCTCCTCATCAGATGATGACAACCAGCGGCAGCGCCTCTTAGCGCTTATGGCTCTTCCTCGGTCGTTCGTCCGAGGGGGTTCTGGACCGCGACAGAGATCGGGCAGGCCAAATCGGTCGATCAGGAGACACCAGGGGAATCAGTGAAACCCAAAGGTCCGGAACTGGATCCTTAATGGGGACATCAGCGGGCTGGGTCTCCTCACCAAGAAACACTAGGACTGGAGTCCCTTCTAACCAGTCGTCTGCCACGGCCAGTGACAAGAGGGTCGATTGGGTCGAGAACGATCTCTACCTCATCGGCCACTTCCACGGTCGTCCGGCCAAACAGAAGATCTGTAAAGCCTGCGGCCGAGGAGGCAATCTCGACCGAGGTACAGACCGCATGCTCCTGGGACTGAGACCTCTCTCGGTCCAAACATAGTCTTCGTCTCGAAGGAAGGTTCTTTATCCCTCTTCCGAGGGCGGGAGGAGTGCGAGCCCATGGCGCCTCACCCCGGGTGGGGAGAGACTGGCACAACTCCTTAAACGAACCTGTAAAGGTGGAGCCTAGGTTCAGTGGGATGAAGTTTTGACTGGCCGGAGCGCGAGCGGCTTCTTCCTCCAATGCCTGCATGCGTTCCAGCAGCTCGGCGGAGCGCGAGGCCGTGGAAACCGCCCACCTAGCCTCCTTGGACTTCACTGGAGGGCTCCGTTTCTCTGGTCTCCCCCGTTTCAGGCATGCCATGCGGTCGTCCAGGACGTTGGGATGGAAAGCCAAGCAATAACTGCAGGACGAGGTGTCATGGTCGACATCCACGCAGTAGATGCATGTGAGATGGGGACTGGTGCGCAAATACAGGTTGCTCACCTATAACAGGAGTTCTAGGAATGGTATATGTTGTTCATCCACACTGTCTAGCAGGTTCCTTGCCGCTTTAAATCTTGCCGGAAGGTCTTCAAGTTGGCTCCTCCCACCCACCGGTCGTAAAACTCAGCTCCGCCCATGACGCAGATCTAGCCGCTGGAAGCCAGGTTGTGCTGAAGCCGGAGGGATGAACAACATATACCATTCCTAGAACTCCTGTTACAGGTGAGTAACCTGTATTTCTAGGACATGGATATGTTGTTCATCCACACTGTCTGGCAGACTCCTAGCAGTTCTCCAGGAGGAGGGAGGCAGGCGCACACCCCTACTTAGAGAATAATGACTGAGAACCGAGGCCCCAAAACCAGCATCCCGGCGTGACTCAAGGTCGATGTGGTAGTGGGTATGAAGGTGTGCCGACTTCCAGGTAGCAGCCCTGCAGATTTTCTGGATAGGGATGTCCCTGGAAGCAGCCACCGATGCAGCGGTATGGTGGGTAGAATGAGCCTTATCCCTCTGGGAGGCTCCATGCCCGCCGGCCTATAGCAGAGATCTATGCAGGAGGTGACCCACCTGCTTATCGTCCGCTTGGCTGCAGGTCTGCCAGGTGCGCTTCAGCGTGGGTGACAAACAGCTGGCGAACCTCTCCCCAAAACTTCACCGTCCGCACCTTGTAATAGCGAGCCTCTAGGGTCCAAAGTATGGAGCCTATATTCGGCCTCCGAGGTGTGATTGAGGTAGAACACTGGCAGAGTCAACACCTGGTTAAGGTGAAACTCCGCACACCACCTTGGAAGGAATTTCAGGTGGGGCAGAGACAACCTTGTCCCTGTGGAAGACCAGATAATGAGACTCTATGAAGCGCCTACAGCTCTCCCATCCTTCTGGCTGACGGATAGCCACCAAGAAGGCGGCCTTCCACGACAGGTGAGAGATGTCACACTGTGCATCTGTTCGAATGGCTTGCCCATGAGCTTAGCCAATAACAGCAGTAGATCCCACGGAGGTGGAGGTTCTCACACTGGAGGATATGTGATCAAGGCCTTTGAAAAGCGCCCGACCACCTCTCCTCTGCACACCGACTGCTTCCCGCCTGCGCCCGGTAAGCAGAGATGGCTGCCAGGTGCACAGGTAGTCCAGAATGCTTGCCAAGAAACAGGAGGAAGGGTCCAGGCACTTGCCCTGACACCAAATGGAGAATCTCTTCCATTTGAAGGTGTAGCATTTTCTGGTCAACTCCTTACAGGACGCCTCAACGACGTTGAGGACCTCGTCGGACAGACCCAAGGCCTGGAACTCTAGCCACTCAGGAACCAGGCCGTCAGGTGCAGGGATTAAAGGTCCGGATGGAATACCTTCCCCTGACTGACTGAGATCAGGTCCAGGCGGGCTGGAAGCCACCTCGGGAGCCTGGAGCTGAGACTGAGGAAATCTGGATACCAGAACTGGCGGGGCCAGTCTGGGGCTACCAGAATCACCTGCGCCTTGTCCCTCCTCGCCTTGAGAAGCACCTTGTGGATCAAGGGAAATGGGGGAAAGGCGAAGAGGCCCGGGGTCCACGGCCTCGAGAAGGCATCCTGCAGCGAGCCCTGCTGAGGGGGCGGTCATGAAACCGCTCTCAGCTCAGATTCTCCCTGGAGGCAAACAGGTCTGCCTGAGGCGTGCCCCAGTGGGAGAACAGATCTTGTACTACCTCCAGCAGGAGAGACCACTCGTGAGACCAGCCCCTATCCGGCTGGGGCATCAGCCAGAGTGTTGGAGGCTCCTGCCACATGAATAGCGAGATCCGCTCCAGGCTGCGCACGAGTGACCAAATGCGGAGAGCTTCCTGCACAGAGGTGCAGAGCGCATCCCGCCCTGGCGGTTTATGTAGTATACATGGTCGTGGTATTGTCCGTGGACCTGAACCACTTGACCCCGTGAGAAATGGAGCAAAGGCGGTGAGGGCTAGACGAACTGCTCGAAGCTCCAGCAGGTTGATATGGCATCGGGACTCCCGAGGGGACCAGAGGCCGTGCACTCTGTGCGGATAAACGGGACGCCCTCCTGCAGATGTGCTGGAACGGTCCACCGCTGGAGAGCGTTCCACATCCCCTGGGTCACTGTCACTAGCTGATCCAGCGGATCGAAGTGTTGTGACCATTGGCTGGCCAGCCCCCACTGGAGGGGATGCGTGTACCAGCGGGCCCAACGGACCACGCTGGTGCAGGCCGCCATGAGGCCCAGGAAGTCCCGGGCAGGGCGCGATTGCCCAACCTGAAATGATTGGGCAAAGGAGAAAAGAACCTCGGCCCTGTCCACCGGGAGCCGTGCTCTGCCCCGATAAACTATCACCTGCTTTGGCACAAGTTCCGACTTGGCCTCGTTGATAAGGAGGCCAGCCTGAGAGCAAACCTGGAGGGCCAGATCTCTGGACCACTCCACCTCCGCTCTGGAGGGGGGCTGCAATCAGCCAGTTGTCCAGGTAGGGGTACACCCAGACCCTTTGGCGCTGCAGGAATGCTGTCACCACTGCCATGCATTTGGTGAAGACCCTGGGAGCTAGAGAAAGGCCGAAGAGCATGGCCCAGAACTCGTAAAGGGATCCCTCTGCTCTGAAGCGAAGGAATCTCTGGTGGGACGGACGGATTGGGACGTGAAAGAACGCGTCCTGAAGGTCCAGAGAACGGAACCACACGCCTCGTTCCAAGGATGGGATTATCTGAGCCAGAGTTACCATCCTGCAGGTCCGAGACCTTAGGAACCTATTCAGGTCGAGAATGGGGCACCAGCCACCCCCGTCCGTTTTGGGACCAGGAAGTACCTGGACACAAACCCCAGATCTGGAGGAGGATCCGCCACCTTCCTGATCACCTCTTTTTCGAGGAGCAGAGCAATATCGGCTCGGTGAGCCGACAGAGAGGCTGCGGACCCCGTAGCCCCCCTGAGGGGAGACGGCTCGGAAGGGTGGGGCCTGCTCGAACTCCAGAGGCAGGCCCTTTCCTACCACCTCAACACCCACCGGTCCGTGGATAGCGGACCAGGCGGAAGAAGTGGTGCAGCCGTCCCGCCAGCGGGAACCGGGGAGGACGAGACTGGGGTGACACCTCAACCCGTCACTGGGCAGGCTTGGAGGAGGGACCAGCCAAGGGACCTCCCAGGCTTTACCTCCCTGTTGGAGGAAGCCGCAGGCTTGGGTTTGGGATGCCGAGCGCGAGCCTGCTGGCCCTGGTGCTGTTGGGCCGGACGTGCTGCAGAAGGACAAAAGGGCTTGTGCTGCTGCTGTCAGCGGCCTTTGTCCTTCTGGGCGGAGGTGACAGAGTCCAGAGTGGCATTGGACTTTTCGATCCGCTGGAGGTGACCTTCCACTCCAGGGCCGAAAAGGTCGGTCCCCAAGAAGGGGACATCCGCCAATTTGTACTGGGTATCTGCCGTGAAGGTGGATATCCTTAGCCATGCTCTGCGGTGCATGGCCACCGAGGCCGCAACCAATCTGGCACAGAAGTCTCCTATGTCCAGAGCTGTCTGGAGCTGCTGCTTAGCCACTGCTCTACCCTGGTCCCGCATCTGCCGGACCGTGGTCTGCAGGTCGGTCAGGAGATGAGGTATCACCTCATCCAGGGAGCCCATGAGGGCGTGGGAAAAGTGTGCCATCAGCACGGCCGAGCTCGCCTGGTGGAGGCCAAGGGACGACGCAGCGTACACCTTGCGCCTGGTGTAGTCCAGCTTTTTGGACTCCTTGTTGGGGGGCTTGTCCACGTCCCTAGCGTTCCCGGAACGCTGGAAAACGCTGTTGGTGACCAACCCCTCAGCAGAGGGGTGTTCCAAAAAACCAGGCAAAGAGCCAGTAGAGACCGCATACTTCCTGGCCGAAGGCGCAGGACAGGAAGCAGGCCACTGCCACAGCTCCAAGGCTGGGCCAACAATGGTTTCAGCCACCAGAAATGCCTCCGTGGTTGAATCCCCTCGGTCCAGTATCTCCGTCTGGGGATACTTGGCCAGCTTGGATACGGGCTCGAGCTGCATCCCGGTGGACTCCGAGATGAGCCGGAGCGAACCCATGAAGGATTATGGGCTTTCGTCCATCGACTGGCCCCAGGAGGACTCCAGGTCAATGGGCCTGGAGAACAGGGAGGAGTCAGACTCTGAGGAGACTGCAAAGACCTGCCTGCGGCCTGAGCCACCCTTCACCTGCCAAGGACGGTCGGGAGTGAGGGTGACCAACAACCTGTGGGGCAGGCCTTGACCCGACCGAGAGTCCTTGGTCGGCGCCCCCGATTTCGGTTGTGGAGGCGGAGGTTCCACCACAATCGGTGGGGCAACTGGTTTCGGCTGAACAACCGGTCCAGGCTTGGGCACCTTGACTACAGCGAGAGATTGTTACGGCCGCGCGGGTGACAGCCACTTGATGGCCGGGGAAGGCGACGGCATCGGCTTGTTCCCAGACAGAAGTAATTGCTGCCACATCAGGTCCTCGTAGCGTCGACGCAATTTGCGCCGAAGCCTCTCCTCTTCCGAGGAGGAAGAAGAGAACGAGCGGTTGCGCAGCTTACCTCTGTGCCGAGACCGCCAATGTCGGCGGGATCGGCTGGACCGAGACGATGTCAGAGACAGAGATCCTCAGTGTTTCCGAGGACGGGTCTGGGAAGGAGCAGGGGACACCCGCTCTTCCCTCGGCTCGGAAGCCTTAACCGGGGACTGCGGCACCAGGGGCGCAGGCAGGTCCTCAGTCTCCACCGGGGGAACCAGTGAAGAAGGGTTGTCTGCCTCACCAGTCAACAGCCCGTCCGACGGGTCGAGAAAATCTGGGCAGCGTCGACGGAGTGTCTCGGCCGGCTGGCCTGGCCGTGGGCCCGTGAAGCCAGCGGCCTTAGCCGCAACCTCGACCGAACTAGACAAGTCGGCTGTCTGGGAAGGAGACCTCTCCCGCTCCGACGCCCGGCGATGGGACTACCTTTGAGTCCTACTTTTTGGACCAAGAGGAATGTCCCGATGGCCCCTCCCTTCGTGGAAGGGATTGGCAAAGCTCCTTGAACAAAGCTGAATCGAGGTACCCAGTGAAGCGGGATAAATGCGCGACCAAGGAAGATGCGGCCTGGGCCACCTCTTCCTCGAGGCGATCATCTGCTCAGGTTGCTCAGCCGGGCCAGCCACCATGATAACCACCCAACAGGCCTCCTTGAAGCTTAACCAGCGGTGGCGTTCTAGGCGCCCAAGCTGTAACCCGGCCAGCGGGTCCTCCAGGGCGTTGGCAGCAAACAACGCGGCTTCGCGAGGCCTGCGGGTGCGATTCTGGACCGATGCAGTAGTGCACGTGGTGCGGCCGTCTGGACATCTTCTGCCCACAAGGCACCGCCGAAATCCGAGTCGATTTGTCCAGCAGCCGCAGCAGGGAGAAAGATGACCAAGTCTTGAAAATTTTAAAAGCGAGTCTCGAGCAAACCGAAAAATGAGGATCCAGTCTATCACACAGAGCATTAAGGAGGGAACCTGAGCTTCCAAGCGGTAAGGAAGATCTGGCATCATGGGGCGGAGCCGCGAGTTTTACCACCCGGGTGGGTGGGAGGAGCCAGCCTGAAGACCTTCCGGCAAGATTTAAAGCGGCAAGGAACCTGCCAGACAGTGTGGATGAACATATCCATGTCCCTAGAACATCTTTTGCTGCAAGGACACCGGCGAAATCCCAAGGAAGATTTCTCCTCACGATCGAAGACGCAAATGCGCGATTGCTAACTCGAACGAATTTTAGTATCAGTAAAACCGAAGATTTGAAAGCCAGGGCCTACGAAATGCATGAGGGAGGCAACCTGCATCTTCCAGCAGAAAAGATGATCTGGCGTCATGGGGAGAAGCCGAGCCATGTACCACCCAGGTGGGTGGGAGAAGCCAACTTGAAGACTTCCAGCAGACTTAGAGGAAAGGGACAATACCAAACAATGTGGATAAAAAACATATCCACACTCCCAGAAGGTCCAGTTTTTTGGACTCTGTCCGGAGGTCTATCAGTATCTGCCGAACTGCCTGAGCATCTGAACACGGATTGTCACCAAACCCTAGGCTGAGGGATACTCCGTGAAACCTGAAGGGACCTGATGGGTACCGCATATTTGCGAGCCATGCACGAAAAGGCACAGGGCAGGAGGCCGGATGATGCCAAAGCTCCAAAGCCGGACCAACAATGGCCTCGGTCACTGGAAAGGCTTCAGTCTGAGAAACCCCTCGTTTAAGGATATCCGTGAGGGGTATTTGGCCAGTTTTGTACAGGTTAGAGGCATCTCCATGGATTTAGAGACAAGCGAAGAATGCCCATAAAGGAAGAGGGCCTTCCTCCATCGAGACTGACAGATTAGTCATCCAAGGGATATGAATAAAGGTGAGTCAGACTCAGAGGAATCTGGATAAATCGGCTGGCCAACTGAGTCTCCTCCACCCGCCAGGAGCGGTCAGGAGCGAGGAACAGAGAGCCTATGGGAGGCCCGGAACAGGCAGACTTTCTTGGCACCTCACCGGGGGTTGTTATGGGCGGCTCCACCAGAATCTGTGGAGACGTTGATTTTGGCTGACCTGTTTTTACCGGCTACAAAAGAGGAGGAAAGTACAGTTATGTAAGAACTTACCGTAACAGTAGATCTTCGAGAACAGCTCTTGCAGCAGGTAACACCATTAGGACTGAAGCCGGCAGGCGTCAGGACCCCACGGAAATCTTCTAGCTAGCAGTCTTCAGCGGGGACCGCCTCCGACGTCGGTCCCGCCCCCGACGTAGTACATAAGGAGGTGATCCCGCCAGATTCCACAGTTCTCCCGCCGGAGACTCCCAGCCGCAGGATGACATCAGAAGGGGAGACCGAGGATCCGCCATCAGAAGAAAAGAGCTAAAGCTCCTGCCAAGGCCTGGTAGGCCATACCTCCTCCAAGGGGGAATGGTGGGCGGGAAGGTACCTGCTGAAAGAGCTGTTCTCGAAGATCTACTGTTACGGTAAGTTCTTACGTAACTGTACTATCTTACTTTGAGATACAGATCTTGCAGCAGGTAACACCATTAGGAGTGATTCCCTAGCAATAGCGCATGAAAGCATTCTGGGAGGAGGAAAATAGGAGAGATCTAGAACAAGTCCTGACTCTAGGACAGGAGACCTGTAGAACGGCCAGGCGAAACCGGCTCTCCCGAGATGTAATATCCAGGCTATAGTGCCTAATAAATGTGCACTGAGCTCCAAGTAGCTGCAGCACAAATGGCAGAGGTAAACGTTGCACAGTGCTGCAAAGGAGGTAGCCAGCCCCCTTGTCGAATGGCCCCGGACTGAACCAGGGAGGGGTTTATGCTTGTTGTCGTAGCAAAATGAAATACACTGGACAAGCCAGCGAGAAAGGGTTTGCTTAGAGACTGGTTGGCCCAGCATCCTCTCAGCGAAGGAAACGAATAGTTGCTCCGACTTATGAAGCTGTTTAGTTCTATTCAGGTAGAACCTTAAGGAGCGGTGAACATCCAGGGTGTGAAGCAACGCCTCTCCTCTATTAGAGTACTTGGGGAAATACACAGGCAAATCGATGTCCTGGTTGAGAGTGAAGGCAGAGACCACCTTAGGCAGGAATTTAGGATTCATCCTGAGAGACACTGTCCTGGTGAAAAATTAAATAAGGCTCCTTGCACATGACAGCGTGAAGCTCGGAAACTCTCCTTGCTGACGTGACAGCAACTAAAAATGTTTTCCACGACAGAAAACGCAGCTCGCAATCTGCGGCAGGTTCAAAGGGGGGGAAGCGTGAGTTGTTCCAGGACAGAGTAGGTCCCAAGGAGGAACGGGATCCTTGATGGGTGGCCTAAGGTGTAACACCCCTCTCAGGAAGTCTCGAGCGGCATCAAGCTGTGCCACTGTGAGCTGTCCCACCGGGAAGTGGTATGCAGAGATCGCGCAGAGGTGCACTTTAATGGAGGAGTAAGCGAGACCCGAATGGAATAGGAAAGAAGGTACTCCAGCACCCCTTTCTGAGCATTCTAAAGGGAAGGCCACAGCGTGCCTCGACCATAAGCAAAGCGCCACTTCAAAGGCGATACGATGTTTGCCGGCTTCAGGTCACGGAAAGGACTTCGCCACTCTCTGCGAAATCTCTGTATCGCATAATGGCTACGCTCTCTAGGAGCCATGCATGCAGGTTCAGTGAGCGTAAGTCCGGGTGGACTAGTGAACCCTCCTCCTGAGACAACAGGTGGGAGCTGAAAGGCAACCGAACTGGAGGTTCCCAGGACAATTGCGTCAGCATGGGGAACCAGATCTGCCTGGGCCAGAAAGGTGCTACCAGGATCATTGTTGCGTGCTCCCTGCGCAGTTTGAGAACTCCTCTCTGGATCAACGGGAAGGGAGGGAAAGCGTAGAGGAATCTGTCCGCCCAGGAGAGGGACAACACGTCTCACCAGAAAACACTAGGTCCTGGATCTAGCGAGCAAAAATTGGGCAGTTTTGCGTTGGATGGGGAAGCGAATAAGTCCAACTCTGGAGTGCCCCATCGAAGAAACAGATCCTCTGCCACCTCCTGAAGAAATTCCCACTCGTGGACTCTGGCCTGGGAACGACTCAGGCAGTCTGCGGTGTGCTGTCACTCCGGGGCGTGAACTGCAATCAGGCTCGCGCCGTGTCTGATTACCCAATCCCACACCCTCATAGCCTCCCTGCAGGGGGTAAGAGTGTGCGCCTCCTTGTTTGTTGAGGTAATACATCACCGCCGTGTTGTCTGTCTGAAGCAGAAGGGTACTCGACGGTATTTCTGACTGAAAGGCCTGCAGGGCATAAAGGACCGCCCTCATCTCCAGCACACTGATGTGGGGGTAAGCTTCCTGCGGGGTCCATGTTCCCTGGGACCTCACCCCGTTCAGGTGCGCTCCCCATCCCAGCCCTGAGGCGTCTGTGGAGAAGATTGCCTTCGGGAATGGCGCGGTAAACGGGACACCCACAGAAAGTGTCCCTGGGTCTAGCCACCATTGCCAGTCTCGAATCACGACGTTCATGATTCTGACCGGATGCTGCATGTGGTCTTGCCTTTGGTCCCACTGCACTTGAGCATCCACTGAATTACCCGCATGGAGCCTTGCCAAAGGGGCCGGTTGGAATAGCGCAGCCATGTGTCGAGCAAGCGAAGGACCAACCTGGCTGAGGACAGTCTTTTCGCCGAAAGATCTGATGTGTTCCGCTCTTTCGTCGGGAAGAAAGGCTTTCCCTTGGACGGTGTCCAGAACTGCGCCTATGAACTGCAGCTTCTGGGACAGTACTAGGAGAGACTTATTGTAGTTGATAAGAATGCCCAGAGACTGGAACAGGTCCTGGGTGCTCTGAATAGCCATCAACAGTGCCTCTTTGGAGGCGGCCATGAGAAGCCAGTCGTCCAGGTACGGAAACACGTAGTGGCCCTGTCTCCTCAGACGCTGCCACGACTGCCATACACTTGGTAAAGACCCTGGGGGCCGAAGACAGTCCGAGCGGAAGGGCCCGGAACTGAAAGTGGTGGCCGAGGAATCAAGTGCAGGAACCTCCTGTGGCTGAGCTATGGGATGTGCAGGTAGGCATCCTGCATGTTCAGGAATGCTAAGGCGTCCTTTTCAGCATGGGAATGAGTCCTTGGAAGGTCACCATGCGAAAACGTTTGTAGGCGACAGACAGACTCAGGTCGCTGAAGTCCAGGATTGGACGGAAGTCCCGTTTTCTTAGGAACCAGAAAGTGGGAATAGTATCCGGATCCTATCTGGCTCTCTGGGACATATTCCACCGCTCCCTTTTGCAGGAGCACGAGTACCTCTTGCCTGAGTGACCTGTGCTGACCCGAGTAATGGGAGAGCAGAGGAGGCCTTGAGGGTGGCTTGTCCACGAATTCTATAAAGTGGCCTCTTTCGACCAACTGAAGGACCCACCTGTCGGTGGTTATGGACTGCCATCCTGGCAGGTGGTCCGCAATGCGGCCCCCGACCTTGGTGTCCCGTTGATCCTGAGGCGGGGCTGGGAAGGAGTCATGCTGTGGCGGCTGAGGGTCCAGCGGGCTGGGCCGACTTAGCTGGTCGTTGACTTGGCCCGCTGACTTCCCTGGGCTCTGCGGAGAAGGGCCCCTCTGTTGCGGACGGCGCAGGACTGCTGTCTGCATCCGGCCTCGGCAGCTTTGGTTACTATGAAAGGAACTAAGCTTGGGTCTGTACATGCCTGGACAGACCGTAACGCCTTCCGGCCTCCTGAAGTTTGGCGAGGACCTTCTCCAAGGACTCACCAAAAGAACTTCTCCATGAAGCAGGCATCCAGGATGTTCTTCTGGACGTCCGGCGTGAATCCGGAGACACGGAGCCATGGGTGTCTCCGAGGCATACGCCTGAAGCTGCCGCTCTGGCCGAGGAGTCCACGGAATCATCGTGGCTCGCAGCACCTGGGTTCCCACGTCGAACCCGTACTAAGTTGCAGTAACTCCTCCTCCTGCTCACCTTCTGCATCTTTTCATCAGATACAGTCCCTGCTCCCACAAGGCGTTTTGAAACTACCACGTGGGTCAAGTAGTTGAGGATCTGATGGCGCGGGTAGCGGATGCATACGTGCGCCTGCCCATAGCGTCCAGCTGTTTGGACTCTGGGTCCGGTGGCAGGGTGCTCAAATGTTGCAGCCCCTGGGACTGGTCATGAGAGGCTGTAATGACCAGGGGATGCGATGCCAAGTACTGGTCCTCCCTAGGGACCTTGTACAGGCGGTCAGCTTTCTTCGGCATCGCCGGAAGCGAGTGTGGACGTTTCCACGCTGCCTTGGTGACGTCCACGAATGTGTCCACCAAGGGTGGCACCACCACAGGCTTAGGATCTTTTCGCCGAAGATATCTGGCAAGGCATAATCTCTCGGGTCTAGTTCCTCTGCGTCCCAGCCCATGTTCTCCTGGATATGCCTCATAATCTCCGAGAACGATGGGTCATCCGGAGGAGATCTTGGAAGCTCACGTGGGTCCAGAGAAGGGACGTTTATCGGAGAGGGGGATCTGGATCCGTCCGATCCCGTGTCCTCCGTCGAAGGCAAACGGCAGCGTCTTCTGGGTCTCTTGGGGCTGGGTGACCCTGAAGAAGATCTGGACGGAGGTCTCCTTTTTTCTGTTCTACCCCTAGGAGAATCCATAGGCTCCTGGGGGGAGGTACTCTGCCCACATCCCTGGGTGAAGTAGGGGGCGCGGGGGCCGGCAGAGTCGCAGGTGGAGGAGGAGGTGTGGGAACCACATCCTTCTTTATGGTGTTCCACCAGTAAACAGCCTTGACTCGGATATGCTGAGGCCCAACGAGGGACAGGCGCCAATGGCTGGTGGATTCGAGCCCGGCTCCCCAGGGGTCTCAGATTCCGCGAGGTTCCTGGGAGTGCAACAGGACGGGTTCGCCTCTGGTCCTGGGCTGGGTCAGCTCCTCCTCCATGATCGCCTCTTGACCGGCGTCGGGTGGGAGGCGAGGATCTCTTCTCACGGCCAGAATGCGGACGTCGGTCCCCGGCCCGGCGTCCATGAAAGCCGAGCTTAACGGCGACAGGCATCTGGCGGTAGTCGGTTCAGCGATCTCTTAAGTGAAGTCAGTTCTTTGGTCTTCCGCTGGGGAGGAGGAGGCAAAGAACTTGACTGGCGTCGGGTTCCAAATGGCAGGAACCGGACTTGTGATGGTGATGACGGTCCCCTGACCTAGACAGGGCCCTAGTGGCAGAGGACGAAGGCGTTCTGGAGGTCTTGGCCTGAGGAAGAGGAGGAACCGAAGAAGTCTTCACCGCTGCAGGGGAGGCTGAGGCGGGCCGGGAATGGGAGGCGGTCGGACTGGGAGCCAGAGCTCACGGAGTCAGAGGCCCTAGATGGGGACCTGGAACTCACTCTCTCCCCCTATGCTTCTCGAGGTGTCTCCGGGCCTTGTCGGAAGATTCCCCCTTGGAGACTGCGTCCATGGCTTTAATCTTTTCCTCGAGCAGGAACGCCTGAAGGGCCTTCTGGCGACGGATCCGGGTCCGGCTGTTGAACCCCTGGCAGAAGGAGCAGGCCCGGGTGTCGTGGTCTGGGCATAGGCACCGGACGCAGGCCGAATGCAGGTCTTTGAATGGGATTCGTTTCCCACAGGCGCACTTCGATGGATGGCCTTTAACAGAAGTTGGAGAGGACATCAGACAGAAACTGAGCAGAAAAAACAAACTTTTTCCCCGAAGGAAGAACTTAACCAGGCGTCGAGCGCTAGAAATGAACCGAAAGGTCGAGACATGCAAGTCGATGGCGGGAAAGAACTGGAGAATCTGGTGGGACCGCCTCCTTATGTACTACGTCTAACGTCGGGGGCAGGACAGACGTCGGAGGCAGTCCCCGCTGAAGACTGCTAGCTAGAAGATTTCCGTGGGGTCCGCGCCTGCTGGCTTCTGTCTAATGGTGTTACCTGCTGCAGAGCTGTATCTCAGTGAAGATCAGTGCACACCAGCTACAAGGGAGCCTGCTTCAGCCTTGGAGGCGATAGCCAAGTAATGGCCAGGGTAGCGCCACAGTGCTTGGTTGGACAGGATTGGGTGTCGCCACATTAGGTCTTCACAGTGTCGGAGTTCCGTCCAAAGCCTTCCCTCGTCCAAGGAGGAAAAGAATGTCGGTGATGCCTTTTTTTTATTAGAGCATTTATGCGCCTTCTTCAGCCGATCGGTCGAAGGAGTCCTGGACCTCTATCTCAATCATTGGGTTGGGCGGCGCAGAGGGGGTCGACTGGAAGGCACCCGGGAGACCAGTGGAACTTCTTGGTCCGGGACCAGGCCCTCGATGGGTTTCCCAGCGAACTGTCTCCCCTCATCGGGGAGAGACAGGACCAGGGTCCAGGCTAAAGAATAGTCGACCTCATCGGGTGACAAAGGGTCAAGATCGATCTCAACGAGATCGTCCAGGGTCTAAGCTGGCTGGCCTGATGGTAGGACCGTGAAGCCAGCTGCGAGGCCGCAACCTCGACTGAAGTCAAGAGAGGAGATTCCTGGGACACAGATCTCACACGATCCCAGGAGCGTCACCGGTGAGACAAAGATTCTCTCGGTTGCCTATCCTTTTTATGGGACCGAGACAAAAGCGCACTCGAGGCCCCTCACCCTTGGTGGGAAGGGATTGGCATATCTCTTGAAAGAAACGGGAAAGGTAAAACCAGATTGAGCAGCAGAAAAAAGCCTTGGAAGAGTGATCCTGGCCCAAACCATCTCTTCCTCAAAGGCCTGCTTCTATTCAAGCTGCTCGGGGGACAACGCAACTGTGGAGAACAGCCCATTGAGACTCTTAGATTTGACGGCGGATTCAGTTTCTCTGGTCTGGCCAATTTCTGCCGTCTGCGAGACTGTGTAAGGCGTCTGGGTGGAATCCAGACATTGTATCTGGGTGTCATGACCGACACCCAGGCAATACTAGTCTGCGTGTCATGCAGGTCTGTGCAAGACATCTTTTATGCAGACAGGCAGCGGCGGAAACTTGGGAAAAGTACAGTTACGCAAGAACTTACCGTAACAGTAGATCTTCGAGAACAGCTCTTGCAGCAGGTTACACCATTAGGACTGAAGCCAGCGGAGTCAGGACCCCACAGAAAAAATTCTAGCTAGCCATCTTCAGCGGGGACCGCCCGACGTTAGTCCCGCCTCCGGCGTCAGGCACGTAGTATACAAGGGGCGGTCCCTACCGACCCCCAGTTCTCCTACCGGAGACTTCCGCGCTTCAGGCTGACATCGAAATGGGAGACCGAGGATCCACCGTCAGAAGTCAAGGAAAAATCCTGATAGTAAAGGCCTAGCCATGCCTCCTCCAAGGGGAAGGTGGGCGGGAAGGTACCTGCTGCAAGAGCTGTTCTCGAAGATCTACTGTTACGGTAAGTTCTTACGTAACTGTACTATCTTACTTTGAGATACAGCTCTTGCAGAAGGTTACACCATTAGGACTGATTTCCAAGCAGTAACGCTGCCAACATTCCGGGAGGAGGAAAACTAGGAATTACATTCCAGGTCCTGAATCTAGGACAAGAGACCCTGTAGTACTGCCAGGCCGAAGCCGGCTCTTCACCGAGAGGCGATGTCCAGGCTATAATGCCTGATAAATGTATGCACAGAGCTCCAAGTGGCTGCAGCACATATGGCAGAGGTGGAGACATTTCGAAGTGCTGCAAAGGAGGTGGCCACACCCCTAGTGGAATGACCCCGGACTGTTCCTGGGAGGGGCTTGTGTTTGATATCATAACAGTATGAAATACACTGGACAAGCCAGCGAGACAGGGACTGTTTGGATACTGGTTGGCCCATCATCCTTTCAGAAAAGGAAACGAAAAGTTGCTCTGAACTACGAAGTTGTTTAGTTCTGTTGAAGTAATACCTCAAGCTGCGGTGAACATCCAGGGTGTGGAGCAGTGCCTCTCCTCTATTAGAGTAATTCAGGAAGTAGACGGCAGGTCAATATCCTGATTGAGGTGAGTGTAGAAACCACCTTAGGCAAAAATTTAGGATTAGGTCCTCAGGATACTCTGTCCGGTGGAAAACTAAATAAGGCTCTTTTGCACATGAGGCGTGAAGCTCAAACTCTTCTCGCTGAGTAACAGCAGCAAACAGCGTTTTCCACGACGAAAGCGCGGCTCGCAATCCGTGGCAGGTTGAAGGGCGTGAGTTGTTCCAGGACAACAAATCCCATGGAGGCACTGGGTCCTTAATGGGTGGCCTAAGATGTAACCCTCAAAAATTCCTGAGAGGCGCCTAATTGTGCCATCATGGCATGTCCCACCGGAAGGTGGTAGGCAGAGATGGCACAAAGGTGCACCTTGATAGAGGAGTATGCTGGGCCCAAGCGGAAAGGGAGAGCAGGTAGTCCAACACCACTCTCACTGGGCAACCTAAAGGGAAAAAATCGCGTGCTCGCGACCATAAACAAAAAGCGGTGCCATTTCATGGTACATCACATGCGTTGCGACTTTCTGGCTGCAGAAAGAACTCCGCAACCTCTGCGACCCCGTGACGCAAGATGGCTATGTCTCTAGGAGCCATGCATGCAGGTTCAGTGAGCTTAAGTCCGGGTGGACCAGTGAACCTTCCTCCTGAGAAGAGATGGGAGCTGAGCAGGCAAGCGGAGCGGAGGTTCCCGGATAGTTGAATCAGTAAAGGGAACCATATCTGTCTGGGCCAAAAGGCGCATACAAGGATCATGGTTGCTTGCTCCCTCGCGGTTTGAGAAGAACTCTCTGGATCAGCGGGAAGGGAGGGAAGCGTGAGGAATCTGCCCTCAAGGAGAGGACGTGTCTCACCCGAAAACACCAGGCCCTGGATCTAGCGAGCAAAAATTGGGCAGTTTTGCGTTGGATGGGGACACGAAAAGGTCTAACTCTGGAGTGCCCCATCTGTGAAACAGATCCTCTGCCACCTCCTGCAGAAGTTCCCACTCATGGACTCTGGCCTGATAGCGGCTCAGGCTGTCTGCGATGGTGTTGTCCACTCCCGGGACATGTACTGCAATTAGGTTTGCACCATCTAGCAAAACCCACTCCCACACTCTGATGGCCTCCTGCAAAGCGGGTAGGAGAGAGTGCCTCCTTGTTTGTTGAGGTAATACATCACGCGGTATTGTCTGTTTGCAACAGAAATGTACCCGGTAGAATCTCCGACTGGAAGGCTAGCACAGCGTAAAGGACTGCCCTCATTTCCAAAATGTTGATGTGGAGATGAGACTCCTGGGCTGTCCACAGGCCCCAAGACCGAACACCGTCCAGGTGTGCTCCCCACCCGAGCCCTGAGGTGTCTGTGGAGAGGGTCACAGTCAGACGGTGCTGTGAAGGGAACCCCCGCAGAGAGTTTCCCTGGATTTAGCCACCATTGCCAATCCCGAATTATGGCGTTGGTGATTCGGACTGGATGCTGCAGATGGTCTTGCCTTTGGTCCCACTGCACCCGTAGCATCCACTGGGTTACCCGCATGTGGAGATGTGCCAGCGGGACTGTCACTTAATGGCACTTGATCATGTGTCGAGCGAGAAGGACCAGTCTGGCTGGGACGGTCTTCTTCACCGACAAGTCCCTGATAAGGGATCTGATGTGTTCCGCTCTGTCCGGGGAAGAAAAGCTTTTCCTTGGACGGTGTCCTGAACTGCTCCTATAAAAATACAGTTACGTAATGAACTTACCGTAACAGTAGATCTTTGAGAGAGGCTTGCAGTAGGTAATTACATATAGGACTGGCGCCAGCCCGGCGTCAGGACTAAGAAAATTTCACTGTGATCTCTGGCGAGGACCCACCTCCGTCAGGTGACCACTGGCCCCTCGACACGCCGGTATAAAGGGCGGTCCTGGATGGCCTGGACGAGAGAGAAGCAGATATTTCCCTCAATGGAAAAGGAGCTGAAAAAGCCCAGGGGGATGGAGGGCAGGAAGGTATTACCTACTGCAAGAGCCTCTCTTGAATATCTGCTGTTACGGTAAGTTCTTGCGTAACTGTACTATCTTACTTCGAGAAGGCTCTTGCAGTAGGTAATTACATATAGGACTGAATCCCAAGCAGTCTGGAACAAATAAAAGGCACTGGGAGAAGGAAACTACTCCTGAAAGTAGCGATAGCCTTGCAGGCCTCAAGACAGGAGGCCCTGCAAAACAGCTAGCCCGAAGCCTGCTCTGCTGAGAGGCAATGTGTCAAACTGTAGTGTTTAGTAAAGGTATGGACTGAAGTCCAGGTGGCCAGTGGCACAGATGTCTGCCGCAGACACATTCTTGAGTCAAACACCCAGAGGCAGCTACTCCACAGTGGAGTGACCTCTGACTTGACCCGGAAGGGTCCTGTTGTACTTGTCATAACAGAAAGTGATGCAATGAGCCAACCACTTCGACAGGCATTGCTTGGAAACAGCATTGCCTTCCCTTTTGTGAGCAAAAGAGACAAACAACTGGTCAGTTTTTCCTGAGATCCTTTGTCCTATCAGTGTAGTATCTCAGAATCCGGTGAACATCCATGGTATGGAGTAAATATTCTCCTTGGCTGGAGTACTGCGTGAAAAAGGCAGGCAACTCTATAGACTGATTTAAGGTAGACTCCGCTACCACTTTAGGCATAAACTTAGGGTTCGTGCGAAGAGCCACTCGTTCTTTGTGAAAAATTAAATAGGAGATTTTACACATAAGGGCCTGGAGCGCGGAAATTCTTCGCGCGGAAGTAATGGCCACCAAGAAGAGAGTCTTCCATGACAGAAACTTCAGATCTGCGGATGCCGCAGGTTCGAAGGGTAAGTTTCTCAAGAACAAAGTTCAAGTCCCAAGGGGGAGCAGGAGTCCGGACGGAGGGCCTCAGATGAAGGACCCCTCTAAGAAAAGTCTTAGACACCTCTAATTGGGCAAAGGCTTTATCAGCGAAAGGAACATGGTAAGCTGAAATAGCGGCCATGTGCACTTTCAAGGAGGAATGACAGACCCAGGTCGAAGAGATGACGTAAGTAATCAAGCAGAACGGCCACTGGACAGGAGAAAGGCTCCACGTTCCTAGAGGCGGCCCAAATAGAAAATCTCTTCCATTTCATGGCATAAGTGGACCTAGTGGAGGGTTTTCTAGCCTCCACCAGAATCTCGGCCACCTTTGGAGAGACACCAAAGCGAGATTGGACTAGGTCTGCAGGCGCCACGCATGAAGTTGTAGGGACTTGAGGCCCGGATGGACCAGGGTCCCCTGATCCTGGGTCAGCAATCCTCAAGATAAAGGAAGAGGAACCTCTGAGTATTGTTGTAGAAGAGAGAACCAGATTTGCCTGGGCCAGAAAGGAACGATCAGAATCATTCTCGCTCCTTCCGTTGTTAGTTTCTGTAGTACACGAGGGACCAGAGGAATTGGGGAAAAAGCATAGACGAATCTGCCCTTCCAGTTTAGAGACAGAGCGTCACTCCAGAAAGCGCCTCGCTCTGGAGCGAGCGAGCAAAGGTGGGAAGTTTTCAGTTTTGGGAACAGGCGAACAGGTCTACCTGTGGAGTCCCCAAAGCTGGAAGATGTCGTCCTAGAACCTTTTGGTCCAACTCCCACTCGTGTGGTAGAGCAGAGGAGTGGCCTTAGCTTGTCTGCCAGGGTATTGTGACTCCTGGAACATGGATCGCCGTGAGGTGAAGGTTGTGAAGCATTGCCCAGTCCAAACCCTCATTGCTTCCCTGCAGAGAGGTAGGATTGAGTCCCTCCTGCTTGTTGATGTACCACACCACACATGTTGTCCGTCTAGACAGCTAGGTGACCGGGAAGGATGTATTGGTGAAGGGCTTGGAGAGCATATAGTACTACTCGTAGCTGAGCACATTGATGTGGAGAGCTAGCTCCAATCTGGACCATAAACCCTGGGTTCGGGAGGACCCAGATGGGCTCCCAACCTTAGCCTGATGCGTCCGTGGTCAGAGTCTGGGAGGGGAGGATGACAGAAGGGACCCGAAACAGGTTCTTGCGAACCATCCACCACTGCAAGTCTCTTGTCATCGGCAAGGTCAGAACCAGATAATCTAGGTAGTCTCTGAGTTGATCCCACTGGGAGGCGGAGGTCCACTGAGAGATCCTCATGTGGAGCAGGCGTGGGGTACTGTCGGTATGGCGGCTGCCATAAGCCCCAAGAGACAGAGAACCGACCTCGCGGAACCTTCCTGCATTCTGATAGACGAAATTTGTGACTGAAGAGAGCCGCCCTGTCCGGAGGAAGGAAGGCCTTGCTCACTCACGTATCGAGGATAGCCCGATAAACTGTAGTCTCAGAGGATCCAGATGAGACTTGGAAAGGTTGATGGTAATACCCAGGCAAGTGAAAACCTGCTGGGTGAGGGAGAGAAAATGCAGGAGCTCCTCCTGGAGCGAGGCAGGCCAGGAGCCAGTCGTCCAGGTAAGGGGCTACCTGAACTCCCATAGTACACAGGTGGGCCGCTACACTGCCAGGCATTTGGTAAAAACTCAGGGTGCTGAGGAAAGACCAAGCGGGAGTGCCCGGAATTGGTAATGGTCCCCCTGGACAGCAAACCGGAGGTACTTGCGATGCGAGGGACAAATGTGGATGTGCAGATATGTGTCCTGCATATCCAGCACACAAAGCCATTGACCCGGCCAAAGAAGGGGCAGAAGGGTTTGTAGGGAGAGCATCCTGAACTTTTTGTATTCCACGTAAAGGTTCAAGGAGCTGAGATCGAGAATAGGTCTGAGATCTCCAGTCTTCTTTGGGACCAGGAGAAATGAGAATAGTAACCCGTCCCTTGAAGGTGGAGGAGGAACAGGTTCTATGGCCTGCTGCGAGAAGGGCAGATATTTCTTCCGGACCAAAAAAGATGGTCCTTGCATGGGGCGACTTCAGAGGGGTGGCAGTGTGGTTTCTGAAGAAACTATGGAGTGCCCTCCGCTATAATCTGAAGCACCCATGAATCCATTGTTATTCTCTCCCAACCCGGAAGGTGGAGGATAACCTCCCTCTACCGGTTCCTCCGTGTGTCCGGAGGTGGTGGGAGGGGAGGTCAGGTGGTGTGAGGCAGCGCGCAGCTGGGACACCAGCTGCTTTTTGGGCGGTGGGGGCCTGGCAGCTGCGGGGGCCCGGTGTTTAGCGGCCCGCCTTCCTTGGGGTTTGGCTTGTGGCCGACTGAGTCTGCGAAAAGGACGGCGCTGTGGGGGATGGGGACGGTACATGGGATCCACAGATTTCAGAGCCGTCCCCTTCAAGTCCTTGACATCACCACCGAAAAGCACTGAACCCCTGAAAGGTGCTTCCTGGATTGCAGACTGCACCTCCGGGACCAAACCTGACACGCGGAGCCAGGCATGACGCTGAAGACTTACGGCGAACGAGGAGCTCCGCCCGGCAGTGTCCACTTCATTGTATGTCGTCTGCAGGATGTGACGACTGGCCAAATGAGCAGAACGGACTAAGCTAACTCCTGCTTGACTTGAGAGTCAGGTAAGGAGTCAATCTTGGATTCCGCCTGGGTAAGGATGGCCTTCTGGTAATCCCCCATATGAGCTACATAATTCAGGACCCGAATTCCCAGTGTGGAAGAGGCGTATATTTTTCTTCCATACTGGTCCAGGAGGCGAGATTCCTTATCCAGAGGAGACGAGCTTAGAAGTTTGGGATGTGCTGACCGGCCGTGAGCGGCGCTAATCACGACAGTCTGCACGAGGGTGAGAATCCAAAAAGTCTACACCCTCCGGAGCCTGGTATAGCCTGTTGGACTTCCTAGGAAGCGGGGCTAAAGCCGACGGTTGTTTCCAAATAGTGAAAACTAGGTGGGCGTGAGACTCGATCCAGGGTGGCACTAAAGTAGGAGCCATAAGGGGCCGGTCCAGATGTTCGGCGAGTTTGACCCGCTGAGGGTATGGTTCTAGAGAACGCCACTGATGTACTTCCTGGATCTTCCTGAGCAACTCCATGAAGGAAGGGTCCTCTGGAGACGACTTCGGAGGAGTCCTCGGCCGGGGTTTGGACGGAGAGTGAGGCTCGTCGTCTCTCTCGGAGCATCCGTCGGAGGAATCCGAGAGCGAAGCAGCAGCAGAAGACTCCCTGGCACGTCTAGGGGGAGGCAGGGTTCCTTAGCGGGGATCCTGGGCGCGTGTCCTGCCCTCTCGGGATCAGAGGGAAGAGCTCTGGGATCCAGGGCGGTGAGGAGTGTGCACGTCTCAGGTGTGAAGGGGCAGCACAGTCGCCGTGGGTGCTCTCTACTTCCTTGGTGAGCTGAGCCTTGGCCTCCAGCCCACCGAAGCCAGAGTCTCCTGCAGACCCACTGGCGGTCGGGGTGGAGGCGGAGGATAAGTATACGGATTGTATCCGAAGAGCGAGTATCCGAAACCTGGCTGCGGAAACCGGTGCGGTATTGCTGACGTCGGCAGAACCGGCATCTGGTACTGTGGTGCTGGATACTGCGGACCCGGGTAAGCAGCGTCGGATAAGGCAGGTACCGGGCTGGAGATGTCGGAGCAAGCGGCGGAAGGAGGCCTGGGGCGGGTCACGAGAGGCCAGGGGGTTGGGCCCAGCGGAAGGAATATCCCCGCCCGGCGTCGGGTGGGGCGGCGTCAGATCTGGTTCCCTAAGAGGAGGGTCTGATGGGGTGGAATATCCCCGCATCACCCGGGGCAGTGGAGAAAAGTCCCTGGGGTCAGGCTGGGGTGACTCTGGCTCCCTGGACGGCAGCGAGGCTGCGGGGAACCGAATGCGACAGGGATTGGAGGGTCGGGTCATCGCCCGGTGCACGTCGGAGAGCGGATGTGCAGCAAGGGGCTGGTTCCGGCAGGTGCCGGAGGAGCGTCTGACTTATGGGGTCCTCGGAGGCGGGCCGAGGAGAGCGGCCCGGTCGAGGGGCGGGTTGTGTGCTGCCCTGAAGGGTCAGGCGTCTTATCAACCTTCTCGTGCGGCGTTGGAGGAGCGGCGTCCGGCTTATGGGAAGTGCCCGCGCAGTAGGCCGCAAGCCTCTTGGCGGCACTGAGGCGGGAGGCCTCCTTGCCCGGAGAGAGCGCGGGCAGGCAGGCGCCTCCTCCAAAACCTTGGAGGCTGCAGACCCGGTCCCCCGGAGAATATTACCTGGGCGAGACTCCGGCGAGTCATGGTGAGAGGAGCCTTCTCCCGGTGCCTTTCTTTGTCCCACTTTTGCGATGTCCTTCAGGAGAGTGACACCTGCCTGAGCTTCTTCAATTCTTTTCCATTGAAGACATCTTTTCTTTAGCAGATGGGCTTCCAGGGACTGTTTAATGCGTCTGCGGGTAGCGGCTGAAGTGCAAGCAATGCGGGCACTTGTCGACCGGGTGGTCAGGGCGGCCTAAGCAAAAAGGCAGAGAGAATGGCAGTCCTTGTGTGGCAGTTGGGCGCCACTGAAGTCGCACTTTTTTTGGAAGGTGTGAGGACAACATACACCGGCCTGTGATAGCAGAAGAAAAAAAATACTCAAAACTTTGGTAAAACCGATGAAAGAACAGGGCTTTGCTAGCCACGAACTTTACGCAAGGCGCTGCACTGAACTAACGGAGGAAGAACTGGAAAGGCGGGCATCAGGACCACCTTTGCTGACGTCACATGATGCGGTCACCTGGCGTGGGCGGTCCTACGCCAGAGGACTGCTCACGTAGAAATTTTCCGTGGGGTCCTGCCGCCGGCCAGCGTCAGTCCTATATGTAATTATCTACTGCAAGAGCCTTCTCGAAGTAAGATCTGCAGTTTCTGGGACGGCACCAGGAGTGACTTCTCGTAGTTGCTGAGAATACCCAGTGATTGAAAAAGGGACTGGGTGCAGTGAATAGCAGTCATCAGTGCCTCCCTGGAAGGCGCCATGAAAAGCCAGTCGTCCAGGTATGGGAACACGTAGTGGCAGTGTCTCCTCAGACGCCGCTACGACCGCCATGCACTTCGTGAATACGTGAGGTGCCGGCGAGGCCGAAGGAAGGAGCTCGGAACTGATAATGGCGGCTCTGAAACTCTAAGCGCAGGAACCTCTGGTGCACTTGAGCAATCGGAATATGCAGGTAGGCGTCCTGCATGTCCAAAGACGCCGGAAAGGGGTCTTGCTTCAGCATGGGAATTAGGCCCGGAAGGGTCATCATGCGGAAGCGTTTGTAAACAACCGAAAGGTTGAGGTCGCTGAGGTCCAGTATTGGATGGAGGTCCCGTTTTCTTTGGAACCAGGAAGTAGTGAGAATAGTACCCTAGTCCTCTCTGGTTCTCTGGAACGTGCTCTAAGGCTTCTTTTTCCAGAAGCACGAGCACTTCCTGCTGTATGAGCAGGGCATGCTGACCCGAATATCGGGAGACCAGGGGAAGTCTTGTAGGTAGACTGCCTACAAATTCTATATAGTGGCCTTTTTTGACCAGCTACAGAACCCACCTGTCGGTGGTGATCGACTGCCACCCTGGCAAGTGGCATGCAATGCGACTCTCTCCCCCCCCCCCCCAACTGACTTTCTTTTCCCGTTGATCCTGAGGAGGGGCGGGGGTCAGGAAGGAGTCATGCTGTGGCAGCGTTTGATCTGGCAGGCTGGGCCGACTTTGCAAATCGTTGGCCTCTGCCTGGGGATGACTAGGCCTGGGCCTTGCAGGTGAAAGTGCCCCTTTGCTGTTGGCCAGAACGTGGCTGTTGCCTTTGTAGCCGGCCACGGAAGCGGCTCTGGTTCCTATGAAAGGAACTAGGTCGAGACCTGTACATAGCTTGTACAGATCGAACTGCCTTCCCTGCGTCCTGAAGTTTGGCGATCACTCTCTCTGAGACTTCACCAAATTGGACCTCGCCATTATAAGGGACGTCTAAGATATTCTTCTGGACGTCCAGGGTAAAGCCAGAGACACAGGAGCCAAGAGTGTCTCCAGGAGACTCGCCTGAGGCTGCAACTCTGGCTGAAGAGTCCCCCAGAGATATATCATCGGCTCTGAGCACCTGAGTCGCCACATCGAACCCGTGTGGAGGAGGTTCAAGAGCTCCCTCCTCGTGGTCGCCATCGGGCATCTTCTCGACCAGGTCTTGTCCCTGTTCCACAGTGCGTTCTGAAACTGAACCATGTGGGTGAGGTAGTCAGTGACCTGATGGGCGCCAGAATTCGTGACGGCGTGCGTCTGCATACAGGACACCAATTGCTTGGATTCCTGGTCCGGTGGCAGTGTGCTTAAATGCTGAGGTCTCTGAGACTGGTCATGCGAAGCAGTGATGACCAGGGAGTCAGCCAGAGGATGGTTCACCAGATACTGGTCCTCCCTAGGGGCCTTGTATAGGCGGTCAGCCTTCTTTGGCACTGTGGGAGTGGAGTGCGGACGTTTCCAGGCAGCCTTGGTGACATCCGAAAAGGTATCCACCAAGGGCGGCACTACCACAGGCTTTGGATCTTTCTGCGGAAGGTAGCGAGCAAGGCGTTGTCTCTCGGTGAGAGTTCTTCAGCATCCCACCCATATTCTCCTGGATGTGCCTCATGATTTCTGCGAAGAGGGATCATCCGGAGGAGACCTATTGAGTTGTGTGGGTCCGGAGGGAATGCTGATAGGAGAGATCTGGAGCACCCGTGTTCAGATCTGGAATCCTCCCAGGCCAGATGTACGGCGTTGTCTGGGTCTCTTGGGACTGGGTGACCCTGAGGGGATCTAGAGGAGGTCTTCTCCATTCTGAAGAGCTGCCCGAGGAGGTGGTGTCTGCTCCTTGGGAGCTGGTGACCCACCCAGGCCCCTTGAGGGAGGAGGGGGCGTAGGCGGTGAAGGAGTAGGTGGAGGCGGACTGAGTACGAGGAAGACGTGTGGTGATCACATCTTTTTTGATGGTGTCCCACCAGAAGGTACAAAGTTCCTTTACCTCTGCCAGATGCATACCCGACGGGCCTGTCGCCGCGGTCGGGTCCCCAGGGGTCTCCCGCTCCAGGGAAGGTTCCCGTGGGAGCCTGGAGTCTCTGGTGTCGCCTGCCTGGTCCTCGGGCTGTGTAGCATCCTCCTCCGACGAGTCCTTCTGACTGGCGTCCGCCGGCGACGGTGGTGCAGTCCTCTTCTCCGGAGTAGCTTATGTCCCCTGGCCGACGCCCTCGGAGGCGAATGCCTGGCCGGCGACGGGAGTTTAGGTGTCGCCAGCTCCTGGGAGTGCCGGTGATGCTTGGCAGACGTCGGGTGCCGTTTGAGGGACGTCAGGTCCTTGATCTTAAGAGGAACCGGATCCAATCCATGCGGAGGCTGGGAAACTGACCTGGCGTCGGTGTCCCGCCGGCGGGAAGAAGACTTATGGCGCTCCCCGGACTTCGACGAGGCCTTAGATGAGAGTGGAAGAGGCCAACGGCCTGGAAGTCTTCAGGGGCTGTAGAGAGGAGCCGCTGGAGGATCTGACCTGAACCGGGGGAGGCTGCGACCGAGCCCTGGAGGGAGAGCGGTCATATTTCGAGCCGGAGCTTCAGGAGTCCAAGGCTCTCGCAGGGGACCTGGACCTTTCCTTTTCCCAGCGTTTGTGGGCTTTACCAGACTCCCCGGAGAAAGGTTCTTTATCCACAGTTTTCAGTTTTCATCAAGAAAAACGCTTGAAGGGCCTTCAGGCGGCAGATCCTGGTGTGACTGTTAAAAGCCCTGGCAGAAGGAGCAGGCCTTGGTGTCATGTTCCGGGCCTAGGCAGCGCACGCAGGCCAAATGTGCATCCTTGAATGGGATCTGTTTGCTGCAGGCACACTTCGAATGGTGACCCTCAACAGAAGTTGTTGGAGGACATCAGATGATCCAAAGTTGAAGGAAAGACGAAAATCGTCGTAGTTCTAAAGGTCGTCGCACGCTAGAAAAAGAGAGAGAGGCTGATACTGGTGATGTCAACGGCGGGAAAACTGAGGATTATGGGGGGACCGCCTCCTTTTGTACTACGCCCGACGTCGGGGGCGAGACCGACGTCGGAGGCGGTCCCCACTGAAGACTGCTAGCTAGAAAATTTCCATGGTGTCCTGGCGCCTGCCGGCTTCAGTCCCAATAGTGTAACCTGCTGGAAGAGCTGTATCTCGAAGTAAAATCTTGTCTTCCAAGTCGGTCGAGATCGTAAATCGATTATCGCCAACTCTGACGAGTGTTAGTTTTAGCAAATCTGAAGATTCTGAAGCCAGTGCCTACTAAACACACAAGTGGGAAGGAGGGAACCAGCATCTTGTAGCAGAAAGGAAGATCTGGCGTGGGGCAGAGTAGAGGGTTATACCACCCGGGTGGGTGGGAGAAGCCAGCTTCAAGACCTTCCAGCAAGATTTAAAGGGAAAGGACAATGCCAAACAGTGCGACTAGAACATAGACACATCCCTAGAATCACTGCCACCAGATCTTCTACGGCACCGTGCATGCTCCCACAGCCTCAATAAGAAATTACTTTCTTTCACTCCAGCTGCAGCTGAGGGCCCCTTGCGTTGCATTAGCTCCTGACAAACAGGTGGCATACACTGGTGGTCGGGGAAAGAATCTCGACAGTTGAAGCTGCAACTGAGACCTAAGCGAAGCATGCCTGGAAGGCGGGGGAGAGATGGGAGGAAGAGATCGATCACACACACACACACACACACACACACACACACACATGCTATCTGCCACAAGAGGACACAGTACTTGGGTTACAGGTCCGGGGTCAGAGGAGAGTCCTATGGCAGCTGGACTTGAAAGACCTAAAGAAGCAGCATGCCTTGGGGTCACCAGAGAATACAGATGAGACAGAAAAAAAAAAAATGACACACTAGCAAGCATAATGCCATTATCTGCCAGGAAAGGGGGCATGGGCAGAAAATACAGGTTACTCACCTGTAACAGGAGTTCTAGGAATGGTATATGTTGTTCATCACACTTATTGGCAGGCTCCTTGCGCTTTAAATCTTGCGGAAGGTCTTCAAGCTAGCTCCTCCCACCCACCGGGTGGTAAAACTCTGGCTCCGCCCATGGCGCCAGATCTGGCCCGCTGGGAAGCTCAGGTTGTCGAAGTCGGAGGTCGGGTGAGTTCGTGTGGATGAACAACATATACCATTCCTAGAACTCCTGTTACAGGTGAGTAACCTGTATTTCTAGGGACATGGATATGTTGTTCATCCACACTTATTGGCAGACACCTAGCAGTTCTCCGGGAGGAAGAGGCAAGCGCACACCCCTACATACTTACTGGGGAACAGAGATTGGAGAACCGAGGCCCCAAACCAGCATCCCGACGTGACTCAAGGTCGATGGGTAATGGTAATAAAGGTGTGTGCTGACTTCCAGGTAGCAGCCTGCAGATTTCCTGGATAGGGACATCCCTGAAGTAGCCACCGATGCAGCAGTATGGCGGGTAGAATGAGCTCTTATCCTCTGGGAGGCTCCATGCCCGCTAACTCATAGCAGAGATTTATGCAGGAGGTGACCCATCTGCCTATCGTCCGCTTGGCTGCAGGTCTGCCAGGTGCGGCTTCAGCGTAGGTGACAAACAGCTGGCGAACCTCTCCCGAATTTCAGCTATGCGCTCCTTATAATAGCGGCGCCCTTCTAGGGTCAAGTATGGAGCCTATATTAAACCTCGAGGTGTGATTGGGGTAGAACACCGGCAGAGTCAATACCTGATTAAGGTGAAACTCCGACACCACCTTGGAAGGAATTTCGGGTGGGGGCGTGGGACAACTCTGTCCTGTGGAAGACCAGGTAAGGAGACTCGATGCTCAGCGCCTGGGTTCTCCCATCCTTCTGGCTGACGTGATAGCCACCAAGAAGGCGGTCTTCACGACAGGTGAGAAGACCACACCTGTGCATTGGTTAGAATAGCTTGCCCATGAGCTTTGCCAGTACCAGCAGTAAATCCCACGGAGGTGGGGGTTCCCGCACTGGAGGGGAAATGTGATCAAGGCCTTTGAAAAAGCGCCCGACCACTTTTTCCTGCGCCACTGACTGCTGACCGGCCCGCGCCCGGTAAGCAGAAATGGCTACCAGGTGCACCTTAATGTACATCGACCCAAGCCCTTGACTAGATAGGGACCATAGATAGTCCAAAATGCCGCCACAGGACACGAAAGGGTCCCTCCCCACCCCACCCCCGACACCAAATGGAGAACCTCTTCCATTTGAAGGCATAGCATTTTACTGGTGACTCATACGGGGCGCCTCATGACGTTGAGGACCTCGTCGGAAGACCCAAGCCTGGAACTCTAGGCGCTCAGGAACCAGGCCGTCAGGTGCAGGGATTGAAGGTCCGGATGGAACACCTTCCCCTGATTGACTGAGAGCAGGTCCGGGCGAGCTGGAAGCTGCCGCGGAATCCTGGAGCTGAGACTGAGGAGATCTGGGTACCAGAACTGGCGAGGCCAGTCTGGGGCTATCAGAATCACCTGCGCCTTGTCCCTCCTCGCTTTCAGCAGGACCCTGTGAATCAGGGGAAGGAAAAGGCGTAAAAAGGGCCGGGGTCCCGACCTCGAAAAAGCATCCCTGCAGCGAGCCCTGCTGAAGGCGGGCATGAAACAGCCTCAGCCTGCGTTCTCCTGAGGCAAACAGATCCACCAGAGGTGTGCCCCAGTGGGAGAACAGGTCTTATACTATCTCCGGCAGGAGAGACCACTCGTCTTGATGCAGCCCCTATCCGGCTCAGGGCATCGGCCAGGGAGTGTTAGGCTCCTGCCACATGAATGGCCAGGAGATCCGCCTCCAGGCTGCGCACTAGTGACCAGATGAGAGAGCTTCCTTGCATAGAGGCAAGGGGCGTCCCGCCCTGGCGGTTTAGATAGTACATGGTGGTGGTATTGTCCGTCTGGACTCGGACCACTTGACCCCGGAGACGGAGCAAAAGGCGGTGAGAGCTAGGCGGACCATGCGAGCTCCAGCAGGTTGATATGACATCGGGACTCCGTGGGGACCCAGGGCCGTGTGCTGGTGTTCCCCAGATGGGCACCCAACCCATCAAAAGGCGTCGGTCGATAGAGAGACCGTCGGCAGGCGGCGGACAAGGGATACCCTCCTGCAGATGGGACGGAGCGGTCCACCACTGGAGAGCGTTCCACATCTCCTGGGTCGTCCACAGCGCTGGTCCAGAGGATCGCAACGCTGTGACCACTGGCCGGCCAGACCTCACTGGAGGGGGCGCATGTGCCAGCGTGCCCAACGGACTACGCTGGTACAGCAGGAAGTCCCGGGCAGGGCGCGATTGCCCAACCAGAAATGATTGGGCAAAGGAGGTAAAGAACCTCGGCCCTGTCCGCCGGGAGCCGTGCTCTGGCTCAAAGAGAGTCGAGCTCTGCCCCGATGAAGGATATCACCTGCTTCGGCTCGAGTTCCGACTTGGCCTCGTTGACCAGGAGGCCCAGTTGAGAGCAAACCCGGAAGGCCAGATTTCTGGACAGCTCCACCTCCAACCTGGAGGGGGCTGCTATCAGCCAATCGTCCAGGTAAGGGTACACCCGGACCCCTCGGCGCCGCAGGAAAGCTGTCACCGCTGCAATGCATTTGGTGAAGACCCTGGGAGCTGAAGAAGGCCGAAGGGCATGGCCTGGAACTCGAAAAGGATCCCTCCGCTCTGAGGCGGAGGAATCTCCTGATGAAGACAGACGGATAGGGACATGAAAGAGCAGCGTCCTGGAAGTCAGAGAACAGAACCACACACGTGTTCCAGAGATGGTATTATCTGAGCCAGAGTGACCATTCTGAAGGTTCGAGACCTAGGAACTTGTTCAGGTCGTGTGGTCTAAGATGGGCGCCAGTCCCCGTCCGTTCGGGACCAGGAAGTACCTGGACACGAACCCTGGTTCTGGTGAAGGTCCTCTTCTCTTTATCACCCTTTTCTGAAGGAGGAGGCGTGTCGGTCGGCGAGCCTGTAGAGATTCTGGGGACCCCAAAGCCCCCAGGCTGGCGGCTCTGAAGGTGGAGCCTGCCGAATTCCAGAGGCAGGCCTCTTCCCACCACCAAAACCCACCTGTCCGTGGTGACAGCGGACCAGGCGGAGAGGAAGTGTCGGGCCGTCCCCACAGGGGAACCAGAGCGGAGTGGCGGGATGGGAGACACCCTCAGCCCGTCACTTAGCAGGCTTGGAGGAAGGACCAGCCTGGGGACCACCAGGGCCTTTTCCTCCTTGCTTCCTATTAGGGGAAGCCGATGAAAGCTGAGCTTGGAATACCAAGGTCTAGCCTGCTGGCCTAACGCTGTTGTTGGGCAGGCGTGCGGCTGAAGGAGAGAGGGGCGAAGGGCTTAGGCTGGGGCTTATGACCTTGTCCCTCTCTTGGCCAGACGAGACCCGAATCAAGGTGGCATTGGATTTTTCGATCCTCTGGAGGTGGCCTTCCACTCCAGGGCCGAACAGGTCTGTCCCCAGGAAAGGCGTCCATAAGCTTGTGCTGGGTATCCGCCAGTAAGGTGGATATTGCTGGCTCCGCCAGACGCATAGCCACAGCGGCCGCCACTGACCGGGCACATGAGTCTCCTATATCCAGAGCAGTCTGGAACTGTTTGGCTACTGCCTGCCCTGATCCCGCACCTGCTTGACCGTGAGTCTGCAGGTCAGCGGGAAGATGAGGACTGCCTCATCCAGGGAACCCAACAGGGCATGGGAGAAATGTGCCATGAGGACGGCGAACTGGCCTGGCGAAGGCCGAGAGAAGAGGCAGCATACACTTTCCGCCGAGTGGTCAATTTCTTGGACTCTGTCGAGCGGTTTGTCACGTCCCTGGCATTACCGGCACGCTGAAGAAACACTGTCGTGACCAGCCCTTCAGCCGAGGGTGTTCAGAAAACCGGACAGAGACCAGTAGGGACCGCATACTTCCTAGCCATCCTGGCCGAGCGCAGGACAGGAAGCGGACTGCCAAAGTTCAGGGCGGGCAGACAATGGCTTGGCCACAGGAAGAGCCTCCGTGGGAGAATCCCTCGGTCCAGAATCTCGGTGAGGATATCTGGCCCGTTTGGATCGGGTTCAGCTTCATCAGTGGATTCTGAGATGAGCCTAAGAAGTCCTAGGAAGGACGAAGGCTATAGATCCACTGACTGCCCCCAGAGGACTCCAAGTCAAAGCGCGGAGAACAGGGAGGAGTCATCCGACTCCGACGAGTTGTCAAATAGCTGCCTGGAGCCTGAGCCACCCTCCACTTGCCGAGGCTTGTCAGGCGTGAGAGTGCCCGACAGCCTCGGGAAGGCCTTGGGCCAACCAGCGACTCTTCGTGAGGGCCCCAACTGTCGGCTGAGGTGGAGGCGGTTCCACCACAATTGTGGGGCAGCTGAAATAGGTGGACAACTGGCCTGAAACAGGCTCCTCGACCACTACCTGGTCGGTGGCAACCACTTAATGGCCGGAGAAGAGGCCTGAGCTGGCTTATTGGCCAGAAAAATTGTTGCCACATGAGGGTCCTCGTATTTTGGTAAACTGCGACAGCCTTCCCCTCGTCGGAGGAAGAAGGAAGAGCCGCCTGCTTGCCTGATGCCGAGACCGAGACCGTCTATGTCGGCGGGAGCGGCTGGACACAAAGATGTCGAGATCGAGAATCTCGGCTAGGCCGAGGTCGGTGAGGCGGGAGCCGAGGATCAGCGATCCCTCGGTTCGGCTCAGCAAAACCGACGGCTCCTGATTCACCAGTACTGGAAGAGCCGGCGATATCCTCAGCCCTCACCGGGGAACGGGGAGGAGGGAATCTCGGCTTCTCCAGCCGACAGCAACCCGTCTAGCAGGTTAGAAAAACTCGACCTCGTCGGCGGAGTCTCAGTCACCTGGCCTGGCGGGGCACCGTGAAGCCAGTGGCGAAGCAGAAATTCGACCAAGTCGATTGTCGAGCGAGGGAGGATCTTCCGCTCCCAAGAGCGTCGACGATGAGACTTATCTTAGACTTCTTCGACCGATGAAAGCGGACTCGAAGAAGTAGGACCTCGCTTTAGATGAGAGGGTCAAACAAAGCTCCTTAAAGGAAGCTGAATATGAGGTCCCGAGCCGATAGAGGAACAAAAGCCGCAGAAGAGGAAGTCATGGGGCCCGAGCCGCCTCTTCTGCTTCCTTCAAGGCGACTCAACCTTCTAAGTTGTTCGCTGGATCCCGTAGCAGCGGAAACCGCCAGTCGGGCCTCTTGGATTTGACCGAGGGAATCTTCTTTCGGGACGCCCAGATGTAAGCCGGTAGCGCCGGTCCTCGAGCACGTGGACCGGGAAGGATGAACACAGGTCGCAAGCCTGCGGGTCGTGCTCCTGGCCAAGGCAATAAGCACGTGGAGTGGGTCCGTCCGAGACATCTTCTGCCCACAGGGACATCTCCGAAATCGAGTCGATTTGTCCATCGCCCTGTGAAGGAAGAACCGAGAAAGGTTATAAAAAATTTTTCTCTTTTTTAAACCGAAGGATTTTAGGCCCAAACTTAATCGCAGAGCGTTAAGGAGGGAACCTGAGCTTCCAAGCGGTAAGGAAGATCTGGCGTCATGGGGCGGAGCTGAGAGTTTTACCACCCGGGTGGGTGGGAGGAGCTAACTTGAAGACCTTCCGGCAAGATTTAAAGCAGCAAGGAGCCTGCCAATAAGTGTGGATGAACAACATATCCATGTCCCTAGAAATGGGAAATGGGAGAATAACAGAAAGGTTTTGGTTTTAGAATTTATTACTGATGTAGAACTGCAGGAACAGAAGACTGGCAGATGGAAAATACATGTCCAACTCTTACCAACTGAGCATCAATCCGGCACTGTGGACATTATCCTGGTTAGCCCAAGTGTCTAGTAGCTACTATATCAAACTGTACCAACAGCTTCCAAAAATATACATAGAGTTATTTACAGATACAGTACATACACACACAGCAGCCAAATCCGGTCTACTGTTTTCAGACCACCACCACCCTGGCTTCCTCCCTAAACAAAACAAAAAAATTTCCAAACAGTCCACAGCCACTTCACCCACCATATAAATGTGAGAGACTTCACCACCAAATAGTGAAAACTCTGCAGTCATATGACCATCATCCTGCAGGACTTGTCCAAAGTAGCACTAATTAATGTAAAATAAAGTATTTGTTTAAAAAAAAATCAATGCTCCAATTTCCAGTTTCACACATCACTAAGGCAAGGGAGGGAGGATAACTGCAGTTAAAACCAACAAGCCTTGGTTGTTTACGGTCACTAATCTCACTGCAGGAAGACAGGTTAATTGCCAAGATGTACTAAGCAAAAACACTGGAAACCTAGTTCTAGCCCAATACACCCAAGTCCTTTCTTGAGCAGGAACACTCTTGGGCCGGGGCTAGTTCTGGGGATGTTTACAAAAACAAGATCAGGAAGGACAACACTGAGGGCATTTCATAAACGTCCCTGTGTGTTATAAAAATACTCCAAAGTATACAATTTCATTATGTACAGTTAAGTCCCCTATAATGTCCTCTAGCAAAAAAAAAAAAATCTCAATTTGGCTAATCCTCCTCTAGCTCCATTTTGACCTTTTTCTTCTTCTTGCTTTTCTCTACTGATGGTGCCTCCTGGACTACTTCTTCAGCTGCCGCGCTCACTTTCTGCTTCTTTTTCACTGGTGTTGCCAATTCCACAACCGTTGCCTCCTCCATTTCTTTCTCTGTGCGATTCTGTTCTTCCTCCAACTCTTCAAGCCTCCCACGCTTTTTCTTTTTCTTCTTCACTTCCATCTCCTGGTTCTCCTAAAGGGGCAACAAAAGCACCACATTTATTTTAATGATAAAGTGGCTACTAAAAAGACAAAAGAAATAAAGTACACTAGCTAGCTATAGTTTAACGTTAGTGCTGTCTGTGGCAAGCTAGCCAACTGCCACTCATTATTTGCAAATATATTTCTGTATACTCTTTTTGATGCGATTTTATGTATGTTAAATGCCACAAGAAAATGTCCAGTGTTACAGAAAGGTCACAAGAAGAGAGAAAGGGGTCTTGCAAAATATGTGACATTCCTATGTGACCCAGGAAAACTACTAGTAGCCAGGAAGCTGAAAAAACAGGTTACTCACCTGTAAATACAGGTTACTCACCTGTAACAGGAGTTCTAGGAATGGTATATGTTGTTCATCCACACTCATTGGCAGTATCCTTGCCGCTTTAAATCTTGCCGGAAGGTCTTCAAGCTTGCTCCTCCCACCCACCGGGTGGTAAAACCTCGGCTCCATCCCATGACGTCAGATCTAGCTCGTTGAAGCCACAGCAAGCCGGGTTGGAGGTGGTTGTGCGGACGAACATATCATTCCTAGAACTCCTGTTACAGAAAGTAACCTGTATTTCTAGGACATGGATATGTTGTTCATCCACACTCATTGGCAGACTCTAGCAGTTCTCCGGGAGGAGGGAGGCAAGCACCCCATATACTACTTGGGAAATAAAGACTGGAGAACCGAGGCCCCAAAACCAGCATCCCGGCGTGACTCAAGGTCGATGTGGTAGTGGGTAATGAAGGTGTGTGCCGACTTCCAGGTAGCAGCCCTGCAGATTTCCTGGATAGGGACGTCCCTGGAAGCAGCCACCGATGCAGCGGTATGGCGGGTAGAATGAGCTCTTATCCCTCTGGGAGCTCCATGCCTGCAGCCTATAGCAGAGATCTATGCAGGAGGTGACCCACCTGCCTATCGTCCGCTTGGCTGCAGGTCTGCCAGGTGCGGCTTCAGCGTAGGTGACAAACAGCTGGCGAACCTCTCCCCGAATTTCAGCCGTCCGCTCCTTATAATAAGCGAGCGCTCTTCTAGGGTCCGGAGTATGGAGCCTATATTCGGCCTCCGAGGTGTGACTGGGGTAGAACACCGGCAGAGTCAACACCTGGTTAAGGTGAAACTCAGACACCACCTTCGGAAGGAATTTCAGGTGGGGGCACAGGACAACCTTGTCCCTGTGGAAGACTAGATAAGGAGACTATGGAAATCGCCTGGAGCTCTCCCATCCTTCTGGCTGGCGTGATAGCCACCAAGAGAGGCAGTCTTCCACGACAGGTGAGATGTCACACCTGTGCATCGTGTCTCGAATGGCTTGCCCATGAGCTTAGCCAATACCAGCAGTAGATGCCACAGAGGTGGAGGTTCTCACACTGGAGGATATGTTATCAAGGCCTTTGAAAAAGCACCCAACCACCTTCTCCTGCGACACCGACTGCTTCCCAGCCTGCACCGGTAAGCAGAGATGGCTGCCAGGTGCACCTTAAGGGTCGTCGACCTAAGCCCTTGCTGAGAAAGGGACCACAGGTAATCCAGAATGCTTGCCAAGGAACAGGAAGAAGGGTCCAGGCCCTTGCTTCCTGACACCAAATGGAGAACTCTTCCATTTGAAGGCATAGCATTTTCTGGTCGACTCTACGGACCCCTCAACCACGTTGAGGACCTCGTCGGGAAAGACCCAAGGCCTGGAACCCTAGCCACTCAGGAACCAGGCCGCCAGGTGCAGAGATTGAAGGTCCGGATGGAACACCTTCCCTGATTGACTGAGATCAGGTCCGGGCGAGCTGGAAGCTGCCTGGAGTCCTGGAGCTGAGACTGAGGAGATCTGGAACCAGAACTGGCGGGCCAGTCTGGGGCTACCAGAATCACCTGCGCCTTGTCCCTCCTCGCCTTGAGAAGCACCTTTGTGGATCAAGGGAAATGGGGAAAGGCGTGAAAAGAGGCCCGGGGTCCATTGCCTCGAGAGGCATCCCCTGCAGCGAGTCCTGCTGAGGGCGGGCATGGAACAGACTCAGCCAGCGTTCTCCGTGGAGGCAAACAGGTCCACCTGAGGTGTGCCCCAAAGGGAGAACAGATGCTGTACACCTCGGAGAGACCACTCGTGGGATGCAGCCCCTATCCGGCTCAGGGCATCGGCCAGGGTGTTGGAGGCTCCTGCCACGTGAATGGCTAGGAGATCCGCCTCCAGGCTGCGCGACGAGTGACCAAATGCGGAGAGCTTCCTTGCATAGAAGCATGGAGCGGCCCCCCTCTGGCGGTTTAGATAGTACATGGTCGTGGTATTGTCCGTCTGGACTCGGACCACTTGACCCCGAGGAACGGAGCAAAGCGGTGAGAGCTAGGCGGACCGCTCGGAGCTCCAGCAGGTTGATGTGGCATCGGGACTCCCGCGGGGACCAGAGGCCATGAGCCCGGTGTTCCCCCAGATGGGCACCCCAACCCATCAGAGAGGCATCGGTCGACAGAAGACCCGTCGGCTCGGGGAGACTGACAGGGGATGCCCTCCCTGCATTGATCTGGAACGGTCCACCACTGGAGAGCATTCCACATCCCTGTGTCACCGACACAAGCTGGTCCAAGGGATCGTAGCGTTGTGACCACTGGCTGGCCAGTCCTCACTGAAGGGGACGCATGTTCCAGCCGCCCAACGGACCACGCTGGTACAGGCCGCCATGAGACCCAGGAGGCGCAGGGAAGTCCCTGGCAGGGCGAAATTGCCCAACCAGAAATGATGGGCAAGGAGGAAAGAACTCGGCCCTGTCCACGGGGCAGCTCTGGCTCGAAGAGAGTCGAGCCTGCGCCCGATGAATAAAATCACCTGCTTGGCTCGGTTCCGACTTGGCCTCGTTGGACAAGGAGGCCCAGTTGAGAGCAGACCTGAGGGCCAGATCTCTGGACCACTCCGCCTCCTTCCTGGAGGGAGCTGCTATCAGCCAGTCGCCCAGGTAAGGGTACACCCGGACCCTCGGCGCCGAGAGAATGCTGTCACCACTGCCATGCATTTGGTGAAGACCCTGGGAGCTGGAGACAAGTCGAGGGGCATGGCTTTGAATCTCAAGAGAGATCCTTCCGCCGAAGCGAAGGGAATCTCTGGTGAGACGGACGGATAGGGACGTGAAAAACGCGTCCTGCAAGTCCAGAGAGCAGAACCACACGCTGCTCCAAGGATGGTATTATCTGAGCCAGAGTGACCATCCTGAAGGTTCGAGACCTTAGGAACTTGTTTAGGTAGTGTGGAGTGGAGAATGAGCGCCAGCCCCGTCCGTTTCGAACCAGGAAGTACCTGGACACAAACCCTGGGTCTGAAGGAGGTCCACCACCTTACCACCTCCTTCTGGAGGAGGAGAGTGATGTCGGCTCGACGAGCCGCCAGTGAGGCTGGGGATCCCGAAGCCCCGAGGGGCCACGGCTCCGAAGGGTGGTGCCTGCTCAATTCCAGAGGCAGCCTCTTCCCACCACCTCCAAGACCCACCTGTCCGTGGTAACAGCGACCAGGCGGAACGGAAGTGCCGGAGCCGCCTCAATGGGGACCCAGGGGTAAGGTGACGGGATGGGGGCGACACCTCAGCCTGGCCACTGGGCAGGCTTTGGAGGGAGGGACCGCCGAGGGACCTCCTGGGCCCTTTCCTCCCTGCCTCCCTGTTAGAGGAAGCCGGCTTGGGTTTGGGATGCCAAGCACCGAGCCTGCTGGCCCTGACGTTAGCTGGGCCGGGCGCCAGAGGGCTACAGAAGGACGAAAGGGCTTAGGCTGTGGTTCGGCTTTGTCCTTCTGAGCGGAAGAGACCGAGTCCAAGGTGGCATTGGACTTCTCGATCCTCTGCAGGTGACCTTCCACCCCAGGGCCGAAGAGGTCAGTCCCAAAAAGGAACATCCGCCAACTTGTGCTGGGTATCCGAGTAAAGTGGATATCCTCAGCCAAACCCGCCCGACGCATAACCACTGCAGCCGCCACCGATCTGTTGCAGGTCCCCTACATCCAAAGCAGTCTGGAGCTGCTGTTTGGCCACTGCCTGCCCTGGTCGCACCTGCTTAACCGTAGTCTGCAGATCGGGGCGGAAGATGAGGATGACCTCATCCAGGAGCCAACAGGGCATGAGAAAATATCTATGATGAGACCGAACTGGCCTGGCGAAAGCCGAGAGAGAGACTTGGCGTGGACTTTGCGCCCGACATAGTCCAATTTCTTGGACTCCTTGTCAGGAGGTTTGTCCACATCCCTGGCATTGCCGTGGCGCCAAGCGCTGTCGGTAACCAACCCCTCAACAGAGGGTGTTCAAAACCGGACAAGGAACCCGGTGAGGACATACTTCCTGGCCATCCTGGCCGAAGGCGCAGGGCAGGAAGCAGGCGCTGCCAAAGTTCCAGTGCTGGACCCACTGTAAGCCTCGGCCACGGAGGAGAACTCAGTGAGAATCCCTAGGTCCAGAATCTCAGGCGAGGGGATACCTGGCCCGTTTGGAAAGCAGGTTCGAGAGCTCCATCCCGGTGAGACTCCGAGATGAGCGAAGCAGTCCTAGGAAGGGCGACGAGCTATCGTCAGTGGCTGACCTCCTGAAGACTCCAAGTCCAGTCGCTTGAGAAGAAGGAGGAATCATCTTCGGACTCGGGAAGAGTCCTCGAAGAGCTGCCTCTGGCCTGAACCACCCTTCACCTGCCAGGTCGATCGGGAGTGAGGGTAACTGACAACCGATGGGGTAAACCCTTAGCAGACCGAGAATCCTTGGTCGGAGCCCCAGTGGTGGCTGTGGAGGCGGAGGTTCCACAGCAATCAGTGGAGCAGCTGGTTTGGACGAACAACGGCCTGGGTATAAGCTCCTCGGGCAAGTCGGGGGTTGTCGGCCTGCTCGGTGACAAGCCACTTAATGGCAGGAAGGCGCGGTCGGCTATTCCGGCAGGAGGATGTTGCAACATAAGGTCCTCGTACCGTCGGCGTAATTTACGCGAAGCCTCCCCTCATCGAGGAGGAGGGCCGAGGGCAGCGACGCCGCTTACCAGCGGTGCGGACCGAGACCCGCCTGCCAGCGATTAGAACGGCTGGACCTTGAGAAAAGAGGTCCAGACAAAGTCCCCGAATTTCGGTCGGGTGCAGGGAGGTGTCGGCGGAACCGACACTCCCTTGGCTCGGAAGGTCCATCCGAGGCTCCGGAACGAGAACAGGCGAGCCACAGGATCCTCAACTCCTCCGGGGAACAGGGGAGGGGAATCTCGGCTGCTAAAGGCGACAGCCCGTCAATGGGTCGAAAAATCGACTTCATCAGTGGGGAGTCTCGGTCAACTGACCTGACGGGGGACACCGTAGACCAGTGGCGAAGCCGGTGATCGACCAGCTTCGGACGGTCGGCGGCCCGAGAAGGACCTTTCCACGCCCAAGGCGTCGAGGAGGACTTCATGTCCCTCACTGGACGAGAAAAGGTCCAGGCATGGCCCCATTCTCCTTTAGTGGAAGGGACAGACAAAACTCATAAAGGAAGCCGTGTGGAAGAACCCAGAGGCGGGATAAATGCCGCGGCGAGGAAGACATCGACCCGCGCCGCCTCCACTCGAGGCGACCATCAGCAGAGGCACGATCCATGACCGCGCCTTGAGGCACATGTGAGCCTCCTTGGACTTCACGGACTTCTCGGGGCCCAGTTGCAATCGAACAGCACGGTCTTGAGGCGTAAGCCGAGAAAAGATGAAACTGGTCGCAAACCTGCGGGTGGTGCTCAAGGCCTAAACAGTGAACACCGTGGAGTGTGGATCAATCCGGACATCTGCCCGCATGGGCATCTCAATCGAGGTCGATTTATCCGCCATGACGCTGAGGGATCGAGCTGATCGCTTTTTGCAAAATATTATTTTTAAATCCATAAGCGGAGAAATAGGAACCAGTCACAAGCGCAGGCGTTAAGGAGGAACCTGAGCTTCCAAGCGGTAAAGAAGATCTGGCGTCATGGGCGAGGCGAGGAGTTACCACCGAATTGGAGTGGGAGGAGCAAGCAGAAGACCTTCCGGCAAGATTTAGCGACAAGGATACTGCCAATGGGTGTGGATGAACAACATGTCCATGTCCATAAATATAGATTACTCACCTGTAACAAGGTTTAGGAATGGTATATGTTGTTTATTCACTGACGATTCGCGCTTCATCGAAGAAAATATCACTGCCTACCGAATGTCGGCTCCATCAACAACGTCGAATCAACTACTGGAAGCCGGAAGTGGGTCAGCAGGGAGGTCAGGTCGACGAACATATATCTTCCTGAACTCCTATTACAGATAAGTACCTGTTCTAGGGACATGGATATGTTCATCCACTGTCTGGTAGACTCATAATTCTCCGGAGGAGGAAGCAAGCGCACACCTACTTGGGAAATAAGACTGGAGGACAAGGCAAAACCAATCCCGGTACTCGCGAGGCCGATGTGGTAGTGAGTAATGAAGGTGTGCGACTTGGTACCAGCCTGCAGATTTCTGGACAGGGCGTCCCTGACAACCACCGATGCAGCGAATGGCGGGTAGAATAGCTCTTATCCTCTGGGGCTCCACACCCGCCAGCTATGAAGATATGGGAGGTGACCCACACCTATAATCCCGCTTGGCTGCAGGTCTGCAAGGTGCGGCTTCAAGTAGGTGACAAACAGCGAACCTCTCCCAATTTCAACGTCCGCTCCTTATAATAGCGGCGCTCTGGGAGTCCGGAGTATGGAGCCTATATTAACCTCGAGGTGTGACTGGGTAGAACACCGGCAGAGTCAACACCTAGTTAGGTGAAACTCAACCCACCACCGGAAGAATTTCAGGTAGAGCCAGGACAACCTTGTCCCTGGAAGACTAGATAAAGGAGACATAAATAACCGGGCTCTCCATCTTCTAGCTGTGATAGCAAAAGAAGGCAGTCTTCACAACAAGTGAGAATCACACCTGTGCAGCGGTTGATAGCCCCATGAGCAGCCAACACCAGCAGTAGATACAGAGGTGGGTTCTCACACTGGGATATGTTATCAGCCTTTGAAAAGCCCAAACCTTCTCGACACGACTGCCCCAGCCTGCACCCAGGAGCAGAATGACTCAGGTCACCTTAAGAAGTCATCGACCTAAGCCCTTGCTGAAAGGACCACAGCCAATCAGAAGTAACCAGGAACAGGAAGAAGGTCCAGGCCCTTGCCTGACACCAAATGATCTCTTCCATTTGAAAGTAACATTTTCTGGTCGACTCCTACAGGGACCTCAGCGATTGAGACCTCCTCGGGCAAAGCCTGGAACAGCCACTCAGGAACAGGCGTCAGGTGCAGAGATTGGTCGGATGAATATTCCCTGATTGACTGAGATCAGGTCCGGGCGGGCTAGAGCACTCGGGAAACCTGGAGCGAGACTGGGAATCTGGAAACCAGAACTGGCGGGGCCAGTCTAGAACTAATCACCATGAGTCCTCCTTGCAGGAAGCACCTTGTGGATCAGGAAAAAGTGTGAAAGGGGCCACAGCCTCGAGAAGGCATCCCCACCAGCAAGCCCTGGGGAGGCGGGCGTGAAACCATCTCAACAGCATTCTTCCAGGAGAAAACGGGTCTGCCTGGTGCCCACTGGGAATGAGTTACTCACTTGTAACAGGGTTCTAGAATGGTATATATTGTTCATCACACTGTCTGGCAAATATCCTTGCCGCTTCAAATCTTGCGGTCTTCAACTGGCTCCCACCACCCGGGTGGTAAACTCTAGCTCATGCAGCACATAGCCACTGGAGCTCAGGTTGTCTTGTCGAAGCCGAAGTCGGGTAGGTCATGGATGAACAACATATCCATCCCTGGAACACAAATAAAATAAATCAGATTACTCACCTGTAACAGGAGTTCTAGGAATGATATATGTTCATCACACTCATGGCAGTATCCTTGCACTTTAAATCTTGCGGAAGGTCATCAAGCAGATCCTCCCACCCAACCGGTGGTAAACTCGGCTCACCGCATGGCGCAGATCTGGCCGCTGGAGCTCAGGTTGTCGTCGAAGCCGAGGAGGTCAGGTCGAGTAGTGTGGATGAACAAGCATACCACCTATAGAACTCCTGTTACAGTGAAATAACAAGCTAAAGGACATGGATATGTTGTTCATCCACACTCGTGGCAGACTCCCTGGCAGTTCTCCGGGAGGAGGAGCCAGGCAGAAACCATATACTTGCAGGAAAGAGAGCTGGAGAACCGGGACCCCAAAACCAGCATCCAGGCGTGGCTCAAGGTCGAGTGGTAGTGGGTAATGAGATGTTTGCTGACTTCCAGGTAGCAGCCCTGCAGATTTCCTGGATAGGAACTCCTGGAAGCAGCCACCGTTGCAGCAGTATAAGCGGGTGGGAATGAAATCCCATCTCACAGGGACTCCATGCCCGCCAACCTTAACAGAGATCTATGCAGGAGGTTACCCACCTGCTTATCGTCCGCTTGGCTGGGTCTGCCAGATCTGACTAAGCGTAGGTGACAAACAGCTGGCGAACCTCTCCCAATTTCAGCAGATCACGCTCCATATAATAGCAGGCGCCCTTCTAGGGTCCAGGTATGGAGCCTATATTGACCTCCAAGGTGTGATGGGGTAGAACACCGGCAGAGTCAACACCTGGTTAAAGGTGAAACTCGACACAACCCTAGGAAGGAATTTGGTGAGGCGCAGGACAACTCTGTCCTGTGGAAGACCAGGTAAGGAGACTCGATGGGAAGCACGAGCTCTCCATCCTTCTGGCTGACGTGATAGCCACCAGACAAGCGGTCTTCCGACGGGAGAGAAACACACCCTGTGCATAGGTTGAAAATGGCTTGCCCATGAGCTTCTACACTACCAGCAGTAGATCCCACGGAGGTGAGGTTTCCCACACTGGAGGAAATGTGATCAAGCCCTTGAAGCATGAACCATCTCCTGCGCCTGCCGACTGCTTCCAGGCCCGCCCGGTAAGCAGAGATAACTGCCAGGTGCACCCATGGGTAAATGACCTAAACCCTTGACTAGAAAGGGACCATAAATAGTCAAGATGCTTGCAAGGAACAGGAGGAAGGGTCCAAGCCCTTGCCCTGACACCAAATGGAAAAACCTTTTCCATTTGAAGGCATAACATTTTCTAGTCGAACTCATACGGAGACGCCTCAACTACATTGAGGACCTCGTCGGAAAGACCCAAAGCCTGGAACTCTAGCAGCTCAGGAACCAGGCCGTCAGGTGCAGGATTGAAGGTCGGATGGAACACCTTCCCTGATTGACTGAGAGCAGGTCGAGGCGGCTGGAAGCTTACCAGCGGAGTCCTGGAGCTGAGACTGAGGAGATCTGGGTACCAGAACTGGCGAAGCAGTCTGGGGCAATCAAGAATCACCTGCTGTATCCCTCCTCGCCTTGAAACTGTGGATCAAAGGAAATGGAAAAGTAAAAGAGAACCAGGGTCCATTGCATCGAAGGCATCCCCTGCAGCGAAACCCCTGCTGAGAGGCCGGGCATGAAACAGACTCAACCAGCGTTTCTCCATGAGGCAAACAGGTCCACCTGGGGTGTGCCCAAAGGAGAACAGATGCTGTACTACCTCGGCAGGAGACCACTAGTGGGATGCAGCCCCTATCCGGCTCAGGGCAGCCCGGCCAGGGTGTTGGAGGCTCACTGCCACGTAAGATAGCTAGGAGATACGCCAGGCTGTACAGTGACCAAATGCGGAGAGCTTCCTTGCACTAGAAGCATGGGCGGCGTCCGCCTAATGGTTTAGATAGTACATGGTGTTGGTATTTGTCCGTCTGGACTCGGACCCACTTGACCCCGGAGGAGCAGACAAAAGGCGGTGGGAAGCTAGGCGGACCGCTCGAAGCTCCAACAGGTTGATGTGGCATCGGGACTCCAGCAGGAGGCCAGAGGCCATAGCCAGTGTTACAGATGGGCACCCAACCCATCAGAGAGCATCGGTCAAACAGAGAGACCGTCGGCTAAAGGCAGACGAGCGGATGCCCTCCTGCAAATGATCTGGAGCAGTCCACCACGCAGGCGTTCACATCCTGTCACCGACCAAGCTGGTCAAGGGATGCAGCGTTGTGACCACTGGCTGGCCAGTCCCACTGAAGGGGCGCATGTTCCAGCCAGGCCAGCTGGACCAACGCTGGCCTGAGCCGCCCATAAGGACCGGCGCAGCAGGAAGTCCCGGGCAGGCGCTGGTGCCCAACCAGAAATGATCGAACAAGGAGAAAGAACTCGGCCCTGTCCGCGGGGCAGCTCTGGCTAGAAGAGAGTCGAGCTGCGCCCGATGGTCAGATCCTTATAACCCATTTCGAGTTCGACGTTCTCGTTGATAAGGAGGCCCAGTTGAAACAGACCTGGAGGGCCAGATCTCTGGACCACTCCGCCTCCTTCCTGGAGGGAGCTGCTATCAGCCAGTGCGTCCAGGAGGGTACACGGACCCCTCGAGCGCCCCGCCCAGATGCTGTCACCACTGCCATGCGTTTGGTGCGAACCCTGGGGCTGGAGACAAACTTTGAAGGGCATGGCTTGGAACTAGAAGAGATCCTTCCCTTTCCGGGCGAAGGAATCTCTGAGTGAGGCAGACGGATAGGGCCGATGACATCTCACAAGTCAGAAACAGAACCCTGCCTTGGCGTTCAGGATGGTATTATCTGAGCCAGAGTGACCATCCTGAAGGTTGAGACATATAGGAACTTGTTTAGGTCGTGGCAAATTAGAATGGGCGCCAGCCCCGTCCGTTCGGAAACAGGAAGTACCTGGACACAAACCCTGGGTCTGAAGGAGGTCCACCACCTCTACCTACCTCCTCATGGAGGAGGAGGTGATGTCAGCTGACGAGGCCGCCAGTGAAGCTGGGGATCCCGAAGCCCCAGGCGACGGCTCTGAAGGGTGGTGCCTGCTCGAATTCCAGAGGCAGGCCTCTTCCCCACCTCCAAGACCCACCTGTCCGTGTGTAACAGGACCAGGTGGAACGGAAGATGCCGGAGCCGTCTACGGGGGACCCAGAAGTAAGGTGACGGGATGGGGGAACCCCTCAGCCCGTCACTGGGCTAGGCTTGGAGGAGGGACCGGCCGAGGGACCTCCTGGGCCCTTTCCTCCCTGCCTCCTGTTAGAGGAAGCCGGGCGGCTTGGGTTTGGGATGCCAAGGCCGAGCCTGCTGGCCCTAGCGTTGCTGGGCGGGCGCGGAGGCACAGAAGGACGAAGGGCTTAGGCTGTAGTTGCAAGCCTTTGTCCTTCTGAAGCGGAAGAACACGAGTCAAGGTGGCATTGGACTTCTCGATCCTCTGCAGGTGACCTTCCACCCCAGGGCAGAAGAGTCAGTCCCAAAAGGAACATCCGCCAACATGCTGGGTATCCAGTAAAGGTGGATATCCTCAGCCAAGCCATGACACTTATAGCCACTGCCCGGCCGCCACCGATCTGGCACATGAGTCCCTACTGTCAAAGCAGTCTGGAGCTGCTGTTTGGCCACTGCCCTGCCCTGGTCCGCACCTGTAACCGTAGTCTGCAGATCGGCGGAAGAAGATGAGGATGACCTCATCCAGGAGCCCAACAGGGCATGAAAAATGTGCCATGAGGCGGCAGAACTGGCCTGGCGAGAAGGCAGAGAGGGCCTTAGCGTAGACTTTTCGCCAGACGTAGTCAATTTCTTGAGACTCCTTGTCAGGAGGGTTGTCCATCCCTGGCGTTGCACGTAGCGCGGGCAGCTGTCGGTAACAACCCCTCAGCAGAGGGTGTTCAGCACCGGACAAGGAACCGGTAGGGACCGCATACTTCTCTGGCTATCCTGGCCGGCGCGGGGTGCGGAAGCAAGGCGCTGCTAGGTTCCAGTGCGGACCACTATGGCCTCAGCCACGCGGAAAGGCCTCCGTCCGAATCCTCGGTCCAGAATCTCCGTGAGGATACCTGGCCACGTTTGGAAGCGGGTTGAGGCTCCATCCCGGTAGACTCGAGATGGGCAAGCAGTCCTAGGAAGGAACTGACGGGCTATCGTCCATTGACTGACCTCCTGAAGACCCAAGTCCAGTCGCTGGGAAGAAGGAGGAATCATCGGATTCGGAAGAGTCCTCGAAGACTGCCTCTGGCCTGAGCCACCCTTCACCTGCCGAGGTCGGTCGGGAGTGAGGGTAACTGACAACCGATGGGGAAACCCTTAGCCGCCGACAATCCATGGTGAGCCCCAGTGGTGGCATGGGCGGAGGTTCCACGGAATGGTGGAACAGCTAGTTTAGCCGAACAACGGCCTGGTACAAACTCTCCGGACAAGTCGAGGGTTGTGTCGGCCGTTCGGTGACAGCCATAATGGCGGGGAAGGCGCGGTCGGCTTATTCCGGCAGGAGGAGCTGTTGCAACATAAGGTCCTCGTGCAGCTCGGCGTAATTCGCGCGAAGCCTCCCTCATCCGAGGAGGAGGGCGAGGAGCCCAGACGCCCGCTGCCGGTGCGATGCCGAGACCGACCTATATAGCGGTGGGAGCAGCTGGACCGCGAAGAGGTCCGAGACCGAGACCGAGTCCCGGAATTTCCGGGGACGGTGCGGGAGGTGTCGGCCGGAACCGCACTCCTTCGACCGGAAGGTCCATCCGAGGGCTCCGGAACCGAGCTGGGCGAGTACAGGATCTCAACTCCTCCGGGGAACAGGAGGGAGATCTCGGCACTAAAGGGACAGCCCGTCCAATGAGTCGAGAAAATCTCGGCTTCATCAGTGGGAGTCTCGGTCAACTGACCTGACGGGACACCGTGAGGCCAGTGGCACAAGCCGAGCGTGCGACCAAGCCGACGGGCGACGGCCCGGGAAAGGACCTTTCCGCTCCCAAGAGCGTCGGCGGAGGGACTTACCTGTCCCTCTTTTGGACCGAGAATAAGGTCCAGCAGGCGCTGAGCCCTTCTCCTTTAGTGGAGAGGACAGACAAAGCTCCTTAAAAAAAGCAGTGTAGGAAGAACCCAGAAGGCGGGATAAATGCAGCGGCGAGAATCTGACCCAGCGCCGCCTCCTCTTAGGGCGACCATCCGCTCGAGCTGATCCGCTTGACCACCGCCGCGTGACACCGCCGAACTTCGGCCTCCTTGGACTTCACGGAGAAAGCGCTTCGGGGACGGCCCAGTTGCTATCCAGACATCACGGGTCTTAGGGGCGTGGGCCCGAGAAAGATGAGCACAGGTCGCAAGCCTGCGGGTGGTGCTCAAGGCCTAAGCAGTGAACACACGTGGAGTGTGGATCCGTCCAGACATCTTCTGCCGCATGGGCATCTCGAAATCGAGGTCGATTTGTCCGCCGCGGCCCGAGGGATGAAGACTGAAGAATCTTTGCAAATTTTATTTTTAAATCCATAAGCGGAGAAATAGAGACAGTCGCAAGCGCGCAGGCGTTAAGGAGGGAACCTGAGCTTGCGGTAAGGAAGATCTGGGCGTCATGGGGCGGGAGCAGGAGTTATACCACCGAATTGGGTGGGAGGCAAGCTGAAGACCTTCGGCAAGATTTAAAAGCGGCAAGGATACTCGCCAATGAGTGTGGATGAACACATCCATGTCCCCAGAACCTGTATTTCTAGGGACATGAATATGTTGTTCATCCACACTGTCTGGCAGACTCCTAGCAGGTCTCCGGGAGGAGGGAGGCAAGGTGCACACCCCCTACTTAGGGAACAGAGACTGGAGAACCGAGGCCCCAAAACCAGCATCCCGGCGTGATTCAAGGTCGATGTGGTAGTGGGTGATGAAGGTGTGTGCTGACTTCCAGGAAGCAGCCCTGCAGATTTCCTGGATAGGGATGTCCCTGAAACAGCCACCGATGCAGCAGTATGGCGGGTAGAATGAGCTCTTATCCTCTGGGAGGCTCCATGCCTGCCAACTTATAGCAGAGATCTATGCAGGAGGTGACCCACCTGCCTATCATCCGCTTGGCTGCAGGTCTGCCAGGTGCGGCTTCAGAGTAGGTGACAAACAGCTGGCGAACCTCTCCCTGAATTTCAGCCATCCGCTCCTTATAGTAAGCAAGCGCCCTTCTAGGGTCCAGAGTATGGAGCCTATATTCGGCCTCCGAGGTGCGACTAGGGTAGAACACCGGCAGAGTCAACACCTGGTTAAGGTGAAACTCCGACACCACCTTCGGAAGGAATTTCAGGTGGGGGCGCAGGACAACCTTGTCCCTGTGGAAGACCAGGTAAGGAGACTCGATGGAGAGCGCCTGGAGCTCTCCCATCCTTCTGGCTAACGTAATAGCCACCAAGAAGGCGGTCTTCCACGACAGGCGAGAGAGATCACACCTGTGCATTGGTTCGAATGGCTTGCCCATGAGCTTTGCCAATACCAGCAGTAAATCCCACGGAGGTGGAGGTTCTCGCACCGGAGGGGAAATGTGATCAAGGCCTTTGGAAAAGCGCCTAACCACTTTTCCCGCGCCACTGACTGCCTCGCCCGCGCCTGCAAGCAGAGATGGCTGCCAGGTGCTCCTTAAGGGTCGCTAGACCTAAGCCCTTGCTGAGAAAGGAACAAAGGTAGTCCAATATGCTCGCCAAGGAACAGGAGGAAGGGTCAAGGCCCTTGCTCTGACACCAAATGGAAAATCTTCCATTTGAAGGCGTAGCATTTTCTGGTCGACTCCTTACGGGACGCCTCAACTACATTGAGGACCTCGTCGGAAAGCCCAAAGGCCTGGAACTCTAGCTACTCAGGAACCAGGCCGTCAGGTGCAGGAATTGAAGGTCCGGATGGAACACCTTCCCCTGATCGACTGACAGCAGGTCCGGGCGAGCTGGAAGCTGCCTCGGGAGCCTGGAGCTGAGGCTGAGGAGATCTGGGTACCAGTACTGGCGGGGCCAGTCTGGGGCTATCAGAATCACCTGCGCCTTGTCCCTCCTCGCCTTGAGAAGCACCTTGTGGATCAAGGGAAATGGGGAAGAAGAGAAGCCGGGGTCCACGGCCTCGAGAAGGCATCCCCCTGCAGCGAGCCCTGCTGAGGGGGGCATGGAACAGCCTCAGCCGCGTTCTCCTGGAGGCAAACAGGTCCACCTGAGGTGTACCCTAATGGAAGAACAGATCTTCTACTACCTCCGCAGGAGAGACCACTCGTGGACACAGCCCTATCCGGCTTAGGGCATCGGCCAGGGTATTGGAGACCAAATGCAGAGCTTCCTTGCATAGAAGCATGGAGCGTGTCCCACCCTGGCGGTTTAGGTAGTACATGGTCGTGGTATTGTCCGTCTGGACCCGAACCACTTGACCCCGAAGAAACGGAGCAAAAGCGGTGAGAGCTAGGCGGACCGCTCAGAGCTCCAGAAGGTTGATATGGCATCGGGACTCCCGCGGGGACCAGAGGCCGTGCACTCGATGTTCCCTTAGATGGGCACCCCAACCCAGAGAGGCATCGGTCGATAGAGAGACCGTCGGCTTGGGGCGGACAAACGGGATGCCCTCCTGCAGATGAGCTGAAACGATCCACCACTGGAGAACCCAGGAAGGACGAAGGGCTATCGTCCAGCAACTGACCTCCAGAGGACTCCAAGTCCACTCGCCTGGAGAAAAGGGAGGAATCGTCGTCCGACTCAGTTGAGTCCACAAAGAGCTGCCTCGGGTCTGAGCCACCCTCCACCTGCCGAGGGCGATCAGGAGTGAGGGTGACAGTCAGCCTATGGGGCAGATCCTGTGCCGACCGAGAGTTCTTGGTCGGAGCCCCAAACAACGGCTGTGGAGGCGGAGGTTCCACAAGAATCGGTGGAGCAGCTGGTTTCGGCTGAGCAACAGGCCTGAAACAAGCCGAGGGTTGCTTCGGCCGCCGGTGACAGCCAATGGCCGGGAAGGCGACAACGCCGGGCTTGTTCCCGGCCAGCAGCTGTTGCCACATGAGGTCCCTCGACCGCCGGAGTGCACTTGGCGGGCCTCCCTGTCAGAGGAGGGCGGGAAACCCGCCTCCCCTCGGCTCGAGGGGTCACCCGAGGCTCCGGAACCGAGGCACTGGCAAGCCCACGGATCCTCAACCACCACCGGGGAACCGGGAGAGAGGGTTTTCGGCTTCGCTCAGTCGACAACCGCCCAACGGGTCGAGAAAGATCTTGATCATGGCCGACGGAGTCTCGGACAACTGACCTGACGGGACACCATGAAGCCAGTGGTCAAGTCGAAGGATCGACCAAGTCTATGCGACCACTGGAGGGGGGACCTCTCCGCCCCAAGAGCGCCGACAGAGGGACTTACCCTTGTCCTTCTTTTTGGACCGAGAGGAAGGTCCAGCAGATGTTGGTCCCTCTCCCTTAGTGGAGAGGAACAGACAAAGCTCCTTTAAGGAAGCAGAATATGAGGATCCCAGGGAGAGCGGGATAAATGCCGCGGCCGAGGAAGATGCAGTCCACGCCGCCTCCTCTTCGAGGGCGATCATCTGCTCTAGCTGTTCCGCGGAAACCGCCAACCGGGCCTCCTTAGACTTTACCGGAGGATAGCGCTTTTCGGGTCGCCCAAGCTGCAGATGGGCAGCACGGTCTTCCAGGACGTAGGCCGAGAAAGTAGAGCACAGGTCGCAAGCCTGTGGGTCGTGCTCAAGGCCAAGTAGACGACGTGAGGCGGACTGTCCGAGACATCTTCTGCCCACATGGGCATCTCTGGAAACGGAGTCTATTTGTCCATCGCAGCCGCGAGGGAAGCAGTTGACTGAAGTCTAGAAAACCTTAAACTTTAATTTCAGAAAACGAAGGTTAGGAACCAGTCTTATCGCAGAGCGTTAAGGAGGGAACCTGAGCTTCCAAGCGGTAAGGAAGATCTGGCGTCATGGGGCGGAGCCGAGAGTTTTACCACCCAGGTGGGTGGGAGGAGCCAGCTTGAAGACCTTCCAGCAAGATTTAAAGCGGCAAGGATACCAGCCAGACAGTGTGGATGAACAACATATCCATGTCCCTAGAACAGATCTTGTACTACCTCCAGCAGGAGAGACCACTCGTGGGACGCAGCCCTTATCCGGCCTAGGGCATCGGCCAGGGTGTTGGAGGCTCCTGCCACATGAATGGCAAGGAGGTCCGCCTCCAGGCTGCGCATGAGTGACCAAATGCGGAGAGCTTCCATGCACAGAGGCATGGAGCGCATCCCGCCTTGGCGGTTTAGGCAGTATATGATCGTGGTGTTGTCCGTCTGGACCTGAACCACTTGACCCCGTAGAAACGGAGCGAAGGCGGTGAGGGCTAGACGAACTGCTCGAAGCTCCAGCAGGTTGATGTGGCATCGGGACTCCTGAGGGGACTCGAGGCCGTGCGCTTTGTACTCCCCCAGATGGGCTCCCCAACCCAGAAAGGCATCGGACGATGGAGAGACAGTCGGCTCGGGGTGGACAAACGGGATGCCCTCCGGCAGATGTGCTGGAACGGTCCACTACTGGACAGCGTTCCACATCCCCTGGGTCACTGTCACTAGCTGATCCAGAGGATCGAAGTGCTGTGACAATTGGCTGGCTAGCCCCCATTGAAGGGGACGCATGTACCAGCGGGCCCAATGGACCACGCTGGTGCAGGCCGCCATGAGGCCCAGGAGGTGCAGGAAGTCCCAGGCAGGGCGCGATTGCCCAACCTGAAATGATTGGGCAAAGGAGGAAAGAACCTCGGCCCTATCCTGCGAGAGCCGTGCTCTGGCTCGTAGAGAGTCGAACTCTGCCCCGATGAATTGTATCACCTGCTTTGGCACGAGTTCTGACTTGGCCTCGTGGATGAGGAGGCCAACCTGAGAGCAAACCTGGAGGGCCAGATCTCTGGACCGCTCCACCTCCGCTCTGGAGGGGGCTGCAATCAGCCAGTTATCCAGGTAGGGGTACACCCGGACCCTTCGGCGCCGCAGGAATGCTGTCATCACTGCCATGCATTTGGTGGAGACCCTGGGAGCTAGGGAAAGGCCGAATGGCATGGCCCAGAACTCGTAAAGGGATCCCTCTGCCCTGAAGCGGAGGAATCTCTGGTGGGACGGACGGATTGGGACGTGAAAGAACGCATCCTGAAGGTCCAGAGAACAGAACCACACGCCTCGTTCCAAGGATCGGATTATCTGAGCCACAGTGACCATCCTGAAGGTCCGAGACCTTAGGAACCTGTTCAGGTCATGCAGGTAGAGAATGGGCGCCAGCCCCGTCCGTTTGGGACCAGGAAGTACCTGGACACAAACCCGGGTCTGGAGGATCCCACCTTCCCGATCACCTCTTTTTCGAGGAGCAGGGCGACATCAGTCGGGCGAGCCGACAAAGAGGCTGGCGGAGCCCCCCGAGGGGCGACGGCTCGAAGGGTGGGGCCTGGCTCAACTCCATGGGCAGGCCCTTTCCTACCACCTTCAACACCCAACGGTCCGTGGTGATAACAGACCAAGTGGAAAGGGAACCCAGGGGGGATAGATGAGGCTGGGGGCGACACCCCTCAACCTGTCACTGGGCAGGCTTAGAGGAGGGACCTCCTGGGCCTTTACCTCACTGCTTCCTGTTGGAAGAAGCCGCGGGCTTGGGTTTGGGATGCCAAGCGCGAGCCTGCTGGCCCTGTTGCTGTTGGGCCGGATGTGCCGCAGAAGGACGAAAGGACTTGTGCTGCTGCTGTCGGCGGCCTTTGTTCTCCTGGGCGGAGATGACCGAGTCCAGAGTGGCACTGGACTTTTCGATCCGCTGGAGGTGACCTTCCACTCCGGGGCCAAAGAGGTCGGTCCCCAGGAAAGGGACATCCGCCAGTTTGTGCTGAGTATCCGTCGTGAAGGTGGATATCCTCAGCCATGCTCTGCGGCGCATGGCCACCGCAGCCGCAACTGATCTGGCACAGGAGTCTCCAATGTCCAGAGCCGTTTGGAGCTGCTGTTTAGCCACCGCCCTACCCTGGTCCCGTACCTGCCTGACCGTGGTCTGCAGGTCAGCCGGGAGATGAGGGATCACCTCATCCAGGGAGCCCATGACAGCGTGGGAGAAGTGTGCCATTAGCATGGCCGAGCTGGCTAGGCGGAGGCCAAGGGAGGATGCAGCGTACACTTTGCGCTCGGCATAGTCCAGCTTTTTGGACTCCTTGTCGGGGGGGCTTGTCCACATCCCTAGCGTTCCTGGAATGCCGGAAAACGCTGTCGGTGACCAACCCCTCGACAGAGGGGTGTTCCGAAAAACCGGGCAAAGAGCCGGTAGGGACCGCATACTTCCTGGCCATCCTGGCCGAAGGCACGGGAAAGGAAGCAGGCCGCTGCCACAGCTCCAAGCCTGGGCCAACAATGGCTTCAGCCACCGGAAAGGCCTCCGTGGTGAATCCTCTCGGTCCAGTATCTCCGTCAGGGGATACTTGGCCCGCTTGGATACCGGCTCGAGCTGCATCCCGGTGGACTCCAAGATGAGCCGAAGCAAACCCATGAAGGACGATGTGCTTTCGTCCATCAACTGGCCCCCGGAGGACTCCAGGTCAATGGGCCTGGAGAACAGGGAGGAGTCGTTGTCTGACTCCGAGGAGTCCACAGCTGCCTGGGGCCTGAGCCACTCTCCACCTGCTGAGGGCGGTCGGGAGTGAGGGGTGACCGACAACCTGTGGGGGCAGGCCTGACCTGACCTGACCCGAGTGTCCTTGGTGGGCACCCCGATTTCCGGTTGTGGGCCCGGAGGTTCCACCACAATCGGTGGGGCAGCTGGTTTCGGCCGAACCGGCCCAGGCTAGGCACCTTGGCTTACGCAGGTTGTTTGACCTCGGGTGACAACCACTTGATGGCGGGAAGGCGGCAGCTTTTCCGGACAGAAGTAATCGCTGCCACATCAGGTCCTCGTAACGCTGACGCAACTTGCGCCGGCCTCCTCCTCTTCGAGGACGAGCGGCATGCGCGACATTTCGCACCGAGACGATGTCCAAGACAGAGATCCCTGGCGCTTCCGAGGACAGGTCTGGGAAGGGCGGGGACACCTGCTCTTCCCTCGGCTCTGAAGCCTTAACCGGGACTGCGGCACGGGCTAGAGCAAGTCTCTGTCTCAACCGGGGAACCGGTGAAGGTTGTCGGCTACTTCAGCGACAGCTCATCCGTCGAAAGGTCGAGAAAAATCTCGACCGCGGCCGATGGGTGTCTCGCCGGCTGACCTGACAGGGACACCATGAAACCAGCTGCCTTAGCCGCAACCTCGACTGAAGCAGAGTGTTGACTGTCGGGAAGGGACCTCTCCAGCTCCCACGAATGCAGGCGAGGGACTTCCTTTTGAGTCCTTCTTTCTGGACCGAGAGGAATGTCCCAATGGCCCTCTCCTTCGTGGAAAGGGATTGCAAAGCTCCTGAAAGAAGCTGAATATGAGGTACCCAGAGGAGTGGGATAAATGCGACCCGAGGAAGAGGATGATCACGGCCTAGACGCCTCCTCCTCAGGCGATTATCTGCTAGAGTTGCTCAGCGAGCCAGCATATAGTAACAGCCCAATGGGCCTCCGACTTCACCGGCGAGTACCGCTCGGGCGCCCGAGCTGTAACTCAACGTAGCGGTCTTCCAGGGCGTTGGCGGCTTGAACAGCATAACTTGCAGGCCTGCGGGTCATGTTCTGGGCCGAGGCAGTAGGCGCCGTGGAGTGCGGGTCCCTCCTGGACATTTTCTGCCCACAAGGGCACCGCTGAAATCCGGGAGTTGATTTGTCCATCGCAGCCATGAGGGAGAAAAATTGGCCGAAATCTTGAAAGGGGTTACAAATAAGTTTCGTAAGCGAATAATTAGGATCAGTCTACCATGAGCATTAAGGAGGGAACCTGAGCTTCAAGCGGTAAGGAAGATCTGGCGTCACGGGGCGAAGCCGAGAGTTTTACCACCCGGGTGGGTGGGAGGAGCCAGACTGAAGACCTTCCGGCAAGATTTAAAGCGGCAAGGAACCTGACAGACAGTGTGGATGAACAACATATCCATGTCCCTAGAAAGAGGGCTTTCTCGCCGAAGCTAGGAATGCTGTCACTTCCGGGGAAACCCCGTATCTACGTTGAGCTACGTCTGAAGGAGCCAAGCATGTAGGTGTAAGGACCAAAGCAAAGTTCTCCTGACTGGCTCAGAGGTCTAGATCGTCGTGGCCTTGGTCCCACTGCACACTGAGCATCCATTGTGGGACCCTCATGTGGAGGCGGGCCAAGGGAGTGAGAGGGATGGCCGCCGCCATGTGCCCCAGTAAACTGAGGAAGTTCCGAGCTGTAACTCGAGGAATTATTGAGATCCATTCTGCAATCTCTCGCAGGCGATTTCCCCTGTCCTGGGGGAGGAAGGCCATGCCCTGGATGGAATCCAGGATCGCTCCGATGAAGATGAGCTTTTGACTGGGCTCCAGGGACAATTTTCGCAGATCAAGGGTGATCCCCAGCCCTCGGAACAGAGTATAAGCGTCTTCCAGAGCGCGAAACCTACCTCGATGGGGCCGTAAGCGTGTCTAAATCGAGTGGGGAACACGATGCCCCATGCACCTTAGAGCCGCAGCCACCACTGCTAGGCATTTGGTGAAGACTCGGGCGGAAGAGAGGCGAACAGAAGCACTCGAAATGATAATGCTCCCATTGGAAGTGGAACCTCAGAAACTTCCGTGGGGATGGTAAACCCGATGTGCATGTACGCATCTTGCATGTCGAGGGAGCAGAGCCAGTCCCCGTGCAGCAAAGGAAGAAGTCCCTGGAGGGTCACCATCCCAAACCTTTTCTACTCGATAAAGAGGTTTAGAGGGCTGAGGTCCAGAATGGGACGAAGGTCCTGTGCCTTTTTTGGAACCAGGAAAAAGTGCAAATAAAACCCCTGTCCTCGCTGATGCAAGGGGACTATCTCTATTGCCCTTTTTTGCAAGAGGGTCTGGATCTCTCCTATTAGTGGGATGTGAGGAGGAGGAGGAGGAGAGGAGAGCTTTGGTGGAGTGTTCAGTGGAAAAGTACAGTTACGCAAGAACTTACCGTAACAGTAGATCTTCGAAAACAGCTCTTGCAGCAGGCAACACCATTAGGACTGAAGCTGGCAGGAGTCAGGACCCCACGGAATTCTTCTAGCTAGCTATCTTCAGCGGGGACCGCCCCCGCCAAATTCCCCAGTTCTCCCGCCGGAGACTTCCAGCCGCAGGACGACATCAGAATGGGAGACAGAGGATCCACCATCAGAAGACAAAAAGGGCGTAAACCCCTGCCAAAGGCTTGGAAAGCCATACCTCCTCCAAGGGGGAAGGTGGGCGGGAAGGTACCTGCTGCAAGAGCTGTTCTCGAAGATCACTGTTACGGTAAGTTCTTACGTAACTGTACTATCTTACTTCGAGATACAGCTCTTGCAGCAGGTAACACCATTAGGATTGATTTCCAAGCAATAACGCTTGTAAGCATTCTGGGAGGAGGAAACTAGGAAAATCCATACCAAGTCCTGACTCTAGGACAGGAGACCCTGTAGCATGGCCAGGCGAAACCGGCTCTTAGCTGTGAAGCAATGTCCAGGCTATAATGCCTGATAAAAGTATACAGAGATCCAAGTGGCTGCAGCACAAATGGCAGAGGAGGAGACTTTACGAAGTGCTGCAAAGGAGGTAGCCACTCCCCTAGTGGAATGGCCCCGGACTGTACCCGGGAGGGGTTTCTGCTTTGTATCACAGCAGTATGATATACACTGGACAAGCCAGCGACAAAGGGACTGCTTCGATACTGGCTGGCCCATCATCCTCTCAGCGAAGGAAACGAAGAGTTGCTCCGACTTGCGAAGCCGTTTAGTCCTGTTCAGGTAATACCTTCGACAGCGGTGAACATCCAGGATGTGGATCAGCACTTCTCCCCTATTAGAATATTTAGGGAAATATACAGGCAGGTCAATGTCCTGATTGAGAGTGAGTGCAGAGACCACCTTAGGCAAGAACTTAGGATTCGTCCTCAGGGACACTCTGTCCTGGTGGAAAATCAAATAAGGTTCCTTACACATGAGGCGTGAAGCTCAGAAATTAACCTTGCTGACGTAACAGCAACTAAAAATAAAGTTTTCCATGACAGGAACGCAGCTCGCAATCATGGCAGGTTCAAAAGGGGCGTGAGTTGTTCCAGGACAAAGAGTAAATCCCATGGAGGAACAGGGTCCTTAATGGCTGGCCTAAGGTGTAACACCCCTCTCAGAAAGTCTCGAGAGGCATCAAGTTGCACCACTGTGTGCTGTCCCACCGGGAAGTGGTAAGCAGAAATAGCGCAGAGGTGCACCTTAATAGAGGAGTAGGCGAGACCCGAATGGAAAAGGGAGAGCAGGTACTCTAACACCGCTTTCACCGGGCAACCTAGAGGGGAAAGGCCATGTGCTTGCGACCACAAGCAAAAACGGCGTCATTTCATGGCATGCGTTGCCGGCTTTCTGGCCGCGGAAAGAACTTCCGCCATCTCTTGCGAGACCCCGTGTCGCAAAATGGCTATGTCTCTAGGAGCCATGCATGCAGGTTCAGTGAACGCAAGTCCAGGTGGACCAGTGAACCTTCCTCCTGAGACAAGAGATGGGAGCTGAAGGGCAATGGGACCGGAGGTTCCCGGGACAGCTGGGTGAGCAAGGGGAACCAGATCTGCCTGGGCCAGAAAGTGGCTACCAGGACCAATGTTGCGTGCTCCCTGCGCGGTTTGAGAACAACTCTCTGGATCAGCAGGGAGGGAGGGAAGGTGTAGAGGAATCTGTTACCAGGAGAGGACAATGCGTCTCGCCAGAAAACACCAGGTGCTGGATCTAGCGAGCAGAAATTGGGCAGTTTTGCGTTGGATGGGGAAGCGAATAAGTCCAGTTCTGGAGTGCCTCATCGAAGAAACAGATCCTCTGCAACCCCTTGAAGAAGTTCCCACTCGTGGACCCTGGCCTGGGTACAACTCAGGCCACCTGCGATTGTGTTGTCCACTCCGGGAACGTGAACTGCAATCAGGTTCGCGCCGTGTTGGATTACCCAATCCCACACTCTCATCGCTTCCCTGCAAAGGGGGTAAGAGTGTGCGCCTCCTTTTTGTTGAGGTAATACATCACCGCCATGTTGTCTGTTTGGATCATAAGAGTAATCGGCGGGATCTCTGACTGGAAGGCCTGCAGGGCATAAAGGACCGCCCTCATCTCCAAAATGTTGATGTGAAGATGAGCTTCTTGAGGGGTCCACGTTCACTGGGACCTCACCCCGTTCAGGTGTGCTCCCCACCCCAGCCCTGAGGCATCTGTGGAAAGGATCACCTCCGGGGACGGCGCTGAAAAAGGGACACCCGCAGAGAGCGTTCCTGGGTCTAGCCACCACTGCCAGTCTCGAATCACGGCATTTGTGATTATGACCGGATGCTGCATGTGGTCTTGCCTTTGGTCCCACTGCATCTTGAGCATCCACGAGTTACCGCATGTGGAGCCTTGCCAAGGGGCGGTCGGAATGGCGCAGCCATGTGTCCGAGCAGGCGAAGGACCAGCCTGGCAGGGACAGTCTTCTTCGCCGAGGGATCCCTGATGGGGATCTGATCGTTCCCTCTGTCGTCTGGAAGAAATGCTCTCCCAGGCGGTGTGCAGAACTCGCCTATGAACTGCAGCTTCTGCGACGGTACAAAGGAGACTTCTCGGAATTGATTATGATGCCCAGAGACCGAAACAGAGTCTAGGTGCTCTGGATAGCCATCAACAGCGCCTCTCTGGAGTCGGCCATGAGAAGCCAATCGTCCAACTACGGAAACACACAGTGGCCCGGTCTCAGACGCTGCCACGACTGCCATGCATTTGGTAAAGACCCTGGGGGCCGATGACAGTCCGAACGGAAGAGCTCGGAACTGGAAGTGGTGGCCGAGGAACTCGAAGTGCAGGAACCTCCTGTGCGCTTGAGCTACAGGCATATGCAGGTATGCGTCCTGCATGTCCAGGGACGCTAAGAAGGCGTCCTTCATTAGCATGGGAATAAGACCCTGCAGAGTCACCATGCGAAATCGTTTGTAGGCGACCGACATATTGAGGTCGCTGAGGTCAGAATTGGACGGAGGTCCCCTGTTTTCTTCGGAACCAGAAAGAAGTGGGAATAGTATCCGTACCCTCTCTGGTTCTCTGGGACATACTCTACCGCTCCCTTTTGCAGAAGCGCAAGTATTTCTTGCCTGATAAGCAATTTGTGCTGACCCGAGTAACGGGAGAGCAGAGGAGGCCCGAGGTGGTTTGTCCGAATTCTATAAAGTGGCCTCATTAGACCAACTGAAGAACCCACCTGTCGGTGGTTATGGACTGCCATCCTGGCAGGTAATTATATCGACCCCGACCTTGATGTCCCGTTGATCCGAGGCGGGGGCTGGGAAGAGATCAGGCTGTGGCGGCGGAGGGGCCCCGCAGGCTGAGCCAGCTTACCTGGGCGCTGACTCGGCCCGCTGGGCTGTCTTCCTGGGCTCTGCAGAGCCCCTCTGTTGTGGACCGGTGCAGGACTGTTGTCTCTGTGCCCGTTCACAAAAACTGCTTTGGTTCCTACGAAAGGAACTGAGCCTCGGTCGGTACATTGCCTGGACCGACCTCACCGCCTTCCCGGCTTCTTGGAGCTTGGTGAGAACCTTCTCAGAGGGTTCACCCAAGAGAGCTTCTCCTTCGAAAGAGGCGTCCATGATGTTCTTCTGGACATCCGGGTAAATCGGAGACACGGAGCCATGAGTGTCTCGGAGGCATCGCCTGAAGCTGCCGCTCTGGCGAGGTCCATGGAATCATACGGCTGCAGCACCTGGGTTCCACGTCCGAACCCATCTGGAGGAGCTGCAACATCTTCTCCTCCTGCTCACCTTCTGGCAATTTCTCCGCCAGATCCAGTCCCTGTTCCCACAAGGCATTTTGGAACTGCACCATGTGGGTCAAGTAGTTCAGGGATCTGATGGCGCAAGTAGCGGAAGTATACGTGCGCCTGCCCATAGCGTCCAGCTGTTTGGACTCCGGGTCCGGTGGCAGGGTGCTCAAATGTTGCGGTCTCTGGGACCGGTCATGAGAGGCTGTTATAACCAGAGTCTCGGCCAGAGGATGTTGAGCCAAGTACTGGTCCTCCTTAGGAGCCTTGTACAGGCGGTCAGCTTTCTTCGGCATCGCAGGAGCGAGTGTGGGCAGCTCACGCTGCCTTGGTGACGTTCTACAAGTGTCCACCAGGGTGGTATCACCACAGGCTTAGGATCCTTCTACGAAGATACCTAGCGAGGCATAGTCTCTCAGGGTCTAATTCTTCCACATCCCAGCCCATGTTCTCTTGGATGTGTCTCATGATCTCCGAGAACGATGGGTCATCCGGAGGAGATCTAAGAAGCTCACGTGGGTCCGTAGAGGGGATGTGGAGGGGAGAGGGGGATCTGGATCCTGCCGAGAACTCCGATCCCGTATCCTCCGTCTAAAGCGAGCAGCGGCGTCTTCTGGGTCTCTTAGGACTAGGTGACCCTGAAGAAGATCTGAGACGGAGGTCTCCTTTATCTGGTCTCCCTTGGAGGTCCGTAGAGCTCCTGGGGAAGGTACCTGCCAGCTGCCCCGGATGGGGAAGGGGGCCCAGGAACCGGAGGGGTCGCAGGTGGCGGAGGAGGAGGTGGTGTGGGAACCATATCCCTTTTAATGGTATCCCACCAGGAAGTAAACAGCTCCTTAACCTCAGAAATGGAAAGGCCCGACGACGGACCAGGCGCTGGTGGCCGGTCGTCCGGTTCCGGCGTCGGCTCCTCAGGGGCCTCAGGTTGTGGGGAGGGTTCCCTGGGAGGTGCGACAGGACCGGGTTCGCCCGTCTGGTCCTCTGGGTGCGTCAACTCCTCCTCCGTGATAGTCTCCTGACCGACATCGGTAGGAGGCGTCGAGTCCTCTTCTCTACACTTACAGATGCGGACGTCGGCCCCCCTGCCGACGACCGAGAGGGCGAAGGCCTGACCGGCGACAGGCATCTGGCGGTCAATGGCTCCGGGGACCTGTGATGAGTGGCCGTCGGGTCCGACGGCTTCTTAAGAGATAAGCTCCTTGGTCTTCCGCTGGGAGGAGGAGGCAAGGAAGCAGCCCGGACGTCAGGTTCAGAATGACGGGAACCCGACTTGTGGTGATGACGGTCCCCAGACCTAACCAGGGCTTTGGAAGAAGATGATGAAGAGGGCCTGGAGGTCTTGGCCTGTGAGGAGGAAGAGGCCGAAGGTTTCTTCACGCAGCGAGGGGAGGCTGAGCGGACCCGGGAGAGCGGCAGTCAGACGGGAGCGGAACTCTGAGTCAGAGGCCCTAGACGGGGACTTGGATGGAACCTTCTCCCTGTGCTTTCCAGAGTGTTTCCGGGCCTTCTCTGCTGAATCCCCCTTGGAGGTGTCCATGGCCTTAATCTTCTCCTCGAGCAGGAACGCCTGCAGGGCCTTCTGGCGACGGATCCGGGTCCGGCTGTTGAACCCCTGGCAGAAAGTGCAGGACCGGGTGTCGTGGTCTGGGCCTAGGCACCGGACACAGGCCGAATGCGGGTCCTTGAACGGGATTTGCTTCCCACAGGCGCACTTGAGACCGGCCTTCAGCGGAGGTTGGAGAACATCAGACAGCAACTGAGCTGAAGAAATGAGCGTTTTCGAAGGAAGAACTTAACCATGCGTCAGCGCTAGAAACAATCCAAAGGGTCGAGACATGCAAGTCAACGGCGGGAAAGAACTGGGGAATCTGGCGGGACCGCCCCCTTATGTACTACGCCTGACGGAGGCGGGACCGACGTCGGGGGCGGTCCCCGCTTAAGATAGCTAGCTAGAAGAATTCCGTGGGGTCCCGACGCCTGCCGGCTTCAGTCCTAATGGTGTTACCTGCTGCAAGAGCTGTATCTCGAAGTAAGATCTCTGAACTCCAGCTTGTGTCCCTCCTGATGATGTCAAGACCCATTGGTCTGCAGTTATTGACTTCCACCCTCGAAATGAAGGAAGGCGGCCTGCAACCAGCTCCCGGGGATCTTGGGGCGGAAGGAGTCATTAGGCTGAGCAGGTGTGGGCAGAGGCCTGGGAGAACTTGGGCGCAGGCGGGAGGTCCACCAGACTGCTGGTTGCCGGATCTCCTCGAAAGCCTCCTCTCTTCCTTGTTGGTTGCTACGGGCTTGGCCTTGACCGCCTGAGGACTACGAAAGGCCGTTAATGGTGTCTTCGCCGATCACCGCGGTACATCTGGTGGACCAACCAGATAGACTTGCCAGACTCCTGGAGAGGGGACAGCAAAGACTCCGTCTCCTGCCCGGACAGCACTGTACCCTAGAAGGGCAAATCCTTGATACCGGCCTGCAGATCCAGGTGAAAGCCGGAGACTCTCAACCAGGCGTGGTGCCATAGGCACACCCCGGAAGCGACTGCCCTGGCTGCCGTGTCATACGAGGCTCTCAGGACATGGAAGCCTACGTCTGAGCCCGATTTTAGGAGGTCCAGGAGCTCTGTCTTCTGGGCAGAGTCTGGAAGGGCCTTCATCAACTCTTGTCCCCTCTCCCAAAGCGCATTCTGGTACTGTACCATATGCGTCAAAAAGTTGAGAGAACGTATGGAACAGGTGGAAGCAGCATATACCTTTTTGCCCACCTGGTCCAAATAGCGAGACTCCGGGTCGGGAGGCTGAGAGCTGAGGTGCTTCAGCTGCCTGGACTTATGGGCAGCCGTGATCACCGAGGAATCCGCCTGAGGGTGTTCAGCGAGGAAAGCTTCTGCCCTCGGGGCCTTGTACAGCCTATCCGACAACTTCTGAACAGCCGGGACTGAAGCTGGATGCATCCAGGTGGTTCTAGTGAGGTCCTGAAACGTATCCACCAAAGGAGGAATGACCAAAGTTTAGACTCCTTTTGCCTCATCTTAGCTAGTAGCTGGTGTTCTGGGTCCAGGTCCTCCGTATCCCACGGAGGCCTGGATGTGCTTCATGGCGTCCATAAAGGTAGGGACGTCTGGAGGCGAGCGAGACTGGTCCTTCTCTCCCAGGGAGCGCTGCAAACAGAGAGGAAGTAGAGGAAGAGGATGGTGAGGAAGATAGACTATAGGATTTGAATAGTCTGACCCTTCCCTATGACCAGGTTCCCGCTGTCGTCGGTAGCTAGGGGACAGACGTCAGCTCGAAGACCGACTTCGGTCCCTGGACCGGCGACGGAGCAGAGACCAACATCAGGGAGCGTTCTCGCCTAGAGCGAGAAAGGCTCCTACAGCGTGACCTAGACAGACGAAGGTCACCAGAGTCTCTGGAGCATCGTCGGTGGTCCTCTGACCCCAGTGCGGGAACGAGCCCTAGAAGGAGGTGTAGGCGGGCGCTCCGGCGACTTCCGCGGAGAAGGCTCACCTCCCGGCTGTGGTTTTTCCACTGGGTCCGGAACCAGCGTCTGGGCCAGCGAGGGGGAGAGACTGACTGCTTGTGGACCTGCCCCAACAGAAGGAAACAGTTCCTGGAGCTGCCCTTCGTGAAGATCTCAGCCGCCCGGCTCGGAAAGAAGTATCCAGGGCGTCGGGGCACGAAGGAGAGCCCTCCTGGGTGCCCAGGGGGGAGGAGGACTTGGGCGACGAGGACGTCGGCTCTTCCACAGCTGCTCCCGCACCCTTCTCCCCTTCAACCGGCGTCGGTGTAGGTACTGATGACGGGGTGCTGCTGGAGAGTCCTTGGGCTCCAGAGGCGTGCCTTTCGCAGGCGGCGCTGGTGCCTTAGGAGGTGGGGCCGAAGCATGCACCTCTAAGGGCTTTGTGGTGACCCTTAGCAGAGTCACCTTAGCTTAGCCGGCCTCAAGGCCGGGCCTTAGCGGATTTCGTGCATCTCCACAGCCCGAGGGACGGGCCTCTTGGAGAGGGCTGGAGTGAGAGCGGGACCGGGACAGACTACGGTCTTTCTTGTGCCACTTCTTTTCTTTCCGTTTCCCCTCCAAGGAGTGCAGATCCATTTTCTGCTCCAGTGAGTGGGCTTTTAGGGCCTTGAGGCGGCAGATGCGGGTCCTGCTGGTGAAAGACTGGCAATCGGAGCAGATCGCGGTGTCATGGTCCGGGCCTAGACAAGACACAGCGGTGATGGCCGTCCTTGGCTGGGATCTACCTCACACACACACACACACACACACACACACACACACTTGTTCAGGTGCTCTGGTGAAGCAGACGCCCGAGAAGACATCCGTCGGACTTCCAAAAACCGTAGGGCAACGGCTAACGTAGGTTACCCGAGGAACAAAAAGAGTCTAAAAGAGAACAATTAAGTAACCGACGGGCAGGAGACTGACGTAGGAGTATAAACTGAGAAAAAGTCAAAACCTGCTCCAAAAGGGCTTGCTTGAACAGATCGAAGAGATTTTAGCTGCAACTGGCAAGCAGAAGCTGTTCTTCCTTGTTCACGTGCGGGACGCAGCGGGAAAGAACGGAGGTGGAGCTGGATCCGCCCCCTCTTGTACCCAGACAGACGTAGGGGTGGGGCAGGTGTCGGGGGCGGTCCCTGCTGTGTACTGCTGGCAGAAATTTTCACCGGAGGGTCCTAGTGCCTGCGGCGTAGTCCTTATTGTAATAGCCTGTAGCAAGAGCTCCCACTCGAAGTAAGATGTACAGTTACACAAGAACTTACCAAAACAGTAGATCTTTGAGAGAGGCTCTTGCAGTAGGTAATTACATATAGAACTGAAGCCGGCAGGTGTTGGGACCCCACGAAAAAATTTCTAGCGAGCAGTCTTTGGCGGGGAACAACCCCCACGTCAGGTAACCGACATCATGCGATGTCAGTATAAAGGGGTGGTCCCCCACGCCCGCCTTCCAGTTCTTTCCTGCCAAGGGCTAAAAAAGGCAAGATGAGAGAGAAGCAGATCTTTCCCTTCCAGGAAAACAAGCTGAAAAAGCTAAGGAGGATGGAGGGTGGGAAGGTATTACCTACTACAAGAGCCTCTCGAAGATAGTACAGTTACTTAAGAACTTAGCGTAAAGTACAGTTACGTAAAAACTTACCGTAACAGTAGATCTTCGAGAACAGCTCTTGCAGCAGGTAACACCATTAGGACTGAAGCTGGCAGGCGTCAGGACCCCACGGAAATCTTCTAGCTAGCAGTCTTCAGCGGGGACCGCCTCAGACGTCAGACGCAGTACATAAGGAGACTGTCCCGGCCGCAGGATGACATCAGAAGGGGAGACAGAGGATCCGCCATCAGAAGAAAAGAGCTAAAGCTCCTGCCAAGGCCTGGTAGGCCATACCTCCTCTAAGGGGGAATGGTGGGCTGGAAGGTACCTGCTGCAAGAGCTGTTCTCGAAGATCTACTGTTACGGTAAGTTCTTACGTAACTGTACTATCTTACTTCGAGATACAGCTCTTGCAGCAGGTAACACCATTAGGACTGATTCCCAAGCAATAGCGCCTGAAAGCATTCTGGGAGGAGGAAAACAGGAGAGATCTAGAACAAGTCCTGACTCTAGGACAGGAGACCCTGTAGGACGGCCAGGCCGAAATCGGCTCTCCGACGAGATGTAATATCCAGGCTATAGTGCCTAATAAATGTGTGCACTGAGCTCTAAGTAGCTGCAGCACAAATGGCCGAGGTGGAGACGTTGCGCAGTGCTGCAAAGGAGGTAGCCACCCCTCTTGTTGAGTGGCCCCGGACTGTACCAGGGAGGGGCTTATGCTTGTTGTAGCAAAATGAAATACACTGGACAAGCCAGCGAGAAAGGGTCTGCTTAGAAACTGGTTGGCCCAGCATCCTCTCAGCGAAGGAAATGAATAGTTGTTCCGACTTCCGAAGCTGTTTAGTTCTGTTCAGGTAGAACCTTAAGAAGCGGTGAACATCCAGGGTGTGAAGCAACGCCTCTCCTCTATTAGAGTACTTGGGGAAATAAAAAGGCAGATAGATATCCTGGTTGAGAGTGAGGGCAGAGACCACCTAGGCAGGAATTTGAGATTCATCCTCAGACACTCTGTCCTGGTGAAAATTAAATAAGGCTCCTTGCACATGACAGCGTGAGCTCAGAAACTCTCCTTGCTGAGTGACAGCAACTAAAAATAACGTTTTCCACGACAGAAGAACGACTCGCAATCGCGGCAGGTTCAAAGGGGGAAGCGAGTTGTTCCAGGACAAAGAGTAGGTCCCAAGGAGGAACGGGATCCTTGATGGGTGGCCTAAGGTGTAACACCCCTCTCAGGAAGCCTCGATAGGCATCAAGCTGTGCCACTGTGCGCTGTCCCACCGGGAAGTGGTATGCAGAGATCGCGCAGAGGTGCACTTTAATGGAGGAGTAGGCGAGACCCGAATGCAATAGGGAAAGAAGGTATTCTAGCACCCCTTTCACCAGGCATTCTAAAGGGGAAAGGCCACGTGCCTGCGACCATAAGCAAAAACGGCGCCACTTCATGGCGTACATCGCATGCGTTGCCGGCTTTCTGGCCGCGGAAAGGACTTCCGCCACCTCTTGCGAGACCCCATATCGTCATAATGGCTACGCCTCTAGGAGCCATGCATACAGGTTCAGTGAGCGAAGTCCAGGTGGACTAGTGAACCTCCTCCTGAGACAACAGGTGGGAGCTGAAAGGTAACGAAATACAAGTTACTCACCTGTAACAGGAGTTCTAGGAATGGTATATGTTGTTCATCCACACTTATTGGCAGGTATCCTTGCCGCTTTAAATCTTGGAAGGTCTTCAAGCTGGCTCCTCCACCCACCCGTTGGTATAACTCGGCTCCATGGCGCCAGATCTGGCCGCTGGAAGCTCAGGGCTGTCAGCCGGAGCCGGGGAGGTTATATCGGATGAACAACATATACCATTCCTAGAACTCCTGTTACAGGTGAGTAACCTCTATTTCTAGGACATAGATATGTTGTTCATCCACACTTGTTGGCAGACTCCTAGCAGTTCTCCGGGAGGAGGGAGGCAAGACACACCCCAATACTTACTTGGGAAAGAGACTGGAGAACCGAGGGCCCCAAAACCAGCATCTCGGGCGTGACTCAAGGTCGATGTGGTAAAGGGTAATGAAGGTGTTTGCTGACTTCCAGTAGCAGCCCTGCAGATTTCCTGGATAGGGACGTCCCTGGAAGCAGCCACCGATGCAGCAGTATGGCGGGTAGAATGAGCTCTTATCCCTCTGGGAGGCTCCATGCCCGCCAACTTATAGCAGAGATCTATGCAGGAGGTGACCCACCTGCTTATCGTCCGCTTGGCTGCAGGTCTGCCAGATGCGGCTTCAGCGTAGGTGACAAACAGCTGGCGAACCTCTCCCCGAATTTCAGCCGTGCGCTCTTTGTAATAGGCGAGCGCCCTTCTAGGGTCCAAGTATGGAGCCTATATTCGGCCTCCGAACGTGATTGGGGTAGAACACGGCAGAGTCAACACCTGGTTAAGGTGAAACTCGACACCACCTTCGCAAGAGAATTTCGGTGGGGCGCGAGGACAACCTTGTCCCTGTGGAAGACCAGATAAGGAGACTCGATGGAGAGCGCCTGGAGCTCTCCCATCCTTCTGGCTGAGGTGATAGCCACCAAGAAGGCGGTCTTCCACGACAGGTGAGAGTTCACACCTGTGCATTGGTTTGAATGGCTTGCTCATGAGCTTGCCAGTACCAGCAGTAGATCACGAGAGGTGGAGGTTCTCGCACCGAGGAAATGTAATCAAGGCTGTGAAAAAGCGCCCAGACCACCTTCTCCTCGCCACCGACTGCTTCCGGCCCGCGCCGGCAAGCAGAAGATGGCTGCCAGTGTGCACCCTATAGGGTCGGCCAGACCTAAGCCCTTGATTAGAAAGGGACCATAAATAGTCCAAGATGCTTGCCAAGGAACAGGAGGAAGGGTCAAGCCCTTGTCCTGACACCAAATGGAAAACCTTTTCCATTTGAAGGCATAGCATTTTCTGGTTGACTCCTTACTCCTGACGCCTCAACTACATTGAGGACCTCGTCGGAAAGACCCAAGGCCTGGAACTCTAGCCGCTCAGGAACCAGGCCGTCAGGTGCAGAGATTGAAGGTCCGGATGGAACACCTTCCCTGATTGACTGAGAGCAGGTCCGGGCGAGCTGGAAGCTGCAGGTCCTGGAGCTGAGACCGAGGAGATCTGGGTACCAGAACTGGGCGAGGCCAGTCTGGGGCTATCAGAATCACCTGCGCCTGTCCTCCCTCGCCTTGAGAAGCACCTTGTGGATCAAGGGAAATGGGGAAAGGCGAGAAGAGCCCGGGGTCCACTGCCTCGAGAAGGCATCCTGCAGCGAGCCCTGCTGAGGGGCGGGCATGGAACAGTCTCAGCAGCGTTCTCCTGGAGGCAAACAGGTCCACCTGAGGTGTGCCCCAATGGGAGAACAGATGCTGTACTACCTCGGCAAGAGAGACCACTCGTGGGATGCAGCTCTATCCGCTCAGGGCATCGGCCAGGGTGTTGGAGGCTCCTGCCACATGAATGGCTAGGAGATCCGCCTCCAGGCTGCGACGAGTGACCAAATGCGGAGAGCTTCCTTGCATAGAAGCATGGAGCGCGTCCCACCCTGGCGGTTTAGATAGTACATGGTCGTGGTGTTGTCCGTCTGGACTCGGACCACTTGACCCCGGAGGAACGGAGCAAAGGTGGTGAGAGCTAGGCGGACCGCTCAGAGCTCCAGCAGGTTGATGTGGCATCGGGACTCCCGCGGGGACCAAAGGCCGTGGGCCCGGTGTTCCCCCAGATGGGCACCCCAACCCATCAGAGAGGCATCGGTCGATAGAGAGACCGTCGGCTCGAGGCGGACGAGCGGATGCCCTCCTGCAAATGGTCACCGGGCAACACGACACACCCCTCGACATCCGAGGCCTATACCCAGGCGGTTGTTCGTGAAACCAACTGCTCCACCCATTCGGTGGAACCTCCATCCACAGCCTGGTGGGGCTCCGACCAAGTTCTCGGTGGCTGAGGTTTTACCCCATGCGACATCAGTTACCTCGCCGACCCGACCTCGGCGGGTGAAGGGTGGCTCGGGCCAGAGCAGCTCTTGAGGACTCTTCGAGTCGAAGATGATTCCTCCTTCTTCTCCAGCGACTGGACTTGGGTCTTCAGGAGGTCAGTCAATGGGCGATAGCCGTCGTCCTTCTAGGACTGCTTCGGCTCATCTGGTCTACAGGGTAGACCGAACCGTTTAAAGCAGACCAGGTATCCCCTCAGGAGAGTTGGACGAGGGATTCTCCGGCGGAGGCCTTTCGGTGGCGAGGCCATATTAGGTCGGCACTGGAACTTTGCAGCGCCTGCTTCCTGCCCTAGCCTTGACCAGGATGGCCAGAAGTATCGGTCCCCGGTTCTTGTCGGTTTTGAACACCCCTCTGCTGAGGGTTGGTTACCGACAGCGTTTTCAGCGCCGGCTAGCATCGAGATGTGGACAACTCGACAAGGGTCAGTGGACTGTAGCCGGTGAAAATGCCACGTCACTCTGACGCGTCAGGCCAGTTGGCCCGTCCTCAGCACATTTTCTCATGCCCTGTTGGGCTCCTGGATAGTCATCCTCATCTTCCCGCCCGATCTGCAGACTCGGTTAAGCAGGTGCGGGACCAGGGCAGGAGCAGTGGCCAAGCAGCTCCAGACTGCTGGATGTGGGGACTCATGTGCCAGATCGGTGGCGGCCCGGTAACCCCATCTTGGTGGGCTTGTGAGGATATCACCTTTATCGGATACCCAGCACAAGTTGGCGGATATTCCCTACGAGGACGACCTCTTGACCCTGAGTGGAAGGTCCTGCAGAGGATCGAGAGGTGTGCCATGGACTCGGTCTTCCGCTCAGAGGACAAAGGCACTTAAACCACAGCCTAAGCCCTTTAGGTCCTTCTGTGCCCCAGCGCTGACCCAACAACGTCAGGGCCAGCAGGCTCGGCCTTGGCATCCCAAACCCAACACCGGCTACTCTAACGGAGGCAGGAGGAAGGGCCAGGGTCTCGGCGGTCCCTCCTCAGCCTGCCCAGTGGCGGGCTGAGGGTGTCACCCCATCGATCCCGCCCTGAGACCCCACGTGAGAGAGGCACCAACAGCCTCCGTTCCGCCTGGTCCGCTGTTACCACGGACAGGTGGGTCTTGGAGGTGGTGGGAAGAGGCCCTGCCTCTGGAATTGACAGGCACCACCCTTCAGGCCAAGACTCGCCCCTCGGGGGCTTCAGATCCCAGCCTCACTGGCGCTCGTCGAGCCGACATCGCCTCCTCCTCCAGAAGGAGGTGGTAAGAGGTGGTGAACCCTCCCTCCAGACCAGGGTTTGTGTCCAGGTACTTCCTGGTTCCGAAGCAGACGGGGGGCTGGCGCCCATTCTCAAACCTACGACCTAAACAAGTTCCCTAGGTCCTCGAACCTTCAGGAGGTCCTCTGGCTCAGATAATACCCATCCTTGGGCAGGCGTGGTTCTACTCTCTGGGACTTGCAGGCGTTTTTCACGTCCTATCCGTCCGTCTCACAGGGTCCTTAACCCGGCTTCGAGCGGAAGGATCTCTCTTGAGTTCAAGCCATGCCTTGACTGTCTCCAGCTCCCAGGGTCTTCACAGGCCATGGCAGTGGTAACAGCACTCCTGAGCGCAGTCGGGTGTACCTTACCTGGAACTGACTGGCTGATAGCAGCTCCCTCCAGGAAGGAGGCGGAGTGGTCCAAGTCTGGCCCTCCAGGTCTGCTCTCAACTGGGCCTCCTTATCAGCGAGTGATCCAGACTCGGGCAGGCAGGTGATTTTTATTCGTGAGCAGCTCTAGGCTCTCTTGAGCCAGGCGCGGCTCCCGGCGGACAGGGCCGGTTCTTTCCTCCTTTGCCCGATCATTTCTGGTTGGGCAATTAGCCCTGCCGGGACTTTACTGCGCCTCCTGGGTCTCATGGCGGCCTGTGCCAGCGTGGTCCGTTGAGCCCGCTGGAACATCATCCCTTCAGTGGGACTGGCCAGCCAGTGGTCTAGCCCTGCAGTCCATGGACCAGCTTGTAGCGGTGACACAGGGATGTGGAATGCTCTCAGTGGTGGACCGTTCCAGATCATTTGCAGGAGGGCATCCCGTTCGTCCGCCCGAGCAGCGGTCTCTCTGTCGACCGATGCCTCTCTGATGAGTTGAGGGTGCCCATCTGGGGAACACGGGCTCATGGCCTCTGGTCCACCGGGAGTCGATGCCACATCAACCTGCTGGGCTCAGTCCGCCTAAGCTCTCACCGCCTTTGCTCCGTTCCTCCGGTCAGAGTGGTCCCGAGTCAGGTGAGGACAATACCCACGACCATGTACTATCTAAGCCGCCAGGCGGGCCGCTCCATGCTTCTGTAAAGGAAGCTCTCGCGTTTGGTCACCGTCGCAGCCTGGGCGGATCTCCTAGCCATTCCGTGAGGAGCCTCCAACACCCTGGCCCGATGCCCTGAGCAGGATAGGGCTGCATCCCACAGTGGTCTCTGCCGGGGAGGACAGCATCTGTTCTCTCCTTTGGGCACACCTCAGGTGGACCTGTTTGCCTCCATGAGGCAAGCTGAGTCTGTTCCATGCCCGCCCCCTCAGCAGGGCTCGCTGCAGAGGGATGCCTTCTGAGACAATGGACCCAGGCCTCTTCTACCTTTCCCCATTTCCCTTGATCCTGAAGTGCTTCTCAAGCGAGGAGGACAAGCAGGTAGTCTGATAGCCCCAGACTGGCCTGTAGATTCTGGTACCAGATCTCCTCAGTCTCAGCTCCAGGACTCAAGGCGCTTCAGCTCGCCCGGACCTGCTCCTAGATCAATCAGGGAGGTGTTCCATCGGATTCAATCCCTGCACCTGCGCCTGGTTCCTGAGCGGCTAGAGTTCCAGGCTTTGGGTCTTTCGACGAGGTCCTCAATGTAGTTGAGAAGTCCCGTAAGTCGACAGAAATACTATGCCTTCAAATGAAGGTTTTCCATTTGGTGTCAGAACAGGAGCTTGGACCCTTCCTCCTGTTCCTTGGCAAGCATCTTGGACTATTTATGGTCCCTTTCTAGTCAAGGCAGGTCTGACCCTAGGGTGCACCTGGCAGCCATCTCTGCTTACGGGCGGGCAGAGCAGTCAGTGGCGCAGGAGGCAAGCGCTTTCCAAAGGCCTTGATCATTTCCCTCAGTGCAGGAACCCCCACCTCCGTCGGATCTACTGCTGGTACTGGCAAAATCATGGGCAAACAATTCGAACATGACACAGGTGTGCTCTCTCTCACCTGTCGTGGAGGCCACATTCTTGGTGGCTATCACGTCAGCCAGAGGATGGGAGAGCTCCAGGGCGCTTTCCATTGAGTCTCACCTGGTCTTCCACAGGACAAGGTTGTCCCGCCCCAACCGAAATTCCTTCCGAAGGTGGTGTGGTTTCTGTAACCAGGTGTTGACTCTGCGGTGTTCTAATCACACCTCGGAGGCGGATATGGGCTCCATACTCTGGATCCTAGAAGGGCGCTCCTTATTATAAAGGGCTGGCTGAAGAGTCGAGAGAGAGTTAGCCAGCTGTTAGTCACCTCGCTGAACGCATCTGGCAGACCTGCACACAGCGCGGACGATAAGCAGGTGGGTAACCTCTCATAGATCTCTGCTATAGAATTAGCAGACATGGAGCCTCCCAGAGGGATAAGGCTCATTCTACCATCCATACTGCCTTGATGGCTGCTTCAGGGCGTCCCTATCCAGAAATCTGCAGGGCTGCCTGGAAGTCCAGCAAACACCTTCATAACCCTACCACATAGAGCCTTGAGTCCACGCCAGGATTGCTGGTTTTGGGGCCTCGGTTCTCAGTCTCTCTTTCCCAAGTAAGTATGTAGGGGTGTAGTCTTGCCTCCCTCCTCCCGAACTGCTAGGAGTCTGCCAATGAGTGTGAGAGAACAACATATCCATGTCCTAGAAGTAGGATTACTCACCTGTAACAGAGTTCTAGGAATGGTATATGTTGTTCATCCCTACGACTCCACCGACCTCCCGGCCCCGACGCTCTACAGGCTTCAGCGGGCAGATCTAGTCAATGGGCGAGCCGAGGTTATACCACCGGGTGGGTGGGAGGAGCAAGCTGAAGACCTTCCGGCGCCAAGATTTAAGCGGCAAGGATACTGCCAATGAGTGTGGATGAACAACATATACCATTCCTAGAACTCCTGTTACAGGTGAGGTAACCTGTATTTACCCCTCCCCAAGCTCCTACTGGTGGAAGAGACAGCTCAAAGTGAAAGAGACAGCTCAAACACTGTAGCAATAAAAAGGTTAGCTGTGGATGGTGACATGATCCCCACCTACTACACTTTTAAATTATAACAAGATAATATTACAATTAGTTTAGTAAGTTTCATACCTTACTATAAAGATGAGAACTTCTTTTCTCTAGAAGAAAGAGAAGAAACAGACAAACAACAAAAACAAACACACACCAGTTTAAAATAAAACAAGATTATTTTCTAGGATAAAAAGAATAGCGTCCCTGGGTTCCTTTATCCTAAGCATGACAAAATGTCAGCTGAGTTTTATAAAAATCCAGATTGATGGTAATACCGTCGTACGTATCTCTTAGAATGCATTTTAAAAGACAAAAAAATGATTACACCATGATCACACATAAAACAAAAACCATTGTTTTTAACTGTAGATGGTAAACTCTCAAAACAGCTGTAATAGTCCTTTTCAAAAGCGTACTGTACATATATATATAATAAAAATATGGGAGACGATGAATAATTCTCCCTTCCAGCTGGAGTATTGCCTGTGTTGGCTGCAGAGTCGGAAGCAGTGAGAGGAGAAAAAGTTTGTTCCTCTTCACTTAGAATACTAGTTTTGCAACAAAAAGTCAAATTACATGGTTCACTCTTGGTGTGCTTTCATGAAAACATACATTTGTGTGAAAGTTGTGCTTTAGGTATGGAATACACATCAAGTTTGAACTGGTAATGTATAAAATGTGGAAACACAAGAAGGTCAAATAACGTGCAAAAGGTCACAGTGTGCATGCAAGGGTCATTTAAACCCAGCCATTCCTGTAGTGTCCTTGAACACCACCAATATTAAAATATTTTACACAATAAAACTGCTGGCCAAGACAGTACACATACACACACACAAAAGAAATACTTAACACAAAATAAGACTGACATTGTTTCACCAATTTGCTGAGGTAATGCCCATAGTTTCATTAGAAAACTGTACGTGTTTTAGATATATGTGCTGCCTCCTGCCTGTCTTGTAATACTGACAATTTTTAAACCAACACATTTATACATATTGCCATGCCAAATCTTTCCAGAACAAAACACTTTTTAAACACATTCTAATAACTCCTTTCAACACCTTTAAAACACAACACAACGTACCATCTGTAAGTGAACACATCTTGTATAACATGGTTACACCTTTTGGCGCATAGCCAAAATATGTCACTTTGCCATTTTGCAAAAAGTTTCTGGTTTTAACTAGAAGTATGATAAAGCCATTTATAGCTGTTAACACATTACATTTCTACCTAGCAGTGGCTGGCACGTTGCTTACAAACTACAAATCTTTCTGCACATTGCAATCTATGACGTCATATCTCTTCACTTCAACACTACCTGCTTCATCCAACTAACTACATACAAAATTTCTTCACTGACCCTATCTAGGCAGCACAAATGTTTCATTAAAAATAAAACCAATTAAAACAGTCAGATATGAGCAAAAGCTTCCTCTTTTTTTACTGTAACGTGCACGAAGGCAGTCAATCCTATCTCGCAACCTTGACAACAGAACATAATTACAGAACACAGATATAAGCTAGTACCTTGTTTAGTATACGTATTACAGAAATAAAACAGACAGACATAAAACAACTTTGAATAAAAAATTCAGACTTACCCGGTGCCAAGGTATTTTTCTTCTTCTTTTCCAATACACAAGTCTGAGTAAGAAAACTGACTGCAGGACCTTCATGATAATTTCAAAACGCTGCAGCTATTAACTCTTACCCTTTCAAATGTTTTCTTTTGGCCATTTTAGTAACCTGCCAAACCAAGTCTTTTTCCAGAGCTCTGGTTTGCAGTTGAAAAACACAACAAAAAAATCTCTAACAGTACTAGATTGAGATCCATCTGGTAGAGGTCCCCAGTAGTTGGGTTTGTGATTAAATGTTTCAGCCTCTATAGGAGGCAAGGAACTTAAAATTGATAAAAACTTGAAACTACACAGATAGGCAACATGGGGAAGGGGAGGATTTTCAAATCATCCCGTCTGTAGTCACCTACTGTGTGTACATCCACAGTAGTTTATTTTCTTTTTTCTAAATGTTGCTTATCTAACGTTACTTAATCAGCCGCTGCTTTTCTCCTAAAAGCAGCCTGAACTGTGAAAGCCATCATTGGCTCTAACAGTATACTTGTAGCAAGCACAAATTACAAGGGCAAAGGGCAGTTGCCCTTGCTTGTTTGAGAGACTTTTTCTTAATACATCTCTCCACATATTCTTCCACAGTTTCATCAAAGAAAAGATAAAATAAAAATAAAAAAAAAAACAACCACGGGAGTTACTGTTGCCTGCCTCCTCCACCTTTCCTTTCCTAGCTTTCTAAAGGTGCTCAACCCACATAAAGGTTCTGTTGCTGAGAGTGCTCAACCCACTTAAAGGTTCTGTTGCTGGGTGCTCAACCCACTTAAAGGTTCTGTTGCTGGGTGCTCAACCTACTTAAAGGTTCTGTTGCTGCCCCCCTTTTGTCTGTCTTGTGCTCACACACTGTCAAAGCAGGCTCAAACATCCCTATTAACTTGTTTACCGGTTTACTTTATGGCGCCTAGTCCCTTTTGCCACTATTTCAGGCTCAGACTTCTAGCTTCTTTTGTCACTATTTCAGACTCAAGCTATCCTGATATCAGTTACAACTTAAACAAGCAATTTTTTGACCTCAGTTACAGTGACTCATTCTTTATAACATGCAGCGTCCAAAAAGGCAAAGGATACTTACAGATCAGCGCTGCTCGGAGCCCAAGGGAAAAATCCATCACGATCGGGGCCGTCCCATTTCAATCTCCCCCTGGCTGTATCTTTGAGATTTTCCTTCAGCATTCCCCTCAGCATCAGAACCTCTCCTTCAAGTGGGAGACCTGGGAAGCAGTCCCCGACCGACATGACTGAGGTCCGAGCGTGCTGATCCTGCCGACTACGCAAAATTGTTGTGGAAAAAATATATGTTCTTACACTTTGGTTTAAATCCTACTCAGGACCACTGCATAGTAAAAAGAACGGTTTATTACATATGCATATAGAGTCTGCTTCAAAAATCATGCAAGGCTCCTCGATTATTGTTCAAGAAGGCATATACCTTTTTAGTTTCACAGTCTAACAGTGATCTCATGCTTAACAGCTTCTCCTTATCTTTAGCAAAACCTTAGATTCAGCACTTTCCGTTATAAGGAGTTGTTTTTTATACTACTATGTGTCTCCCCTTTATCTTAGTTACAACCATCTGTATTTCCTTCATTAATTTTCAAGGTTTCTTATCTTTGTCAAACAACCTCCTTTGTTTTAGTTAGCACAGAACTGCACATTCATTATGGCTGTTTTACAAAGCAGATAGTTTTAAAGCATATGAAAGGCAACATGGCTATATGGCTATAATAAAACAGATAGTTTTAGAGCATATGAGAAGCAACATATCTATATGGCTATAATCACATATAACAGTTATAAGCTCTGGTACAATGAGCTTTGGAACATAAAGGTATTATACTTTAGGATATAAAAATTCCACCACACTCCTCGGCCAGAGCGGCAGCTTTAGGCGTATGCCTCCGGAGACACTCAGGCTCCGTGTCTCCGGATTCACCCCGGACGTCCAGAAGAACATCTGGCACGCCTCGTTTCATGGAGAAGTTCTTTGGTGAGTCCTCGGAGAAGGTCCTCGCCAAACTTCAAGAGGCCGGGAAGGCGGTGCGGTCTGTCCAGGCCATGTACAGACCCAAGCTTGGTTCCTTTTGTAGGAACCAAAGCCGTTTTCGAGGCCAGATGCAGAGACAGCAGTCCCGCGCCGGTCCGCAACAGAGGGGCTCCTTCTCCCGCAGAGCCCAGGGGAAGTCATCCGTGGGCCGAAGCCAACGACCAGCTAAGTCGGCCCAGCCTGCTGGAACCTCAGCTGCCACAGCATGACTCCTTCCCGGCCCCCGCCCCTCAGGATCAACGGGACACCAAGGTCGGCTGCATTGCGAACCATCTGCCAGGGTGGCAGTCCATAACCACCGACAGGTGGGTCCTTCAGTTGGTTGAAAGAGGCCACTTTATAGAATTCGTGGACAAGCCGCCCAAAAGGCCGCCTCTGCTCTCCTGTTACTCGGGTCAGCACAGATCACTCATCAGGCAAGAAGTACTCGCGCTCCTGCAAAAGGGAGTGGTGGAGTATGTCCCAGAGAACCAGATAGGATCCGGATACTATTCCCACTTTCTGGTTCCGAAGAAAACAGGGCAGGGGACCTCCGTCCAGTCCTGGACCTCAGCGACCTCAACATGTCGGTTGTCTACAAATGTTTTCGCATGGTGACCCTCCAAGGACTCATTCCCATGCTGAAAAAGGACGCCTTCTTAGCGACCCTGGACATGCAGGATGCCTACCTGCACATCCCAGTAGCTCAAGCGCACAGGAGGTTCCTGCGCTTCGAGTTTCTAGGGACATGGATATGTTGTTCATCCACACTCATTGGCAGGTATCCTTGCCGCTTTAAATCTTGCCGGAAGGTCTTCAAGCTTGCTCCTCCCACCCACCCGGGTGGTATAACTCTCGGCTCCGCCCCATGACGCAGATCTTCCTTACCGCTGAGCTCAGGTTCCCTCCTGCAGCTCTGCGTTTCGACTGATTCCTATTTCTCCGTTTGCGGATTTAAAAATAAAATTTTGCAAAAGACTTCAGTCTTCTATCCCTCGCGACTACGATGGACCATCGACTCAGTTTCGGAGATGCCCATGCGACTGAAGATGTCTCGGACGGATCCTCACTCACGTGTGTATACTGCTTAGGCCTTGAGCACGACCACCTGAGCTGCGACCTGTGCTCATCTTTCTCGGCCCTCGTCCTCGAAGCCGTGCTGCCCGATTGCAACTGGGCCGTCCGAGCGTTCCTCGGTGAAGTCCAAGCAGGCCGGTTGGCGGTGTCCGGAAGGTTTCAGCGGATCAGCTCAGCGGGATGGTCCCCTCGAAGAGGGAAGCGCTGGACCGTATCTTCCTCGGCCGCGGCATTTATCCCGCTCTCTCTGGGTTCTTCTACACGACTTCTTTTAAGGGCTTTATCTGTCCCTCTCCACTAAGGGAAGGCCTGCGTCTGCTGGACCTTATTCTCGGTCAAAAAGAGGGACAGGGGTAGAGTCCCTCCGTCGGCGCTCTTGGGAGGCGGGAAAGGTCCCTCTCCCCGCGCTCGACTAGACGTAGAAGCGATTAAACCGCTCGGCTTTGAGCCACTGGCCTCCTGGTGTCCCGTCAGGTCAGTTGACGGAGACTCCCACCGATGAAGTCGAGATTTTCTCGACCCATTGAATGAGCTATGCCTTCAGCACCGAGATTCCTCTCCCAGTTCCCCGGAGGAGGTTGAGGATCCCGTGGGATCGCCTGTGCCTCGGTTCCGGAGCCTCGGATGGACCATCCAGCGAAGGAATGCGGTTCCGGCCGACACCTCCCGCACCGACCTCGGAAATTCGGACTCTCGGTCTCCGGACCTCTTGCGATCCAGCCGTCCCACCGTCATAGCGGTCTCGGTCGGCACCGCGGTGGCAGCGTCGCCGCTTCGTCCTCGTCCTCCTCCTCGGATGAGGGCTTCGGCGTAAGTGCGTCGGCCAGTGCGAGAACCTTATGTTACAACTAACACCTCTCCTGGCAGGAATAAGCCGACTCCGTCGCCTGACCATTAAGTCAACTGTCACGGGCAGCCGACCACAACCCTCGACTTGTCCGAGGAGCCTATACCAGGCGATTGTTCGCCAAACCAGCTACTCACACGATTCGGTGGAACCTCCGCCTCACAGCCACAAGTTGGGGCTCCGACCAAGATTCTCGGTCGGCGGGGTTTTACCCCATCGGCTGTCAGTTACCCTCCTCCCGACCGACCTCGGCGCGGTGAAGGTGCTCAGGCCAGAGCAGCTCTTGAAGGACTCTTCGAGTCCGAAGATGATTCCTCCTTCTTCTCCAAGCGACTGGACTTGGGTCTTCAGGAGGTCAGTCAATGGGCGATAACCCGTCGTCCTTCCTAGGACTACTCGGCTCATCTCCGAGTCTACGGGATGGGCTCGAACCCGTTCCAAAGCGGGCCAGGTATCCCTACGAGATTCTGTGGACGAGGATTCTCGCGGAGGCCTTTCGGTGGCGAGGCCATAGTGGGTCCGGCACTGGAACTTTGGCAGCGCCCTGCTTCCCTGCCCTGCGCCTTGGCCAGGATGGCCAGGAAGTATCTTGGTCCCCCACCGGTTCCTTGTCGGTTTGGAACACCCTCTGCTGGGGGTTGGTTACCGACTGGCGTTTTCAGCGCGCTCGCGCCGAGATGTGGACAAACCTCTGACAAGGGAGTCGAAATTGGACTATGTGGGCGAAAAGTCTGCAGCTGCGTCCTCTCTCGGCCTTCGTCAGGCCCAGTGGCGTCCTCATGGCACATTTTCTCATGCCCTGTTGGGCTCCTGGATGAGGTCATCCCTCATCTTCCGCCGATCAGCAGACTACGGTTAAGCAGGCGGGACCAGGAGCAGAGGCAGTGGCCAAACAGCAGCTCCAGACTGCTTTGGATATAGGGGACTCATGTGCCAGATCGGTGGCGGCTGCAGTGGCTGTCCGTCGGCGGGCTTGGCTGAGGATATCCACCTTTACTTGGATACCCAGCACAAGTTGGCGGATGTTCCCTTTTGGGGACTGACCTCTTGACCCTGGGTGGAAGGTCACCTGCAGAGATCGAGGTCAATGCCACCTTGGACTCTGTCTCTTCGCTCAGAAGGACAAGGCACGCAAACCACAGCCTAAGCCCTTTCGTCCTTCTGTGCCCCAGCCGCGACCGCAGCAACGTCAGGGCCAGCAGGCTCGACCTTGGCATCCCAAACCCAAGCCATGAGCTTCCTCTAACAGGAGGCAGGGAGGAAAGGGCCAGGGTCCCTCGGCGGTCCCTCCTCCAAGCCTGCCCAGTGGCCCAGGCTGAGGGTGTCAGCCCCATCCCGATCACACTTACCTGGAATCCCCCGTGAAGGCAGCTCCGCCACTCCGTTCCGCCTGGTCCATGTTACCACGGACAGGTGGAATCTTGGAGGAGTGGTGGGAAGAGAATACTGCCTGGAATTAGAGCAGGCACCACCCTTCCAGAGCCGTGCGCCCTCGGGGAGCTTGGGATCCCCAGCAGCCTCACTGGCGGCTCGTCGGGAGCCGACGTTGCTCTCCTCTTCAGAAGGAGGTGGTAAGAAGGTGGTGGACCCTCCTTCCAGACCCAGGTTTGTGTCCAGGTACTTCCTGGTTCCGAAAGCAGACGGGGGCTGGCGCCCATTCTCGACCTACCTGACCAAACAGTTCCTAAGGTCTCGAACCTTCAGGATGGTCACTCTGGTTCAGATAATACCATCCTTGGAGCAGCATGTGAGTTCTGCTCTCTGGACTTGCAGGACAGCGTTTTTCCGTCCCTATCAGTCCGTCTCACCAGAGATTTCCTTCGCTTCCGGCGGAAGGATCCTCTTAGAGAGTTCAATAGCCTTGCCCGGCATCTCTCAGCTCAGATGTCCACCAAATGCGCAGTGGTGACAGCATTCCCTATTGAGCCGAGGGGTCGGGTGTACCCTTACCTGGACGACTGGCTGATAACAGCTCCCTCCAGGAAGGAGGCGAGTGGTCCAGAGATCTGGCCCTCAGGTCTGCTCTCAACTGGGCCTCCTTATCAGCGAGGCCAAGTCGAGACTCGAGCGAGCAGGTGATTCTATTCATCGGGCGCAGCTCGATACTCTTGAGCCAGAGCGCGGCTCCCGGACAGGGCCGAGGTTCTTTCCTCCTTTGCCCGATCATTTCTGGTTGGGCAATTACTTCCCCGGGACTTCCTGCGCCTCCTGGGTCTCATGGCGACCTGCACCAGCGTGGTCCGTTGGGCCCGCTGGAACATCCCGTCCCTTCGGTGGGGACTGGCCAGCCAGTGGTCTGACGCTGCGATCCTGGACCGAGCGTAGCCGGTGACACAGGGATGTGGGCAGCTCTCCAGTGGTGGACCGTTCCAGATCATTTGCAGGAGGGCATCCGTTCATCGCCTGAGCCAGCGGTCTCTCTATCGACCGATGCTCTCTGATGGGTTGGGGTGCCCATCTGGGGAACCACGGGCTCATGGCCTCTGGTCCCCGCTGGAGTCGATGCCACATCAACCTGCTGGAGCTCCGGCCGGTCCGCCTAGCTCTCACCGCCTTTGCTCCGTTCCTCCGGGGTCAAGTGGTCGAGTCAGGCGGACAATACCACGACCATGCCTATCTAAACCGCCAAGGCGGACGCTCATGCTTCTATGCAAGGCTCTCCGCATTTGGTCACCGTGGCGCAGCCTGGGCGGATCTCCTGGCCATTCACGTGGCGGGGCCTCCAACACCCTGGCCCGATGCCCTGAGCACGGATAGGGCTGCATCCCAGTGGTCTCTCCTACGGAGAGTAGTACAGCATCTGTTCTCCTTTGAGGCACACCTCAGGTGGACCTGTTTGCCTCCATGGAGGAAAGCAGGATGTCTGTTCCATGCCCGCCCCCTCAGCAGGGCTCGCTGCGAGGGATGCCTTCTCGAGGCAATGGACCCGGGCCTCTTTCGCCTTTCCCATTTCCTTGATCACAAGGTGCTTCTCAAGGCGAGGAGGGACAAGGCGCAGGTGATTCTGATAGCCCTCAGACTGGCCTCGCCAGTTCTGGTACCAGATCTCCTCAGTCTCAGCTCCAGGACTCCGCGGCAGCTTCCAGCTCGCCCGACCTGCTCTCAATCAGGGAAGGTGTTCATCCGGACCTTCAATCCCTGCACCTGGCCAGCCTGGTTCCTGAGCAGCTGAGTTCCAGGCCTTGGGTCTTTCGACAGGGTCCTCAATGTAGTTGGCGTCCCGTGAGGAAGTCGACCAGAAAATGCTATGCCTTCAAATGGAAAAGGTTTTCCATTTGGTGTCAGGGCAAGAGGCTTGGACCCTTCCTCCTGTTCCTTGGCAAGCATCTTGGACTATTTATGGTCCCTTTCTAGTCAAGGGCTTAGGTGTCGACCCTAAGGGTGCACTAGCAGCCATCTCTGCTTACAGGCGCGGGCCGGGAAGCAGTCGGTGGCGCAGGAGAAAGTGTATGGCGCTTTTCAAAGGCCTTGATCACATTTCCTCAGTCTTGAGAACCCCCACCTCCGTAGGATCTACTGCTGGTACTGGCAAGCTCATGGGCAAGCCATTCGAACCTATGCACAGGTGCTCTCTCTCACCTGTCGTGGAAGACCCGCCTTCTTGGTGGCTATCCGTCAGCCAGAAGGATGGGAGAGCTCAGGCGCTTCCATCGAGAGTCTCCTTACCTGGTCTTCCACAGGGACAGGTTGTCCTGCGCCCCACCGAAATTCCTTCCGAAGGTGGTGTCGGAGTTTCACCATAACCAGGTGTTGACTCTGCGGTGTTCTACCAATCACACCTCGGAGGCCGAATAGGCTCCATACTCTGGACCTAGAAGGCGCTCGCTTATTATAAAGGCTGCAGCTGAAATTGAGAGAGGTTAGCCAGCTTCATTGTCACCACTACGCTGAAACCGCATCTGGAGACCCTGCAAAGCCAGACGGACGATAAGCAGGTGGGTAACCTCCTGCATAGATCTCTACTATAAGTTGGCGGGCATGGAGCCTCCCAGAGGATAAGAGCTCATTCTACCGCCATACTGCTGTAGTGGCTGCTTCAGGGGCGTCCCTATCAGGAAATCTGCGGGCTGCTACCTGGAAGTCAGCAAACACCTTCGTACCCACTACCACATCTGACCTTGAGTCACGCGGGATGCTGGTTTTGGGGCCTCGGTTCTCCAGTCTCTTTCCCAAGTAGAGTATATGGGGTGTGCGTCTTGCCTCCCTCCTCCCGGAGAACTGCTAGAGTCTGCCAATGAGTGTGGATGAACAACATATCCATGTCCCTAGAAATACAGGTTACTCACCTGTAAACAGGAGTTCTAGGAATGGTATATGTTGTTCATCCACATTTCCACCGACCTTCCGGCTTGACGCTGGCCACAAGCTTCCAGCGGGCAGATCTGGCGTCATGGGTGAGCCCGAGAGTTATACCACCGGGTGGGTGGGAGAGCAAGCTTGAAGACCTTCCGCAAGATTTAAAGCGGCAAGGATACCTGCCAATGAGTGTGGATGAACAACATATACCATTCCTAGAACTCCTGTTACAGGTGAGTAACCTGTATTTCTCGGCCACCACTTTCAGTTCCGGGCTCTTCCGTTCGGAATGTCTTCGACCCCCAGGGTCTTTACCAAGTGTATGGCAGTCGTGGCAGCGTCTCTGAGGGGAGAGGGCCACTACTTGTTTCCGTACCTGGACGACTGGCTTCTCATGGCCGCCTCCAAAGAGGCGCTGTTGATGGCTGTTCAGAGCACCCAGGATTTGTTCCAGCCTCTGGGCATTCTTATCAGCTACCAGAAGTCTCTCCTCGTACCGTCCCAGAAGCTGCAGTTCATAGGTGCAGTTCTGGACACCGTCCAAGGGAAAGTCTTTCTTCCCGACAAAGGCGTGCGTATCAGATCCTCATCGGGGATCTCGGCAAAAACGTCCCGCCAGGCTGGTCGCCGCGCGCACCGGAAACATGGCTCGGCCATTCCAACCGTCCTCTGGCAGGCTCCACATGTGGGTAACTCAGTGGATGCAGAGTGCAGTGGGACCAAAGGCAAGACCACATGCAGCATCGGTCAGAATCATGAACGCTGTGATTCGAGACTGGCAATGGTGGCTAGACCCGAGGACACTTTCTGCGGTGTCCCGTTTAGCGCCGTCCCAAGCAATCCTCTCCACAGGCGCTCAGGGGCTGGGGTGGGGAGCGCACCTGAGCAGGGTGAGTCCCAGGAACATAGACCCCTCAGGAAGCCCACCTCCACATCAACGTGCTGGAGATGAGAGCGGTCCTTTACGCCCTGCAGGCGTTTCAGTCAGAAATCCCGTCTCTTACCCTTCTGCTTCAGACAGACAACATGGCGGTGATGTATTAACTCAACAAACAAGGAGGCGCACACTCTTACCCCCTTTGCAGGGAGGCTATGAGGGTTTGGGATTGGGTAATCCGACACGGCACGAGCCTGATTGTGTTGTCCACTCCGGGAACGTGAACTGCAATCGCAGACTGCCTGAGTCGTTCCCAGGCCAGAGTCCATGAGTGGGAACTTCTTCAGGAGGTAGCAGAGGATCTGTTTCTTCGATGGGGCACTCCAGAGTTGGACTTATTAAGCTTCCCCATCAGCATAAAAACTGCCCAATTTTTGCTTGCTAGATCAGGGCCTGGTGTTTTCTGGCGGAGCGTTGTCCCTCTCCTGAGCGGACAGATTCCTCTACGCTTTCCCTCCCTTCGAACCAGAAAGTTCTTCTCAAACTGCGCAGGGAGCACGCAACAATGATCCTGGTAGCGCCTTTCTGGCCCAGGCAGATCTGGTTCCCCATGCTGACGCAGTTGTCCCGGGAACCTCCAGATCTTACTTCAAGACACAGCTCTTGCAGCAGGTTACACCATTAGAACTGAAGCCGGCAGGCGTCAGGACCCCACGGAAAAATTCTAGCTAGCTATCTTCCAGCGGGGACCGCCCCTCCGACATCAGAGCGTGGTACAAAGAGGCGGTCCTGCCAGATTCCCCAGTTCTTTCCGCCGTCGACTTGCATGTCTGACCCCCGGTTCCAGTCTGGCAGCGTGGCAGCGTGGTTCAGAAACTTTCTTCGAAATTCTTTTTCTTCAAGCAAGATTGTTGCTGATGTCCTCTCCGACCTCCGGTCATCCTCCAAGTGTGCTTGCGGAAACAGATCCCTTCAAGGACCCCCACGGCCTGTGCTGGTGCCTGGGCAGACCCACGATACCAGGCCTGTTGGTTTGCCAGGGCTTCAACAGCCGAACCAGGATCAGGCGTCAGAAGGCCCTCCAAGGATTTTTGTTGGAGGAAAACTGAAGACCATGTCCTCCAAGGGGAATCCGTCAAATCCACAACATCTGCGGAGAAAAGAAGGAGAAGGCCCTTCCAGGTCCCCATCCAGGGCTTCGGGTCCCACAGCTCGGTTCTCGGTCCGACCGCTCTCCTTCCAGGGCCAGCTCTCAGCCTCCCGGCTCTTGATAGAAAAGCCTTCTTCTTCTCTCAGGCCAGAGTCCGCCAGGCAAGTCGTCCTCCTCTTCCAGGCCTCCAGCGAGTCAGGGCGCCACCACCATCATCATAAGTCGGGTTCCGCCCTTTGGCTCCCGTAGTCCGGTCGTCTTCTGTGCCTCCTCGCAAAACTTTGGAGCTCACCCCGTTGAAGAGACCTGTGGATCCGACGCCGGCCCGACAGTCGTCGGCCGTACGTCATTCCTCCCTGGAGCCGTCGTCGGCCGGACGGCAGTCGTCGGCAAACCATCCCAGCGGACCCCGGTTGGGGGACCGGCGTCCGTTCCGCCTGAGAGGCTCCCGCCTCCGATCGGCGTCGATCAGGAGGCGTTGACTGAGAGGACTTAATGCAGCCGAGGACCAGGCGGTGACCCGGCCTCGCCCGAAACTCGCAGGGCCCCTCGCCCTTACCGAGGCCCTGTGGAGCTGGCGGCGGGACCTGGCGACCGCCCACGGCGCCTGGGCCGTCGTCGGGACTTTCTGCGGAAGTGAAGGATCTCTTAACTTACTGGTGGGACACCATTAAAGGACATAGCCCCACGCTCCTCCTCCGTGCCGGCCCCCTTGAAATTCGGCAGGGACTGCCCCGGGGCGGATCCTCCCAGGAAGATCAAACGGAGACCTCCGTCGAAATCCTCTTCTGGATCACCCAGCCCCAGAGATCCAGGAGACACCGGCGTTAACGTGCCGGGGAGGACCACAGGATCAGTCTACTGTTCCTCTAGATCCCCATCTCTCTCTCCATCCCTTCTCCGGACCCACGTGAGACATGAGATCTCGGATGACCATTCGTTCATGGATATTATCGACATATCCAGGAGAACATGGGATGGGATGCAGAGAACTAGACCCGAAAATTCACGCCTTGCCAAATATCTTGGCAGAAGGACCCCAAGCCTGTGGTGGTACCACCCTTGGTGGACACTTTAGTGAGCGTCACCATGGCACCTGGGCGTCCACATTCGCTCCAGCGGTGCGAAGAAAGCTGATCGTCTGTACAAGGCTCCTGGGCGACCAGTACCTGACACAGCAGCCTCAGGCGACTCTCTGGTCATCACAGCCTCACACGACCGGTCAGAGGCGCAACATTTGAGCACCTGCCACGGACCCAGAGTCCAAACAGTTGGGCGCACTGGGGAGCACCGCGTGCTTCCGCTACCTCGCCGTCAGATCCTTGAACTACCTGACCCATGGTTCAATTCCAGAACGCCCGTGGAACAGGGTCTGGAGGCGGCTGAAAAGCTGCCGAAGGTGAGGAGGAATGCTCCAGCTCCCTCCGTGCGGGTTCAGGCGTGGGGACCAAGTGCCCGAGCCCTTGTCACGACTCGCGGACTCATGGGCCCGAGCAGCAGCTTCTGGCGTATGCCTCGGAGACACTCCTGGTTACGTGTCTCGGCTTTCGGATGTCCAGAAAAACATTATGGCGCTCCGTTCGAGGAGAAGTTTTATTTGCGGTAATCCTTCTGAGAAGATCATTGCAAACTTCAATGATAAGGTCGGTTCAAGCCATGTACCAGGCCAAGCGATTCCTTCGTAGGACCAAAGCCGTTTCGTGGGCGGACACAGAGGCAGCAGCCTGCTCCGCTACACATCAGAGGCTCCGGTTTCCGTGGGGCAGGGAAAACAGCGCTAGCAGGGTCAGCGATCCTAAGGAATGACCAGCCAGCAGACCCCATCTGCCGCACAGCTGACTCCTTTCCGGCCCGCCGCTCAGGATCAGCGGAAATCATGGTCGGGGGGTCGCATTGCGAACTTCCTGCCGGGATGGCAGGCCATTACCCCCGACAGGTGGGTTCTGCACTTGGTCAGTCTAGGCCACTTTATAGAATTCGCAGAAAAGCCACCCTCGAGGCCTCCTTTGCTCTCCCAGTATCCGGGTCAGCACAAATATTTGATCTGGCAAGAGGTACTCGCGCTCTTGAGGAAAGGAGCGATAGAGTACATTCTGGAGAACCAGAGAGGACAAGGATATTATTCCCACTTCTTCCTGGTTGCCAAGAAATCAGGGGACCTCCGTCCGATTCTGGACCTCAGCGACCTCAATGTGTCGGTTGCCTACAAAAGATTCGCATGGTGACTCTTCGGGCCTTATTCCTTGCTGAAACAAGATGCCTTTTAGCGTCTCTAGACATGCAGACGCATACCTGCATATCCCCATAGCTCACACGCACCAGGGTTCCTGCTTGATTTCTTGACCACCACTTTCAGTTCGAGCTCTTCCGTTCGGACTGTCTACCTAAGGTCTTTACCAAGTGCATGGCAGCATCTCTGAGGAGACAGGGCCACTATGTGTTCCGTGCTTGACGACTGGCTTCTCATAGCCGCCTCCAGAGGCGTTGTTACTCAGTTCAGAGCACCCAGGACTTGTTCCAATCTCTGGGCATTCTCATAAATTCAGATCTCCTCGGTACCCGTCATGAAACTGCAGTTTATAGGCGCAGTCCTGGGCTGTTCGGGAAGAGCTTTTCCGGATGACAGGCGGGCGCATCAGATCCCTCATAAGGGATTTATTGACCGAACAAGATGCGTATCTGCCAGGCCGGTCGCCGGCTTGCTTTCGGACACGCTGCGGCCATTCCTGTCCCGCTTCGCAGGCTCCACATGTGGGTAACAGTGGATGCTCAGGGTACAATGGGACCAAAGGCAAGACCACTTGCAGCATCCGGTCAGGATCACGAACTCAGTCATCCGAGACTGGCAGTGGTGGCTAGTCCCCGGGTCACTCTCCAAGGGCGTCCCGTTTGTAGCGCCGTCCCCGGAGGTAACCCTCACCACGGACTCCTCAGGTCTTGGGCGGGGGGCACACCTGGACGGGGTAAAGTCCCAGGGTACGTGGACCCTGTTGGAAGCTCATCTCCATATCAGTGTCCTAGAGATGAGGGCGGTTCTCTATGCCCTGCAGGCCTTTCAGTCAGTAATCCCACCGTGTACTCTCCTGCTTCAGACAGACAACATGGCGGTGCTGTATTACCTCAACAAACAAGGAGGCGCACACTCTTACCCCTTTTGCAGGAAGCCATGAGGGTGTGGGATTGGGTAATGGGACCAGCGCCAAATCTGATCACTGTGCATGTTCCGGGTGGACAACACAATTGCAGGCGGCCTGAGTCGATCCCAGGCCAGAGTCCACAGTGGGAACTTTTTCAGAAGGTAGCAGAGGATCTGTTTCTTAGTTGGGAATTCCAGAACTAGACTTGTTCGCATCCCCATCCAACACAAAACTGCCCAATTTTGCTTGCTAGATCCAGGGCCTGGTGTTTTCTGGCGAGGCGTTATCCTCTCCTGGGCGAACAGATTCCTCTACGCTTTCCTCCCTTCCCATTGATCCAGAAGTTCTTCTCAAACTGCGCAGGAGCATGCACTCATGATCCTGGTGGCCCCGTTCTGGCCCAGACAGATCTGGTTCCCTTTGTTGGTGCAACTATCTGGGAACCCCGGCTCCGCTCAGCTCCCACCTCCTGTCTCAGGAGAAAGGTTCATTAGTCCATCCGGACCCTACGCTCTCTGAACCTGCATGCTTGGCTCCTAGAGACATAGCCATCTTGCATCACAGGGTCTCGCAAGAGGTTGCAGAGGTTCTTTCTGCAGCCAGAAAGCTTGCGACGTACGCCATGAAATGGCGCCGTTTTTGTTTATGGTCACGAGCTCGTGATCTTTCCCCTTTAGGTTGTCCTGTGGGAGTAGTTTTGGATTACCTCCTCTCCCTTTTTCATTCAGGCCTGGCCTACTCCTCTATTAAGGTGCACCTCTGTGCCATTTCTGCCTATCGCCTCCCGGTGGGACATCGTACAGTAGCTCAATTGGACGCCTCTCGGGAATTTCTTAGGGGAGTGTTACACCTTAGGCCTCCCATTAGGGACCCTTTGCCTCCATGGGATCTGCTCTTTGTCCTGGAACAGTTCACGCTCCCTCCTTTTGAACCTGCCGCGGATTGTGAGCTACGTTTTGTCGTGGAAAACGTTATTTTTAGTTGCTGTTACTTCAGCGAGAAGAATTTCTGAGCTTCACGCTCTTATGTGCAAAGAGTCTTATTTAGTTTTCCACCGGGACAGAGTATCCCTAAGGACGAATCCTAAGTTTTTACCTAAGGTGGTCTCTTCACTCTCTCTAAACCAGGACATTGACCTTCCGGTCTACTTCCCGAGTTATTCTAATAGAGGAGAGGCTTTGCTCCACACCCTGGATGTTCACCGCAGCCTGAGGTATTACCTCGACAGAACTAAACCCTCCCGTAGTTCTGAACAGCTTTTCGTTTCCTTCTCAGAGAGAATGATGGGCCAATCAGTATCCAAACAGTCTCTGTCTCACCGGCTTGTCCAGTGTATTTCCTACTGTTATGATATAAAACAAAAGCCCCTTCCGGGCTCGGTCCGGGGTCATTCTACTAGGGGTGTGGCCACATCCTCCGCAGCACTCAAACGTCTCCACCTCTGCTATTTGCTGCAGCCGCTTGGAGCTCTGTGCATACCTTTATCAGGCATTGTAGCCTGGACATCGCCTCTCGGTGTAGGGCTGGTTTCGGCCTTGCGGTGCTACAGGGTCTCCTGTCCTAGGTTCAGGACCTGGAATGCACTTCCTATTTTCCTCCTCCCGGAATTTCTGGCAGTGTTACTGCTTGGGAATCAGTCCTAATGGTGTAACCTGCTGCAAGAGCTGTGTCTCGAAGTAAGATAGTACAGTTACGTAAGGACTTACTGTAACAGTAGGTCTTCGAGAACAGCTCTTGCAGCAGGTACCTTCCCGCCCACCTTCCCCCTTGGAGGAGGCATGGCTCAGTCTTTCTGAGCAGGGATTTGTATCTTTCTGTCTTCTGACGGTGAATCCTCGGTCTCCCATTTCGATGTCAGCCTGCAGACGGAAGTCTCCGGCGGGAGAACTGGGGAATCTGGCGGGACCGCCCCCTTTTGTACCACGCCTGACGTCGGAGGCAGGACCGACTGGGGCGGTCCCCGCTGAAGATAGCTAGCTAGAATTTTTCCGTGGGGTCCTGACGCCTGCCGGCTTCAGTTCTAATGGTGTAACCTGCTGCAAGAGCTGTTCTCGAAGATCTACTGTTACGGTAAGTTCTTACGTAACTGTACTTTCTAGGGACATGGATATGTTGTTCATCCACACTTATTGGCAGGTATCCTTGCCGCTTTAAATCTTGCCGGAAGGTCTTCAAGCTGGCTCCTCCACCCACCGGGTGGTATGATCTCGGCTCCGCCCAGGCGCCAGATCTTGCCTACGCTTGGAAGCTCGGGTTCCCTCATAATGCTCTCGTTTGCACTGGTTCCTGTTTATTCCGTTTCAATTTGAAAGTTTTCTTTGCTAAAAAGACTTGGTCTTGATCCCTCGCGGCTACGATGGACAATCGACTCGGTTTTGGAGATGCCCTGCGAGTCAGAGAGATGTCTCGGGCGGATCCACACTCCACGTGTGTCTGTTTAGGCCTTGAGCACGACCTGCAGGACTGCGACCTGTGCTCTTCCTTCTCCGCTCGTCCTCGAGACCGTGCTGCCCGGTAGCAACTGGGCCATCCCGAGCGTTCCCTCGGTGAAGTCTAAGGAGGCCCGGTCGGCGGTGTCGGTAGGCGGGCTCGTGGATAGCTTCGAGCAGATGATCGCCCTCGAAGAGGCGGGCGCGGGCGTATCTTCCTCGGCGCAGCATTTATCCCTCTCTGGGTTCTTCCTACAGCTTCATTTAAGAGCTTTGTCTGTTCCTCTCCACTAAGGGAGGAAGGGCCAGCGTCTGCTGGACCTTTTCTCGGTCCAAAAGAGGACAGAGGTAAATCCCTCGTCGGCGGCTCTTGGGACGGAAAGGTCCTCTCCCTGAGTGATGGGCCGTGCGACTTCGGTCGTCGCTCGGCTTGGCCACTGGCCTCACGATTGCCCCACGTCAGGTCAGTCGACAGAGACTCCTGCCGGCGAAGTCGAGATTTTCTCGACCCGTTGGATGGGCTGTCGCCAATAGAAGCGAGATTCCTCTCTCCCAGTTCCCAGGGTGAGATCCTGGGCTTGCCTGTGCCTCGGTTCCGGAGCCCTCGGATGAACCCTCCGAGCCGAAGGAGTGCGGTTCCTGCCGACACTTCCGCATCGACCTCGGAAGAGCCGAGGTCTCGGTCTCGGACTTCTTAGCGGTCAGCCGATCCGCTGTCATGGCGGTCTTGGCACCGCAGTGGCGGCGTGCGCTCGTCCTCATCCTCCTCCCCGGACGAGGGGCTTTGGTGTAAGTTACGTCGACGAGATGCGAGGACCTCATGTGGCAACAGCTCCTCCTGACCGGAGTAGCCGGCCGTGATCGCCTTCCCCGACCATCAAGTGGCTGTCACCGGGCGGCCGACACAACCCTCGACTTACCGAGAGCCTGTCCCCAGGCGGTTGTTCGCCAACACCAGCTGCTCCACGATTCCAGTGGAACCTCTGCCTCCACAGCCACTATTTGGGGCTCCGACCAGGGATTCTCGGTCGGCTAAGGGTCTACCCCATCGGCTGTCGGTTACCCTCACTCCCGACCGACCTCGGCAGGTAGAGGGTGGCTCAGGCCATAGGCAGCTCTTCGAGGACTCGTCTGAGTCCGAGGATAATTCCTCCTTTTTCTCCAAGCGACTGGACTTGGAGTCCTCAGGAGGTCAGTCAATGGACGATAGCCCGTCGTCCTTCTTAGGACTGCTTCGGCTCATCTCGGAGTCCACCGGGATGAAGCTCGAACCCGTTTCCAAACGGGCCAGATAACCCCTCACGGAGATCCTGGACCGAGGGGATTCTCCAACGGAGGCCTTTCCGGTGGCCGAGGCCATAGTCGGTCCGGCCCTAGAGCTTTGGCAGCGCCCTGCTTCCTGTCCTGCGCCTTCGGCCAGGATGGCTAGGAAGTATGCGGTCCCTACCGGTTCCCTGTCCGGTTTTTCGGAGCACCCCTCTGCTGAGGGGTTGGTTACCGACAGAGTTTTCCGGCGCGCCGGCAACGCCAGGGATGTGGACAAACCTCCCGACAAGGAATCCAAGAAATTGGACTATGTCGGGCGAAAAGTCTATGCTGCGTCCTCTCTCGGCCTTCGTCAGGCCAGTTCGGCCCGTCCTCATGGCACATTTTTCTCATGCCCTGTTGGGCTCCTGGATGAGGTCATTCCTCATCTCCCGGATCTGCAGACTACGGTCAAACAGGTGCGGGACCAGGGCAGAGCAGTGGCCAAACAGCAGCTCAGACTGCTTTGGATATTGGGGACTCATGTGCCAGGTCGGTGGTGGCCGCGGTGGCTATCGTCGGCGGCTTGGCTGAGGATATCCACCTTTAGCGGATACCCAGCACAAGTTGGCGGATGTTCCCTTTTGGGGACTGACCTCTTCGACCCTGGGGTGGAAGGTCACCTGCAGAGGATCGAGAGTCCAATGTACCTTGGACTCTGTCTCTTCCGCTCAGAAGGACAAAGGCCGCAAACCACAGCCTAAGCCCTTTCGTCCTTCTAGCCCCGGCCCTTAGCGTCGGGGCCAGCAGGCTCGGCCTTGGCATCCCAAACCCAAGCCGCGGCTTCCTCTAACAGAGGCAGGAAGGAAAAGGCCCAGGAGGTCCCTCGGCCGGTCCCTCCTCCAAGCCTGCCCAGTGACGGGCTGAGGGGTGTCGCCCCCATCCCCGTCACCTTACCCCTGGGTCCCCCCGTGTGGGGACGGCTCCGGCACTTCCATTCCGCCTGGTCCGCTGTTACCACGGACAGGTGGGTTTTGGAGGTGGTGGGAAGAGGCCTGCCTCTAGAATTCGAGCAGGCACCGCCCTTCAGAGCCGTCGCCCCTCGAGGGGCTTCGGGGTCCCCAGCCTCGCTGGCGGCTCGTCGAGCCGACATCGCTCTCCTCCTCCAGAAGGAGGTGATAAGGGAGGTGGAGGACCCTCCTTCAGACCCAGAGTTCGTGTCCAGGTACTTCCTGGTTCCGAAACGGACGGGGGGCTAAGCCCCATTCTCGACCTACACGACCTAAACAAGTTCCTAAGGTCTCAAACCTTCAGGATGGTCACTCTGGCTCAGATAATACCATCCTTGGAACACGGCGTGTGGTTCTGCTCTCTGGATTTGCAGGACGCGTTTTTTCACGTCTCTATCCGTCCGTCTCACCAGAGATTCCCTTCGCTTCGGCGGAAGGATCCTTTTCAGTTCAAGCCATGCCCTTGACTTGTCTCCAGCTCCCAGGGTCTTCACCAAATGCATGGCAGTGGTGACAGCATTCCCTGCTGTGGCGAGGGGTCCGGTGTACCCTTACCTGGACGACTGGCTGATAGCAGCTCCCTCAGGCAGGAGGTGGAGTGGTCAGAGATCTGGCCCTCCAGGTCTGCTCTCAACTAGGCCTCCTTATCAGCGAGGCCAAGTCGAGACTCGAGCGAAGCAGGTGATTCTGTTCATCGGGCGCAGCTCGACTCTCTTCGAGCCAAGCGCGGCTCCGGCGGACAGGGCGAGGTTCTTTCCTCCTTTGCCCAATCATTTCTGGTTGGGCAATGCCCTGCCGGGACTTCCTCGCCTCCTGGGTCTCATGGCGGCCTGCACCAGCGTGGTCCGTTGGGCCCACTGGAACATGCGTCCCCTTCAATGGGGACTGGCCAGCCAGTGGTCACAACGCTGCTATCCTTTGGACCAGCTTGTGTCGGTGACACAGGGGATGTGGAACGCTCTCCAGTGGTGGATCGTTCCAGGTCATTTGCAGGAGGGCATCCCGTTCGTCCGCCCCGAGCCGACGGTCTCTCTATCGACCGATGCCTCTCTGATGGGTTGGGGTGCCCATCTGGGGGAACACCGGGCCCACGGCCTTTGGTCCCAGCGGAGTCGATGCCACATCAACCTGCTGGAGCTCTGGCGGTCCGCTAGCTCTCACCACCTTTGCTCCGTTCCTCCGGGGTCAAGTGGTCCGAGTCCAGGCGGACAACACCCGACCATGTACTATCTAAACCGCCAGGGTGGGGCCGCTCCATGCTTCTATGCAAGGAAGCTCTCCGCATTTGGTCACTCGTCGCAGCCTGGAGGCGGATCTCCTAGCCATTCATGTGGCAGGAGCCTCCAACACCCTGGCCGATGCCCTGAGCGGATAGGAGCTGCATCCACGAGTGGTCTCTCCTGCGGAGTAGTACAGCATCTGTTCTCCCATTGGGGCACACCTCAGGTGGACCTGTTTGCCTCCAGGAGAGCGAAGCTGAGACTGTTCCATGCCGCCCCCTCAGCAGGGCTCGCTGCAGGGATGCCTTCTCGAGGCAGTGGACCCGGGCCTCTTCTCGCCTTTCCCCATTTCCCTTGATCCACAAGGTGCTTCTCAAGGCGAGGAGGGACAAGGCGCAGGTGATTCTGATAGCCCCAGACTGGCCTCGCCAGTTCTGGTACCCAGATCTCCTCGGTCTCAGCTCCAGGACTCCGCGGCAGCTTCCAGCTCGCCCGGACCTGCTCTCAGTCAATCAGGGAAGGTGTTCCATCCGGACCTTCAATCTCTGCACCTGACGGCCTGGTTCCTGAGCGGCTAGAGTTCCAGGCCTTGGGTCTTTCCGACGAGGTCCTCAATGTAGTTGAGGCGTCAGGAGTAAGGAGTCAACCAGAAAATGCTATGCCTTCAAATGGAAAAGGTTTTCCATTTGGTGTCAGAACAGAGGCTTGGACCCTTCCTCCTGTTCCTTGGCAAGCATCTTGGACTATTTATGGTCCCTTTCTAATCAAGGGCTTAGGTCGGCGACCCTAAGGGTGCACCTGGCAGCCATCTCTGCTTGCCGGGCGGGCGGGAAGCAGTCGGTGGCGAGGAGAAGGTGGTCTGGCGCTTTTTCAAGGCCTTGATCACATTTCCCTCGATGCGAGAACCTCCACCTCCGTGGGATCTACTGCTGGTACTGGCAAAGCTCATGAGCAAGCCATTCAAACCAATGCACAGGTGTGAACTCTCACCTGTCGTGGAAGACCGCCTTCTTGGTGGCTATCACCTCAGCCAGAAGGATGGGAGAGCTCCAGGCGCTCTCCATCGAGTCTCCTTATCTGGTCTTCCACAGGGACAAGGTTGTCCTGCGCCCCCAACCGAAATTCCTTGCGAAGGTGGTGTCGGAGTTTCACCTTAACCAGGTGTTGACTCTGCCGGTGTTCTACCCCAGTCACACTTCGGAGGCCGAATATAGGCTCCATACTTTGGACCCTAGAAGGGCGCTCGCCTATTACAAAGAGCGCACGGCTGAAATTCGGGGAGAGGTTCGCCAGCTGTTTGTCACCTACGCTGAAGCCGCATCTGGCAGACCTGCAGCCAAGCGGACGATAAGCAGGTGGGTCACCTCCTGCATAGATCTCTGCTATAAGTTGGCGGGCATGGAGCCTCCCAGAGGGATAAGGCTCATTCTACCGCCATACTGCTGCATCGGTGGCTGCTCCAGGGGCGTCCCTATCCAGGAAATCTGCAGGGCTGCTACCTGGAAGTCAGCAAACACCTTCATTACCCTTTACCACATCGACCTTGAGTCACGCCGAGATGCTGGTTTTGGGGCCTCGGTTCTCCAGTCTCTTTCCCAAGTAAGTATTGGGGTGTCGTCTTGCCTCCCTCCTCCGGAGAACTGCTAGAGTCTGCCAATAAGTGTGGATGAACAACATATCCATGTCCTAGAAATACAGGTTACTCACCTGTAACAGGAGTTCTAGGAATGGTATATGTTGTTCATCCCGACTAACCTCCCGGCCGCAAGCACCCTGTAGGCTTCTCAGCCGGGCAGATCTGGCGCCATGGGCGGGCGAGTTATACCACCGGGTGGGTGGAGGAGCCAGCTTGAAGACCTTCCGGCAAGATTTAAAGCGGCAAGGATACCTGCCAATAAGTGTGGATGAACAACATATACCATTCCTAGAACTCCTGTTACAGGTGAGTAACTTGTATTTCCGTTACCTTTCAGCTCCCACCTGTTGTCTCAGGAGGAGGGTTCACTAGTCCACCTGGACTTACGCTCACTGAACCTGTATGCATGGCTCCTAGAGACGTAGCCATTATGCGATATGGGGTCTCGCAAGAGGTGGCGGAAGTCCTTTCCGCGGCCAGAAAGCCGGCAACGCATGCGATGTACGCCATGAAGTGGCGCCCGTTTTGCTTATAGTGCAGGCCGCGTAGCCTTTCCCTTTAGAATGCCTGGTGAAAGGGTGCTAGAATACCTTCTTTCCCTATTGCATTGGGTCTCGCCTACTCCTCCATTAAAGTGCACCTCTCTCGCGATCTCTGCATACCACTTCCCGGTGGGACAGCGCACAGTGGCACAGCTTGATGCCTCTCGAGGCTTCCTGAGAGGGTTACACCTTAGGCCACCCATCAAGGATCCCGTTCCTCCTTGGGACCTACTCTTTGTCCTGGAACAACTCAGCTTCCCCCCTTTGAACCTGCCGCGGATTGCGAGCTGCGTTTTCTGTCGTGGAAAACGTTATTTTTAGTTGCTGTCACGTCAGCAAGGAGAGTTTCCGAGCTTCACGCTGTCATGTGCAAGGAGCCTTATTTAATTTTTCACCAGGACAGAGTGTCTGAGGATGAATCCTAAATTCCTGCCTAAGGTGGTCTCTGCCCTCACTCTCAACCAGGATATCTATCTGCCTTTTTATTTCCCCAAGTACTCTAATAGAGGAGAGGCGTTGCTTCACACCCTGGATGTTCACCGCTTCTTAAGGTTCTACCTGAACAGAACTAAACAGCTTCCGAAGTCGGAACAACTATTCATTTCCTTCGCTGAGAGGATGCTGGGCCAACCAGTTTCTAAGCAGACCCTTTCTCGCTGGCTTGTCCAGTGTATTTCATTTTGCTACAACAAGCATAAGCCCCTCCCTGGTACAGTCCGGGGCCACTCAACAAGAGGGTGGCTACCTCCTTTGCAGCACTGCTAGCGTCTCCACCTCGGCCATTTGTGCTGCAGCTACTTAGAGCTCAGTGACACATTTAATAGGCACTATAGCCTGGATATTACATCTCGTGGAGAGCCGATTTCGACCTAACGAGTCCTACAGGGTCTCCTGTCCTAGAGTCAGGACTTGTTCTAGATCTCTCCTGTTTCCTCCTCCCAGAATGCTTTCAGGCGCTATTGCTTGGGAATCCAGTCCTAATGGTGTTACCTGCTGCAGAGCTGTATCTCGAAGTAAGATAGTACAGTTACGTAAGAACTTACCGTAACAGTAGATCTTCGAGAACAGCTCTTGCAGCAGGTACCTTCCCGCCCACCATTCCCCCTTAGAGGAGGTATGGCCTACCAGGCCTTGGCAGGAGCTTTAGCTCTTTTCTTCTGATGGCGGATCCTCTGTCTCCCCTTCTGATGTCATCCTGCGGCCGGGACAGTCTCCTTATGTACTGCGTCTGACGTCTGAGGCGGTCCCCGCTGAAGACTGCTAGCTAGAAGATTTCCGTGGGGTCCTGACGCCTGCCAGCTTCAGTCCTAATGGTGTTACCTGCTGCAAGAGCTGTTCTCAAGATCTACTGTTACGTAAGTTTTACGTAACTGTACTTACGCTAAGTTCTTAAGTAACTGTACTATCTTCGAGAGGCTCTTGTAGTAGGTAATACCTTCCCACCCTCCATCCTCCTTAGCTTTTTCAGCTTGTTTTCCTGGAAGGGAAAGATCTGCTTCTCTCTCATCTTGCCTTTTTTAGCCCTTGGCAGGAAAGAACTGGAAGGCGGGCGTGGGGGACCACCCCTTTATACTGACATCGCATGATGTCGGTTACCTGACGTGGGGGTTGTTCCCCGCCAAAGACTGCTCGCTAGAAATTTTTTCGTGGGGTCCCAACACCTGCCGGCTTCAGTTCTATATGTAATTACCTACTGCAAGAGCCTCTCTCAAAGATCTACTGTTTTGGTAAGTTCTTGTGTAACTGTACATCTTACTTGGTGGGAGCTCTTGCTACAGCTATCACAATAAGGACTACGCCCATGCACTAGGACCCTCGGTGAAAATTTCTGCCAGCAGTACACAGCAGGGACCGCCCCCGACACCTGCCCCACCCCTACGTCTGTCTGGGTACAAGAGGGGGCGGATCCAGCTCCACCTCCGTTCTTTCCCGCTGCGTCCCGCACGTGAACAAGGAAGAACAGCTTCTGCTTGCCAGTTGCAGCTAAAATCTCTTCGATCTGTTCAAGCAAGCCCTTTTGGAGCAGGTTTTGACTTTTTCTCAGTTTATACTCCTTCGTCAGTCTCCTGCCCGTCGGTTACTTAATTGTTCTCTTTTAGACTCTTTTTGTTCCTCGGGTAACCTACGTTAGCCGTTGCCCTACGGTTTTGGAAGTCCGACGGATGTCTCTCGGGCGCCTGCTTCACCAGAGCACCTGAACAAGTGTGTGTGTGTGTGTGTGTGTGTGTGTGTGTTGAGGTAGATCCAGCCAGAGCCATCACCGCTGTGTCTTGTCTAGGCCGGACCATGACACCGCGATCTGCTCCGATTGCCAGTCTTTCACCAGCAGGACCCGCATCTGCCGCCTCAAGGCCCTAAAAGCCCACTCACTGGAGCAGAAAATGGATCTGCACTCCTTGGAGGGGAAACGGAAAGAAAAGAAGTGGCACAAGAAAGACCGTAGTCTGTCGGTCCGCTCCTCCGGCCCTCTCCGAAGAGGCCCGTCCCTCGGGGCTGTGGAGATCGCACAAAATCCGCTAAGGCCCGGCCTTGAGGCCGGCTAAGCTAAGGTGACTCTGCTAAGGGTCACCACAAAGCCCTTAGAGGTGCATGCTTCGGCCCCACCTCCTAAGGCACCAGCGCCGCCTGCGAAAGGCACGCCTCTGGAGCCCAAGGACTCTCCAGCAGCACCCCGTCATCAGTACCTACACCGACGCCGGTTGAAGGGGAGAAGGGTGCGGGAGCAGCTGTGGAAGAGCCGACGTCCTCGTCGCCCAAGTCCTCCTCCCCCCTGGGCACCCAGGAGGGCTCTCCTTCGTGCCCCGACGTCCTGGATACTTCTTTCCGAGCCGGGCGGCTGAGATCTTCACGAAGGGCGAGCTCCAGGAACTGTTTTCCTTCTGTTGGGGGCAGGTCCACAAGCAGTCCGTCTCTCCCCCTCGCTGGCCCAGACGCTGGTTCCGGACCCAGTGGAAAAACCACAGCCGGGAGGTGAGCCTTCTCCGCGGAAGTCGCCGGAGCGCCCGCCTACACCTCCTTCTAGGGCTCGTTCCCGCACTGGGGTCAGAAGGACCACCGGCGATGCTCAGAGACTCTGGTGACCTTGATCTGCCAGGTCACGCTGTAGGACCTTTCACCAAGCTCTAGGCGGCTCTCCCTGATGTTGGTCTCTGCTCCGTCGCGGTCCAGGGACCGAAGTCGGTCTTCGAGCTGACGTCTGTCCCCTAGCTACCGACGACAGCGGGAACCTGGTCATAGGGAAGGGTCAGACTATTCAAATCCTATAGTCTATCTTCCTCACCATCCTCTTCCTCTACTTCCTCTCTGTTTGCAGCGCTCCCTGGGAGAGAAGGACCAGTCTCGCTCGCCTCCAGACGTCCCTACCTTTATGGACGTCATGAAGCACATCCAGGCCTCCGAGTGGGATACGGAGGACCTGGACCCAGAACACCAGCGACTAGCTAAGTACGTGAGGCAAAAGGAGTCTAAACTTTTGGTCATTCCTCCTTTGGTGGATACGTTTCAGGACCTCACTAGAACCACCTGGATGCATCCAGCTTCAGTCCCGGCTGTTCAGAAGTTGTCGGATAGGCTGTACAAGGCCCCGAGGGCAGAAGCTTTCCTCGCTGAACACCCTCAGGCGGATTCCTCGGTGATCACGGCTGCCCATAAGTCCAGGCAGCTGAAGCACCTCAGCTCTCAGCCTCCCGACCCGGAGTCTCGCTATTTGGACCAGGTGGGCAAAAAGGTATATGCTGCTTCCACCTGTTCCATACGTTCTCTCAACTTTTTGACGCATATGGTACAGTACCAGAATGCGCTTTGGGAGAGGGGACAAGAGTTGATGAAGGCCCTTCCAGACTCTGCCCAGAAGACAGAGCTCCTGGACCTCCTAAAATCGGGCTCAGACGTAGGCTTCCATGTCCTGAGAGCCTCGTATGACACGGCAGCCAGGGCAGTCGCTTCCGGGGTGTGCCTATGGCACACGCCTGGTTGAGAGTCTCCGGCTTTCACCTGGATCTGCAGGCCGGTATCAAGGATTTGCCCTTCTAGGGTACAGTGCTGTTTGGGCAGGAGACGGAGTCTTTGCTGTCCCGTCTCCAGGAGTCTGGCAAGTCTATCTGGTCGGTCCACCAGATGTACCGCGGTGATCGGCGAAGACACCATTAACGGCCTTTTCGTAAGTCCTCAGGCGGTCAAGGCCAAGCCCGTAGCAACCAACAAGGGAAGAGAGGAGGCTTTCGCAGGAGATCCGGCAACCAGCAGTCTGGTGGACCTCCCGCCCGTGCGCCCAAGTTCTCCCAGGCCTCTCTGCCCACACCCGGCTCAGCCTAATGACTCCCTTCCGCCCCAAGATCCCCGGGAGCTGGTTGCAGGCCGCTTCTCCCTTCATTTCGAAGGGTGGAAGTCAATAACTGCAGACCAATGGGTCTTGGACATCATCAGGAGGGGACACAAGCTGGAGTTCAGAGATCTTACTTCGAGATACAGCTCTTGCAGCAGGTAACACCATTAGGACTGAAGCCGGCAGGCGTCGGGACCCCACGGAATTCTTCTAGCTAGCTATCTTAAGCGGGACCGCCCCCGACGTCGGTCCCGCCTCCGTCAGGCGTAGTACATAAGGGGGCGGTCCCGCCAGATTCCCCAGTTCTTTCCCGCCGTTGACTTGCATGTCTCGACCCTTTGGATTGTTTCTAGCGCGTGACGCATGGTTAAGTTCTTCCTTCGGGAAAACGTTCATTTCTTCAGCTCAGTTGCTGTCTGATGTTCTCTCCAACCTCCGTTGAAGGCCGCTCTCGAAGTGCGCCTGTGGGAAGCAAATCCCGTTCAAGGACCCGCATTCGGCCTGTGTCCGGTGCCTAGGCCCAGACCACGACACCCGGTCCTGCACTTTCTGCCAGGGGTTCAACAGCCGGACCCGGATCCGTCGCCAGAAGGCCCTGCAGGCGTTCCTGCTCGAGGAGAAGATTAAGGCCATGGACACCTCCAAGGGGGATTCAGCAGAGAAGGCCCGGAAACACTCTGGAAAGCACAGGGAGAAGGTTCCATCCAAGTCCCCGTCTAGGGCCTCTGACTCCGTAGTTCCGGCTCCCGGTCTGACCGTTCGCTCTCCCGGGTCCGCTCTCAGCCTCCCCCCGCTGCGGTGAAGAAACCTTCGGGCTCCTCTTCCTCCTCACAGGCCAAGACCTCCAGGCCCTCTTCATCATCTTCTTCCAAAGCCCTGGTTAGGTCTGGGGACCGTCATCACCACAAGTCGGGTTCCCGTCATTCTGAACCTGACGTCCGGGCTGCTTCCTTGCCTCCTCCTCCCCAGCGGAAGACCAAGGAGCTTATCTCTTAAGAAGCCGTCGGACCCGACGGCCACTCATCACAGGTCCCCGGAGCCATTGACCGCCAGATGCCTGTCGCCGGTCAGGCCTTCGCCCTCTCGGTCGTCGGCAGGGGCCGGCGTCCGCATCTTGCGTGTAGAGAAGAGGACTCGGCGCCTCTACCGATGTCGGTCAGGAGACTATCACGGAGGAGGTTGGCGCACAGAGGACCAGGCGGGCGAACCGGTCCTGTCGCACCTCCCAGGAACCCTCCCACAACCTGAGGCCCCTGAGAGCCGGCCGGAACCGGACGACGGCCACCAGCGCCTGGTCCGTCGTCGGGCCTTTCCATTTCTGAGGTTAAGGAGCTGTTTACTTCCTGGTGGGATACCATTAAAAGGGATATGGTTCCCACACCACCTCCTCCTCCGCCACCTGCGACCCCTCCGGTTCCTGCGCTCCCTTCCCCATCCGGGGCAGCTGGCAGAGTACCTCTCCCCCAGGAGCCTACGGACCCTCCAAGGGGGAGACCAGATAAAAGGAGACCTCCGTCTAGATCTTCTTCAGGGTCACCTAGTCCTAAGAGACCCAGAAGACGCCGTCGTTCGCCTTAGACGGAGGATACGGGATCGGAGTTCTCGGCAGGATCCAGATCCCCCTCTCCCCTCCACATCCCCTCTCACGGACCCACGTGAGCTTCTTAGATCTCCTCCGGATGACCCATCGTTCTCGGAGATCATGAGACACATCCAAGAGAACATGGGCTGGGATGTGGAAGAATTAGACCCTGAGAGACTATGCCTCGCTAGGTATCTTCGGTAGAAGGATCCTAAGCCTGTGGTGATACCACCCTTGGTGGACACTTGTGAACGTCACCAAGGCAGCGTGGAAGCGTCCACACTCGCTCCTGGCGATGCCGAAAGAAAGCTGACCGCCTGTACAAGGCTCCTAAGGAGGACCAGTACTTGGCTCAACATCCTCTGGCCGAGACTCTGGTTATAACAGCCTCTCATGACCCGGTCCAGAGACCGCAACATTTGAGCACCCTGCCACCGGACCCGGAGTCCAAACAGCTGGACGCTATGGGCAGGCGCACGTATACTTCCGCTACTTGCGCCATCAGATCCCTGAACTACTTGACCCACATGGTGCAGTTCCAAAATGCCTTGTGGGAACAGGGACTGGATCTGGCGGAGAAATTGCCAGAAGGTGAGCAGGAGGAGAAGATGTTGCAGCTCCTCCGTATGGGTTCGGACGTGGGAACCCAGGTGCTGCGAGCCGCGTATGATTCCGCGGACTCCTCGGCCAGAGCGGCAGCTTCAGGCGTATGCCTCCGGAGACACTCATGGCTCCGTGTCTCCGGATTTACCCCGGATGTCCAGAAGAACATCATGGACGCCTCTTTCGAAGGAGAAGCTCTCTTGGGTGAACCCTCTGAGAAGGTTCTCACCAAGCTCCAAGAAGCCGGGAAGGCGGTGAGGTCGGTCCAGGCAATGTACCGACCGAGGCTCAGTTCCTTTCGTAGGAACCAAAGCAGTTTTTGTGAACGGGCACAGAGACAACAGTCCTGCACCGGTCCACAACAGAGGGGCTCTGCAGAGCCCAGGGAAGACAGCCCGCGGGCAAGTCAGCGCCCAGGTAAGCTGGCTCAGCCCGCGGGCCCCTCCGCCGCCACAGCCTGACTCCTTCCCAGCCCCCGCCCCTCGGGATCAACGGGACATCAAGGTCGGGGGTCGTATTGCGAATTACCTGCCAGGATGGCAGTCCATAACCACCGACAGGTGGGTTCTTCAGTTGGTCGAATGAGGCCACTTTATAGAATTCGTGAACAAACCACCTCGAGGGCCTCCTCTGCTCTCCCGTTACCGGGTCAGCACAAATTGCTTATCAGGCAAGAAATACTTGCGCTTCTGCAAAGGGGCGGTAGAGTATGTCCCAGAGAACCAGAGAGAGTGCGGATACTATTCCCACTCTTTCTGGTTCCGAAGAAAACAGGGACCTCCGTCCAATCCTGGACCTCAGCGACCTCAATATGTGGTCGCCTACAAGCAATTCGCATGGTGACTCTGCAGGGTCTTATTCCCATGCTAATGAAGGGCCTTCTTAGCGTCCCTGGACATGCAGGACGCATACCTGCATATGCCTGTAGCTCAAGCGCACAGGAGGTTCCTGCACTTCGGGTTCCTCGGCCACCACTTCCAGTTCCGAGCTCTTCCGTTCGGACTGTCATCGGCCCCCAGGGTCTTTACCAAATGCATGGCAGTCGTGGCAGCGTCTGAGACCGGGCCACTGTGTGTTTCCGTAGTTGGACGATTGGCTTCTCATGGCCGACTCCAGAGAGGCGCTGTTGATGGCTATCCAGAGCACCTAGACTCTGTTTCGGTCTCTGGGCATCATAATCAATTCCGAGAAGTCTCTCCTTGTACCGTCGCAGAAGCTGCAGTTCATAGGCGCAGTTCTGGACACCGTTCGGGGAGAGCATTTCTTCCAGACGACAGAGCGGAACGCATCAGATCCCTCATCAGGGATCCCTCGGCGAAGAAGACTGTCCCTGCCAGGCTGGTCCTTCGTCTGCTCGGACACATGGCTGCGGCCATTCCGACCGTCCCTTTGGCAAGGCTCCACATGCGGGTAACTCGGTGGATGCTCAAGATGCAGTGGGACCAAAGGCAAGACCACATGCAGCATCCGGTCATAATCACAAATGCCGTGATTCGAGACTGGCAGTGGTGGCTAGACCCAGGAGCGCTCTCTGCGGGTGTCCTTTTCAGCGCCCGTCCCGGAGGTGATCCTTTCCACAGATGCCTCAGGGCTGGGGTGGGAGCACACTGAGCGGGTGAGGTCCCAGTGAACGTGGACCCCTCAAGAAGCTCATCTTCACATCAACATTTTGGAGATGAGGCGGTCCTTTTATGCCCTGCAGGCCTTCCAGTCAGAGATCCCCCGTTTACTCTTATGATCCAAACAGACAACATGGCGGTGATGTATTACCTCAACAAAAGGAGGCACCTCTTACCCCTTGCAGAGGCGATGAGAGTGTGGGATTGGGCAATCCAACAGGCGCGAACCTGATTGCAGTTCACGTTCCCGGAGTGGACAACACAATCGCAGGTGGCCTGAGTTGTACCCAGGCCAGGGTCCACGAGTGGGAACTTCTTCAAGGGGTTGCAGAGGATCTGTTTCTTCGATGAGGCACTCCAGAACTGGACTTATTCGCTTCCCCATCCAACGCAAAACTGCCCAATTTCTGCTCGCTAGATCCAGCACCTGGTGTTTTCTGGCGAGACGCATTGTCCCTCTCCTGGGCGAACAGATTCCTCTACACCTTCCCTCCCTTCCCGTTGATCCAGAGAGTTGTTCTCAAACTGCGCAGGGAGCACGCAACATTGGTCCTGGTAGCCACTTTCTGGCCCAGGCAGATCTGGTTCCCCTTGCTCACGCAGCTGTCCCGGGAACCTCCGGTCCCATTGCCCTTCAGCTCCCATCTCTTGTCTCAGGAGGAAGGTTCACTGGTCCACCTGGACTTGCGTTCACTGAACCTGCATGCATGGCTCCTAGAGACATAGCCATTTCGCGACACGGGGTCGCAAGGGAGATGACTGGAAGTTCTTTCCTGACCAGAAAGCCGCAACGCATGCCATGAAATAGCGCCGTTTTTGCTTGTAGTCGCAAGCACATGGCCTTTCCCCTCTAGGTTGCCGGTGAAAGCGGTGGTAGTACCTGCTCTCCCTTTTCCATTCGGGTCTCGCCTACTCCTCTATTAAGGTGCACCTCTGCGCTATTTCTGCTTACCACTTCCCGGTGGGACAGCACACAGTGGTGCAACTTGATGCCTCTCGAGACTTTCTGAGAGGGGTGTTACACCTTAGGCCAGCCATTAAGGACCCTGTTCCTCCATGGGATTTACTCTTTGTCCTGGAACAACTCCCCCCCTTTTGAACCTGCCGCGGATTGCGAGCTGCGTTTCCTGTCATGGAAAACTTTATTTTTAGTTGCTGTTACGTCAGCAAGGTTAATTTCTGAGCTTCACGCTCTCATGTGTAAGGAACCTTATTTGATTTTCCACCAGGACAGAGTGTCCCTGAGGACGAATCCTAAGTTCTTGCCTAAGGTGGTCTCTGCACTCACTCTCAATCAGGACATTGACCTGCCTGTATATTTCCCTAAATATTCTAATAGGGGAGAAGTGCTGATCCACATCCTGGATGTTCACCGCTGTCGAAGGTATTACCTGAACAGGACTAAGCGGCCATGAAGTCGGGCAACTCTTGTTTCCTTCGCTGAGAGGATGATGGGCCAGCCAGTATCGAAGCAGTCCCTTTGTCGCTGGCTTGTCCAGTGTATATCATACTGCTGTGATACAAAGCAGAAACCCCTCCCGGGTACAGTCCGGGGCCATTCCACTAGGGGAGTGGCTACCTCCTTTGCAGCACTTCGTAAAGTCTCCTCCTCTGCCATTTGTGCTGCAGCCACTTGGATCTCTGTGCATACTTTTATCAGGCATTATAGCCTGGACATTGCTTCACAGCGAAGAGCCGGTTTCGGCCTGGCCATGCTACAGGGTCTCCTGTCCTAGAGTCAGGACTTGGTATGGATTTTCCTAGTTTCCTCCTTCCAGAATGCTTACAAGCGTTATTGCTTGGAAATCAATCCTAATGGTGTTACCTGCTGCAAGAGCTGTATCTCGAAGTAAGATAGTACAGTTACGTAAGAACTTACCGTAACAGTGATCTTCGAGAACAGCTCTTGCAGCAGGTACCTTCCCGCCCACCTTCCCCCTTGGAGGAGGTATGGCTTTCCAAGCCTTTGGCAGGGGTTTACGCCCTTTTTGTCTTCTGATGGTGGATCCTCTGTCTCCCATTCTGATGTCGTCCTGCGGCTGGAAGTCTCCGGCGGGAGAACTGGGGAATCTGGCGGGGGCGGTCCCCGCTGAAGATAGCTAGCTAGAAGAATTCCGTGGGGTCCTGACTCCTGCCAGCTTCAGTCCTAATGGTGTTGCCTGCTGCAAGAGCTGTTTTCGAAGATCTACTGTTACGGTAAGTTCTTGCGTAACTGTACTTTTCCACTGAACACTCCACCAAAGCTCTCCCGTTCTCCTCCTCCTCCTCCTCCACATCCCACTAATAGGAGAGATCCAGACCCTCTTGCAAAAAAGGGCAATAGAGATAGTCCCCTTGCATCAGCGAGGACAGGGGTTTTATTTGCACTTTTTCCTGGTTCCAAAAAAGGCACAGGACCTTCGTCCCATTCTGGACCTCAGCCCTCTAAACCTCTTTATCGAGTAGAAAAGGTTTGGGATGGTGACCCTCCAGGGACTTCTTCCTTTGCTGCACGAAGGGGACTGGCTCTGCTCCCTCGACATGCAAGATGCGTACATGCACATCGGGGTTTACCATCCCCACCGGAAGTTTCTGAGGTTCCACTTCCAATGGGAGCATTATCAATTTCGAGTGCTTCTGTTCGGCCTCTCTTCCGCTCCGCGAGTCTTCACCAAATGCCTAGCAGTGGTGGCTGCGGCTCTAAGGTGCATGGGGCACTGTGTTCCCCTACCTCGACGATTGGCTGCTTACGGCCCCATCGAGGGTAGGCCTTTTTCGCGCCCTGGAAGACGCTTATACTCTGTTCCGAGGGCTGGGGATCACCCTTGATCTGCGAAAATTGTCCCTGGAGCCCAGTCAAAAGCTCATCTTCATCGGAGCGATCCTGGATTCCATCCAGGGCATGGCCTTCCTCCCCCAGGACAGGGGAAATCGCCTGCGAGAGATTGCAGAATGGATCTCAATAATTCCTCGAGTTACAGCTCGGAACTTCCTCAGTTTACTGGGGCACATGGCGCGTGCCATCCTCTCACTCCCCTTGGCCTGCCCACATGAGGGTCCCCACAATGGATGCTCAGTGTGCAGTGGGACCAAGGCCACTTACCATCTAGACCTCTGAGCCAGTCAGGAGAACTTTGCTTTGGTCCTTACACCTACATGCTTGGCTCCTTCAGGCGTAGCTCAGCGTGAATCTGAGGTTTCCCGAGTGACAGCATTCCTAGCCGTAGAAAGCCCTCTTTCTAGGGACATGGATATGTTGTTCATCCACACTGTCTGTCAGGTTCCTTGCCGCTTTAAATCTTGCCGGAAGGTCTTCAGTCTGGCTCCTCCCACCCACCCGGGTGGTAAAACTCGCGGCTTCGCCCCGTGACGCCAGATCTTCCTTACCGCTTGGAAGCTCAGGTTCCCTCCTTAATGCTCTGCGTGTAGACTGGATCCTAATTATTCAGCTTGCGCGAAACTTATTTTAAAATTTTCAAGATTTCGGTCAATTTTCTCCCTCATGGCTGCGATGGACAAATCAACTCCCGGATTTCAGCGGTGCCCTTGTGGGCAGAAAATGTCCAGGAGGGACCCGCACTCCACGTGCGCCTACTGCCTCGGCCTAGAACATGACCTGCAGGCCTGCAAGTTATGCTGTTCGTTTTCGGCAAACGTCCTGGAAGACCGCGCTGCCAGTTACAGCTCGGGCGCCCCGAGGAGCGGTACTCGCCGGTGAAGTCGGAGGCCCATTGGGCGGTTACCACGGCGGCTGGCTCGGCTGAGCAACTCTAGCAGATAATCGCCCTTGAGGAGGAGGCGGCCCAGGCCGCATCATCCTCTTCCTCGGTCGCATTTATCCCACTCTCTCTGGGTACCTCATATTCAGCTTCTTTCAAGGAGCTTTGCCAATCCCTTTCCACGAAGGGAGAGGGGCCATTGGGACATTCCTCTCGGTCCAGAAAGAAGGACTCAAAAGGTAAGTCCCATCGTCTGCATTCGTGGGAGCTGGAGAGGTCCCCTTCCCCGGACAGTCAACACTCTGCTTCAGTCGAGGTTGCGGCTAAGGCAGCTGGTTTCATGGTGTCCCTGTCAGGTCAGCCGGCCGAGACACCCATCGACGCGGTCGAGATTTTTCTCGACCTGTCGGACGGGCTGTCGACTGGTGAAGCCGACAACCCTTCACCGGTTCCCCCGGTTGAGACAGAGGACTTGCCTGCGCCTCCGGTGCCGCAGTCCCCGGTTAAGGCTTCAGAGCCGAGGGAAGAGCAGGTGTCCCCCGGCCCTTCCCAGACCTGTCCTCGGAAACGCCAGGGATCTCTGTCTTGGACATCGTCTCGGTACCGAAGTAATCGGCGCCGCCGCTCGTCCTCGAAGAGGAGAGGCTTCGGCGCAAGTTGCGTCAGCGTTACGAGGACCTGATGTGGCAGCAGTTGCATCTGTCCGGGAAAAAGCCGTCGCTTCCCGGCCATCAAGTGGCTGTCACCCGAGCGGCCGAAACAACCTCTCGCCGTAGCCAAGGTGCCCAAGCCTGGGCCGGTTCGGCCGAAACCAGCTGCCCCACCGATTTGTGGTGGAACCTCCGCCTCCACAACCGAAATCGGGGGTGCCGACCAAGGACACTCGGTCAGGTCAGGTCAGGGCCTGCCCCACAGGTTGTCGGTCACCCTCACTCCCGACCGTCCTCAGCAGGTGGAGAGTGGCTCAGGCCCCAGGCAGCTTTTCGTGGACTCCTCGGAGTCAGACAACGACTCCTCCCTGTTCTCCAGGCCCATTGACCTGGAGTCCTCCGGGGGCCAGTTGATGGACGAAAGCACATCGTCCTTCATGGGTTTGCTTCGGCTCATCTTGGAGTCCACGGGATGCAGCTCGAGCCGGTATCAAGCGGGCCAAGTATCCCGGCGGAGATACTGGACCGAGAGAGATTCACACGAGGCCTTTCCGGTGGCTGAAGCCATTGTTGGCCCAGGCTTGGAGCTGTGGCAGCGGCCTGCTTCCTTTCCCGTGCCTTCGGCCAGGATGGCCAGGAAGTATGCGGTCCCTACCGGCTCTTTGCCCGGTTTTTCGGAACACCCCTCTGTCGAGGGGTTGGTCACCGACAGCGTTTTCCGGCATTCCAGGAACGCTAGGGATGTGGACAAGCCCCCCCGACAAGGAGTCCAAAAAGCTGGACTATGCCGAGCGCAAAGTGTACGCTGCATCCTCCCTTGGCCTCCGCCTAGCCAGCTCGGCCATGCTAATGGCACACTTCTCCCACGCCCTCATGGGCTCCCTGGATGAGGTGATCCCTCATCTCCCGGCTGACCTGCAGACCACGGTCAGGCAGGTGCGGGACCAGGGTAGGGCGGTGGCTAAACAGCAGCTCCAAACGGCTCTGGACATTGGAGACTCCTGTGCCAGATCAGTTGCGGCTGCGGTGGCCATGCGCCGCAGAGCATGGCTGAGGATATCCACCTTCACGGCGGATACCCAGCACAAACTGGCGGATGTCCCTTTCCTGGGGACCGACCTCTTTGGCCCCGGAGTGGAAGGTCACCTCCAGCGGATCGAAAAGTCCAGTGCCACTCTGGACTCGGTCATCTCCTCCGGAGAACAAAGGCCGCCGACAGCAGCAGCACAAGTCCTTTCGTCCTTCTGCGGCACATCCGGCCCAACAGCAACAGGGCCAGCAGGCTCGCGCTTGGCATCCCAAACCCAAGCCCGCGGCTTCTTCCAACAGGAAGCAGTGAGGTAAAGGCCCAGGAGGTCCCTCCTCTAAGCCTGCCCAGTGACAGGTTGAGGGGTGTCGCCCCCAGCCTCATCTATCCCCCCTGGGTTCCCTTTCCACTTGGTCTGTTATCACCACGGACCGTTGGGTGTTGAAGGTGGTAGGAAAGGGCCTGCCCATGGAGTTCGAGCAGGCCCCACCCTTCCGAGCCGTCGCCCCTCGGGGAGCTCCGCAGCCTCTTTGTCGGCTCGCCGAGCTGATATCGCCCTGCTCCTCGAAAAAGAGGTGATCAGGAAGGTGGCGGATCCTCCTCCAGACCCGGGGTTTGTGTCCAGGTACTTCCTGGTCCCAAAACGGACGGGGGGCTGGCGCCCCATTCTCTACCTGCATGACCTGAACAGGTTCCTAAGGTCTCGGACCTTCAGGATGGTCACTGTGGCTCAGATAATCCGATCCTTGGAACGAGGCGTGTGGTTCTGTTCTCTGGACCTTCAGGATGCGTTCTTTCACGTCCCAATCCGTCCGTCCCACCAGAGATTCCTCCGCTTCAGGGCAGAGGGATCCCTTTACGAGTTCTGGCCATGCCATTCGGCCTTTCCCTAGCTCCCAGGGTCTCCACCAAATGCATGGCAGTGGTGACAGCATTCCTGCGGCGCCGAAGGGTCGGGTGTACCCCTACCTGGACGACTGGCTGATTGCAGCCCCCTCCAGAGCGGAGGTGGAGCGGTCCAGAGATCTGGCCCTCCAGGTTTGCTCTCAGGTTGGCCTCCTCATCCACGAGGCCAAGTCAGAACCGTGCCAAAGCAGGTGATACAATTCAGCCGGGGCAGAGTTCGACTCTCTGAGCCAAACCACGGCTCCTGGCGGATCGGGCCGAGTTCTTTCCTCCTTTGCCCAATCATTTCAGGTTGGGCAATCGCGCTCTGCCTGGGACTTCCTGCACCTCCTGGGCCTCATGGCGGCCTGCACCAGCGTGGTCCATTGGGCCGCTGGTACATCGTCCCTTCAATGGGGCTAGCCAGCCAATTGTCACAGCACTTGATCCTCTGGATCAGCTAGTGACAGTGACCCAGGGATGTGGCGCTGTCCAGTAGTGGACCGTTCCAGCACATCTGCCGGAGGGCATCCCGTTTGTCCACCCCGAGCCGACTGTCTCTCCATCGTCCGATGCCTTTCTGGGTTGGGGAGCCCATCTGGGGGAGTACAAAGCGCACGGCCTCGAGTCCCCTCAGGAGTCCCGATGCCACATCAACCTGCTGGAGCTTCGAGCAGTTCGTCTAGCCCTCACCGCCTTCGCTCCGTTTCTACGGGGTCAAGTGGTTCAGGTCCAGACGGACAACACCACGATCATATACTGCCTAAACCGCCAAGGCGGGATCGCTCCATACCTCTGTGCGCAGGAAGCTCTCGCATTGGTCACTCATGCGCAGCCTGGAGGCGGACCTCCTTGCCATTCATGTGGCAGGAGCCTCCAACACCCTGGCCGATGCCCTAAGCCGGATAAGGGCTGCGTCCCACGAGTGGTCTCTCCTGCTGGAGGTAGTACAAGATCTGTTCTAGGGACATGGATATGTTGTTCATCCACACTGTCTGGCTGGTATCCTTGCCGCTTTAAATCTTGCTGGAAGGTCTTCAAGCTGGCTCCTCCCACCCACCTGGGTGGTAAAACTCTCGGCTCCGCCCCATGACGCCAGATCTTCCTTACCGCTTGGAAGCTCAGGTTCCCTCCTTAACGCTCTGCGTATAAGACTGGTTCCTAACTCTTCGGTTTTCTGAAATTAAAGTTTAAGGTTTTCTAGACTTCAGTCAACTGTTTCCCTCGCGGCTGCGATGGACAAATAGACTTCGGTTTCCAGAGATGCCCATGTGGGCAGAAGATGTCTCGGACAGATCCGCACTCCACGTGCGTCTACTGCTTGGGCCTTGAGCACGACCCACAGGCTTGCGACCTGTGCTCTACTTTCTCGGCCTACGTCCTGGAAGACCGTGCTGCCCATCTGCAGCTTGGGCGACCCGAAAAGAGCTATCCTCCGGTAAAGTCTAAGGAGGCCCGGTTGGCGGTTTCCGCGGAACAGCTAGAGCAGATGATCGCCCTCGAAGGGGCGTGGACTGCATCTTCCTCGGCGCGGCATTTATCCCGCTCTCCTGGGATCCTCATATTCTGCTTCCTTAAAGGGACTTTGTCTGTTCCTCTCCACTAGGAGGGACCAACATCTGCTGGACCTTCCTCTCGGTCCAAGAAGGACAAGGTAAGTCCCTCTGTCGGCGCTCTTGGGAGGAAGAGGTCCCCCCTCGGTGGTCGGCCATAGACTTGATCCGATCCTTCGACTTGACCACTAGCTTCATAATGTCCCGTCAGGTCAGTTGTCGAGACTCCGTCGGCCATGATCAAGATCTTTCTCGACCCGTTGGGCCGGGTTGTCGACTAGCGAAGCGAAAACCCTCTCCCGGTTCCCCGGTGGTGGTTGAGATCCGTGGGCTTGCCAGTGCCTCGGTTCCGGCCTCGGGTGACCCCTCGAGCCGAGGGGAGGCGGGTTTCCCGCCCTCCTCTGACAGGGAGGCCCGCCAAGTGCACTCCGGCGGTCGAGGGACCTCATGTGGCAACAGCTTCTTCTGGCCGGGAACAAGCCGACGTTGTCGCCTTCCCCGGCCATTAAGTGGCTGTCACCGGAGCGGCCGAAGCAACCCCTCGCTTTAGCCGAGGCGCCTGTTTCCAGGCCTGTTGCTCAGCCGAAACCAGCTGCTCCACCGATTCTTGTGGAACCTCCGCCTCCACAGCCGTTGTTTGGGGCTCCGACCAAGAACTCTCGGTCGGCACAGGATCTGCCCCATAGGCTGACTGTCACCCTCACTCCTGATCGCCCTCGGCAGGTGGAGGGTGGCTCAGACCCGAGGCAGCTCTTTGTGGACTCAACTGAGTCGGACGACGATTCCTCCCTTTTCTCCAGGCGAGTGGACTTGGAGTCCTCTGGAGGTCAGTTGCTGGACGATAGCCCTTCGTCCTTCCTGGGTTCTCCAGTGGTGGATCGTTTCAGCTCATCTGCAGGAGGGCATCCCGTTTGTCCGCCCCAAGCCGACGGTCTCTCTATCGACCGATGCCTCTCTGGGTTGGGGTGCCCATCTAAGGGAACATCGAGTGCACGGCCTCTGGTCCCCGAGGGAGTCCCGATGCCATATCAACCTTCTGGAGCTCTGAGCGGTCCGCCTAGCTCTCACCGCTTTTGCTCCGTTTCTTCGGGGTCAAGTGGTTCGGGTCCAGACGGACAATACCACGACCATGTACTACCTAAACCGCCAGGGTGGGACACGCTCCATGCTTCTATGCAAGGAAGCTCTCTGCATTTGGTCTCCAATACCCTGGCCGATGCCCTAAGCCGGATAGGGGCTGTGTCCCACGAGTGGTCTCTCCTGCCGGAGGTAGTAGAAGATCTGTTCTTCCATTGGGTACACCTCAGGTGGACCTGTTTGCCTCCAGGAAGAGCGAAGCTGAGGCTGTTCCATGCCGCCCCCTCAGCAGGGCTCGCTGCAGGGGATGCCTTCCGAGGGCCGTGGACCCCGGGCCTCTTCTACGCCTTCCCCCATTTCCCTTGATCCACAAGGTGCTTCTCAAGGCGAGGAGGGACAAGGCGCAGGTGATTCTGATAGCCCCAGACTGGCCCCGCCAGTACTGGTACCCAGATCTCCTCAGCCTCAGCTCCAGGCTCCCGAGGCAGCTTCCAGCTCGCCCGGACCTGCTGTCAGTCGATCAGGGGAAGGTGTTCCATCCGGACCTTCAATTCCTGCACCTGACGGCCTGGTTCCTGAGTAGCTAGAGTTCCAGGCCTTTGGGCTTTCCGACGAGGTCCTCAATGTAGTTGAGGCGTCCCGTAAGGAGTCGACCAGAAAATGCTACGCCTTCAAATGGAAGATTTTCCATTTGGTGTCAGAGCAAGGGCCTTGACCCTTCCTCCTGTTCCTTGGCGAGCATATTGGACTACCTTTGTTCCCTTTCTCAGCAAGGGCTTAGGTCAACGACCCTTAAGGAGCACCTGGCAGCCATCTCTGCTTAGCGGGCGCGGGCCGGGAAGCAGTCAGTGGCGCAGGAAAAAGTGGTTGGGCGCTTTTTCAAAGGCCTTGATCACATTTCCCCTCCGGTGCGAGAACCTCCACCTCCGTGGGATTTACTGCTGGTATTGGCAACGCTCATGGGCAAGCCATTCGAACCAATGCACAGGTGTGATCTCTCTCGCCTGTCGTGGAAGACCGCCTTCTTGGTGGCTATTACGTTAGCCAGAAGGATGGGAGAGCTCCAGGCGCTCTCCATCGAGTCTCCTTACCTGGTCTTCCACAGGGACAAGGTTGTCCTGCGCCCCCACCCGAAATTCCTTCCGAAGGTGGTGTCGGAGTTTCACCTTAACCAGGTGTTGACTCTGCGGTGTTCTACCCTAGTAGCACCTCGGAGGCCGAATATAGGCTCCATACTCTGGACCCTAGAAGGGCGCTTGCTTACTATAAGGAGCGGATGGCTGAAATTCAGGGAGAGGTTCGCCAGCTGTTTGTCACCTACTCTGAAGCCGCACCTGGCAGACCTGCAGCCAAGCGGATGATAGGCAGGTGGGTCACCTCCTGCATAGATCTCTGCTATAAGTTGGCAGGCATGGAGCCTCCCAGAGGGATAAGAGCTCATTCTACCCGCCATACTGCTGCATCGGTGGCTGTTTCCAGGGACATCCCTATCCAGGAAATCTGCAGGGCTGCTTCCTGGAAGTCAGCACACACCTTCATCACCCACTACCACATCGACCTTGAATCACGCCGGGATGCTGGTTTTGGGGCCTCGGTTCTCCAGTCTCTGTTCCCTAAGTAGGGGGTGTGCACCTTGCCTCCCTCCTCCCGGAGACCTGCTAGGAGTCTGCCAGACAGTGTGGATGAACAACATATTCATGTCCCTAGAAATACAGGTTACTCACCTGTAACAGGAGTTCTAGGAATGGTATATGTTGTTCATCCACATGACCCACCCGACCTCCCCGGCTTCGACGCACAACCTGAGCTTCCAGCGGGCTAGATGTGGTGTCATGGGGCGGAGCCGAGAGTTTTACCACCCGGGTGGGTGGGAGCAGCCAGCTTGAAGACCTTCCGGCAAGATTTAAAGCGGCAAGGATACTTGCCAGACAGTGTGGATGAACAACATATACCATTCCTAGAACTCCTGTTACAAGTGAGTAACCTGTATTTCTCCCAGTGGGGCACGCCTTGGGCAGACCCGTTTGCCTCCTGGAAGAATGCGAAGCTGAGACGGTTTCACGCCCGCCCTCCTCAGCAGGGCTTGCTGCAGGGGGATGCCTTCTCGAGGCCGTGGACCCTGGGCCTCTTCTACACCTTTTCCCCCGATCCACAAGGTGCTTCTCAAGGCAAGGAGGACTAGGCGCAGGTGATTCTGGTAGCCCCAGACTGGCCCCGCCAGTTCTGGTTTCCAGATCTCCTCAGTCTCGGCTCCAGGCTCCCGAGGCGGCTTCCAGCCCGCCCGGACCTGATCTCAGTCAATCAGGGGAAGGTATTCCATCCGGACCTTCAATCTCTGCACCTGACGGCCTGGTTCCTGAGTGGCTAGAGTTCCAGGCCTTGGGTCTTTCCGACGAGGTCCTCAACGTCGTTGAGGGTCCGTAAGGAGTCGACCAGAAAATGCTACGCCTTCAAATGGAAGAGATTCTCCATTTGGTGTCAGGGCAAGGGCCTGGACCCTTCTTCCTGTTCCTTGGCAAGCATTCTGGATTACCTGTGGTCCCTTTCTCAGCAAGGGCTTAGGTCGACGACCCTTAAGGTGCACCTGGCAGCCATCTCTGCTTACCGGGTGCAGGCTGGGAAGCAGTCGGTGTCGCAGGAGAAGGTGGTTGGGCGCTTTTTCAAAGGCCTTGATAACATATCCCCTCCAGTGTGAGAACCTCCACCTCTGTGGCATCTACTGCTGGTATTGGCTAAGCTCATGGGCAAGCCATTCGAACCGATGCACAGGTGTGACATCTCTCACCTGTCGTGGAAGACTGCCTTCTTGGTGGCTATCACGTCAGCCAGAAGGATGGGAGAGCTCCAGGCGATTTCCATAGTCTCCTTATCTAGTCTTCCACAGGGACAAGGTTGTCCTGTGCCCCCACCTGAAATTCCTTCCGAAGGTGGTGTCTGAGTTTCACCTTAACCAGGTGTTGACTCTGCCGGTGTTCTACCCCAGTCACACCTCGGAGGCCGAATATAGGCTCCACCTCCGGACCCTAGAAAGCTCGCTTATTATAAAGGCCAGACGGCTGAAATTGAGGAGAGGTTCGCCAGCTGTTGTCACCCACGCTGAAGCCGCACCTGGCAGACCTGCAGCCAAGCGGACGATAGGCAGGTGGGTCACCTCCTGCATAGATCTCTGCTATAGGCTGGCGGGCATGGAGCCTCCCAGAGGGATGGAGCTCATTCACCATGCATACCGCTGCATCGGTGGCTGCTTCCAGGGACGTCCCTATCCAGGAAATCTGCAGGGCTGCTACCTGGAAGTCGGCACACACCTTCATTACCCACTACCACATCGACCTCGAGTCACGCCGGGATGCTGGTTTTGGGGCCTCGGTTCTCCAGTCTTTATTTCCCAAGTAGGGGGTGTGCGCCTTGCCTCCCTCCTCCCGGAGAATTGCTAGGAGTCTACCAGACAGTGTGGATGAACAACATATCCATGTCCCTAGAAATACAGGTTACTTATCTGTAACAGGAGTTCTAGGAATGATATATGTTCGTCCACCTGACCTCCCCGGCTTCGACGCACAACCTGGCTTCCAGCAGGCTAGATCTGACGTCATGGGATGGAGCCGAGAGTTTTACCACCCGGGTGGGTGGAAGGAGCCAGCTTGATGACCTTCCGGCAAGATTTAAAGCGGCAAGGAACCTGCCAGACAGTGTGAATAAACAACATATACCATTCCTAGAACTCTTGTTACAGGTGAGTAATCTATATTTACAGGTGAGTAACCTGTTTTTTCAGCTTCCTGGCTACTAGTAGTTTTCCTGGGTCACATAGGAATGTCACATATTTTGCAAGACCCCTTTCTCTCTTCTTGTGACCTTTCTGTAACACTGGACATTTTCTTGTGGCATTTAACATACATAAAATCGCATCAAAAAGAGTATACAGAAATATATTTGCAAATAATGAGTAGATGGCTAGCTTGCCACAGACAGCACTAACGTTAAACTATAGCTAGCTAGTGTACTTTATTTCTTTTGTCTTTTAGTAGCCACTTTATCATTAAAATAAATGTGGTGCTTTTGTTGCCCCTTTAGGAGAACCAGGAGATGGAAGTGAAGAAGAAAAAGAAAAGCGTGGGAGGCTTGAAGAGTTGGAGGAAGAACAGAATCGCACAGAGAAAGAAATGGAGGAGGCAACGGTTGTGGAATTGGCAACACCAGTGAAAAAGAAGCAGAAAGTGAGCGGCAGCTGAAGAAGTAGTCCAGGAGGCACCATCAGTAGAGAAAAGCAAGAAGAAAAGGTCAAAATGGAGCTAAGGAGGATTAGCCAAATTGAGATTTTTTTTTTTGCTAGAGGACATTATAGGGGACTTAACTGTACATAATGAAATTGTATACTTTGGAGTATTTTATAACACACAGGGACGTTTATGAAATGCCCTCAGTGTTGTCCTTCCTGATCTTGTTTTTGTAAACATCCCCAGAACTAGCCCCGCCCAAGAGTGTTCCTGCTCAAGAAAGGACTTGGGTGTATTGGGTAGAACTAGGTTTCCAGTGTTTTGCTTAGTACATCTTGGCAATTAACCTGTCTTCCTGCAGTGAGATTAGTGACCGTAAACAACCAAGGCTTGTTGGTTTTAACTGCAGTTATCCTCCCTCCCTTGCCTTAGTGATGTGTGAAACTGGAAATTGGAGCATTGATTTTTTTTTTTTTTAAACAAATACTTTATTTTACATTAATTAGTGCTACTTTGGACAAGTCCTGCAGGATGATGGTCATATGACTGCAGAGTTTTCACTATTTGGTGGTGAAGTCTCTCACATTTATATGGTGGGTGAAGTGGCTGTGGACTGTTTGGAAATTTTTTGTTTTGTTTAGGAGGAAGCCTGGTGGTGGTCTGAAAACAGTAGACCGGATTTGGCTGCTGTGTGTGTATGTACTGTATCTGTAAATAACTCTATGTATATTTTTGGAAGCTGTTGGTACAGTTTGATATAGTAGCTACTAGACACTTGGGCTAACCAGGATAATGTCCACAGTGCCGGATTGATGCTCAGTTGGTAAGAGTTGGACATGTATTTTCCATCTGCCAGTCTTCTGTTCCTGCAGTTCTACATCAGTAATAAATTCTAAAACCAAAACCTTTCTGTTATTCTCCCATTTCCATTTCTAGGACATGGATATGTTGTTCATCCACACTTATTGGCAGGCTCCTTGCTGCTTTAAATCTTGCCGAAGGTCTTCGTTAGCTCCTCCCACCCACCCGGTGGTAAAACTCTCAGCTCCGCCCCATGACGCCAGATCTTCCTTACCGCTTGAGCTCAGGTTCCTCCTTAACGCCCTCGATTAAGTTTGGGCCTAAAATCTTCGGTTTAAAAAGAGAAAAATTTTTTATAACCTTTCTCGGTCTTCTTCCTTCGCAGGCGATGGACAAATCGACTCGATTTCGGAGATGTCCCTGTAGGCAGAAGATGTCCGGACGGACCCACACCCACGTGCGTTATTGCCTTGGCCAGGAGCAGACCCGCGGAGCTTGCGACCTGTATTTCATCCTTCCCTCGGTCGTGCCGAGGGACCGGCGCTACCGGCTTACATCTGGGCGTCCCGAAAGAAGATTCCCTCGGTCAAATCCAAAGAGGCCCGACTGGCGGTTTCGCTGCATGGGATCCGCCCAACAACTAGAGGTTGGTCGCCTTCGAAGAGCAGGCGGCTCAGGCCGCGGCTTCCTCTTCTGCGGCTTTTGTTCCTCTATCGCCGGACCTCATATTCAGCTTCCTTTATGAGTTTTGTTTGACCCTCTCATCTAAAGGCGGTCCTACTTCTTCGAGTCCGCTTTCATCGGTCGAAGAAGTCTAAGAGTAGTCTCATCTGCCGACGCCTGGGAGCGGAAGATCCTCCCTCGCTCGACAATCGACTCGGTCGAATTTCGGCTTCCGCCACTGGCTCACGGTGCCCCGCCAGGCCAGGTGACTGAGACTCCGCCGACGAGGTCGAGTTTTTCTAACCGCTAGACGGGTTGCTGTCGGCTGGAGAAGCCGAGATTCCCTCCTCCCCGGTTCCCCCGGTGAGGGCTGAGGATATCGTCGGCTCTTCCGTACCGGTGAATCAGGAGCCGTCGGTTTTGCTGACCGAACCGAGGGGATCGCTGATCCTCGGCTCCCCGCCTCACCGACCTCGGCCTAGCCGAGATTCTCGGTCTCGGACATCTTTCGGTCCAGCCGTTCCCGTCGACATAGACGGTCTCGGTCTCGGCATCAAGGCAAGCTGCCGCCTTCTTCTTCCTCCTCGGACGAGGAGGAAGGTCGCGAAGCTACGCCTAAAATACGAGAGGACCCTCATGTGGCAACAATTTTTCTGGCCAATAAGCCAGCTCAGGCCTCTTCTCCGGCCATTAAGTGGTTGCCACCGGACCAGGTAGTGGTCGAGGAGCCTGTTTCCAGGCCAGTTGTCCGACCTATTTCAGCTGCCCCACTAATTGTGGTGGAACCGCCTCCACCTCAGCCGACAGTTGGGGCCCCGACGAAAGAGTCGCGGTTGGCCCAAGGCCTTCCCCGTAGGCTGTCGGGCACTCTCACGCCTGACAAGCCTCGGCAAGTGGAGGGTGGCTCAGGCTCCAGGCAGCTATTCGACAACTCGTCGGAGTCGGATGACTCCTCCCTGTTCTCCAAGCGCTTTGACTTGGAGTCCTCTGGGGGCAGTCAGTGGATCTATAGCCTTCGCCCTTCCTAGACTTCTTAGGCTCATCTCAGAATCCACTGATGAAGCTTGAACCCGATCCAAACGGGCCAGATATCCTCACCGAGATTCTGGACCGAGGGATTCTCCCATGGAGGCCTTCCTGTGGTCGAGCCATTGTCTGCCCGCCCTGAACTTTGGCAGGTCCGCTTCCTGTCCTGCGCCTTCGGCCAGGATGGCTAGGAAGTATGCGGTCCCTACTGGCTCTCTGTCCGGTTTTCTGAACACCCCTCGGCTGAAGGGCTGGTCACGACAGTGTTTTCTCAGCGTGCCGGTAATGCCAGGGACGTGACAAACCGCTCGACAGAGTCCAAGAAATTGACCACTCGGGCGGAAAGTGTATGCTGCCTCTTCTCTCGGCCTCGCCAGGCCAGTTCGGCCGTCCCTCATGGCACATTTCTCCCATGCCTGTTGGGTTCCCTGGATGAGGCAGTCCTCATCTTCCCGCTGACCTGCAGACTACGGTCAAGCAGGTGCGGATCAGGGCAGGCAGTAGCCAAACAGTTCCAGACTGCTCTGATATAGGAGACCCATGTGCCCGGTCAGTGGCGGCCGCTGTGGCTATGCGTCATGGCGGAGGCTGCGAATATCCACCTTACTGCGTGGATACCCAGCACAAGCTATGGACGCCCTTTCCTGGGGACAGACCTGTTCGGCCCTGGAGTGGAAGGCCACTCCAGAGGATCGAAAAATCCAATGCCACCTTGATTCGGGTCTCGTCTGCAAGAGAGGGACAAGGGTCATAAGCCCCAGCCTAAGCCCTTTCGCCCCTCTTACTCCCGCCGCACGCCTGCCCAACAACAGCGTTAGGCCAGCAGGCTAGACCTTGGTATTCCAAGCTCAGCTTTCATCGGCTTCCTCTAATAGGAAGCAAGGAGGAAAAGGCCCTGGTGGTCCCCAGGCTGGTCCTTCCTCCAAGCCTGCTAAGGACGGGCTGAGGGTGTCTCCCATCCTCGCCACTCGCTCTGGTTCCCCTGTGGGGACGGCCCGACACTTCCTTCCGCCTGGTCCGCTGTTACCACGGACAGGTGGGTTTTGGAGGTGGGAAGAGGCCTGCCTCTGGAATTCGGCAGGCTCCACCTTCAGAGCCGCGCACTGGGGCTTTGGGGTCCCCAGAATCTCTACAGGCTCGTCGAGCCGACATCGCCTCCCTCCTTCAGAAAAGGGCATATAAAGAGATAGAGGACCTTCACCAGAACCAGGGTTCGTGGTCCAGGTACTTCCTGGTCCCGAACGGACGGGGACTGGCGCCCATCTTAGACCCACACGACCTGAACAAGTTCCTAAGGTCTCGAACCTTCAGAATGGTCACTTGGCTCAGATAATACCATCTCTGGAACACGGTGTGTGGTTCTGTTCTCTGACTTCCAGGACGCTGCTCTTTCATGTCCCTATCCGTCTGTCTCATCAGGAGATTCCTCCGCCTCAGAGCGGAGGGATCCTTTCGAAGTTCAGGCCATGCCCTTCGGCCTTCTTCAGCTCCCAGGGTCTTCACCAAATGCATTGCAGCGGTGACAGCTTTCCAGTGGCGCCGAGGGTCCGGTGTACCTCTCCTGGACGATTGTTTGATAGCAGCCCCTCCAGGTTGGAGGTGGAGCTGTCCAGAAATCTGGCCTCCGGGTTTGCTTCCCAACTGGGCCTCCTGGTCAACGAGGCCAAGTCGAACTCGAGTCAAGCAGGTGATATCCTTCATCGGGCAGAGGCTCGACTCTCTTGAGCCAGAGCACGGCTCCCGCGGACAGGGCCGAGGTTCTTACCTCCTTTGCCCAATCATTTCTGGTTGGGCAATCGCTCCTGCCTGGGACTTCCTGCTGTACCAGCGTAGTCCGCTTGGCACGCTGGACATGCGCCCCAGTGAGGTCTGGCCGCCAGTGGTCACAGCGCCTGTATCCTCTGGACCAGCACGTGTGGACGACCCAGGAGATGTGGAACGCTCTCCAGTGGTGGACCGTTCCGTCCCATCTGCAGGAGGGTATCCCGTTTGTCCGCCCCGAGCCGACGGTCTCTCTATCGACCGACGCCTCTTTGATGGGTTGGGGTGCCCATCTGGGGGAACACCGAGCACACGGCCTCTGGTCCCCACGGGAGTCCCGATGTCATATCAACCTGCTGGAGCTCCGTCCTGTCCGCCTAGCTCTCACCGCCTTTGCTCCGTTTCTCCGGGGTCAAGTGGTCCGAGTCCAGACGGACAATACCACGACCATGTACTATCTAAACCGCCAGGGCGGGACGCGCTCCTTGCCTCTATGCAAGGAAGCTCTCCTCATCTGGTCACTAGTGCGCAGCCTGGAGGCGGATCTCCTGGCCATTCATGTGGCAGGAGCCTCCAACACCCTGGCCGATGCCCTGAGCCGGATAGGGGCTGCATCGCACGAGTGGTCTCTCCTGCCGGAGATAGTACAAGACCTGTTCTCCCACTGGGGCACACCTCTGGTGGATCTGTTTGCCTCAGGAGAACGCAGGTTGAGGCTGTTTCATGCCTGCCCGCCCTCAGCAGGGCTCGCTGCAGGGATGCCTTTTCGAGTCCGGGACCCCGGCCTCTTTACGCCTTTCCCCCCGTTCCCCTGATTCACAGGGTCCTGCTGAAAGCGAGGAGGGACAAGGCGCAGGTGATTCTGATAGCCCCAGACTGGCCTCGCCAGTTCTGGTACCCAGATCTCCTCAGTCTCAGCTCCAGGATTCCGCGGCAGCTTCCAGCTCGCCCGGACCTGCTCTCAGTCAATCAGGGGAAGGTGTTCCATCCGGACCTTCAATCCCTGCACCTGACGGCCTGGTTCCTGAGCGGCTAGAGTTCCAGGCCTTGGGTTCCGACGAGGTCCTCAACGTCGTGAGGCGCCCCGTATGAGTCGACCAGAAAATGCTATGCCTTCAAATGGAAGAGGTTCTCCATTTGGTGTCGGGGGTGGGGGGTGGGGAGGACCCTTTCGTGTCCTGTGGCGGCATTTTGGACTATCTATGGTCCCTATCTAGTCAAGGGCTTAGGTCGACGACCCTTAAGGTGCACCTGGCAGCCATTTCTGCTTACCGGGCGCGGGCCGGTCAGCAGTCAGTGGCGCAGGAAAAAGTGGTCGGGCGCTTTTTCAAAGGCCTTGATCACATTTCCCCTCCAGTGCGGGAAACCCCACCTCCGTGGGATTTACTGCTGGTACTGGCAAAGCTCATGGGCAAGCCATTCGAACCAATGCACAGGTGTGGTCTCCCCCACCTGTCGTGGAAGACCGCCTTCTTGGTGGCTATCACGTCAGCCAGAAGGATGGGAGAACTCCAGCGCTGAGCATCGAGTCTCCTTACCTGGTCTTCCACAGGACAGCAGTTGTCTCACGCCCCACCCGAAATTCCTTCCAAGGTGGTGTCGGAGTTTCACCTTAATCAGGTATTGACTCTGCCGGTGTTCTACCCCAATCACACCTCGAGGTTTAATATAGGCTCCATACTTGACCCTAGAAGGGCGCCGCTATTATAAGGAGCGCACAGCTGAAATTCGGGAGAGGTTCGCCAGCTGTTTGTCACCTACGCTGAAGCCGCACCTGGCAGACCTGCAGCCAAGCCGGACGATAGGCAGATGGGTCACCTGCATAAATCTCTGCTATGAGTTAGCGGGCATGGAGCCTCCCAGAGGATAAGAGCTCATTCTACCCGCCATACTGCTGCATCGGTGGCTACTTCAGGGATGTCCCTATCCAGGAAATCTGCAGGGCTGCTACCTGGAAGTCAGCACACACCTTTATTACCATTACCCATCGACCTTGAGTCACGTCGGGATGCTGGTTTGGGCCTCGGTTCTCCAATCTCTGTTCCCCAGTAAGTATGTAGGGGTGTGCTGCCTCCTCCTCTCCCGGAGAACTGCTAGGTGTCTGCCAATAAGTGTGGATGAACAACATATCCATGTCCCTAGAAATACAGGTTACTCACCTGTAACAGGAGTTCTAGGAATGGTATATGTTGTTCATCCACACGAACTCACCTGACCTCCAGGCTCGACAAGACAACCTGAGCTTCCAGCGGGCCAGATCTGGCGCCATGGGCGGAGCCAGAGTTTTACCACCCGGTGGGTGGGAGGAGCTTAGCTTGAAGACCTTCCGGCAAGATTTAAAGCGGCAAGGAGCCTGCCAATAAGTGTGGATGAACAACATATACCATTCCTAGAACTCCTGTTACAGGTGAGTAACCTGTATTTTCTGCCTATGCCCCCCCTTTCCTGGCAGATAATGGCATTATGCTTGCTAGTGTGTCATTTTTTTTTTTTTCTGTCTCATCTGTATTCTCTGGTGACCCCAAGGCATGCTGCTTCTTTAGGTCTTTCAAGTCCAGCTGCCATAGGACTCTCCTCTGACCCCGGACCTGTAACCCAAGTACTGTGTCCCTCTTGTGGCAGATAGCATTGTGTGTGTGTGTGTGTGTGTGTGTGTGTGTGTGTGTGATCGATTTCTCTCCTCCCATCTCTCCCCCGCCTTCCAGGCATGCTTCTCGTTTAGGTCTCAGTTGCAGCTTCAACTGCCGTAAGACTCTTTCCCCCGACCACCAGTGTATGCCACCTGTTTGTCAGGGGAGCTAATGCAACGCCAAGGGGCCCTCTCAGCTGCAGCTGGAGTGAAAGAAAGTAATTTCTTATTGAGGCTGTGGGAGCATGCACGGTGCCGTAGAAGATCTGGTGGCAGTGATTCTAGGGATGTGTCTATGTTCTAGTCGCACTGTTTGGCATTGTCCTTTCCCTTTAAATCTTGCTGGAAGGTCTTGAAGCTGGCTTCTCCCACCCACCCGGGTGGTATAACCCTCTACTCTGCCCCACGCCAGATCTTCCTTTCTGCTACAAGATGCTGGTTCCTCCTTCCCACTTGTGTGTGTTTAGTAGGCACTGGCTTCAGAATCTTCAGATTTGCTAAACTAACACTCGTCAGAGTTGGCGATAATCGATTTAATGTATCTCGAATCGACTTGAAGACAAGATTTACTTCTCGAGATACAGCTCTTCCAGCAGGTTACACTATTGGGACTGAAGCGCAGGCGCCAGGACACCATGGAAATTTTCTAGCTAGCAGTCTTCAGTGGGGACCGCCCCGACGCCGGTCCCCGCCCCGACGTCGGGCGTAGTACAAAAGGAGGATGTCCTCCATAATCCTCAGTTTTCCGCTGCTGACATCACCAGTATCAGTCTCTCTTTTCTAGCGTACATCTACCTTTAGAACTACGACGATTTTCCTTTTCCTTCAACTTTGGATCATCTGATGTCCTCCAACAACTTCTGTTGAGGGTCACCATTCAAGTGTGCCTGCAGCAAACAGATCCCATTCAAGGATGCACATTTGGCCTGCGTGCGCTGCCTTGGCCCGGAACATGACACCAAGGCCTGCTCCTTCTGCCAGGGCTTTAACAGTCACACCAGGATCTGCCGCCTGAAGGCCCTTCAAGCGTTTTTTGGATGAAAAACTGAAAACTGTGGATAAAGAACCTTTCTCCGGGGAGTCTGGGTAAAGCCCACAAACGCTGGGAAAAGGAAAGGTCCAGGTCCTCTGCGAGCCTTGACTCTGAAGTCCGCCTCAAATATGACCGCCTCTCCTCCAGGGCTCGGCCGCAGCCTCCCGGTTCAGGTCAGATCCTCCAGCGGCTCCTCTCTACAGCCCCTGAAGACTTCCAGGCTGCTGGCTCTTCCACTTCATCTAAGGCCCGCCAAGTCCGGGAGCGCCATAGTCTTCTTCCCCGCCGGCGGGACACCGACGCCCAGGTCAGTTTCCCAGCCTCCGCATGGATTGGATCCGTTCCTCTTAAGATCAAGGACCTGACGTCCTCAAACGGCACCGACGCCTGCCAAGCATCACCGGCACTCCTGGAGCTGGCGACACTTAAATTCCTCCGCGGCCAGGTATCTCGGGCCCGAGGGCGCCGCCAGGGACATAAGCTACTCCGGGAGAAGAGGACTGCACCACCGCCGCCGCGGACGCCAGTCAGAAGGACTCGTCGGAGGAGGATGCTACACAGCCCGAGGACCAGGCAGGCGACACCAGAGACTCCAGGCTCCCACGGGAACCTTCCCTGGAGCGGGAGACCCCTGGGGACCCGACCCCGGCGACAGGCCCGTCGGGTATGCATCTGGCAGAGGTAAAGGAACTTTGTACCTTCTGGTGGGACACCATCAAAAAAGATGTGATCACCACACGTCTTCCTCGTACTCAGTCCGCCTCCACCTACTCCTTCACCGCCTACGCCCCCTCCTCCACTCAAGGGGCCCGTAGGAGGGTCACCAGCTCCCCAAGGAGCAGACACCACCTCCTCGGGGCAGCTCTTCAGAATGGAGAAGACCTCCCTCTAGATCCCCCTCAGGGTCACCCAGTCCCAAGAGACCCAGACAACGCCGGTACATTCCGTCTGGGGAGGATTCCAGATCTGACACCTCGGGGTGCTCCAGATCTCCTTCTCCTATCAGCATTCCCTCCGGACCCACACAACTCACTAAGGTCTCCTCCGGATGATCCCTCTTCGTAGGAAATCATGAGGCACATCCAGGAGAATATGGGTGGATGCTGAAGAACTCCACCCCGAGAGACAACGCCTTGCTCGCACCTTCGCAGAAAGATCCAAAGCCTGTGGTAGTGCCGCCTTGGTGGATACCTTATGGATGTCACCAAGGCTGCCTGGAAACGTCTCAGACTCCACTCCCACAGTGCCAAAGAAGGCTGACCGCCTATACAAGGCCCCTAGGGAGGACCAGTATCTGGTGAACCATCCTCTGGCTGACTCCCTGGTCATCACTGCTTTGCATGACCAGTCTCAGAGACCTCAGCATTTAAGACACACTGCCACCGGACCAGGAATCCAAGCAATTGGTGTCCTGTATGCAGACGCACGCCGTCACGAATTCTGGCGCCCATCAGGTCACTGACTACCTCACCCACATGGTTCAGTTTCAGAACGCACTGTGGGAACAGGGACAAGACCTGGTCGAGAAGATGCCCGATGGCGACCACGAGGAGGAGCTCTTGAACCTCCTCCACACGGGTTCGGATGTGGCGACCCAGGTGCTCAGAGCCGCATATGATTCTGCGGACTCTTCAGCCAGAGTTGCAGCCTCAGGCGTAAGTCTCCGGAGACACTCTTGGCTCCGTGTCTCTGGCTTTACCCTGGACGTCCAGAAGAATATCTTAGACGTCCCTTATAATGGCGAGGTCCAATTTGGTGAAGTCTCAGAGAGAGTGATCGCCAAACTTCAGGACGCAGGGAAGGCAGTTCGATCTGTACAAGCTATGTACAGGTCTCGACCTAGTTCCTTTCATAGGAACCAGAGCCGCTTCCGTGGCCGGCTACAAAGGCAACAGCCACGTTCTGGCCAACAGCAAAGGGGCACTTTCACCTGCAAGGCCCAGGCCAAGTCATCCCCAGGCAGAGGCCAACGATTTGCAAAGTCGGCCCAGCCTGCCAGATCAAACGCTGCCACAGCATGACTCCTTCCTGACCCCCGCCCCTCCTCAGGATCAACGGGAAAAGAAAGTCAGTTGGGGGGGGGGGGGAGAGAGTCGCATTGCATGCCACTTGCCAGGGTGGCAGTCGATCACCACCGACAGGTGGGTTCTGTAGCTGGTCAGGCCACTATATAGAATTTGTAGGCAGTCTACCTACAAGACTTCCCCTGGTCTCCCGATATTCGGGTCAGCATGCCTGCTCATACAGCAGGAAGTGCTCGTGCTTCTGGAAAAAGAAGCCTTAGAGCACGTTCCAGAGAACCAGAGAGGACTAGGGTAATATTCTCACTACTTCCTGGTTCCAAAGAAACGGGACCTCCATCCAATACTGGACCTCAGCGACCTCAACCTTTCGTTGTTTACAAACGCTTCCGTATGATGACCCTTCCGGCCTAATTCCTATGCTGAAGCAAGACCCTTTCCGGCGTCTTTGGACATGCAGGGCGCCTACCTGCATATTCCGATTGCTCAAGTGCACCAGAGGTTCCTCGCTTAGAGTTTCAGAGCGCCATTATCAGTTCCGAGCTCCTTCCTTCGGCCTCGCCGGCACCTCACGATTCACTGGAGTGCATGGCGGCCGGGCTGGCCTGAGGAGACACTGCCACCACGTGTTCCCATACCTGGACGACTGGCTTTTCATGGCGCCTTCCAGGAGGCACTGATGACTGCTATTCACTGCACCCAGTCCCTTTTTCAATCACTGGGTATTCTCAGCAACCTGAAGTCACTCCTGGTGCCGTCCCAGAAACTGCAGATCTTACTTCGAAGGCTCTTGCAGTAGATAATTACATATAGGACTGACGCTGGCCGGGGGCAGGACCCCACGAAAAATTTCTACGTGAGCAGTCCTCTGGCGTAGGACCGCCCACGCCAGGTGACCGCATCATGTGACGTCAGCAAAGGTGGTCCTGATGCCCGCCTTTCCAGTTCTTCCTCCGTTAGTTTCAGGCAGCGCCTTGCGTAAAGTTCGTGGCTAGCAAAGCCCTGTTCTTTCATCGGTTTTACCAAAGTTTTGAGTATTTTTTTTCTCGTCAGGTCAGGCCGGTGTATGTTGTCCTCACACCTTCCAAAAACAGTGCGACTTCGTGGCGCCCAACTGCCACACAAGGACTGCCATTCTCTGCTCTTTTGCTTAGGCCGCCCTGACCACCCGGTCGACAAGTGCCCGCATTGCTTGCACTTCAGCCGCTACCCGCAGACGCATTAAACAGTCCCTGGAAGCCCATCTGCTAAAGAAAAGATGTCTTCAATGGAAAAAGAATTGAAGAAGCTCAGGCAGGTGTCGACTTCTCCTGAAGGACATCGCAAAAGTGGGACAAAGAAAGGCACCGGGAGAAGGCTTCTCACTCATGCACCTCGGCCGGAGTCTCGCCCAGGTAATTATCCTCCGGGGACCGGTCTGCAGCCTCCAAGGTTTTGGAGGAGGCGCCTGCCTGCCCGCGCTCTCTCCGGGCAAGGAGGCCTCCCGCCTCAGTGCCGCCAAGAGGCTTGCGGCCTACTGCGCGGGCACTTCCCATAAGCCGGACGCCGGCTCCTCCAACGCCTCAGAGAAGGTTGATAAGACGCCTGACCCTTCAGGGCAGCACACAACCTCGTCCCCCTCGGACCGGGCCGCTTCCCTCCCTCGGCCCGCCTCCGAGGGACCCCATAAGTCAGACGCCGGCTCCTCCGGCACCTGCCGGGAACCAGCCCCTAAGCTGCACATCGGCTCCCCCGACGTGCACCGGGCGATGGACCCTCCAATCCCTGTCGTACCCGGTTCCCCGCAGCCTTCGCTGCCGTCCAGGGAGCCAGAGTCACCCCAGCCTGACCCCAGGACTTTTCTCCACTGCCCCGGGTGATGCGGGGATATTCCACCCCATCAGACCCTCCTCTTAGGGAACCAGATCTGACGCCGCCCCACCGACGCCGGGCGGGGATATTCCTTCCGCTGGGCCCAATCCCCTGGCCTCTCGTGACCCGCCCCAGGCCTCCTTCCGCCGCTTGCTCCGACATCTCCAGCCCGGTACTGCCTTATCCGACGCTGCTTACCCGGGTCCGCAGTATCCAGCACCACAGTACCAGATGCCGGTTCTGCCGACGCGCAATACCCGCACCGGTTTTCCCCAGCCAGGTTTCGGATACTCGCCTTTCGGATACAATCCGTATACTTATCCTCCGCCTCCACCGCCCCCTCGACCGCCAGTGGGTCTGCAGGAGACTCTGGCTTCCTGGTGGGCTGAGGCCAAGGCTCAGCTCACCAAGGAAGTAGAGAGCCACCTTACGGCGACTGTGCTGCCGCCTTCAGACACCTGAGCCTGCACACTTTCACCGTCTGGATCCCAGAGCCCTTCCCTCTGATCCCGAGAGGGGCAGGACACGCGCCCAGGATCCCCGCTAAGGAACCCGCTCTCCCCTAGACGTGCCAGGGAGTCTTCTGCTGTTGCTTCGCCTCGGATTCTCCACGGATGCTCCGAGAGACGCACGAGCCTCACTTCCGTCCAAACCCTCGTCGAGGACCCTCCGGAGTCGCCTCCAGAGGACCCTTCCTTCATGGAGTTGCTCAGGAAGATCCAGGAAGTACATCAGTGGCTTCTTCAGAACCATACCTCAGCGGTCAAACTCGGCGAACATCTGGACCGGCCCCTTATGGTTCTACTTTAGTGCCACCCTGGATCGAGTCTCACGCCACCTAGTTTTCACTATTTGGAAACAACCGCTCGGCTTTAGCTCCGCCTCCTGGAAGTCCAACAGGCTATACCAGGCCCGGAGGGTGTAGACTTTTGGATTCTCACCCTCGTGCAGACTGTATGTGATTAGCTCCACGCCGGTCAGCACATCCCAAACTTCTAAGCTCGCCTCCTCTGATAAGGAATCTCGCCTCCTGGACCAGTATGGAAGAAAATATACGCCCTTCCACACTGGGAATTCGGGTCCTGAATTATGTAGCTCATATGGGGATTACCAGAAGGCCATCCTTACCCAGGCGAATCCAAGATTGACTCTACCTGACTCTCAAGTCAAGCAGGAGTTAGCTTAGTCCGTTCTGCTCATTTGGCCAGTCGTCACATCCTGCAGACGACATACAATGAAGTGGACACTGCCGGGCGGAGCTCCGTTCAGCGTAAGTCTTCAGCGCCATGCCTGGCTCACGTGTCAGGTTTGGTCCCGAGGTGCAGTCTGCAATCCAGGAAGCACCTTCAGGGGTTCAGTGCTTTTGGGTGATGTCAAGGACTTGAAGGGACGGCTCTGAAATCTGTGGATCCCATGCACCGTCCCCATCCCCACAGCGCCGTCCTTTCACAGACTCAGTCGGCCACAAGCCAAACCCCAAGGAAGGCGGGCCGCTAAACACCGGGCCCCCGCAGCTGCCAGGCCCCCACCGCCCGAAAAAGCAGCGGGTGTCCCAGCTGCGGCGCTGCCTCACACCACCTGACTCCTCCCCTCTCCCACCACCTCCGGACACACCGGAGGAACCGGTAGGAGGGAGGTTATCCCTCCACCTTCCGGGTTGGGAGAGAATAACAATGGATTCATGGGTGCTTCAGATTATAGCGGAGGGGCACTCCATAGTTTCTTCAGAAACCACACTGCCACCCCCCTCTGAAGTCGTCCTATGCAAGGGACCATCTTTCTTTGGTCCGGGAAGAAATATCTGCCCTTCTCGCAAAGCAGGCCATAGAACCTGTTCCTCCTCCACCTTCAAGGGACGGGTTACTATTCTCATTTCTCCCTGGTCCCAAAGAAGACTGGAGATCTCAGACCTATTCTCGATCTCAGCTCCTTGAACCTTTACGTGGAATACAAAAAGTTCAGGATGCTCTCTCTACAAACCCTTCTGCCCCTTCTTTGGCCGGGTCAATGGCTTTGTGTGCTGGATATGCAGGACACATATCTGCACATCCACATTTGTCCCTCGCATCGCAAGTACCTCCGGTTTGCTGTCCAGGGGGACCATTACCAATTCCGGGCACTCCCGCTTGGTCTTTCCTCAGCACCCTGAGTTTTTACCAAATGCCTGGCAGTGTAGCGGCCCACCTGTGTACTATGGGAGTTCAGGTGTTCCCTTACCTGGACGACTGGCTCCTGGCTGCCTCGTCCAGGGGAGGAGCTCCTGCATTTTCTCTCCCTCACCCAGCAGGTTTTCACTTGCCTGGGTATTACCATCAACCTTTCCAAGTCTCATCTGGATCCCTCTGAGACTACAGTTTATCGGGGCTATCCTCGATACGACGGTGAGCAAGGCCTTCCTTCCTCCGGACAGGGCGGCCTCTCTTCAGTCACAAATTTCCGTGATATCAGAATGCAGGAAGGTTCCGGCGAGGTCGGTTCTCTGTCTCTTGGGGCTTATGGCAGCCGCCATACCGACAGTACCCCACGCGCTGCTCCACATGAGGATCTCTCAGTGGACTCTCCGCTCCCAGTGGGATCAACTCGTAGACTACCTAGATTATCTGGTTCTGACCTTGCCGATGACAAGAGACTTGCAGTGGTGGATGGTTCGCAAGAACCTGTTTCGGGGGTTCCCTTCTGTCATCCTCCCCCCTCCCAGACTCTGACCACGGACGCATCAGGCGAAGGTTGGGGAGCCCATCTGGGTCCTCACCGAACCCAGGGTTTATGGTCCAGATTGGAGCTAGCTCTCCACATCAATGTGCTCGAGCTACGAGCAGTACTATATGCTCTCCAAGCCCTTCACCAATACATCCTTCCCGGTCACCTAGCTGTCTAGACGGACAACATGTGCGTGGTGTGGTACATCAACAAGCAGGGAGGGACTCAATCCTACCCTCTCTGCAGGGAAGCAATGAGGGTTTGGGACTGGGCAATGCTTCACAACCTTCACCTCACGGCGATCCATGTTCCAGGAGTCGACAATACCCTGGCAGACAAGCTAAGCCACTCCTCTGCTCTACCACACGAGTGGGAGTTGGACCAAAAGGTTCTAGACGACATCTTCCAGCTTTGGGGGACTCCACAGGTAGACCTGTTCGCCTGTTCCCAAAACGTAAAACTTCCCACCTTTTGCTCGCTCGCTCCAGAGCGAGGCGCTTTCTGGAGTGACGCTCTGTCTCTAAACTGGAAGGGCAGATTCGTCTATGCTTTTCCCCAATTCCTCTGGTCCCCTGGTACTACAGAAACTAACAACGGAAGGAGCGAGAATGATTCTGATCGTCTTTCTGGCCCAGGCAAATCTGGTTTCTCTTCTACAACAATACTCAGAGGTTCCTCTTCCTTTATCTTGAGGATTGCTGACCCAGGATCAGGGACCCTGGTCCATCCGGGCCTCAAGTCCCTACAACTTCATGTGTGCGCCTGCAGACCTAGTCCAATCTCGCTTGGTGTCTCTCCAAAGGTGGTCGAGATTCTGGTGGAGGCTAGAAAACCTCCACTAGGTCCACTTATGCCATGAAATGGAAGAGATTTTCTATTTGGGCCGCTCTAGGAACGTGGAGCCTTTCTCCTGTCCAGTGGCCGTTCTGCTGATTACTTACGTCATCTCTTCGACCTGGGTCTGTCATTCCTCCTGAAAGTGCACATGGCCGCTATTTCAGCTTACCATGTTCCTTTCGCTGATAAAGCCTTTGCCCAATTAGAGGTGTCTAAGACTTTCTTAGAGGGTCCTTCATCTGAGGCCCTCCGTCCGACTCCTGCTCCCTTGGGACTTGAACTTTGTTCTTGAGAACTTACCTCTGAACCTGCGGCATCCGTGAATCTAAGTTTCTGTCATGGAAGACTCTCTTCTTGGTGGCCATTACTCCGGCCGAAGAATTTCCGGCCCAGGCCCTTATGTGTAAAATCTCCTATTTAATTTTTCACAAAGAACGAGTGGCTCTTCGCATCAACCCTAAGTTTATGCTCAAAGTGGTAGCGGAGTCTACCTTAAATCAGTCTATAGAGTTGCCTGCCTTTTTCACGCAGTACTCCAGCCAAGGAGAATATTTACTCCATACCATGGATGTTCACGGATTCTGAGATACTACACTGATAGGACAAAGGATCTCAGGAAAAACTGACCAGTTGTTTGTCTCTTTTGCTCACAAAAGGGAAGGCAATGCTGTTTCCAAGCAATGCCTGTCGAAGTGGTTGGCTCATTGCATCACTTTCTGTTATGACAAGTACAACAGGACCCTTCCGGGTCAAGTCAGAGGTCACTCCACTCGTGGAGTAGCGGCCTCTGCGGCTTGTTTCAAGAATGTGTCTGCGGCAGACATCTGTGCCACCGCCACCTGGACTTCAGTCCATACCTTTACTAAACACTACAGTTTGGACATTGCCTCTCGCCGTAGAGCAGGCTTCGGGCTAGCTGTTTTGCAGGGCCTCCTGTCTTGAGGCCTGCAAGGCTATCGCTACTTTCAGGAGTAGTTTCCTTCTCCCAGTGCCTTTTATTTGTTCCAGACTGCTTGGGATTCAGTCCTATATGTAATTACCTACTGCAAGAGCCTTCTCGAAGTAAGATAGTACAGTTACGCAAGAACTTACCGTAACAGCAGATATTCGAGAGAGGCTCTTGCAGTAGGTAATACCTTCCTGCCCTCCATCCCCCTGGGCTTTTTCAGCCCTTTTCCATTGAGGAAATATCTGCTTCTCTCGTCCAGGCCATCCAGGACCGCCCTTTATACCGGCCGTCAGAGGACGGTGGTCACCTGACGGAAGTGGGTCCTCGCCAGAGATCAAGTTGAAATTTTCCTTGGAGTCCTGCCGCCGGCTGGCGTCAGTCCTATATGTAATTACCTACTGCAAGAGCCTCTCTCAAAGATCTACTGTTACGGTAAGTTCATTACGTAACTGTATTTTTATAGGAGCAGTTCAGGACACCGTCCAAGGAAAAGCTTTTCTTCCCTCGGACAGAGCGGAACACATCAGATCCCTTATCAGGGACTTGTCGGTGAAGAAGACCGTCCCAGCCAGACTGGTCCTTCGACTGCTCGGACACATGACTGCGGCCATTGCGACAGTCCCGCTGGCACATCTCCACATGCGGGTAACCCAGTGGATGCTACGGGTGCAGTGGGACCAAAGGCAAGACCATCTGCAGCATCCAGTCCGAATCACCAACGCCATAATTCGGGATTGGCAATGGTGGCTAAATCCAGGGAAACTCTCTGCGGGGGTTCCCTTCACAGCACCGTCTGACTGTGACCCTCTCCACAGACACCTCAGGGCTCGGGTGGGGAGCACACCTGGACGGTGTTCGGTCTTGGGGCCTGTGGACAGCCCAGGAGTCTCATCTCCACATCAACATTTTGGAAATGAGGGCAGTCCTTTACGCTGTGCTAGCCTTCCAGTCGGAGATTCTACCGGGTACATTTCTGTTGCAAACAGACAATACCGCGGTGATGTATTACCTCAACAAACAAGGAGGCACTCACTCCTACCCGCTTTGCAGGGAGGCCATCAGAGTGTGGGAGTGGGTTTTGCTAGATGGTGCAAACCTAATTGCAGTACATGTCCCGGGAGTGGACAACACCATCGCAGACAGCCTGAGCCGCTATCAGGCCAGAGTCCATGAGTGGGAACTTCTGCAGGAGGTGGCAGAGGATCTGTTTCACAGATGGGGCACTCCAGAGTTAGACCTTTTCGTGTCCCCATCCAACGCAAAACTGCCCAATTTTTGCTCGCTAGATCCAGGGCCTGGTGTTTTCGGGTGAGACACGTCCCTCTCCTTGGAGGGCAGATTCCTCTACGCTTTCCCTCCCTTCCCGTTGATCCAGAGAGTTCTTCTCAAACTGCGCAGGGAGCAAGCAACCATGATCCTTGTGGCGCCCTTTTGGCCCAGACAGATATGGTTCCCTTTACTGATTCAACTATCCCGGGAACCTCCGCTCCCGTTTGCCGTTCAGCTCCCATCTCTTCTCAGGAGGAAGGTTCACTGGTCCACCCGGACTTAAGCTCACTGAACCTGCATGCATGGCTCCTAGAGACATAGCCATCTTGCGTCACGGGGTCTCGTAAGAGGTTGCGGAAGTTCTTTCTGCAGCCAGAAAGCCGGCAACGCATGTGATGTACACCATGAAATGGCACCGTTTTTGTTTATGGTCGCGAGCACGCGATTTTTTCCCCTTTAGGTTGCCCAGTGAGAGTGGTGTTGGACTACCTGCTCTCCCTTTTCCGTTCGGGCCTAGCATACTCCTCTATCAAGGTGCACCTTTGTGCCATCTCTGCCTACCACCTTCCGGTGGGACATCGCACAGTGGCACAATTAGACGCCTCTCAGGAATTTTTGAGGGGTTACATCTTAGGCCACCCATTAAGGACCCAGTGCCTCCATGGGATTTGCTCTTTGTCCTGGAACAACTCACGCTTCCCCCCCTTCGAACCTGCCACGGATTGCGAGCTGCGCTTTCGTCGTGGAAAACGCTGTTTGCTGCTGTTACTCAGCGAGAAGAGTTTGAGCTTCACGCCTCATGTGCAAAAGAGCCTTATTTAGTTTTCCACCGGACAGAGTATCCCTGAGGACTAATCCTAAATTTTGCCTAAGGTGGTTTCTACACTCACCTCAATCAGGATATTGACCTGCCGGTCTACTTCCTAATTACTCTAATAGAGGAGAGGCACTGCTCCACACCCTGGATGTTCACCGCAGCTTGAGGTATTACTTCAACAGAACTAAACAACTTCGTAGTTCAGAGCAACTTTCGTTTCCTTTTCTGAAAGGATGATGGGCCAACCAGTATCCAAACAGTCCCTGTCTCGCTGGCTTGTCCAGTGTATTTCATACTGTTATGATATCAAACACAAGCCCCTCCCAGGAACAGTCCGGGGTCATTCCACTAGGGGTGTGGCCACCTCCTTTGCAGCACTCCGAAATGTCTCCACCTCTGCCATATGTGCTGCAGCCACTTGGAGCTCTGTGCATACATTTATCAGGCATTATAGCCTGGACATCGCCTCTCGGTGAAGAGCCGGCTTCGGCCTGGCAGTACTACAGGGTCTCTTGTCCTAGATTCAGGACCTGGAATGTATTCCTAGTTTTCCTCCTCCGAATGTTGGCAGCGTTACTGCTTGAAATCAGTCCTAATGGTGTGACAACTACTTGCAGAGCTGTATCTCAAAGTAGATAGTACAGTTACGTAAGAACTTACCGTAACAGTAGATCTTCGAGAACAGCTCTTGCAGCAGGTACCTCCCGCCCACCTTCCCCTTGGAGGAGGCATGGCTAGGCCTTTACTATCAGGATTTTTCCCTTGACTTCTGACGGTGGATCCTCGGTCTCCCATTTCGATGTCAGCCTGAAGCGCGGAAGTCTCCGGTAGGAGAACTGGGGGTCGGTAGGGACCGCCCCTTGTATACTACGTCTGGCGGGAGGCGGGACTAACGTCGAGGCGGTCCCGCTGAAGATGGCTAGCTAGAATTTTTCTGTGGGGTCCTGACGCCTGCTGGCTTCAGTCCTAATGGGGTGTAACCTGCTGCAAGAGCTGTTCTCGAAGATCTACTGTTACGGTAAGTTCTTGCGTAACTGTACTTTTCCCTAGTTTCCGCGCTGCCTGTGCCGCAAAAGATGTCTTGCACAGACCCGCATGACACGCAGACAAGTATTGCCTGGGTGTCGGTCATGACACCCAGATACAATGTCTGTGATTCCACCAGACGCCTTACACAGTCTCGCAGACGGCAGAAATTGGCCAGACCAGAGAAACTGAATCCGGCCGTCAAATCTATGGAGTCTCAATGGGCTGCTTCCACAGTTACAAGTAGTCCCCCGAGCAGCTTGAACAGAAGCAGGCCTTTGAGGAAGAGATGGTTTGGGCCACGGATCACTCTTCCAAGGCTTTTTTTCGTGCTGCTCAATCTGGGTTTTACCTTTCCCGGTTTCTTTCAAGAGATATGCCAATCCCTTCCCACCAAGGGTGAGGGGCCTTCGAGTGCGCTTTTGTCTCGGTCCCATAAAAAGGATAGGCAACCGAGAGAATCTTTGTCTCACCGGTGACGCTCCTGGGATCGTGTGAGATCTGTGTCCCAGGAATCTCCTCTCTTGACTTCAGTCGAGGTTGCGGCCTCGCAGCTGGCTTCACGGTCCTACCATCAGGCCAGCCAGCTTAGACCCTGGACGATCTCGTTGAGATCGATCTTGACCCTTTGTCACCCGATGAGGTCGACTATTCTTAGCCTGGACCCTGGTCCTGTCTCTCCCCGATGAGGGGAGACAGTTCGCTGGGAAACCCATCGAGGCCTGGTCCCGGACCAAGAAGTTCCACTGGTCTCCCGGGTGCCTTCCAGTCGACCCCCTCTGCGCGCCGCCCCCCAACCCAATGATTGAGATAGAGGTCCAGGACTCCTTCGACCGATCGGCTGAAGAAGGCGCACAAATGCTCTAATAAAAAAAAAAAAGGCATCACCGACATTCTTTTTCCTCCTTGGACGAGGGAAGGCTTTGACGGAAACTCCGACACTGTGAAGACCTAATGTGGCGACACCCAATCCTGTCCAACCAAAAGCACTGTGGCGTTTACCCTGGCCATTACTTGGCTATCGCCTCCAAGGCTGAAGCAGGCTCCCTTGTAGCTGGTGTGCACTGATCTTACTTCGAGATACAGCTCTTGCAGCAGGTAACACCATTAGGACAGAAGCCAGCAGGCGTCGGGACCCCACGGAAATCTTCTAGCTAGCAGTCTTCAGCGGGGACTGCCTCCGACGTCTGTCCTGCCCCCGACGTTAGACGTAGTACATAAGGAGGCGGTCCCACCAGATTCTCCAGTTCTTTCCCGCCATCGACTTGCATGTCTCGACCTTTCGGTTCATTTCTAGCGCGTGACGCCTGGTTAAGTTCTTCCTTCGGGGAAAAAGTTTGTTTTCTGCTCAGTTTCTGTCTGATGTCCTCCAACTTCTGTTAAAGGCCATCCAGTGCGCGCCTGTGGGAAACCAATCCCATTCAAAGACCTGCATTCGGCCCGCGTCCCCGTGCCTATGCCCAGACCACGACACCCGGCCTGCTCCTTCTGCCAGGGGTTCAACAGCCGACTCGGATCCGTCGCCAGAAGGCCCTTCAGGCGCTCCTGCTCGAGGAAAAGATTAAAGCCATGGACGCAGTCTCCAAGGGGGAATCTTCCGACAAGGCCCGGAGACACCTCGAGAAGCATAGGGGGAGAGAGTGAGTTCCAGGTCCCCATCTAGGGCCTCTGACTCCCGTAGCTCTGGCTCCCAGTCCGACCGCTCCCATTCCCGGGCCCGCTCTCAGCCTCCCCCTGCAGCGGTGAAGACTTCTTCGGTTCCTCCTCTCTTCCTCAGGCCAAGACCTCCAGAACGTCTTCGTCCTCTGCCACTAGGGCCCTGTCTAGGTCAGGGGACCGTCATCACCATCACAAGTCCGGTTCCTGCCATTTGGAACCCGACGCCAGGTCAGTTTCTTTGCCTCCTCCTCCCCAGCGGAAGACCAAAGAACTGACTTCACTTAAGAGATCGTCGGAACCGACTACCGCCAGACGCCTGTCGCCGGTTAAGCTTTCGCTTTCATGGACGCCGTCGACCGGATACTGCCCCATCGGCCAGTGAAGAGATCCTCGCCTCCCACCGACGTCGGTCAAGAGGCGATCATGGAGGAGGAGCTGACCCAGCCCGAGGACCAGACGGGCGAACCCGGTCCTGTTGCACTCCCCAGGGAACCCTCGCCGGAATCTGAGACCCCTGGGGAGCCGACGCCGGAATCCGACCAGCCATTGGCGCCCGGTCCCTCGTTGGGCCTCAGCATATCCGAGGTCAAGGAGCTGTTTACTTACTGGTGGAACACCATAAAGAAGGATGTGGTTCCCACACCTCCTCCTCCACCTGCGACTCTGCCGGCCCCCGCGCCCCCTACTTCACCCAGGGATGTGGGCAGAGTACCTCCCCCCAGGAGCCTATGGATTCTCCTAGGGGTAGAACAGAAAAAAGGAGACCTCCGTCCAGATCTTCTTCAGGGTCACCCAGCCCCAAGAGACCCAGAAGACGCTGCCGCTTGCCTTCGACGGAGGACACGGGATCGACGGATCCAGATCCCCTCTCCGATAAACGCCCCTTCTGGACCCACGTGAGTTTCCAAGATCTCCTCCGATGACCCATCGTCTCGGAGATTATGAGGCATATCCAGGAGAACATGGGCTGGGACGCAGAGGAACTAGACCAGAGATTATGCCTTGCCAGATATCTTCGGCGAAAGATCCTAAGCCTGTGGTGGTGCCACCCTTGGTGGACATTCGTGACGGCGTCACCAAGGCAGCGTGGAACGCCTCCACACTCGCTTCCGGCGTCAAGAAGCTGGACCGCCTGTACAAGGTCCCTAGGGAGGACCAGTACTTGCATCGCATCCCCTGGTCATTACAGCCTCTCATGACCAGTCCCAGGGGCTGCAACATTTGAGCACCCTGCCACCGGACCCAGAGTCCAAACAGCTGGACGCTATGGGCAGGCGCACGTATGCATCCGCTACCTGCGCCATCAGATCCCTCAACTACTTGACCCACGTGGTAGTTTCAAAACGCCTTGTGGGAGCAGGGACTGTATCTGGCGGAAAAGATGCCAGAAGGTGAGCAGGAGGAGGAGTTACTGCAACTCCTTAGTACGGGTTCGGACGTGGGAACCCAGGTGCTGCGAGCCGCGTATGATTCCGTGGACTCCTCGGCCAGAGCGGCAGCTTCAGGCGTATGCCTCCGGAGACACCCATGGCTCCGTGTCTCCGGATTCACGCCGGACGTCCAGAAGAACATCCTGGATGCCTCGTTTCATGGAGAAGTTCTTTTTGGTGAGTCCTTGGAGAAGGTCCTCGCCAAACTTCAGGAGGCCGGGAAGGCGTTACGGTCTGTCCAGGCCATGTACAGACCCAAGCTTAGTTCCTTTCATAGTAACCAAAGCCGTTTTCGAGGCCGGATGCAGACAGCAGTCCTGCGCCGGTCCGCAACAGAGGGGCTCTTCCGCAGAGCCCAGGGGAAGTCGCAGCGGGTCGAAGTCAACGACCAGCTGTCGGCCCAGCCCGCTGGACCCTCAGCCGCCACAGCATGATTCTCCTTCCCAGCCCCGCCTCAGGATCAACGGGACACCAAGGTCGGGGCCGATTATGGACCACCTGCCAGGATGGCAGTCCATAACCACCGACAGGTGGGTCCTTCAGTTGGTCGAAGAGGCCACTTTATAGAATTGTGGACAAGCCACCCTCAAGGCCTCCTCTGCCTCCCATTACTCGGGTCAGCACAGGTCACTCAGGCAAGAGGTACTCGTGCTCCTGCAAAAGGGAGCGGTGGAATATGTCCCAGAGAGCCAGATAGGATCCGGATACTATTCCCACTTTCTGGTTCCTAAGAAAACGGGACTTCCGTCCAATCCTGGACTTCAGCGACCTGAGTCTGTCTGTCGCCTACAAACGTTTTCGCATGGTGACCCTCCAAGGACTCATTCCCATGCTGAAAAAGGACGCCTTCTTAGCATTCCTGAACATGCAGGATGCCTACCTGCACATCCCATAGCTCAAGCGCACAGGAGGTTCCTGCACTTCGAGTTTCTCGGCCACCACTTTCAGTTCCGGGCCCTTCCGTTCGGACTGTCTTCGGCCCCCAGGGTCTTTACCAAGTGTATGGCAGTCGTGGCAGCGTCTGAGGAGACAGGGCCACTACGTGTTTCCGTACCTGGACGACTGGCTTCTCATGGCCGCCTCCAAAGAGGCACTGTTGATGGCTATTCAGAGCACCCAGGACCTGTTCCAGTCTCTGGGCATTCTTATCAACTACAATAAGTCTCTCCTAGTACTGTCCCAGAAGCTGCAGTTCATAGGCGCAGTTCTGGACACCGTCCAAGTGAAAGCCTTTCTTCCCGACGAAAGAGCGGAACACATCAGATCTTTCGGCGAAAAAGACTGTCCCCGCCAGGTTGGTCCTTCGTTTGCTCGGACACATGGCTGCGGCCATTCCAACCGTCCCTTTGGCAAGGCTCCACATGCGGGTAATTCAGTGGATGCTCAAGGTGCAGTGGGACCAAAGGCAAGACCACATGCAGCATCCGGTCAGAATCATGAACGTCGTGATTCGAGACTGGCAATGGTGGCTAGACCCAGGGACACTTTCTGTGGGTGTCCCTGCCATCGAGGCCATTCCCAAGGCAATCTTTCACAGACGCCTCAGGGCTGGGATGGGAGCGACCTGAACGGGTGAGGTCCCAGGGAACATGGAACCCTGGAGAAGCTTACCCCCACATCAGTGTGCTGGAGATGAGGGCGGTCCTTTATGCCCTGCAGGCCTTTCAGTCAGAAATACCGTCGAGTACCCTTCTGCTTCAGACAGACAACACGGCGGTGATGTATTACCTCAACAAACAAGGAGGCGCACACTCTTACCCCCTGCAGGGAGGCTATGAGGGTGTGGGATTGGGTAATCAGACACGGCGCGAGCCTGATTGCAGTTCACGTTCCCGGAGTGGACAGCACAATCGCAGACTGCCTGAGTCGTTCCCAGGCCAGAGTCCACGAGTGGGAATTTCTTCAGGAGGTGGCAGAGGATCTGTTTCTTCGATGGGGCACTCCAGAGTTGGACTTATTGCTTCCCCATCCAACGCAAAACTGCCCAATTTTTGCTCGCTAGATCCAGGACCTAGTGTTTTCTGGTGAGACGTGTTGTCCTCTCCTGGGCGGACAGATTCTCTACGCTTCCCTCCCTTCCGCTGATCCAGAGAGGAGTTCTCAAACTGCGCAGGGAGCACGCAACAATGATCCTGGTAGCACCTTTCTGGCCCAGGCAGATCTGGTTCCCCATGCTGACGCATTGTCCTGGGAACCTCCAGTTCCGTTGCCTTTCAGCTCCCACCTGTTGTCTCAGGAGGAGGGTTCACTAGTCCACCCGGACTTACGCTCACTGAACCTGCATGCATGGCTCCTAGAGACGTAGCCATTATGCGATACAGGGTCTCGCAAGAGGTGGCGGAAGTCCTTTCCGTGGCCACGAAGCCGGCAAACATCGTATGCGCCTTGAAGTGGCGCCTTGCTTATGGTCGAGGCACGCTGTGGCCTTCCCTTTAGAATGCCTCAGAAAGGGGTGCTGGAGTACCTTCTTTCCTATTCCATTCGGGTCTCGCTTACTCCTCCATTAAAGTGCACCTCTCGCGCGATCTCTGCATACCACTTCCCGTGGGACAGCTCACAGTGGCACAGCTTGATGTCACCGAGACTTCCTGGAGAGGGGTGTTACACCTAGGCCACCCATCAAGGATCCTGCCCTCCTTGGGACCTACTCTGTCCTGGAACAACTCACGCTTCCTCCCCTTTGAACCTGCCGCAGATTGCGAGCTGCGTTTTCTGTCGTGGAAAATATTTTTAGTTGCTGTCACGTCAGCAAGGAGAGTTTCCGAGCTTCACGCTGTCATGTGCAAGGAGCCTTATTTAATTTTTCACCAGGACAGTGTCTCTCAGGATGAATCCTAAATTCCTGCCTAAGGTGGTCTCTGCCTTCACTCTCAACCAGGACATCGATTTGCCTGTGTATTTCCCCAAGTACTCTAATAGAGGAGAGGCGTTGCTTCACACCCTGGATGTTCACCGCTCCTTAAGGTTCTACCTGAATAGAACTAAACAGCTTCATAAGTCGGAGCAACTATTCGCTTCTTCTCGCTGAGAGGATGCTGGGCCAACCAGTCTCTAAGCAAACCCTTTCTCGCTGGCTTGTCCAGTGTATTTCATTTTGCTACGACAACAAGCATAAACCCCTCCCTGGTTCAGTCCGGGGCCATTCGACAAGGGGGCTGGCTACCTCCTTTGCAGCACTGTGCAACGTTTCCACCTCTGCCATTTGTGCTGCAGCTACTTGGAGCTCAGTGCACACATTTATTAGGCACTATAGCCTGGATATTACATCTCGGCGGAGAGCCGGTTTCGGCCTGGCCGTTCTACAGGGTCTCCTGTCCTAGAGTCAGGACTTGTTCTAGATCTCTCCTATTTTCCTCCTCCCAGAGATGCTTTCATGCGCTGTTGCTGAGGAATCACTCTAATGGTGTTACCTGCTGCAAGATCTGTATCTCGAAGTAAGATAGTACAGTTACGTAAGAACTTACCGTAACAGTAGATCTTCGAGAACAGCTCTTGCAGCAGGTACCTTCCCGCCCACCATTCCCCCTTGGAGGAGGTATGGCCTACCAGGCCTTGGCAGGAGCTTTAGCTCTTTTCTTCTGATGGCGGATCCTCGGTCTCCCCTTCTGATGTCATCCTGCGGCTGGGAGTCTCCGGCGGGAGAACTGTGGAATCTGGGCGGATCACCTCCTTATGTACTACGTCGGGCGGGACCCGGCGTCGGAGGCGGTCCCCGCTGAAGACTGCTAGCTAGAAGATTTCCGTGGGGTCCTGACGCCTGCCGGCTTCAGTCCTAATGGTGTTACCTGCTGCAAGAGCTGTTCTCGAAGATCTACTGTTACGGTAAGTTCTTACATAACTGTACTTTCCTCCTCTTTTGTAGCCGGTAAAAACAGGTCAGCCAAAATCAACGTCTCCACAGATTCTGGTGGAGCCGCCACCTTAACAACCCCCAGTGGGGTGCCAACGAAAGTCTCTGCCTGTTCCGGGCCTCCCACATAGGCTCTCTGTTACCCTCGCTCCTGACCGTCCTAGGCGGGTGGAGGGAGACTCAGTTGGCCAGCCGATTTATCCAGATTCCTCTGAGTCTGACTCCGACCTTTATTCATATCCCTTGGATGACTAATCTGTCAGTCTCTCGATGGAGGAAGGCCCCTCTTCCTTTATGGGCATTCTTCGGCTTGTCTCTAAATCCATGGAGATGCCTCTCGAACCTGTACAAAAACTGGCCAAATACCCCCTCACGGATATCCTTAAACGAGGGGTTTCTCAGACTGAAGCCTTTCCAGTGACCGAGGCCATTGTTGGTCCGGCTTTGGAGCTTTGGCATCATCCGGCCTCCTGCCCTGTGCCTTTTCGTGCATGGCTCGCAAATATGCGGTACCCATCAGGTCCCTTCAGGTTTCACGGAGTATCCCTCAGCCTAGGGTTTGGTGACAATCCGTGTTCAGATGCTCAGGCAGTTCGGCAGATACTGATAGACCTCCGGACAGAGTCCAAAAAACTGGACCTTCTGGGAGTGTGGATATGTTTTTTATCCACATTGTTTGGTATTGTCCCTTTCCTCTAAGTCTGCTGAAGTCTTCAAGTTGGCTTCTCCACCCACCTGGGTGGTACATGCTCGGCTTCTCATGGCCAGATCATCTTTCTGCTGGAAGATGCAGGTTGCCTCCCTCATGCATTTCGTAGGCCCTGGCTTTCCAAATCTTGGTTTTACTGATACTAAAATTCGTTCGAGTTAGCAATCGCGCATTTGCGTCTTCGATCGTGAGGAGAAATCTTCCCTGGGATTTCGCCGGTGTCCTTGCAGCAAAAGATGTTCTAGGGACATGGATATGTTCATCCACACTGTCTGGCAGGTTCCTTGCCGCTTTAAATCTTGCCGGAAGGTCTTCAGGCTGGCTCCTCCCACCCACCGGGTGGTAAAACTCGCGGCTCCGCCCCATGATGCCAGATCTTCCTTACCGCTTGGAAGCTCAGGTTCCCTCCTTAATGCTCTGTGTGATAGACTGGATCCTAATTTTTCGGTTTGCTCGAGACTCGTTTTAAAATTTTCAAGACTTCGGTCATCTTTCTCCCTCGCGGCTGCGATGGACAAATCGACTCCCGGATTTCGGCGGTGCCCTTGTGGGCAGAAGATGTCCAGGGCGGACCCGCACTCACGTCGTCTACTGCATCGGCCTGAGAATCGACCCCGCAGGCCTGCGAGTCATGCCGTTGGATTTTGAGCCAGCGTCCTGGAGGACTGCGCTGGCCGGTTACAGCTTGGGCGCCCCGAGAAACGCTACCCGCTGGTTAAGTCGAAGGAGGCCTGTTGGGTGGTTACCGCGGTGGCTGGCTCGGCTGAGCAACTCGAGCAGATGATCGCCCTCGAGGAAGAGGTGGCCCAGGCCGCATCTTCCTTGGTCGCGGCATTTATCCCGCTTTCACTGGGTACCTCGTATTCAGCTTTGTTCAAGGAGCTTTGCCAATCCCTTTCCACGAAGGGAGAGGGGCCATCGGGACATTCCTCTTGGTCCAAAAAGTAGGACTCAAAGGGTAAGTCCCATCGTCGGCGTTCGTGGGAGCGGGAGAGGTCTCCTTCCCCAGACAGCCGACTTGTCTAGTTCGGTCGAGGTTGCGGCTAAGGCCGCTGGCTTCACGGCGTCCGCGTCAGGCCAGCCGGCCGAGACACCTGTCGACGCGGTCGAGATTTTTCTCGACCCGTCGGACGGGCTGTTGACTGGTGAGGCAGACAACCCTTCTTCACTGGTTCCCCCGGTGGAGACTGAGGACCTGCCTGCGCCCCTGGTGCCGCAGTCCCCGGTTAAGGCTTCCGAGCCGAGGGAAGAGCGGGTGTCCCCTGCTCCTTCCCAGACCCGTCTCGGAAACACTGAGAATCTCTGTCTCTGACATCGTCTCGGTCCAGCCGATCCGCCCGACATTGGCGGGCTCGGCTGAAGGTAAGCTCTGTAACGCTCGTTCTCTTCTTCCTCCTCGGAAGAGGAGAGGCTTCGGCGCAAATTGCGTCGACGCTACGAGGACCTGATGTGGCAGCAATTACTTCTGTCTGGGAACAAGCCGATGCCGTCGCCTTCCCCGGCCATCAAGTGGCTGTCACCCGCGCGGCCGTAACAATCCCTCGCTGTAGTCAAGGTGCCCAAGCCTGGACCGGTTGTTCAGCCGAAACCAGTTGCCCCACCGATTGTGGTGGAACCTCCGCCTCCACAACCGAAATCGGGGGCGCCGACCAAGGACTCTCGGTCGGGTCAAGGCCTGCCCCACAGGTTGTTGGTCACCCTCACTCCCGACCGTCCTTGGCAGGTGAAGGGTGGCTCAGGCCGCAGGCAGGTCTTTGCAGTCTCCTCAGAGTCTGACTCCTCCCTGTTCTCCAGGCCCATTGACCTGGAGTCCTCCTGGGGCCAGTCGATGGACGAAAGCCCATAATCCTTCATGGGTTCGCTTCGGCTCATCTCGGAGTCCACCGGGATGTCGAGCCGTATCCAAGCCTGACCAGTATCCCCAGGCGGAGATACTGGACGAGGGATTCAACCACGGAGGCATTTCTGGTGGCTGAAACCATTGTTGGCCCCTTGGAGCTGTGGCAGTGGCCTGCTTCCTGTCCTGCGCCTTCGGCCAGGAAGTATGCGGTCTCTACTGGCTCTTTGCCTGGTTTTTTGGAACACCCCTCTGCTGAGGGGTTGGTCACCAACAGCGTTTTCCAGCGTTCCGGGAACGCTAGGGACGTGGACAAGCCCCCCAACAAGGAGTCCAAAAAGCTGGACTACACCAGGCGCAAGGTGTACGCTGCGTCGTCCCTTGGCCTCCACCAGGCGAGCTCGGCGTGCTGATGGCACACTTTTCCGCCCTCATGGGCTCCTGGATGGTGATACCTCATCTCCTGACCGACCTGCAGACCACGGTCCGGCAGATGCGGGACCAGGGTAGAGCAGTGGCTAAGCAGCAGCTCCAGACAGCTCTGGACATAGGAGACTTCTGTGCCAGATTGGTTGTGACTGGTGGCCATGCACCGCAGAGCATGGCTAAGGATATCCACCTTCACGGCAGATACCCAGTACAAATTGGCGGATGTCCCCTTCTTGGGGACCGACCTTTTCGGCCCTGGAGTGGAAGGTCACCTCCAGCGGATCGAAAAGTCCAATGCCACTCTGGACTCTGTCACCTCCGCCCAGAAGGACAAAGGCCGCTGACAGCAGCAGCACAAGCCCTTTTGTCCTTCTGCAGCACGTCCGGCCCAACAGCACCAGGGCCAGCAGGCTCGCGCTCGGCATCCCAAACCCAAGCCTGCGGCTTCCTCCAACAGGGAGGTAAAAGCCTGGGAGGTCCCTTGGCTGGTCCCTCCTCCAAGCCTGCCCAGTGACGGGTTGAGGGGTGTCACCCCCAGTCTCGTCACTCCCCCCCCCCCCGGTTCCCCGCTTGGGGGGACGGCTGCACCACTTCCTTTCCGCCTGGTCCGCTATCACCACGGACCGGTGGGTGTTGGAGGTGGTAGGAAAGGGCCTGCCTCTGGAGTTCGAGCAGGCCCCACCCTTCCGAGCCGTCTCCCCTCAGGGGCTACGGGGTCCGCAGCCTCTCTGTCGGCTCACCGAGCCGATATTGCTCTGCTCCTCGAAAAAGAGGTGATCAGGAAGGTGGCGGATCCTCCTCCAGATCTGGGGTTTGTGTCCAGGTACTTCCTGGTCCCAAAACGGACGGGGGTGGCTGGTGCCCCATTCTCGACCTGAATAGGTTCCTAAGGTCTCGGACCTGCAGGATGGTAACTCTGGCTCAGATAATCCCATCCTTGGAACGAGGCGTGTGGTTCCGTTCTCTGGACCTTCAGGACGCGTTCTTTCACGTCCCAATCCGTCCGTCCCACCAGAGATTCCTTCGCTTCAGAGCAGAGGGATCCCTTTACGAGTTCTGGGCCATGCTCTTCGGCCTTTCTCTAGCTCCCAGGGTCTTCACCAAATGCATGGCAGTGGTGACAGCATTCCTGCAGCGCCAAAGGGTCTGGGTGTACCCCTACCTGGACAACTGGCTGATTGCAGCCCCCTCCAGAGCGGAGGTGGAGTGGTCCAGAGATCTGGCCCTCCAGGTTTGCTCTCAGGCTGGCCTCCTTATCAACGAGGCCAAGTCGGAACTTGTGCCAAAGCAGGTGATACAGTTTATCGGGGCAGAGCACGGCTCCCGGTGGACAGGGCCGAGGTTCTTTTCTCCTTTGCCCAATCATTTCAGGTTGGGCAATCGCGCCCTGCCCGGGACTTCCTGGGCCTCATGGCGGCCTGCACCAGCGTGGTCCGTTGGGCCCGCTGGTACACGCATCCCCTCCAGTGGGGGCTGGCCAGCCAATGGTCACAACACTTCGATCCGCTGGATCAGCTAGTGACAGTGACCCAGGGGATGTGGAGCGCTCTCCAGCGGTGGACCGTTCCAGCACATCTGCAGGAGGGCGTCCCGTTTATCCGCACAGAGTGCACGGCCTCTGGTCCCCTCGGGAGTCCCGATGCCATATCAACCTGCTGGAGCTTCGAGCAGTTCGTCTAGCCCTCACCGCCTTTGCTCCATTTCTACGGGGTCAAGTGGTTCAGGTCCACACGGACAATACCACGACCATGTACTACATAAACCGCCAGGGCGGGATGCGCTCCGTACCTCTGTGCAGGGAAGCTCTCCGCATTTGGTCACTCGTGCGCAGCCTGGAGGCGGATCTCCTCGCTATTCATGTGGCAGGAGCCTCCAACACTCTGGCTGATGCCCCAAGCCGGATAGGGGCTGCGTCTCACGAGTGGTCTCTCCTGCTGGAGGTAGTACAAGATCTGTTCTCCCACTGGGGCACGCCTCAGGCAGACCTGTTTGCCTCCAGGGAGAATCTGAGCTGAGAGCGGTTTCATGACCGCCCCCTCAGCAGGGCTCGCTGCAGGGGGATGCCTTCTCGAGGCTGTGGACCCCGGGCCTCTTTCGCCTTTCCCCATTTCCCTTGATCCACAAGGTGCTTCTCAAGGCGAGGAGGGACAAGGCGCAGGTGATTCTGGTAGCCCCAGACTGGCCCCGCCAGTTCTGGTATCCAGATTTCCTCAGTCTCAGCTCCAGGCTCCCGAGGTGGCTTCCAGCCCGCCCGGACCTGATCTCAGTCAGTCAGGGGAAGGTATTCCATCCGGACCTTTAATCCCTGCACCTGACGGCCTGGTTCCTGAGTGGCTAGAGTTCCAGGCCTTGGGTCTGTCCGACGAGGTCCTCAACGTCGTTGAGGCGTCCTGTAAGGAGTTGACCAGAAAATGCTACACCTTCAAATGGAAGAGATTCTCCATTTGGTGTCAGGGCAAGGGCCTGGACCCTTCCTCCTGTTTCTTGGCAAGCATTCTGGACTACCTGTGCACCTGGCAGCCATCTCTGCTTACCGGGCGCAGGCCGGGAAGCAGTCGGTGGTGCAGGAGAAGGTGGTCGGGCGCTTTTTCAAAGGCCTTGATCACATATCCCCTCCAGTGTGAGAACCTCCACCTCCGTGGGATCTACTGCTGGTATTGGCTAAGCTCATGGGCAAGCCATTCGAACAGATGCACAGGTGTGACATCTCTCACCTGTCGTGGAAGACCGCCTTCTTGGTGGCTATCACGTCAGCCAGAAGGATGGGAGAGCTGTAGGCGCTTTCCATAGAGTCTCATTATCTGGTCTTCCACAGGGACAAGGTTGTCCTGCGCCCCCACCTGAAATTCCTTCCGAAGGTGGTGTCGGAGTTTCACCTTAACCAGGTGTTGACTCTGCCAGTGTTCTACCTCAATCACACCTCGGAGGCCGAATATAGGCTCCATACTTTGGACCCTAGAAGAGGGCTCGCTTATTACAAGGTGCGGACGGCTGAAGTTTTGGGGAGAGGTTCGCCAGCTGTTTGTCACCTACGCTGAAGCCGCACCTGGCAGACCTGCAGCCAAGCGGACGATAAGCAGGTGGGTCACCTCCTGCATAGATCTCTGCTATAGGCCGGCGGGCATGGAGCCTCCCAGAGGGATAAGAGCTCATTCTACCCACCATACCGCTGCATCGGTGGCTGCTTCCAGGGACATCCCTATCCAGAAAATCTGCAGGGCTGCTACCTGGAAGTCGGCACACACCTTCATTACCCACTACCACATCGACCTTGAGTCACGCCGGGATGCTGGTTTTGGGGCCTCGGTTCTCCAGTCATTATTCTCTAAGTAGGGGTGTGCGCCTTGCCTCCCTCCTCCTGGAGAACTGCTAGGAGTCTGCCAGACAGTGTGGATGAACAACATATCCATGTCCTAGAAATACAGGTTACTCACCTGTAACAGGAGTTCTAGGAATGGTATATGTTGTTCATCCACACTACCCGACTTCAGCGCACAACCTGGCTTCCAGCGGGCTAGATCTGGCGTCATGGGGCGGAGCTGAGTTTTACGACCCGGGTGGGTGGGAGGAGCCAACTTGAAGACCTTCCGGCAAGATTTAAAGCGGCAAGGAACCTGCTAGACAGTGTGGATGAACAACATATACCATTCCTAGAACTCCTGTTATAGGTGAGCAACCTGTATTTGCGCATCAGTCCCCATCTCACATGCATCTACTGCGTGGATGTCGACCATGACACCTCGTCCTGCAGTTATTGCTTGGCTTTCCATCCCAGCGTCCTGGACGACACATGGCATGCCTGAAGCGGGAGACCAGAAGCGGGCCCTCAGTGAAGTCGAGGAGGCTGGGTGGGCGGTTTCACCGCCCGCCTCCGCCGAGCTGGCTGCTGGAACGCATGCAGGCATTGAGGAAGGCGTCAAGGCTCGCCAGTCAAAAACTTCATCCCACTGAACCTAGGCTCCACCTTTACAGGTTCGTTTAAGGAGTTGTGCCAGTCTCTCCCCACCCGGGGTGAGGCGCCATGGGCTCGCACTCCTCCCGCCCTCGGAAGAGGGATAAAGAACCTTCCTTCGAGACGAAGACTATGTTTGGACCGAGAGAGGTCTCAGTCCCAGGAGCATGCGGTCTGTACCTCGGTCGAGATTGCCTCCTCGGCCGCAGGCTTTACAGATCTTCTGTTTGGCCGGACGACCGTGGAAGTGGCCGATGAGGTAGAGATCGTTCTCGACCAATCGACCCCTTGTCACTGGCCGTGGCAGGCGACTGGTTAGAGGGACTCCAGTCCTAGTGTTTCTTGGTGAGAGACCCAGCCCGCTGATGTCCCCATTAAGGATCCAGTTCCGGACCTTTGGGTTTCACTGATTCCCTGGTGTCTCCTGATCGACCGATTTGGCCTGCCCGATCTCTGTCGCGGTCCAGAACCCCTCGGACGAACGACCGAGGAAGGCCATAAGCGCTAAGAGGCGCTGCCGCTGGTTGTCATCATCTGAGTGAGGAGAGCTCTGGCCGAAACTCCAGTACTGTGAGGACCTTAGGTGGCAATAGTTGATCCTGACCCGGCAGAAACTGGCTCTGCCGCCCACCCCGGCCATTACTTGGCTCTCGCCTCCTTGGTCAAAGCCAACCCCTCCTGAACTGAAGCTTTCGGTTCCTCTGCCCATGGGGCCGGCCTGTCCCCCGGTTTGGCCTGTTTCGATGTCTCCACCCATTCGGGTAGAACCGCTGCCTAAGCAGCCTGTGGGACGGGCTCCCTCGAAAGAGGACAGACAGGACGCCGGACTTCCCAGACATCTGTCTGATGATCACCCCGGACTGCCCTCGGCGGATCGAGTGTCACTTAAGCAGCAGGCTGCTGTACCCTGACTCCTCTGACTCTGATGTCACCAGGCTCCACACTCATCCTGGGGATGAGTTGTCTGTTGGTGCAGGGTTGGAGGAAGGCCCTTCCTCCTTCCAAGGGATTCTCTGCCTTATTTCTGACTCTACTGGAATGCCCCTGGAATTCATCCAGAAAAAGGCTGAGTACTCTCTCAGATATTCTAAAGAGAGGGGATACCCCGACGGAGGCCTTTCCTGTGGCTGAGCCATTGTTTGGCCGGCCCTTGAACTTTGCCAGTGCCCAGCACTGTCTGTCCACATGGTCTTCAAGTATGTGGTGCTCATGGGGTCCCTGGTGGGGTTCACAGAGCAACCTTCGCCTGAGAGCCTGGCGACCACTTCTGTGTTCAGGCGTACTGGCAGATGTTGCTTGAGGGGCTCTTGCAGTAGGTAATGACATATAGGACTGGCGCGGCAGGCGCTGAGGACCTAAGCTGTTATAGCATGCGGTCCCTGGCGAGACCGGCGTCAGGAGATGTCGGTATAAAGGCGGTCCCTCACGCCCATCCTCCAGTTCTTTCCTGCTGTTAGCCTATGCCCAGCGCCTTACGGAAAAGTTCCTTGCTCTTCAGGCTCCTTCAGTTAGTTTTTTCGCTTTTTGCTTAGAATCGTCAGTCATTCATCGGTATGCTTCCACACCCTCCGAGCACAACATCAGTGCTGTGCGGGCGCCCAACTCCCTTGACAAGGACTGCCATTCCTGTCCTTTTGTCTAGGCCCCGACCATCAAGTGAAGTGCCAGCACTGCCTGAGTTTCAACGCCCACCCAGAGAAGGCGGAAGCAGTCCCTGAAGCCCACATTCTCAAAGATGAGCTCCATCGAAAAGAACTGAACAAAACTTTGGCAGGCGCCAACGTCACCGGAAGGCCATCGCAAGAGAAAGGACAGCGCACTGGGACAAGGGCTCCTCTCCACCGCGACTCCCAAAGGGAGTCGCCGTGTTGCAGGTAATGTCTCTCTTCTCTCTCCCCACGGGGTCCTCGACCGCCTTAGAGGCTTCTAAGGTGGCGTCTGCCCACCCGTCTGGCGCGCTCGGGCCGTCCCCTAGCGCCTCCGGGCTCTTGGAGTCTTCTGCCCCAGTAAAGCTGTGGCTTTGTGGCCTACCGATGTGGGCGGCTCCGATAAGCAGACGTCAGCTCCTCCGACATCCGCACGGAGAGGTCGGTAAGTGTACGACCCATCTTCACGCCAGACCAGGCCGCCCCTCCGCCGCGGCCTGCCTCTGTGAAGGTCGATGAGTTGGATACTGGCCCTCAGCGCCCGCCCGGATCCCGCTGGCATGGCCTTGCGTCGGTCAGCCCGGCGTCCACATAGCGGATGAGCCGGCGCCCGGACCCTCAACGTCCGTCGTTCGGCTCCCATGGCCGCCGCTGCCGCCGGACCCAGTCTCCTCAGCCCGACCCGGAGATTTTTCCCATCCATCCCGGGCGACACTGAGGGTCTCTGTTCCACCTCCGTCGGATCAACCTCCTGCTGATCGGACGTCGGCTCCCCGGACGCCGGCACCTCAGCGGCTGCTGCGCCGGTAGTGCCAGCTCCGGGTGTCATCCCGCTTCCGGATGCTGCCCCGACGCCTGGCCCTCCGCCCCCCGGGCCTTCTGCCCCAGTCCCGCCCGCGGGTCTTCAGGCGGGGCCGTCTGCTTTGGCAGCTCCCCCGGGTACCCGACCCAGTCATATCCGACACCGTCATACCCAGTACCGCAGTACCCGACGCTGGGCATCACGCCGTCGGGTTATCGATACTCGCTTTATGGGTATAACCCATACCCTTATTCCCCTCCTCTACCGTCCCCCAGCCGGCGGTGGATTTGCAGGAGAATCTGGCACCCTGGTGGGCTGAGAGGCTCAGCTCACCAGAGAGGTGGAAGTAGTCTTCAGGCGACTGTGCCGGTACCAGTTCCCATCGTCCTGCAGCGAAACTCCTCCCTCCTCCTGACACCAGGGCTAAATCCTCTGGGTCCAGAGTGGGGCAGGACACGCTCTCGAGGGCTTCCCAAGGTCCGCTCCTCCCCTAGACGGAAAGGGAGTAGTCTTCAGTTTCTTCCTCCTCGGATGCCTCAGGCGGCTGCTCAGAGAAGGACGACGATCCTCGCTGTCCGGAGGAGTCCTTGGCCTGGGCTTTGACAAAGTCTTCTCCGGAGGATCCTTCCTTCACTTGCGCTGCTACGTACAATCCAGGCAGTGCATAAGTGGCAATCCTTGGAGCCAGATCCACAGCAGTTAAAACTCGCTGAGCATCTGGATCTGCCCGTGACAGCTCCCACCTTGGTGCCACCCTGCATCGAGCCTCATGCCCACCTTGTTACCACGATTTGGAAACAACTGTTGGTATTAGCCCCTCTTCCACGGAAGTCGAACAGGCTATACTAGGCTCCCGAGAATGTTGACTATTTAGATTCACACTCTCGAGCTGACTCGGTCATGATTAGCGCCGCTCACGGCGGTCAGCTAATCCAAAACACCTTAGCTCGTTGCCACCTGATAAAGAATCCCGCCTTCTGGACCAGTATGGCATGATTTTGCTTCTTCCACGCTGGGGATCAGGGCCCTGAACTATATCGGTCATATGGGGGATTATCAGAAGGCAATTCTTTCTGAGTGGAAACCAAATTGGACTCCCTGCTGGACTTTCAAGTCAAGCAGGAACTATCTGACCTCGTTCGCTGCCCGCATTCGGCCAGTCGACACATGCCGTGCCATTTCGATCACGGTGGACACTCCTGGGCCGGAGCTCGGCGTTTGCCTGGAAAGGCTACGGCGTCATGGCAGCTCCGTGTGTCAGGGTTGGTGCGTGGGTGGGCGCGGAGGCAGCAGCCCGCTCCGCTGCACATCAGAGGGCTCCGGCTTCCGTAGAGGCCCAGGGAAGCAGCCAGCCAGCCGAGGTCAGCGTTCTCCTAAGCCGCCCAGCCAGCGGGCCCATCTGCCGCCACAGCCTGATTCCTTCTCGCCCCTACCGGGATCAACGGGAAATCATGGTCGGGGTCGTGACATAACTTCCTGCCGGGATGGCAGGCTATAACCACTGACAGGTGGGTTCTTCAGTTGGTCAGTCTAGGCCACTTTATAGAATTCGCAGAAAAGCCACCCTCGAGGCCTCCTTTGCTCTCCCGGTATCCGGGTCAGCACAAAGCTTTGATCTGGCAAGAAGTACTCGCGCTCCTGCGAAAGGGAGCTATAGAGTATGTCCCGGAGAACCAGAGAGGACAAGGATATTATTCCCTCTTCTTCCTGGTTCCAAAGAAAATGGGGGACCTCCGTCCGATTCTGGACCTCAGCGACCTCAGCGTGTCGAGTCGCCTACAAAATTCGCATGGTGACTCTTCCGGGTCTTATTCCCATGCTGAAACAGGGCGCCTTTCTAGCGTCTCTAGACATGCAGGACGCATACCTGCATATCCCTATGGCTCAGGCGCACGAGGTTCCTGCACTAATTTCTCAACCACCACTTTCAGTTCCGAGCCCTTCGTTGGACTGTCTTCCACCTGGAGTCTTTACCAAGTGCATGGCAGTCGTGGCAGCGTCTCTGAGGGAGACAGGGCCGTATGTGTTCCCGATACCTGGACGACTGGCTTCTCATGGCCGCCTCAGAGGCGTTGCTACATGTGGTTCAGAGCACCCAGGACCTGTTCGGTCTCTGGGCATCCTCATAAATTACGAGAAGTCTCCTGGTACCGTCCAGAAACTGCAGTTTATAGGCGCAGTACTGGACACTGTTCAGGAAGAGCTTTTCCGGCGACAGGCGGGCGCATCAGATCCCTCATAAGGGATTTATCGTCGAACAAGATCGTACCTGCCAGGTGCGGTCCTTGGCTTGCTGCGGACACATGGCTGCGGCCATTCCTACTGTCCCTTTCGCAAGGCTCCACATGCGGGTAACTCAGTGGATGCTCAAAGTGCAATGGGACCAAAGGCAAGACCACTTGCAGCATCCGGTCAGAATCACGAATTCCGTGATTCGAGACTGGCAGTGGTGGCTAGTCCCAGGGTCGCTCTCCACGGGCGTCCCGTTCGTAGCGCCGTCCCGGAGGTAACCCTCACCACGGACGCCTCAGGTCTTGGGTGGGGGGCACACCTGGACGGGGTAAAGTCCCAGGGTACATAGACACAGATGGAGCTCATCTTCATATCAGTGTCCTAGAGATGAGCGGTTCTCTATGCCCTGCAGGCCTTTCAGTCAGTAATCCCACCGTGTACTCTTCTGCTTCAGACAGACAACATGGCGGTGATGTATTACCTCAACAAACAAGGAGGCGCACACTCTTACCCCCTTTGCAGGGAAGCCATGAGGGTGTGGGATTGGGTAATCGGACACTGCGCAAATCTGATCACTGTGCGGTAGCAGAGGATCTGTTTCTTCGATGGGGAATTCCAGAACTAGACTTGTTTGCATCCCCATCCAACGCAAAACTGCCCAATTTTTGCTCGCTAGATCCAGGGCCTGGTGTTTTCTGGCCGAGGCAATTTATCCTCTCCTGGGCGAACAGATTCTCTCGCTTTCCTCCCTTCCCGTTGATCAGAGAGTTCTTCTCAAACTCGCAGGAACACACACTCATGATCCTGGTGGCCCGTTCTGGCCCAGACAGATCTGGTTCCTTTGTTGGTGCAACTATCTCGGAACCTCCGCTCCCGTTGCCGCTCAGCTCCCACCTCCTGTCTCAGGAGAAGAGTTCCTTGTCCATCGGACCTCGTTCATTGAACCTGCATGCTTGGCTCCAGAGACATAGCCATCTTGCGTCACGGGGTCTATGAGGTGCAAGAGGTCCTTTCTGCAGCCAGAAAGCAGCACGCATGAAGTGGCGCCCGTTTTTGTTTATGATGTGACGATTTTCCCTTTAGGTTGTCCTGTGGGAGTAATTTTGGATTATCTGCTCTCCCTCTTTCATTCGGGTCTAGCCTACTCCTCTATTAAGGTGCCTCTGTGCCATTTGACCTATCACCTCCCGGTGGGACATCGTACAGTGGCTCAGTTGGACGGCTCTCGGGAATTTCTTAGGGGAGTGTTACACCTTAGGCCTCCTATTAGGGACCCTGTGCCTCCATGGGATCTGCTCTTTGTCCTGGAGCAGCTCACGCTCCCCCCCCCCTTTGAACCTGCCGCAGATTACGAGCTCGTTTTCTGTCATGGAAGCGTTGTTTTTAGTGCTGTTACTTGGTGAGAAGAATATCTGAACTTCACGCTCTTTTGTGCAAAGAGCCTTATTTGATTTTCCACGGGACAGAGTATCCCTGAGGACGAACCCTAAATTTTTGCCTAAGGTGGTTTCTTCACTCACTCTGAACCAGGATATTGACCTTCCGCTCTACTTCCCGAGTTGCTCGAATAGAGGAGAGGCTCTGCTTCACACCCTGGATGTTCACCGCAGCCTGAGGTATTACCTCAACAGAACTAAATCTTTTCGTAGTTCTGAGCAGCTTTTCGTTTCCTTCTCTGAGAGAATGATGGGCCAACCCGTATCCAAACAGTCCCTTTCTCGCTGGCTTGTCCAGTGTATTTCTTACTGTTATGGTATAAACAAAAAGCCCTCCGGGCACAGTCCGAGGTCATTCTGCTAAAGTGTGGCCACCTCCTTTGCAGCACTCAAACGTCTCCACTTCTGCTATGTGCTGCAGCCACTTGAGTTCTGTGCATACCTTTATCAGGCATTATAGCCCTGGACATCGCCTCTCGTGAAGGGCTGGTTTCAGCCTTGCGGTGCTACAGGTCTCCTGTCCTAGGTTTAGGACCTGGAATTCTTTTCCTATTTTCCTCCTCCCGGAATTTCTGGCAGCGTTGCTGCGTGGGAATCAGTCCTAATGGTGTAACCTGCTGCAAGAGCTGTGTCTCGAAGTAAGATAGTACAGTTACGTAAGAACTTACCGTAACAGTAGATCTTCGAGAACAGCTCTTGCAGCAGGTACCTTCCTGCCCACCTTCCCCCTTGGAGGAGGCATGGCTCAGTTTTTCTGAACAGGGATTTATACCTTTTCTGTCTTGAGACGAATCCTCGGTCTCCCATTTGATGTCAGCCTGCGGCGGAAGTCTCCGGCGGGAGAACTAGGGAATCTGGCGGGACCGCCCCTTTTTATACCACGCCTGGCGTGGAGGCGGGACCGACGTCGGGGGCGGTCCCCGCTGAAGATAGCTAGCTAGAATTTTTCCGTGGGGTCCTGACGCTTCCCGGCTTCAGTCCAAATGGTGTAACCTGCTGCAAGAGCTGTTCTCGAAGATCTACTGTTACGATAAGTTCTTACGTAACTGTACTTTCCAGGAGTCGAACGCCTTGGCAGACAGGCTGAGTCGCTCGTCCGCCTTGGCCCACGAGTGGGAACTGGATCAAGGGGTCCTAGACGATATCTTCTACGTTGGGGAACACCACAGGTCGACCTGGTCGCTTCCCCTCAAAACGCAAAGCTTCCAGATTTCTGCTCGCTTGTTCAAAAGTGAGGTATTTTTTCTGGAGGCGCTCTGTCTGTAGATTGGAAGGACAGATCGTCTACATTTTCCCCAATTCCTTTGATCCCACGGTCCTGTAGAAAATAGCTTGGACCAGAGCCACGAGCGATTGTGATCGTTTCCTTTTTGCAGCAAGTTAGGTTCTCTCTTCTGTAACAATTCTCAGAGGAACCTCTGCTTCCTCTTCCTCTGTCATGTTTACTGACCCAGGATCGGGGACCATGGTTCATCCAGGTCTCAAGTCTCTTCAGCTACATGCCTGGCTCCTGCAGTATAGCCCAAGCCCACTTTGGAGTTTCTCCCAGGTGGCAGAAATTCTGGTGGAAGCTAGAGACCCTCAACTAGGTCTGCCTATGCCATGAAGTGGAAAAGGTTCCAATCTGGGCTGCTTGAAGGCGTTGAGCCTTTCTCCTGCCCCACGGACGTCCTGCTGGAGTACCTGCATCTCTTGACCCTAGGTCTTAGTCACTCCTCTCTGAAAGTCCACATGGTGGCCATTTCTGCCTATCAATTCCTTTGCAGATGGAACGTTTGCTCAGCTGGAAGTCTCAAAGACTTTCCTCAGAGGGTTCTCCACCTGAGACCTCCTATTCGAGTTCCCACCCTCCTTGGGATTTGAATTTTGTTCTGGGGAAACTAACTCTGCCTCCTTTTGAATGTGCAGCCTCTGCAGACTTGAAGTTCCTTTCTTGAAGACACTTTTCTCGTGGCCATTACCTCGGCTCTGAGGTTTCAGGCTCAGGGCCCTGATGTTTAAAATTCCATACTTGATTTTCCACAAAGGGCATTGTGGCTCACGCAATCCATAAAGTTTCTCCCCAAGGTGGTAGCGGAATCTACATTGAACCAATCCATAGAGTTGCCCGCTTTCTTGCCAAGAGTACTCCATTCAAGGGAGTATTTACTACATACTATTGATGTTCACGGATTGAGATACTACAGTAACAGGACAAAGGATCTCAGAAGGACTGATCATACTGAGAAACAGCTCTTGCAGCAGGTTACACCAGTAGGACTGAAGCCGGCAGGCACCAGGACCCAAGGACACAATGCTAGCACTATTCAGTGCGGACGCCTCCGTCTGTCGCCCCGACAGCAAGCATAGTACATATGGGCAGTCCCCATAATCCCAGATCTTAGCTTGAGTGGGAGCTCTTGCAGCAGGCCATTACAATAAGGGACTACTGCCAGAGGCACTAGGACCCTCCGGTGAAACTTCTGCCAGCAGTACACAGCAGGAACCGCCCCCAACGTCTGTCTGGGTACAAGAGGGGGTGGAACCAGCTCCACCTGAGTTCTTTCCCGCCGCGTCCCGCACGTGAAGGAGGAACAGCTTCTGCTCACCAGTTGCAGCTAAATCTTCAGAAAATTGTCTTCAGTCAAGACTTTGGAGCCGTGTTTTCAGCGGTTATGGCTTTCAAGGTACACAGACGTCAGTCCGCTGCCCATCTGTTATTTTACCGCTTCTTTAGACTGTTTTTAGTCTTTCTACCAGTTGCCCGACGGTTTCTTGAGTTCGACGGATGTCTTCTCTGGTGTTGGTTTCTCCAGAGCACTTGAACAAGTGTGAGTGTGGGAGGCAGATCCCAGCGAAGGACGGCCATCAGCGGTGTTTCTAGGGACATGGATATGTTGTTCATCCACACTGTCTGGCAGGTTCCTTGCTGCTTTAAATCTTGCCAGAAGGTCTTCAAGCTGGCTCCTCCCACCCACCCGGGTGGTAAAACTCTCGGCTCCGCCCCATGACGCCAGATCTTCCTTACCGCTTGGAAGCTTAGGTTCTCTCCTTAACGCTCTGCGTGATAGACTAGATTCTAATTCTTCGGTTCGCCCGAAACTCCTTTTAAAATTTTCAAGACTGCGGTCATCTTTCTCCCTCGTGGCTGCGATGGACAAATCGACTCCCGGATTTCGCCGCTGCCCATGTGGGCAGAAGATGTCCAGGACGGACCCACACTCCACGTGCGTCTACTGCCTCGGCCTAGAACATGACCCACAGGCCTGCGAGTCATGCCGTTCGTTTTCGGCCAGCGTCCTGGAGGACCGCGCTGCCGGGTTACAGCTTGGGTGCCCCGAGAAGCACTACCACCGAGTAAGTCGAAGGAGGCCCGTTGGGCGGTTACCGCGACGGCTGGCTCTGCTGAGCAACTTAAGCAGATGATCGCCCTCGAGGAGGAGGCAGCTCAGACCGCATCATCCTCTTCCTCGGTCGCGGCATTTATCCCGCTCTCACTGGGTACCTCGTATTCAGCTTCTTTCAAGGAGCTTTGCCAATCCCTTTCCATGAAGGGAGAGGGGCCATCGGGACATTCCTCTCGGTCCAAAAAGGACTCAAAGGGTCAGTCCCATCGTCGGCGTTTGTGGGAGCGGGACAGGTCTCCTTCCCCGGACAGCAGACTGTCGACTTCGGTCAAGGTTGCAGCTAAGGCCGCTGGCTTCACGGCATCCCCGTTGGACGGGCTGTCGACTGAGGCAGACAACCCTTCTTCACGGTTCCCCGGTGGAGACCGAGACCTAACTTCCGCCCCAGTGCGCAGTACAGTCCCGGTTAAGGATTCCGAGCCTTGAGGAAGGCGGGTGTCCCCGGCCTCCTTCCAGATCCCGCCTCGGAAACACGAGGATCTCTGTCTCGGACATCGTCTCGGCACAGGTAGCGGCACGCCAGCTCGTCCTCCTCCTTGGGCGGGCTTTGGCGCAAAGTGCGTGACCTTCTACGAGGACCTGATGTGGCAGCACCACTTCTGTCTGGGAACAAGCCGGCGCCTTCCCGGCCATCAAGTGGCTGTCACCCGAGCGGCTCAAACAACCCCTGCTGTGTGCCCAGGTGCCGAAGCCTGGGCCGGTTGTTCGTCGAAACCAGCTGCCCCACCGATTGTGGTGGAATCTCCGCCCACAACCGAAATCGGAAGCGCCGACCGAGGACTCGGTCAGATCAAAGCCTGCCCCACAGGTTGTCGGTCACCCTCACTCCGACCGTCCTCGGCAGGTGGAGGGTGGCTCAGGCCCCAGGCAGCTTGCGGACTCCTCGGAGTCCAACGACGACTCCTCCCTGTTCTCCAGGCCCATTGACCTGGAGTCTTCCGGGGGACAGTCGATGGACGAAAGCCCATCGTCCTTCATGGGTTTGCTTCGGCTCATCTGAGTCCACCGGGATGCAGCTCGAGCCGGTATCCAAGCGGGCCAAGTATCCCCTGACTGAGATACTGGACCGCGGGGATTCACCCACGGAGGCATTTCCGGCAGTGGCTAAGCAGCAGCTCCAAACGGCTGTGGACATCGGAGACTCCTGTGCCAGATCGGTTGCGGCCACGGTGGCCATGCGCTGCAGAGCATGGCTGAGGATATCCACCTTCATGGCGGATACCTAGCACAAACTGGCGGATGTCCCCTTCTTGGGGACCGACCTCTTCGGCCCTGGAGTGGAAGGTCACCTCCAGCAGATCGAGAAGTCCAATGCCACTCTGGACTTGGGTCACCTCCGCCCAGAAGGACAAAGGCTGCCGACAGCAGCAGCACAAGTCCTTTCGTCCTGCACCTGCGGCACATCCGGCCCAACAGGGCCAGCAGGCTCGCGCTTGGCATCCCAAACCCAAGCCTCCGGCTTCCTCCAACAGGGAGGTAAAGGCCCAGGAGATCCCTCGGCCGGTCCCTCCTCCAAGCCTGCCCAGTGATGGGTTGAGGGGTGTCGCCCCCAGCCTCGTAACTCCCCCCTGGGTCCCCCCCCCCCCATGGAGGCAGGCTCCGCCACTTCCTTTCCGCCTGGTCCGCTATCACCACCGGACCGGTGGGTGTTGAAGGTGGTAGAGAAGGGCCCTGCCCTGGAGTCGGCAGGCCCGCCCCTCGGGGGGCTACAGTTCCGCAGCCTCTGTCGGCTCGCAGAGCCAATATTGCCCTGCTCCTCGAAAAGAGGTGATCGGAAGGTGGTGGATCCTCCTCCAGACCGGGGTTTGTGTTCAGACACTTCCTGGTCTCAAAACGGACGGGGGCTGGCATCCCATTCTCGACCTGCCGACCTGAACAGGTTCCTAAGGTCTCTCGCACCTTCAGGATGGTCACTCTGGCTCAAATAATTCCATCCTTGGAACGAGGCATGTGGTTCTGTTCCCTGGACCTTCATGAGGTGTTCTTTCACGTCCCAATCCATCCGTCCCACCAGAGATTCCTCCACTTCAGAGCGGAGGGATCCCTTTACGAGTTCCGGGCTATGCCCTTCGGCCTTTCCCCTAGCTCCCAGGGTCTTCACCAAATGCATGGTAGTGGTGACAGCATTCCTTGGCGCCGAAAGGTCCGGGTGTACCCCTACCTGGACGACTGGCTGATTGTAGCCCCCTCCAGAGTGGAGCTGGAGCGGTCCAGAGATCTGGCCCTCCAGGTTTGCTCTCAGGTTGGCCTCCTCATCAACGAGGCCAAGTCGGAACTCGTGCCAAAGCAGGCGATACAATTCATCGGGGCAGAGCTCGACTCTCTACGAGCCAGAGCACGGCTCCCGGCGGACAGGGCTGAGGTTCTTTCCTCCTTTGCCCAGTCATTTCAGGTTGGGCAATCGCACCCTGCCCGGGACTTCCTGGGCCTCATGGCGGCCTGCACCAGCGTGGTCCGTTGGGCCCGCTGGTACATCGTCCCCTCAAATGGGGCTGGCCAGCCAATGGTCACAACACTGATCCGCTGGATCAGCTAGTGACAGTGACCCAGGGATGTGGACTGTTCCAGCACATCTGCAGGAGGGTATCAGTTTGTCCGCCCGAGCTGGCGGTCTCGCTATCGACCGATGCCTCTCTGATGGGTTGGGGTGCCCATCTGGGGAGCACAGAGCGCCTGACCTCTGGTCCCCTCGATAGTCGATGCCATATCAACCTGCTGGAGCTTGGCGGTTCATTTAGCCCTCACCGCCTTCGCTCCGTTTCTATGAGGTCAAGTGGTTCTGGTCCAGGCCGGACAATACCACGACCATGTACTACCCTAAACCCGACCGGGCGGGGACGCTCGTACCTTTGTGCAGGAAGCTTTCGCATTTTGGTCACTGCATGCAGCCTGGAGGTGGATCTTCGCACCACGTGCAGGAGCCCAACACCCTGGCCGATGACCTAAGCCTGATAGGGGCTGCGTCTCATGAGTGGCCTCTCTTGCCGGAGGTAGTACAAGATCTTTCTCCCACTGGGGCACGCCTCAGGCGAATCTATTTGCCTCCAAGGAGAATGCAAAGCTGAGACTGTTTCATGCCCGGCCCCCTCAGCAGGAGGATGCCTTCTCGAGGCCATGGACCCCGGGCCTCTTCTGCGCCTTTCCCCCATTTCCCTTGATCCACAAGGTGCTTCTCAAGGCGAGGAGGGACAAGGCACAGGTGATTCTGGTAGCCCCAGACTGGCCCCGCCAGTTCTGGTATCCAGATCTCTTCAGTCTCGGCTCCAGGCTCCCGAGGCGGCTTCCAGCCCGCCCGGACCTGATCTGTCAGTCAGGGGAAGGTATTCTATCCGGACCTTCAATCCCTGCACCTGACGGCCTGGTTCCTGAGCAGCTAGAGTTCCAGGCCTTGGGTCTTTCCGACGAGGTCCTCAACGTCGTTGAGGCGTCCCATAAGGAGTCGACCAGAAAATGCTACGCCTTCAAATGGAAGAGATTCTCCATTTGGTGTCAGGGCAAGGGCCTGGACCCTTCCTCCTGTTCCTTGGCAAGCATTCTGGACTACCTGTGGTCCCTTTCTCAGCTAGGGCTTCTGTCGACGACCCTCAAGGTGCATCTGGCAGCCGTCTCTGCTTACCGGGCACGGGCCGGGAAGCAGTCGGTGGTGCAGGAGAAGGTGGTGGGCACTTTTCAAGGCCTTGATCACATATCTCCTCCGATCGAGAACCTCCACCTCCGTGGGATCTACTGCTGGTATTGGCTAAGCTCATGGGCAAACCATTGAACCCGATACACAGGTGTGACATCTCTCACCTGTCGTGGAGACCGCCTTCTTGGTGGCTGTCACGTCAGCCAGAAGGATGGGAGAGCTCCAGGCGCTTTCCATCAGTCTCCTTATCTGGTCTTCCACAGGGACAAGGTTGTCCTCGCCCCCACCTGAAATTCCTTCCGAAGGTGGTGTCGGAGTTTCACCTTAACCAGGTGTTGACTACCAGGTGTTGACTCAGCGGTGTTCTACCACAATCACACCTCGGAGGCCGAATATAGGCTCCATACTGTGGACCCTGAAGGCGCCGCTTATTACAAGGAGGCGGATGGCTGAAGTTTTGGGGAGAGGTTCGCCAGCTGTTTGTCACCACGCTGAAGCTGCCACCTGCAGACCCAGGCCAGCCGGACGATAGGCAGGTGGGTCACCTTCTGCATAGATGTCTGCTATGGGTTGGCGGGCATGGAGCCTCCCAGAGGATAAGAGCTCATTCTATTCTCCATACCGCTGCGTCGGTGGTTGCTTCCAGGATGTCCCTATCCAGAAATCTGCAGGGCTGCTACCTGGAAGACAGCGCACACCTTCATCACCCACTACCACATCGACCTTGAGTCATGCCGGGATGCTGGTTTTGGGGCCTTGGCTCTCCAGTCTTTATTTCCCTAGTAGGGGGGTGTGCACCTTGCCTCCCTCCTCCCGGAGACCTGCTAGGAGTCTGCCAGACAGTGTGGATGAACAACATGTCCATGTCCCTAGAAATACAGGTTACTCACCTGTAACAGGAGTTCTAGGCATGGTATATGTTGTTCATCCTACCACATCCCTACCTCCCGGCTTGACCACAACCTGGCTTCCAGCAGGCTAGATCTGGCGTCATGGGGCGGGAGCCGAGTTTTACCACCGGTGGGTGGGAGGAGCCAACTTGAAGACCTTCCGGCAAGATTTAAAGCGGCAAGGAACCTGCCAGACAGTGTGGATGAACAACATATACCATTCCAAAACTCCTGTTACAGGTGAGTAACCTGTATTTTTGCCTAGGCCCAGGCAGCGAACGCCAGCTGCTCAGATTGCCAGGCTTTTACCAGCAGGATCGCATCCGCTGCCTCAAGGCCCTAAAGCCTACTAGCTGGAGCAGAAAATGGATCTGCACTTCTCGGAAGACGGAAGAAAAGAAGGCGCCATAGCAAAGGGCCGTGAAATCGGTCCAGTCGCGTCGTGGCTCTCTGAAAGGCATATCTCTCTGGTTCTGGAGGCACCACCGCAAATCATCTCAGGCTAAAGCCGGCCCTTCGGGGGAGAAGTCGTCGAAGCCGAAGTTGACCCCGCTAAGGGTCACCACTAAACCCTTAGAGGTGCCTGCTTCGGCCCCACCTAAGGCACAGGCGCCGCCTGCCAAAAGCACGCCTCCGGAGCCGAAGGACTGTCCGGTGGCACCCCGTCGTCTATACCAGCACCGACGCCGGGTGAAGGACGTGGGAGCGGCCGCGGAAGGTCCGACGTCCCCATCGCCCGAGTCCTCCTTCCCCCTGAGCACCCAGGAGGGTTCTCCTTCGCGCCCCAACGTCCCGGAGACTTCCTTCCCGAGACGGGCAGCTGAGATCTTCACGAAGGACGAGCTCCAGGATCTGTTTTCCTTCTGGTGGGGGCAGGTCCATAAGCGGTCCTCCCCATCGCTGGCCCAGACACCGGTTCTGGACCCAGCGGAAAAACCACAGCCGGGCGGTGAGTCTTCCCCGCGGAAGTCGCTGGAGCGCCCGCCTACACCTCCCTCCCTCCAGGGCTCGTTCCCTCACCAGGTCCGAGGACCACCGATGTCGCTCCAGGGACTCTGGTGACATACGTTGGTCTAGGTCATGCTTCAGGAGCCCTTCTCATTCTAGGCGAGAATGCTCCCGACGTCTGTCCCCTAGCTACCGACGACGACAAGAGCCTGGTCATAGGGAAGAGTAAGACTTTTCAGTCATATAGTCAGTCCTCCTCACAATCATCTACCTCATCTTCCTCTCTGTTTGCAGTGCTCCCGGGGAGAGAAGGACCAGCCTTGCTCACCTCCAGACTATCCTACCTTTATGGGCGTCATGGGGCACATCCAGGCCTCAGCAGTGGGATCACGGAGGACCTGGATCCGGATGGGAGACTGGCCTAAGTACCTGAGGCAAAAGGGCCAAAATCTCTGGTCATCTCTCCTTTGGTGGATCGTTCCAGGACCTCACCAGAACCACCTGGATGCATCCAGCCTCAGTCCGGTCATTCGAAGAAGTGGACAGGCTGTATAAGGCCCCAAGGGCAGAGCCTTTCTCGCTGAACACCCTCAGGCGATTCTCGGTGATCACGGCTGCCCATGAGTCCAGGCAGCGAGCACCTCAGCTCCCAGGCTCCCGACCTGGAGTCTGCTACTTGGACCAGGTGGGGAAAAAGGTATATGCTGCTTCCACCTGTTCCATACGTTCCCTCAGCTTTCTGATGCATATGGTACAGTACCAGAATGCACTTTGGGAGAGGGGACAAGAGTTGATGAAGACCCTTCCAGACTCTTCCCAGAAGACAGAGCTCCTGGACCTCCTCAGATCGGGCTCAGACATAGGCTCCCATGTCTTGAGAGTCTTGTATGACACGGCAGCCAGGGCAGCCGCTTCTTGGGTGTGCCTACCGCGCAGTGCCTGGTTGAGAGTCTCCGGCTTTCACCAGGATCTGCAGGCCGGTATCAAGGATCTGCCCTTCCAGGGTACTGTGCTGTTCGGGCAGGAGACTGAGGCCTTGATCTCCCGTCTCCAGCAGTCGGGCAAGTCAATCCAGTCGGTCCGACAGATGTACTGCGGGCAGCGGCGACACCGTAAACGGCCTTTTCGCCAAGTCCTCAGGCGGTCAAGCCCATAGCAACCAACAGGGGCAGAGAGGAGGCTTTCGCTGGAGATCCGGCAACCAGCAGTCTGGTGGGCCTCCCGCTCGTGGGCCCAAGTTCTCCCAGGCCTCTCTCCCCACTCCCGGCTCAGCCCAATGACTCCCTTCCGTGGGAAGATGCAGGGGAGCCGGTTGGGGGCCGCTTCTCCCTTCATTTCGAAGGGTGGAAGTCAATAACTGCGGACCAGTGGGTCTTAGACATCATCAGGAGGGGACACACGCTGGAGCTGAGAGTTTCCACCACGCACTCCGCCAAAGCTCTCCCGTTATCTTCCTTCTCACATCCCACTTATAGAAGGAGAGCTCCAGATCCCCTTACAAAAAAGGGCAATAGAGATGGTCCCCTTGCATCAGCGAGGACAGGGGTTTTATTCTCACTTTTTCCTGGTCCCAAAAAAGACACAAACTTTGTCTCATTCTGGACCTCAGTCATCTAAACCTCTTTATCGAGTACAAAAGGTTCAGGATGGTGACCCTCCAAGGACTCCTTCCCTTGCTGCACCAGGGGGACTGGCTCTGCTCCCTCGACATGCAAGATGCATTCATGCATATCGGGGTCTACCCTCCCCAACGGAAGTTTCTAAGGTTCCACTTCCAAGGGGAGCACTATCAGTTTCGAGTGCTTCCATTCGGCCTCTCTTCCGCGCCGCGAGTTTTCACCAAGTGCCTAGCAGTGGTGGCTGCGGCTGTAAGGCGCATGGGGCACTATGTGTTCCTCTACATCGACGACTGGCTGCTTACAGCCCCGTCAAGGGTAGGCCTTCTACGTGCCCTCGAAGACACTTTTATACTCTGTTCCGAGGGCTGGGGATACCCTGAAATTGCAAAAATCGTCCCTGGAGCCCAGTCAAAAGCTCGCCTTCATCGGAGCGATCCTGGATTCCGTCCAGGGCATGGCCTTCCTTCCCCAGGACAGGGGAGATGGCCTGCGAGAGATGGCAGAACGGATCTCCATGACTCCTCAAATTCCAGCTCGGAACTTCCTCAGTTTACTGGGGCACATGGCGGCTGCCATCCTTGTCACTTCCTTGGCCCGCCTCCACATAAGGGTTCCACAGTGGATGCTCGGGGTGCAGTAGGACCAAGGCCACGACTATCTAGACTCCCCGGTCAAGATCTCTGAGCCAGTCAGGGGAACTTTGCTTTGGTGGATGGACCCCAAGTATTTAGAGAAGGGGGTCAGCTTTCGTCTGGAGCCACCAGGTCAAACTCTTAACGACAGATGCATCGGACCTGGGGTGGGGGGCGCACCTGGGTGCTCCTCTAACACAAGGGGTTTGGTCACCCGAGGAGCAGTCCTTCACAGTGTGCTGGAAATCGGCGGTTCTCTCGCCTTACAGGCTTTGAGAGTCTGGTACTGGGCGATGGAGTGGGGCATTCTGCTGTCCGCAGTGCACGTTCAGGTGTCCTCAGCGATCTGGCTGACAGCCCCAGCAGGTCGCGTTCCAGGCGCGGGAGTGGGAGCTGCTACAGTCCGTAGCAGACCAGCACTAGGTGGGGTCTTCCAGAGCTGGACCTCTTTGTGTCACCGCAACACCAAACTGCCAACGTTCTGCTCGCGGAGAGCACACGCCTGGAGTTTTCTGGCCAGGCGCGTTATCCCTTTGCTGGGCAGGGAGGTTTTTCTATGCCTTTCCGCCCTTTCCTCTCATTCAGAGAGTGCTGTTCAAGTTACAGGCAGAAGAGGCCCGAATTATCCTAGTGGCCCCCAAATGGTCTTAGCAGATTTGGTTCCCACTACTGCAGCGGTTATCCACGGAACCTCCAATTCCACTGCCCATATGCTCGCAGTTACTGTCCCAGGACCAAGGGTCGCTGGTCCACCGCACCTTCGGTCCTTACACCTACATGCTTGGCTCCTTCAGACGTAGCTCAGCATAGATCATAGATACAGGGTTTTCCCGGAAGTGACGGCAGTCCTAGTTTCAGCAAGAAAGCCCTCTACCCGCTCCACCTACGCTATGAAGTGGGAAGCGTTTTTGTCTTTGGGCATCACCGCAGCGTTTGGATCCCGTCACCTGCCCTGTGAACTCGGCATTCTAGGGACATGGATATGTTGTTCATCCACACTGTCTGGCAGGTTTCTTGCCGCTTTAAATCTTGCCGGAAGGTCTTCAAGCTGGCTCCTCCCACCCACCTGGGTGGTAACTCTCTGCTCCGCCCCATGACTTCAGATCTTCCTTACCGCTTGGAAGCTCAGGTTCCCTCCTTAGCGCTCTGCGGTTTTAGACTGGATCGTAACTCCTCGGTTCTTCCGAAACTAGTTTTGAAGTTTTCTAACTTCGATCGTCTTTTCCCTTGTGGCTGCGATGGAGAAATTGATTCCCAGCTTTCGGAGGCGCCCTTGCGGGCAAAAGATGTCCAGGACAGATCCGCACTCCACTTGCGTCTACTGCCTCAACCTAGACCTCGACCCGCAGGTCTGCGAGTTGTGCCACTCTTTTACGGCCAATGTCCTGGAGGATCGCGCTGCCCGATTGAAGCTCAGGCGCCCTGAGAAGCGTTACCCGCCGGTTAAATCCAAAGAGGCTCGTTGGGCGGTGTCCTCGTGGCTGGCTCGGCTGAGCAGCTCGAAAGCACATGATCGCTCTTGAGGAGGAGGCGTGTCCAGTCGCAACTTCCTCCTCGGTCGTGGCATTTATCCCGCTCTCTCTGAGTTCCTCTTATTCGGCTTCTTTCAAGGAGCTTCACCAGTCCCTTTCCATGAAGGAGAGGGCCATCGGGACATTCCGCTCGGCCCAAGAGGGGAGTCGGTAAAGTCCCATCGTCGGCGTTCGGGGGAGCCGGAGAGCTCTCCTTCCCTGGACAGCCGACTATCGACTTCGGTCGAGGTTGTGGCTCAGGCCGCTGGCTTCACGGCGTCCCCATCAGGCCGGGCGGTCGACTGGTAGAGCCGACAACCCCTCTTCGCCGGTTTCACCGGTGGAGACCGAGGATCTGCCCGCGCCTTTGGGGCGGCAGTCCCCGTTAAAGTGTCCCAGCCGAGGAAGAGCAGGTGTCCCCGCCTTCCCAGGCCCGCCTCTGTTTCACCAAGGGTCTCTGTCTCTGACTTCATCTCAGTCAAGCCGCTCCCGCCATCGGTGATCTCTATCTAGGCACAGTAAGTGGCGACACCGCTCCTCCTTAGTCGTCCTCCTCGGATTAGAAGAGGCTTCGACGCAGATTGCGTTGGCATTACGAGGAGCTTATGTGGCAGCAGCTGCTGTTGTCCGGGAGTAAGTCGACTCCAATTCATTCCCCGGCTATCAAGTGGCTGTCGCCCATACGGCCGAAACAACCGCTCGGCGCAGTCGAGAGGCCCATTTCTAGGCCGGTTGTTCGGTCAAATCTGGCTGCCCCACCGATTGTGGTGGAACCTCGGTCGGGTCATGGCCTGCCCCACAGGCTGTCGGTCACCCTCACTCCCGACCGGCAAGTGGAGGGTGGCTCAGGCCTGAGGCAGCTCTTCGCAGACTCTTAGGAGTCCGATGACTACTACTCCCTGTTCCCCAGGCAGGTCGGCCTGGAGTCTTCCGGGGGCCAGTCTCTGGACGATAGCCCATCATCCTTCATGGGTCTGCTTCGGCTCATCTCGGGGTCCACCAGGATGCAGCTCGAGCCCATGCCCAAACGGGCCAAGTATCCCCTGACGGAGATACTAGACCGAGGGGATTCTCCCACGGAGGCCTTCCCTGTGGCTGAGGCCATCGTCGGCCCAGCCTTGGAGCTTTGGCAGCGGCCTGCTTCCTGTCCTCGCCCTCGGCCAGGGAAGTATGCGAGTTCCTACCGGCTCTTCAGCGTGGTTTCTCGGAGCACCCCTCTGCCAAGGGTTAGTCACGAGAGCATCTTGCGGCGTTCGGAGCGTCGAGGCGTGGATAGGCCCCCGACAGAGTCAAAGGCTGGACTATGCCAGGCGCAAGGTATCCGTTCGTCCTCCTCAGCCTCGACAGGCCAGCTCGGCGTGCCGATGGCACACTTCTCACGCCCTCATGGGCTCCGTGGATGAGGGGATCCCTCATCTCCCGGCCGACCTGCGGACTATGGTCCGGCAGGTTCGGGACCGGGGTAGGGCGGTGGCTAAGCAGCAGCTTCAGACTGTTCTGGACATGGGTGATTCCTGTGCCAGGTCAGTAGCGGCCGCGGTGGCCATGCGCCGCAGGGCGTGGCTGAGGATATCCACCTTCACGGCGGATACTCAGCACAAGTTGGCAGACATCCCCTTCTTGGGGACTGACCTCTTCGGCCCTGGGTGGAGGGACACCTCCAGCGGATCGAAAGTCCAACGCCACTCTGGACTCGGTCACCTCCAGCCCAGAGGGACAAAGGCTGCCCGGCAACAGCGTAAGTCGCTAAGTCCTTCGACACAAGCACGACCAGCCCAACTGCACCAGTACAGGGCCAGCAGGCTCGCGCTTGGTATCCCAAACCAAGCCGGCTTCCTCCAATAGGGAGCAAGGTAAAGGCCCAGGAGGTCCCTCCCCAAGCCTGCCCAGTGACGGGTTGAGGTGTCGCCCCCAACCTCGTCGCCTTCCCTGGGTTCCCCATTGGGAGGCAGTTCCGCCGCTCTTTCCGCCCGGTCGCTATCTCACGGACCGTTGGGTGTTAGGAATGGTAGGAAGAGGCCTGCCTCTGGAATTCGAACAGACCTCCCTTTCGAGCCGTCGCCCCCAGTCACGGGGTTCAAAGCCTCACTGTCTGCCCGCCGAGCCGATATTGCCCTGCTCCTCGAGAAAGAGGTGATCAGGAAGGTGGCGGATCCTCCTCAAGACCCGGGGTTTGTGTCCAGGTTTTTCCTGGTCCCAAAATGGACGGGGGCTGGCGCCCCATTCTCGACCTGCACGACCTGAACAGGTTCCTAAGGTCTCGGACCTTCAGGATGGTCACTCTGGCTCAGATATCCCATCCTTGGAACTAGGCGTGTGGTTTTGTACCCTGGACCTCCGGGATGCGTTCTTCTCGTCCTCATCCGTCCGTCTCATCAGAGATTCCTCCGCTTCAGAGCGGAGGGACCTCTTTACGAGTTCCAGGTCATGCCCTTCGGCCTCTCTCTAGCTCCCAGGGTCTTCACCAATTGCAAGGCAGTGGTGACAGCATTCCTGCGGTGCCGAAGGGTCCGGGTGTACCCCTACCCGGTTGACTGGCTGTTTGCAGCCCCCTCCAGAGCGGAGGTGGAGCGGTCCAGAGATCTGGCCCTCCAGGTTTGCTCTGACTGGCCTTCTCATCAACGAGGCCAAGTCGGAACTCGTGCCGAAGCAGGTGATACACTTCATCGGGGCAGAGCTCGACTCTCTTCGAGCCAGAGCTCGGCTCCCGGCGGACAGGGCAGAGGTTCTTCCTCCTTGCCCAGTCATTTTTGGTTGGGCAATTGCGCCCTGCCTGGGACTTCCTTCGCCTCCTGGGCCTCATGGGGGCCTGCGCCAGCGTGGTCTGTTGGGCCCGTTGGTACGGTCAGGCAGCCCTCCTATCAAAGAGGTCAGCAGCACCAATAGCAGCAGCAGGCTCAAGCTTGGCCTAGGCCCAAGCAGGGCCTCAACAGCTCCATAAAGGGGCAGGCGCTGGTCAGGGCTTCCTCCCCTCCTCTAAGCCTGCTCAGTGACAGGTTGGGGGTTGCCACCCCTACTCCTGTCACGCACCTGCCCGTGGGGGGTCGTCTCTGCCACTTTCTTTCCGCCTGGTCTGATATCAGTTGGACATGTAAGTTCTGGAAGTGGTCTGGCAGGGACTGCCTCTGGAATTCGAGCAGTGCCCGCCCAGCCAAGCCTAGCCCCTCGGGAGAAAGGATCTCGGCTCACACGCAGTCAGCCCTTCAGAGACGACATAGCTCAGTTCCTCCGCAAGGAGGCGGTAGCTCCAGTGCGGATCCGCCTGTAGACCCAGGCTTCATATACAGGTACTTCCTGGTGCCCAAGCAGACAGGGTTGGCGCCCATCCTAGATCTTACGACCTGAACAGTATGTCAGGTCTTGCACATTCCGGATGGTAACTCTGAACCAGATCTTACCATCCCTGGAATGAACATATGGTTTTGTTCTCTGGATCTGCAGGGCCAGCGTTCTGTCACGTCCCAATCCATCCATCCCACCAGTGGTTCCTCCGCTTCAGGGTCAAGGGGACCCTGTATGAATTCCGTGCCATGCCATTCGGCTTGTCATCGGCCCCGCGGATCTTCACCAAGTGCATTGCAGTGGTGGCAGCCTACCTTTGGCGTCGAGGAGTTCAGATCTACCCTTATCTCGACGACTGGCTTCTGGCAGGTTCCTCCCTTCAGGAGGTGGCGAGATCTAGGGATCTGGCTCTCAGAAACTGCTCTCAGCTTGGCCAAGTTGGAAATCATGCTGTCTCAGGTGATGGGCTTCATCGGGGCAGAGCTCGACTCTTGTCAAGCCAGAGCCCGGCTCCCGGTGGACAAAAAAGAACTCTTAAAACTGAAGGTGGACAAAGCAGTGGGGCCTGATGGGATTCATCCCAGAATTCTAAAAGAACTAAGAGTAGAACTAGTGACACCACTGACTACCCTCTTTAACAAATCGTGGGAGGATGGGGTGGTACCCGAGGACTGGAGAAGGGCAGATGTGATTCCCCTTCACAAAAGTGGGAGCAAGGCAGAAGCAGAAAACTACAGACCTGTTAGTTTAACCTCAGTGATGGGGAAAATGATGGAATCACTTCTGAAGGAAAGAATAGTTGAGTATCTAGAGGCCAGAGGGGCTCAGGACCCAAGGCAGCATGGATTCATAGCGGGAAGGTCATGCCAGACAAATCTGATAGATTTCTTTGACTGGATGACCAAAGCAGTAGATCAGGGAGGGCTGTGGACATGGCCTACCTAGACTTTAGCAAGGCATTTGACATAGTCCCACACAAATAATATTAGCCAGCCTAGGAGTGGGTCCCAAGATGACAGCCTGGGTAAAGAATTGGCTGGAGAATAGGACACAGAGAGTAATAGTAAATGGAGTCCACTCTGAAGAAGGGGATTACTAGTGGGGTACCATGAGGTTCCAGTATTAGGACCGGTCCTCTTCAATGTCTTTATAAGACATTGCAGAGGACTGGAAGAGAAGAAATAGTATGCTCTTTGCAGATGACACAAAGATCTGCAACAGAGTTGATGCAAGTGGGGTGGAAAGGATGAGAAGGGACTTGGCAAGTTAGAGGAATGGTCAAATGTATGGCAGCTTAGATTCAATGCTAAGTGCAAGGTAATGCACCTGGAAACAAAAACCCAGGGAAGAGTACACAATGGGAGTGAGATACTGACGACAACAAAAATGGAAAGGGACCTGGGGGTAGTCATATCAGATGACCTAAAGGTGGGCAAGCAATGTGAGAGGGCAGCAAGGAGGGCTGGGGGGATACTGGGATGCATAGAGAGAGGCATCACCAGTAGAAAACAGGAAGTTATCCCTCTGTACAGACAGTTGGTGAGGCCCCATCTGGAGTACTGCGTGCAGTTCTGGAGACCCAATCTCCACATAGACAGGATGGAGGCTGTCCAGAGGAGGGCAACTAAAATTGTGCAGGGTCTGCACCGGAAGACATATGAAGAGACTTGGGAGCTGAATATGTATAGCCTCGAGAAAGGAGGAGGGACATGATAGAAACTTTCAAGTACCTCAAGGAATCAACAAAGTCCAAGAGGGTAGCATGTTTAAAAAAATAAATAAAGAGTGCAGGAACAAGGGGCACAACTTGAAGCTAGAAGGCGCCTCAGAGGTAATTTAAGGAAGTATTTTTTCACAGAGAGGGTTGTGGATGCATGGAACGGCCTTCCGGAGGAGGTTGTGGAGTCAAAACAGTGGTGGAATTCAAGCATGCATGGGACAGTCATAAGGCAATTCTAGGGGTGGGGGGGAAGAAGTAGGCTGCTGGTTAACTAGGATCTGCAGCTTATCCATTATGTAGGAAATGGGCAGACTGGGTGGGCCAGCGGTCCTTATCTGCCGATCAAAATCTATGTTTCTATGATCTTACTTGAGATACAGCTCTTGCAGCAGGTAGCACCATCAGGACTGAAGCCGGCAGGCGTCGGGACCCACGAATTCTTCTAGCTAGCTAACTTCAGCGGGGACTGCCCCTGACGTCGGTCCCGCCTCCGGCGTAGTACATAAGGGGGCAGTCCCGCCTGATTCCCCAGATCTTACTTCGAGACACAGCTCTTGCAGCAGGTTACACCATTAGGACTGAAGCCGGCAGGCGTCGGGACCCCACGGAAAAATTCTAGCTAGCTATCTTCAGCGGGGACTGCCCCCGACGATCGGTCCCACCTCTCGATGTCAGGCGTAGTACATAAGGGCGGTCCTGCCCGATTCCCAGTTCCTCCGCTGTCTGACCATGTCTCGACCCTTGGTTCAGTCTCTAGCGCGATCATGCGTGGTTAAGTTCTTTCCTATGGGAAATTCGATTCTCTACAATCAAGTTTTTCTCTGATGTCCTCTCCAACCTCCGGTCACTCCTCGAAGTGTGCTTGTGGGAAGCAGATCCCTTCAAGGACCTCACTCGACCTCGTCCGGTGCCTGGGCCCAGACTACGACACCTGGGCCTGCCCTTTGCCGGGGTTTAATAGCAGAACCCGGATCTGTCGTCAGAAGGCCCTTCAGGCATTTTGCTGGAAGAAAAGCTTAAGACCATGTCTTCCAAGGGTGACTCTTCGAAAAAGGCCCACAAGCATGCTGATAAACATAGGGAGAAGGCCCCTTCCAGGTCCCCGACTAGGGCCTCAGACTCGCACAGCTCTGGATCCAGGTCCGACCGCTCCCCTTCCCGGGCCAGCTCTGTGCCTCCCCCTGCTGCGGTCAAGAAGTCTTCATCCTCTTCTCAGGCCAAGACTGCCAGACCTTCCTCTCCCTCCAGGGCCCTGGTCAAGTCTGGGGATCGCCACCATCACCATAAGTCGGGTTCTAGGGACATGGATATGTTGTTCATCCACACTCATTGGCAGTATCCTTGCCGCTTTAAATCTTGCCGGAAGGTCTTCAAGCTTGCTCCTCCCACCCACCCGGGTGGTATAACTCGCTCTCCATCATGGCAGAGATCTTCCTTACGCTTGGAGCTCAGGTTCCCTCCTAACGCTCTGCGTTTGCGACTGGTTCCTATTTCTCCGTTTGCGGTTTAAAATAAAAATTTGAAAAGACTTCAGTCTTGATCCCTCGCGGCTGCGATGGACAAATCGACTCGGTTTGGAGATGCCCATGCGGGCAGAAGATGTCTCGGGCCGGATCCACACCCACGTGTTCTACTGCCTAGGCCTTGAGCCACGACCCGCCAGGCTTGCGACCTGTGCTCATCTTTCGTCTCGTCCTCGAAGGCCGTGCTGCCAGTTGCAGCTGGGCCGTCGAGCGTTCCCTCGGTGAAGTCCAAGGAGGCCGGTTGGCGGTGTCGGCAGCGGTAGCTCGGCGGATCAGCTCGGCGGATGGTGGATCCTCGAGAGAGAGGCGTGAACATCTTCTTCTCGACGCGGCATTTATCCGCTCTCTCTGGGTTCTTCCTACACGGCTTCTTTAAGGAGCTTTGTCTGTCCCTCTCCACTAAAGGAGAAGGGCTGCGTCTGCTGGACCTTATTCTCGGTCCAAAAGAGGACAAAGGTAGAGATCCCTCATCGGCGCTCTTGGGGACCGGGAAGGTCCTCTCCCGGGCCGTACGTCCGTAGCTTGATCCGACCCTCGGCTTGGCCACTGGCCTCACGGTGTCCCGTCAGGTCAGTTGACCGAGACTCCACTGATGAAGTCGAGATTTTTCTCGACCCATTGGACGGGCTGTCGCCTTTAGCAGCCGAGATTCCCCTCTCCCCGGTTCCCCCGGGAGGAGTTGAGGATCCCGTGGGCTCGTCTGTGCCTCCGGTTCCGGAGCCCTCGGATGGACCTTCCGAGCCGAAGGGAGTGCCGGTTCCGGCCGACACCTCCCCGCACCGACCCCGGAAATTCCGGGACTCTCGGTCTCGGTCTCGGACCTCTTGGCGGTCAGCCGTTCCCACCGTCAGGCGGTCTCGGTCTCGGCACGGTGATAGCCGGCGTCGCCGCTCAACCTCGTCCTCCCCTCCTCGGATGAGGGAGGCTTCGCGTAAATGCGTCACGACGATGCGAGACCTTATGTTCTAACAGCTCCTCCTGGCCGGGAATAAGCCGACTCCGGCGCCTTCCCGGCCATTAAGAAGTAACTGTCACGGGCAACCCGACACAACCTAGAAGCATCATCCGAGGCCTATACCAGGCGGTTGTTCGGCCAAAGCAACCCTGCTCCACGATTCCGGTGGAACCTCCGCCTCCACAGCCACCAACTGGGGCTCCAACCAGGATTCTCGGTCGACTAAGGGTTTACCCCATCGGCTGTCAGTTACCCTCACTCCCGACCGACCTCGGCAGGTGAAGGGTGGCTCAGGCCAGAGGCAGCTCTTCGAGGACTCTTCCGAGTCGAAGATGATTCCTCCTTCTTCTCCAGCGACTGGACTTGGAGTCTTCAGGAGGTCAGTCAATGGACGATAGCCCGTCGTCCTTCCTAGGACTGCTTGGCTCATCTCGAGTCTACCGGGATGGAGCTCGAACCCGTTCCAAACGGGCCAGGTATCCCCTCACGGAGATTCTGGACCGAGGGGATTCTCCGACGGAGGCCTTTCCGGTGGCGAGGCCATAGTGGGTCCGGCACTGGAACTTTGGCAGCGCCTGCTTCCTGCCCTGCGCCCGGCCAGGATGGCCAGGAAGTATCGCGGTCCCTACGGTTCCTTGTCGGTTTTGGAACACCCCTGCTGAGGGGTTGGTTACCGACAGCGTTTTCCGGCGGCGCCGGCTAGCGCCAAGGATGTGGACAAACCTCCTGACAGGGTCCAAGAATTGGACTATGTCGGGCGAAAAGTCTCCTGCGTCCTCTCTCGGCCCTTCGTCAGGCCAGTTCGGCCGTCCTCATGGCACATTTTTCTCATGCCCTGTTGGGCTCCTGGATGAGTCATCCCTCATCTTCCGCCGATCTGCAGACTACGGTTAAGCAGGTGCGGGACCAGGGCAGAGCAGTGGCCAAACAGCAGCTCCAGACTGCTTTGGATGTAGGGGACTCATGTGCCAGATCGGTGCGGCGGAGTGCTACTATGCGTCGTGAGCTTGGCTGAGGATATCCACCTTTAGCCGGATACCCAGCACAAGTTGGCGGATGTTCCCTTTTGGGGACTGACCTCTTGACCCTGGGGTGGAAGGTCACCTGCAGAGGATCGAAGTCCAATGCCACCTTGGACTCGGTCTCTTCCGCTCAGAAGGACAAAGGCCGAAACCACAGCCCTAGCCCTTCGTCCTTCTGTGCTCCCGCGCCCGTAACCAGCACGTCAGGGCCAGCAGGCTCGGCCTTGGCATCCCAAACCCAAGCCGCGGCTTCCTCTAACAGGAGGCAGGGAGGAAGGGCCCAGGAGGTCCCTCGGCGGTCCCTCCTCAAGCCTGCCCAGTGACGGGCTGAGGGTGTCGCCCCCATCCCGTCCACCTTACCCTAGGTCCCCGTGAGAGGACGGCTGCAGCACTTCCGTTCCGCCTGGTCCGCTGTTACCACGGACAGGTGGGTCTTGAAGGTGGTGGAAGAAGCCTGCCTCTGGAATTGAGCAGGCACCACCCTTCAGAGGCCGTGGCCTCGGGAGCCGGGATCCCCAGCCTCACTGGCGCTGTCGAGCCGACATCACTCTCCTCCTCCAGAAGGAGGTGGTAAGAGATGGTGGACCCTCCTTCAGACCCAGGGTTTGTGTCCAGGTACTTCCTGGTTCGAAACGGACGGGGCTGGCGCCCCATTACCGACCTACGACCTAAACAAGTTCCTAAGGTCTCGAACCTTCAGGATGGTCACCTGGCTCAGATAATACCATCCTTGGAGCGGCGGTGTGGTTCTGCTCTCTGGACCTGCAGGCAGCGTTTTTCACGTCCCTATCCGTCCGTCTCACCAGAGATTCCCTACGCTTCCGGCGGAAGGATCTCTCTTCGAGTTCAAGCCATGCCCTTGACTTGTCTCCAGCTCCCAGGGTCTTCACCAAATGCATGGCAGTGGTGACAGCATTCCTTGGCCGAGGGTCCGGTGTACCCTTACCTGGACGACTGGCTGATAGCAGCTCCCTCCAGGAGGAGGCGGAGTGGTCAGAGTCTGGCCCTCAGGTCTGCTCTCAACTGGGCCTCCTTATCAAGGCCAAGTGGGAACTCGAGCGAAGCAGGTGATTTTATTCGTAGGCGCGGCACAAAACCTAACTCTTCGAGCCAGGCGCGCTCGGCCGGACAGGGCGAGGTTCTTTCCTCCCTTTGCCCGATCATTTCTGGTTGGGCAATTGCGCCTGCCGGGACTTCCTGCGCCTCCTGGGTCTCATGGCGGCCTGTGCCAGCGTGGTCCGTTGGGCCCGCTGGAACATCGTCCCCTTCAGTGGAACTGGCCAGCCAGTGGTCCAGGCGCTGCGATCCCTTGGACCAGCTTGTAGCCGGTGACACAGGGATGTGGGCAGCTCTCCAGTGGTGGACGTTCCAGATCATTTGCAGGAGGGCATCCGTTCGTCCGCCCGAGACCGACGGTCTCTCTGTCGACGATGCCTCTCTGATGGGTTGGGGTGCCCATCTGGGGAACACGGGCTCCATGGCCTCTGGTCCCAGGAGTCGATGCCATCAACCTGCTGGAGCTCGAGCGGTCCGCCTGGCTCTCACCGCCTTTGCTCCGTTCCTCCGGGGTCAGTGGTCCGAGTCAGGCGGACAATACCACGACCATGTACTATCTAAACCGCCAGGGCGGGGCAGCGCTCCATGCTTCTATGCAAGGCTCTCGCATTTGGTCTCGTGTCGCAGCCTGGAGGCGGATCTCCTAGCCATTCACGTGGCAGGAGCCTCCAACACCTGGCGATGCCTGAGCGGATAGGGCTGCATCCCACAGTGGTCTCTCCTGCGGAGGTAGTACAGCATCTGTTCTCCTTTGAGGGCACACCTCAGGTGGACCTGTTTGCCTCCATGGAGAGCAGGCTGAGTCTGTTTCATGCCCGCCCCCTCAGCAGGGCTCGCTGCAGGGGATGCCTCTCAGGCAATGGACCCCAGGCCTCTTCACGCCTTTCCCCATTTCCTTGATCCACAAGGTGCTTCTCAAGCGAGGAGGGACAAGCGCTGGTGATTCTGATAGCCCCAGACTGGCCTCGCTTGATTCTGGTACCAGATCTCCTCAGTCTCAGCTCCAGGACTCAAGCAGCTCAGCTCGCCGGACCTGCTCTCAGTCAATCAGGGAAGGTGTTCCATCCGGACCTTCAATCCCTGCACCTGATGGCCTGGTTCCTGAGCGGCTGAGTTCCAGGCTTTGGGTCTTTCCGACGAGGTCCTCAATGTAGTTGAGGCGTCCCGTGAGAGTCGACCAGAAAATGCTATGCCTTCAAATGGAAAAGGTTTTCCATTTGGTGTCAGAACAAGGGCTTGGACCCTTCCTCCTGTTCCTTGGCAAGCATCTTGGACTAGTTATGGTCCTTTCTAGTCAAGGCTTAGGTAAGGCGACCTAAGGGTGCACCTGGCAGCCATCTCTGCTTACAGGCGCGGGCAGGAAGCAGTCGATGGCCGAGGAGAAGGTGGTCTGGCGCTTTTTCAAGGCCTTGATCACATTCCCTCCAGTGCGGGAACCCCCACCTCCGTGGGATCTACTGCTGGTACTGGCAAAGCTCATGGGCAAGCCATTCGAACCTATGCACAGGTGCTCTCTCTCACCTGTCGTGGAAGACCGCCTTCTTGGTGGCTATCACGTCAGCCAGAAGGATGGGGAGAGCTCCGGCGCTTTCCATCAGTCTCTTTACCTGGTCTTCCACAGGGACAAGGTTGTCCTCCGCCCCCAAAATTCCTTCGAAGGTGGTGTGGAGTTTCACTTAACCAGGTGTTGACTCTGCGGTGTTCCCAATCACACCTCGGAGGCCGATGGGCTCATACTCTGGACCTAGAAGGCGCTCGCTTATTATAAGGCACTACGCTGAAATCGAGGAGAGGTTCGCCAGCTGTTTGTCACCCTACGCTGAAGCCGCGCATCTGGCAGACCTGCAGCCAAGCGGACGATAAGCAGGTGGGTAACCTCCTGCATAGATCTCTGCTATAAGTTTGGCGGACATGGAGCCTCCCAGAGGATAAGAGCTCATTCTACCGCCATACTGCCTGGCAGTGGCTGCTTCCAGGGCGTCCCTATCCAGGAAATCTGCAGGGCTGCTACTGGAAGTCAGCAAACACCTTCATTACCACTACCACATCGAGCCTTGAGTCACGCCGGGATGCTGGTTTGAGGCCTCGGTTCTCCAGTCTCTCTTTCCCAAAGTAAGTATATGGGGTGTCATCTTGCCTCCTCCTCCCGGAGGCTACTAGGAGTCTACCAGTGGTGTGGATGAACAACATATCCATGTCCCTAAGTACAGGTTACTCACCTGTAACAGGAGTTCTAGGAATGGTATGTATTGTTCATCCTGACTCCCTGACCTCGAAGCTGGCACAGCCTGAGCTTCCGGGCAGATCTGGCGTCATGGGCGTGAGCCGAGGTTATACCACCGGGTGGGTGGGAAGCAAGCTTGAAGACCTTCCGGCAAGATTTAGCGGCAAGGATACTGCCAATGAGTGTGGATGAACAACATATGCCATTCCTAGAACTCCTGTTACAGGTGGGTAACCTATGTTCCGCCTTTCTGAACCCGGCGTCAGGTGGCTTCGCCTCTCGCCAAGACTATGGAGCCACCTCTCTGAAGAGCCGCGGGACCGACAGGCGATGCGCCTGTCGTCGTCCTCTTGCCACAGATCCCGGGCCGCCGTCGGCAGACTACCGTCGCCAGCCAGGTCAGCGCATCATCGGACGCCGGTGAGAGGACCGGCGTCGGCTCTATTGAGAGAACCCGGCGTCGGTCAGGGAGACCACTCACCGAGGAGAATTGACTCCGCCCGAGGACCAGGCAGGCGACCCGGTCCTGTCGAGCAGCAGGAACCTCATATTTAAGCCCCCTGTGGAGCCGGCGCTGGGGACCCGACGACCCGATCCACCAGTGCCTGGACTGTCGCCAGACCTTTCCATGAGTAGAAGTGAAAGAGCTGTTCACTTACTGGTGGGACACCATAAAGAGGACATAGTTCCCTCACCTCCTCTTCCTCCTCCTTTTCCTCCTACACGATTCTCCTCCAGTTCCTGCCTCCCTCTCTCCATATTCCGGGGGTCGGCGGGCTGACTACCTCCTCCTCGGGAGCACAGGAACACCTCCAAGGGGAGACCAGACAAGCGGAGACCTCCGTCCAATCCTCTTCAGGTCACCCAGCCCTAAGAGACCAGAAGAGCGCCCGGCGATCGCCTTTGACGGAGGACATGGGATCAGGAGTTCTCAACATCCAGATCCCATCTCCCTCTCCATCCTTCTCCGGATCCGCAAGAATGCCAGAGTCTCCTCCAGGATGACCCTTAGTTCTCGGATATTATGAGACATCCAAGAGAACATGGGATGGGATGTGGAAGAGCTAGACCCCGAAGACTCACCCTTGCAAAGTATCTTTGGCAGAAGGACCCCAAGCCTGTGGTGGTGCCACCATGGTAGTTGCTAGTGGGCGTCACAAGGCAGGCGTGGAAGCGGCCACGATCGCTCCTGGCGAATCTGAAAGCTGATCGCTTGTACAAGGCTCCCAGGAAGACCGAGTACTGACTCGGCATCCTCAGGCCGACTCCTGAGTCATAACAGCCTCACATGACCGGTCCCAGAGACCACAACATCTGAGCACCCTGCCACGGTCAGAGTCCAAACAGCTGGGCGCTTTGTGGGTAGGTGCTGCGTGTCTTCGCTACCTGTGCCATCAGATCCTAGTTACTTGACCCACATGGTGCAGTTCCAAAGAAACTGCGGTGACAGGAGGAGGAGATGCTTCAGCTCCTTAGTCTGAGTTCGGACATAGGAACCCAAATTCTTTCTGAGCCGCATATGACTCCAGCGGACTCCTCGGCTCGACAGCAACTTCAGGTGTATGCATCGGAGACACTCTTGGTTAGCGTCTCCGGCTTTACCCGGACGTCAGAAGAATATCATGGAGCGCCCCCATTCGAGAATGTTGTTTGGTAAGCCTCAGAGATTGTTACAAACTCCAAGAAGCGGTGAGTCGGTTCAGGCCATGTACTGACCCAAGCTTAGTTCCTTCGTAGGAACCAGCCGATTCCCAGTAGATGAGACATGAGGCAGCAGTCGCCCGCACGCTCCACAACAGAGGGCTCCGGCTTTCATAGAGCCAGAAGCTTGACCATGAAGCGGTAGCCAGCGTACTTCAAGCGGTCAATCAGTGGGCCCTCAGCATACAACCTGACTCCTTTCCGGCTCCACCCCTCAGGATCAATGAGAAATCATGAGTAGGGGATGGCATTGCTGAACTTCCTGCCGGGATGGCAGGCTATAACCACCAACAGGTGGGTTCTATTCAGTTAATGAGGAAGAGCCACTTTATAGAATTCGCAAGAAAAGCCACCCTCAAGGCCTCCTTTGCTCTCCTGGTGCGGGTCAGCTACAAGTCATTGATCTGGCAAGAAATAGGTATTCTTGCAAAGGGAAGAAAGCGATAGAATCGTCCCGAGAGAACCAAGAGGACAAGGATACTATTCCAAACCTCTGGTTCCAAAGACAGGGGACCTCCGTCCGATTCTGGACCTCAGCGTGTCGATTAAGCCTACAAGAGATTCCGAGGTGACTCTTCGGGTCTCATTCCATGCTGAAGCAAGGCGCCTTACTTGCGTGTCTAGAACATGCAGGGCGCATACCTACACATCCCTATAGCTCAGGCGCACAAGAGGTTCCTGCGCTTGAGGTTTCTGACCACCACCTTCAGTTCTGAGCTTCGCTTCCATTCGTACTGTCATCACGCACCCAGGTCTTTACCAAATGCATGGCAGTAGTAGCAGTGTCTCTAAGGAGGCAGGCCATTATGTGTCCCGTACCTGGGCGATTGGCTTCATAGCCCTCCAGAGAAAGGCGTTATTACGGCGATCAGAGCACCCAGGACCTGTTCCGATCTCTGAGCATCCTAACCAACCATGAGAAGTCTCTCCTGGTACCGTCATGAACTGCAATTTATAAACTAGTACTGGACACCATTCAGGAAAACATTTTCCAGATGACAGGCGGGCGCATTAGATCCCTCATCAGGGAGTTTTAAGTAGAACAAGACCGTCCCTGCCAGGTAGGTCCTTAGCTGCTTTCGCACATGGCTGTGGCCATTCTCTGCGATCCCTTTCACAAGGCTACATCACGGGTAACTCAGTGGATGCTCAAGGTGCAGTGGGATCAAAGGCAAGACCACATGCAGCATCCGGTCAGAATCCACGAACACCGTGATTAAGAGACTAGCAGTGGTAGCTAGAACCAGGGTCACTCTCCACAGGCGTCCCGTTTATAGCGCCATCCCGGAGGTAATCCTCACCACAGACATACTCAGGGTGGGAGGCACACCTGGGCAGGGGTGAAGTCCAAGAATGCGTGGACTCCTCTGAGCTCATCTCCATATCAATGTCCTAAGATGAGGGTGGTCCTTCATGCCCTGCAGGCCTTTCAGTCAATCCCATGAGTACTCTCCTGCTTCAGAACCAGAGACAACACGGTGAGGTGATGTATCCTCAACAAACAGAGTACACTCTACCCCCTTTGCAGGGAGGCTATGAGGAGGTGAGATCCCGGAAATAATCCGACCGCAGCGCGAATCTGATCACAGTATGTTCGGGGTGGACAACACGATTGCAGACAGCCTGAGTCGCTCCCAGGCGAGTCTCGATGAAGAACTTCTTCAAGAGGTAACAGAGGATCTGTTTCTTCGATGGGGAACTCCAGAGTTGGACTTGTTAGCATCCCATCCAACATAAAACTGCCAATTTTGCTCGCTAGATCCAGGGCCTGGTGTTTTCTGGCGAGACTCGTTGTCCTTCTCCTGGGTGGACAGATTCTCTCGCTTTCCCTCCCGTTGATCAGAGAGTTCTTCTCAAACTGCACAGGAACATAACCATGATCCTTTTTGGCCCAGACAGATATGGTTCCCTTTATTGATTCAACTATCCGGGATCCTCCGCTCCCGTTGCGTTCAAGCTCCATCTCTTGTCTCAGGAGGAAGGTTCACTGGTCACCGGACTTAAGCTCACCCTGAACCTGCATGCATGGCTCCTAGAGACATAGCCATCTTCGTCCGCGGGGTCTCGCCAAGAGGTTGAGTTCTTTCTGCAGCCAAGAAAGCCGACCAGCATGCGGCGTACACCATGAAATGGGCGCCGTTTTTTCGTTGTGGTCGCGGGCATCGCGTTTTTTCCCCCTTTAGGTTTGCCCGGTGGGAGTGGTGTTGGACTACCTGCTCTCCCTTTTCCGTTCGAGACTAGCCTCTCCTCTATCAAGATGCACCTTTGTGCCATCTGCTACCACCTTCCGATTGGGACATCGCACAGATGGCACAATTAGGCGCCTCTGAGGGAATTTTGAAAGGTGTTACATCTTAGGCCACCATTAAGGACCCAGTGCCTCCATAGGATTTGCTCTTTGTCCTGGAACAACTCCGCTTCCCCGAACCTGCCACGGATTCGAGCTGCGTTTTCTGTAAGAGAAAAGCTGCTGTTTTCAGTTACTGTTACTTCAGAGAAGAGTTTCTGAAACTTCACGCTCTCATGTGCAAAACCTTATTTAGTTTTCCACGGGACAAGTATCCCTGAGGAAGAATCCTAGATTTTTTTGCCTAAGGTGGTTTCTACACTCCTCTCAATCAGGATGATTAACCTGCCCGGTCTACTTCCCGAATTACTCTAATAGAGGAGAGGCACTGCTCACACCTGCATCTTCACTGCAGCTTGAGGGAGTAGCTCAACAGAACTAAACTTTAACTTTGTAGGTCAGGCAACTTTTCGTTTCCTTTTCTGAAAGGATGATGGGCCAACCAGTATCCAAACAGTCCCTGTCTAGCTGGCTTGTTCAGTGTATTTCATACTGTTATGATATCAAACAAAAGCCCTCCCTGGGGAACAGATCCAGGGTCATTCCACACAAAGTTGTGGCCACCTCCTTTACAGCACTCGAGCGTTCCACCTCTGCCATATGTGCTGCAGCCACTTGGAGCTCTGTGCATACATTTATCGAACATTATAGCCTGGACGTCGCTTCTCGAAGAGCCGCTCCCGACCTAAGCGGTGCTACAGGGCCTCCTGTCCTAGATTTAGGACCTGGAATGTAATTCCTAGTTTTCCTCCTCCCGAATGTTGGCAGCGTTACTGCTTGGAAATCAGTCTAATGGTGTAACCTGCTGAAGAGCTGTGTCTCAGTAAGATAGTAGAAATTCTGTAAGAACTTACGTAACAGTAGATCTTGAACAGCTCTTGCAGCAAATACCTTCCACCTTCCCCTTGGAGGAGGCATAACCCAGAGCCTTTACTATCAGGGATTTTTCCCTTTTGACTTCACGATTGGATCCTCGGTCTCCCATTTCGATGTCAGCCTGCGGCCGAAGTCTCGGCGGGAGAACAGAGGCCGGCGGGACCACCCCACTTATAGACTACGTCTGTGGCGTGGGCGGGACCAGTGACGGCGGCCCCGCTAAAATAACTAGCTAGAATTTTTCCGTGGGGTCCTGGCCTCAAACTCCAGTCCTAATGGTGTAACCTGCTGCAAGAGCTGTTCTCGAAGATCTGCTGTTACAGTAAGTTCTTGCATAACTGTACTTTCTTTCTAGGGACATGGATATGTTGTTCATCACACTCATTGGCAGTATCCTTGCCGCTTTAAATCTTGCGGAAGGTCTTCAAGCTTGCTCCTCCACCCCACCGGGTGGTATAACTCTCGACTCCGCCCCATGGCATGAGATCTCCCTTACCGCTTGGAAACTCAGGTTCCTCATAGCAGCTCTGCGTTTGTGACTAGTTCCTATTTCTCCGTTTAAGGATTTAAAAATAATATTTTGCAAAAGACTTCCAGTCTTGATCCCTGTGACTACGATGGATCATCTGACTCCGGATTTGGAGATGCCCATGCAGACGAGAGATGTCTCGGACGGATCCACACTCCGCGTGTCTACTGTAGGCCTTGAGCACGACCATGAGCTGTGACCTGTGCTCATCTTTCTCGCCTCGTCCTCCTAGAACCGTGCTGCCTGATTGCAACTGGGCACGTCCCGAAGCGTTTCCCTCGGTGAAAGTCAAGGAGGCCGGTTGGCGGTGTCATGACGGCGGGCCTCGGCTGAGATCAGCTCGGCGGATGGGTCTCCCCTAGAGAGAGGCGAGCGCGGGCGTATCTTCCTCGGCCGCGGCATTTATCCGCTCTCTCTGGGTTCTTCCTGCACGGCTTCCTTTAAAGAGCTTTGTCTGTCCCTCTCACTAAGGAGAAGGGCCTGCATCTGCCGGACCTTTCTCGGTCAAAAGAGGACAGGGGTAAAGTCCCTCGTCCGAGCGCTCTTGGGGCCAGAAAGGTCCCTCTCCCGGGCCGTCGACCGTCGGCTTGATCCGACCGCTCCGGCTTGGCCACTGGCCTCACGGTGTCCCCGTCAGGTCAGTTGACGAGAACTCCCACTGATGAAGTCGAGATTTTCTACCGACCCATTAGACCAAGGCTGTCGCCTTTAGCAGCGAGATTCCCGTTTCCCCGGGGAGGAGTTAAGGATCGTGGGCTGCGCCTGTGCCTCCGGGTTCCGGGCCACCGGATGGACCTTCGAGCGAAGAGGTGTCGGTTCCGGCGACACCTCCTCACCGACCAGAAATTCCGGGACTCTCGGTCTCGGTCTCCGGACCTCTTGGCGGTCCAGCCGTTCCCACCGTCATAAGCGGTCTCTGGGTCTCAGCGTTTCACGCGATAAGCGGCGTCGCCGCTCGATCCTCGTCCTCCTCCTCGGCGGATGAGGGGCTTCCAGCGTAAGTCGTCGTGATGCGAGGACAACTTATGTTTACAACAACTCCTCCTGGCCGGGAATAAGCCGACTCGAGCTGCTTCCCGGCCATTAAGTCGCTGTCACGGGCAGCCCGACACAACCCTCGACTTGCCGAGCCTATACCCAGGCGGTTGTTCGGCAAAACCAGCTGCTCACGATTGCGGTGGAACCTCACCTCCACAGCCTGGTGGGGCTCCGACCAGGTTCTCGGTCGGCTAAGGGTTTACCCATCGACTGTCGGTTACCCTCACTCCCGACCGACCTCGGCAGGTGAAGGGTGGCTCAGGCCAGAGGCAGCTCTTCGAGGACTCTTAGGTCCGAAGATGATTCCTCCTTCTTCTCAAGCGACTGGACTTGGAGTCTTCAGAGAGGTCAGCCAATGGACGATAGCCGTCATCCTTCCTAGGACTGCTTGGCTCATCCCGAGTCTACGGGATGGGCTCGAACCCACGTTCCAAAGCGGGCCAGGTATCCCCTCACGGAATTCTGGACCGAGGGATTCTCCGGCGGGAGGCCTTTCCGGTGGCCGAGGCCATAGTGGGTCCAACACTGGAACTTTGGTAGCGCCCTGCTTCCTGCCCTGCGCCTTAGGATGGCCAGGAAGTATCACGGTCCCCGTTCCTTGTCAGTTTTGGGAACACCCTCTGCTGAGGGTTGGTTACCGACAGCGTTTTCGGTAGCGCCCGGCAGCGCCAGGATGTGGACAAACCTCCTGACAAGGAGTCCAAGAAATGGACTATATCGAGGCGAAAAGTCTCGCTGCGTCCTCTCTACGAAGCGCCGTCCAGGCCGGTTGACCGATCCTCATGGCACATTTTTCTCATGCCTGTTGGGCTCCTGGATGGTCATCCCTCATCTTCCGCCCGATCTGCAGACTACGGTTAAGCAGGTGCGGGACCAGGGCAAGGGCAGTGGCCAAACAGCATCGAACAGACTGCTTTTTGGATGTAGAGGACTCATGTGCCAGATCGGTGGCGGCCGCAGTGGCTATCGTGACGAGGCTAGCTGAGATATCCACCTGCCCGGATACCCAGCACAAGTTGGCCGAGGATGTTCCCTTTGAGGGACGGCCTCTTGACCCTGGGGTGGAGTCACCTGCAGAGGATCGAAGTCAATGCCATTGGACTCGGTCTCTCTTCACTCAGAAGGACAAAGGCATCAAACCACAGCCTAGCCCTTTGGTCACTTCTGTGCCTTTGGCCTTGACCCAGCAACGTCAGGAACCAGCAGCTTCCTATGGCATCCCAAACCCAAGCCGCCGGCTTCCTCTAACAGGAGGCAGGGAGGGCCCAGGAGGGTCCCTCGGCCGGTCCCTCACCCAAGCCTGCCAGTAGGCTGAGGGGTGCTCGCCCCCATCCCGTCACCTTACCCCCCCTAGGTCCCCGTGGGGCCGGCTCCGGCTTTACTTCCAGTTCCGCCTGGTCGCTGTTACCACGGACGGTGGGTCTTGAGGTGGTAGGAAGAGGCCTGCCTCTGGAATTGAGCAGGCACCACCCTTCAGAGCACGTAACCCAACCGAAACTTCAGGATCCCCAGCTCTCACTGGCGGCTCGTCGAGCCGACATCACTCTCCTCCAGAAGGAGGTGGTAAGAGGTAGTGGACCCTCCTTCAGACCCAGGGTTTGTGTCCAGGTACTTCCTGGTTCCGAAGCGGACGGGGCTGGCGCCCCATTCTCGACCTAACGACCTAAACAAGTTCCTAAGGTCTCGAACCTTCAGGATGGTCACTCTGGCTCAGATAATACCATCCTTGGAGACGGCGTGGTTCTGCTCTCCTGGACTTGCAGGATGCTTTTTCACTCCCTATCCGTCCGTCTCACCAGAGATTCCTTCGCTTCGAGCGGAAGATCTCTTGAGTTCAAGCCATGCCCTTGGCTTGTCTCCAGCTCCCAGGTCTTCACCAAATGCATGGCAGTGGTGACAGCATTCCCTCTTGCGCCCCGAGGTCCGATGTGCCTTACCTGGACGACTGGCTGATAGCAGCTCCCTCCAGGAAGGAGGCGGGTGGTCCAGAGATCTGGCCCTCCAGGTCTGCTCTCAACTGGGCCTCCTTGTCAACGAGGCCAAGTCGAACTCGAGCGAAGCAGGTGATTTTATTCATCGAAGCAGCTCGACTCTCTTGAGCCAGAGCTGCTCCCCCGCGGACAGGGCCGAGGTTTCTTCCTCCTTGCCCGATCATTTCTGGTTGGGCAATTGCGCCTGCCCGGGACTTCCTGCGCCTCCTGGGTCTCATGGCGGCCTGTACCAGCGTGGTCCGTTGGGCCCGCTGGAACATGCGTCCCCTTCAGTGGGGACTGGCCAGCCAGTGGTCACAACGCTGCGATCCCTTGGACCAGCTTGTGTCGGTGACACAGGGGATGTGGAATGCTCTCCAGTGGTGGACCGTTCCAGATCAATTGCAGGAGGGCATCCCGTTCGTCCCTCGCCGTGGTCTCTCTGTCGACGATGCCTCTCTGATGGGTTGGGGTGCCCATCTGGGGAACACGGGCTCATGGCCTCCTGGTCCCCGCGAGTCCCGATGCCACATCAACCTGCTGGAGCTCCGAGCAGTCCGCCTCCACCGCCTTTGCTCCGACCTCCGGGGTCAAGTGGTCCGAGTCCAGGCGGACAATACCACGACCATGTACTATCTAAACCCGCTTGGGGCGGGCCCATGCTTCTATGCAAGGAAGCTCTCCGCATTTGGTCACTGTGCGCAGCCTGGGCGGATCTCTCAGCCATTCACGTGGCAGGAGCCTCCAACACCCTGGCCGATGCCCTGAGCCGGATAGGGGCTGCATCCCACGAGTGGTCTCTCCTGCCGGAGTAGTACAGCATCTGTTCTCCCTTGGGGCACACCTCAGGTGGACCTGTTTGCCTCCACGGAGGCAGCAGGCTGAGTCTGTTCCATGCCGCCCCCTCAGCAGGGCTCGCTGCAGGGGATGCCTTCGAGGCAATGGACCCCGGGCCTCTTTACGCCTTTCCCCATTTCCCTTGATCCACAGGTGCTTCTCAAGGCGGAGGGACAAAGGCGCAGGTGATTCTGATAGCCCCAGACTGGCCTCGCCAGTTCTGGTACCAGATCTCCTCAGTCTCAGCTCCAGGACTCCGCGGCAGCTTCCAGCTCGCCCGGACCTGCTCTCAGTCAATCAGGGAAGGTGTTCCATCCGGACCTTCAATCCCTGCACCTGACGGCCTGGTTCCTGGCGGCTAGAGTTCCAGGCTTTGGGTCTTTCCGACGAGGTCTCAATGTAGTTGAGGCGTCCCGTAAGGAAGTCGACCAGAAAATGCTATGCCTTCAAATGGAAAAGGTTTTCCATTTGGTGTCAGAACAGGGCTTGGACCCTTCCTCCTGTTCCTTGGCAAGCATCTTGGACTATTATGGTCCCTTTCTAGTCAAGGGCTTAGGTCGGCGACCCTAAGGGTGCACCTGTGCAGCCATCTCTGCTTACCGGGGCGCGGGCCGGGAAGCAGTCGATGGGCGCAGGAGAGGTGGTCTGGCGCTTTCAAAGGCCTTGATCACATTCCTCCAGTGCGGGAACCCCCACCTCCGTGGGATCTACTGCTGGTACTGGCAAAGCTCATGGGCAAGCCATTCGAACCTATGCACAGGTGTGCTCTCTCTCACCTGTCGTGGAAGCGCCTTCTTGGTGGCTATCACGTCAGCCAGAAGGATGGGAGAGCTCAGGCGCTTCCCCCAGTCTCCTTACCTGGTCTTCCCACAGGGACAAGGTTGTCCTGCGCCCCCCACCGAAATTCCTTCCGAAGGTGGTGTCGAGGTTCACCTTAACCAGGTGTTGACTCTGCGGTGTTCTACCCCAATCACACCTCGGAGGCCGAATAGGCTCCATACTCTGGATCCTAGAAGGCTCGCTTATTATAAGGAGCCACGGCTGAAAGTCGGGAGAGGTTACGCCAGCTGTTTGTCACCTCACGCTGAAGCCGCATCTGGCAGACCTGCAGCCAAGCGGCGGACAAGCAGGTGGGTAACCTCCTGCATAGATCTCTACTATAAGTTAGCGGGAATGGAGCCTCCCAGAGGGATAAGAGCTCATTCTACACCACCATACTGCTGCAGCGGTGCTAGCTTCCAGGGCGCCCCTATCCAGGAAATCTGCAGGCTGCTACCTGAAGTCAGCAAACACCTCATTACCCACTACCACATCGACCTTGAGTCACACGGGATGCTGGTTTTGGGGCCTGGTTCTCCAGTCTCTCTTTCCCAAGTAAGTATATGGGGGTGTGCGCCTGCCTCCTCCTCCCGGAGAACTGCTAGAGTCTGCCAATGAGTGTGGATGAACAACATATCCATGTCCTAGAAATACAGGTTACTCACCTGTAACAGGAGTTCTAAAGGAATGGTATATTTGTTCATCCTACGACTCCTATTTCTCCGGCTTGACGCCAACCTGAGCTTCAAGAGCCAGATCTGGCGTCATGAGGCGAGCAGACGAGTTACACCACCCGGTGGGTGGGAGGAGCAAGTTTGAAGACCTTCCGGCAAGATTTAAAGCGGCAAGGATACTGCCAATGAGTGTGGATGAACAACATATACCATTCCTAGAACTCCTGTTACAGGTGAGTAACCTGTATTTTCCGCCGTCGACTTGCATGTCTCAACCCTTCGGATCGTTTCTAGCGCGCGACACATGGTCAAGTTCTTCCTTCAGGAAAGTTAATTTTTTCGCCCAGTTGCTGTCTGATATCCTCCAACCTCCGTTGAAGAGCCATCCTCAAGTGCGCCTGTGGAAGCAAATCCCGCTCAGGATCCGCGATTCGGCCTCGTCCGGTGCCTAGGCCCAGACCACGACACCGGTCCTGTATTTTCTGCCAGGGGTTCAACAGCGGACCCGGATCCGTCGCCAGAAGCTCTGCAGGCGTTCCTGCTCAAGAAAAATCAGGGCCATGGACGCAGCCTCCAAGGGGGAATCCTCAGAGAAGGCCCGGAGACACCCCGAGAAGCACAGGGAGAGAGTTAGATCTAAGTCCCCGTCTAGGGCCTCTGACTCCCATAGCTCCGGCTCCCGGTCTGACCGCTGTCCTTCCCGGGCCCATTCTCAGCCTCCCTCCGCAACAGTGAAGACCCCTTCAGGCTCCTCTTCTGTCTCACAGGCCAAGACCTCCAGGCCTTCCTCATCTTCCTCTTCTAAGGCCCTGGCTAGGTCGGGGGACTGTCATCACCACCATAAGTCTGGTTCCCGCCATTCCGAACCCACCGTCAGGTCTGCCTCTTTGCCTCCTCCTCCCCAGAGGAAGACCAAAGAGCTTACCTCCTTGAAGTCGTCGGACCCGGCGCCGGCCCGTCTGCCGGCCCCTACCCCATAGGTCCCAGGAACCGTCCGACCGCCAGGCGCCATCACGGTCAGGCCTCACGCCTTCTCGGTCGTCGTCCGGGGAACCGGCGTCACGTGTCCGTACCCATTGAGAAGAGGACCCGGACGCCTCCCAGCGACATCGGGTCAGGAGACGATTACGGAGGAGGAGCTGACCAACCCGAGGACCAGACGGTGCATCGGTCCTGTCGCACCCCCAGGGAGCCCTCTCCGGAACCTGAGACCCCTGGGGAGCCGACGCCGGAACCAGACGACCGGCCATCGGCGCCCGGTCCATCGTCGGGCCTCTCCATATCCGAGGTCAAGGAGTTGTTCACTTACTGGTGGGACACCATAAATGGATGGGTTCCCATCCCTCCTTCTCTTCCTCCTCCTCGAACCCCACTGGCCCCCCCTCTACTCCGTCGGGGCAGCAGGCCGAGTGCCTTCCCAGGAGCCGGCGGATCCTCCTAGGGGAGAATAGACAAAGGAGACCTCTGTCCAGATCTTCTTCAGGGTCACCCAACCCTAAGAGACCCAGAAGACGCCGCCATTTGCCTTCGGAGGACACAGGATCGGAATTCTTGGAAGGATCCAGATCCCCCTCTCCGATCCACATCCCTTCTCCGGACCCACATGAACTTCCTAGATCTCCTCCGGATGACCCATCGTTCTCAGAAATCATGAGGTATATCCAAGAGTACATGGGCTGGGATGCGAAAGAATTAGACCCCGAGAGACTACGCCTCGCCAGGTATCTTCGGCAGAAAGATCCTAAGCCTGTGGTGGTACCTCCCTTGGTGGACACTTTCGTGGACGTCACCAAGGCAGCGTGGAAGCGTCCACACTCGCTCCCGGCGATGCCTAAGAATGCTGACCGCCTGTACAAGGCCCCTTGGGAGGACCAGTATCTGGCTTCACATCCTCTGGCCGACTCTCTGGTCATCACAGCCTCTCATGACCGGTCCCAGAGACCGCAACATTTGAGCACCCTGCCACCGGACCTGGAGTCCAAACAGCTGGACGCTATGGGCAGGCGCACGTGTGCTTCCGCTACTTGCGCCATCGGATCCCTGAACTACTTAACCCACATGGTACAGTTCCAAAATGCCTTGTGGGAGCAGTGACTGGTCCTGGCGGAGAAATTGCCAGATGGTGGGCAGAAGGAGATGTTGCAACTCCTCCGTACGGGTTCTGACGTGGGAACCCAGGTGCTGCGAGCCGCGTACGATTCCGCGGACTCCTCGGCCAGAGTGGCAGCTTCGGGCGTATGCCTCCGGAGACACTCATGGTTCCGTGTCTCCAGATTCACCCCGGACGTCCAGAAGAACATCCTGGATGCCTCTTTTGACTGAGAAGTTCTTTTTGGTGAATCCTCTGAGAAGGTCTTCACCAAACTCCAAGAGGCCGGGAAGGCGGTGAGGTCGGTCCAGGCAATGTACCGGCCCAGGCTTAGTTCCTTCGAGAGAACCAAAACCGTTTTTGTGGCCGGGCAGAGACAGCAGTCCCGCACGGGACCACAACAGAGGAGCTCCGTTTCTCCCAGAGCCCAGGGAAAGTTGCCCGCGGGCTGAAGTCAGCGCCCAGCTAAGCCGGCTCAGCCCGGGGGCCCCTCCACCGCCGCAGCATGACTTCTTCCCGGCCCCCGCCCCTCAGGATCAACGGGACATCAAGGTCGGGGGTCGCATTGCGGACTACTTGCCAGGGTGGCAGTCCATAACCATAGACAGGTGGGTCCTTCAGTTGGTCGAAAGAGGCCACTTTATAGAATTCGCAGACAAGCCACCCTCGAGGCCTCCTTTGCTCTCCCGTTACTGGGGTCAGCACAAATTGCTTATCAGGCAAGAAATACGCTCCTGCAGAAGGGAGCGGTGGAGTATGTTCCAGAGAACCAGATAGGATCCGGATACTATTCCCACTTCTTTCTGGTTCCAAAGAAAACCGGGGACCTCCGTCCAATCTTGGACCTCAGCGACCTAAATACATCGGTCGCCTACAAACTATTTTGCATGGTGACCCTTCAGGGTCTTATTCCCATGCTAAGGCAGGACGCCTTCTTAGCGTCCCTAGACATGCAGGACGCCTACCTGCATATCCCTGTGGCTCAAGCGCACAGGAGGTTCCTGCGCTTCGAGATCTTACTTCAAGACAAGCTCTTGCAGCAGGTTACACCATTAGGACTGAAGCCGGCAGGCGTCAGGACCCCACGGAAAAATTCTAGCTAGCTATCTTCAGCGGGGATCGCCCCCGATGTCGGTCCTGCCTCCGACGTCAGGCGTAGTACATAAGGGGGCGGTCCCGCCCGATTCCCCAGTTCTTTCCCGCCGTCGACTTGCATGTCTCGACTCTTCGGTTCGGTTTCTAGCGCGCGACGCGTGGTTAAGTGCTTTCCTACAGGAAATTTGTTCTCAGAGTTCAGTTTTTTCTCTGATGTCCTCCCCGACCTCCGGTCACTCCTCGAAGTGCACCTGTGGGAAGCAGATCCCTTTTAAGGATCCGCACTCTGCCTGTGTCCGGTGCCTAGGCCCAGACCACGACACCCGGTCCTGCTCTTTTTTCCAGGGTTTTAACAGCAGAACCCGGATCCGTCGCCAGAAGGCCCTACAGGCGTTCTTGCTAGAGGAGCAACTCAAGTCCGTGGCTTCCAAGGGGGATTCTTTGCAGAAGGCCCGCAAGCATGCTGAGAAGCACAGAGAGAAGGCCCCTTCCAGATCCCCTTCTAGGGCCTCCGACTCGCGCAGTTCCGGCTCCAGGTCCGACCGCTCTCCTTCCCGGGCCAGCTCTCAGCCTCCCCTGCTGCTGTGAGAAAATCTTCCTATTCTCAGGCCAAGACTTCCAGGCCTTCCTCATCCTCCAAGGCCCTGGCTAAGTCGGGGGATCGCCACCATCACCACAAGTCGGGTTCCCGCCATTCTGAACCAGACGTCATGTCTGCTTCCTTGCCTCCTCGCAAAACCAAGGAGCTCACCTCACTCAAGAGGCCGCAGGACCAGCCCGGTCCGTCTGGCGTCGGCCTCCCGCCACAGGTCCCCAGAGCCGTTGTCTGTCAGAAGACCGTCGCCAGCCAGGCCTACCCATCACCGGACGCCGGTAGGGGGACCTTCGCCCGCTCCTATTGAGAAGAGGACCCAGACGCCTCCGACCGACGTCGGTCAGGAGACCATCATGGAGGGAGGAGTTAACCCAGCCTGAGGACCAGACGGGCGATCCCTGTCCTGTTGAGACTCTCAGGGAACCCTCGCTGCAACCCGAGCCCCCTGTGGAGCAGTCGTCGGGCCTTTCCTTTTCAGAGGTGAAGGAGCTTTTCACTTACTGGTGGGATACCATCAAAAAGGACATGGTCCCCACTCCACCTCCGCTTCCTCCTCCTCCTACACCGGTTGCTCCTCCGGTTCCTGCGCCCCCGTCTCCATCTGGGTCTGCAGGCCGGTTACCTCCTCCCAGGGAGCCCAGGACCCCTCCAAGGGGAAGACTCGATAAAAGGAGACCTCCGTCCAGATCCTCTTCTAGGTCACCCAGTCCCATGAGACCCAGAAGACGCCACCATTTGCCTTCGACGGAGGACACGGGATCAGAGTTTTCTACATCCAGATCCCCATCTCCCCTCTCCATCCCTTCTCCGGACCCACGTGAGATGCCAAAGTCTCCTCGGATGACCCTTCGTCCTCTGCTATTATGAGGCACATCAAGAGAACATGGGATGGGATGCGGAAAGGGTTAGACCCGAAGGCTACGCCTTGTGAAGTATCTTCGACAGAAGAACCCTAAAACCTGTGGTGGTGCCACCCTTGGTAGAACACTTTCGTGGGCGTCACCAAGGCAGCGTGGAAGCGTCCACATTCACTCCCGGCGATGCCGGAGAAAGCTGACCGCTTGTACAAGGCTCCAAGAGAAGATCAGTACTTGACTCAGCATTCTCAGGCTGACTCTCTGGTCATAACAGCCTCTCATGACCGGTCCCAGAGACCGCAACATGTGAGCACCCTGCCACCGGACCCAGAGTCCAAGCAGCTGGACGCCCTGGGTAGGTGCACGTATGCTTCCGCTACCTGCGCCATCAGATCCCTGAATTATTTGACCCACGTGGTGCAGTTCCAAAATGCCCTGTGGTAGCAGGGTCTGGATGCAGCTGAGAAATTGCCAAAAGGTGAGCAGAAGGAGGAGATGTTGCAGCTCCTCCGTACGGGTTCGGACGTGGGAACCCAAGTGCTACGAGCTGCCATGACGACCAAGAGACTCCTCGGCCCGAGCAGCAGCTTCAGACGCTTGCCTCCAGAGGCACTCTTGGCTCCGTGTCTCGGTTTTACCGGACATCCAGAAAACATCATGGGCGCCCATTCGAGGGAGAAGTTTTGTTTGGTAAACCCTCAGAGAAGATAATTACCAAACTCCAAGAGGCCGGGAAAGCGGTGAGGTCGGTTCAGGCCATGTACGACCCAAGCTTGAATTCCTTTCATAGGAACCAAAGCCGTTTTCGTGGGACGGACGCAGAGACAACAGTCCCACCCGTTACACAACAGAGGGTCTCCAGTTTTCGCAGAGAGCCCAGAAAACAACCCGCAGGTCGAAGCCAGCGACTCCTCTAAGCCGATCCAGCCAGCGGGACCCTCAGCCGCCACAGCCTGACTCCTTCCCGGCCCCCGCCCCTCAGGATCAACGGGACGTCATGGTCGGGGGTCGCATTGCGAATTTCCTGCCAGGATGGCAGACTATAACCACCGACAGGTGGGTTCTACAATTGGTTGGAAGAGGCCACTTATAGAATTGCGGAAAAGCCACCCTCGAGGCCTCCTTTGCTCTCCGGTACCGGGTCAGCACAAGTCATTGATCAGACAAAAAGTACTCGCTCCTGCAAAGGGAGCGATGAAGTACGTCTCAGAAGAACCAGAGAGACATGGATACTATTCCCACTTCTTCCTGGTTCAAAGAAGACGGACCTCTGTCCGATTCTGGACCTCAGCGACCTCAATCTGTCAGTCGCCTACAAAGATTCCGCATGGTAACTCTTCCAGGTCTTATTCCCATGCGAAACAGGGCGCCTTTTAGCGTCTCTAGATATGCAGGACGCTTACCTGCACATCCCTATAGCTCAAGCGCACAAGAGTTCCTGCGCCGAAGTTTCGCCATCATCTTCAGTTCGAGCCCTTCCATTAGGGCTGTCATCAGCACCAGGGTCTTTACCAATGCATGGCATCATGGCAGCGTCTCTAAGGAGACAGGGCCATTATGTGTTCCGTACCTGGATGATTGGCTTCTCATGGCGCCTCCAGAAGGCGTTGATTACAGGCGATCCAGAGTACCCAGGTCCTGTTTCGATCTCTGGGTATCCTAATCAACCAAGAGAAGTCTCCTGGTACCGTTGCAGAAACTGCAGTTCATAGCGCAGTACTGGACACCGCTCAGGGAAGAGCATTTCTTCCAGGCGACAGAGCAGAGCGCATCAGATCCCTCATCAGGAGCTTTTGGCCAACAAGACCGCCCCAGCCAGAGTCGGTCCCTTCGCTTGCTCGGACACATGGCTGCGGCCATTCCTACTGTCCCTTTCGCAAGGCTCTACATGCGGGTAACTCAGTGGATGCTCAAGGTGCAGTGGGACCAAAGGCAAGACCACATGCAGCATCCGGTCAGAATCACGAACACCGCGATTCAAGACTGGCAGTGGTGGCTAGACCCAGGGACACTCTCTATGGGCGTCCCGTTTATAGCGCCGTCCCCGGAGGTAATCCTCACCACAGACGCCTCAGGTCTAGGGTGGGGAGCACACCTGGACTTGGTGAAGTCCCAGGGAACGTGGACCCCTCTGGAGGCCCACCTCCACATCAACGTCCTAGAGATGAGGGCGGTCCTTTATGCCCTGCAGGCATTTCAGTCAGAGATCCCGTCGAGTACTCTCCTGCTTCAGACAGACAACACGGCGGTGATGTATTACCTCAACAAACAAGGAGGCGTACACTCTTACCCCCTTTGCAGGGAGGCCATGAGGGTGTGGGATTGGGTAATCCGACACGGCGCGAACTTGATCACAGTACATGTTCCCGGAGTGGACAACACAATTGCAGACAGCCTGAGTCGCTCCCAGGCCAGAGTCCACGAGTGGGAACTCCTCCAGGAGGTAGCAGAGGATCTGTTTCTTCGATGGGGAACTCCAGAATTGGACTTGTTCACCTCCCCATCCAACGCTAAACTGCCCAATTTTTGCTCGCTAGATCCAGGGCCTGGTGTTTTCTGGCGAGACGCGTTGTCCCTCTCCTGGGCGGACAGATTCCTCTACGCTTTCCTTCCCTTCCCGTTGATGCAGAAGTTCTTCTCAAACTGTGCAGGAGCACGCAACAATGATCCTGAGGCGCCGATCTGGTTCCCCATGCTGATGCAACTATCCCGGGAACCTCCAGTTCCGTTGCCTTTCAGCTCCCATCTCTTGTCTCAGGAGGAAGGTTCTCTAGTCCACCCGGACTTATGCTCATTGAACCTGCATGCATGGCTCCTAGAGACATAGCCATTTTGCGACACGGGGTCTCGCAAGAGGTGGCGGAAGTTCTTTCTGTGGCCAGAAAGCCGGCAACGCATGCGACGTACGCCATGAAATGGCGCCGCTTTTGCTTGTGGTCGCAAGCACGCGGCCTTTCCCCTCTAGGATGCCCGGTGAAAGTGGTGCTGGAATACCTGCTTTCTCTATTCCATTCGGGTCTCGCTTGCTCCTCTATTAAGGTGCACCTCTGTGCGATTTCCGCTTACCACTTCCCGGTGGGAGAGAGCACAGTGGCACAGCTTGATGCCTCTCGAGATTTCCTGAGAGGGGTGTTGCACCTTAGGCCACCCATTAAGGATCCAGTTCCTCCATGGGACTTGCTCTTTGTCCTGGAACAACTCACGCTTCCCCCCTTTGAACCTGCCGCGGATTGCGAGCTGCGTTTTCTGTCGTGGAAAACGTTATTTTTGGTTGCTGTCGTGTCAGCAAGGAGAGTTTCCGAGCTCCACACACTCATGTGCAAGGAGCCTTATTTAATTTTCCACCAGGACAGAGTATCTCTGAGGACGAATCCTAAGTTTTTGCCTAAGGTGGTCTCTGCCCTCACTCTCAACCAGGACATCGATTTACCTGTATATTTTCCTAAATATTCCAATAGAGGAGAGGCATTGCTTCACACCCTGGATGTTCACAGCTGTCTAAGATATTACCTGAACAAGAACCAAACAACCCATGAGAGTCAGAGCAACTATTAGATTTCCTGTGCGAGGAGGATGCTGGGCCAACCAGTCTCAAAGCAGTCTCTTTCTTGCTGGCTTGTCCAGTGTATCTCATTTGCTACGACAGCAAACAGAAGCCCTCCCGGGTACAGTCCGGGGCCATTCGACAAAGGGGTGGCTACCTCGTTTGCAGCAATAACATCTCCACCTCTGCCATTTGTGCCGCAGCTACTTGGAGCTCTGTCGCACATTCATTAAGCACTATAGCCTGGATATTGCATCACGGCGGAGAGCTGGTTTCGCCTGGCCGTGCTACAGGGTCTCCTGTCCTAGAGTCAGGACTTGTCAAAGATCTTTCCTAGTTTCCTCCTCCCAGAATGCTTACAGGCACTATTGCTCAAATCAGTCCTAATGGTGTAACCTGCTGCAAGAGCTGTTTCTTGAAGTAAAATAGTAGTTACATAAGAACTTACCGTAACAGTAGATCTTGAGAACAGCTCTTGCACAGGTACCTCTCCACCATTCCCCTTGGAGGAGGCATGGCCTACGGAGCAGGCAGGGGCTTCGCCCTTTGTCTTTTGATGACGATCCTCGGTCTCCCATTCTGATGTCATTCTGCGGCCGGGGAGTCTCGGTGGGAGAACTGGGGAATCTGGCGGGACTGCCCCTTATGTACTCGCCTGATGTCAGGGGCGGGACCGACGTTGAGAGCGGTCCCCGCTGAAGATAGCTAGCTAGAAGAATTCCGTGGGGTCCTGACGCCTGCCGGCTTCAGTCCTAATGGTGTAACCTGCTGCAAGAGCTGTTCTCGAAGATCTACTGTTACGGTAAGTTCTTACGTAACTGTACTTTCCTCCCTGTTTGTTTAGGTACCAGACCGTGGACATGTCCGTCTGGACTAAAAGGGATCCCAGAACCAGCAGCGAATGGAATGCCTGGGCGTAAGAACAGCTCTGGTCTCCAGAACATTGATGTGGAGCATCAACTCCTGGTCGGACCAAGACTCTTGCATCTTGTAAGACCTCAGATGGGCTCCGCAGCCCAAACCTGAGGCATCCGTGGTGAGAGTTTGGTTGGAACTGAAGGATGGAAACATTTCTTTTGATAGGTTTAGAGATCCTGCCACCAGAGATCTCTCTGAAGAATGTTGGAGATCATGACTTTTTGGTTCATGTCATCTGTCCTCTGGTCCCATTGGGTGACCCTCATGTGAAGCCTGGCCATGGGAATTGTTGAAACGTCGGCCACCGTCAGTCCCAAGAGATGGAGCACTGAGTGTGCTGGGATCCTTCGGGCCTGTGCCATGAGAGTGGCCTGAGAAGCTAAGGTCTCGGCCCGATCCAATGGCAGGAAAGTACAGAAAGTAGTGTCTAGTACAGCTCCAATGAACTGGAGCCTCTGGGATGGTACTAGCTGGGACTTGGGAAAATGACCGTTATGCCCAGGTAAGCAAACAAGTTCAGAGTGAAAGAGACTCTTTCAGGCTGGTAGGGAGGAGTGCTGCGAGGAGCCAGTCATCCTGGTTCAGGAAGACATAAATACCCTGACAGAGTAAAACGCTGCCTCCACTGCTAGGCATTTGGTGAACACTCTGGGGGCCGAAGAAAGGCCAAAAGAGAGTGCTCTGAATTGGAAATGCCTATCCATGAAGACAAAATGGAGAAAACGGTGGTGGGCTGGGAGGATAGGAATATGCAGGTAGGCATCCTGCATGTCCAGGGAGCACAGCCACGAATTTGGGTGGAGCAGAGGAAGGAGTCCCTGAAGGGTCAACATATGAAACTTCTTGTACTCACGAAGATGTTTAGTGTGCTGAGGTTCAGGATCGGTCTCAGGTCCCCGTTTTCTTGGGTACTAGGAAGGAGGAAAATCCCTTCCTATTTGGTTTGATGGGACGGGTTCTATGGCCCTCTTTAGAAAAAGTGCCTGGATCACCTGAAAGACAATGGGGACCTGATCCCAAGGATAGAAGGACCGTCCCAGCAGTTGAGCTGGAATTTCTCTGAATTCTGTCGAGTGATCTCGCTGGATGAGCTGAAGCACCCAAGCTTCTGTGGTGACGAACCTCCCGCCGACCGGTTCCTCCTGTGTTACTGGAGGGAGCGGAAGGAGGGGAAAGGAGTCAGGACGCCGAGGGGAGGGCAGCTTTTGCCCCAGGGGCCTGTTTGGAAAATTTGGCCTGTGGGGTTTGAGCTCCAGATCCAGGGGCACGTTTCTTTGCTTGGCGCTTGGCTTGGGATTTGTTCCACCTTCTTTGGTGGCAAAAAGACTGCTTTTTCTGGCCCGTCTTGTATAAGGAACGGACATCCCACAAGGAGTGTCCGCTCTCCTGCAGCCCAGTAATACTATCTTTAGTGTCGCTGCCAAAGAGGATGGAACCCCTGAAAGGGCGTCCAGAAGAGAGGACTGCACATCCTGCACCAGTTCTGCTATTCGAAGCCGAGGAGGCGAGGAGACAGATCCCCGTGGCTGCCATTCTAGTCGGTCGAAGTCCGAAGGGTGTGTCGACTACGCAGGATTCCCATCCTAACTTTATCCAGCAGCTTTCTCAGGGTTTCATCCTGAACCTCTTGGAGGTCCCTTTCCAGGTCAAAGAAGCTTTTCAAAGGTGACCATATGAGACATAATTAAGGAGCGTGATCGCACAAGAGGCAGAAGAGTAGATTTTACACCCAAATTGATCAAGCCGACACGAGCCCTTGTCAGGAGGCGAAGAACTCAAATGTTTGAGCTGGGCTGAACAGTCGTGAGCTGCTGTGATGACCATGGAATCAGCCTTAGGGTGGGAGTTAAAGTGAGATATCCCTTCTGGGGGGTAGTAGGTGCTGTCAGCTTTGCGTGAAACCGCTGGTATGGAGGACATTTGTTGTCAAATTGTAGTGACAAGGTCCTCATGGGGTCCCATCCATGGGGGAATGGGGATAGGGTTAGAAGTTGCCAGATCGAGGTGTTCCGCAAGGCGCTTTCTTTGCGGGTCTACCTCTTTGGTCGGCCAGCCGCTTGAATGGAACGCAGTAGATCTCTGAAAGAAGGGTCCTTGGGGGAAGACTTGGGAGACTCTTTAGGGGGAACATCTAGGATCCGACTGGTCCGTGTTGGACTCTGTGTCAGAGGGCTCGGAATTGCTAGGGACTTAAGGTTCTGGTTCTGTGACGCCCACAGTGAAGGAGTGGGTACATCTTATCTCTGACAGAAGCTGCGTTCTGGCATGCTTCCACCAAAGGGGAACTGACTCATGGTCCAGTACTGGAGGTGGAGGAGGAGGAGGGGGCTGGAAGCTCGGGTACCCTGGATACTGGGGGTATTGCCAAGACCGGGTAATAAGAATACCCGGGATAACCCAGCATGGGGTGTCCTGGGGTCGGATACCCCGGCGTCGGATAAGATGTCTGGTAACCCGGCGTCTTATAACTCGGCGTCAGAAGGCCCAGCAATGGAGGCACATGGCCCAGCATCTGATACTGAGTGGTAGATGGAGGGCCGCCTGGAGGCGGGAAGGAGGGTGCAGAGTCTGGGAACCCAGCCGAATGACCCGCTGTGGACAGTGCTGAAGCGCCAGCAGATGGCGTCAGATCGAGGAGCGCACCCGAAGTACCAGAGGGTGGAGGCTCCATGGTCAGATCCCCAGCTGGCAGCAAACTCCTGTCCGGGGACAGCGGAAGGCCTGGCAAGGGGCGGAAACACGAGGGACTCCCGACGGCAGGTCCGAGTGCGATCTGACTAAAGCAAATAGCAAAGGATCGGGTGGTGAGTCCCTGGGGTGAAGAACCCTAGGGGACGATGGATCGACTTGTCCCTCACTCTGTTTGATGTCGGGGGCCAAACTGCGGCCCGACGGGAGAGTGGATGGATCTGGGTGGGCATCGGAGGAGCCAGCGTCTGAAACTGCAGATCCAGCCAGGCTAGAGATGGCTGGAAGGCCGCCACTAGGCTGATCGCTGAGGCCGCGCGCCCTTCACTGGAGGCGAGGGGTGTCTTATTGGCAGGACAAGGCAAAGAGATTACCACTTCCAAAGAGGCTACCCCCAGCTGCCCACTCACCTCGGCAGTAGGGGGAGAAGGGGACCGGCCCAAAGAGGCGGACGGGGGTGCCTGATGTACTCACAGTTGCTGGCCTCTCTTGTGGCGATGGACTCCAGTCCCAGCTCTTCTTTGTTTTTCTTCTCTTTAGGTGCCGGCGACAACGACCTTTCCCTGAGTTTTTGGAGCTCCTTTTCCATAGACATCAAGCGTCTGGTCAGAAGATGGGCCTCGAAGGACTGTTTGCACCTGGTTCTGGTCACCTGGTTGAAGGCCTGGCAGATAGAACACTCATGGACGTCGTGTTTAGAACCCAGGCAAAGGAGGCAGCGGGGGAATGGTCGTCCCCGTGCGGGATTTGAGCGCCGCACTTAGAGCACTTTTTCTTCTGTCTAGAAGACATGAAATTAAAGGAAAACTTTTGAGAGAAAATATTAGAGGTAAAGAAAACTTTGACAAAATACAACGCGGGCATTGGATTGCTGTTCAAACACGAGCCGAACGTTACTGAGGCGACGGCGGGAAAGAACTGGAGAGCGGGCACGGGACCACCCCTTTTATAGTCGGGCTGATGCCATGCCGCCCCGACGTCGGGGGCAGTCCCCGCTGATGATTGCTATCTACAAGTTTGCCATGCGGACCTGATGCCGGGGGTGCAGTCCTGTATGTGAAGACCTACTGCAGGAACCCTCTCGAAGTAAGTTAACAGGATCTGACAAGATGGTCGGCTCTTTCCACGTCCCTGTGGGGCTGAATAAATACAAAAAAAAAATGAATGTGCCGCTAAGGCTGTTATACCCACTGGAGCTACTAGATCTATATATTCCGCAAAACTGGTTCACTAAGCTGGAGTCAGTTCTCAGCAATTTCCTCTGGGCAAATAAAAAAACCACACAGAGCCTACCACACCCTGACACTCAGCAAGGAACTGGGAGGACTCAGAATCCCAAACTTCCACCTTCTCTACCTGGCAGCCCAAGTTGGGAAATTCCTATGGTGGATTACTGCAAACTCAATCCTCCACACAAGCAATTACACCCAGCAGTGGCACCACATTGAAAAAAGCCTATGCAACTCCGTTCATGTGAACATTGAATTAGTAATCCACACTTCACACACCAAAGTCCCAGCTCTGCTTAAAACCACCCCAATTGGCACCTCCCACCAAATCAGTAAACTGCTTCATTATACCTTAAAAACCCAATCAGCCCTACCCCCCAACCAACCCATCTGTGGGAATCAAAACTTCCAAATCCCAAAAAAGAGCACCCACCCCCCCACACACACTTTCCTCAACACCGTTCAACAAATCAAGCTAGGTCACCTAATCCAGGATGACCGCTTCGCCACATATGACAATTTCAGATCTCGCACCCCGGAATCTACACAACCCCTTTCAGTTTCTTCCAGCTATGCCATGCAGTTATAGCAGCACTCACTCCCTACCCCCCGGCCCTGGCATCTCTACGACTCATCAGCCTGGGAAAAATTAGCTGCCCTGGCAACCCAATGCCACATCCAAACTCTATAAAAAGCTTCTGGAACTTCCACCCCAAAACAATCCGGATGTCTGCCCATATTTGTCGAGGATCTTCCAAGACCTCGACCTGCAAACAAACAGCAGGGCTCTGGGCGGGAGTCCACAGATACGTTAAGGCCAACAATCTCAAATTAATGCAGCTAAAGATCATACACAACATGTACCTCACCCCCCAGAGGTGACACAAAATGGGTCATCTGCCCTCCCCCCGCTGCTCAAGATGCAATCAGGAAACTAGAGACCTGAAACACATTTTATGAGAGTGCAACAAGGCAGCCCCACTCTGGCAAACCATTCAACAGAAACTAGACCCTTATTGGGACTAAACTCCTTTCACATCAGAGATTTTGCTGAGCCTCGGCCTGAACCGGTCTTCAGTGATAGGAAATTCCATATCTCCTCATAGCAGCCACGGCCAAACAGACCATCCTGAAACACTGGCTAGATGACATCGCTCTCTTCTACAGGGAATGGCGCAATACCTTCCTTAATGCTCTTAAGAGTGGAAAAGATGATCTGCTCACTCTGGAACTGCCTACACAAATACAAGAGTAGATGGAGTGCAGTGGAAACACTATTCTTTATATACAGGGTACCACTACTAGACAAAAAGAGCATGAACCCACCTACAGAGGGCTGGAAGCCCTAGCCCCACCCAAACTCACGAGTAAGCCTTTGCAACTCTTGATCACCTATGATCCCAGGAAATGGCCAACTCAACCACACAGACTCTGTTGGACTATTGTACTTTTTAATCACTGATGTTTATCCTGACATGCAACATCTCAGCCTTGTAACCATGTATATCCTGTATCTATGTACTGTCATTTTTGTTTTAATCCTTGTATTTTGTCTTTAAAAAATGTCAAAGTATACTATTTAAAAATAAAAAAGGTATGCTTTCCCTCCCACCTACCCCTGGGGTTATGTAACTGTACATGACTCTGGGGGATGAGAGAACCTCCTTGATTTCCCATCCTTTGTGCTAAGGGTTCTCCGGCAGTGAAATGAGGTGGTGCGGGGGACTGCTGCCCCTTACGCCATGGGTGTGGGGGGCCAGTGTCAGAGGATGGTCCCCTGCCTTGGACTGCTAGCTAGAATTTTTCTGTGGGATCCTAGTGCCTGGTGGCACAGACCTAATGGTGTTATCTGCTGCAAGAGCTCTTCTCAAAGACCTACTGTATGGTAGTTCTTATGTAACTGTACTATCTTACTTCGAGTGGGAGCTCTTGCAGCAGGCTATTACAATTAGGACTGTACCACAGGCATTAGGACCCATCAGAAACCTTTAGCTAGCACTCTTCCAGTGGGGGGCTGCCTCCAATGTCGGCTCCACCCCGACATCACCCAGTGGTATATCAGGGCGGTCCCCAGCCCCATCTCCGTTCTTTACCCGTCGTAGACCCGCTTCGGCTCGTCGGTTGTCTTTATAACAAAGTCTAGTAGTTTCCTGGAGAAGTCACTACCAGTTTTCTTGTTTTTCTCAAAGTCCACTCTTCATATTTACCATCAATCTCTACTGCATGTTGACCTCATCGTTGTCAATCTCCTCATCCGAGAAAAACAGGGCAAAGTACACCTGTGGCCGCCAGATCCCGGCAAAGGACACCCACAAGGCCTGCATCTTTTGGCTTGGGCTGGACCACAACACCAAGGCCTGCTCAGTTTGCAGTGGCTTTACAAGCAGGACCAGCATTCGCCACCTTAAGGCTCTTAAGGCCCATCTCCTTGAACAACAGGTGGCCATGATGCAGTGCTTGCCAGTGTAGAAGTCCTCTTCCTCCTCCCAGTCCACAAAGCATAAAGAAAAGTGGGACTCAGACCAACGTAAGTTCCATGAAAAGGACCGGGGTCGATCAAAGGCACATTTGCATTCCTGGTCACCCCATAAGAAAAAGTCCTCCGCTGGGTCAGGCGGCTTGGATCATTCCTGCCACTCCCAGCACTCCACAGGAAAAAGACACTACCACTCTCACCAAGCCACCGACGTCTGGTAGCGGTAGTCGAGGATCTGTCACTGTGCCGGCCTCTTCCACTCTGAAAGTGAAGGCAACACCCTTGCGGCCACCCTCCACCTCGGGAGTCAGGACCTCAGGTTCATCTTCTGGGACTTCGGTCCTGTTAAAGAAAATCCCGACCTTGGTCATTCAGGGGCTTCAGGCAAGACCATTGACCTTAAGGAGCAGGAGCCAGGTTCAAAGGCGGCAATGGCTCACCGCCCTTCAATGGTTCAAACCTCTAAACTGAAAATGACAACTGTGTCCAAGCCGGACAGCTCCAAACCATCGGTGCAGGGTACAGGATGGACGTCAGCTAAGGTGTCACCGAACGTTCGCCAGTCCGCAGGGCCTCCACCCCTGAGGATCAGAAAGGTGACTCCTCCCTTGGGCTTACCTGACCTTCCATTCTCGCACACTGGACAAGCCCAGTCTTCCGGTATGGTCTGCTGCTGCCCAGTTCACCAAAGAGGAGCTCACAGAACTTTTCCAGTTCTGGTGGGGTGAAGTTAAAAAAGATGTGCTCCCACCGCAGCCAGACCCAGCTCTGGAGGAAGTAAAAGACCACAACTGGGTAGAAAAATGCTCTTCTCCTGTGCCCAAACGTTCCTCTTCTAAACCAAGGCCTAAGTCTCTGTCAGGCACTCCAGCAGATACCCGTGGTCGAACCTTGCATAAGGAACATCGGCATCGACCACAGTCCAGGTCCAGTAGTAACCGTCGCTCTACCAGTAGGAAGACTCTCTCTCAGCCGATGCCGGTCTACAAGCCATCCTCAGTGCTTGACCAGCCGTCGCCAGTGTGTCAGCTGTCATCAGTCCCACAGCCGACCTTCATATGAGAGTAGCAGATCCCACACCCACTCAAGATCAGCTTTTTCTTCTTCTGTGGGCCTCTGTTCACGTCCCAGTTCCTCTGGGTCCGACCGTTCCCTCTCACGGGAAAGGGAAGTGTCTCCCGACGAGAGAGAGAGAGAGAGAGAGAGAGAGACTCCAGGATTGCCTGCTGATGACCCAGCCTTCATGGACATCCTGCGGCACATCCAATCCTCCAATGGATGGGAGATGGAGGACTTGGATCCGGAACGCCGGAGGTTGGCAAAATACCTGAGGCAGAAGGAGCCAAAGCCTTTGGTAGTTCCTCCTCTTGTGGATACTTTCCAGAACCTTACTAGGATTACTTGGAAGCATCCCTCTACCACACCGGCAGTTCCAAGGAAGTCAGAAAGGCTGTACTGTGCCCAGAGGGAGGAGCCTTTCCTGGTGAAACATCCTCATGTGGATTCTATGATGATTACAGCTGCCAATGACAAATCTAAAAGCCTAAACACCTCAGCTCCCAGCTTCCCAATGCTGAGTCCAGATTCTTGGATCAGGTGGGCATGGTTTACTCTGCATCCACCTGTTACATCCGTTCTCTGAACTTCCTCATGCATATGGTCCAGTAGCAGAATGCTATTCCAGGGTTCACCATCACTCCAGCAAGACCGGCCCACCAGAGGAGGAGGAGTGGCTATCTACACTGGCTCAGCCCTTCACTTTCGGTCTCTCTTTCAAAAGCTGAACCCAAAACTTATGAGCTACTTAGGTTAAACTGACCCTTCCCTCCTCTTCACCCATCTTTGTGGCTGGTATTTTTATTGCTGCTCGGCACTCCAGCCACAACAGTCATCGACCTTCTTTGCCAACTCCGTCTCTTGCCCAGTTGGGCGTAACTATATGTAATGGGTGACTTTAACCACAACTGGTTAGCCCCACTTTCAACAAACCCGAACCGAGATATCTGCCCTCAACCTTACCCAAACCATTACGGAACCCACACGGTCAAACCATAAGACCGAAACCACTCCCTTCTTGACTGGTTGCACCTTCCATTCACACACACACAACTCTCTGGTATCCTTCATGACTCCTTAGTGACCACCATCTAATCTACTTGGTCCGCAAAATCCACAGTCAAATCCCTCCCAAATTTATATTCCAACGTCATACAAATCCCTAAACCTCTCCCTCTCCTGGAAGAACTGGCTCTCAAACTGGGACCCGATTTAAGCTGCTCTAACACACTTCGGAACACTTTGGCCTGGGACCATCGGCCCCTGCCCCAAGCTAGAGTCCGGGGTCTCACCTTCCCTGGATATCGCCCAAGCTGATAGCTTGCCAACAAGCCCGGGCAAGGTCTGGTCACTTACAAATCCACGCTCCTCCCAGGTGACAATCTCACCTACCGCATGCTCCGCAACAAGTGCACAAGGCCATCCACGCTTAGCTAAGGCCGTATATTTTAACAACACCCTAACGCAAAATGTTGGGAGGCATCCTAAATTCTGATCATCCACTCCCTTTTCTCCCCAAACTTCCGTCCCCTCCTCTCCTCTGTGCCTAAGGGACCCTACTCTCCGACCCCCTTAAAGTAGCCTCCGAGTTTAATTTCTACTTCACCACCTGTGCTACGACCCTCCTAGATTCCCTTCCTCCTGTAACCATACCCACTCCCCAGACAGCTGCCCCCCTTCGGCCTGGTCAGAACCCCATTTCCTTCAGACACATCTCCCCCATCGAAACCTAGATGCCCACTGCGCCCTGAATCCCTCTAAAGGTAAATCCCCCGATGGTCTCGACAACAAACTCCTCTTCCTATCTGCCCCTGACATCGCTACTCCCCTCATGGCCCTGCTAAATCTTTCTTTCATCAGAGTCCTTCTCCACTGAATGGAAGCATGCCACCATCCTATCCCTCCCTAAAGGAGGTGACCCTACCTCTGCAACTATCATCCCATCTCCCTCCTCCCCACTCTCGCCAAACTCCAGGAACACCTAGTACTATCTCAACTCTCCAACTTTCTCTCAGAAACTAACTTCTTCACTCCATTCCAGTCCGGTTTTAGAAAAAAAACACTCTACCACCACCTCCTTACTAAAACTCACTGACGTCATCTTCTCCGGGATGGACAAAGAACAAATCACTGCCGCTGTTTTCATCGACCTAGTCAAAGCATTCGATACGGCATCCCACTCCCTCCTACTATCCTGCCTATCAGGGGCTGGGTTAGCAGCGTCTGCCACAAACTGGTTCAGTGCCTACCTTCAAAACAGAACTCAATCCACTAAAATAGCTGACTACACCTCCCCCACTCCCTATTACCACCGGCGTTCCCCAGGGCTCAGTCCTAGGCCCCATCCTATTCTCCATCCTACTAAATGATCTGCCTAACTCTTGCTCCACTACCGCAATACACATGTACGCTGATGATACAATCCTCTTCACTTCCAGCCATACCTACGAAGAAGTCGCCTCTAATCTTCAGACCGACTTCAACAAAGTGCAAAACTGGTTCTAGGGACATGGATATGTTGTTCATCCACACTGTCTGGCAGGTATCCTTGCCGCTTTAAATCTTGCCTGAAGGTCTTCAAGCTGGCTCCTCCCACCCACCCGTGGTAAAACTCTCGGCTCCGCCCCATGACGCCAGATCTTCCTTACCGCTTGGAAGCTCAGGTTCCCTCCTTAACGCTCTGCGTATAAGACTGGTTCTAATTCTCGGTTTTGCAATTTAAAAGTTTTGCACTTCTAGACTTCGGTCTTCTATTCCTCACGGCACGATGGACAATCGACTCCGGTTTCGGAGATGCCCTTGCGAATTGAAAGATCACCGGACGGATCCGCACTCCCGCGTGTGTCTACTGTTTAGGCCTTGAGCAAGACCCGCAGGCTTGCGACCTGTGCTCTTCCTTCTCGGCCTACGTCCTCTAAGACCGTGATGCCCGTTTACAACTGGGGCATCCCGAGAAACGTTTTCCTCCGGTGAAGTCAAAAGAGGCCCAGTCGGCGGTTTCCACGGCGGATCAGCTAGAGCAGATGATCGCCCTCGAAGAGGAGGCGGCGCGGGCCGCATCTTCCTCGGCCGCGGCATTTATCCCGCCTCCTGTCTCTTTTATAGCCTTATTAGTGTTTCTGTCCCTCTCCACTAAGGAGAGGGACCAATGTCTGCTGGACCTTCTTCTCGGTCCAAAAGAAAGACAAGGGTAAGTCCCTCCGTCGCCGCTCTTGGGAGCGAGAAGGTCCCTCTCCCGGTTATCGGCCATCGACTTCGGTCGATCGTTCGGCTTCGGCCACTGATCTCACGGTGTCCCGTCAGATCAGTTGACCAAGACTCAGTCGGCGCGAGTCGAGATTTTTCTCGACCCGTTGGGGCCGGGTTGTCGCCCAGCGAACCGAGAATCCTGTCTCCCGGTTCCCCGGTGGAGTTGAGGATCCCATGGGCTTCCAGTACCTCGGTTCCCCTGTCCCTCCGCACCGTCCTCGGGAAAAGCCGGGGTTCTCGGTCTCTGACTTCTTCGCGGTCCAGCCGATCCCTCCGTCATAGGCGGTCTCGGTCTCAGCACCGCGGTTAGCGGCGCCGCCACTCGTCCTCATCCTCGGACAAGGGGAGGCTTCGACGTAAGTTATGTCGATGGTATGAGGACCTCATGTGGCAACAGCTCCTTCTGACCGGGAACAAGCCGACGCCGTCGCCTTCCCCGGCCATTAAGTGGCTGTCACTGGAGCGGCCGAAACAACTCCTCAACTTACCCGAGGAGCCTGTTCCCAGGCCGGTTGTTCGGCCAAAACCAGCTGCTCCACCGATTCCGGTGGAACCTCCGCCTCCACAGCTGTTATTTGGGGCTCCGACCAAGAATTCTCGGTCGGCTCAGGGACTGCCCCATAGGCTGTCTGTCACCCTCACTCCCGATCGACCTCGGCAGGTGGAGGGTGGCTCAGGCCCGAGGCAGCTCTTTGCGGACTCTTCAGAGTCAGCGATTCCTCCCTTTTCTCCAGGCGAGTAGACTTGGAGTCCTCTGGAGGTCAGTCGATGGACGATAGCCCTTCGTCCTATCTGGGATTGCTTGGCTCATCTCGGAGTCCACCGGGATGGGCTCGAACCTGTGTCTCAGCGGCCAGGTATCCCCTCACGGAGATACTGGACCGAGGGGATTCCCCTACAGAGGCCTTTCCGGTGGCCAAGGCCATAGTGGGCCCGGCCTTGGAGCTCTGGCAGCGCCCTGCTTTCTGTCCTGCGCCCTCTGCCAGGATGGCCAGGAAGCATGCGGTCCCTACCGGTTCCTTGTCTGGTTTTTCGGAACACCCCTCAGCCGAGAGACTAGTTACCGACAGCGTTTTCCGGCACGCCGGGAACGCTAGGGACGTGGACAAACCTCCTGACAAGGAGTCCAAGAAATTGGACTATGCCGGGCGCAAAGTCTACGCTGCGTCCTCTCTCGGCCTTCGTCAGGCCAGTTCGGCCGTACTTATGGCACATTTCTCTCATGCCCTGTTGGGCTCCCTGGACGAGGTAGTTCCTCATCTTCCGGCGGACCTGCAGACCACGGTTAGGCAGTGGCCAAACAGCAGCAGCTTCAGACTGCTCTGGACATTGGGGACTCATGTGCCAGGTCAGTAGCGGCCGCAGTGGCTATGCGCCGTCGGGCATGGCTGAGGATATCCACCTTCACTTCGGATACCCAGCACAAGTTGGCGGACGTCCCCTTCTTGGGGACCGACCTCTTCGGCCCTGGGGTGGAAGGTCACCTGCAGAGGATTGAGAAGTCCAATGCTACCTTGGACTCGGTCTCATCCGCACAGAAGGACAAAGGCCACAGACGCGGCCTAAGCCTTTTAGGTCCCTCTGCCCGACCCGTCCGGCCAGCAGCGTCAGGGCCAGCGAGCACGAGCTTGGCATCCCAAACCCAAGCCCTCGGCTTCCTCCTCCAGGTAGCAGGGAGGTAAAGGCCCTGGAGGTCCCTCGGCCGGTCCTTCCTCCAAGCCTGCCCAGTGACGGGTTGAGGGGTGTCACCCCCAACCCCGTCGCCTCACCCCAGGTGCCCCCATGGGGGCAGCTTCGCCACTTTCTTTCCGCCTGGTCCGTTATCACCACAGACCGGTGGGTGTTGGAGGTGGTGGGAAAGGGCCTGCCTCTGGAGTTCGAGCAGGCCCCACCCTTCAGAGCTATCGCACCTCAGGGGCCTCGGGGTCTGAAGCCTCGCTGTCGCCGAGCCGACATCACTCTCCTCCCGAGAAGAAGGGTCAGGCGGTGGCGGACCCTTCCTGAGAACCGGGGTTCGTGTCCAGGTATTTCCTGGTTCGAAAGCGGACGTGGGGCTGGCGCCCCATTCTCGACTCCACGACCTAAACAAGTTCCTAAGTTCTCGAACCTTCAGGATGGTCCTCTAGCTCAGATAATACCATCTTTGGAACACGCGTGTGGTTCTGCTCTCTGGACCTGCAGGAGCATTCTTTCATGTCCTTATCCGTCCGTCACATCAGAGGTTCCTTCGCTTTGGCGGAGGGATCCTTCGAGTTCAAAGCCATGCCCTTGGCTTATCTCCAGCTCCAGGGTCTTCACAAATAGCATGGCAGTGGTGACAGCATTCCTCTCGGCGCCCGAGGTCGGGTTTACCCTTACCTGGACGATTGGCTGATAGCAGCCCCCTCCAGACAGGAGGTGGAGCGGTCCAGAGATCTGGCCCTCCAGGTTTGCTCTCAGGTGGGCCTCCTTATCAACAAGGCCAAGTCGGAACTCGAGCCAAAGCAGGTGATTCTTTTCATCGGGGCAGAACTCAACTCTCTTCGAGCCAGAGCACGGTTCCCGGCGGACAGGGCCGAGGTTCTTTCCTCCTTTGCCCAATCATTTCTGGTTGGGCAATCGCTGCCTGCCTGGGACTTCCTCGCCTCCTGGGTCTCATGGCGGCCTGTACCAGCATGGTCCATTGGGCCCGGCTGGAACATCGCCCCTTCAGATGGGGGCTGGCCAGCCAGTGGTCCCCAGCTGCGATCCATTGGACCAGCTAGTGGCTGTGACCCAGGGGATGTGGAACGCTCTCCAGTGGTGGACCGTTCCAGTTAATCTGCAGGAGGGCATCCAGTTTGTCCGCCCCGAGCCGACGGTCTCTCTTATCGACCGACTCCTCTCTGATGGGTTGGGGTGCCCATCTGGGGGAACACCGAGCGCACGGCCTCTGGTCCCCGTGGGAGTCGATGCCACATCAACCTGCTGGAGCTCCGAGCGGTCCACCTAGCTCTCACCGCCTTTGCTCCGTTTCTTTGGGGTCAAGTGGTACGGGTCCAGACGGACAACACCACGACCATGTACTATCTAAACCGCCAGGGCGGGACGCGCTCCATGCTTCTGTGCAAGGAAGCTCTCCGCATTTGGTCACTCGTGCGCAGCCTGGAGGCAGATCTCCTAGCCATTCATGTGGCAGGAACCTCCAACACCCTGGCCGATGCCCTAAGCCGGATAGGGGCTGCGTCCCACAGTGGTCTCTCCTGCCGGAGTAGTACAGATCTATTCTCCCATTGGGACACACTCGGGTGGACCCGTTTGCCCCAGGAGAATGCGAGCTGAGGCTGTTCCATGCCCGCCCTCTCAGCAGGGATCACTGCAGGGAATGCCTTCTCGAGGCCGTGGACGGGCCTCTTCTACGCCTTTCCCGTTCCCTTGATGCACAGGGTGCTTCTCAAAGCAAGGAGGACAAGGCGCGGGTGATTCTGATAGCCCCAGACTGGCCCCGCCGTACTGGTACCGATCTCCTCAGCCTCAGCTCCAGACTCCGAGGCAGCTTCCAGCTCGCCCGGACCTGCTCTCAGTCAGTCAGGGAAGGTGTTCCATCGGACCTTAATCCCTGCACCCTGACGGCCTGGTTCCTGTGGCTAGAGTTCCAGGCCTTGGGTCTTCCCGTCGGTCCTCAGCGTAGTTGAGGCGTCCCGTAAGTCGACCAGAAAATGCTACGCCTTCAAATGGAAGAGATTTTCCATTTGGTGCCAGGGCAAGGGCCTGAACCCTTCCTCCTGTTCCTTGGCGAGCATATTGGACTACCTTTGTTCCCTTTCTCAGCAAGGGCTTAGGTCGACGACCCTTAAGGTGCACCTGGCAGTCATCTCTGCTTACCGGGCGCGGGCCGGGAAGCAGTCGATGGCGCAGGAGAAGGTGGTCTGGCGCTTTTCAAAGGCCTTGATCACATTCCCCTCTGGTGCGAGAACCTCCACTTCCGTGGGATCTACTGTTGGTACTGGCAAGCTCATGGGCAAGCCATTCGAACCAATGCACAGTGTGAACTCTCTCACCTGTGAGAGAACCCGCCTTCTTGGTGGCTATCACGTCAGCCAGAAGGATGGGAGCGCTCCAGGCGCTCTGCATAGAGTCTCCTTACCTGGTCTTCCACAGGGACAAGGTTGTCCTGCGCCCTCACCCGAAATTCCTTCCAAAGGTGGTGTCGGAGTTTCACCTTAACCAGGTGTTGACTCTGCTGGTGTTCTACTCCAATCACACCTCGGAGGCCGAATATAGGCTCCATACTGTGGACCCTAGAAGGGCGCTCGCTTACTATAAGGAGCGCACGGCTGAAGTCGGGGAGAGGTTCGCCCAGCTGTTTGTCACCTACACTGAAGCGCACCTGGCAGACCTGCAGCCAAGCGGACGATAAGCAGGTGGGTCACCTCCTGCATAGATCTCTGCCATAAGTTGGTGGGCATGGAGCCTCCCAGAGGATAAGAGCTCATTCTACCGCCATACTGCTGCATCGGTGGCTGCTTCCAGGGGCGTCCCTATCCAGGAAATCTGCAGGGCTGCTACCTGGAAGTCAGCACACACCTTCATCACCATTACCACATCGATCTTGAGTCTGCCCGGGATGCTGGTTTGGGGCCTCGGTTCTCAGTCTCTATTCCCTAAGTAGGGGTGTCGCCTTGCCTCCTCCTCCCGGAGAACTGCTAGGAGTCTGCCAGACAGTGTGGATGAACAACATATCCATGTCCCTAGAAATACAGGTTACTCACCTGTAACAGGAGTTCTAGGAATGGTATATATTTGTTCATCCCAACCACCGATCTGACAGCCTGTACAAACTTCCATGGGCAGATCTGGCGTCATGGGGCGGGCAGGTTTCACCGGGTGGTGGGGGAGGAGCCAGCTTGAAGACCTTCCAGCAAGATTTAAAGCGGCAAGGATACCTGCCAGACAGTGTGGATGAACAACATATACCATTCCTAGAACTCCTGTTACAGGTGAGTAACCTTTATTTTAACTCCAACCAACTCTTCTTAAATGCCAAGAAAACTGTCTCTGTCATTCGGTACTAGACAGAGACTATCCAGACTTGCATCTCCCCTCGTCTTCCATACCCTAAATAACACCATCCTTGAAGGCGTGCCCTCCTTTAGGTACCTGGAGGTTTGGCTTGATCGCCACCTCTCCTTCTCCCTACCGTGGGCGCCATCCTATCAAAACTGCACCCAAAGCTTGGTGCCCCTATAGAAACTGGTCAAGTCTTCTGCTCCTGTGAGACACGAAATAGTCAGAAAATGATTCTTACAACCCTTGATTACTGCAAGGTTGTTTACAGCTCTGCCTCTAAGTCCACTTTAGCCAGACTGGACCCCCTCTTTAATGCTTTCTGCCACTTTGCCCTCGATGCACCCCCACCCATCACTGTGAGCTCTTCCATTCACTGGCCCTTCCTTCCCTGAGTAACCGGCGCCTACTTCACTGTGCTAAATTTGTTTCTAACGTCTGGCTCGGTTCCCTTCCTCCCTACCTCGTATCCTCCCATCTTCTCCCCTACCCTCGCTCTCAGGTCTACTGACTCCAGGCTATTAGCAGTCCCTCACAGAAGGACCTCCGCAGGCCAATTGGCTTTCTCTTACCTCTTTCCTAATCTCTGAATGGCCTGCCAGTCCAAATCCGTCATTCCTCTTCCAAACACTTACTATCCTCTGCCCTCACTAACTGCCTTGCACCAAATTGTACTTGCCCTGCCATCCTTCCCCGTGATGGATTCTCCTCACCCCTGATCCCCACCTCCATACGTGCCTGACCAGCAGCTCGGCCTTCGCCTAATTGTCTGGCTTATACACTGCCCCAACAACCAGTGCTCTTACTGTTTCATTCCCCCTTCCCTTCATAGAAACATAGAATTTGACGGCAGATAAGGACCGCTTGGCCCACCTAGTCTGCCCATTTTTCTACCTAACAGATAAGCTGCAAATCCTAGTTAACCAACAGCTTACTTCTTCCTGCCCCCCATTAGGACTGCCTTATGTCTGTCCCATGCATTCTTGAAGTCCCCCACTGTTCTTGACTCCACGACCACCTCAGGAGAGCTGTTCCATGCATCCACAACCCTCTCAGTGAAAAAATACTTCCTCACATTACCTCTGAGCCGTCCCCCCTCTATCTTCAAATTGTGCCCCCTTGTTCTTGCACATCTCTTTTTCTGAAAGATGCTACCCTCTTGGACTTTAATTCCCTTGAGGTACTTGAAAGTTTCTATCATGTCCCCTCTCTCCCTCCTTTCCTCTAGGGTATACATATTAAGCTCCTTTAGTCTTTCTTCGTATGTCTTCTGGTGCAGACCCTGCACCATTTTGTTCCCTTCTCTGGACAGCTCCACTCTGTCTGTGTCTTTGCAGAGATGGGGTCTCCAGAACTGCACACAGTACTCCAGATGGGGTCTCACCAACTGTCTGTACAGAGGGATAACAACTTCCTGTTTTCTACTATTGATGCCTCTTCCTATGCATCCCAGTATCCCCCCAGCCTTCCTTACTGCCTTCTCACATTACTTGTCCACCTTTAGGTCATCTGATATAATTACCCCCAGGTCCCTTTCTATTTTTACTGTTGTCAGTATCTCACCCCCCATTGTGTACACTTCCCCTGGGTTTTTGTTTCCCATGTGCATTACCTTGCACTTCTTTGCATTGAATCTGAGTTGCCATACATTTGACCATTCCTCCGACCTTGCCAAGTCCCTTCTCATCCTTTCCACTCCATCTTGTGTATCAACCCTGTTGCAGATCTTTGTGTCATCTGCAAAGAGACATACTTTTCCTTCCAGTTCCTCTGCAATGTCACTTACAAAGACATTAAAAAGGACTGGTCCCAGTACTGAATCCTGCGGTTCCCCACTAGTAACCCTCCTTTCTTCACTGTGTATTCCATTTACTACTACCCTTTGCGTTCTGTTGTCTAGCCAGTTTTTATCCAGGCTACCACCTTGGGACCCACTCCAAGGCTGGCTATCTTGTGAATTAATCTTTGTGTGGGACTGTATCAAATGCCTTGCTAAAATCTAGGTAGGCCATGTCCACAGCCCTCCTGGTCTACTACTTTGGTCACCCAGTCAAAGAAATCTATTAGATTAGGTCTGACATGACCTTCCCATCGTGAATCCATGCTGCCTTGGGTCCTGTGCCCCACTGGCCTCTAGGTACTCAACAATTCTTTCCTTCAGAAGTGATTCCATCATTTTCCCTACTGAGGTCAAACTAACTGGTCTGTAGGTTTCCTGCCTCTGTCCTGCTCCCACTTTTGTGAAGAGGAATCATATCTGCCCTCCTCCAGTCCTCTGGTACCACCCCATCCTCCCATGATTTGTTAGAGAGTAGTCGGCGGTGTCACTAGTTCTGCCCTTAGTTCTTTTAGAATTTTTGGGGTGAATCCCATCAGGCCCCATTGCTTTGTCCACCATCAATTTTATTAGTTCTTTCAGAACCCTTTTTTCTGTAAATGGACTGGTATCTACCCCCGTCTTCAGTGTTTCTCTTGTTTGGTTTAGGTAACTCCCCCTCCTCTTCCTTTGTGAATACTGAGCAGAAATATTCGTTCAGTATCCCTGCTTTTTCACAGTCACCCTCTACCCACATTCCCTTCCCTTTATTAAGCTTCAGTAGCCCTCCTTTGGTCTTTCTTCGCTCCCTAATGTACCTATAAAAGGTCTTATCCCCCTTCTTAACAGAATTGGCTATCCTTTCCTCGGTTTGGGCCTTTGCTATTCTGACTGCCTTCCCAGCCTCTTTCTGCTTTAACTGATAAAGTTCTCTGTCCTGCTCCTTCTGTGTTTCCTTATATTTCCTGAATGCTGTTCTTTTCTCCTTAACCTTCTCTGCCACCTCTTTTGAGAACCATAGCGTTTTTTTCCTTCGTTGTGTTTTATTGATTTGCTTTACACAAAGGCTTGTTGCCTCTGTGATGGCTGTTTTGATCACTCCCCATTGTTCCTCCACCCTCCTTCTTGCCTGTTTGCTAGTGCTTTTCTGAGGCACTCTCATTTTCCCAAAGTCGGCCCTCCTAAAGTCCAGTACTCTTGCTTTTGTATGGCTGTGTTTATAATGAACCACACTGTTTGGTGGTAAGCTTGTTCCCAGATGGCTACCCACTTCTAAATCGAAATTCTTTCTCCATCCCCATTTGAGAGTACCAGGTCTAAGATTGCTCCTCCTGAGTGGGTTCCAATACTAGCTGTCTGAGGCATGCCCCTGTAGGGCATCAAGAATGACCCTGCTCTTGGATGTGCCTGCAGCAAAGGTGCTCCAGTTAACATCTGACATATTCAGGTCCCCATCAACAATATCTCCCTTTTCTGCCATTCTAAGAAAGCCTTCTATCATTTCCTTGTCCATTCCCTCCCCTGAGATGGGGTCTGTATACAACCCCATGCGGATTGTGGTGCCATTTCTGTCTCCAGGGTGACCCAAAGTGCCTCATCTGCTCCCTGTTTACTCTTTAGTTCTGTTGCTTTGATCCTTCCTTTACATACAGAGCTGCTCCTCCTCCTCTTTTACCCTCCCTGTCCCTCCTGTAGATTGTGTATCCTGGTATGTTGACATCCCAGTCATGGTTCTCTGTGTACCATGTTTCTGTGATTGCCACAATATCCAGGCAACCCTCTTCCATCAAGGCCACTAGTTCAGGGAGCTTGTTACACAGACTACAGGCGTTGGTACTCATCACCCTCCACTTTTTGATAGCCTTACCCCTTTTAGCCCGATTTCTGTCCTTACTGCCTTTGACTTTTTTTACATTTAAATCTGTTCTGCTCCCTAATAACTTCTGTACCTTGGTGTTTACCTCTCTAATCACCATGTTTTGTGGGGGGAGGCTTGGATTTCTCTGCTCCTTTTCAGTGCCTCCCCCCTTGGCTAGTTTAAATGCTTGCCAATGAAGCATTTAAACCTCTCACCTAGGATCCTGATTTCCCCCCCGGACAGATGCAGACCATCGCACCAGTATAGTCTGCATCCTCCAAAGTGGCTCCCCAGTCCCAATGAAGCCAAAACTGTGAGCTCCAACCAGTTTTCAACCACTCATTGAATTCCCTGGTGAGAAGTGCCTAGCATCTCCCTTGCCATAGACAGGCAGCACCTCGAGAAGGTTACCGTATGCGCTACTTGTCTAAGGCCCCTTCCCAACTCTATAAACTCCTCTTGCACTGCTCTGATCCCATTCCTAGCCAGGTCATTTGTCCCTAGGTGGACAATGACATCCAGCTCCCTCCCTCGTGCAGCTCCTCCCACGATCCTGAGGATTCGCTTCCTGTCCCTCCCAAGCCGTGGCGCCAGGAAGGCACCTTACCTTCCTCCCCCATTTCTACCCCCCTAATGATTGAGTCCCCCACCAGGAGTTGTTTCCTTCCCCTGTGGGGTTCCATGCCACCCTCCTGTGGGTCTCCTTTGTGAAGGTTCCCAGCAGCCTCCTTGGTCTCCACTGCAGGTGCCTCCATAGAGGAACCACTATCCACCAGAAGAGCGAATGAATTGTGGAGAGGTACAGCTGGAGGGATGCAGCTCTGTTCCACCACCCTCTCCCTCCTTAAGCCCACCCTGGTCCAGCCTCTCCTCTTTCTTGGCAACTTCTGAGGTAGTGGCATTGGCCCTGGTGGTCCCTGGGTGGGGGAGGAGGTTTCATGAATCCTAGCCAGGTCAGCCTGCAGACGGGCAACCTCCTCTCTCAGACCAGAGAGGTGCCTGCAAATGGGGCAGCATCGCAGCCTCCAGAATGTCTCCCGGAACACTGCCGCCCCACCGCCATTGCACTGCACCACTCCTATCATGTCTTATTTTGTGTCCTCTCGGCTGTTTCACTGGATGCTTATTCTCTCCTCTCCTTACAACTCTCACCCTTCCTGTTCTGGGTCAGCAACTTCCTATCTTCTTCAGTAGCCTCCTTCTTTGTAGTCATTATCAGACCACCAGCAGCTAGGGGGGGAAGAGTGAGCTACTTTTTTTTACTTTAGGGTTGACAAAAACCAGTGTTTCTCTATGATCCTTTCCTTCCTACTGCCAAACAGGAAGTTCCTGTTGACAGTCAAATCCAGTGGCTATAAAAGTAGAACTGGCTTTGGCTGGGTGGGTGGGATGCAGGGCAATTAGTAAGAAAAAAGGCTAGCAACAGGAAGTTGTAATTTGACTCACCTGCTTTTCTAGTGTCTAAACCACACCCCCAGGTAAGCTGTCTTTCCTCCTACTGGTTTAGCAAAGTCAGCTGATACAGTACCCTTCCCTGCACAGAACACACACTGACTTTCTTTTTTTTTAACCCTAAATAAGATCCTTTCTACTTCTAATAGTTATCTGTCTACTTAATCTTAACTGACACTGACTCCTGCTGAGATAAGTTTTAAATTAATAAGAAAATGTAGCTTCTTTTAGTTAGCTGCTTTCTGCTCTACAAGCAAGGCTAGCAACAGGCTTCCCTGACTTCCTCCTCCTAAATACCCTAGTGTTTGCTTTACAGCCTGCCACCTCTCCTCTACCCCAAATCTCCTACTTCCATCTTCTGCTGCCAACTGAAGTTCTTGCTCGATTAAATCTCTGTTACTGGCACTTATATATTCACGTATAATCCTAGATGTGTATTCAATTATGTATTACACTTACCTAGAGGCTCATGTTCTGCTGTTCTCCTCAGGTAACAAGCTTCGTGTGTAATGTCACTCAATAATGTAACAATTGTTGTACTGCTCCATTCCATGCTCAACCTATTGATTGCTGTATGCATACCATTCCCTCTCTCCCAGTGCCTGAGACAAGTATCTTTTGCTCAGTGTGCCTTTCCCGGTGAAACATTTTCAGTAAATAAATGTGGGAGAAGGGCCTAGAAGTGGCTCAAGCCTTACCAGGCTTGGCACAAAAGACTAAACTTCTGGACCTACTGAAGTCTGATTTGGATGTGGCACTCGTGTTTTCAGAGCCTCGTTCAACACTGCAGATACAGCCTTGAGGGCAGCAGCTTCCAGCATTTGCCTTCGGCGCCACACCTGGCTTAGAGTTTCAGGATTCTCCCAGGATCTGCAGTCTGGAATCCTGGAACTTCCATTCCAGGTTCTGTTCTGTTTGGGAGGAGACAGGAAACATCTCTCGCCTCTAAGTTTCTGGAAGTCCATCTGGTCCTGGTCCATCCAAAAGCTATATAAAGGGAACCAGAAACCATTCATAAACTGCCATTTCATAAGTCCTCGGGGCAGAATACCCACAGCCAATTCCCACAGAGAGGGGACTTTAAGAGGAAAGCCACAATCCAAGCTTCTTGGAGCTTGACCTCTAGAGGCCCAAAGTCCTCCTAGCCCTCTTTGCCAGTTCCTGGATCTACCCAATGACTCGCTACCAACCTCCCCTCCTCCGGCGGTGGCAATGGGGGAGGCAGTAGGGGGTCTCTTCTTCCTCTACCAAGAGGGATGGTGCAGCGTCACAACAGACCTCTGGATTCTATGCCTAATAAGGAGAGGACATACTCTCGAGTTCACCCAGATCCTTCCAGATCAACCACCAGGGTCCTCCCGATCCCCCACTTTGGAGAAAGAGCTCCTGCAGCAGGCTGTTCCTTAAGGACTATGTAGCCAGGAACTAGGACTTCACAGAAAACTTCTAGCCAACACTCCCAGCCTGGGCCACCTCCATCGGTCCGCCATCGACATCACCCTCTGTATAAAGTAGGTGGTCCCCAGCCCCCACCCTCAGTTCTTTTCCTGCCATCGACCCACGCCTTGGCTCCTCAGATGCCTTGTTGCATCTGTTGACTGCCATCTTAATTCTTCCAGTCAGGCATTACCCGTTTTGTTCTTCAGAATTCATTTATTTAAATCAATTTGTCGTCTCCGTCTTCCTCTACCAAGCAAGCGGAAATCTAAGTGTCTGTGCGGGTGGCAGATTCTGGTGCAAGGCGATCATTTGCAGTGCCTCTTCAGCTTGGGGCGTAACCACAACATGGACGCCTGCCCGGACTGCAGAAAATTTAATCAGCGGACCCGCTTCCATCGCCGCAAGACACTCCAGGTCTACATCATGGAGCAGCAGCTCGCCACCCTTCAACATCCATCGATGGCCAGCTCTTCAGCCTCCAGGTAACCAGCTTCCTACAAGGAGAAACACTCAGGAGGGAAGCACCACCACAAGGAGCACAGTAGGTCGCAGTCCCACTCAAAATCTCCTCATACTAAGGACAAACCTTCCAGTTTACACTCTGGCAAGAGAATGGACTTTGCCCCCTTGTCAGGCCTTACATCTTCCAGCCTGCCGTTGATGAAGGCTCCCATCCTTACCCTCTCAGTGGGTGGCAGCTCTTCAGGGCAAGGGCCTTCGGGACCCTCCCTAAGCCTTAGGCCCTTCCAGCAACCATCGGGGCCTAAGGCTGTAACTTCAGATGATAAGGCTGCGGTGCCTTCCTCCCGCTCCAGCTCGTCGATGGAAGATGACAGGCGCAGATGCCAGGAGCATTCCCGCTCAAGGGAATGCTCTCCCCAAGACACGTCAGCTGTGAAAGCAAAAACCCTGACGCAGGTCTCTGATGACCGGCCTTATTAAAGGTAGAATGACCAGAGGCAGACGCCGCAGGGTAAGGCACCAAGCAACCAGACATCCTGGGTGGCTACTCCAGCCCAGACGCCCACAGGTGGTCTGCCTCAGAACCTGACAGGGCTATCATCTCCGATGGACCTTCAGCTTGATGAATGGGTGCTTTCCTGCACACCGACAGGCGATATGCCCTCCATTCTGGTGCTGGATGACTAGGCGTCAGGGGACCAGATGATGGTCGACCAGATGACAGACCTTAATGCCTCACCAAGCCCTGACGAATGCCCGCAGGAGATGCCAGAGCCCAGCAACCCACCAAAGGCACCTGTAGAACTTAAGGGTACACCCCTCCCACATGTACCCATGGTTCCCCTGGTAGACGTCGGACAGCTGTTCATGCCCTGGTGGAACACAGTTAAGGGGGATTTGCTCAAGAAAGATCCCCCCCCCACCTCATCCACCACCTCACCTCCCACCCCGGTCCTGGAAAAGACACCTGTTCCGGACCCTCTGCTATCATCTCTGCTCTTACCCAGGAGTCCATCTCCACCAGGTTCAGATCCAGAACATCACAGGCGCAGGGGCAAATGTCACCGCTCCTCATCCAGGTCATCTTCCTCGGATGACAGGAACAGATGGCACAGGCGCAAGCGTTAAAGGTCAGCCTCCTCTTCCTGCTTCAGAGGCCGCCTTTACTCCTCAGATTTCTCTTCAAGGGGTTACTCATTGAGAAGGGAGGCAAGTAGGGGCATAAATACATAGTTAAAAAAAAAGGGGGGGAGGTTACTCATTGGAGCCAGAAGGTCCCCGCAGTTCACCCTGATCTCCCCCAGATGATCTAACCTTCATGGTTGTTAGGCGCCACATCCAATTCCTGAACCAATGGGATATGGAGGAATTGAATCCGGAGAGGAAGAGGCTCCACACCTTTTCGGGCATGAGTGTCCCAAAACCTCTGGTCATTCCCCCTTTGCCCCCCCTTCCAGGATTTAACCAAATTGGCTTGGGACCACCCTTCTTCTTACTCGGCTGTTCCCAAGAAAGCAAACAGGCTCTATAAGCCCCCTAAGGCCAAGCCTTTACTGGGAGAAAATCCAAGGACAGATTCCATGGTCCTAACTGCAGCACATGGTAGGACCAAGCAACCAAAACATATGAGCTCACAATCTCCCGACAAGGAGTCGAAGAAACTGGACCAGTTCGGGCAGAGTCTACGCTTCTTCCACCTGTTCCATGCGGTCTTTAAATTTTCTAGCACACATGGTACTCTACCAAAAATCTCTGTGGAAGAAAGCCTTGGAGCTAACCCAAAAGCAGCCTGAAGGTCTGCTCCATGGAACTTTTGACGCCCTTTGGTCCTGGACTGACGTAGGGAAAGCATGTGCTGAGGGCATCCCATGATTCAGCGGACACAGGCTGCTCGAGCCGTGGCTACAGGGATCTGCCTCTGTCGTCACTCCTGGCTGAGGGTATCTGGTTCAGACAGGACTTCAGGATTCTGTCCTGGATGCTCCTTTCTATGGGTCCATCCTCTTTGGAGAGGAGGTACAAATAATCATTATGGATCTGCAAGACTCGGGGAAGGCGGTGCGGTCCATCCACCACATGTACTGGTCGGACCCTCAGCAGCCCAAGTGCAAGCCATTTCAGCATGAGGTGCCAACAGCCCCAAGGTCCCTTCAGAGTGCAAGGCTCCTCACAACCATCTGGGAACAGCAGGCCTAGGAATGTCAAATCCTCCCAGCCCTCGCTCCCACCTCTGCCACCATGCATGACTCCTGCCTACCCCGAGGCAGCAGGGTGTAATTTCTCTCTACTTAGATGGGTTTATCAACATTACAACAGATGTTTGGGTTTGGGACATCATAGAAAAGGGCTAGTCACTGGAGTTTGTCAAACTTCCTCCAGACAATCCTCCAGCCCCCTCTCGATACTCCCCGACCCACACAGCCCTCATCAAGGAAGAGATCCAGGCCTTGCTCTAAAAATGAGCCATCGAGCCTGTTCCTCCCTCTCAACAGGGAACCAGGAAATCTTACTTCGAGATACAGCTCTTGCAGCAGGTAACACCATTAGGACTGAAGCCGGCAGGTCGTCAGGACCCCACGGAATTCTTCTAGCTAGCTATCTTCAGCGGGGACCGCCCCCCCAACGTTAGGCGTAGTACATAAGGGGGCGGTCCCGCCAGATTCCCCAGTTCTTTCCGCCGTCGACTTGCATGTCTCGACCCTTCGGCTCGTTCTAACCATAGCGCTCGGTTAAGTTCTTCTTTTGGGGAAAAAGTTCGTTTTCGGCTCTTTTGCTGTCTGATGTCCTCTCCAACCTCCGTTGAAGGCCATCCTTCGAAGTGCGCTTGTGGGAAGCAAATCCCATTCAAGGATCCGCATTCGGCCTGCGTCCGGTGCCTAGGCCCTGACCACGACACCCAGTCCTGCTCCTTTTGCCAGGGGTTCAACAGCCGGACCTGGATCCGTCGGCAGAAGGCCCTTCAGGCGTTCCTGCTCGAAGAAAAAATCAAGGCCATGGGCGCGGCCTCCAGGGGAATCTTCAGAAGGCCGGAGACACCCGAAGCACAGGGAGAGAGTTAGATCTAAGTCCCGTCTAGGGCCTCTGACTCCGTAGCTCCGGCTCGATCCGACCGCTCTCCTTCCGGGCCCGTTCTCAACCTCCCCGCAGTGGTGAAGACCCTTCAGGTTCCTCTTCTGTCTCTCAGGCCAAGACCTCCAAGCCTTCCTCATCTTCCTCTTCTAAGGTCCTGGCTAGGTCGGGGACCGTCATCACCACCACAAGTCTGGTTCGCGTTCCGAACCAGATGTCAGATCTGCCTCCTTGCCTCCTCCTTCCAGAGGAAGACCAAAGAGCTTACCTCCTTGAAATCGTCGGTCCAGTGCCAGCTCGTCAGGCGCTGGCCGCCTACCATAGGTCCCAGGAACCGTCGACTGCCAGATGCCCGTCGCCGGTTAGGCCTCGTCTTCTCGGTCATCGGCCGGGGGACCGGCGTCCGTACCCATTGAGAAGGGACCCCGGCGCCCCACCAGCGTCGGTCAGGAGGCGATTACGGAGGAGGAGTTGACCCAGCCTGAGGACCAGAACTGGCGAAGACCGGTCCTGTCGCGCCCCCAGGAACCCTACGCCGGAACCTGAGACCCCTGGGAGCAGACGCCGGAACCAGACGACCGACCATTGGCGCCCAGTCCGTCGTCAGGCCTCACCATATCTGAGGTCAAGGAGTTGTTCACTTACTGGTGGGACACCATAAAATGGATGTGGTTCCTACACCTCCTCCTCCTCCACCACCTGCGACCCCACCGGCCCCTACTCCGTCCGGGGCTGCAGGCTGAGTACCTTCCCCCCAGGAGCCTGCGGATCCTCCTAGGGGAGACCAGACAAAAGGAGCCTCGTCCAGATCTTCTTCAGGGTCACCCAGCCCTAAGAGACCCAGAGGCGCCGCCTTTCACCTTCGACCAGGGACACGGGATCGAATTCTCGGAAGGATCCAGATCTCCCTCTCCGATCGACATCCCTTCTCCGGACCCACGTGAACTTCCTAGATCTCCTCCGGATGACCCATCGTTCTCTGAGATCATAGAGGCATATCCAAGGAACATGGGCTGGGATGCGGAAGAATTAGACCCCGAGAGATTACGCCTCGCCAGGTATCTTCGGCAGAAAGATCCTAAGCCTATGGTGGTACCACCCTTGGTGGACACTTTTGTGGACGTCACCAAGGCAGCGTGGAAGCGTCCACACTCGCTCCTGGCGATGCCGAAGAAAGCTGACCGCCTGTACAAGGCCCCTAAGGAGGACCAGTACTTGGCTTCACATCCTCTGGCCGATTCTCTGGTCATAACAGCCTCTCATGACCGGTCCCAGAGACCGCAACATTTGAGCACCCTGCCACCGGACCCGGAGTCCAAACAGCTGGACGCTATGGGCAAGCAGCACGTATGCTTCCGCTACTTGCGCCATCAGATCCCTGAACAACAACCCACATGGTACAGTTCCAAAATGCCTTGTGGGAGCAGGGACTGGATCTGGTGGACAAGTTGCCAGACAGTGAGCAGAAGGAGGAGATATTGCAACTCCTCCGTATGGGTTCGGACGTGGGAACCCAGGTGCTGTGAGCCGTGTACGATTCCGCAGACTCCTTGGCCAGAGTGGCAGCTTTGGGCGTATGCCTCCGGAGACACTCATGGCTCCGTGTTTCCGGATTCACCCCGGACGTCCAGAAGAACATCCTGGACGCCTCTTTTGGCGGAGAAGTTCTTTTTGGTGAATCCTCTGAGAAGGTCCTCACCAAACTCCAAGAAGGCGGTAAGGTTGGTCAGGCAATGTACCGACCCAGGCTTAGGTCCTTTCGTAGGAACAAAGCCGTTTTCATGGCGGTTCGAGGCGGCAGTCCCACCAGACCACAACAGAGGGCTCCTTTCTCGCAGAGCCCAGGAAAGTTGTCCACGGGCGAAGTCAGCGTCCAGCTAACCCGGCTCAGCCAGCGTGTCCCTCCGCCGCCACAGCGATGACTCCTTCCCGCCCCGCCCCTCAGGATCAGCGGGACATCAAGGTCAGGAGTCGCATTGCGGACTACCTGCCAGGGTGGCAGTCCACAACCACCAACAGGTGGGTCCTCAGTTGGTCGAAGAGGCCACTTTATAGAATTCTGCAGACAAGCCACCCTTGAGGCGTCCTCTGCTCTCCCGTTACTCGGGTCAGCACAAATTGCTTATCAGGCAAGAAATTCTCGTGCTCCTGCAAAAGGGAGCGGTGGAGTATGTTCCAGAGAACCAGATAGGATCCGGATACTATTCCCGCTTCTTTCTGGTTCCGAAGAAATCAGGGGACCTCTGTCCAATCTTGGACCTCAGCGACCTCAATATGTCGGTCGCCTACAAACTATTTTGCATGGTGACCCTTCAGGGTCTCATCCCCATGCTAAAGAAGGACACCTTCTTAGCATCTCTAGACATGCAGGACGCCTACCTGCATATCCCTGTGGCTCAAGCGCACAGGAGGTTCCTGCGCTTTGAGTTTCTCAGCCACCACTTTCAGTTCCGAGCTCTTCCGTTCGGACTGTCATCGGCCCCCAGGGTCTTTACCAAGTGCATGGCAGTCGTGGCAGCGTCTTTAAGGAGACAGGGCCACTATGTGTTCCCATACCTGGACGATTGGCTTCTCATGGCCGCCTCCAGAGAGGCGTTGTTGCTGGCTATCCAGAGCATCCAGGTTCTGTTCCAGTCTCTGGGCATCCTAATCAGTTATGAGAAGTCTCCTCCGTACCGTCCCAGAAGCTGCAGTTCATAGGTGCAGTTCTGGACACCGTCCAAGAAAGCATTTCTTCCGACGAAAGAAGCGGAACGCATCAGATCCCTCATCAGGGACCTCTGACGAAGAAGACTGCCCCTGCCAGGCTGGTCCTTCGTTTGCTTTCGGACACATAGCTGCGGCCATTCCAACCGTCCCTTTGGCAAGGCTCCACATGCGGGTAACTCAGTGGATGCTTAAGGTGCGAGTGGGACCAAAGCAAGACCACATGCAGCGGCGGTCAGAATCCACGAATGCCGTGATTGAGGACTGGCAGTGGTGGCTAGATCAGGAACATCTCTCTGCGGGTGTTCCGTTCACAGCGCCGATACCGGAGGTGATTCTTTCCACAGGCGCCTCAGAGCTGGAGTGGGAGCACACCTGAGCAGGGTGAGTTCCCAGGAACATGGACCCCTCAAAGCTCATCACCACATCAACATTCTGGAGATGAGGTGGTCCTTTCGCCTACAGGCCTTTCAGTCAGAAATCCCGTGAATACTCTTATGCTTCAAACAGACAATACGAAAACCAGGAGGACAAAGTGTTCTGGGTGCAGATGGATGAATGCCGACCCAGGCACTGCTCCATGATTGGTGGCACCTCCCGAACCAGATCCGTTTTGGAGTTGAGGAGATCCCTGCTGCCCTTCATGGGGTATAATCATGAGGACAACAGGAGGTGCACTGCAAGCAGGAGACAGGGCTGGGGAGGGTCGGTGAGATGGAGGGCTGCCCAGGACAGAGAGGATAAAAAGAGTAAAAAATATATATCAGATGGGCACAAAAGCGATTTGCATCCTTCCCTCGAGGCAGGATACAGGACTGGGGAGGAAACAGAGTTGGGGGCATGGGAATGGAGTGGGGGAGAGTGAGTTGAATGTGATTGGGGATGGAGAACAAGCATTTAAACTAGCCAAGGGGGGAGGCACTGGAAAGGAGCAGAGAAATCCTAGCCCCCCCCCCCAAAAAAACATGGTAGTAAGTGCAGTAAACACTAACATAGAGGTGGTGACAGGGAGAAGGGCAGGGGTAAATGGGGAAAGTGACAAGGGCAAGAAGGACAGAGATGGAGCAAAAAGGAGTAAGGCCATCGGGAAATGGAGAGTAATGAGTACCAGTGCCCGTAGTCTGGGCAGCAAGCTCCCTGAGCTGGTGGCCTTGATGGAAGAGGGATGCCTGGATATCATAGCAGACACAGAAACATGGTACACAGGGAACCATGACTGGGATGTTAACATACCAGGGTACATAACCTACAGGAGAGACAGGCAGGAGAGAAGAGGGGGAGGAGTAGCTCTCTATGTAAAGGAAGGGATAAAAGCAACTGAACAAAAGAGTAAACAAGGAGAGAGGAGGCACTGTGGGTCACCTTGGAGACTAGAAAAGAACACCACAATCCGCACTGGGGTTGTGTACAGACTCCCATGTCAGGGGAGAATGGACAAGGATATGATAGAAGGCATTCTTAGGATGGCAGAGAAAGGGAGATAATGTTGATGGGAGACCTGAATATGCCAGATGTTAACTGGAGCACATTTGCTGCAGCCACATCCAAGAGCAGGGCCATTCTCGATGCCACAGGGTGGCAGGCATCAGACAGCTAGTTTCAGAACCCACTCATGAGGGAGCAATCTTAGACCTTGTGCTCTCAAATGGGGGCAGTGACAGGATCTCAGATCTAGAAGTGGGTTGCCATGTGGGAACAAGTGACCATCAAACAGTGTGGTTCACGTTTAACTCAGCTACAGAGTCAAGCCATGCAAAAGTGAGGGTACTGGACTTCAGGAGGGCAGACTTTGGCAAGATGGGAGAGTGCCTCAGAAAAGCACCAGCAAACAGGCTAGAAGGAGGAGTGGAGCAACAATGTGGAATCATCAAAACTGCCATCACAGAGGCAACAAGCCTTTGTGCGAAGCAAACAAACAAATCAAAATGAAAGAAAAAGCCACTATGGTTCTCAAAAGAGGTGGCTGGGAAAGTCAGGGAGAAAAAGATAGCATTCAGGAAGTATAAGGAAACACAGAAGGAGCAGGACAGAGAGCTGTACCAGTTAAGGCAGAAGGAAACAGGGAGGGAAGTCAGAATAGCAAAGGCCCAAATGGAGGAAAAGATAGCCAACCGGTTAAGAAGGGGGAAAAACCTTTTATAGGTACATCAGAGAGCGAGAAAGACAAAGGGAGGATAGTGAGGCTGAATAGAATGAAAGGTGGGTGGGCAGAGGGGACAATGAAAAGCAGGGATACTGAACTAATATTTCTGCTCAGTATTCACAAAGAGGAGGGGGAAGTGCCTAATCCAATTAACAGAAGCACTCTTGATAGGGGGTCGATCCCAGCCCTTTCACAGAAGAAAGGGTTCTGCAAGAACTCCTAAACTGAAGGTGGACAAAGCAATGGGGCCTGATGGAATTCACCCTAGAATTCTAAAAGAATTAGGGGGAACCAGTGAAACCAATAGCTACTCTTTTAATAAATCATGGGAGGATGATGTGGTACCCGAGGACTGGAGGAAGGCGGATGTGATTCCCCTTCACAAAAGTGGGACCAAGACAGAGGCAGGAAACTACAGACCTGTCAGTTTGACCTCTGTGGTAGGGAAAGTGATGGAGTCACTTCTGAAGGAAAGAATTGTTGAGTACCTTGAGGCCAGTGGGGCACAGGACCCAAGGCAGCATGGGTTCACAGCGGGAAGGTCATGTCAGACGAATCTAATAGATTTCTTTGACTGGGTGACCAAAGTAGTAGACCAGGGAGGGGCTGTGGACATGGCCTACCTAGACTTTGGCAAGGCATTTGACACAGTCCCACACAAAAGATTAATAGTCAAATTAACCAGCCTGGGAGTGGTTCCCAGGGTGGTAGCCTGGGTAAAACATTAGTTGGACAACAGGACACAGAAGGTAATTGTAAATGGAGTCCACTCTGAAGAAAGAGGGGTTACTAGTAGGGTAGCGCAGGGTTCAGTACTGGGTCCAGTCCTTTTTAATGTCTTTATAAGTGACATTGCAGAGGGACTGGAAGGAAAAGTATGCCTCTTTGCAGATGACACAAAGATCTGCAACAGGCTTGATAAACAAGGAGGCATGGAAAGGATGAGAAGGGACTTGGCAAGGTTGGAGGAATGGTCAGAAGTATGGCAGCTAGGATTCAATGCAAAGAAGTGCAAAATAATGCAGCTGGGAAACAAGAACCCAGGGGAAGATTATACAATGGGGGGGGAGGTAGTAACAACAACAAAAAACGAAAGGGACCTGGGGGTAATTATACCAGATGACCTCAAGATTAGCAAGCAATGTGAGAAGGCAGTAGGGAGGGCTGGGGGTATACTGGGATGCATAGGGAGAGGCATCACCAGCAGAAAACAGGAAGTTGTTATCCCTCTGTACAGACAGTTGGTGAAACCCCATCTGAGTACTGCATCCAGTTCTGAGACCCCATCTCCGCAAGGACATAGACAGGATAGAGGCAGTCCAGAGGAGGGCAACTAAAATGGCAGGGTCTGCAAGAGAAGCCGAATGAGGAGAGACTAAAGGACCTTAATATGTATACCCTGAGGAAAGAAGGAGGGGGGACATGATAGAAACTTTAAGTACCTCAGTGGAATCAATAAAGTCCAAGAGGGTAGCATCTTTCAGAAAAAGAGACATGCAAGAACAAGGGGACACAATTTAAAGATGGGGGGCGGTTCTGGGGCAATGTGAGGAAGTATTTTTTCACAGAGAGGGTAGTGGATGCATGGAACAGCCTTCCTGAGGAGATTGTGGGGTCTAAAACTGTGGGAGAATTCAAGAATGCATGGGACAGACATAAGGCAATTCTTGTTGGGGGATAGGAATAAATAGGCTGTTGGTTAACTAGGATCTGCGGCCTATCCTGTAGGTAGGGAAATGGGCAGACTAGGTGGGCCAAGCGGTTCTTATCTGCCATCAAAGTCTATGTTTCTTTGTTTCTAAGACCATTTAAAAAGAATATGAGATGGGCATGAAGTCCAAGTCAGTCTTGTCCTATGTGACAGGAGCCAGAACTGGCAAAGGGAATGGAAGTGGGGAGTGATGAGAACAGAGTTGGGAGAGGCGAGTGAGGGGAACAAAGTTTTTGTTTTTTGTTAAATATGATATGGGCATGAAGCTGGAGAGAGTCCACCAGCAGTCACGCTAAAAACTCCATGGCATCTAGCTGCAGCCCCCAGTTCTGATGGTTTGGCCTAGAGTAACTGAAATAACACTGTAGCCATTTTCTATTTCAAAAATACTCATTATTATCCCCTGCTTATGAAGCTGGTTTGGGTGAGGGGATGGAAGGACCCAGAGTACCTTCCATCCAAAATATAATAAGCTACTTCTATGATGGCCCTGATGAAGCTATTCTATACCACTGGGCAAATTGCATCAGACATGCAGAACCATAGAGGGTACTGGCACAGAGCAGTGTACATGAGAGGGTGAAAAATGTGCCATGTCAGCAGGGCAGAACACCTCTGACCCCTACATTTGCAAAACAGAAGGATGAAGCACCTAGACTGTTGGTACTATAGAAAGTTGTGAGGCAAAGAAACGCTCACAAATCTGTTTTGCAGCACTGAGCTGTGGTTGACTATTTAAAACTAAGTCATTTGGTGAGCAATACTTTGCAAGTCTCTCAGACTTGTAAATTAACGGCAACAGATGTACTGTACAGAGGTGATCATTTTGTAAGCCAATTGAAAATGCCTCGGGTACAATGACACCATTTTAATAATTCGCTGTTTCTCACCCTTTACAAATTCAGGTTTCATATGACAACATGTTTACATCCCACGGAATCATTTGGAATAAAATGATCAACTCTGTACTGACAGCTGGTGAGATCCCATCTGGAGTACTGCTTGCAGTTCTGGAGACCAATCTCCGCAAAGACATAGACAAGATGGAGGCAGTCCAGAGGACGGCAGCTAAAATGGTGCAGGGTCTGCACCAGAAGACATATCAAGAGACACTTAAGGATCTTAATATGTATAGCCTCGAGGAGAGGAGGGAAAGGGGGGACATGATTGAAACTTTCAAATACCTCAAGAGAATCAACAAAGTCCAAGAAGGTAGAATCTTTCAGAAAAAGAGGTGTGCAACAACAAGGGGGCACAATTTGAAGCTAGAGGGGGGACTGCTCAGAGGTAATGTGAGGAAGTATTTTTTCACTGAGAAGGTTGTGGATGCATGGAACAGCCTTCCTTCGGAGGTTGTGGAGTCAAAAACAGTGGTGGAATTCTGGAATGCATGGGACAGTCATAAGACAATTCTAGGGGGTGGAGGTAGGAAGAAGTAGGTTGTTGGCTAGCTAGGATCTGCAGCTTATCCATTAGCTTGGGAAATGGGCAGACTGGGTGGGACAAGCGGTCCTTATCTGCTGTCAAATTCTATGTTTCTATGTTTCTATCCACCCTGTCAAGCCACCATTATCCTCCAACACAAAGATCGTCTTCCCCCAAAAAGCAATAAAAAGTAAGGTGGCTCGTTTATCTGTTCTTTTCTTAACCCTTCAGCAGCAAAATAAATCTGGCAGCAACAAAACCTGAGTTCTTGCAGCACGTCCCCACAGAAATGGTGTTCCTATGATCTCTAGTACTTGTTGCTGGGAAGATGCTCTAACTACTGAGGCTGGTTCTGATCAAATGTCCTCATTCCCAGTATATGTGGTCAAGATTTGATCGTTGATGTGAATGCCAGTGAGGGTGCAAATGATTGGGACCTGGCACCAGCAGGAGGGAGGAGAGAATTCTGCAACTTTTTCTGTTCTGGTTCGCTCCGATTCCCCAGTAGAGTTTTATGCTCAGTTCATTTGCATTAATATTTTTAGAGTTTGCGCGCCGGTTTGTAGTTGGTAAAGGTTTAATATTATCAGGATTATGTGAGAGCTGGTGTGCTGCAGAGGACATGATAGCTTATTGTGCACTATCTGTGTGTGTGTGTCCGGTGCCATATGCCAGTGTGCTTCTACCCCTGCCTTTTGACCTTCACACAGGTTAAGGGGCCTGGGTCCTTCTACAATGGTATTCAGCGGGTTCTGTCCCAGAAAATAAATAGTGCAATGCCTCCACCCAGAATATATTGCAGTGGGCTAGGTGTATGACTGGTATAATACCCTGGGATGCTGTACCGACCCACCTCCCCTTCCAACCACCCCACACACTGGAGGCCAAACAGTTTTCCATTGCTATATACCACTTACATTTTACAGTTGATTCCCACAAAACACCCTTCACACAGCAGTTTCAAACACCAAAAACACAGCTTTATTATGGGGAAAGGCTAGGGTCGGGGTACCTGGAAAAAGGATAGCTGTGGAGATAAAAAGTAGTTAGAAAATGATTAGGAACAGTGAATAACATCAGGGCCCGTAGGCCAAACCACCCCAGATGCCCACCCCCACTGGTACCAGTGACTTCCTCCGTCTTTTCTTGGTACCCAGGAGATCACAGGCCTGCTCGCTGTTGGAGCCCTACAAACAAGGCAACTGACTGTTAAACAAGCAATTACTCCCCTTGATTTGTCAGGGCAAGTCCTGGGAACTCACGGTCCTGGAGATCTAGAATGTTCCTAGTGCAGAGGGCTTCCACCGATTCAGACTCGGGGGATTTCAGATCAGGAAGGGACAGAACAAATGGGCAGCAGAAAGGATTCTCAAGACTTGAGCTTGATTGAAGGTCTGAGTGCTTGTCCCCTTGATTGAAGATCTGGCCGCTTGTCACTTTCAGCCTATTCAGGCCCGTTGCAGAGCTCCCATGCAAGGTCCACCAAACTACAGAGGACCCAGATCTAGGAGTGGCTCCACAGCCCGGCTCCCTCACAGGTTTTGGGGTGCCCTAGCTCCCCCAGCACGCACTGGTGGCCTTCTGTAGCCAGCAGAACCCAGTAGTTGGGGCTTAGCAAGTTCGCCACCTGGCTCTGGATCAAGCTGGGACTCTAAATTTCTCTTTCCTCTCAACAGGGAACAGCTCTGCTGTGCAACCAGAAGTTTCTGCAACCCTTTTTCTTTCCAAACCTTTTAACACAAACTCCAACTCCAGAGATCAACAATTCCTGTCCTCAGCTGGATTTAGAAACATAGAAGTTGATGGCAGATAAGGACAGCAAGGCCCATCCAATCGGCCCATTTCTTTTTCTACCTTATAAATGTGCCATCGGCCTTTGCTCTGTCAGTGGCTTATCTAGTCATACTCATCTGTGTACTCCCCTTGTGCCTATCCCATGCCTGTTTGAAGCCCTGCACTGTATTCATAGCCACCACTTCCTGAGGTAGACCGTTCCATGCATCCACCACCCTTTCTGTGAAAAAGAATTTCCTCATATTACCCCTTATTCAGCCTCCTTCTAATCTCATGCTGTGTCCTCTTTTCCTGCAAGTTTTCTTATATTTAAACATGTTAAACTCTTTCACCTTGTTAATGCCCTTAAGGTGTTTGAATATTTCGATCATATCACCCCTCTCCCTCCTCTGCTCAAGGGTATACATATTGAGCTCCATTAATCTGTCCTCATATGTCTTCTAATGCAGTCCCTGCACCATTTTGGTTGCCCTTCTCTGGACTGCCTCAATTTGGTTAATGTCCTTGTGAAGGTGTGGCTCCAGTACTGCACGCAGTACTCCAGATGGGGCCTAACCCGTGTCTTGTAAAGAGGGATTATTACCGCCCTCTTACAACTTGTGGTACCCCTACTAATACACCCTAACATCCCCCTATCCTTACCTACTGCTTATGAGGTCTGCTTGGATGATTTCAGGTCATTGGTGATGATGACGCCCAAGTCTCTTTCTTCCTTTGTGACTGCCAGCAACTCCCTTCCCAGCCTATAGGTGGCTTCAGGGTTTCTCTTCCCTATGTGCATGATCTTGCACTTCTTTACATTTAAATCCCAGTTGCCACTCTTCTGACCATTTTGCTAGTTTATCCAGATCTTTTCTCATTATGCCCACTCCATCTGGATCATCTACTCTGTTGCAGATCTTGGTGTCATCTGCAAACAGACAAGCCTTACCCTCTAGTCCATCTGCAATGTCACTAATGAAGATACTGAAGAGGACTAGCCCCAGGACTGATCCCTGAGGTACCCTACTTGTGACTTGCATCTCTTCTGACTCTATACCATTTACCACCACTCTCTGTTTTCTGCCCATCAACCAATTTTCCACCCAGTTGACCAACTTCTGACCCACCCCGAGCCTACCCAGCTTATCAATCTTCTATGTGGAACAGTGTCGAAAGCTTTGCTGAAGTCAAAGTAGGCGACATCAACTGCTCCCCCTTGGTCCACCACTCTGGCTGCCCAGTCAAAGAAATCTATGAGATTAGTTTGACAGGACCTTCCTTTTGTAAACTCATGCTGTCTTGGATCCTGTGCTCCTGTGGATTCCAGGTGTTGCACTATCCTTTCCTTAAGGAATGCCTCCATAATCTTGCCCACTACTGAGGTAAGACTGACTGGTCTGTAGTTCCCTGCCTCCTCCCTGCTACCACTCTTGTGGAGCAGAATCACATGAGCCCTTCTCCAGTCTTCTGGGACCTCTCCTGTGCTCAGAGACTCACTAAAAAGTTCTGCTAATGGCTCTGCTAGTTCCACCCTTAGCTCCTTAAGTACGCTGGGATGCATGCCATCAGGTCCCATTGCCTTGTCCACCCTGAGCTTAGTGAGCTCTTGTAGGACCCTTTCTTTTGTGAAGGGTGTAGTGCTCACTTCCCTCCCCACTGTGTCCATGGTGCTGAGCTGTGGGCCCTGCCCTACCTTCTCTTCAGTAAATACTGAGCAAAAGTATTTAGGATAGATGCTTTTACAGGGTCCTCCTCACACGACCCCTTTTCTCCTTTGAGCTTAGCGATACCCCCTCTGGACTTTCTCCTTTCACTAATGTATCTATAGAAAGTCTTGTCACCTTCTTTTACTGTTCAGTACTAGTGCTTCCTCAGTTGGGACTTTGCCTGCCTTACTGCCTTCCCTGCTTCCCTTAGGGCAGTTTGGTATGCCTCCCTATCGTCATCCTGCTGTGTTCCTTTATATTTCCTAAAGGCCAGCCTTTTGGCCCAGACCTTTTCTGCTACTGTATTTGAGAACCAAAGTGGTTTCCTTCTTCTTTTGCACTCCCTTTTCTGTCTAACACAATGGGATGTTGCTTCAAGTATTACATCCTTAATGCTTGCCCACTTTGCCTGTACCCCCTCACCTGTGTTTCTTTTTGCCAGGGCTACTTAACTCTGTTGGCCATCTTATCAAAGTCAGCCCTCTGAAGTCCCATATTTTTGCCTTGGAATGGGATGATTTAGATGTAGTGGCCAAACTGAACCATACTATGTGATGGTCACTGGCCCCAGGTGACCTTCTACCTGGAGATCTGTGATCCCTTCCCTGTTAGTCAGTACTAGATCTAGGATAGCCCTGTCTCTTGTGGGTTGTTGTACCAGTTGTTTGAGGCCCTCCCTGCAGGGAATCCACCATGTGTCTAGTTCTGCAGATGTTCCTGCTGGTATTGACCAATCTGTATCCGCATATTGAAGTCTCCCATTATCAGAACCTCCCCTTTGGCTGTCATGTTTTGTATATCTTCTAACAGTAATGTATCTATGTCCTCCCCCTGGTCTGGGGGCCTGTAGACAATCCCAGTTCTTATGGGTGTCCCATTTCCTGTTTCCAGGGTGACCCACAGTTCTTCTGGCTCCTTATGTATATTCTGAATTTCTGTAGCTTTGATATTTTCATTGACATACAGGGCCACTCCACCCCCTTTTTGCACCTCGGTCTCTTCTGAACAGTACATAGCCAGGTACTGAAGTCTCCCAAGTGTGGTTACTGGTAAACCCCGTCTCACTAATTGCTACTATGTCCAGTTTAGCCTCTGACATTTTGTCTGCAGGTCTGGGATCTTATTTCCCAGGCTGTGAGTATTTGTGTACATGATTTTCCATTGGCCAGATTTCGGTGTGTTAGTTGTTGGGTGAGGTTTGGCATTTCCCCTGTAATTTCAGCAACAGCCACAGATCCCTGAAGCATAGGACACCTGCTCACCTTTTTTCTCTTAAAGTCTCTCTGCCTTAACTCGACCTTTGCCTTTTCTCTGGCTTATACTCACAGTTTCTGGAAAACCTGTCTCCCAGCACAGAGTTGCTCTCTCAGTCCCAAACAGGTGCAGGATGGCTGCAGCAGAATTCTCAAATTAAAACAGCAAGCTCCAAAATGTTGCCTGGAACGATTAGTACAGATTCACAGCTCCTCTGAACAGCAAGGATATTTCTCTAACAAACTCCGCTTTAAGCCCTGTGGAAGGCCTTAGATGAATTCTCAGGTAGCACTGTGACTGAGCCCTCCTGACTCGATCAGAGACCAGTGTTGTGTTTGGTGGCCGAAAATAAGTACCTTAAACACACAAGGGTGTTGGTAGTAAGAAAACCACGCCACTCTGAAACCTAGGCCTTCTCTTTTACTTCCATTCAGCAGTACATACAAGAGGAGACTAGCCTCAAACACAGGCCCACTTACAGGAAGTGCACATTCTTTTAAAGCTGTACTGTCTCTAACATTCTTAAAGCTATACTACACATAATAATCCCTACCGATTTAGCTAGAAGTACCTGATCAATAATTCAGAAGTAATAAGAAAGTATTACATTTATTACTGCAATGTCCTTTTAGTAGTCTATGTCATTAGGCTACATCTCTGCAAATCCATTCTCTTTGGTGGATGTCTTATACATCCTAACCAATGTAGTAGGACCTCGAGGCTGTTGCACTGGAATTTGATTAGCATCAGTCACATCTTATAAAGCCTTACAAGGACTTGGCACAGACTACCTGAAAGAGCTTCGGTGTCTTACTGCCCTAGGGCGATCTACACGCTGAGGACGAGGGGCTGCTAGAGATTCCAAGGGTTTCTTTTAAAATCCTCGAGGGCCTGTGCTTTTATGTACGAGGCCCCAGCCCTTGAATTCTCCACCCCGTCCACTCCGGAGTGCGTGTCCATGAAGGAATTTAAACAGGCCTTGAAGACCTATCTGTGGTATCAAGTGTATTTGACATGATGCTATTTAATTGGATTTTGAATCAGTATTTATTGTATTTGTGTTTTTATTATATTGTTTTATTTGGAATAGTTTGTTAAAGTGCCTTGGTTTTAGAAAGGCGTGGTACAAATAAATATTATTATTATCTTGTCTCAAATGCTGTGGTTCTACTATATTTTCCTGTTTGTGTTCTGGAACAAATAATGCTGGATAACTACCCTGACTCTGGGTATCCTTTTATGTTGGTGCGCTCGCGGCCAACATCTTGGACAGACAGCTTTGGAGGCCACGGTCGCTGTTGGGCCAGATGCAGGGCACGCACCAGTAGGTGCGTCCCTCATTCCCCAATCAGCCTGCATGCTGGCGCCAGAGCGTGCATACATAATGTGGCGAGCACATCTAAGAAAAGGTCCACTGCAGTCCGAGCAAAGTTTGTCCGACGCAGCAGACCCTTCCTACGTACTCGCCGACATTATCAGCATGGTGGGTGGGCGGACTCCCAACTGCCGACTTCAGGGGTGCCCAATCCCCCTGTTGGTTTACCCCCCCGCTTTCTTTGTGTGCGGACGGGGGAGCCCACTCATCGTCGGCATAACCCCCCCCATTGTTAAATGCCGATGGGTGCCCAATCACGGCGTATAACTTCCTCCACCCCCTTGTTGTGTGCCGACGAGGGCGCCCAATCCCATCAGCTACAGACCCCTCCCCAAACATTTAGGGTGGCATGCTGGGAGCCCACCCGAGCGTGCCAAACCTTTGAAATATAAAACTGTCCCGCGATGCTTTTTTGTTTTTCACCTGTAAATGACAACGTCCCTCGTAGTCTCCCTGGCCCCTCACCCTCTGCACACCCTGCCTCCCCACCCTCCTTCACCCCCATACTTACTGAGTCCAGCTGAATGATCATCGCTTGGACCGGAACACGCCTGCACTCTTCAAAGTCAACCGCGAACTGAGGAAATGCCGGTATGCTGTAGAATGGAATAAATAGGGTTTTTTCAACTTTGCTACATATCTCAGGCATTTTTTGGGAATTTTGGCCCCAAATTTTTAACATGGGGTTTTTGGGACCCCTCCTCATGAATTCTTGCACTGTCATGGCGTTATTCGGTCCAGAAAGGTGATTTCACAGTCACTGCATAGAATCACCTTTCGGTGCTGAGTAATGAAATGACAGTGCCACTGTTCATGAGGGGGGCTCTCAAAAAGCCTATGTTGCAAATTTATGTGGAAAAATCAAAACAATAGATTGTTTTACGAGCGGCGTTACAAGAAGTGTTGTTACGCACGTCAGAAGTTAGCTAATTCGCAATATTTTCACCCAGATTCTCAACATTAGCATTTTACCACACCTTCTCGTGAAGCATTCAGCTGTCATTTTTCACATCCTGGCCAAAATGTGTTTTTGCACTTCCGACGCAGAATAGCACGGTCGCTGTGCGAAATCACTGTTCAGGACACATTAGGAAAATGACAGTGACACTGTTCATGAGCAGAGGTCCTAAAATGCCTGTGTTGAAAATTTGGTGACAGTACTTCATAAAATGACTTTGTTACGAGCGTGCATTGCACAGTTTGCACACACGCTCGTAAGTCTGCAAACTTATATTATTTTCACTCCAAATTTTCAACAGTGCCATTATTCTACACCTCCTAATGAACAGTACAGCTGTCATTTTTCACATCCTGACCAAAATCTGTTTTCGCAGTTCCGACGCATGATTTATTTATTTATTTATTTTATTTTAGGTTTTGTTGACCAGGTAAGTGCACTAGACAAATCCTGCCTATTTTCAGGCACGACCCAGGGGAGGGGGCTACAGATGAATGCCAACTGACCTTGAACCAGATTAAGTTGTTGGTGGTATTTTTAGTGAGTGAGGGGAAATTTGGCCAGGACACCGGGGAAATTCCCCTACTCTGGAGGGGGTTGTCTCACGGGAGCGTATATGGAGGTGGCTAGTATGTCGGCGGCGTTGGAGGAGGACGGTCACACAGCCACGGTCGGGTGGCAGCCTACTACTTCAAGTGATACTGGGATTCTGTCTCCTGCTAGTTCAGACAATATCGGGATAATGATTTTACCTGTTTCTGAGGCGGAGGATGAAAGTCTAACCGAGGAGGTTATTTCGGAGATTGTGGTTCACCAGGCAACGTTGAGAGCTCAGCTCTCTCAGTCAGAGCTTGCCCTTTCTACAGCCAAGGCAGAGTTTTTGGAAAAAAAAACAGAAAGCGCTTGTTAGGGATTTCGAGAAGGGCCACGATCGCTCTGTAAAACTTGGCCCTGATGATGACGTCGGGTCTTCGGCGCAAGCAATGGAGAAGGACCCTGGTCTGGGTGTTCCTTTGGCAGATCTGCTATTTCTTCCAGGACAGCAACGTGGTCTCCTGAATCGGTGCTTCGTAGTGCAGGCTGGTTACAGCGCCCTGACGCTCTTGGGGTATTGACCCAACTTTGAAAGATAATGTTTTGACTGATCCTGTGTCTTTGGGTAGCATTTCAGTTAATTTACCCAGTGCCAATTTGGAGGCTTTGCAGTTGGATTCTGAGCCTGCAGCTACAGTTGAAGAGTAATAGTGCTTCTTCTTCTACACGGATAACTTGTGCTGATGCCCAAAGGGTTTCACCAGTTCCTTTACCTGTCTCTCCCTTACTGCAGCATCATGACTTATTTACTAAGCCCCTTGAACTGGCAAAAAGACATAATGCAATTCGAATATGGTATCTGGGGGTTCTGCCTGAAGTTCCAGATCATTTTTATGTGGGTCGAGTCCTGTGAAGCAGTCTATGGGCTTTTCTCATGCAGACGTCTATGCCTTAATTCATGCTCCTGGGGAACATTCGTTTGACTTAAGTTTTCGGACTCCATCCCTGCTGGAAACCTTTTGGTCAAAATATGCCTCTCTTTAAGACTAATCCTTTATGGTCTCCTTTTCATGTGGTGCCATTGACTAAACAACCCTTTAGAGTTATTACTGTTTTATTTCGCAATGAGGGTGTAAATTTGGTAGACATTCTTTTTTGGTTGAAAACTAGATGTGAAGTTCAGGGTGAGCCTGAACCTCTTTTTAATGGGGAGGGTTTTTGGAATGGGGGATGGCGTTTTAAAGTCAAACTTTGTTGTGTTCAGGAGGAATTTGCATCTTCAAATTGTTTTCATTGGTAGGATAAAGGTTTTTGTTTTATCTGGCCAACCTAGACGTTGCTATAAATGTGGTTCTCCTAGATACATTAGCGTCTTTGTGAAAAGGTTGTTTGTTTTCAAAGTGGGAATGTGTCATTCTGGATATCAATGTTGAACCCTGTGAAGTAGTTCTTTCTGTGATGAATGGGTCATGTCTTTCCTGATTGCCCAAATTCAAGACACAACCTGGCTAGATCCAGGATTTGCTAAGGCAGATTTGCTTATTTTTCGGCTGCTAGAAATCTTTTGCTTGGGACTGGCCCTCCCACTTCCCAGAAGCCCAAATCATATTCTGCTGCTGTGTCCTCCTCTGTCCCCCTCTTTTGCCCTCCCAGGGAAATTCCTGTTTCTACTGTTTCTCCAGTGGTGACTACTGTTCCTGAGACTCCACTCCCTTTGGTTTTGTCCCCGCCTGTGCCGAGACCTTCTATGGACTTGCAGGAAAGGGATGATAGTGGTTCCTTTTCTCCTGTTCCCTCCGAAGTTGATCATGGTTCTGTACTTGACTGGGCTCAATCTCCGGCCCCTGTACTGACTTCAAATAAATTTGGGGTTTTAACCTCACTAGACATTACAGACCAAGACTCGGATACTACTTCACTACTTCCCTTCCAAGTAGATATGGCCTCTGACCCTGAATCTGTTTCAGACCCTCGGGTGGGTAATTCTGGGAAATCAAAAAAAACTTCTCAGGTGGGTTTACGTAAAAGTAACAGAAAGTTGAACCCCCGCTCTTAACTCTTCCTTCCTGTTCCATGTATGAGGTTACTTTGGCTAGTTTGAATGCCAATAGCCTTAGGTCTGTGTTTAAGAAGAGGGTTACTTTTTCTTCATTTTCTGATTTAAGGCATGATGTTGTTTTTTCAGGATACCAGACTGTACACTGTTCAGGATTTTTCTGAGGCTACAGATTTGTGGGGCTGGGGTCCTTGTTATTGGTCAGGGGTACTGACCTCTGCTCAGGTGTTGGGATATGTTTCACTTTGAATACAATTATAGTGACTGAGGTGCTTCATATTTCCCCTGGGAGGGTTTTGTTACTCGATGTTCTGATTAATTCTGTTCCTTTCAGGTTAATTAATGTCTGCCCCTCAGACTAAATGGGATCGAGTTCAACTTTTGCACCTTCTTCGGCCTCATTTGCTTTCTAGCAGGAATATTTTGTTGGGAGGGATTTTAATATCTCCCGAACAGTTAAATCTAATATTTCAAAAATGTACTGTGACACGCATTGTTTGAATGATTTGCTAAAGGTTTCTGGTCTTTCTGATGGTGTTTCATCTTTTACGTATGTACAAGGCCTTCGGAGATCACGTATTGATTATTGGTTTGTGACTCCCTCTCTTTGTTTTTTTTCCCCTAACGTTTCACTAGTTGCTTCTTCAGATCATTGCCTTCTCAGTTTTTCCCTTTCTGATCATGTACGGACTTCTAAAGGGCAGGGTTACTGGCTAGACTTGTCACTTCTGGATATTCCTGAAGTTCAGGAAGGGTTTTGTCTCTTTTAAAAGCCTGTGATTCTTTTTTTTTCTTTATGACTCTTTGCAGGATTGGTGGGAAGATTTGAAGCAGTTATTTAAAGAATATTTTATTGAGATTGGACATATTTTGGGAGTTTCCCGTAAATTATATCATTAATCTCTTCAGCAGTTATTAACTGATTTTTACTCTCAGCTTCATTCTGGGTTTCCAGTAGATTCTACTGCATTACAGGAGGTTAAGACTGAATTGGCTAAGATTCAAAATTTGAAGCAACAGCAACAGAGAGGGATATGAAATTTAGTACCCATGGGTCCTTTTGTCATACGAATCCCTTTGAGGCTAATATGTCATATAGGACTAAGAAGGATGTTAATGTTTTATTGACTTTAGAAGGGGAAAGGGTTTCTGATAAACAGTCAGTTCTTGATATTGTGGATGCCCATGTTCAGTCATTGTTCACTGCTCATTCTAGGGTTACTTCATAGTCTATTGCGGACTGGTTGCAATACAGCTCTTTACCCCAAATTCCTGAGGTTTTTTTTGTTGTCTTTGATGGCACCTATTTCTGTGTCTGAATTTAATGCTGTGCTTCGGGTTCTTCCAAAAGGTAAAGCCCCTAGAAAGGACGGGCTTCCTAATGAAATTTATGGTTTAATTGGTACTATTTTGGGTTCTCATTTAGTTTCAGTGTTTAATGCATGTCTTACAAGCAACCACTTTGGTAGGGCAGCCATAAGTCACGCTCTGCCCTCATTATGGAAGGATTCAAAGCTCACTGAAACTCAGCACTCTTGTCAGTATTACGATGTTTAGGCATCTTTACGACAAAGCATTTACGAAATTTGTAAATGTTACCATAGCTCTAGTGGTTCTGTTAGTGGCCTCATCTCTAAATCTACCACACACAGCCTTGAACTAACCCCTCTAATCCCTCTAACCGTTAAGTAGCCAGCTGTCTTGTTTGGCCCTCGGAACCTTTTGCACCTTTCCTTACCCTACATGCCACTCTAATAGTTGTTCAGTTGGAAATATGGTCTATCTAAGCCATGGCCACCATCCAAGCTAGTGACCACCGTCCAAGCTAGAATTAGTTACTGAGGGATGAAATGGTCATAATTTGTACCCTTTGGCTGAGACCTGTATAAAGTGTCACTTATCTTACATGTATAAGAAAGAATGTACATGCCACAATAATGTCTTGTGTTGTTTATCTGTTCCCACAAGTGCAATGGATTGTATATACTGTACCTTTCAAATGTAAGTCTGTTTCTTACTTCTACATTTGTATGTATTCTATGTATGTATATCTATCCTTGACAAACAGCAGGTCCACCTTGTAAATGAGCTTGCTCAACGGTGATCGCCTGGATAAATAAAGATTTGATTGATTGATTGATTGATTACTCTTGGTACTTTCCCCCCTAGTATGAATGAGGGGCTTTTAATTTTTCTTCCTAAGTCAGGAGACAAGAGTGATCTGCATAATTGGCGCCCGATAACGCTTTTGAATTGGACTGCAAGATTTTCACTAAAATTTTGGGTTTCCGGATTGCTGGGTTTTTGCCTGACATTATTTCTCCTGTACAGTTTAGTTCTGTGCCTGGTCATAATATTTCTGATGCCTTGATTTTGATTTGCAAAATCCTTGAACGAGGTAAATGTGATGAACTGGCTGGTATTTGTGTTATGGTAGACCAAGCTAAAGCTTTTGATAGTGTTTCTCACCTCTATCTTTGGTCATGCATGACAGCTCTAGGTTTTCCATCTGGTTTTGTCAGTTGGATGCAAATTACTATCGGAATGCTGTCATGATTCCATTATGTTAATGGTTGGATGGGTAAACCCGTTAGGTATTAGTAAGAAGTTACGCCAGGTGTCCTCTTAGCCCTATGTTATATAATTTTCTTTGGAACCATTACTTTCTGCTATCTCCTATGAGGATATTGTTGGGGTCCCTCAGTGGGTTCTGCAGACGCTGAATTCCCAGTTATTGCTTATCTGCGGAAGATTTATGGGTTTTTGGTTGATATCCCTTCTTGTAAGGCTATTGAGAGGTTGACTGTTGCTTTCAAAAAGGTACTGGGGCTTCCTTTAATTTGTCTAAGAGCAGATGCTGTTATTATGACTCATATGTTTCTTCTTCTCCGGTGATTATAGAATTCCTGTTACCAATACAGTTTGTAAAATTTTAGGTATTTATTTTTTCTGTGATTCTGATACAGCCACATATAATTGGGAACGGCTTCTTCAGAAAGCTAATGGGAAAGTTACATTTTGGACCAAATGGAATATGTCAAAAAAAAAAACATTTATATGATTAATACCTTTCTTATTGGTATTTTTACATTTAAGTGCTGTTTATGCAGTGCCAGTTTCCCTGGAAGTAGCCCTTTATGGTCTTTTTTTTAGAATGATTTGGGGAAGTCGTTTGAACCCGTTAGGAATGTTTTATATTGTCCTATTGCTTTTGGTGGTTTGAATATGGTTAACCCAGTCTTGTTTTTTCAGTATTTTTGTATGAGAAAATATCTCCTCGTTCTACATAGCTCTACGTTGTGGTCAGTATGACTACGATCAGGTCTCTCCTTGGCTGGATGGCTGGTCAAGGAGGGCCTCATCCATAAACAAATAGCTGTAGTTCAGTTACAAATTATCTCCGTTCCAGTTTTGGTAATATTAAAAATGGAAGATTCCTTTTCTTTCATCCCAATCTTCTAGAAAACAGTTGTATCACCTTTTGTTAAGTCAGCATTTTTTGGACAGTTGTGTCTTCCGGAAATTGCCTATACTGATTTTACCTCAAGTCAACGGCTTTTGCTTACCTCTCCTAGTCTTCCTAATTATATGTGGATGTTACTCGCTTACAGCCCATGGAAGGCTGAATGTTAAAAATAATTTGAAACACAAAAGTATTGAAGACAGATATTGTCCAAGAATTTCTATTTGCACTGCTGGTTTAGAAACAATGCTGCATTTGTTTTTTGAATGTCCTTTTATTGTACGATTTTGGGCCCTGCTCTATGTTCGGTGGGCACATTTCCAATTTTCAACTATTGATGCTACCTGTTTATTTTTCGGTATTTTATCCTCGGAGTGGGATCCGTTTACTGCGGATACAGTTAGATTAATTTTGGGGGGTATTAAGTATCATGTTTGGCAAGTCCGCTCTTCATGGTCCTTACGTGCTCTGTTTATTTCCCCTGACCAACTATTTTGGAGGATTCATAATTGGCTTTGTGAACTTTGGCATGCGGATTTTCATTCCTTATCATCATCCCAGTTTCATAAAAAATGGAAAGTAATATGATGGTTGGATACTGGATAAAGTTTATTGGGTCAGTTTTATTTTTATTTTGGTTTTCTTTCCTTTTTTGGTCATTTTGTATTAGTTTTCTTTGTACTTTTAATTTTTTCTATGTTTTGATTGATGTTATGTTTTGGTTTTGGTTTGATTTACTTTTGATCTTGAATAAAACATTCCCCTGCTCTTTTCGATAAGTGCCATGGGATCTTTAACATCCACCTGAACTACCACCAATCCACGCAGATGGGACCTCAGTTTAACATCTCATCTGAAAGACGGCACTCAAGTACAGCACCCCCTCATGCTGCACTACAGTGTCAGTACTGGAATACTAACCCAAGTGCCAGACAATAGCGCGGTCACTGTGGAAAGCCCATGTTCGAGACACATTATGAAAATGTCAGTGACACTGTTCATTAGCAGATGTCCTAAAATGCCTATGTTGAAAATTTGGGCTAAAGTCATAAAATGAGTGTTTTACAAGCATGCGTTGTGCAGTTTGCACTCCACTTCGTGACTTTGTGAATCTGTAATACTTTCACTCCAACTGTTCATCATTGGCATTTTTACATACCTCCTTATGAACAGTACAGTTGGCTGAAATTTGTTTTCGCACGTCCAGTGCAGAATTGCACAGTCACTGTGCAAAATCACTTTTCCGGACAGTTTGAGGAAATGACGGTGACACTATTCATCAGCAGAGGTCCCAAAATGCCTATGTTGAAAATTTGGTGCTGAAAGTCCATACAATGACTGTGTTGTAAGCGTGCATTGCGCAGTTTCCACGCACCCTTGTAACTTCATCAATCTGCAATATTTTCGCCACATTTTCACCACTGGTATTTGTGTACACCTCATTATCAACAGTCCAGCTGCCATTTTCCACAGCCTGCCCAAAACACATTTCCGCAGCTCTGCCGCACAATTGCATACTTGCTGTGCAAAATCACCTTTTGGGACACATTAACAAAATCACAGTGCTATGCGTCTCCACCTCTGCCACTGCCAATGCCAGCATGACAACATTTGGCATTGACAAATGCTTGTTTGTTCTGTCTCAATTCTAGTACGTAATTGGTCACCATGTTTTTTTATTCATTTCTGGTTAGTCAGTCGAACACTATAGACAACATTTCCGAACTTTTTTCCACCACACCTTCTATCCATCTCTTCGGGCCCGCATACATCTTGACCCACACAAGATCATTGGGTTTGAAGGATCTAGTCTTAAGAAGCATTTAAGTTACTGACTTATAGCCTATAGGGTGAAGAAGATCCAGCTGAGTTAGAATCTGACGTACAAACAACAATTCTGCAGGGGATATTCCCGTGACACAATGTGGTGTTTGATACATCGCAAGAAAATCCAAAAGGGCTATTTGTATAGCCATCGGTGCAGACGGATTTGCTTTGCCCATACTCTTTTTTTAAAAGTCTGAACCAGGCATTCTGCTTCGCCATTTGAACTTGGATGGTAGGGAGGTGAGCAAATATGAACTGTGCTCCATTATCCGAGACAGTCACTTGCGGAAACCATGGGTAGCAAAGATAGATTTCAACACTTTGATGGTACTCTCAGTAGTTGTCAAGACATTTAATGAATTTCTGGCCATTAACTATAAGCATCAGTTAAGAGTAACCACATGGACTTTCAGTAGGGTCCGCGAAATCAATATGCAACCTTTGCCAGGGTTTTCAGGTCATTCCCAATGGTGAACTGGAGCTCTTGCGGATTTCCATTGATAAAGCACAACCTTAGCATCATTGCACAGCCTGGTATATGTCTCTGTCAATGGAAGGCCACCATGCATAAAGTCTGGCCAGGGATTTCATTTTAGCCAGTGACCTGGATGGCCCGCATACAAAAATCAACACATTTGGTGATAACATTGGGGTACTATGACCATAATCCCATGAAGACACCCCTCAGCAATGGACAACTGCTGTCTCTTTGTATAGTAGGGTTGTAGTGCAGTCATCGCGTAGTGCCTCTATACAACCCTCGCCGCATACCGGACACTTGTTTCAAAATTATTATTGACTAATCGCTTTGCAAATGTTCTTGGCTAGTACTGGAAGCTGATCTAACTATTGTAGCTCCATTGCACACACAACAGTAGAGTTCTCCATATCTTTGAATTGCACTGGAAAACTATCTGGCCCCACCTTGCATTCTAATGGCTCCTCTTTAAGTCCAACATCGAACTCCATTTCTCTAGATATTGGTAACCTCGGCAAGGCATTCGCATTTCCAAGCTGGTTCGTTGGTTGGTATGTAACCTCAAAATTATAGGCAGATAAAATGAATGCCCATCATTGAAGTCTGCTAGTGGCTGTCTCTGGAATTCCTTTTTCTGGACTGAAAATTGTCACTAGTGGCTTGTGATCCATCTTCAGGTGAAACTTGCAACTTAGCAAGCATTGGTGAAATTTCGTGACTCTGAACACAATCACTAATGCTTTTCTCTGAATCTGGGCATAATTCATTTCAGCTGCAGTAAGTTTGCATGAAGCATGGGCTATCGACTTCTCCACTCCTTCTGGATCTGTATGGAAAGGACAGCTCCTATACCCATAAGACTAGCATCACGAGGCCAATGTGATAGGTAAGTTAAGGTCATAATAGAGTTAAATTATTCATATCGGTTGGCGGAGAGCAGTGAAGCGAACTGTGCCTGTGGCCCTTGGTCCACTTCCACGGAGTACCATTATGTAACAGTACATTTAGAATACACATTTAGTGGCTAAGTCAGGTATGAAATGGTCATAGTAGCGCACCATACCCAAGAATCAGCACAACTCTAAAACATTCTGTGGTTCAGACATATGCACAATGGCTTCCACCTTTTCATCATTCGGATGAATTCCAGCTTTGTCAATAGTGTGACCTAAGTACATGACACTTGGTTGACAAAATTGACATTTTTCTCTCCTAAGTCTGAATCCACTCTGTTGCAATCTCTCTAAAGTCTTTTGTAAGTTAAGTGAATGTTCTGCTTCTGTCTTGCCCATGACAATGATATCATCCAAATAACAAGCAACATCTGGTATATCACCCACCATTTGCTCAATCACTTTTTGGAAAATAGCAGGTACGGAACTAAGGCCAAAGCATAACCGTTTGTACTTGTACAGCCTTGGTGTGTATTAATCACTACCAGTTTCTGAGAGTCTGTATCCAACTCCACTTGAAGGTATGCATCAGTGAGGTCCAGTTTAGAGAACCGCACACCACCAGTCAGTCTGTGAAAAAGTTCCTCTGGTAAGGGTGAAGGAAATGCATCTGTGCTAAGTACTGGATTAAGTGTCACCTTAAAATCTCCACATATTCTAACCTTACCACCTGGTTTAGATACTATCACAATTGGAGTGGCCCAATCTGAACCTGAAACCATTTCCAGCACACCTGCTTTTTCTAGTCAGTCCAATTCTTCCCCAGTGACCAGTTTAAAGGCAAAGGGAGTTTCCATGGTTTACAAAACTTAGGAACTGCATTAGGTTTTGTAACTAGCTTGACTTTAGCTGTTGTGAATAATGAATCTGTAGTTCCACACACGCACGTGCCACAGGTACCAACGAATAGACTTCGCGAAAGTAAAACAAAGGCACCACAGGTATTCAGCAGTAATTTATTTATAAAATAAAATCCACTCAGCAATGCTCAGGATCAACAACCTCAACTGGTTTCATACTGGCCATGCAATTTGGGTGGAGTGGTTGAATTTTCTTTGAAAACAGTGGCTTAGATTTATGTTTGAGCTGTTTCAATTTGGGATTTACTGCGCCATTTTTGTACCTCATTTAGTGTGTATCATAGCATGGACTTCATTTTCTGCAGCCTCATACATTTGTGCCAACTGTAAAAGTTCCTCAGTAGACTTCTTGAAACTTACAGAAAGTACTTGCTGAATACGATGTTCATTATTCAACCCTGTAACAAACTTATCAGCTAGATTAGAGTCAAGATGCTCCATGCTCCACTCACACGTGACAGCTAATCGTTTGATCTCAGCCAAATACGATTGTAATGACTGACCTGGTTTCTGGTGGTAACTGCAGAATTTATAATGTTCAGCTCTTGGAAAAGTTGTTAAACTGTATTGTGCATTCAATTTAGCCTTTAGCTCCTGATATGACAAATCCTCCAGTGCACACAGACTGCATAAAAGTTTGAAGGTTTCACTCCTCAAAAAAGTACAAAAAGCTGCTCTAATAAGTTTATCCTGTTGCTCATCATTAGCAGTTTGTATGGCAGGATTAAGTAATAACCACTGATCAAACTGTCGGGACCATGTATCCCAGTGCGTTCCTGTAAAAATTTCAAAGCTGGCTACAGTTGACATGATATTGTGCAGTTCCAAATTGCTTGCTTGGCTCCAATGCAGAAAGTCACAAAATGGCATAATTCAGTAAGCTGGAGTTATTAAAATGTCCACCATCCGTCATCGCCAATTTGTTGTGTTTGGTGGCCGAAAATAAGTACCTTAAACACACAAAGGTCTTGGTAGTAAGAAAACCACGCCACTCTAAAAGCTAGGCCTTCTCTTTTACTTCCATTCAGCAGTACATACAAGAGGAGACTAGCCTCAAACATAGAAACATGGAAGTTGACAGCAGATAAAGACCGCAAGGCCCATCCAGTCTGCCCATTTATTTTTCTGCCTTATGAATGTGCCATCGGCCTTTGCTCTGTCAATGGCCTATATATTCATACTCATCTGTATTGCTTCCATATGCCTATCCTATGCCTGTTTGAAGCCCTGCACTGTGTTCATATCCACCACTTCCTGAGGTAGGCTGTTCCATGCATCCACCACCCTTTCTGTGAAAAATAACTTCCTCGTGGCCTCCCAGTAATCTCATGCTGTGTCCTCTTGTCCTGATATTTTTCTTATATTGAAACATGTTAGACTCTTTCATCTTGTTAATGCCCTTAAGGTGTTTGAATGTTTTGATCATATCACCTCTCTCCTTCCTTTGCTCTAGGGTATACATATTGAGCTCCGTTAATCTGTCCTCATATGTTTTCTGATGCAGTCCCTGCACCATTTTGGTAGCCCTTCTTTGGAGGACTGCCTCAATTTAGTTAATGATCTTGTGAAGGTGTGGCCTCCAGTACTGCACGCAGTACTCCAGATGTGGCCTAATGAGTGTCTTGTAAAGAGAGATTATTACCTCCCTCTTACAACTTATGATACTCCTACTAATACACCCCAACATCCCCCTAGCCTTACCTACAGGCACACTTACAGGAAGTGCACATTCTCTTCAAGCTGTACTGTCTCTAACATTCTTAAAGCTGTACTACACATAACACCCAGCAGCAGACTAACTCAGCTGCCCAAAGTCCCTGGTATTTCTCCCGAATATCCTGCCCTCCAATTGGTTCATTCCAGTCATCAATCACAATCTTTAGCTCTCTTTGAATATCTATTGGTAAAGTCTCTTGGCACCTGAAAATAGTACACACCTTCTCCCATAAGCCCTTTCAGGCAGTTTTGGGTGCCTAGTTAACTGATTGGCTGTCCATTGGGGTCAAAATATCATAACATGGCTGCTAGTAAATGGTTCCACTGCAGTCCACACATGAAGTCCAGCTAAACAACCCTGGTGCAGCCACAAGAAACACTTTTACATTTATCTGACCTCACAGTTTTGTAACAGCCTGTGTGCCCTGTAAGATGACCCTACTGCTTAATGTTTTGAGTTCATCCCTAGTCTGTTGCTGCTGCCAATATTACCAGCCACCCCCCCCCCCGGGCAGCAGACAGGCTCCTCATTATCATGCATGCCGCCTTATTATTATTCATGAGGTGGCTCCCAACTACAGTGCTCGTTGGTGCTTCTTAAATAGAAATAGATGTAGCTTCTCCCTGACCTTCTCCAGGTCTCTGGTCCCTGATTAGCGCAAGAGAGGAACCAGGACTGCAGTAGAGGTATCTGTATGGCTGGAAGAATGGCGGAAACCTTGAGGTACTCCTGCGCATGTGCGTTTCTCCCGACCAGCACAGGAGTGCAGAACCTACCAACGGCTCCACGTTTCATTTCCCCCAGCCCCCGCTTTGGGATGAAACATACTGCAGGGGCAGGAAGGAAGATCCAGGAACACTATGGGGACAAGGGCCAGAGCCAAAAACACAATGGGGAAAACGGGGAATAGGCAGACCAAAAGGGGCTAAACAGGTAAGCCCCTGCAGGGGGGTTACATGTGTATATTAGCACCCAATAGTACTATTGTATAATTGCATATACCTACTCCCAGCACCTCGGTTCCAAAACTGTCTATCTTACTTACCTCAGAGACTAATCTCACTCAGCTGTCTGACAATCCTTCACAGGAAACTATAGCCCTTGAGGTCCGTTGTACTTGCCTAAAAAGCTTTACCATAACTATGCAGTGTTCAGGAGTTGGATGATTTGGACCAATGAGAGCTGTACAAAGAGCCAAGAGGCTAGACTAATAAAATAATGTGCAAGGTTAATGGTGTAACCACATTCCAGCCAGTTTTAGTGGAGGGCAGTGGGGCTGGTGGTACCGTTAACTATAGTATACTACTATTTTCATAGTTTATTTTTAGCCACTCACAGATGCTTATTGCTCTCTGTGTTGTTTATTAGTTTTACTGTATGCCAATACATTTGGGAAGTTTGGTAACTTATTTTGCCAGTGTGATTTTGATTCATAGGAACTGTGAGCACCACCCCTCTCCACTGTAACATAGCTACCGGAGATTCTTGCATTCACTGGTCCCTCCTACTAAGGGGCATCATTTCAGCAGAATAATTGGAGTAACAAAGTCTGATTTCTGCAGGCTTACTGGGGTTACAAAGTCTGATTTCAGGAGGCTTACAGGAGTACTCATTATGTGCTTCAGTTATACTGCATGGAGTAAACATTATGTGATGCGTTCAGTATCCAGTCACACCCTTCCAGATCCCCTATATTCTCTCCTACTCCAGTAGCAATATGTCAATGTGACAAACCCACCATCAGTGCTCCAATCAGTGCCCCTGACACAGCTGGCTGTCAGAGACTTTCACCTGTGTGCACCCCTCACCGTGTCCTTTCACCCATGCTTGACCCTGCAAAAGGTGGCACATCATGGAGAATGGCGTCTCTGAGTCCAGTCACCAGTCTCCTGGATCAAGCCAAAGCCAACTGCTCGAACCCCAGGTGAAGTGTGGGTTCTGTCTTTATCAAACTTCACATCACTTCTTTCCCTGTATCGGGAAGAGATATGTTTTAAGATTACTTATACCAGATATAGCATGCTTCTTCAGAATAGTAGTTACCCCAGAGATTCACAAACTATACCCTTTTTATGTAACATGCACACCCAATTGATATATTATGAGTGTAGCCCCCCCATGTCTAGGTGCTAGATGTTATGGAGGGGAGGGGGATGCATAATCTAGAACCTCACCAAGATCTCCTCAGGTTAAAATGGGAATAACACATTGGTGTCTTACTTTGAGACATCTTCAAACCCCAAAACACCGAGCTCCCACGGGTGTTCAGCATCTCACCCAGCAGAAGCTTCGGACTGTCAGTTCATCTTCACCCTCGGCGCTTGGTAATTTGAAAGATCGTTTATAAATAAACTGGATTTGTTTTGATTTGAAGCTTCTCCAACCCACTGACCAGAGCAGGAGGGCATAGGAATCCAATACTTCAGACCCCAGGAAAAAACTGTGACGATCCAAAAAATGAAAGGACTTAAAATTCATCAAAATCCTCCTATGGCAATAATCAGACTGCACTCTGATTTCTATAAACAAATCAATTTTCTTCTCCTGGGCTACTAAACGATTACAGAGCTTAGGGTCCCAGTAAATTTCAACTTTTAACTAATCCAGCTCCATGGGGCTAACCTATTTATCAAAACTAATTTGCCAAGAGAGAGCTACAGGCATTCTTATACATGGATTTTCTGTACAACAGAACCAGCAGCAAACTTACCCCCAGGGCCAAAGATTATTTCTGAAAACATCCAGGAACATGAAGCTCCCAGTGACCCACTGGCACTGGTAAGAGCCTTACTCTGTTACTGCTTCTTTATGCCGAACCTCTTTCTATTTTTTCTCCTCCTCAGGGGAGTGATGTACTCCTCTGCCACCACCAGGTTAATTCATGCTCGGGTAAAAACTGAATAGCCTGAAACCTCCACGACTTGCTTCCATAAACGTTCCTTCCATTAAACCTGGTCCAAGCCTGGTCACTGATGCATTCTCCTCACAAATTCCTGGCTCTCCTCGAGCCAGAGCCTCCACACAGTTACAATGGCTCCCTGCCTCCAACTGAAACCCTGTTTCCTGAGATGGGCATGGCCTACATTTTGTAGGCCTTGGGGCCTGCCCCAGACAAGGGCATGGCAGACCCCATCGAATCCAGGCTGCCACCCACTCCCACCTTCCAACCCCTGAGTCGTCATTCCACATGGGAAAATGAGATTGAGAGGAGCTGCCACCATCCTCCCAATCCCCTGTAGCTGCCATGCCACCACGCAGCAGCCCCAGATGACCCAATAACCGCACTTCCAAACTGGGCCCAATACCCCACGAGGTGGTCTTCTACCTGCTCTGCCAAACTCCCACAGCTACCTTGGATGCTCTCGCCACCTGAATGCCTAAGAAAACCCTGGACCCAATGACCGCGAACTGCCTGTCTGCCTGCCTCCTCAGAAACCCCAACCCAGGGCCCGGCGCACCATCACCAAACTGTCAACTGCCTAAGGGGGACCCCCTTGAACTGCCCTACAGAAACCCCGCTGGTCTCTCCCAGACTCCCACCTAGTTCATATATACACCTCTGCTGCCCCAACTGGCAGCACAGAAAACATCCCCATCATGCCAAGAACCCTAAGGCACCTGGGGTGCCTCAAAGGAATAAATAAGCACATCCAGAAGGGGAGCTTACTGAGTAAATAGTAACTACTTTATTTACACAATATATTTAAACATTGGCCATGACAGAATAAAATGGTTACAGGAAAACATGGAAAATAAATTGATTTAAACCATAAAACACCCACTTAGCTGCCTGATAACTTGGTTAACTTACAGATGAATACAAGGAAAAGAAACAGTCTTTTGCTTCCACAGACCAAGCTGCTGTTTCCTCCTCCCAAATTCAAATACGAGCTGGTGTGTATATGACGACTAATTCCTTACATAGAAACATAGAATTTGACGGCAGATAAGGACCACTTGGCCCACCCAGTCTGCCCATTTCCTACCTACTGGATAAGCTGCAGATCCTAGTTAACCAGCAGCCTACTTCTTCCTACCCCCACCCCCTAGAATGGCCTTATGACTGTCCCATGCATGCTTGAATTCCACCACTGTTTTTGACTCCACAACCTCCTGTGGAAGGCCGTTCCATGCATCCACAACCCTCTCTGTGAAAAAATAGTTCCTTAAATTACCTCTGAGCCACCCCCTCTATCTTCAAATTGTGCCCCTTGTTCTTGCACACCTCTTTTTGAAAGATGCTACCCTCTTGGACTTTGTTGATTCCCTTGAGGGTACTTGAGCGTTTCTGTCATGTCCCCCTCTCCCTCCTTTCCTCGAGGCTATGCATATTAGCTCCTTCGTCCTCTTCATATGTCTTCCGGCAGACCCTGCACCATTTTAGTTGCCCTCCTCTGGACAGCTTCCATCCTGTCTATGTCTTTGCAGATTGGGTCTCCAGAACTGCATGCATACTCCAGATGGGACCTTTCTGGTCTCTCTCTCCTCTGCATGTGCATTTTTAGGACAAAGCCCATACAGCTGCCTATGCGATGAAAAACACTTAGGTTTGACGAGAGTGAAAACAACTAATCTCAAATCTTATACATTTAAATGGTGTCAAACACCATCACCTTTTAGAATCTGGAGTGTCTTCTTCAGGAACAGATAAATCTTGTCATTTCTTCCTCCTAAAACATTTGACAACCTCCAGTCCCATTTGTCCATGCATGTGACTTTTGGAATTTGACCTTGCTGACCTCCCAGTATATTCTGGAATCCTTCAGTCTGTCAGTTAACTATATGAAAATCTGTAGGCACTTTTACATGCTGTTCACTTCACGCTTCGTTCCATTATGCTCTTTGCTCCGCACTCTCGGTTCCTTACAGACACCCTTCCCTGTATTGCTCTCTTGACCCTGCTGGAGTTTTAACAGGCTTTCCGGTAGCCAAGAGAGCAGGATATTCTCCACAGCAGGGGACAGATATAGGCAGCACGCAAGTATCTGAGGAGAATCGGTGAACATTCATTTCTCTTGAGGAAGGGATCACCTGTATACATACCAGAAAAGGTCACGTTGCAGTTGCTCTGATACACTCAATGCGTATACAGATGACTGTGTGCATAGCTGTCCCTATGCAGCCATGAAAAGGAAGGGACAGGAGAGGCAGACACTGCATCTGATATCTGTGACAGCCTGCACGAGATCCCCACCAAGTGTTTCATGTTAAGACCAAGCCTGCCAGGCACGCTGCTGACTACAGAACCTTTAACCTGAAGAAACAGAGGGTTTCAAATAAAAATGTAATCATAGTTTTTTTGTTTGTTTTTCTGTTTGTTTTTGCAGTTTGCCATATTTATTTTAGAAACAAAAATTCAAACAGCCTAACCCTACATTAGCTGCTACAGAAAGCTACAATACCCCCTCATGAATTCTGCAATCATTATAAAGGGCTATCTGTGCCCTTTGTGACCCCCCTGGATTCCTCAGATGTCTCATTGAACACCTGTAGTTTAGCAACATTCCTTAAGGATTTCTATCACTGCAAATCTGTGTAATATTTGGGTAAGTAACATTAACAAAAATGTCACTGATGGTCTGTCGATTATTCGGAACATTTCTGAAAAGGAGGAGGCCCCACGAACACACTATCAGCAAACTAAATGCATTACAGTCTTTTTTTTTTTTTTTTGTTCTTTTGGAAGTTTTCTCATTACAGTTTATTTACCCAGGACAGCCCAGCTGAGATGGGGTGTATTGTTTTCTGTGAGATTCTGTTCCTACCCACAGTGGAAATATTGTTCAAGAGGATGGCACAATTTATTTTGAACTGCCCCAAAGATACCTATGACACGCTTATGGCATGTTTACAGTGCTGCTGCAATTTAAGTTGCGATCTGCTCCAGAGCTGCCTGACCGCCCATGCTGACCTGGTGACACATTTACACAGCCTGTCAGGTGTTGATTCAGGCGTTGCTGGAGGAACACTTATGAGTCTGGGGGCAGTGGGTTTGCATGGCCACAACACAGTGACCTAACAGACTGGGGACTCCAGCACAGGCTACTGTCCTTCTCTGCCCAATATTATATGGTTCCCCAGTCCCCAACTCACCATACAGCTGTTTTCTGCCCTCCGCCACAGTATGCAGTGATACCTAATGCTGTGCATGAAAAAGAAAGCAGCGTGCAGTAGAAAAAAGGCAGATGCTTATTCAGAAGAGGTGTGTTTTTCTCTATTTCTAAATAATTTCTTGGTGCTGGCTGGTTCGAAAGACTGGACCAAAGTTCTCGGTTTTGAGGGAGTGAATCATGAGGCGCAATGCTGTTAGCATCCATCTCGTGTCTGAGTGAGCGGTGCAACCTGTCTACATACCTGCTTACACCTGAATGCGTCCCTACTTGATAGTGACTCCAGGAGGAGCAAGGACTAACTTATCATGATCAGAGTAAGTGCCACTGCCTCATTTGCACTGCAGCAGCCCAAGTGTTTGGTCTACAGTCAAATGTGATCATGTAACTGGCCTATAGATGCAAACTATACAACCAACTGGGCTGGACCGCACTTAGCAATAGGCATAAGCTGCATAAAATCTTGTATTCACTTAAATGTGTGAAGGGGATGTGCCAGACTACCTACTGGAAGCTATGTAGTTATCAGAGAGAGAGGTGTGTGTCATTAAAATGCCAGCCTTTTGGAGTTGTAACTGCACAGACAAATACTGAAAAAGTAACAATCACTGGCACCACTAGCAAGTGTGCAGGAAAGGCTTTATTTGTGCAAAATAAAAAAATAAATAACCTGCCGATGACGCACTAGTCCTGCGAAACTGGTCGAGGTTGTGCTTCTGAGATGTGAGCAGTTTTTTTATTTTGCACAAATGAAGCCTTTTTTTCACACTTACCGTGGTGTTTGTGATTGTTGCTTTTTCCTACGGTTCACACTGAGTACACTGTGTGGTTTGAGCTGAGATTGTGTTCTGTGGACAAACAAATATTGTAAGAGCTATGTATTTTTCAGTTTTTGAATCCGCCAAACCTGGTCTCAAGGAAGGAAACTACTACCACAGAACAAATACAACTCTGGTTCTTGTCTCTCCACAGAACTGTGATAAATGTAGTTGGGGACTAAGGTAACCTTACTCTTCAGCAGTGTACCTTGATTATTCTCTTGCCTATGTTTTGCACACTTGGAAATTATTTATTAAGTGATGATGTACATGATGATTGATGCACCTAAAGAATAATGTTTGTCCATTATGTGTTTTATGGCTGTATGCTTTTAAGAGCCTGAGAAGCTCATGTTTGTACTAATGTAAAACCTTTCACTGTAATGGGTGCTTCGAATGACTGTAAGTAGGAGCATAATTGTGAATGAGCATGTGCTCAATGGCTTTTCCCTAATAAACTACACAAGAATCTTGAGTTGTTAAGTGACTACTTCAGGATCATATATAGACTATTACAGAACAGCAAAAATATTTCCTGGACTCTGATTGGTCAGTGTGAACTTGTTACAGTGAGGATACTTGAGCTTAACCTCATAACATCAAGTTTAAATATAGAGATGATTGTATGTCAGTTTGGACAACAAGCCCCAGCACCTCTGACCAAGAGAACTTGAAGCCTTGTCATTATAATACAGAAGAAAACATTTAGTTTCATATAAAAACCTTATTTACTTATATTGTGGTGGGCAAACATTTTTTGTCATAGCTAAAACATCTCATTGTTAGGCAGAGAACAATTGTCGGAACATCTCCTTTATAGCGTGGGAACATCTCTTTTGTAGTATCAGTTTTACAGTTTTATTTTTTAGTTTAGTTTAGTTAGTTTTTGTTGACCGGGTAAGTGCGCTAGACAAATCCTGCCTATTTTCAGGCACGACCCGGGGGAGGGGGATACAGATGAATGCCAACTGACCTTGAACCAGATTAAGCTGTTGGTGGTATTTTTAGTGAATGGGGGAAATTTGGCCAGGACACCGGGGAAATTCCCCTGCTCTTTTCGATAAGTGCCATGGGATCTTTAACATCCACCTGAACTACCACCAATCCAGGCAGATGGGACCTCGGTTTAACGTCTCATCCGAAAGACGGCACCTCAGAAGTGCCGCACCCCTCTCATGCTGCACTACATTTTTATGAGGAAACACGCCACATATGAATGCACTGCATCATGGTATTGTATAACACACTACAGCGATAAAAGACAATTATGTACATACCCATGATGCATTGCTTTCACATGGGAAGTGTTTCTTCAAAACAAAAAATTAAACAATAAAACTGTACAACTGACACCATAAAATAGATGTTCCTGCACATAAAAAGGGATGTTTCAACACTCGTTTTTTGCCTAATAGCTATCTATATGTGCTCATTTGTGTCCCTACAATATTAAGAAATAAGAGCTATTGTGTAATAGCAATAATGCACTCCAGAATGTGGGTGGGGATAGTCTCTTGTTTTTTTTGAGGGGGGGAGGGGGAGAGAGAAATATGAATGAATGAATGAATGATGATGATGATGTTGTTGGATGCAACTGGCCTGTTGTACAACCACCCCATAGAACGAAGATATCCCAGCACAACCCATGCCCTGTCATGCATTATTGCTTAAATAGGTGACTGTGATGGGATTCTTTGAACATGAGTCTCCTGGTTGGAAGGCAGGTGCTCTAGTCATTAGTTGAAAGCTTAGCAATAGGCAAGGCAGATTTAATTTCTCAAGTGCCCATTCTCGGAGGCTGTGGGTGTGTTACACAAAGTTAGCAAACAGGTAACACATAAAAATAATAAGTATATTAATTGCAGTCAGAAAATAAACATTGGAAACAGGATAGCATTAAGACAACAAGCTCTATGAATCAGAAGCATGCTAGTACACCCACAAGTATTCAAATAGCATTTGAAAGGCAGCGTGGTACAGTTGATATCTAGAGTACAGGTTTGGGAACCAGGAAACCTGGGTTCAAATCCTATTACAGCCACTTATTGTGTGAATCTGTGCTTGAGTCCATCCAGTTGTAAAAATCGGGCATAAGCAAGACCCCAGGGCCAGCATTAATCAGAATCTCAGCATCTTAGATGGGCTATCCTAGGTAAATCAATTTTAAAATAAACAATAGTAATTTTGTAGCCAAGTCAGAATGGAATGAGAATGATGATGGAAATGGGGTGGTACAAATAACTTTTTTTTCTAACTGGTCACTATGCTTCTTTTCACTTTAGTGATACACTCTTACACTGGTTTTGCCTTTTCCTGGTGATTATTCAGGCTTTCCCTTTACCATTGATTTGCCTTTTTACTGGCGGTGCCAGTAATGTTGGATGACTGTGCCTTTCCTGTGTGCCCGTACTACACTTTTTTATTGTTCATAAAGCTTTTTACCTTATCTGGGATGACAGGTGACTCTCTGTCCTTTTCCTGCTCCTTGTGACTGTCGCAAGCTTCTTTTGACCCAGATTTAAGTCACCCATGGATCCCCACATAGTGGGACCAAGAGGAGGAGTGCCACCCCCCCAACATATCAAGGACCCCCCCTCCCAAATTGAGCAGTGGCATGGGCTGTGAGGGAGTGGGCTGGGCTTCATTAAGCCTGTCCTCTCACTTTTCTGGTTTTGCCTAAACCCCTGCCATGGAGACACATTAGTATGTGCTCATGGGGAAGCATACATCGTGCAGAACGGTGGCCTCACCACTAGAGTCACTCACAACCTTCACTACCACCAGGCCTCCACCCAGTGGCAGTCAGAGGTGGAGACACCAGGCCACCCACCCTCCCTGAAAGAGGACAGCAGTCCCTGGGATGTTCAATCTTCTCCCACCCCACTGACCCACCTTCAACTACTCTTACCATTAGGATCTGTGGGCTCTGGTGTATGGTGCCTTCCCCAGTGCTTTGCCTGGTTCAGTGTATTATGTTTCGCCTGCTTCAGTGGATTGGGTCCAGTTTTCCTGTACTGTGGAATGATCTTGGTTGCATTATTTTCCAACACTCATCTCCGGTCATGCATGGTGAGGCTCCCTCCTTGGATCATCAGGAGGCAGATGGAACAACACATCACCAAAAAAAAACTGCATTTTGCTGCTACTGCAGCTGAAAGGCTAAGGTTATAATAATAATAATCTTTATTTATATTGCGCCTTTCTGAAATCAAGGCGCATTACAATAAAATAACATTGCATTAAAACATCATAAAAGCATTAAAATCAACAATAAAATCAACAGTATCAGTCCATGTCAATAGCATCCCCGAATGCCTTTTTCCATAGAAAGGACTTCAGTCCTTGTTTAAAACCCCCCATAGTCATGCACTGTCTAATCCAATGGGGTAGAGAATTCCAGAGGGTCGGGCCCGCGAACATAAAAGGTTGGGCGGCAGAAGATTTTAAAACTACCCTCGGAATCTCTAGCAACCCCTTATTGGCTGAGTGGAGTGGTCGCTCCGGAAGGTAAGGAACTAGAAGATCTTTCAAGTAGTCAGGGCCCAAGCCTTGTAGGGCTTTATATGTCAGTAAACCAACTTTAAAGGTGATCCGCCACTGAACCGGCAGCCAGTGCAGATCCCGCAGCACCAGTGTAATGTGGGAGGGACGAGGAATCCCCACTAACAGCCGGGTTGCTGAGTTCTATACTAGCTGCAAGTGGTGGATATCAACCCCAGGAAGCTCAAAGTAAAGGGAGTTACAGTAGTCCAAACGCGAGGTCACAAAGGCGTAGATCAGCGTAGGCAAGTCACCAGACGGAACAAGGTGCTTGATCCTAGCGATGTTCCTCAAATGGTAAAAGGATACCTTAACAACCGCCAACACCTGAGCATGCAATGTCAGCCGATCGTCAAGGATCACCCCTAGGTCGTGCACCTGTTCAGAGATAGGGAGCTCAACATCCCCCAAGAATAAACCTGAGGGATGGTTTGCTCCCCACCCCCCAATCCGGCGACCGGGATCCACAACCATCACCTCTGTCTTCCCAGAATTCAACTTCAACCAGCTGGACCTCATCCAACCCTGGATCTCACCGAGACAGTTGTTAAACACTGAGAGTGCTCCATTCTGGTCAGGTGCAAAAGACAGATAGAGCTGGGTATCATCGGCATAGCAGTGAAACTCCAGCCCATATCATCTTACAATGTCTCGAGGGAGAAGCATGTACACTGCAAACAACATGGGGGACAGCACAGAGCCCTGAGGCACCTCTACAGGACAGAGAGGTAGGATCGGAGGAAAATACCCCAACACCACCCTCTGAGTTCTACCTGTGAGGAAGGAGGTAAACCATCTGTGAACCAGACCTGACAGCCCACAGATGCATCTCAGATGCTCAAGCAACACCCCATGGTCTACGGTGTCACATGCTGCTGACAGATCCAATAGGACCAAATGGACCGCTTTTTTCTGGTCTCTGCCATCAAGAGAGATCATTACACCCGACCAGTGCAGTCTTTGTGCTATGCCTTGGAAAACCGATTGAAGACGGTCAGATGTTATGGATGGTCCAATGGCCGTCTGTTACTTTTCACCACTCCCCACAGTGGAAGGTTCCGTAGGTTCAGAAGCTGGCGAGAGTCGGCAGGAAGCCTCTTCACTTTCACAGTCCACTGCTCTTCAGGGCAGGATATTCAGAGAGCCCGGATACCAGATCATCCTGTTGTGAACAGGATGATAACTCTCATGCCCATGATCAGGCCATGGGACCCGGATCTAAACTACAGCATGTGGTGCACATACCCTGGACAATCCTCAAGACATCTTTGATTTCTGGCCTTTTGAAGGAACTCCAGGAAAATGGAGGGCTTGCGACCACAGGCTGGTCCACCACAATTCCCATAGAGGTGCTGCACAGGTCTCGGCCCTGATGTCATCCACCTTATCTGCAAAGAACCAAGCAAGCTCCTCACACTGCATTTGTGAAAAGGCTCTACGAACCTGTAGACAGGCTGGGTTGCACAGCCTGTCTACGGTTCGAAAGAGCTGGGCCGGTCGGTTCTGTGTAGCAGCAATTTCTCCGGACAGGAATACTGCCTTCTTATGAGTAATTGCTGACTGATAGAGTTGATAATGCTCTAGGAGTCTAAGATGGTCGGCATCTAAGCCGGATTTCCACCAGCACCTCTCCAACCTGCATCCTAATCGCCGCATCTCCCTCAAGTCCCCATCAAACCATGGGGACCGAGGGCAAAGGGAGAGAGGGCGCACACGGGTGGAAGCAACAGAATCCAGAGCAGAGGTAATGGCCTTATTATAGGCCAAAACCAGAACTTCAGGATTCAAGCTTATCACAGGAAATTCTGATAGATCAAGTACTGCAGTTAGGCCATAGGGAGTCACATCCCGTAAAGGGTGGTACTTGACCATCTCCACAGGGGTTGACCTATGCAGAGGGGTGCGAAAATTGAATCTCACAGTGTGATGGTCAGACCATCCGACAGGTTCCACCCCCACATCGTAGGCCTCCATCCCCAGGAGGAAGACCAGGTCAAGGGAATGGCCATGTTTCTGAGTGGCAGTGGTAACCACCTGTGAGAGGCCCAATGAATACATCAATTGGAGGAAGTGCTGTCCAAATTGTGAGAGTTCATCGTCGATCCAGGCATTAAAGTCACCCAGCACCATCAACCTGGGCAACTCAAACACCAGGTCGTGGCGAGTCCGCCACTTTCTTAGAATAGCTTTCGCCTCCGGGTGGACGATAAACAAGAGCCATCCTTAGCCCCCACCTGCTACTATGACACATTCAATGATCTGATCTCCTCAACTGGAACACTAGTGAGATCCAATTCGGTCTTGAAACAGACCGCAACCCCCCAACCCTGCGATCCAATCTCGCGCTGTGTATCACCGAATACCCGGCTGGAACTGCTGCCTCAAGTACGGGGCCAGCATTACCATCCAGCCAGGTTTCGGTGATGCAAGTCAGATCCGCTGTACCCACCAAGTCTGCAACAATGGCAGTCTTGTTCACAATGGACCTGGCATTGCATAATACCGCCCAGGTTGGATAGAACTCCTGTGATGCCCCATACATCTGCCCACCATTTATAGAGGTGGTGCCCTTGGGTATGGAGACCAGATAGGAAGGCCCACGTTCTGCACTCCATTTCGCCCCAGGGCGTCTTCTCGACTTAACCACTCCGATGCGAGCGCCCCCTCATCCATCCTCCATTGTTCATATCCCCCGCCCCTCCCCAACCTCCTGCGGGCAATTCCCAAGGCCCTGCAGCATTGGTAAACAGAAAAAAGCAACGGAAGGGAAAAGAAGGGGTGGAGGGCATGAAGAGCAGAGGATGAATAGCGCATGACCGGAGGGGTGGGATAGCAATATATATAACGATCCACTAACATGGAACAATGACACTAATTTCTTTTTTTTTTTTGAAATTATTATTTTTATTCACCTTCCTGCCTGCCATCCCCGACCCTTCAGGAGCCTCAAGGTAGACATCCCTCTGCCTTCCACCCTGCCCATATGACCCCACAGGAACCCCATAGAGCTTCGATTTACCCCCCCGAGTGGGGATGGGGCAGAGCCCCCTTACCCCAACAATCAACTTTTGTCGGTCCGGGGGTCATCGGGCGGGCGAAGGCACATTGAGGGCACGTCTCCGGAGGCTCCATCTTCCAGGCGATGGCAGGCGTTTTTCCGTTTTTTCTCCCACCCTACAGCGTGAGACCCTGACGCTAGCAGGGAGCCGACGCCACGTGCGTCGGCAGCCCTTCCCCAACATTGTGGTTGCAGTACTCTGAGCCTCTGCTCGGAGTCAGACAAGTGTTCGGGCTATAGCCTTAACCCTCCCCGGAGTAGGCGAGCTGTCGTGGGACACTCAAGCCTAACTCCTCCCGGCTGGCCCACCAGCGACCCGAGTCTGCTCCCAAACCCGGGTCGCCAGCGTGGAGCGAGGTGTGGCGTCCAGCGCCTCAACCCTCAGCGCCACCAGGCCGGCTCAAATGACACTAACTTCTGATCTCCCTGTAGTAAAAATAAATTCAAATCAAAACACAAACCTAAAGAATTAAATTAAATAACTCGGGGAAAAAAAAATAAACAATAAATAAAACAATCAACAAACTTAGATCTAATTAACACAGATTAAGCATCGTTCATCATAGGTTAAAGCTTAGCCAGAGCCCTTTCTTTTTTCTTCAGAAATCGCAAGTCCTTTTCCAGTCTGAAATATCTGCCTTTTAGATCCCCTCTCAGCAACTCCCCAGATAGCAATGAGACTGAGTGGGAGGGAAGGGCAGCTCCATTCTGACATGCCATCATCCCTTTTTAACACAGACACTACTGGGAACTGTGGTGTGAAAATGAGGTGGTCATTCAGGCTGCAAAAAACAAGCAAAACTTTTTATAGTTCCAGGCCCAGTGGCACCAAGGGCTGAGGTGCTGGACGCCTTACCTCGCACTACACCGGTGACCCAGGTTCAGGAACAACCTTGGGTCGTCAGGGTGCTGTCACATGGGGGGAGAGGAGCAGGATTGAGCAAGCCGACAGGCTGCTGTCCTCTCCCGGGGGTGGTGAGGGGCTGGGTTGTCACCATCCCACCGTAGTTCTGCTCCCACCAGGTGGGGGTCCGGTGTGTAGCACTGGCAGGAGGGGTGGCACTGTTATGGATGGGTGGAAGGGGAGAGCTGGTGCCACCGGTGTGCGTGTGTGCCTGCTTCTATGCCATGTGCCAGGGCTTGGGCGGAAGTGGAAGAAAAACACAAAATACCATAAAATCCTAAATAAAAAAAAAAACAAAACTTTTTACACAGTTAACACTAACCACACTGCTCCTTTCATTACAGCTGGTCCGGATGACCCTTAAGTGCTGGGGCGGGGGCACAGGGCACTAGTGGTAATAACAAGGTGGGGGAGCTCCTTAGGTGCACTGGGAAGTGGGTACCCAAAGACATGTGGGGGATCAGGAGCAGAGTGCTCTTAACTGGCAGTGATGGGTTTTCTGCTTCCCAATACACTGTAGCTACAGAGTAACCCCAAGAAATATGGCCAGTAAACTTGAGAAAATAAGTGGCTAGGGTGAGTAGACCAAATGCCGCTAAGTACTACATTATGTTTAAAATTCCATTGCGAGAGGGACAGACAGAGAGAGGAAATGCACTGATTCATGCATACTCATGTGCTTCAACTCCACTGGGCGGAGCGAGGAGTAAACATTATATAGAGAATAATGGATAGGCAACTGTGTGTTAAGAGGTTTTTTTTACACACCCAAGGTGTGTGATGACCCATAAACCTTGAGAGCAAAGCTCAAGAGGTTTATTAGGTCATCACATATCGAGGGTGTGTAAAAAAAAAACTTCATAGACACACAGTTGGCTATACATTATTTTTTATAAATACTGGTGCAAGGAGTCAATGCCAGAAAGTTACTGAGGCAGCTATGCTTGAAGCCTGATGCTGCTCAGACCCCTACTCGCCATGCACACACATATACACTCACTTTCTGTGTCTTCTCTCTAGTATATAATGTAGCATACATTTGTTTTTTTTGTTTTTATTAAGTTTCAGTGTAGACCATGCACAGTGAGCCACAGCCATTCGATTACGAGTGCCTGTCTCCACAGTCCCCACCCAAAGTGCGGCAACAACGGGATCAACCAGATAGTTTTTTTTTTTAAATGTATAGGCAGGATCAACCGGATAAATACTGTCAAAGAAAGTAATAGGTTACCTGAGCTGAGAAGCTAACTTTCGGGTCCTCGGTAACCAGAGAACTCACCGCCATGTTTATTGACGTGCTTGGCCCACCCACGCACTGATTTTGAGCCAGTAAGGTGGTGCAGTTGATATAAGTGACACTGCTATTCAACTGGAAAAACATATTGCCAGTATGCGACATAAACTGAAAGCTTACCAAGCACTATGGGAACCTCTCCCTTTGGCAACCTTAGAAAACTAGTTTTAGAACTTCCAATATTTACTCTACTGACACATAGGCACAGGGAGGGTGGTTTGGGGTTTATGGGATATATGTTTTATGTTGTATGTTGGTATTGTGTCTAGTTATTGTCTTAGATCGTAGGTTAGATTGTTAAAAATATAGCAGCTGTACTGGACCTATTGTATTATCACTGGTAAATGCTGTGGAAATCAATAAAGCATATTGAATTATAAAAATAAATAAGTGACACTGCTGTGAAAACAAAGTCTTGCAAAAATGCCATAATAACTGTTTTTTGGGGTATTCGACATTTTGAAAGACCCATATTATGGTGTGATAAGTGGGTCACCAGTAATTTATATGATGCGTTAGGTGTCCATTCATGCCTTCCAGACCCTTATTTTCTCTCCTTCTTCTTTCACAATATGTCATCATGGAGCGTGGAGTAAACATTATCTGATGTGTTCAGTATCCAGTCATGCCCTTCAAGACCCCTTATTTTGTCTCCTCCTCCCTACACAGTATGTCAGCATAGCTGAAGCCTTGCAGCCGTAAAAATGACAAACACCAAAATAATGTGCAAAATAAAAAAGAGAAAATCATTGAAAAAATTAAAACTACATCACATTACTTGCATATCCTTTGCACTGTTTGATATTAATGTGCATTACATTTAAGGGCACAATTTACTCAGTTTGTTTTGTCTCATTAATACTAGATTTAATTATATATTCAAACTGTCATATTTAAATGTATACCTCTGTAACCTTTGTGAATTGACGTGGAACCTTTGTTAACGAGCTGCTTAGCTCAAAGGTTGTAATCCGAATCATCAATCAATAAAATAAAATAAATAAAGGTATTGTGTTTGATTACTGCATATCTGTGACATGTTCACAATCATTGCACTATAAGTAACCAAATTACGGAATCACTTTCCCATTTGTTCTTCAAACTTGAGATGGAGTCCCCATTCACTATACCTTTCATGGCCTGTTTCATCTATCCATCACACTCTCAGTAGACAATAACTTCCTTATCTTCTTCAGGGGGAACTGCCTCCATTAAACCACATTATTGGAACTATAACCACTAGGCACTAGGACCACATGGAAAATTTTGTGAGCCGGGGCCATCCATGACAACATCATGCATCACTATCCATATAAGCGTAAGCAGCCCCATCACTCCTCAGTTCTTTTCCACTGATCATCCTTTGTTGAACCTGCTAAAGGAAACGTCATCAACTAGCAGTTGTCGATATTCTTTTTCTTATATTAACAATTTATTTTGTCATCTCTGCATGCCGCTGAAGTTGAAAGAGGCTTTATTTCGATATTGTAAGTATGGAGGACAATTTACAAAGGACACATGTACTATCTGTGTGCTGCTCATGTCTATCTTCAACCGGGCTACAGGGTGACGTCGGGCAAGAAAGCTCTAGAGAAAATTTCCTTCTCCTTAAAACTTCAAAAGCCATGGAGAATGAACAGGGCCCAAAATCTGTAGCTCAAACCTCACCTTTGCCAAGAAATGGCCACCGAAGTCAAAGGACCAAGACAGAAACAGTCAATATCACAGCCCTCTCAGATGGGTGTCACAAACATAAGGACAAAAGAGATATTTTTCACCAGTGAGGTCCTGGTCACTGTTGAGACGAGATAGATATATTGTGCCATTGCCCACTCCGGCAGCGTTGGTGGCAGCCCACAACCACTGATTATACCGGTTGGGGTTGCTCAGGCACTGCCATATCCACTATGGACAGTGCAGTACCATTGTTGTCAGGCCAAGGCATGTCGATGCAAGTAGTCCCAAACCCTTTACAGGGCATTGTCAACTCTCAGGCTGTTCAGGGAATGATCAGATGCATTCTGCCTGGACTATCATTACAAGGAGTTATTCTACCAGCAGGGCTTCCTGCTATGCAGCCCTCATTGATGGCTTTTAGTAGCACACCAGATTCTGTCTCACAACCCCACCATCACTGGTGCATCCTGTGGCAACTGTTATTGACAGAGATGTCGACGATGAGGTTGAATGTAATCCTGACCTCATGGTGTTAGAGAAGGATTTAGAGAAGTATTAAGGAGATTTAAATGTAGCACCATGCTGTGATGTAGTTCTGCCTCATTATCCTGCAGTGAGTACTGTGGATTACACCCCGAGGACTCCTCTTAAAGATCTACCTTTCAAGCCATGGTGCAGTAAATGCAAACTGCTGTGGGATTTGCTCTGGAAGAAGATGCCACAAAAAGAAATTTGATGAAATTTTTGGATATCCCTTGCACACTCTTCATAATAATTCCACTTGGATACACTCCTTTAGAGGGTGTTACCTTTGCTACATGGTACAGACCAGACTCACTGTCTACAGGAGGGGAGGATCTGGAAAAACTAGAGATGTGGTCTGGGATATGGCAGCTTGGCTTCAGTGCAAAGAAATGCAGAGTTGTGCACATTGGAGCCAAGAATCTGAGGACTGAGTATAGCCTGGTAGGGGGCCGAGTGTCTGCATTAGAGGAGGAGGAAGAGAAGAACCTGGGAGTGATGATCACTAGTGATCTGAAACACTCCATACAATGTAGGAAAGCAGCAGAAAAAGCAAATAAAATGTTGGGCTGCATTGCCAGAGAGATCAGCAGCAGGTGAGAGAAGTATCACTGCTCTTGTACAGATAATTAGTGAGGTTGCATCTGGAGTACAGTGTACAGTACCGCTGCCCATACCTTAAAAAGGACATTAACCTGCTGTAGTTCAAAGATGGGCAATGAAGGTGACCATGAGCCAGTAGGATAGGATGTATGAGGGGAGGTTGGAGGCCCTGAACATGTACTCCTTGGAGGAGAAGAGAGAGGAAACATGATTGAGACCTTCAAGTATTTGAAAGGAATAAAGAGAGTAGATAAGGAGGGTCTCTTCAACTGTAGTGGGAATCGAAACACGAGGGGACACAGTCTCAAGTTGGAGGGGGAAGGTTTAAGAAAGAGGCTAGGAGGAACTTCTTCACAGAGAGGGTGGTGGTGGGTTGGAGTGCTTCCGGAAGAGATGGTTACATTGAAATAGGTAGGCAGCTTCAAGACATGCTGGGATAGAGTTAAAGGAAGATGAGGGTCAAGGCAGAGACAGTTGGAGGAAAGGATGGATTTGGTAGGTGGGCAGGGTCAGTAGCTTATGCTGAGTATCCTGCACTATGAACAGACTAGATGGACCTAATGGCCTTATTCTGCTGGCTTCATTATATGTCGTATGCAGTTCCCAGAAAAGCTGATAAGCCATACTCTGCTCCATCTGTCAAGCCTTGTTATGCCAACTAGCCAGAAACTGACTGTGTAGTCATCTTGGCTGCTCTTAATAAGTTTAGAGCACGTAAAGAAAGGAGTACTTTGCCTCCTGATAAAGTATCTAGGAGGCTGGATGTGATAGGCATGCATATTTATGCCTCTGCCTCTCTGGACCTTAGGATTGCAAACTACCGGGCCTATATGTAAACAATAAGAATAGTCAGTGGAAAGCTGCAAAAACTGCATCCCAGGCTTTGCTGGATGGGGCTGCAAAGAATGAGTTACTTAAAACCTTAACTTCTGGGACTGGGGTTGGCAGTCGTCATATAATGTCTCTGATGCTTCTGCCAAGGCTCCTGCTGCACGCATTTGTATGAGAAGATATTCTTGGCTTAGAGTTGCTGGCTTTGCCAGTGATGTGCAAGAGGCAGTCTTGAAAGCCCCTTTCAGATGAGCAGAACTTTTTGCCTATGATGTTGAAGAGGCCTAAAGAGGATGTCAGAACTCAAAAATAACCCTAAGGTCTGTCAGGTCCCTATATCCCACTCCTGCCAGGGGTCATGGGAGAGGATCTTGTTGTCAGTCTTCTGCCAGAGGTGGCCATCCCTACTGTCAGCAGGGTTGTGGCAGAGGAGGTGGCCCCTTGCTGGAACCCCTCCCCTCCAGGTGCACATACTGAAGCACCCCGAACAGTCAGTACTGGTGGCAGTGCCACCACTAGCTCCACATGATTGTCTTGTGGAGACACCCCTACCTCCACTGTTACCTCCAGGGGTTGTTGTGGGAGGCACTCTCCCTGCATCTCAATCAGTGGTGGGAGATTACAATGAACTAGTGGATCCTGGATATAATTGCAAGGGGGCATACTCTGGAGCTGTAAGAAACCCCTCCAGATCATCCTCCACCTCCTTCCAGTTATCCTCTGGGCCACTTGTCTCTTCTAAAGGAAGAAGTTCAGTCATTATTCCAAAAATTGCTATAGAACTGGTTTCTCCTCGACAGAGAAACAGAGTTATATTCCAGGTACTTCCTGGTCCCAAAATGGACAGGGATCTGTGTACTGTGTTGGATCTCAGGGCTCTCAACTTCAACATCGAATACAAGAGGTTTTGAATGGTATCCCTGCAAGCTCTGATTCCCCTTCTGCAAGGAACTGGATTTGTTCTCTCGACATGAAGGGTGCATACCTATGTCAAGATCAGCAAATCACACATGTAATCAGGGATTCAGTTAATTTATTTTGGTGGAAGTCTAAAACTTCCATGGGTCAAGATCTAGAAGTCATTCTAATTTTTGAAGCCAAATACTTCCAGGATCGCACTTTTGGAAGTCAATGTTCTGGGAAGGATCAGTTTACAGATGTTAATATAAAATACTAGTGATAAAATACAATTTATTTCAGAAAAATTCATCATTTCTGACTTCCATGCCTGCAACTTTGTAAGTTATCTAATTTCTGGATTTACATCTGAAGTCAATGACTTCCTCACCCTTTATTTTGGAGGTTTTGGCCTTATTTTTGAAGTCAAATACTCCAAAAATGGAGTTAATTGAATCCTTGCATGTAATACCTCTACTTTTGCTGGAGGCAGCATTACCAGTTCAGAGTATTGCCCTTTGGCTTGTCTTCAGTGCCACAGGTCTTTCAAATGCTTGGCAGTAGTGGCAGTAGTGGCAGCAGCCGCCGCGGGCCTGTATATGTGTCCCTATCTGGATGAGTGGCGGCTGAAGTCAAGCTCGAGGCAGCTCTCCCAGGTACCTTGTCTTGATAGTGCAGGAGTTTTGAGGAATTGGGGTCACAGTAAATGTGCCAAAATCTGTGTTTGCCCTGTGATTCCTTCTATGCTGGCCACTGCCTTCTCCTTGCATATAGGCCTGTTAGCTTCTGACAGCTCTCCTTATACTTCCTAAATGTCCTTTGCTTATCTTTAACTGTCCTTGGGCATCTGTACTGTGAAAATAATGACTTCCTGTGGTTTTGCCTTTCGTGACTGTAAGGATAGGAATGATGTGTAGTATTATGTCATTCTGTATGTCGTGCTTTATATAAAATGTGAGTTTGGCGGGCAGTAACCCACCAGTGTCATTCTGGGTCACACTGAGATGAGCCATGCTGAACTGTACTGTACTAAGCTGTGCAAGTTAATTTAACTTCGTGACTTAAAGACTTACTGGCCTCCGCTCATCATTACATGGTGAGAATGGAGCAGTTATCACCACCAGACCCCCTTGATCTACAGGGAAATTTGGCAGAGAACTGATGCAGCTTAAAGCAACAGATCCAAATCTTCTTTATCACCAGTGGTATTGCTGAAATCGCAGACGATACAGGCTATGATTTTTCTTCATGTGGCTGGCCCTGTGGCTCTGGAGGTGTACAACACTTCGAATGGGCAAGGAAGAGAATAAAGATAATGTGTTGCAGATTATGGATAACTTTGGAGGTACTGCAATCCATGAAAGAATGTGATGTATGAGAGACACTTGTTTAATATCAGAAACCAGAATCCAGGTGAATCTATTTATGCCTATCTCACTGACTTGAGATTGAGAGCTAAACTGTGTGAATTTGAAGTCTGTGTGATTCACTAATTTGAGACAGAATAGTTTGTGGCATACATATGAACATACAAAAGCCATCAGAAGAAGGTCATTTGATCTATCTAGTCTGCTTTCGTGTGCAGGGTCCACAGCATCAGCTACTGTCCCTGCCCCTCCCCACTCCTCCCATCCTCCCTACCCAGTGATCCTTACCTTCCCCTACAGAATGATCAAGTGAGACCTAGACTGCTCGGAAGTTGTTTTGACCCTGGTTAAAGTCATTGATATTTGTGGAGCAGCTGAGCTCAGTGAGAGACAAAGTGTCTGACTGAGATATTCCCAGAGGAAAATAATGTGCATGCATCAGTTCTCAAGAAAGGGAGAGAACAAGGAAGTTTGAACAAAAGTCGAGAAAGTTTGTCTGCACAATTGAATAAAATCCACAGATGTCTGAAGTGCGGTTGAGAGCATGAGCCAACTAGGTGTCCCGCACTAGGGCAAAAGTGTAGACTCTGTAATTGAAAAAAAAATTTTGTCAAAATGTACCACACAGAAGAGGATGCGAATGTTCATGTAGTTAAAGAAGAGTCCAGAGTGAAAATATGAAGGTATGGAGACTCTAACTACAACTGCAGTGGAGACTGACTAGAAAGTGATTTTAAATATAAATGGCAGAAGTGTGAACTTTAAGTTGGACAGAGGGGCACAATGCAATGTAATGTCTCTAAAGATATACAAAACATCAAGAGAGGTAATCCAGAGATCGTGAGCAATATTAGTTTCTTATTCTGGGCACCAGCTGAACGTGCATGGCAGTTACATTAACTACGTGTTTCAAAAATCAGTACCATCTCATTACGTTTCAAGTGGTGGACACCAGTGTCACACCCGTTCTGGGACTGCGGACTTGCCTAGAAATGAGACTTGTAAAGAATATGTTTTCAATAACTGCTGACACTAATAAACAAGGGGACTCTACTGAGGAGAGATTATCGATTTTGCTGATGTATTTCAAGAGTTGGGCTGTTTAGAAGGAGAACCCAGCTGAGATTGATACTTCCATGAGCCCTGTAATTCACCCGCTAAGAAAAATTCCTTTTGTATTAAAAGACAAAGTCAAGGCAGAACTTGAGAAAATGGAGAAACTGTGAGTGATAGAAAAAGTAGAAAAACCCACAAGTTGGGTTAACTCAGTTGTTGTTAAGAGAGAAACCAAATAAAGTGGGAATCTGTATTGATCCACAGGATTTGAACAAAGCAGTTAAAAGGGAGCACTACCCTATGAAGACAGTGGAGGAGGTAGCAGTCAGGCTTGCTGGGGCTAAGATCTTTTCATTGCTGGATGCTAGTCATGCATTTTGGCAAATTAAGCTCGACAATTCCAGTTTTGAATTAATGACTTTTAATACACCATTTGGGCGCTATAAATTCAAACACATGCCATTTGGAATGTTTTCGGCACCAGAGGTTTCCAAAGAAAGATTTTCCAGATCTTTGAAGTACTAGAGGGCACTGAGGTTGTCATGGATGATACCCTAATTTGGGATTCTGATATACGAGAGCACAATGAGAGACCTGAGAAAGTACTGTAGAGAGTTTGAGAATCCCATTTAACATTGAATTTAAAAAAATCCAGAACTGAACATATATCAGGCACAAGCTAAGTAAGGATGGACTTACAAAAGATCCTGATAAAATGAAGGCAACTGACATGCCCACACCGCAATGTTAAACTGACTTGCAAGGATTCATGGAGATGGTTAACTACTTGACCAAATTTATTCCCAACCTTTCCACCATTAATAAAACTGAGAACTGCTTGAGAAAGAGATTGCATGGCATTAGGAAGACCGACATGACAAAGTGTTTATGAAACTGAAAAGGGTCATCACACCCACCTGGTGTTAACATACTATGATCTCAACAAACCAGTGGTCCTGTCAGTTGATGGGTCCACTGAGGGGCTAGGTGCTTGCCTACTGCAAGGGGGTTGACTTGTTGCATTTGCCTCATGATCACTTAACAAAGCAGAGAGGAACTATGCCCAGATAGAGAAAGAAATGCTGGCCATTGTATTTGACTGTACCAGGTTTCATCAATGCCTCCGTGGGAGACAAAGGGTGCTGGTGGAAACGAACCACAAGCCGCTGGAGAGCCTCTTTAGGAAGCCACTGTACACCTCCCCACCACAGATTCAACATATAAATTTGAAGCTGCAAAAATATGATTTGTGAGTGGACTACAACGTGGAAAGAGAAGTCCATATAGCAGACACGCTTAGCAAGGCTTCAAGAAAATGCCAATTCCAGAAAGTGATACTGCTAAATATGAGGTGCACACAATCGAAAAGATTCCAATTACTGGTGAGAAATTAAGACTGTTTCAAGCTGAGACAAATAAAGATCCTGTTCTACAGAAACTGAGAGAGACAATATTGCAGGGGTAGCCTTCTGAAAGATCACAAATTGACCCAGACTTCCGACAGTACTGGTTGTTTCATGAGGAAATCACCACAGAGAATGGCTATTACTAAAGGGAGAAAAGAGTCCTTGTACCGGCATCACTGAGAAAGGACTTGATTTAAATTACACAGTAGTCACTTAGGTATTTAAAATGCAAAAAGTGTAAAGAGGCATTCTCTCTGGCCTGGCATGTATAGCAAGATAAGTGACTTAGTTGCCAAAGGTGGCTTTTGTAATTGTTACAGGAAGGCCCAGCCGAGGGAACCAGTGCAGCCATGAAATCCCAGGCAGATCTTGGCAGAAGGTAGGAGCCAACTTATTTGAATTTGAACGAGAAGACTATTTAGCAATGGTTGATTATATGTCAAAGTTCATCGGGATTTCCCGGTTGCAAAATACCACAAGTGAAACTGTTATTAATCACATTAAATCTGAGTATGCGAAGCATGGCATGCCCGAAGTACTTATTACAGATAATGAGCCTCAATTCTCTAGTGCTGAATTTGAAGGTTTTGCTAAGAGTTATGAGTTTAAACACGTTATGTCATCACCCAAGTACCCACAGAGTAACAGTATGGTGGAGAGAGCTATCCAAACTGTAAAGAACTTGCTAAAAAAGGCTAAACGGGACCATAAAGATCCATATCTTGCATTACTAGATTTAAGAAATACTCCAGTTGAAGGACTGGGATCACCAGTTCAAGTGCTTATGGGACGAAAGACAAGAACTTTGATTCCCACGGGACCAGTTATTGAGACCAACATTAATAGAGATGGACATTCGAGCAAAACTACAAGAAAACCAAAAGAAACAGCAGTTTTATTACAACCAACATGCACGCCTGATCTGAGTTCAGGGCAGTCAGTGTATCTGCACACCAGTGAAAATGAGTGCATGCCTGCAGTTGTCCTTACGCCTGCTCAGGGACTTCGTTCCTACATTGTTGAAGCTAATGGGAAAAGGTACCATCAGAATTGGAGAGAGGTTTTAAGAGCTTCAGAGCCATTGCTGGCACAGGACACTTTGTCCATCCATGGGGAGAGGGGGGGAGCCTGATAAGGCAAGGGATGACAGGCCTCGGAGGAGACACAGCTATGGTGGTACAGCAGTCAGAGGACCCACTACTGATGATGTCGGCTGCTCTCAGAGAGCATGTGCAGCAAGCCAGCACACCATCAAAGCCAGACTGTGGTGAGCCAGGTTAGTGGACGCAGGATCTAAAACCTGCCAGATACCGCAAGAATGGGACTGACATTTTTTGTGTGGGGGGAGGGGACTAAGGACCCTGCAATTTATAAAGTAGGAAATAATATACATTCAAAAAATATATAATTTGTTTGGGGAGTTGCAAATAACTTACAGGAGATGTAAAGATCTGAATGACGTGTAGTATAACATCATTCCATATGTACATGCTATATAAAATATGGGTTTGGCAGACAATAACCCACCAGTATCATTCTGGGTAAAACAGATAAGCTGTGCTGCACTGTACTGTGCTGAGCAGTGCAAGTTAATTAAATTTGTGCTTAAAATAGACTTACCGGCTTCCGTCTGTTATTACAGTGACATATTTGCACTAGAGGTGTGCTGAACCTGCCCTGGCAAAGCAAGCCTCCTGAACTTCAGTGGTTCAGTTTCCACTCTAAACTTCTATTAAACACCACCAAAATGAAGGACACATTCATTACCTCACATAGTGTTGCAGCACATCATGAACCAGTCCCAGCCATCATTACTCTACTAGGTGAGACCCTCTAAGTAGTTGAAAATATAAATACCCGGGGTGTGTGATGATAATAAGCGTTTGTTCACTGCCCATATAGAAGCACAGTGCAAAAGCGTTGGGTAAGACTGGTCTTTGCTACAGAAATAGGTGATGTTTTCCACATGAACATTCGCAAGTGTTTGGTTCAGGCAGTCTTGTTATCCATTCTAGACTACACTGATCTTATTTACTGTCACTGGTCAGTGGTTCCCATGCAAAACTAGATGTACTCTACAATAGAGCACTCACATTTATAACAGACAACAGACATAGGACCTAGGACTGACCACTGCAAGTTATGCGAAGCTGCAGAATGGTCCTAATTAACAACCAGGAGACTACTCAATCTGTATACCTGGACATATAAGATCTTCCTAAATGACCTGTCAGGGATATATCTTGGAACTAGTCTGAATATCCCAAAGCAACTACGCACTTAGAAAAACAATCACTTACTCCTAGACATTCTGGCATATGTCACACAGATAGGAAGTCTGCAATTCATTGTTTCATAACCATCCTATGGAACTTGCTGCAAATCACTCTAAAACTTTCAACATTGGTAAGCCTAACACCTTCAAGTTGCTCATTGGAAAATTATACAAGGAAACCTGTTAGTGTGCATAGTCTTTTCTAAGTTACCTTTGCTCCTTTGATGTAGTAATCGAATTGTGTGTTATTGGCATCACCCTACAGTTTAGTTCACAAGCTGTTGCACTAAAAGAGCTATATAATTTTCTCTGTAATCTGCCATGTTCTGTTTCCCCATAGTTTACGCAAAATGGATATGATATACATTTGCTGAATGTACTCTTTGTAAATTAAACAATGTCTTTATACCTCTGTGCTCTGTAGTCATCGTTTTAACTCTATATGCTGTCCTGTTCAGGAACGCCTTGTAAGTTAGTGTAACCCCTCCTACAAATGGGGGTTCCCAAAAAGTCTTCTATGAGCTTGCTTAACTGCTCACTGCCAGGCTAGTGTCCTGCGTTTTAGCAGTTTAAATGTGATTACCAGAGCCTGTATAGCCTCTGTGTACTGTCTCTTTAAGAACTGCCTGATTCAAGCTCTTGTAATCTGAGAGGGAGCTCTGTTGAAATATGTAGCTATTTGCTGAAAATCATTTAGAGTGATAATGATAATGTAGTTTGTCTAACATGCTTTCTTTGCAGCAAGGACTGTTTTGTTTGTTTCCACTATCTTGGTCCTGGACTACAAACTGGACCAATCAATTCTGGTGGGACCTAAAATGTAGCCGGACTACAGGAGCTGTCTGAAGTCAAAGTCTGTAGGAATTGTAGTTTTTAACTTTTTGCACCTTTTTTGCAACTGAAGGGGGAGCTCTTGCCTTGACTTACAGCCAAATCAGCCAGATCTTTTGGATCTTGGGAAGTCCGGCTGCTTGCAGTTTTCAGTTAGTTCTGAGCTGGGAAGTGAAATGAGAGGAGCGGAAGTGATTTTGGGCAGCAATCCTGAGTGGATTCGCATGGGAAAACTGTAAAAGGGCTGAGTTTTTGGCTTGCATGTCTGCCTTCTGCTCCTGAGAGGGAGAGAAGAGAATTATTGTGGACTAAATCCAAGTTTGTGTGACTGTAGTAAGCTACTGAAGTGGGCCAGGCTCAACCTGAAGAACACCGAAGATTTTGCTGAATGCAATCAGCCTGTCAGGAGTTCCAGTTACCCCTAAGCTCCCGGTGTGTGCAGAAACTTTGCGATTGTGACCGGGGAACGCTTTGCCTGGTACAATAGAATTCCCATACATGTAAATGTGCTATGAGCTGCTAGTTGGTTGTGTTAGTCCCCCACTGTGTGAACTGTGTTCTGCTTGCTGGAAGCTGTATCCAGCCCAAAACGGACTGCATCCGAATTTGTATCCATGCAGTCTGGGCCTTGCCAGACTGGCCCAGCCAGACTACCCACTGCATAGAGAAGCCATCGACGAGAGACCTGCCTGGGGATCAGCCCCGTGCTCCACGCTTGAACAGGAATGAAGCCTCTGCGACTCGTGTGGGCCCTGCTTGTCCTGGCATGCCAGATCAACCACCTGCAGTCTCAATTTTCGTCCAGCCTGCATCCAGTCTTGGTTATCGTGAGTAAATACTGGGGTAGCTCCCTGCAATAGCAGCTTAATCTGAGTGTGTCATCTGATTGTCTTGTTGGTTCATTTTCTTTCCGAACTGAGCCCTCTGGCTCCGGATTACAAATATTGTGTACTGTGCATGTTGTGTTTTCCATCACAGGGCCCCAACCAGCTGGAACCCCGGGCAACAGTCCTGGCTAGCCCATCTCTTCTCCACCTGGGTACCCAGAGGTGTGACTGTGTGGGGGGACTCAAAGCGCATGCATAACTGCTTGATTGTTATAACCTTTAAGCTAATTAACCTGATTTTGCCCCTTCCTTGTTCAAGTCCCCTGAATAAATCAGATCTAACTTTTTCTGCATGTAATCTGACTGTAGTTCCAGTGTGTGCTCTAAGTACTGTACTGTTGCTATTTGCTGTGCATAACCTTGTTTTACAGGGGTCCCCAGGTTTGAGCCAGAGGTACCAGCCCTGGTGGTAAGTGCAAACAGTGTGGGTACTTGTGTGGTGTACAAGGGGTATTGTGAAAGTGATTACTGTACAGTGTTCAAGCCAATAGAGGGGAAAGAGGGGGTTTACAGTGTCCCGGAGGGCTGTGTCCAGGTTAGCTTGACCAATACCAACCCTGACCTCTGGGTGGAGGCACCCGTTTCAGAACTCAGGCCCCTTAACCTGCTACTAGCCAAGCAGGCAGGGGTAGTAGCCCTTGGGATAGCACCACCTAGGGGTTACATCTTGGAGGCTCACCGCTGGGATTTTGTGTCTTCTAGTGGCCAAAACTACGAATTATTGTCAAATATAAATCCCCAACAGAAGTGGCTGTGCACCAGTTGGTGGGGTGGTGTACAGGGCAGGAGATTGACCCTCACAATGCCCTGCTTTTATTGGATATTCCCCTGAACATTGGTAAAGATGCTGTAGAAGGAGTACTTTCCAAAACTGAATGTTTAACAAACGCTGTGGTGGTGGGGCGACAGGCTGATTTGACCGCCCAAACTTTCATGGCGTTAGTAGAGTGTAGTGACCCAGTGGACAGTTCCAAAGTGCCACGGACTATTGCCCCAGAAGGGACCCCAGCCACCTGGAGAGTGATAACTAGAGACAGTAAAAACCCTGGGGAGGATGAGCTCCCCCTATTGTCTGAGACTTTTGAGGAGAAACTTGCTAGATTGTTGCTGGAGGAAGGGAAAACCATAGAGGATATTAAGAAACTATTCCTGCCACCTGGGGATGTTCCCTCCCCAACACCCCCTCCCACTCCAGCACCTGTTACTGCCCCGCCTTCTGTGCCCATGACAATGCTGGCCCCTATATCTGTACCTGCCATTAGTCACAACTCCTACCGAAGGTTGAGAATCTTCTCGGGTACCCTTCCCACGCCCAGGGGAGGATGACTGGGAGACCTGGATAGACTATGTTGCCCCTCTAGTACTTGAATGGCAATGCTCAGAAGCAGAGAAATGAAAGAGGTTGAGTGAGAACCTCCGAGGTCCTGCCCTGGCTACCATCCATGCCAAGCAAGCCAATAACTCCAAAGCAACTGCATGGGACTATCTTAATACATTGGAAAATGTGTATGGGACCGGATTCAGATGAGAACCTGTGGGGGAGAGTAAGAAACACCCAGCAGTACTCAGGGGAGCCATTGTCTGTGTATGTACTTCGGCTTGAAAAGCTGCTATAAGAGTGCCTCAGAAAGGGTAGTTTGCCATCAAATGGATTAGATCAAACTAGGCTGGACCGGATCCTTAAGTCTGTTCCATTTTCAGAATTGTTACTGCTTCAGTTGCGCCTTGCCAACCGACTGGAATTGCCCCCCTCTTATGACAAACTAATGAAAGAAATTCGGGGGGTTGAGCAAAGGTGACCCGGGGAAGGGGGGAATTTTACCAATATCTGCTGCTACTGCACAAGTGATAGAGTGTGATCATCCAAGTGGGGTTCAGGGGCAAACGTCGGCACCTAACAAGCACTCTGAGAATGCAAAGGACTTCCCACCCTGGGCCCAGTTTTTGAAAGTCGAGCTATTAAAGTAAGTCTGAGAGTTGAAGGCTGGTGCCTCTGCAAGGGTTCCCCCCCATGGAACAAGATTCTGGTTCCTCTCAGGAAGTGACTGCCATGGGGATGGGGGTGCACCCTCAGGCATCCTCTACTGAGGATAGCTCCCAGGTTGAAATCAAAGAATTGACTGCCAACCTAAAGGAACTATTGAGACACGTTGCACCCTCTCACTGCTGCAAGCAGATATTGGTCCCCATCCTTTGTCTCCTACTTCAGTTCTTCATGTAATGTTCTCTCCAAGGATGACCCAGGAGTCAATCATTTGTCACCACTGTGGAAAGGATGGCCATATGAAGAGGAATGCTGGTCTCAGAAAGACTTTGAAAAGTGGAGAACTGGCTTCAAGAGAGCTTGGAAAAAATGGTGGTCAAGGGAGTGCACAAAATGACTGCAGTGAAGGCTTCACACATCCTAACTCAAACCCCTTTGTTGGCTAAATTGTCCGTCCAGGCCCATGCTGCTGTCCTCTAGACTGGTCCAAAGTAGTGGGCCCTTCAATGGAGACTACCATGGCTGTGAATGGTATTCCTACTTGTCAATGGACAGTGGGTCGCAATGACCACTGTATTTAAGGACTGGTATGACAAACATTTATCTGCTATGCCCTTACAATCCCTGGAAGGCCTACATGTGTGGGGGCTGAGCAACAAGTCTTATCCCTACCTAGGATATGTTTGCCTCTGGTTGTCATTTCCTGCAGCTGTAACTGGTGTAGAGGAGCAAGTCGAGACACTAGCCTTAGTGTGTCCCCCTACTGGACTATATGATGGTGTTCCCCTGTTAATTGGGACCAACACCCATATGTTTGGGAGACTGGCACAACTCTGTCATGGGAAACAAGGGCGATGGACTGGGAGGGCCCTAAGAATTCCCGCTCTGATCAAGAGAGCCTATGATTTGCAACAGAACCCCAAGGGAGTGGACCAGGATGAACCCGGTAGAGGTCGTGTGGAAGAAGAATCCCAGTTCAATGGTACTTTGGCATCGACTGTACCGTTCAAGGGAGTCCACCTCCTCAAAGATGTCAAGAACAAAATACTGATATTGGACGCGCCAGGTGATGGAAAATTGCCAGAAGGATTATTGGTTAAGTCCAGCATCTTGCCAGATTGTGCTCATGCCTGTGCACGACCAGTGATGGTTCAGATTCATAATGTGTCAGACTGGGAGATCCAGGTGAACAGAGGATGCACCCTAGCTATGGTACACTGTGCAGACACTGCAGTGTTGCCCAGCAACAAGCACCCTGGCAAGACAGATGGAGTGACTCCCGACTTGTGTGATTTCGGTGACTCCCCATTGCCAGCTGAATGGAAGACTAGAATTAGCCAGAAACTTGCCCAGAGAGATCAAGTGTTTTCATTGAAGGAATGGGACGTGGGATGTCCAGGGTGTGGAGCATCACATCGCCTGCATGATGAGCGTCATTTCAAGAGAGGTCTCGACGCTAGCCCTGCAGGACATAGGCGATGTGAGAAGACACTTGCAGGAAATGCTCACGGCTGGTGTGATACAAAATCCAGGAGCCCATATGCTTCTCCCATTGTGGTTGTGTGTGTAAGAAGAACGGATCTGTGAGAATGTGTGTTGATTATCAAACTCTGAATCGGTGGACCATCCCGATCAATACACCATACCCGTATACAAGATGCTCTGATTGTTTGAATGGGAGCAAATGGTTCTCGGTGTTGGATCTTCCAGATGTATATTACCAGATTCCGATGGCTCGGAGGACCATGAAAGACAGCCTTCATCTGTCCTTTGGGGTTCTCACAATTTCTGAGAATGCCACAGGGATATTCGGGTGCCCCAGCCACCTTCCAGTGACTGATGGAACAGCGGTGGGAGTCTTGAATTTGCTGGAATGCCTGGGGTACTTGGACGATGTTATTGTGTTTTGGGAGCTCCTAGAGGAACATGAGAGTCGACTGTTCAAAGTACTAGATTAGACCGACTGGAAGATTTCGGCCTCAAGCTGTCCATCGACAAATTACCAGTTTTCCAAACCTCTGTGAGTATGTGGGGCACATAGTGTCTACAGAGGGCTAGAGACTGATCCTAGTAAAGTTGAAGCCTTGACTACTTGGCACAGCCCACAATTTGAAAAGAGCTACAATGTTTCCTGTGATTCTGTGGCTACTACGCGGTTCATAAAGTACTATTCAAAGTGATTCGGCCACTCTTGAATCTCACCCAGGGTTGCCCTCCTACCAATCGGAAATTCAAAAGGGTCCGTCAAAGAACAGATAAAACATAACTACCGGTAACTTTTTGGGTCCTGTTGAACGCATAAAGCTTTCAGGAAGTATATACAACTCACCATACCCCATCCTACAACATGCTGATCACCAAACATATATACTATAATAGAGAGTCTAAATTAACCACTATATCAAGACATGAGGATGGTTTTGAACCAATAACATTCACGATAGAATAGACCCTGACGGAAACTACCCTGTGCACAGTTAGGTTCTTGCGTTAAAATGGGTCATTGTCAACCAGTTCAGGATTATCTATGGGGCAAAAATATTGGTGAGGACTGGCAATAACCGTTGACCTATGTACAGACTTCAGCTAAGTTAGGCATACAGGGCACGGTGGCTTTCTGCATTGTCAACATATGATTATGCTGTCGAATACAGACCAAGCCTGAATCATATTGATGCTGATGCCCTATCCGGAGGCCCATTTCCAAGAGCGACTGGGTCAGGCTGTCTGAACCTGACATCCGAGCATTATGCCAAAAGTTTGATAGAAATGAACAGATGTCTACAGACACAGCGGACTGCTTAGTAGATTGCTTGGACCCCTCTGACACCTGCATACCGGCTGAGTATTGCCACTTCTCTGCTCTAGATATTAGTGCACTACCTCAGTTTGACAATGACAGCATTCAGTGGGCTCAATCCCGAGATCCTATGATTCAGCCAGCACTTGACGCCATTAGTGCAGAAAAGATGTGTCCAAGTTGCATTCCACTGATCTGGGAACTGCTTTGTTGTTTAAAGAAGGCCCCAGGTTGAAGCTGCTTAATCATTTGTTGTATAGAGAGACTGGAAATCGAGGTGGCCAAATAGACAAGCAACAACTGGTCCTGCCCATAGCCTTCAAAGATTTGGTACTGAGTTCCTCCACAATCATATGGGCCACCTCGGTATCGACTGGACCCTTGACTTAAGTACGATCTCGATTCTACTGGCACAAGATGGGGGCGATGTTGTGCACCATTGAAGAACTTGTAGTCACTGCCTGCAGAGCAAAGCCCTGCCTCAGATGGCTGCCCCCCTTGTCAATATTACTACCAGCACCCCAATGGAACTAGTCTGCATAGACTTCTTGAGTTTAGAGCCTGATCAGCGAAACACTGGCAATGTGTTTGTGGTTACGGACCATTTCACATGGTATACACAAGCTTTTCCCACCAAAGATCAAAAAGCATCTACCGTGCCAAGGTGCTAGTGGAAAATTTCTTTGTCCACTACGGTGCCCCCCCAGCGAATTCCCTCTGATCAGGGCCAGGACTTTGAGAGTCGGCTAATCAAAGAAATGCTCTCTCTATGGGGGGTGCGAAAGTCAAGAGCCACCCCTTATCACCCTCAGGGGGATCCTCAACCAGAATGCTTTAACCGCACCCTGCCAGACATGCTAGGCACCCACCACCCAAAAGATAAGCATAAATGGAGCCAGCACATTAGCACCTTGGTACATGCATACAATTGCATGAAGAATGATGCTACCAGTTTCTTTCCCTACTGCCTCATGTTTGGGAGAGAGGCCCAGCTGCTTGTTGATATCTGTTTTGGGGTTTCTCCTGATAGGGTCCGAGCCGAAGATTACCTGCAATATGTACAAAAACTGAAAGCTCAGTTGAACCATGCCTATCAACTGGCCCAGACAATGGCTGCCAAAAGAAATCTAGCCAACAAAGAGACATTGGGCTGGATATTCAAAAGGGTTGCGTCATGTGCAATAGGGTTGCGCCTGCGCAAGTCCGAAATTGCACCATTCTGCGATATTCAGCAGGAGGCAGTTGCGCCCCCCAAATCACGCTGAGCAACAGCGCAATGCTAATGAAGGCATGCTCAACCTAAGGGGGAGGAACCTTGCATAAACTGCACAGCCCGATATTCAGCCGGGCTGTGTAGAGAGTTGTGCAGGCGCAACCTCTACCTGCACCTGCACAACTTTGAGACAAAAAAGGATCAAGTCGAGCCACCCACAGGTGAGCTGCTGCATTGCAGGCGCAACACAGCAGCTGCCACCTGTGGGTGGCCCTCCACTTGTTCTCTGTGCCCCTGCAGCCCAATCACGGAATAATAGTAACCCCCGTAGCCCAATCGCAGGAGAACACCTCCCCCACTGGCCCGATCGGGCATACTGTATAGGAACCTCACTGGCCCAATCGCGGGCATACTGTATGAACCCCCGACTGGCCCGATCGCGGGCATACTGTATAGAAACTCCCCGACTGGCCCGATCTCGGTAGAACGGAGTTCAACCCCCACAAATACCAATATCCCTGGTGGTCCAGTGGACCGCTGAAGCTCGATCGCGGGCATTAGAGTCAAACCCACCCCCAAAGTCCAATTTCCCTGGTGGTCAGTGGAGGGTGGGTTTGACTAACTGGCGAATCAGCCGTCACTGGACCTGGGGCACATTGGGGGATGAGCTCTGCACCGCAGGTGAACCGGTGGGGGTCTGTGTGCCCGCGGTCAGGCTGAAAGGACATTAACTTCATGCCCGCGTTGGGCTGTGGGGGGTTAATACTGTTGTGCCCGCGATCGAGACCAGTGAAGACATTACTTCATGCCTGCGATTGGGCTGCAGGCGTCGGTCCCAACAGCTGCTGCCTGGCAGGGCGCCAGGCACAAGTTGTCGGGGATCGGCACACCTGCATGCTAATGGCATGCAAATGCCTTAAGTAGATGCAAATGGCTCCCCGTGCCTTGCATAACTTATGGCCCCTGCATTTACACCTTTGAATATTGGAATTTGCGCATGGCGCAATGGAACTGGCGCCACCGCATCTTGAATGCTCCACTCTGACCACTTGCAGTATGTGCAAGTTCCACTGCGCCATGCACAGTGGCTGTGGTGGGGTGATATTCAAAGGAGTTGCTCAGTAGCCAACTCCATTGAATATCGCTTTGGCCAATCTCTAGCAACTTTTTGAGCAGCGCAAGGGCTTGCGCCACAGAATGGTGCAGTTTGAATATCCAGCCCATGATAGAAAAGTAAAGGCTCAAGAGCTTAGGCCTGGAGATCATGTGTTGTTGCAAAATTTAGGATTGCATGGTAAACACAAAATTGCTGATCGATGGTACCATCTTCCCCATGTCGTAGTTGGAAAGTTGGATGATTTGCCAGTGTACAAAGTGTGCCCAGAGAATATATCCAAAGCTGTCAAGACCATGCACTGTAACCACTTGCTACCTATTGGTCAAGTTATAATTGAGGCTGAACCCACCGAGATTGATTCCCCTGGACCAGTGACTCATGCTGCTGCAAGAAAGAAACAGAGTCAGCCTGCCCCCATGGTTGCCGATTTAAGACTTCCTCCGCAGAGGGGCCAGAATGACAGTGACTGCCAGTCTAACTCTGATGACAGTGAGTGTGATAATGCCTATTTCCCCTCATATGAACTGAGTCAGTTGTTTTGTAGAAATCCTATGTTGAATTGTGTGGATGAAGCTGGGCCTTCTGGACTGCCTAACGCCTCGGCATCATCTTTGGAGCCAATGCTCCCTGAAGGTGAGGTGCAGAGTATCACGTCTGAAGATGCTGAGTCTTTGTGTATCGTGGAACTGTATAATTTGCCTGAAGGAGAGACTGGTGGTATGAGTCTTTCTGGTGACATGCCAGAACTTGAGGAACACTATGAGAGTGCTGACAACCCTCCTTCAGTGCCAGAGTGTCTTCAAAATGAGCCAAGTGTTGTAGAAACAGAGACTACAGAGCAAGGGGCTGACAGTGCTCCCAGCTTGTACATTCCCCTTCATGCAGAGGCACCCCTCACAAGTGATGAAAGCTCCAAGACCATTACTGAAAGTACAGAGACTATGGTTGTTCACCCCAGAAAGACTGGCCAAGCTGTCAAGCCAGTGGTGCTGCTTCAGTCTACGATTCCCCAGTGGATTTGCCTCTCAATGTAGTCCACAAAGGTGTTTATGTCTCTCAGAGCTCACTGCTCAAATTGAGCTTGATGGCCCATTACAGGTTACTTGTTTTGCCCTTCACCATGGTGCCCCTGCCCCATCCAGCCCCAAGTTAGCTGATAGGGAAGGGCCCTCTTGCATTATTTAGAGTACAAGAAGTTATTACATGATTCTGTACAGTAATGTTCAATTTACCTGTGTGATATATGCATAATGTATTGTCAGAATGGAAATTATATAGTGGAGTACATTGAATTGTATAGTAAAGTGACAAGTTATGCCAATTGGTGAATCAGATAGTACTTGTATAGCATGCTAATGGTATAAATGTTTTGTATATGTTGCGTTTTCAATGTTATGATGGTAAGACTTGACGCGGATGCCAAGTTTTCCCAGGCAGGGAAGGGTGTAACCCCCCCTTGAGCTTGCCTAAATGCTCACTGCCAGGCTGGTGTCCTGCGTTTTAGCAGTTTAAATGTGATTACCAGAGCCTGTATAGCCTTTGTGTATGGTCTCTTTAAGAGCTGTCTGATTGCAGCTCTTGTAATCTGAGAGGAGCTCTGTTGAAAGATGTAACTATTTGCTGAAAATCATTTAGAGTGATAATGATAATGTAGTTCATCTAACATGCTTTCTTTGCAGCAAGGACTGTTTTGTTTTTCTCCACTATCTTGGTCCTGGTCTGCAAATTGACCAATCACTTTGGTGGGACCTAAAATGTAGCTGGACTACAGGAGCTGTCTGAAGTCAAAATCTGTAGGAATTGTAGTTTTGAACTTTTTGCGCCTTTTTTGCAACTGAGAGGGGAGCTCTTGCCTTGACTGACAGCCAAATCAGCCAACCAAATCTTTTGGATCCTGACGGTGTTTTGGGTGTTGCTACCACTTTGTGTACCCACTTAATAGTGGATTTTTACTGCAATTTTAAAATAATAAATAAGCAGTTTCAGTGTGTTCTAATTTTGTGGACTGTTCTTCCTTAGGATTACTGTTGAAGCCCGTGTTTTTTTCCTTTGTGCTTCTTTTGGATTTGGTGTAGCGGAGCTCCAGTTTATCTGTGCAGACTTGAGCCACGGTGTTCTTTGTCATTTACCTGGATGTGTCATCTGATTGTCTTGTTGTTTTGTTTCCTCTACGAACTGAGCTCTCTGGCTCCAGATTACAAATATTGTGTACTGTGCATGTTGTGTTTTCCATCACAGGACCCCAACCAGCTACAACCTTGGGCAACAGTCCTGGCTAGCCCATCTCTTCTCCACCTGGGTACCCAGAGGTGTGACTGTGTGGGGGGACTCAAAACGCACGCATAACTGCTTGATTGTTATAATCTTTAAGCTAATTAACCTGATTTTGCCCCTTCCTTGTTCAAGTCCCCTGCATAAATCAGATCTAATTTTTTCTGCATGTAATACATAGATACATAGACAGTGTCGGCAGATAAGGGCCTATGGCCCACCCAGTCTGCCCATTTAAGTTTGTAAGTTCAGTTTATGTTTTCCAGGAAGTCTGTTGCCCCATACCCTTGTGTACCGTGTGTGTATAAAAGTGTGTACCGCTTTTCAAGTAGCAGCCTGGCAAATCTCTAATAAAGGGATATCTCTGGCAGCTAGAGCATGGTATGCCTGATAGGAATGAGCCCTCAAACCAGGGGAGGGGCCTCTGCCCACTTTCTGATAACAAAATTGGATACAAGAGACAGTCCACTTGGCTATTGATCTCTTAGTGGCAGGTTTGCCTTTCCCAACTTCACCATAGGTAAGGTAATCTGACTGTAGTTCCAGTTTGTGCTCAAAGTTCTGTACTTTTGCTATTTGCTGTGCATAACCTTGTTTTACAGGGGGGCCCCAGGGTCGAGCCAGAGGAACCAGCCCTGGTGGCAAGTGCAAACAGTGTGGGTACTTGTGTGGTGTAGCAGAGGTATTGTGAAAGTGATTATTGTACAGTGTTCAGGCCACTAGAGAGGGGTTACAGTGTCCTGCAGGGCTGATGCCCAGGTTAGCTTGACCAATACCAACCCTGACCTCCAGGTGGAGGCACCCGTTTCAGAACTCAGGCCCCTTAACCTGCTACTAGCCAAGCAGGCAGGGGTAGTAGTACTTGGGATAGCGCCACCTAGGTGTTGCATTAGCTTGCTCAACTAATCCTTTTACTGGTGAAATAAATACAATACAAGTGGAACCAGAGCAGAACTTTGCTGGTTTGGCTTGGTAACAGCCTGTTTTTTTTTTTTAAATATGTAAATAAATTAAAACTAGTGATGAATTCTTGTCTCCCCCACTGACAGTACAGTATATGCTCACATGCAGAGTTAGGCTGAGTGATGCTGATCATATCTTTGTGATGTGACACAGATGGCATTGTTAGGGGTGGAACACAGAGCAGGAGCGCCTGGGAGTGATGGAGGATACGAGACGGCGGGAGAAGGGTGTGGAGGGCATCCAGTCATGATGCCAGCAGCAGGAAGAGGATCACATAATATTTTATCTGCAGTATGCCATCGTCTCACTGTGTGTGTCTGTGAGGTTGTAACGTGCTGCAAAGATGAAAGAGGGAGAAAGACATTTCACTGTGAAAAGCTCTCTTAAAGAGTGAATTTTAACCATTAAAATTAAACTGGGAATTAAAGACTTGAGAGGGAGGCTTAGGAACGATGGAAAATAAAAATATTTCTAGTCAGCAGGTGACAGGGGACACAATGGCAGATGTGCAGCAGGGCTGGTGGGAGCACAGAGGCCAAGTGCAGGGGCACTCAGAAGGGGAGCTCACAAGTCACTGTTTTTCAGTCTAAAAAAAAGAAATCCTGGCTCTGCAGCAAGAAGGAAACAAATTTAAAGATTTGTGTTGTTCAGAACCTTTTGAGGACAATACCAAGCCATCCTGAACTGAACTTTGCTGGTTCTGCTTTGATTAGCCACTGTTTTACTGTGGTGGGTTTTTTTTCCCTGCTCGCCCCTGTTTATTCTCAGCGTATGTCTCCGGCTGTGTAGCACAACAGTCGGGCACACACCACCTCTGCCAATTAACGAACACTTGGCTCCAAAGATGCAGTTTCCATTTTTATTAAAAAAAATATTAAAGACATACTGCTGCACGCCTACAGTATATGCTCATTGAGAGCCCAGTTGGTGGCCAGCCGCGGAGGTGTGAGGAGGGTTGTGCTGGTCGTCGGCTAGGGATCGGGTTTGGGGGGGAGCAGGGTGGGGGTCAATGTCTGACAGAGTAGGGGATCCACTAGACTACCAGGGAACTGGAAAACTGCCTGATACAAGGGATCGGATGTTGTGGAGGGGGCTACTGGACAAAAGTGGTACTGTGTTCTACATTTTGGATGGGTCCTCAGGTGGGGGGACCCGCTAGCCACCAGGGAGATTCCTTCCTTGATGACAGGCCAGCAATCGGAGGACACGTGGTGGGTGTGGACACCATCGGCATTGCCTCTCTCTTTCTGTATTTCTATCATGGAACAGGACATGTTTTTAACCTATGGGACGACAATCAGAAGACATGGTTGGGGGACAATACCACTAGCCCTGCTCTCTCTCTTGCTGTATTTCTATCATAGGGCAATATTTTTAAACCTAGGGAGGGCAATCGGAGAACAAGGATGGGGAGGGACCACTAGACTACCAGGAACAGACTTTTATTATATGGGACGACTATCAGAATCCGGGAGGGACCACTAGACTACCAGGGAATTACTTTCTCTTATACAGGACAGTGATCAGAAGCAGGGGGACCACTAGACCACCAGGGGACTCTTGTGTAACTACTGGGACTTGTCATCCCCAGAGGTGCGTACAAAACTCCGTCGCAGCTCATGTAAATGGGCCCATAATGGGCAAGCAAATGGCCAGCTAGCACCTTGCATGCTCCCCTCTGCTTCAGGTGTGCTGAGCCAAAGGTACCTTTATTGCATATGTTCTGGGACTGTGAGCAGGTTATACCTTTTGGACATCTATGAAACTCCATTTAGACCCATCTTTGAATTAGTTGAAGCCTTTGCTCTGGAAGTTTGCTTAGTGGGCATCTCCAGGATCTCACTCGGGATATCAGAAAGGCTAGATTGCCTTGATATTGGCAGCAGCAAAGATGGTCCTCTTACGTCATTGGGTATTGGACACAACTCCATCTTGGTCAGAATGGCATGCAGAATTCCTTAGCACCTTAAACACTGAACTACATATTGCCAATGTTCTGCATAGATCTGACTTTTTTTGTGGAAAATTGGGACTTTTTTATGCAAGGTTGACTACTGTTTAACTATTTCTCGTCCTCTATGTATTTTTCCCTGCACTCATATGTTATTCTTTTTTAGTAAGTTATCCCCATTTTCATTGTCTGCCTTGCCCTGTATTCTTTTGTCAGCTGAATTCTTTGCTATGCATAATGGGATTCTATACTCTTTTAGTTGTTAGGGAGCAGCAGAGGATGGGATTTTGTTTTGTCATTTACTGTTCCTTGTTGTTACTTGTTTTGTTTTGGACTTTGTTTGAACTGTTGTCGAAAATCAACAAAGTATATTAAATTAAAAAAAGGAAGCGGGTTAGATGGCAAAAGCCCATTTTTAGAACAAAAAAGTACAAAACATCTTTTTTTTTTTTTTTTTGCAGTTTTTAGACGAATGATTTCGACTAAGTTATGAGTTTTTTCCTGTCTATTCGTAGGGTGTAAAAATGCAGGCTGAACTCAGCAAAGAATAATAATGTGCAAATATAGTGTGTCTAAATTCTGTTAGCGTTTTTATGTATTCAGATTGTGTTATATTTTGTATTTATGATGACTTTTTTAAGTTTTGATGTGTTATGATATATTATGGTTTGTAAAGTTAATTTTTGTAATGTGTGTGGTATTTTGAATGTTCAGCCTCTCCTTTTTGGGAATGGTCTAGTAGTCCCTTCCTAGCCCTGATCCCTTCCCCGGTATGTCTTTCAAAATACCTGGTGGTCTAGTGGTCCCTCCCTAGCCCTAATCCCTTCCCCGGTAACGTTTTTCATAATATCTGATGGTCTAGTAAGTAAGTAAGTAAATCTTCATTTGTATAGTGCCTTTCCACAACCAAGGCACTTCATATTTAAAATACAATATACAAACATATAATTTAGAGTAAAACAATAAATATAGCTATGAATTAAAATTCACCTGTGAAGGCTAAGTTAAAGAGATATGTCTTCAACTCAGTTTTAAAACTATCGACGATCAGGCATTCTCTTAACTGATGAGGTAGAGAATTCCACAGGGTAGGTGCTGCAAAAGAAAAAGCACAGGCACCAGAAGTTTTTAAACAAACTCTGGCAGTCTCTAGCAATCTCTCGTCAGTGGATCAGAGAGGACTGAGGGGGCAGTAGGAAGTCAGGAGATCTTGCAAGTAGCCGTCTCCCTGTTCATGTGGGCTTACAAGGTTAGCAAGCCAACCTTAAGGTGATCCACCACTGGACAGGCAGCCAATGCAGTCTGCGCAGCACAGGCGTAATATGACTGGCCCTTGATGTACCAGTCAAAAGCCTGGCTGCAGCATTCTGCACTAGCTGCAGGCGGCAGATATCAACCCCAGGGAGCCCTAGGTAGAGGGCATTGCAGTAGTCATGGCAGGTGGTGATGAAGACATGGACCAATGTTGGAAGGTCATCCAGAGGAACCAGGTGTTTCACCCAAGCGATGTTCCTCAAATGGTAAAATGAGGATTTAACCACGGCTGACACCTGAGATTTCAGGGTCAGGCCATCAAAAATAATGCCCAGGTTACGACTCGATCTGAGGTAGTGAGCTGAACATCAATGCTTCAAAGCCTTACACCTATCCAACCCCCCAAACCTGCCCCCAGATGACCTGGGTCCACTACCAACACTTCAGTCTTGTCCGGATTCAGTCTCAGCTAGCTGGTGATCATCTAGTCCTTGATCTCTGTGAGACCGTTATTTAGCGTAGAGACTGCATCAACCTGTCTGGGTAGAAAATACATATACAGTTGAGTATCATCTGTATAGCAGTGAAAACTCAAACTGTATTGCTTTGATGATATCTCCTATAGGTAGCATATACACTGCAAACAACATGGGTGCCAGTATGGAGCCCCTTTAGCACCCTACAGGACAGGGGAGGGCGCAGAGGAATATTGGGTGATTACTTTTGAGATTCATGAGGAAGATTGGTGTTATTTGAGATTGTAATTTCACAGTTTGCTAAATCTATAAGGACCTAAAAGTATACTATGGTCTATAGTGTTATCAGTTGGAGAGAGACTGTGTTACTAAGATGGTGTTTTGATTCTGCTATTAGGAGGTCATGTAATACTTGACAAGTGCAGTCTCAGTGCTATGTCTATTCCTAAATCCAAACTGGAGAGTTTCATAGACATTGTGGGTCACAAGGTGATCTTCCAGTTGCAACGCAACCACCTTCTCATTAACCTTACCCACAAAAGGTAGGTTAGAGACAGACCAGTAGTTAGCTGGACAGTCTGGATCCAAGGAGGGTTTTTTAAGGAGTGGTCATATGACCGCCTCATTAAGGGGATCAGGAAAGGCCCCCCCCCAAGGAACTCCAGACAATTTCAGCTAGGATCGGGCAGATAACAGCTATACAACCCACTAATAGGGGAGTAGGGCCCGGATCCAAACTACAACTGGTTGGGCTCAAGGTCTGGACGATCTTCAAAATGTTCATGAATTCCGGCCAGCTTAAGTCCGTCCAGACAGACCAAGTGCTCCCCACCTCCCGCCAACCTCCAGAATCCCCATAGGAGAGCTGGGCCGATACCGGATCTGATGCTGGCAGCCTTATCTGCAAAGAATCGAGCAACCTCCTCACATTTAGCATGAGAAAAGGCTCTCCCGGACTGGAGACAGATTGGATTGCACAATCTGTCAACAGTCCGGAAGAGCTGAGCCGGTCGATTCTGCACAGCAGAAATCTCCCTGGACAGGAATTCTGCCTTCTTACGGGTGATTTCTGATTGCTAGCCCTTATAATGTTCCATCAATCTAAGCCTGTCAGCATCCAGGCCAGACTTCCGCCATGCTCTCTCCATCCTTCGACCAACTCTCCTCAACTCCTTCAAGGAACCGTGAAACCAAGGGGTTCTTGGGTGAAGAGTGAGTGGCCAAACATGAACAGGAGCAATCGGGTCCAGGGCATCTCCCACCACCTTATTATAGGCCAGTACGAGACCCCCTGGACTCATGCATTCACCCAACAATCCCGATAACTCCAGCACCGCTGATAGACCATCTGGGGTAACCCCCCTTAAAGGGTAGTACTGGACCATCTCCATAGGGGCAGGTCCATTGGGGGAAGCCCCGAAACTGAACCCTATGGTGTGATGGTCAGACCAAATGACTGGTTCCACCCCCAAATCCGTGATCTCCATCCCCAGGAGGAACACCAGATCCAGCAAGTGACCCCCTAGATGAGTAGTGGAGGTAACAACGTGTGTGAGGCCCAGCATCATCATTAGCTGGAGGAGATTTTGACCAAACTGCAAGATTTAGTCGTCGTCCCAGGCATTGAAGTCCCCAAGAATTACCCATCTGGGGGACCTCAGTACCATGTTGACGATGAAGTCCGCTGTCTCCTGCAGGAATTCTCCACCATCACCCGGTGGACAGTAGATGAGGAGTATTCTGCAACTTACACCCCTCCCAAGATATACCAAGGATCTGGTGGGCCCCACTGGCACATCCACAAGGTCCAGTTTGGTCTTAAAAAGAATGGTTACACTCCCCACCCTACAATCCATCCTCAGGCAGTGTATCACCGAGAACCCAGCCAGGACAGCAGAAACCAGTACAGGATTTGCATCTTCATCCCGCCTGATCTCGGTGATGCATGCCAGATCTACTGTTCCAACGAGATCAGCTATAATAGCTGTCTTGTTCTTAATAGATCTGGCATTACATATCACTGCTCGAGTAGGATGGGTTGTTGAGGAGGACCCCAGCCCTGCCAACTTACTGCAGAACCCTTGAGTTTGGGGACAAGGTAGGAATACCTCTGTCATGGCTCCATTTTACCTAGACGTCTCCTGGTGCCCACTACCTCAATTAAGCCCTCCCTTTCCTTCCTCCACCAGGCCCAGTTCTCCCCTTCTCCTTTGCCTCCTAACAATCCCTAAAGCTTGACACCTTTTATAGGTCTCCGATGGTAAATAGGGACATTCAAAAGGATGCAATTCTCTGAGCCTAGTGGGGAATGCTGCCTGACCGTCTTTAAACCTTCCCAGCATATCTCTAATACTATAGGAGCAGCACAGCCAAACCACTAAATGTACACACTCTGTCACTAGTACTTTCCAACCCACTTACAAATCAACCCGCAATTCCCAACCCAACTCAATAAATCAAACACAATATCAAATTAAAATGCTTTAGAAAGTCTGATGCGATGGTAATATCCAGGTATAAGAAGCACACCTAAAACTTCTGAAATAATTGTTTTAAGCCAAGTGAGAATCTCATCCTCATTCAGTTTATCCAGTCACTCTGACCAGGGTTGCTCTTCTCTCACATTAGCAACAACACTGAATTAAAATGGTAACACAGTCTTTGGTGGTACTCACTACCCCAAAATAAATAAAACAAAACCAAAACAAAACAAATACAACAATAAACACAACCCCCTCAGAGAAAAAGTAACACTTAAAATGATGCAATGTCCAAATAACCAGTGTCCAAGACCACTGGAAAATGACAGTCAAGGTCCAACTAGTTAAGCAAGCATGCCAGGGCTTCAGATAATATGTAAGAAAGGAAAGATGGGGCTCTCACCCCCACCCAGCTGAGAAAGTTTTGTCAGACTGCTGCACTCCCACTACAGTAGACACAATGAAAACTGTCATGAGTGGATAACGTAAATGTTTCAGAGGCTGTTTCACTGCCTCCAACCATTACATTTCACTGAAATGAGCCAGGACACCCTCCGAGGAAAATCCAAAAAGTCCTCAAATAACAGCTGGGAACAGGTCTCAAGCAGCTCCTTCCTGGACAGCTGCAAATATGCCACCCCCGGAGGCAGCCACCTGGGCCTGAACAGTCCCCCAGAATTATGTGTCCTAGAAATGCAGAACCCTCCAGCACCCATCTTGGGAACACCCTGGGCAATGAGGCACCACGCACACAGCCAGTGTTCCCCAATGCGCCTACTGAGGCCGGTCTGCCCCCAGGCAGCCAACCCCAGATTGGCAGTGCAGCTTGATGTGATGATAACAGTCACAGTTTAACAGTTTCAGCTCAAGCTCTCAAAACCATGGCAGGCTCGGAACCCCCAATCCCAAACCATGCAGCGACAGTCCTGCTCAGACTACCCAAGGATCAGAGTCCTAGATGTGAGGTCATCCTATGACAGCCCCTCCGGATAGCCCCTAGCAACAAACGGGCTCCTCACACCCTCTGCGGGAATCCCCACTGCCACCCCAGGCAAACCCAGACAAGACCACCACCCCACGACTGAGACCGTAGAACCCCAAAGAAAACGCCCACCACCGACTTTAACTGCTATGTCTGCAGCAGAACACAACCCTGGAATTTGCTTGTTGGCCCACTCACCACCTTCAGACCACTCAGTCCCGGCACTTCAGCTTGATGAAAAACCTCAGTTACTGATCTGTTCTCTCTCCCAATGAACCACTTGGAACTCCTCAGTAATCCAAGCAGGCAGACCCAGCTTACAACAGGGAAATGACACACTCACAGAGTTAAACATAAAAATGGAATAATGTAGTCCCACTCTTAGTTGCTCAAACAAATTGGCACCAGAACAAGAACAGAAAGATGTAAACTCAAGTTCACTAGCGATATTAAACCACTTGTTTCTGGCATCCAAAATATATAGGTATAGTGGTCCTCCTCAGCCCGATCCTTCCCTGGTATTTCAGTTAAAATCCCTGGTGGCCCAGTGCTCCCTCCCTGTTCTTTGATGCCGTCCTGACCCCCAAAAATACATTCCATGTAGTCTAGTGGGCCTTTAAGTGTAACCACAAAATAGTGCTGCTGTGAAGAGTGAATTTTATGTTGGGATTCGGCCTCTAATAGCAGCAAAATCTCTCCTCCTTGTCCACGATTGTAGTGTACTTTGGGAAACCGCTTGTGCAAAGACCCCAGTCTGAAGTAGATAAAGGTCATGCAGGTGAATGGTAAACTGCCAGGTCATTCAAGGCAGGAGGATATGGATTCCAATTTGATCAACACCCTGCTCGGATATGAATTCTTCTTTGATCTGCTACTTGCCATTCCCATTATAAAGGGTCTTCAGGGTTCCCATGTTGAGCTGAGGCTGGTGGTCTATTTCATTTTTTCCTGGCCGGGCCCGGATGCCCTTGTTGAACTTGGGATGTCACCTCATCAAACTGTATCATAGCAGGTTTTACTGCATTAACCTTAAATAGGATGCAGTTCTGGGGTCTCTCGTTGAAGTATTCTGTGGCACCGTGCATTCTTGAAAATAATTGACCTTTGATACGTAGGTAGGTACTTTGGGATTGTTGGAACATTTTCAGTGATAGGTCTCACACTGTCTCTATTAGACTTGGAAGGATAGGTTGCTAATAAATGGACCTGTGGTTCCGCTATGCAACTTCCCCTAACTAGGACATCGTGATTGGGTGCCTGATGTACTGGATCCACCCAGATGTTTGATGATCAAAGGTGCAAATTGTATTTTGACAGACATGGATCCTGTCCTCCTCATCCTTCCCCACATGAGAGTCTCCTCCACTGGAGCGGCTAGTGGAAGGACTGTGTCCCTGAGATCCTACTCTCTGGGCCCTCAATTGCTCCCCAGAACTATCCCTCTCAACAATACTGTGACCCAGCATGTAGTACACTGGGACTGAATGTCCTTAAATTAGAATAGACTATTTATGTGCCACATCCTACGCTTACAGACTTGGAAGAGTCCATAACAATAACCTTTACCTCTTGAATATTTGAGTTGGAACTGGGAGAGCCCCTGAGGATTGGTGTCTCTATTAGATACTTAGTAGTATTTGTGAATATTTTAGGATATCCGTAATATGTTATCCCTCCCCTCTCATCTATAAAGGAATGGGCTGGTTAAGCCACATGCCACGCTTGAGTCAGATTCGCTGAGCAGCACCTTGTCCCCATACCATATTTTCCTAACGCCACCCATTTTGTCACGCAGTTTCCTGTTATTATTTTCCCAACTCTTGTCCTACTCTATCCTGAATTTAGGGGAAAATATTTCCATGGGTTTTCCTCTCACTTGTGGTTGGGAAACCTAATCCCGGACAGTCAATTGATTTGTCCTAATGCACTATTCGATCTGAGTGCACATTATTGGAAGTCATTGTTAACCCTGTTTTTGAGGGTTTGTATATAGTTGTTGTGGCATGTACAACTGGTTCTGATTGTAGTATTATATTTTTTCTGCAATATAAAATATGTAGGGAGGTTCATTAGAGAAACTACTGTCTAGTTGAAACTGACGATCAAACAGCTGGTAGAATGAAACCCACAAGAGACAGGGCTATCCTAGATTAGTACTGACTATCAGGAAGGGATCACATTTCTCTAGGTAGAAGGTCACTTGGGGCCAGTGACCATCATATGGTATGGTTCATTTGGCTCACTACATTTAAATCATCCCATTCCAAGGCAAAATATGGGACTCAGTAAGAGCTGACTTTGATAAGATGGCCAGCAGAGTTACGCTAGCCTGGCAAAAGAAACACAGGTGAGGGGTACTGCAAAGTGGGCAAGCATTAAGGATGCAGTACTTGAAGCAACATCCCATTGTGTTGGAAAAGGAATGCAAAAGAAAAAGGAAACCACTTTGGTTCTTTAAATACAGTAGCAGAAAACGCCAGAGCCAAAAGGCTGGCCTTCAGGAAATATAAGGGAACACAGCGGATGATGAAAGGGAGGCATACCCAAACTGCCCTAAGGGAAGCAGGAAGGCAGTAAGGCAGGCAAAGTCCCAAACTGAGGAAACACTAGCATGAACAGTAAAGAAGGTTACAACTATCTCTATAGATACATTAGTGAAAGGAGAAAGTCCAGAAGGGTGTCGCTAAGTTTAAAGGAGAAGAGGGGCGTGTGAGGAGAAGGACCTGTAAAAGCATCTATCCTAAATAGATGCTTTTGCTCAGTATTTACTGAAGAGAAGGTGGGGCAGGGCCCATAGCTCAGCACCATGGACACGGGGAGGGTGGAGCACTCACACTCTTCACAAAAGAAGGGTCCTACAAGAGCTCGCTAAACTCAGGGTGGACAAGGCATAGGGACCGGTGGCATGCATTCCAGGGTACTTAAGGAGCTAAGGGTGGAGCTAGCATAGCCATTAGCAGTACTGTTTAGTGAGTCTCTGAGCACAGGAGAGGTCCCAGAAGACTGGAGAAGGGCTTATGTGATCCCACCTACAAGAGTGGTAGCAGGAGGAGGCAGGAACTACAGACCAGTCAGTCTTACCTCAGTAGTGGGCAAGATTATGGAGGCACTCTTAAGGAAATGATAGTGACACCTGGAATCCATAGGGGCACAGGATCCAAGACAGTATTGGTTTACAAAAGGAAGGTCCTGTCAAACTAATTTCATAGCTTTTGACTGGGTAACCAGAGTGGTGGACCAAGGGTAGCAGTTGATGTCGCCTACCTTGACTTCACGCAAAGCTTGACACTGTTCCACATAGAAGACTGATAAGTAAGCTGGGGAGCTGCAGTGGTCAGAAGTTGGTCAACTGGGTGGCAAACTGGTTGACAGGAAGAAAAGAGAGCGTGGTAAATGCGTATACAGTCAGAAGAGATGCAAGTAACAAATGGGGTAACTTAGGATAAGTCCTGGGGTCACCTCTTCGGATATCTTCATTAGTGACATTGCAGATGGACTAGAGGGTAAGGTTTGTCTGTTTGCAGATGACACCAAAATCTTCAACAGAGTAGATGATCCAGATGGGAGGGCAGAATGAGAAGAGATCTGATAAACTAGCAAAATGGTCAGAAGAGTGGCAACTGGGATTTATAAGGAAGCTAGATGGTTATAGTTGACACTGTGCATGAGCTTAGTGTGGTACCAAACTGGGAAACAGGTCAGAGTTGTCTAGGTCTTGCATAGAGTTCTAAGGGTTCATTTTGTAATACCTGATTAGGTGCCCATTGGCAAAGATATCTGGCCCCCCAAGACAGAATTATCTTAGCCTGTGCATTGGGTACGCTAACAAGAGGTTCACAGTTTGAATCCCTCCAGAACTGAGACCAAAGGTTGATTCGAACCCACAAAACAGACAAGAGGATTATATTGTTCTGTTAACTGTTCACAATTCTACGATCAGAGGTTAGCACTTTGGAAGTAGAGGGTTGACCTGCTAATTGGGGTTGTGACGATTCTCACCCCTTTACATATCCTTTTAGAGGAGTTTCTTAATTTAGTCACAGTAGTTTAGCCCAGTTGGCCTATTAGTCCTTTCTCAGCTCTCGCTAACATCCCTTCCCTAATTACTGTATGGGATGCAGAGTAGCAAGTTTCCCCTCTGTTACTATTTAAAATTGCAATTATTTTTGGTATCTACCTATAGAACAGTTCAGTTCCTGTAAACATTCTTGTAAATGACAACTTTAAAAGTATCAGAATATTATTGTGTAGAAATTGAGTCTCTTCTGAATGTAAGTTTTGAATTTTCATCTTTAAACAATTAAATTTTCAAAAACATTTAGAAACTTGATGCAAAATTAAAAAGACACACTAATTAATACACTTGCTGTCTGCTGACTCGTAGCTGTATGTTTTCATCTAGCACTGAAAAATGGTGACTCATGGCCTCTTTGAATAGTGGGAAACCAGAGGTGGTGAGGGAGGGGTTGAGCTGCCAAACATCCCGGTTTGACTGGGACAGTCCTGTATCCAAAGGGCTGTCCCAATGTCCAGAAGCTTTCGTGAAATCAGAATTTAGTTGTGTAGAGGTTGTGTTATCCAATCTGCCTACTGCACACTCTCCTTCTCCCTGCATGCCAGCCAATGTTGATCCTATTACCAGTTGCTCGCCAGCATGTGTCCCTTTAATTGAACAACCAATATCAGGTAAAGGGACCAGCTAGGAATGGCCCATCGGACCACCCATAATCAGTGATGCTCATAAGCCAATTCAATTGGAAAACAGAACTTGGAAATTTCAGTTCTATTGGCTGTGAATCACCAATGGCAAGTGAGCAGCACTGTGCGTCAGGTGATCCATCTGGGGATCCATCTGGGGATGGGTGCCCAATGAAAATGCACTGCCGGCTTACACAGCCAGCCTGCCATATTTCTGCATGTGGAGACTGCCATTACTCTTTTGGTCCAGCTGAAGTCTTCATCTGCTTTTTTTGTTCAAGTTTGTTTGAGGCCCATTTGTAACTCTTGTTGCCTTGTCTGCCTGTGGGAATGGGTTGGGTAGGGATGATTTGGTCGGATGGATAGAGGCAGCAGAGCTGCATTACACAGCAATGGCCCTTCAAATCTGAGCTACATTATCAAGGAGATCAAGACAGAGACAGAGACAGGGAGATAAGACGCAGGTAAGTCCTACTCCTTTTATTCTTACAGATTAACAAGAGAAGCGGCTAAATTGTGGTATGGTGGTACAGTGGAACTGTACTGAAACTTATCTCTATAGGAATGACACCATTTGCAAAGCAACCCAAGTACATAATTGCAATGTTATTTATTATTGTAGTGCTTCAAAAGGTTCAAGTTTAGTTAATATATAGCAGTGGGGCATATTGTTGACCTTGTCTTTGTTTTTGTGAAGAAGAAGTAGAAGAAGAGGAGGAGGAGGAGTAGGAGGAGGAGGAGAGGTAAGGGCAGAGGGTGAGGAGGGGAAGAAGAAGAATCATCACAGGACATTACAAAAAAGGTCATGAGGTGGAGAGTTGACATTGTTGGTCAGCCAGCTGCCCACCCCAGTTGCAGCTAAAGACTCTAAGCCAAGGTCAGCCAGAGAGACACCAACATCCCTAACTCCAGCAAAAAACAATAATTTTCCCCCTGGAGTCATGAGTAGTGAACACATAAAAATAGCATATTGTATCTTCAAAAAAATAGCCATAAAACTCACCACAGATCAGACTAAAACCTAGAGCATCAAAAGTGTGTTTTACCTTCAGTAAAAGCCCCAAAACTTACCACAGAGCATCTAAACCCCCAGAGCGTCTGGGGGCCTGGCCCCGGCTGTAATATGTCCCCAATTAACTGAAACAGAGAAGTGTACCTATTTTGACTAGTGAAATGTTGGAGGGTCTGACAAAGTCAAAATAACAGGTAGTAGTTCGCTAGTTGCAGCTAAAAAACTATGTGCTCTCTTCAACAGGGCTCCATACAATCAGTAACGGTGTATCAAAGTTCGTATACTGCTTAAAAATACACTTCAACAGCATATTACAGCTCCCACAGAGATAGGGACACCTCCCTAGCAGCTCATTTGGTTATATAGCTGTTTGCACTCCCGCAGGCCGTGTGTAAATACCAGTAAGTGACCCCAAAGTAGCTCCACGGTCACGCTGCGAGGCCGAGTGTATAAATCTTTTAAAATACAAATATAGTTACACAAAGCACTGTATATCAGCCCTCAAGTGTGCAAATGTGCCCAAGATGTTATATGAAGGTTAACAAAGCCAAATAACAGGTAGTAGTTCTGCAGTTGCAGCTAAAAACTGCATGCCTCTTCCTGTTTCAAACAGGGCTCCATACAATCAGTAATAGTATCAAAGTTTGTATACTGCTTAAAAAATGCACTTCAACAGCATATAACAGCTCCCACAGAGATAGGGACACCTCCCTAGCAGCTCACTAGGGTCCTGAAGAATATCATACAGAAACAGAATGTCCCCACGTGTTCCCATGCACTCCAAAGACATAAGTCGAGGGAATGTAATCTTCAGTATAAGTCATGTTACTGTAGCCATCAACTCTTTTTGTAAAATGATGCTGTACTTGTTCCATCTCATTTCTTTCAGATACTTTGTAAGGATTCCAAATCTGAGATGAATACTCAAGATGGGGTGGACGATGTCCTATATAAGGGACAAGGACATACTGGATCTGGACACAATGTTTTTCGTTATGGACCATAATGCTCTATTGGCCCTATTAGTGGTTTCCATAACTTACCTTTGTATATTTAATTGTCACATACATATATATATATATATATATGTACCCAGGTCCTTTTCACTAACAATTTGACTAAGTAGAACATTATCCAAAAAATTCAATTTATTATTTTGTCTTCCCAGATGAAGCACTTTACACTTCTCCATATTCAGTTTCTTACCCCATTCTGGGTCCAGAGGAAGATAGTATTCAAATCTTGCTGAAGTCTTGCCCCTTCCACTGCAGTGGTACAAGGGCGACCTAACTTTACATCATCTGCATATTTTACAACTGTACTCTGCAGTTTTTGAGTAATATCAGACGTAAAAACATTGAAAAGTGTCGGGCCCAGGACAGAGCCCTGGGGCAGTCCACTCGTGACAGACCTCTTGCCAGACAAATGACCATTTATTGTAACACACTGTAAAGTAAATAAATAAGTAAATATTTATTTCTTTAAGGTGCCCTTCCAAAGCTCAGGGCGCCTTTACAATATCAGTCATACAAATCGAAACCACAACTATAAACAACATCAAATTCAAAAACAATCCAATATAATTTAAATCACTAAAAAAATGCTTGGTTAAAAAGGAAGGTCTTTAAAGCTTTTTAAAGCTTCACAGTCAGGCAATTACGCGTATCTGGCAAGGTAGAGAATTCGCAGGGTAGGGGCCATAAAGGCAAATGTTCTTCCACCAGATGTTTTTAGGTTACCCTGGGAATTTCCAGCAATCCTCACCAGAGGATCGGAGGGAGCGGAAGGGACAGTAAGAAGTCAGGGTTCTTTCAGGTAGCGAGGTCCCAAACCATGTAGGGCTTTATAGGTCATCAACATGACCTTGAAAGTGATCCGCCACTGTACAGGCAGCCAGTGCACCGGAAGCACAGGTGTTATATGGTTGGACCGGGCTTCCAGTCAACAACCTAGCTGTCGCGCTTTTGCACCAGCTGTGTTTACTTGATATCCACTCCGCAGCCCTAGATAAAGGGTGTTGCAATAATCAAGACGATTGGACACAAAGGCGTGGACCTGGGTAGGAAGATCCTCTGATGGAATCAAGTGTTGCACCCGTGCTATATTCCTTAGGTGAAAGGATGATTTGACCATGGCTGACACCTGTTCCTCAGGGTCAAGCCCTGCCAAATATAACACCAAGGTTACGACTGTCTTCACTTGATGCTGGGTTACCCGTGCCTCATTACCCAATGCCGGTTACGCCATCTCCGGCTACCCGCCTTGTATCACCCTCCACCTCCTTCTCTGCAGTCTCAGGTGGATTTAAGGGCCATCATTCAGTCTTGATGGCATGAAGCCAAGACCCAGTTCACGCCAGAACTGGACTGATGTCAGCTGGCTGCCACCTCGACACCTGCTCACCCGGTTCTTACACCTGGGTCTCTTTCTCCAGTGGAATCTCATCCCTCCACATCGGGCCTGATGTTGGGCTGTGGTTCAGTCCCTGACCAGAGCAGGAAGCTCTCTGTGCCTCAGAAGAAGACTCCTTTTCTTAGGGATCTGTCTCTGGACAGGAGCCCTTAGTTGGACTCAGAGTCTGACTCGTCCTCCTTGGCCTCGGGCTATGTAACTCCTCTGCCCAGTGAACCTGTGCCAAAGGAGTCCCCTAAGTCTCCACCTGAGGACCCCTCCTTTATGGAAATCCTCAGGAAAATCTAGGCGACACAAGGCTCAAGACTCGAGGATCATGATCCTAAGTGTAAGAGGCTGGCTGAGCATCTGACATGCCAGAGATGTCACCACTTTTGAGCCCTCCCTGGATAGGCCCTCACGAGACCTGGCCTCCATTATTTGGCGGCAGCCATCATCGGTGACAGCTGTCTCCAAAAAGGCTGACAGATTATATCATGCTCCAGAGGGTAGGGACCTCCTCAGCATCCATCCTAAAGTGGATTCGGTCGTCATTAACACAGCTCATGACCAAACTGCTAAGCCAAAACACAGGAGTATCTCTCCTCTAGACAAGGAGTCCAGGCAACTCGACCAGTTTGGACTGTGGAGGAGTATTACCTCTCAGGTTCTTGTTGGTCAGAGGCTAGCAGAAGAGACTATAGACAAATGGCAACAGTGAGTAATAAACAGGTTTATTACACAAAATCAGACCCAAGCCCTAAACAGAATCTTACCTAGATACCGGGAGTCAGAGTATTCCCTATACCCGGGGATATGAAGATGGACTCGAGCAAACATATCATGCAAAAGGTCTTATACTATAGATAATTACTATAGCAACACATTCTTCTTATGCACATTAGAATTACAGACAAGCCCTACTGGCCAAAATGCTAGGCGGCTCCTCGGTATCAGAGATATACATTTGTAGTAAAGTCAGCTAAGTTGTGAATACAATGGTTTCTCACAAATCATAGAAAAACAAGTGCAGTGTTAAAAAGATCCACATGATGGCAGCATAAACCATGCATAGTTATACAACTTGGTAGAAGACTGCAGTATGTGTTAGAATCAGAGCACAGTAATACATTATTGGTACATTGCATATATGTATTTCCAGTGAATCATAGCAATAATCTTACACATTGTCCCTGATACCTTACTCTTATATGGTAGGTACCTGTGCCCTAATAGGTTAGTACTGATTATAGCTCATATTGGAGCCATGATTAGATAATACTATGGATGCTGCCAGGGGTGTACTGTAGGTTTCCAGTATAGGTTAGGGGACCAGGCCTAACAGGACGGAAATTCTATTCGTCCTCTACCTTGGCTCTTCGAGCTTTAAACTATGTGGCCACCTGGTCGCCTTCCAGAAATCTATTCTGGGCCAGTTCAAAGCCGATTTTGACTCCTTGCCCGATTCAGAGACAAAGCCAAAGATTGTTCAGACAGTCTGATGGCAGAGATTTTATGCCACCATGTCCTCAGGCCTACATACAGTCCAGATGGCAGAGATTTTATGCCGCCATGCCCTCAGGGCTACATATGCTGCAGATGCTTCTGCTAGAGTACAGCGACTGCTGTCTGCTCATGCAGATACTCCTGGTTAAGGGTGTTGGGTCTTGCTCAGAACATTCAGGCTGCCATTCAGGATGCTCCTGTCCAGGGTTGGTCCTTTTGGGGTGATGTGAAAGATATCATCACCAGTCTACAAGATAATGGCAAGGCACTGCATTCAGTGCACATTATGTACCGCTCTTGGCATAAACTCAAGCAGAATTTTCATTGCCAACTGTGGCATCAGGGTAAGCAACAACCCACCAGATGTCAGAATAAATGCCAAGCTACTTCAGCAGCAGCCACCCCTCCTGGCCAAGGCTCAGCTCGCATCCAGAGGTGCTGCCCCAAAACCCTGCAGCCTCCTGACTTACAGCCCAGCCCCCCCACCAGCTCAGGGAGAATCAATAGGGGGCCGATTTGCCAACCACCTGTCGTGCTGGCAAGCGATCACATCAGACTCTTGGTTCCTTCAGCTTATCACTGAAGGTCAAACCATATAATTTCTTGAGAGATCTCCAGAAAATCCTCTACGTCACTCTCGCTACCCAAGAGATCACGTTCTTTTCATAAGAGCAGAGATCCAGGCTCTACTGGAAAAGTCAGCAATAGAGCCTGTTCTTCTGAATCAGGTGGGCAGAGGGTAGTACTGCCACTTCTTCCTGGTGCTCAAAAAGACCGGAGATCTTTGTCTCATTCTGGATCTGAGCACATTCAATCTGTACACAGAGTAAAAAAGATTCCACATGCTGACTCTGCCAGGTCTCTTACCACTGCTCAATCAGGGACACTGGTTTCACACATTGGACATGCAGGATGCCTACCTGCATATCTCAGTCTTCACTTCCCACCGCCACTTTCTCGGGTTTGTCTACCAGGAGGAGCATTTCCATTTCAAGGCTCTCCCTTTGGCCTTACGGCACCAGGATTTTACCAAGTGTTTAGCAGTAATGGCTGTGGATTTGCACCACCGGGGCATCTTTGTGTCCCCATACCTTGACAACTGGCTCCTATCAGCCCCATCACAGGACAGCCTGCTGGACTCTCTGTCCAAGACCCTGGCCTTGTTTAATCAGCTGAGTATTATGGTGAACTACCCCAAATCTCACCTTACCCCATCCCACCACATTCACTTTATTGGAGCGGTGCTGGACACAGTTCAGGGTTGAGCCTTGCTCCCATTAGGGATGGAAATTCTGCAACAACAGGCCAGGCAAGTGGCCTCCAATCATTGGACCATGGCCCAAGCAGGTTTACTCCTTCTGGGCCTTATGGCAGTGGCCATTCCTACTTTTTCTCTAGCCCGGCTCCACATATGGGTCACGCAGTGGACACTTTGGGTCCAGTGGGATCAGAGATCAGATGACCTGGATCACAGAGTCCTAGTACCCAGCTCTATGCAACAGGATCTCTTATGGTGGCAGGAGTCTGAACAACCTCCACTGGGGGGTTCCCCTTCAGTCCTCTCTCCAATCCAGACTCTGACTACGGATGCTTCTGGTCAGGGCTGGGGTGCTCATCTGGGGGACCGCAGAACCCAGGGATCCTGGTCTTAGCAGTAGCTATCCCTGCACATCAGTGTGCAAGAGATGCAGGCAGTGCTGTACGCCCTTCAGGCTTTTCAACCCTTTCTCCTCTCAGGCCCACTTCTTGTCCAGATGGACAGTACATGAATGGTGTGGTACCTGAACAAGCAGGGAGGAACGCAGTTGTATCCCCTATGCAGGGAAGCAATGCATGTATGGGAATGGGCAGTTCAGTATTTTTATTTATTTATTTATTTAGTTTTTGTTGACCAGGTAAGTGCACTAGACAAATCCTGCCTATTTTCAGGCACGACCCGGGGGAGGGGGATACAGACGAATGCCAACTGACCTAGAACCAGATTAAGCTGTTGGTGGTATTTTTTTAGTGAATGAAAGAGTATGACCTCCAGGTGACAGCAGTGCATGTCCCAGGAGCTCAAAACATCCGATGGACACTTTTAGATGCACTCAGGCACAGGCACATGAATGGGAACTGAGTCAGTCAGTAACCAAAGACATCTTCGAACTCTGGAGTTGCCCAGATCTTGATCTGTTTGCCTCCCTATACAACACAAAACTACCCAGTTTTTGCTTGCTCGTTCCAGAGTGTGGTTCTTTCTGGTGGGTTGCACTGTCTCTCTGCTGGACAGTGGCATTCTTGTACACCTTTCCTCCCTTCCCACTCATTCAGAGGGTACTCCTCAAGTTGCAGGAGGAAAGGGCTCACATGATACTGATCACCCCTTATTGACCTTGACAAATTTGGTCCCTCCTGCTTTAACAGCTATTGTTGGAACCACTGGTCTCTGCCATTATGTCAAGACCTTCTCACCCAGGAGCAGAGCGGACTGGTCCACCCGGGCCTCAAGTCCCTTCACCTTCATGCGTGGCACCTTCTGACATAGCTGCGTCATGCTTCAGAGTATCTGCCAGAGTCATCAAAGTCCTTATGCAGGCAAGGAAGCCATCCACAAGAACTATGTATGCAACGAAATGGAAAAGGTTTTCCATCTGGGCAGCCTCCAAGGGTTGGGGCCCTTTTTCCTGCCCAGTCCACAGGTCATGGAGCACCTGTTACATCTTTCAAATCTTGAGCTCAGTTATTCTTCACTGAAGGTCCACCTGTCTGCCGTTTCCACCTACCATGCTCCGGTGGATGGCAAAACTTTGGCTCAGCTGGAGGTTTCCAAAAACTTTCTGAAGGGAATCCTCCACTTGAAACCCCCGGTTCAGAATCCTGTTCTGCTGTGGGATTTGAACTTCATACTAGAGAAACTCATTTTGCCTCCCTTTGAACTGCTGCGAAGGCACCTCGCTATCTGTCTTGAAAGTGCTGTTTTTAGTTGCTATTACTTCTGTTCGAAGGATTTCCGAGCTTCAGGCCCTGAAGTGTAAGGAGCCTTATTTGATTTTTACAGAGACTGGGTCACTCTGCGTACAAATCCTACATTCTTACCAAAGGTAGTTTCTGAGTTTATCCTAAATCAGACCATGCATTTGCCAGTGTATTACCCTTCGCATTCTAATCAGGGGGAGGCACTCCTGCACACACTGGATGTGCACAAAATGTTACGTTATTACACAAATCGGACAAAATCTGATCATAAGATGGATCAACTCTTTGATTCCTTTGCGCCCAAAAGGGAGGGTGGCAGAGTTTCCAAACAGTGTCTATCCAAATGGTTAACAAATTACATTCTGTTTTGTTATCAGAGGTATAACAAACCCTTGCTGGGGTAAGTTAAAGGCAGTCAACCAGAGGCATGGTTGCTTCTTCTGCTGGTTTCAGCAATGTCTCTGCTGCAGAGATTTGCACGGCAGCTACTTGGAGCTCTGTCCACACTCTCACTAAGCATTACAGTCTGGACATTGCCTCTAGGCGCAGGGCTGGCTTTGGACTAGCTGTCCTTCAGGGCCTCCTTTCTTAAAGTCCTTGCCTACTTTTCTTGCCTCCCGTGTTTCAGTCCTTATTTGATTCACACTGCTTGGGACTCAGTCCTCAAGGATATTACCTACTGCAAGAGCCCTCTCGAAATAAGATAGTATAGGTATGTAAGAACTTACCATAACAGTAGATCTTCGAGAGAGGCTCTTGCAGGTAACCTTTTAACTACCTCCTTCCTCAATTTCTGCTGTTTTTCTTCTTAGCCTAGCTTTGGCTCCAGGAGCCCACTCCTTCTCCTGTCGCACCTACTTAGGTCTCTGGTGGGAGAACAGAAGGGTGAGCATGAGGACCGCCCTTTATATAGTGACATGCTGATGTCCCTCACCAGACATTGCTAGCTAAAGTTTTCCATGTGGTCTTAGCACCTGGTGGCTCAGTCCTCAAGGTTATTTCCCACAGTTCTGTTTTTTTATCATGTTCTGAAAATACATAAAAATGCTGTGACACCTCCTGAACATCCTATAGTTTTGGGCTGTAATTCACTAACAGAACCCCTTGCCTTGTACGTAGATAGTTATTTAAAATAAGAGGTTTCAAGGTTAGACTCCCACTTACGGAACATCACACATTTATTACAGCTGGTGGAGGGTAAAGTGTGGCAGGTGTCCTTTAGGTGGATTACAATAGATGTTTGCTCATTATATATCAGTATAGATCATCAAAGGGGTTTGTTGGCAGTAAAGGAAATGCTGGAGAAATCCAGTTTGATTTATCCAGTATAATTTATACTTCTATCTTTGGAGTTTATTTTGAACTCCAATTTTTCCTTTAAAGGTGATTATTTTCAACAGATTGGGGGATCATGGGGTCCCTCGGTCATGCCCTCCTACGCTAACCTGTTCATGGTTGGTGGGAGGGGCACGATGCTAGACCCCACCATGAACCCCTTCTTCTTTAACATAATTTTTTATAGGAGATTCATTGATGATCTCTTGTTTATCTGGGATGATCTGAAGTTGAAATTAAATCATTTCTTTTATTTATTTTAAGAGTTTTACCAGGCAGGCGTGATTGAGCGGAGTACCGCTTTATTCCATATGCGACCTGGGATGTGCGGAGAGGAGAAATAAACAGTAGCAAGTACAATGGAATATTCAAGTAGCGCCCATACAATAGAATATGCAGTAGTATTTACAGCTGCTTAAATAATAATGATGGGGTTTGAGTTTTACAGCACAATATGATGACAGGCAGATCAATTTCCAGATTTGACACTAATGGGGACTGTGGACTCTGTTATTAGAAAGAAGGTATTTCACAAAGCCACAGCAGGCAATTCTGTTTTGCATGGACACAGTTCATGTACACGTCATGTTATGGAAGCACTTCCTTATGGACAGTTAACTAGGTTGAAATGGAATTGCAGTGAGAAATGTGATTTTGAAATGGCTAAAAGAGACATTTTTGGCAGACTAAAAGCTAGGGGTTATTCAAATTCTACATTGAATAGGGCTCTTAAAAGGGTAGAAGCAAAGGAATGTGCAGAATTATTAAAGTAGAAAGAAAAATTAAAAAGAGCTCTAGAATAATTTATACCATAGAGTATGGGCCAGGAGCATTTGATCTACGCGCTGTTGTTCAGAGACATTGGCATGTTTTGGGAATTGATCCTATTTTTAAAAGCATGGCAAATGAGGGACCTTTAGTGGCTTTTAAACAAAGTAAAAGTCTCAAGGATCTATCGATGGCTAGTGAATTAAAGAGCCCCCCAATTCTTGGTTAAGTTCCAGACTGAACGGTTTTTTTTCTTGCAAAATATGCAAAACTTGTAAATCCTCTATACAGGGGAAAACTTTTCTTAATCCAGGCAAATTGGGTCAAAAGGAAGTAAACATTAATTATTTTCTGACATGTACTGCACAATTTGTCATTTATGCCATTTGGTGCACTTGTGGTAAAGTGTATATAGGCCAGACAAGAAGAAGTTTGAAGGAAGGAATTCAGGAACATTACAGGGCCTTACAAAAACAGGATTTGGATCATCCCATAGCTAAACATGTGTTGGAACAAAATGATCTCACTGCACATCGGGTCATTTACATGGCCATTGATCATGTGCCATATAATCAGAGGGGGAACAGGTTTCAAGAACTAAATAAAAAGGAATCAAAATGGATTTTTTTATTAAAAACATTAAAACCTTTTGGGTTTAATAAACAGTTGGACTGGAAACCATACATTAAGAAATGAGTTGAAAAATATGACAATGAATAAAGGTTGTTAATATCTAGAAACAATATTAAGTAGTTACATGGAGTAAAACATCTCCCCATTATTGGAAAATAGTGCATAAGATGATTGTATTTACAGTGTCTAACAATGTAATAGAACTTTGTGTATGATTAACAAGATTTTATTTTAAGAACTATTTCCTATATTGTGCTTTATGAGAATTGTATAAACCTAGGTCATGATGTATGTGTACTGGATATATTTTGTTGTGTTTAGCAGTTTTCCTCCTTTTTACTGTCTTTTCAGAAGAAAAGCAACATTTTAGTAAGAGATTTAATACAAGTACATTGTGAAATATAGTGCAAAAGTTTGTAGGGGATTCTGCTTTTAATATGTGGATTTTAGGGTAGTTATAAATTAATATTTTCTTTTTTATAATAATGTTCAGGGGTATGTTTATGCAGTTTAGCTCAAATCATGCCCGCAGTGTTTTTGGTTTACAGTGTTGGCATTCCAAATAAATACATAACACCTGAGCACTAATTAGAGCTGATATGCTCTGAGCTGTCTAGATTCATATCCAAGTTCATGATTAATTATTAATCAAATTGGTACTTAAATTTGATTTTGTATAAACTACACCTGTGTTAGTAACTTATTTAACTGTGGTAATTTAGCACTTGGTCACACCTCCTGATGAAGGGGTAGCAGTGCCCTGAAGCGCTGAGGCTGGAAGGGTTTATGTGATAACGGCGAACGCCTAAAGGCAATCACCATTATCGCCAGTCAGAATGCTGAAAAACCCCGGTGCCTCAGGACAACGGCGCCAGGGCAATATTTTACTGCTTTCTGTGGCGGAGCTCACGCCCCCCCACCCCTGTGGGGAACTTTGCCCCACACCCCCCACTTAAGGATTCTCAACCCAGGGGGTGCATGTCGCATGGGGTGAAAGCAGGAAAAAATAAAGGTTCAGGCCAGGCTAATAAAATCGTGACTGGCGCCCGGACCAAACCCGTACCTTCCCACCGCCACAACTAGCCAACCACGACACCACAACGCAGCTTGGCCAGCAACTGCAGTGCCACCCCTACAGCCTCTCTAACCCCTCCCAGCCAGTGCTCACTCCCACCTTCCCCCACGCGCATGTGAATAGCAACATCCTGTCGGCCAGTTCGCCCACAGCCTCATCCGGTCGCCCTACCCTCCCCATCACCATGAGGGATTGCACCAGGAAGGAGTTGCCATAACGGACGGCTCCCTTCCTCATGTGCCCACCTCATGGATTACTGGCTGGAAGGGTGTTAGGAGCCCTAGAATTGTTCATTTTCATTTATTTATGAAAATGATGCACAGTTTTTGCATGTGAGTACTTTGATGATATGTAAAAGTTAATGAACTTAATACTCTAAAGAAATCTCCCTGAATTTGTTCTGGAGTGCTGGATTTTATTTATTTTCTCAAGGTTATTACCTACTGCAAGAGCCTCTCTCGAAGATCTGCTGTTATGGTAAGTTCTTACGTAACTGTACTTTCTTCTGGGATGCATGAAGAGGCATGGGGCATTGGGAGGCAGTTTCTGTATGTATTTTCTGAGTGCTACAACTGGACAATGCGGGTGTCCTGAGAGCTCAATCATAAAGCCCCTGTACTTGTCTCTGTCATTTTCTAGAGGATCACTGTGATTTTTGTTTTTTTTAATTGAAATTTCAGTGTCACATACTGGAGCCTGTTTTCAGACTGTTTAAAGTCAAAAGATGTGGGTTTCAGCTGATGCTGTCCTTCACAGCCACGTCTGGTGAAGTGTAACTGCAGCTGAAGCCAGACACAGTACAGCAGCACCTGGTGTTCCCGTACTGAGAGCCAGAGATTGCATGAGCAGTTGTAGGTCAGTGCTCATGAGGGGAGATGATGCTTCATTTTGCCTCGCCTTTCTCACCGCAGATTTTTTTCTGAGGTGAAAAAACATTGTTAGCACTGTGAAAATCTTTACTGGTTAAGATATTTGCCTGGTTACCAAAGACTAAAATAAATAAAAACAAAAATTTCGATTTTGGCTTAATGGAGGTTCATTACGGCACCTATTGATTCCAGACCATAGCCTAACAAAGCCACTTATTCCATACTGTTCTACAGCGGTGTTTCTCACTGCGCCATAACATTTTCTTAATACACTTTTTAATTCAGCTGCACTTACTGTTTGGAGGTTAACTTCAGTTGCCATTTCTGTCAGCCAGTCTTTTAAAACCTTTACTGCCCAGTTTGTTTGACATTTGGTTGAAGGCTCATTTCTGTCACATTCAAGCTTGTCTAACTGCTATTCTTTGAGGTGTACATGTCTCCTTTTCTCTGTTTTTGGGCTGTGGTGGAGCCTACAGCACTTTTGGATCGGCTTGTAGCTTAAAAACGTCCGATCATAGAGTTTTCATTGAACTTTGGAAGTATCCTTCTGAAAGTCCAACAGAGCTTGAAACCCTCCGCCACGATCGCCACTCACGGAATAACAAGCCGCATTATTTCAGCTGTTACTTCGCATTCTGGGGCATGAACTGCGCATGCACCCACTTAACACATGCACAGTTCCGCAGGTTGTTATGTTGTGAATGGCAAATGCTGTTCACTGCAACTAGGCATGTGCGAGTGTCGCGCGTGCAGTTGCATCACCACCGCCAGCAGAAAACCCTCCCACTGCTGCTGTCCTCCCATGCCGACATCAGGGTCCCCAATCCCTGTATCGGCATTATGTAGCCCCCCTCAACTTGTGGCACACTGGGAGCCCACCCCAATGTGCCCAAATTTTTGTTTTTTCTTCCCCCCCGCCGACATCGGGGTGCCCAATCCCTGTGTTGGCATCAAGTATCCACCCTCCCAACTCATGTGGCACACTGGGAGCCCACCCTAGTGTGCCCAAATATATATATATATTTTCCTGTAAATAAAGAAAACCTTTCCCATGTAATTGTTTTTAACCTGTAAAATGAAACGATCCCTTGTCACCCCAGTCCTCCCTCTCCTCCCTCCCCTCCCCTCCTCATCCCCACCCTCCCACTAGCACCCACCTCCCCGCACCCCCCTCCTTACCCCATACTTACCTCTGGAGTTTGGCGCTATCATCTTCTCTGGATCGGGACATGGCTGCACCCTTCAAAGCCGAACCGCAATCTGAAGAATCAAAGGTAAGCGTGCTATAATAGCATTCAATGGGGTTTTCAACTTAAGTTGATAACTCAGCCATTTTTTTGAATTTTGGCCCCAGATTTTCAACATGGGGTTCTTAAGACCCCACCTTGTGAACGGTGTCACTGACATTTTGTTACTTGGTCCCAAAAGGTGATTTCATGGTCGCTGTGCAGAATCACCTTTCGGGACCAATTAACGAAACGACAGTGCCACTGTTCATGAGGTGGGGTCCCAAAAAGCCCATGCTGCAAATTTGGTGAAAAAACTCCAAAAAATGACTGCGTTACGAGCTTGCATTGCATAGTTTCTATGCACGCTCCTACCTTCGCCAGTTTTTAATATTTTCACCCAGATTTTCAACATTGCTATTCCTGCACACCTCCTTTTAATAGTACAGCTGTCATTTTTCACATCCTGCCTGAAACGTGTTTTCGCACCTGTAGCACATAATGGCACTGTCACTCTGCAAAATCACCTTTCGGGACAAGTGAACAAATTGACACTGGCATGCTTCATGAGAAGTGGTCCTAAAACGGCCATGTTAAAAATTTGGTGCAACATCTCCAAAAAATGGCCATGTTACACCTGGGCATTCCATAATTTCTACACACATGTGTAACTTTGGTTGCTTGGCAGCTCATCACAGCCCTATCGGCTCTGGCCAGATGTTGTTTCTTTTGCTGATTGTCTCTTTGGTTGTTTTCTTTCTCTTCAGCAAACCATTTGTCCAGTGATTCCATTGTGAAAAACATAAAATCTGTTTTTGTGAATTTTGACATTTAGTTCAGTTCCCGTCAGAGTTGCTGTCTGTCCTTACAGCTGTGGCCTAGGAATATGCAGTTGTTGCTGTAGCTGGTGATGAGGTTTTGGACTTGCTGGGACTTCATCCGTGATGTTATGCCATAGACTACCTAAGTGTCAAGCAATCCAATGTCTTGTGGATCTGTGTGAGAGGATGCGGTTCCTGCTACTTTCCAGCAGCTCAATCCTCTGGTAATGTGATGGATACGTGGCTTCAAGAGGGCCAGCGTCAGTCTGCATGCTAGCCTCTCTCTATCTATTGAACTCTATGGTTATGCCAGGATAATATCACGGGTCCAGTCCCAGACTGACCAAACTGAGCCCAGCATTCTTCCTTGCCATTGTATAATTAATTTTTGTTGTGTCTGAAATACATTATATTATGTTGGATTGGTTCTATGCCATGTAAATTCGAAGAAAGGTCCTGCTGCCGCAGGATCTTTAGTAATGCTGGATTTGCCACTGCCTCATGGCTTTGGCCCTCTGCGATGCTGCCTGCATCTGCATTATGCTCCAAGAACGAGTGCAATTTAAATAATTCTGAATAGGGCCACCCTCTTGCCCTATTGCGCGGTGGTCTGCATCTATCTTGGAGGGGAACCAGGATCCTAGGTGACTGGTTTAAATGCTTCAATGGCAAGCATTTAAACTAGCCAAGGGGGGAGGCACTGAAGAGGAGAAGGGAAATCCTAGCCCCCCCCCCCAAAAAAATCAGGGTAATTAGTGAGGTAAACACCAAGATAGAGCAGTCGATAGGAAGAAGGGCAGGCATAAATGGAGAAAAGACAAAGGCAGTAGGGACAAGGATGGGGCAAAAAGAAATAAAGCCATAAATAAATGGAAGGCAATGAGTACCAATGCCCGTAGTTCAGGTAAAAGCTCCCAGAAATGGTGGCTTTGATGGAAGAGGTATGTCTGGATATTGTGGTAGTCACAGAAACATGGTACACAGAGAACCATGACTGGGATGTCAACATACCAGGGTACACGATCTACAGGATGGTCAGGGAGGGAAGAAGAGGAGGAGGAGGAGTAGCTCTCTATGTAAGGGAAGGGATCAAAGCAACAGAAACAGAGCTAAGGAGTAAACAGGGAGGAGAGGAGGTACTGTGGGTCACCCTGGAGACTGGAAATGGCTACACAATCAGCACAGGGGTAGTATACCGATCCCCATCTCGGGGGGGAGGAATGGACAAGGAAATGATAGAAGGCATCCTTGGGATGGCAGAGAAAGGGGATATATTACTGATGGGGGACCTGAATATGCCAGATGTTGACTGGATCACCTTTGCTGCAGCCACATCCAAGAGCAGACCATTCTCGACGCCCTACAGGGGGCATGCCGCATACTGCTAGTTTTGGAACCCACTCAAGAGAGAGCAATCTTAGACCTGGTACTCTCAAATGGGGACAGAGAGAGGATCTCTGATCTTGAAGTGGGTAGCCATCTGGGAATGAGCGACCACCAAAAAGTGTGGTTCATGATAAACTTAGCTGTAGAGTCAAGCCACACAAAAGTGAAGGTACTGGACTTCAGGAGGGCTGAATTTGTCAAAATGGGAGAGTGCCTCAGAAAAGCCTAGCAAAACAGCAAGAAGGTGGGTGGAGCAACAATGGGAAACATCAAAACCGCCATCACAGAGGCAACAAGCCTTGTGTGAAGCAAATAAATCAAAGCGAAAGGAAAGAACACTATGGTTCTCAAAAGAAGTGGCGGGAAGGTAAGGGAGAAAAGATAGCATTCAGGAAGTATAAGGAAACACAGAAAGAGCAGGACAGAGAACTGTACCAGTTAAAACAGAAGGAAGCGGTAAGGCAGTCAGAATAGCAAAGACCCAAACCAAGGAAAAGATAGCCAACTCAGTTAAGAAGGGGATAAAACCTTTATAGGTACACTAGGAGCAAAGAAAGACTAAGGCAGGGATACTGAGGCTGAACAAAGAGGACGGTGGTTGGGCAGTGAGCGACAGTGAAAAAGCAGGGATACTGAACGAATACTTCTGTTCAGTATTCACAATGGAAAGCAGGGGGAAATACCTAATCCGATCAATAGAAGCACTCTGGATATGGGGGTTGATATTAGTCCTTTCACAGAAGAAAGGGTTCTGAAAGAACTCTTAAAACCGAAGGTGGATAAAGCAATGGGGCCTGATGGGATTCACCCCAGAATTCTAAAAGAACTAAGGGAAGAACTAGTAACACCACTGACTACCCTTTTTAATAAATCATGGGAGGATGGTGTGGTACCTGAGGACTGGAGGAGGGTGGATGTGATTCCCCTTCACAAAAGTGGGAGAAAGACAGAGACAGGAAACTACAGACCTGTCAGTTTGACCTCAGTGGTAGGGAAAATGATGGAATCACTTCTGAAGGAAAGAACTGTCGAGTACCTAGAGGCTAGTGGGGCAGAGGACCCAAGGCAGCATGGATTCACAGCGGGATGGTCATGTCAGACAAATCTAACTGATTTCTTTGACTGGGTGAGCAAAGCAGTAGACCAGGGAGGGGCTGTGGACATGGCCTACCTAGACTTTAGCAAGGCATTTGACACAGTCCCGCACAAAAGATTAATAAACAAATTAGCCAGCCTGGGAGTGGGTCCCAGGGTGGTAGCCTGGGTAAAACACTGGTTGGACAACAGGGCACAGTGGGTAATAGTAAACGGAGTTCACAGTGAAGAAAGGAGGGTTACTAGTGGGGTACCGCAGGGTTCAGTACTGGGGCTGGTCCTTTTTAATGTCTTTATAAGTGACATTGCAGAGGGACTGGAAGGAAAGTATGTCTCTTTGCAGATGACACAAAATCTGCAACAGGGTTGATACACAAGGTGGATGGAAAGGATGAAAAGGACTTGGCAAGGCTGGAGGAATGGTCAAATGTATGGCAGCTTATATTCAATGCAAAGAAGTGCAAGATAATGCACCTGGGAAACAAAACCCAGGGAAGAGTACACAATGGGGGTGAGATACTGACAACAACAAAAATGGAAAGGTACCTGGGGGTAGTCATATCAGATGACCTAAAGGTGGGCCAGCAATGTGAGAAGGCAGTAAGGAGGGCTGGGGGGATACTGGTGTAACCCCTACGTGGCGCTATCCCAGGGGCTACTATCCCTGCCTGATTTGCCACTAACAGGTTGAGGGGCCTGGATCCGAGGGTCACTGCAACCCCCTCTTTCTTCCCACTAGTGGCCTACACAAATTAATCACAGTACCCTTGCAATATACACTTACCCCCAGGATTGGTTCAATCAGCTTGACTCTGGGGACCCCCTGTAAAGTAAGATGCAGTTATACAATAACCACTGTACAATAATTCAACATAGATGCACAGTTCAAGCAGTGTAACTTTGCTAAACAACCAAATCTGATTTATTTAGGGGATAGTAACAAGGACAGGGGGAAATCAGGTTAATTGATTCAGTCACATTAATAATCACAGTACTGTGCACTTATTTCAGAGTCCCAAATGTCACTCTTACTGGGTACCCAGGCAATAAGAGGCTAGCCTATTTGGTGCAGCTGGTTGGGGCCCTGAGGATGGAAAATCCATGCACAATACCCACTTTGTAATCCGGAGCCGGTAGGCTCAGTTCGTGAAGAAATAAAGGAAAAGTAATCAGATGGAACACTTGCAATTAGATGATGGCAGGGAGCTACCCTGATTTGTACTCACAAATTCAATGCTGAAACTGAATGGAAGGCAGATTGTCCTGGATTGCCAGGAGGAGCAGACCATGTGGACAAGGTCCTTGTGACTGGACCCCACTGCAGTTTAAAGCAAAATGGATGTAGTCTGGATTAAACTGGGGTTTACTTCCAGCTTCATGCACTCTATTCACTGTACAGGGGATTTGAAACGCGATTCCCCACAAGCACTACACACATTTATATGTAAAAGGAAAGTACTATACTAGTCAGACTGCTTCTCTATCCCGATCACAATTACTGCACAATACCCGAGAGAACACACAGCAGATTCAGTTTCTGACAGACCGAGCGCGATTCAGCAATTTTCTCCAGTCTTCTACAGGGTGAGCCTGCTTTCCTCACTTCTGGTGCTTCTTTCTCCTTACAACTCTGATTCAGTCCACACTGGCACTCACAAACAGTTGTACCCTGAACTTCAGGGCCCCACACGAGCTTCCCGTATGAAAACTCAACAGCGCAGGAGCCCGGAGCTCCTTCCTCTTCACAGTCACAACTCATCTCATCTTTCCAGTAGACAGAGCGGGCATTTCCTTTGAGTTCCTCCCAGTCAGTTGGCTGGTTTTGCTGTCACTCACAGTAAACTCCCCTGTTGGTGGAAAAGGCGCAAGTCCAAACTACAATTCTCAGAAGCACTGGCCCTACAGTACATGTGGCTGGCTCCACAATGAGAGTCCAAGTTCTGATTTGCCAGCAGCAGGCTCCATGTCAAAGGTCCCCGTAAACTGACTGGTCCAGTTCAGCAGTTCAAAACTAGAATGGGGACTAGGCAAACACAGTTCTGATTGCAAAGAAAAGCAGGTTAGACAAACTGTATTTTCGTACTACTGTAAATGATGTCTGGCAAACAGTTATATCTTTGAAAAGTGCTCACTCTGTCCACTTAGTGATGGCAGAAACGGAGCGATTTGGCAGCAGCTCAAGTGGGACTCAAGCAGGGAAACACACAGACCCCCATCCAAATTAATTGTGTCTGCAGGCAGACAGCTCTTAAAGAGACAGTACTAGATGCTCTAAAAGCACTCACAGATAAACGGCTTAGACGCCGAACATCATCTAGGCTTGCAGCATTCAAGCAAGCTCCTGGAAGACTTTTGGGAACCCCCATTTGCAGGGGGGTTGCACCCTTCCAGCTTGAAAAAGCTTGCCGTCCACGTCAAGCAAGTACCCCCATAAGTTTCAATTGCAACCATATACATTTGCATCAGGATCACATTAGGCTCATACATGTAATCATCAGTCAACATATCACTTTACCAGGAACACATTTCCGAAACTTTGCAGTATGTCACTTTTTACACAGTATTATACACACATTGTACCATAACTCAGGTTATTACCTCTTGTACATGAAACCTGTAGAGAGGGGGCCCTCCCTATCAGCTACCTTGGGGCTGGATGGGGTAGGCGCCTACCCAGAGGGCAACACAAGTAACTTGGAGTTAGCACTGATGTTCAGTTTGGGCAAAGAGCTTGGGGACACATAACTCCTTTATGGACAACATTGAGAGGCAAGTTCACCGGCCTCCCAGGGGAATCATAACTGAGGTGCACCACAGGCTTTACAGCTCGACCAGTCTTTCTAGGGGGAGCTGTTACAGTCTCTGCTCTCTGAGTCTCATTTTCAGCATTGTCCTCACTTGTCAGGGGAGTCTCCATTGGGGCAGAGAGGCTAGAACTTGGGGCACTTTCAGCTCCAGAAGTTACAATTTTCTGAGTCTACAACACTTGGCTCACATAGAGAGCTTTTGGACACAGGTAGTGGACCATCAGGGCACTCAAAATACTCTTCTTGTTCTAGTGTATCACCAGTCTGTTCCAGTCCATCATTTTCTTCCCCTGAAAGCTCAAACAGTTCAGCTATACACAATGATTCCATATCATCTGACTTGATGCTTTGCACTTCACTTTCTGGGAGCATTGGCTCCAGGGACAAAGCTGGGGGCTTAGACAGTCCAGAAGGCCCAGCTTCATCTCCAGTATTGACTAGGGGATTGCCACGAAACAATTGACTCAGTTTGTAAGAAGGGTAGTATTCAAAGTCACACTTACTTTCCTCAGATATGGACTGATAGTCATACTCAACTGGGATTTGTGGAGGGGAACACTTTAACTCAGCTTCTGTAGGTGCAGACTTTCTTGATTTTTTCTTAGCAGCAGCAGCTCTAGTCACTGGTCCAGAGGGGCATTTTTGGGGGCTCAGACTCAATCAAGATTTGTCCAATGGGCTAATGATTTCTATGCATTGTTTTAACATCTTTTGAATTATTCTCAGGCCTTACTTTGTACACAGGCAGATTATCTAGTTTGCCACTACAATGTGAGGGAGATGGTGCCATCTGTCAGCAATCTTGTGTTTGCCATGCAGTCCCAGATTTCTTAGCAAAACCGATCTCCCTCCTGGAGTTCCTGTGCTTTCACCTTTTTATCATACCTTTCTTTGTTGGCCAGATTTCTTTTGGCAGCCATGGTTTGAGCCAGTTGGTAGCATGATTTAGCTGGGCCTTTAACTTTTGCACATACTGTAAATAGTTGTCAGCTCGAACCCCATCGGGAGAGACCCCAAAGCACACATCTACCGGCAGTCGAGCTTCTCTTCCAAACAGCAGGTGGTAGGGGGAGAACCCAGTGGCATCACTTTTGGTGCAGTTGTAGGCATGTACCAGGGTGCTAATTTGTTGGCTCCATCTAGGCTTGTCCTTTGGGTGGAGGGTGCCTAGCATATCTAGCAAAGTGCGGTTGAAACGTTCAGGCTGTGGGTCCCCTTGGGGGTGGTAAGGGTGGTTCTGGACTTACATTCCACAGAGGAAAGCATCTCTTTGATCAAACGACTCTCAAAGTCTCTCCTTGATTAGAATGGATTCTTTGTGGAGCCCCATAGTGAACAAAAGTTTTTACAAGTACTTTTGCCACAGTGGACGCCTTCTGGTCCTTGGTGGGGAAAGCTTGTGTATCTCATAAATGGTCAGTGACCACCAGCACATTACTAATATTTCTTTGATCTGACTCCAAACTCAGAAAATCAATACAGACCAGCTCCATGGGTGCACTGGTGGTGATGTTAACAAGGGGCAGCCTCTGGGGCAAAGCTTTCTCTGTAAGCAGTGACTACAAGTTCGAATGTGTTGCTCCACATCAGCCCCCATCTTAGGCCAATAGAATCTGGATCTCACCAAGTCAAGTGTTCTGTCTATACCAAGGTGCCCCATGTGGTTGTGTAAGGACCTCAGCACTGAGTCTCAAAAAGCAGTGGGCAGCACTAGTTGTTGTTTGTCTACTTGTCTCCCTCTGTCTACTGTTTCTCGCTATAACAGTGTATTGATCAGTTTCAACTTAGGACCTTCTTTGTATAACAATGCAGTTCTCAAATCAGTGGAACGTAATTTGGACACATCTTTCTCCTGCATAGAGGGCTTCTAAAGCTGATTTGATCATGGATCTCGGATTGAGCCCTCTGATACTGTCATTGTCCAGCTGAGGCAGTGCAACAATGTCTATTGCAGGAAAGTGGCAATAAACAGCAGGTATGCAATTCTCAGAGGGTCCCAAACAATCCACCATACAGTCCACTGCGTCCATGGACATTTGTTCCTCCCTGTCAAACTTCTGGCAGAGTGCTCGAACAACAGGTTCCTGACAGTTTGATCCAGTCATTCTGGGAACAGACCTCTGGGAGAGAGCATCAGCATCTATGTGGTTCAGGCCTGCTCTGTATTCAACAGCATAGTCGTATGTAGATAATGCAGAAAGCCACCTATGGCCAGTGGCATCCAACTTAGCTGAAGTTTGCACATAGGTCAAAGGATTATTGTCAGTTTTTACTAGTATCTTAGCCCCATACAAGTGCTCATGGAATTGGTCAACAATAGCCCACTTCAAAGCTAGGAACTCTAACTTATGTACAGGATAGTTCTTTTTGGATGGGGTCAGGCTTCTACTGGCCAAGGCCACTGGTCTCAGGCCATTCTCATGCTCTTGGTACAACACAGCCCCCAACTCTTGCAAGCTAGCATCAGTGTACAGGACATAAGGTTTTGTTGGATCAGCATAGGCCAACACTGGAGCATGGGTAAGTTGATATATGATCTCATGAAAAGCAGTCTCACAATCAGGAGTCCAGCGGGCCCCAAATACTTCACTTTGATGAAAATACACTCTTTCAGTCTCGAGGGACACTGACTTTTTGTATCTTTTTTGGGTTGGGGGATACCCTTGAGTAAGGTTAAGTAAAGGGCGGATCACTCTTGAATAGTCCTTGATGAAACGCCGATAATAACCACAGAATCCCAGGAATCTTTGTATTTCTTTTAGATTTTTGGTCTGTGGCCAGGTGGTCAAGGCCTCGACTTTACTTGGGTCGGTCTCTATTCCCTCGGTGGATACTGTGTGTCCCACATACTTTACTGATGTTTGAGAGAATTGACTCTTGTCAATGGACAGTTTAAGGCCAAAGTCTTCCAGTCGGTACGGCACCTTGAATAATCTGCTCTTGTGTTCCTCCAGTGAGCTGCCAAACACAATAACATCATCTAGGTATACCAGGCACCCTAGTAAGTTCATGTCCCCCACTGCACGCTCCATCAATCTTTGAAAAGTGGCGGGGCGCCTGAAATCTTTAGGCATCCTCATGAATTACAGAAGCCAAGCGGACAGATAAAGGCTGTCTTCTCATGGTCCTCAGGGGCCATCGGGATCTGGTAATACCCATCATGAGATCCAGCACAGAGAACCACTTGCTCCCCGCTTAGACAGTCCAAAGCATTCTGAATGCAGGGCATAGTGTACTGATCAGGATAGTCCTCCGTTTAAAGTGGATCCATGCACATCCTTACTGTCCCATTCTTTTTTCTCACTACCACAATGGGGGAAGCATAGGGGCTTCTGGATTCCTGTATTACACCAGCAGCTAGCATCTCTTGCAGATGCCATCTCACATCATCTATGTCAGCAGGTGCCAGGCATCGAGACCTCTCACGAAATGGCCTTTCATCATGCAGCCGGATACGGCACTCAGCTGCTCAGCTCCTTGCACGCATCCTATGTCCCATTCCTTTAAAGAAAACACCTGGTCTCTCTGGGCAAGCTTCTCACTGATCCTCACTTTCCATTCAGCTGGCAACGGGGAGTCACCAAAATCAAACAAGTTAGGCGTTAGTCTGTCATTCTTCCCCGAACTCTTGCTACTGGGTAGCACTGCAGTGTCTGCACAATGCACATTAGCCAGGGTGCAACCTCTATTTACTCGAATCTCTCTGTCAGACACATTATGAACCTGAACCATTACCCTTCTGGCATAAGCATGGGCTCTTGCAGGCAAAATACTAGGCTTGACCAGCAGTCCCTCCGTCAATTTTCCGTCGCCTGGTGCATCCAGCACTAATATTTTATTCTTGACATCCTTTCTGATACGGACCTCTCCTTAAGGTACACTGGGCATTTGGTGCCAGGATCAGAGACTCAGGATCCTTCTTCCAGACAATTCCAACCGTTCCTCTGGTTCTACTTTTCAACATCTCTGTGCCTCATAGGCCTTCTTAATCAAGGCAGGAATTCTAAAGCTCTACCAGCCTTGACCCCTGTTTTTCATAACACAACTGTGCCAGCCGTCCAAACATATGTGCATTAGTCCCAATTAGTAGAGGAACCCCATCATACAGTCCGGTAGGGGGACACACTAAGGCCAGGGTCTCTACTTGCTCGGCCATTCCAGCCACAGAGGTGAGAAAAGACAGCCAAATTCGGATATATCTAGAGTAGGGGTAGGCCTTTCTCACTTAACCCCCAGACATGCAGCCCCTCCAACGGTTGTAAAGGTACATCAGACAAATGCTTCTGATACCAGTCTTGGAACATAATTGTCACTTGGGAGCCACTGTCTAATACAGCTCTTGTAGACACTCCATTCACCTTACAGTGGTCTCCATGGAGGGACCCACTATTCTGGACCAGTCTGGAGAGGCTGTAGTGGGGCCTGGGCAACTGACCTTGCCACAAAGGGATGTGAGTTAACATTTTGGGGCCCTCACTGGGATCATTCGTGCACCCTTAACCACTGATTTGTTCTCCGAGCTCTCCTTGTAGCCTATATGCAACTTTGTCTGTGTCTTTGGGGACCGGCATTCTCTTCATGTGCCCATCCTTCCCACAATTATGACAAAACATACTTTCTGAGCGTGAGCTGGCCGAGGCATCACACTGGGAGCAGGGCGGGGGTACTACTAACTGGAAACCTTGGTGCCATCTCTGTTGTAGCGTGATAAGCATTTGGAGACATCTCACATTTCCCACTTCCATGGTCAAGACATCGAGTTTTGAGCTGTTGTCAGCAGGAGATGCATGGGTGGGTACCCCACCCCCATAGCAGATGCAGTCGGATAAGGGTCGGGGCCTGTACTTGCAGGAGCAGCCTTCATAAAGAGACTGTTTTTATTTCCCGAACTCTCTCAACAGTTCGCCCCATTGTGGCATATCTTTTCCTTCTCAGTGCACTCATTAACTGCCAACCTCTGCCCCTGAACTTCACTTAATGGGTCACCCTCAGTCACTCGGGTCGTAGCCGCAGCTATTGGTGCAAGTCCCTCCCGAGGCCGCCTTTTCTCAACTCCTCGAATTTCTCTCATTAGCTCATCATAGGAGAGTGGGGATTCCAGTCGATTTGCCAGGTGTAACTGAAGCAACAGCAGTTCTGAGTAGGGGGCAGACTTAAGGATCCTGTCCAGCCTGGTTCGGTCCATTTCAGTCGCTGGCAAACTACACTGTCTGAGGCATTCTTGCAACAATTTTTCCAGCCAAGATACATACACAGACAACAACTCCCCTTGGTACTGTTGTGCATTTCTACTCTCCACCACAGGTCCTCATCAGAATCTGGGCTCCCATACACATTCTCCAAGGCCTCAAGATAGTCCTGTGCAGTCGCTTCAGAGTTACTGGCCCGTTTAGCACGGATGGTAGAAAGGGCAGGACCTCGGAGGTTCTCACTAATCCTCTTTCACTTTTTAGCTTCCGAGCATTGCCATTCTAGCACTTGGGGGGCAACATAGTCTATCCAGGTCTCCCAGTCATCCTCCCCTTGGGGGGTGGGAAGGGTGCCAGAGAAGATTCTCAACCTTCGGTAAGAGTTGTGACTAATGGCAGATGCAGAAATAGGAGCCTGCATTGGTTCAGCCACCATTACGGTACTGAAGCGGAGAGGGTGTTGGGGAGGAACACCTCTAGGGGGCAAGAATAGTTTCTTCAAGTCTTCCACAGTTTTCCTTCCCCAGCAACCATTTAGCAAATTTCCTCAAAGTTTCAGATAGTGGTGGGGCTCAATCCCCCGGGTCTTTGCTGTCCTTAGTTATCACTCTCCAGGCAGTGAGGGCTCCTCTGGGGTAATAGTCTGTGGCACTTTGGAGCTATCTATGGGATCCTTAAACTCTACTAGGGCCAGGAAAGTGTGGGTGAGCAGATTAGAATGCCGACCCACCGCCACAGGGTTTTGTAAACCTTCCACCTTGGAAAGTACTCCCTGTACAATGTCCATATTGATACCCAGGGGCATGTCCAGGATAAGCATAGCATTTTAGGGGTCCATCTCCTCCCCAGTACACCACTCCACCAGCCGGTGCACAGCCACTTCTGTCTGGGTACCCATTTAATTTTTTTTTTCTTAACAGTGGTTCGTAAATATGGCCACTAGAGGACACACAATCCCAGCGGTGAGCCTCCAAGATGTAACCCCTAGGTGGCGCTATCCCAAGGGCTACTACCCCTGCCTGATTTGTCACTAACAGGTTGAGGGGCCTGGATTTGATGGTGGGTGCCTCCACCAGAGGTCGGGGTTAAGACAGTCTGATATGACTTGGTCACAGCCCTCTGGGTCGCTGCAACCCCCCTTTCTTCCCACTAGTGGCCCACACATATCAATCACAGTACCCTTGCAATATACACTTACCCCCAGGATTGGTTCAATCTGCTTGACTCTGGGGACCCCCTGTAAAGTAAGATGCAGTTATACAATAACCACTGTACAGTAATTCAACATAGACGCACAGTTCAAGCAGTGTAACTTTGCTAAACAACCACATCTGATTTATTTAGGGGATAGTAACAAGGACGGGGGAAATCAGGTTAATTGATTCAGTCACAGTAATAATCACAGTACTGTGCACATATTTCAGAGTCCCAAATGTCACTCTTACTGGGTACCCAGGCAATAAGAGGCTAGCCTATTTGGTGCAGCTGGTTGGGGCCCTGAGGATGGAAAATCCATGCACAATACCCACTTTGTAATCCGGAGCCGGTAGGCTCAGTTCGTGAAGAAAGAAAGGAAAAGTAATCAGATGGAACACTTGCAATTAGATGATGGCAGGGAGCTACCCTGATTTGTACTCACAAATTCAATGGTGAAACTGAATGGAAGGCAGATTGTCCTGGATTGCCAGGAGGAGCAGACCAAGTGGACAAGGTCCTTGTGACTGGACCCCACTGCAGTTTAGAGCAAATGGATGTAGTCTGGATTGAGCTGGGGTTTACTTCCAGCTTCATGCACTCTATTCACTGTACAGGGGATTTGAAACGCGATTCCCCACAAGCACTACACACATTTATATGTAAAAGGAAAGTACTATACCAGGCAGGCTGCTTCTCTATCCTGATCACAATTACTGCACAATACCCAGGAGAACACACAGCAGATTCAGTTTCTGACAGACCGAGCGTGATTCAGCAATTTCTCCAGTCTTCTACAGGGTGAGCCTGGTTTCCTCACTTCTGGTGCTTCTTTCTCCTTACAACTCTGATTCAGTCCACACTGGCACTCACAAACAGTTGTAGGCTGAACTTCAGGGCCCCACATGAGCTTCCCCGTGTGAAAACTCAACAGCGCAGGAGCCCGGAGCTTCTTCCCTCTTCACAGTTACGACTCATCTCATCTTTCCAGTAGACAGAGCCAGGCATTTCCTTTGAGTTCCTCCCAGTCAGTTGGCTGGTTTTGCTGTCATTCTCAGTAAACTCCCCCTGTTGGTGGAAAAAAGGTGCCGAAGTCCAAACTACAATTCCCAGAAGCACTGGCCCTACATGTACGAGGTGGCTGGCTCCACAATGAGAGTCCAAGTTCTGATTTGCCAGCAGCAGGCTCCATGTCAAAAGTCCCCGTAAACTGACTGGTCCAGTTCAGCAGTTCAAAACTAGAATGGGGGACTAGGCAAACACAGTTCTGATTGCAAAGAAAAGCAGGTTAGACAAACTGTATTTTTGTTATTACTGTAAATGATGTCTGGCAAACAGTTATATCTTTGAGAAGTGCTCACTCTCCCCACTTAGTGATGGCAGAAACGGAGCGATTTGGCAGCAGCTCAAGTGGGATTCAAGCAGGGAAACACACAGACCCCTATCCAAATTAATTATGTCTGCAGGTAGACAGCTCTTAAAGAGACAGTACCAGAGGCTCTAAAAGCACTCACAGATAAATGGCTTAGACTCCGAACACCATCCAGGCTTGGAGCATTCAAGCAAGCTCCTGGAAGACTTTTGGGAACCCCCATTTGCAGGGGGTTTACACTGGGATGCATAGGGAGAGGCATCACCAGTAGAAAACAGGAAGTTGTTGGCCCTCTGTACAGACAGTTGGTAAGACCACATCTGGAGTACTGTGTACAGTTCTGGAGACCCCATCTCTGCAAAGACATAGACAGGGTGGAGGCTGTCCAGAGGAGGGCAACCAAAATGATGCAGGGTCTGCATCAGAAGACATATGAAGAAAGACTAAAGAAACTAAAGATGTATAGCCTCGAGGAAAGGAGGGAGAGGGGGGACATGATAGAAACTTTCAAATACCTCAAAGGAATCAACAAAGTCCCAGAGGGTAGCATCTTTCAGAAAAAGAGATGTGCAAAAACAAGGGGGCACAATTTGAAGATAGAGGGGGGACGGCTCAGAGGTAATGTGAACAAGTATTTCTTCACAGAGAGGATTGTGGATACATAGAACAGCCTTCCTGAGGAGGTCATAGAGTCAAAAACAGTGGGAGAATTCAAGAATGCATGGGACAGACATAAGGCAATTCTAGTGGAGGTAGGAGGAAGTAGGCTGTTGGTTAACTAGGACTTGCAGCTTATCCGTTAGGTAGGGAAATGGGCAGACTAGGTGGGCCAAGCAGTCCTTATCTGCCGTCAAATTCTATGTTTCTATGTTTCTGTGCTCACTTACTGGAGCGATTTCACTGAATTTGCATAAAACAAGCTGGCCCAGTGGCACTGAGGGTTGAGACACTGGACGCCACACCTTGCGCCACACTGGCAACCTGGGTTCGGGAACGAGCCCAGGCCATCAGGGGTCGGCAGGGGAGAGAGAGGATCAAGCATCCAGCTCTCCTCTCTTGGGAGGGAGGGGGGTCATGGTTCGGCATTTGACTGGCACCAGAAGGAAGCCAGGGGCACAGCAGGCATTGAACTGACATTGAGGGATGGGGAGTGGTGACATCGACGACGATGCCTTGGTGTCTGGGTGCATGCCATTCCCCCATGAACAGGGAAAATGCCCCACAGGCTGCAGGGAGATGGAGCATCGAGGTAGTCCTCTCATTGCCCCCACCTGCCTGACTCCGCAGTCCCCGACGGAAACAGATTGTACGAGGTGTAACTGCCCCGCCTCGGCCTCGCCCGGAGGGTAGAACTGAGGCTCCATGGGGGCTCGACCAAGAAGTCAAGGTAAGGTGGTAGAGGTGGGGGACCAGCCTCATTGACGCCTCCTGATGAAGCAGTGCCTGTGGGTGGGGCATAGAAAAAAATAATCTGCATAAACCACCTATGGGGGGTCCTCAGTCCGTGGCCATTCCCCAGTCTCCAACCATGGCTGTAGCCCCTTTGCTATGTCATCTCGCATAATTAAACAAATCTCCTTTTGTTTACAGAAACAAACAGTCTAGGTGGTCAGTACCTGTCCAGTGGTGCTGCGCACGACTCACCGCTCTGGTCCTGATGCTCCTCTTGACTCTCTTCATCGCTGTGGCCCTGCTTCAATATGCCATCAACAAGTGGGTGGCACCAACTTTAAACTTTTTTTCCAACTCTTTTTACCTCTCCTTAGCACCAACAACTCAGGACCTCTCTCGACTTTGGCTCCTAAAAACTGTTGGGGAGTTGGCGTCTGACAGGGTCTATAGTGCTTTAGAAAAGGCAACTCATTGTTTGGGGCACATAAGTGAAAACAACAAATGCACTTTGTCCAGAACTCAACGCCAATTCTTGGTACATGATGCACTTTTATAATATTAAGTGAGAACTGGATTATCCAGAATTTTGATTACATCAGTGAGTTGGCAAGCATATCACTGAGAAAGACTATAGGCACACTCCTGAAGAAACATATAGATATGTGAAATGTTGAGTTTGTGGCCTCTTTAATTCATCAATAAATCTAATGAAAGCAAATACAAGACTGGTGTCGTGCATTGAGAGTATAGCGCCCCTACACACAGTTTGAATATTGATTATATCTCGCACAATTAAACAAATCTCCTTTTTGTTTACAGAAAAAAACAGTCTAGGTGGTCAGCACCTGTCCAATGGTGCTGCTACCGACTCACCACCACGGTTCTGATGCTCTTCCTGACCTCTCTTCACTGCTGCAGCCCTGCTTCACTATGCCATCAATGAGGGTGGCACCAACTTTAAACTTTTCTTTTCACCTCTCCTTAGCACCGCAACTCAGGACCTCTCGAGTGTACCTTTCTCGACTCTGGCTCCTACTGCCCACCTGAAACCCACCGACCAAGAAATCAGGGACAGAGACACCCCACCCAACCCTGTGGCCCCCCCAAGTGGCCTCTGGATCTATACCCCCCCAGGGCAGGGGCACCAAACTCCTTACCTGGTGTCCTTTCTGGAATTCAGATAGCTGGGTCCAGGAGCGGAGTGAGGGCTCGGGAGAGCTGGTCGTGATGAGTCTGGTGCTGGGCATGTGAGCTTTGGTCTCTTAAAGTCATCATTGTACTCCTGTGTGCCATGGATTTTCCACCTTATTTTTGAAGTCCATAGGGCTTGGATATACATGGTGTCTGCACGTGACGCGGCGTGTCCTGCGCATGTGTGCATGCTGCTCGCCAATGCCCTCACATCAGAGTACCGTCAGAAAGTTGCATTGTTCTCGGTCAATGAGACGCTACAACTGTGGGGAGTACCACCCACCCTCCCTCCCAAACCCAAGAGAGGAGAGCAGTCCATCAGATGCTCAATCCTACTCCTCCCCAGCCAATGCCTGATGACCCGAAAAGGCCTCGAACCCGGGTCACTGGCATGTGTGAGGTGGCATCCAGCGCCAACCCTAAGCATCACCGGGCCAACTTTAAACTTAAAAATTGAGGTGCTTATTAAATGTGGTGACTGAGGCATGTGCAGGCACATAGATGAGCCGAAAGGATGACTTGCAACCCCAGCTAAGTTTCTTCATGTACTGCCGCTGTTCACGCCCCTCACTCCTTCCGACCAAACACTAACTCCCCACAAAATGGTCACTTGAGAATCTCCTCACTTAGGAGTTCTAAAATGTCGGCTGCAAGCCAAACCACATTAGGTCTTCATTCTCATGCTGGTGAACCTAAGCCCTGTTCCCCATGCACATCCTAAGCTACAGTGGGCACAACAGCACTAATTAGAAAAAAATGAAGAAGGAAGGGGCAAAACCTCAGGGGAAAAGGGGTGCAGAAAATGTTGTTACAGTAGTCTGAGCTTGTATCTCCATGTTTGAGGATATGTCCCTCATTATGAGGGTCATTGTCCTTCATGTTGAGTGTCTGTGTCTCTCAATCCAGTGACAAAAGGTTGAAAGGTATTGAACCCTCATGCTCACATAGTTCCCCCTCTCCCGAAATTCCTAGCCATGTAGCACATTGTGGGCCAGAAAAGCCTGTCATTTTTACTGCTCCCTTTAAATTAATTTTTGATTGTGTGCTCCCCCAGAAATGTTCTTGGAATGACGCTCTCACCTCCAGTAAGCACAAATTAATTTATACAGATACATAGTATTTGTCGGCAGATAAAACCGCCTGACCCATCTAGTCTGCCCATTTTATCTACCTTTAACTCACTGCAGACTATAGTTGATCAGCAGCTTTTCCACTCTTCCCTGTTTCTAGCATTCCCCTATGTCTGTCCCATGCATTTTTAAATTCCTTCACCTTTTCTGCCCCCACCACTCCTGCGGGGAGGCTGTGCCAAGCACCCACCACCATTTCCGTAAAGAAATACTTCCTCACTTGGGCAGAGGTTGACTGTGAAAAGGCAGAGATACTAAACAAATATTTTTGCTCAGTATTCACAAATGAAGAGGGGGAGGTAACTAAACCAAACAATAGAAACACTCTGGATACAGGAGTTGATACCAGTCCATTCACAGAAGAAAGGGTTCTGAAAGAACTCCTAAACATGAAGGTGGACAAAGCAATGGGGCCTGATGGGATTCATCCCAGAATTCTAAAAGAACTAAGGGCAGAACTAGTGACACCACTGACTACTCTCTCTAACAAATCATGGGAGAATGGGGTGGTACCTGAGGACTGGGAGGGCGGATGTGTTTCCACTTCACAAAGTGGGAGCAGGGAGAAGCAGGAAACTACAGACCTGTAGTTTAACCTCTGTGATAGGGAAAATGATGGAATCACTTCTGAAGGAAAGAATTGTCTAGTACCTAGAGGTCAGAGGGCACAGGACCCAAGGCAGCATGGATTCACAGCAGGAAGGTCATGTCAGACTGAATCTAATAGATTTCTTTGACTGGGATACCAAAGTAATAGATCAGGGAGGAGCTGTGGGACATGGCTTACCTAGACTTTAGCAAGGCATTTGACACAATCCCACACAAAAGATTAATATACAAGTTAGCCAGCCTGGAAATGGGTCCCAAGATGGTAGCCTGGGTAAAGAATTGGCTGGAGAACAGGGCACAGATGGTAACAGTAACGGAGTCAACTCAAGAAAGGGGGGTTACTAGTGGGGTACCGCAGGGTTCAGTACTAGGACAATGTCTCTTCAGTGTCTTTATAAGCGATATTGCAGAGGGACTGGAAGGAAAAGTATGTCTCTTTGCAGATAACACAAAGAACTGCAACAGAGTTGATACACAAGGTGGGGCGGAAAGGATGAGAAGGGACTTGGCAAGGTTGCAGGAATGCTCAAATGTATGGCAGCTTAGATTCAATGCTAAGAAGTGCAAGGTAATGCATCTGGGAAACAAAAACCCAGGGGAAGAGTACACAATGGGGGGTGAGATACTAACAACAACAAAATGGAAAGGGACCCGGGTTAATCATATCAGATGACCTAAGGGTGGGTAAGCAATGATGAGAGGGCAATAAGGAGGCTTGGGGGACACTGGGATGCATAGGGAGAGGCATCACCAGTAGAAAACAGGAAGTTGTTATCCCTCTGTACAGACAGCTGGTGAGACCCCATCTGAGTACTGCATGCAGTTCTGGAGACCCAATCTCCAAGAAGACATAAACAGGATGGAGGCAGTCCAGAGGAGGAGAACTAAAATGGTGCAGGGTCTGCACCAGAAGACAAGTAAGAGACTTAAGGAGCTTAATATGTATAGCCTCGAAGAAAGGAGGGACGGTGGGACATGACAGAAACTTTTAAGTACCTCAAGGGAATCAACAAAGTCCAAGAGGGTAGCATCTTTCAAAAAAAGAGGTGTGCAAGAACAAGAGGGCACAATTTGAAGATAGAGGGGGGGCAGCTCAGAGGTAATTTAAGGAAGTATTTTTTCACAGAGAGGGTTGTGGATGCATGGAACGGCCTTCTGGAGGAGGTTGTGGAGTCAAAATCAGTGGTGGAATTCAAGCATGCATGGGACAGTCATAAGGCCATTCTAGGGGGTGGGGGTAAGAAGAATAGGCTGTTGGTTAACTAGGAACTGCAGCTTATCCATTAGGTAGGGAAATGGTCAGACTGGGTGGGCCAAGCGGTCCTTATCTGCCATCACATTCTATGTTTCTATGTTTCACATTACCCTGATTCTACCTCCTCCAGCTTAATCTCATGTCCCTTTTTCTTGTCCATCCTCGAAGATGCTACCCCTGAACCTTATTGATCCCTTTAAGGTATTTATATGTCTCTATCATGTCCCTCTCTCTACGCATCTAGAGAATATATATTGAGGTCTTTCAGCCTCCTCATATGCCTCTGATGCGGCCCTTGTACCATTTTTGTAGCCTTCTTTGGACTGCCTCCTCTCTTGTCAATGTCCTTCCTGAGATGCAGCTTTCAAAACTGGACAGTGTACTCCGATGAGGTTTCACTAATGATCTGTATAGTGGCATCACCACGTCCCTTTTTCTGCTTGTGATGCCTCTCCCTATGCACTCAACATCTCATTGATCCTTCTAACCACCTTCTCACCAGCTTTAGGTCCTAAGATATAATTACTCATAGATCTCTCTCCTGTTTGGTAGCTGGCAGTATCTCCCCCTACAGTGAGTACTCTTCTCTTATGTTCCTGTGACCTGCCTGTATAATTTTGCAGTTCTTTGCATTGAATCTCAACTGCCATACATTTGACCAATCCTACATACCAACAAAAAACAAGCAGAGCACTCACACCTCAAATATAATAGAGGGCACCGGTTTTCCAATAAAAAATATTAATTTTATTACATTGGCAAAATAAAGAGCAACCTGACGCATGCCCTCTATTATATTTGAGGTGTGAGTGCTCTGCTTGCTTTCTGTTGGTATGTTTTAGATTTTTCAGCATAGAAGCACCATGTCCTTGTGCCCACACTAGTTTGTTGGGGAAAAAAAATAATAATTTGACCAATCCTCCAGCTTGCCCAGGTCCCTTCTCATCTTTCCACCACCCCCCAGGTGTGCCTACCCTATTGCAAATCTTTGTGTCATCTGCAAAGAGGCATAAGTTCCCCCTCCAGCTCCTCCACAATGTCGCTTATGAAGACATTAAAGTGGACTGGACCTAGCACTGATCTCTGAGGCACTCCGCTGATCACCTCCCTTTCTACAGATTGAACTCTTTTCACTACCACCTTTTGTGTCCTACCGCTCAACCAGTTTCTAACCCAGTTAACAGCCGTGGATCCAACTCCCGGGCTGCTCAATTTGTTTATTAGCCTTTTACGCGGGACAGTACCGGAGGCATTACTAAATTTCAGGTAGGCCACATCTGCTACCCCTCCCTGATCTATCTCTCTTGTCACCCAGTTGAAGAAATATATCAGATTTGTTTGGCAAAACCTACCAGGCATGAAACCATGCTGTCTTGGATCCTGCTGTATGCTGGATTCAAGGTATGTCACAACTCTTTCCTTGAGTAATGATTCCGCCATTCTCCTACCACTGAGATTAGGCTGACTGGCCTATAAGTTACCAGCCTCCTCCTTGCTCCTCTTATGGAGGCCGACAACATTCACCCTCTTCCAGTCTGCTGGAATCACACTCTGCTTCTAATGATTTGTTGAACAATGCTGTCAGTGGTTCTGCTTGCTGCTTTTTAGTTCCTTTAGAATTCTGGCATATATTTCATCTGGCCCTATTGCCTTACTAGTTTCAGTTTAATTCTTTTAGGACTCCCTCTACTGTAAACGACTGGAATATACACTCCACCTCTTGGTACTTCTTACACCTAGCTGAGGTCCCATTCCTTAGAAACATAGAAACATAGAATTTGACAGCAGATAAGGACCGCTTGGCCCACCTAGTCTGCCCATTTTCCTACCTAACAGATAAGCTGCAGATCCTAGTTAACCAACAGCTTACTTCTTCCTACCCCCCCACTAGGACTGCCTTATGTCTGTCCCATGCATTCTTGAATTCCCCCACTGTTCTTGACTCCAGGACCTCCTCAGGGAGGCTGTTCCATGCATCACAACCCTGTCCATGAAAAAATACTTCCTCACATTACCTCTGAGCCGTCCCCTCTATCTTCAAATTGTGCCCCTTGTTCTTGCACATCTCTTTTTCTGAAAGATGCTACCCTCTTGGACTTTGCTGATTCCCTTGAGGAACTTGAAAGTTTCTATCATGTCCCCTCTCTCCCTTCTTTCCTCAAGGGTATACATATTAAGCTCCTTTAGTCTTTCTTCATATGTCTTCTGGTGCAGACCCTGCACCATTTTGGTTGTCCTCCTCTGGACAGCCTCCACTCTGTCTATGTCTTTGTGGAGATGGGGTCTCCAGAACTGCACACAGTACTCCAGATGGGGTCTCACTAACTGTCTGTACAGAGGGATAACAACTTCCTGTTTTCTACTATTGATGCTTCTCCCATGCATCCCATCCTCCAGCCTTCCTTACTGCCTTTCTCACATTGCTTTGCCCACCTTTAGGTCATCTGATATAATTATCCCCAGGTCCCTTTCATTTTTACTGTTGTCAGTATCTCACCCACCGTTATGTACTCTTCCCTGGGTTTTGTTTCCCAGGTGCTTTACCTTGCACTTCTTTGCATTGAATCTGAGCTGCCATATTTGACCATTCCTCCAACCTTGCCAAGTCCCTTCTCATTCTTTCCACTCCATCTTGTGTATCAACCCTGTTGCAGATCTTTGTGTCGCCTGCAAAGAGAAACACTTTTCCTTCCAGTTCCTCTGCAATGTCACTTATAAAGACATTAAAAGAACCAGTCCCAGTACTGAACCCTACGGTACCCCACTAGTAACCCTCCTTTCTTCACTGTGACCTGCTTACTACTACCCTTTGCGTCCTGTTGTCTAGCCAATTTTTATCCAGGCTACCACCTTGAACGCACTCAAGGCTGGCTAACTTGTGTATTACTCTTTGTGGGACTGTATCAAATGCCTTGCTTAAATCTAGGTAGAACATGTCCACAGCCCCTCCTTGGTCTACTACTTTGGTCACCTAGTCAAAGAAATCTATTAGATTCGTCTGACATGACCTTCCCATCATGAATCCATGCTGCCTTGGGTCCTGTGCCCCACTGGCCTCTAGGTACTCAACAATTCTTTCCTTCAGAAGTGATTCCATCATTTTCCCTACCACTGAGGTCAAACTAACTGGTCTGTAGTTTCCAGCCTCTGTCCTGCTTCCACTTTTGTGAAGAGGAATCACATCCGCCCTCCTCCAGTCCTCAAGTACCACCCCATCCTCCCATGATTTGTTAAAGAAAGTAGTCAGCGGTGTCACTAGTTCTACCCTTAGTTCTTTAGAATTTTGGGTGAATCCCATCAGGCCCCATTGCTTTATCCACCTTCAGTTTTATTAGATCTTCAGAACCCTTTTCTTCTGTAAATGGACTGGTATCGACCCTCATCTTCAGAGTGTTTCTCTTGTTTGGTTTAGGTACCTTCCCTCCTCTTCCTTTATGAATACTGAGCAGAAATATTCATTCAGTATCCCTGCTTTTCACTGTCACCTCTGCCCACATTCCTTCCCCTTTATTAAGCCTCAGTATCCCTCCTTTGGTCTTTCTTCACTCCCTAATGTAGCTATAAAAGGTCTTATCCCCCTTCTTAACAGAGTTGGCTATCCTTTCCTCAGTTTGGGCCTTTGCTATTCTGACTGCCTTCCCTGCCTCTTTCTGCTTTAACTGATAAAGTTATCTGTCCTGCTCCTTCTGTGTTCTCTTATATTTCCTGAATGCTATCCTTTTCTCCTTAACCTTCCCTGCCACCTCTTTTGAGAACCATAGCAGGTTTTTCCTTTGTTGTGTTTTGTTGATTTGCTTTACACAAAGGCTTGCTACCTCTGTGATGGCTGTTCTGATTACTCCCATTGTTCCTCCACCCTCCTTCTTGCTGTTCGCTCATGAGTGCTTTTCTGAGGCACCTCTCATTTTCCCAAAGTCAGCCCTCCTAAAGTCCAATACTCTTGCTTTTATATGGCTTGATTGTATGGCTGTGTTTATCGTGAACCACACTGTTTGGTGGTCGCCTGTTCCCAGATGGCTTCCCACTTCTAAATCTGAGATTCTTTCTCCATCCCCATTTGAGAGTACCAGGTCTAAGATTGCTCCCTCCCGAGTGGGTTCCAATACTAGCTGTCTGAGTCATGCCCCTCGTAGGGCATCAAGAATGACCCTGTTCTTGGATGTGCCTGCAGCAAAGATGCTCCAGTTAATATCTGGCATATTCAGGTCCCCCATCAACAATATCTACCCTTTTTCTGCCATTCTAAGGATGCCTCTATCATTTCCTTGTCCATTCCTCCCCAAGATGGGGGTCTGTATACAACCCCATGCGATTGTGGTGCCATTTCCTGTCTCCAGGGTGACCCAGAGTGCCTCATCTGCTCTGTGTTTACTCTTTAATTCTCTTGCTTTGATCCCTTCCTTTACATAGAGAGCTACTCCTCCTCCTCTTTTACCCTCCCTGTCCCTCCTGTAGATTATGTATCCTGGTATGTTGATATCCCAGTCATGGTTCTCTGTGTACCATGTTTCTGCGACTGCCACAATATCCAGGCAACCCTCTTCCATCAAGGCCACTTGTTCAGGGAGCTTGTTACACAGACTATGGGCATTGGTACTAATCATCCTCCACTTTTTGATTTCCTTACCCCTTTTAGCCCCATCCTTGTCCTTACTGCCTTTGCCTTTTTTTACATTTACCTCTGTCCTGCTTCCTAATGACTTCTCTGCCTTGGTGTTTACCTCACTAACTACTGTGTTTTTGGGGAGACTGGGATTTCCCTGCTCCTTTTCAGTGCCTCCCCCTTGGCTAGTTGAAATGCTTGCCAATGAAGCATTTAAACCTTTCACCTGGGATCCTGGTTCCCCCTGGACAGATGTAGACCATCGCGCCAGTATAGGTCTGCATCCCTCCAGGTGGCTCCCCAGCCCCCAATGAATCCAAAACCCTGAGCTCTACACCAGTTTTTCAACCATTCATTGAATTCCCTGGTGAGGAGTACCCTAGCATCACCCTTGCCATAGACAGGCAGCACCTTCGAGAAGGTTACCGTATGCACTACTTGTCTAAGGCCCCTCCCCAACTCTACAAACTCCTCTTGCACTGCTCTAATCCCATTCCTAGCCAGGTCATTTGTCCCTAGGTGGACAATGACATCCAGCTCCCTCCTTCTTGCAGCTGTTCCCACAATCCTGAGGATTCGCTTCCTGTCCCTCCAAGCCGTGGTGCCAGGCAGGCACCTTACCTCCCTCTCCCCTTCCTCTCCCACTTCTACCCCCCTAATGATTGAATCCCCCACCAGGAGTTGTTTACTTCCCCTGGGGTCCCATGCCACCCTCCTGTGGGTCTCCTTGTGAAGGTTCCAGCATCCTCCTTGGTCTCCACTGCAGGTACCTCCATAGAAGAACCACTGTCCACCAGAAAAGTGTATGAATTGTGAGAGGTACAGCTGAGGATGCAACTCTGTTCCACACCACCTTCCTCCCTGAGCCCACCTTGGTCCAGCCTTTACTCTTTCTTGGCAGCCTGTGAGGTAGTGGCATTGGCCCTGGTGGTCCCTGGGTGGGGGAGGAGGTTTCATGAATCCTAGCCAGGTCAGCCTGGAGATGGGCAACCTCCTCCCTCAGACCAGAGAGGTGCCTGCAAATAGGGCAGCATCCAGCCTCCAGCATGTCTCCCAGAACACTGCTGCCCCACAGCCAGTGCACTGCACCACTCCTATCGTGTCTTATTTTGTGTCCCCTCTCCTGTTTCTCTGTATGCTTACTCTCTCCTCTCCTTACAGCTCTCACCCTTCCTGTTCTGAGGCAGCAACTTCCTATATTCTTCAGTAGCCTCCTTCTTCCTTGCTCAGTGTCAGACCACCAGCAGCTGGGGGGGGGGGGAGAGCGAGCTACTTTTTTCCTTTAGGGTTGACAAAACTAATGTGTCTCTATGATCCTTCCCTTCCTACTGCTAAACAGGAAGTTCCTGTTGTCAGTCAAATCCAGTGGCTATAAAAGTAGAACTGGCTTAGGGTGGGTGGGTACTCCTTGTACAGTGTACACTGAACTAATATATTTGTTCAGGATTTCTGCTTTTCCTGGTCCCTTCCTGCTGCCCCACTTCCTTTTAGTCTCACAGTCCTACCCCTGTTTTTCTTTTTCTCTAATATATCTAAAAAGGTCTCGTCTCCTTTCTTAATTGCTTTTGCTATTCTTTCCTCTGTATGTTGATGGCTTTTCTGACTGCTTTCCCCACCTCCTTTAGCTTTTGCAGGTACATTCCTCTATCTTCCTCCCTCTGTGTCTCTTTGTATTTTCTGAATGCTTTTTTCTCTCACCATCCCTGCCACCTCCTTTGAGAACCAGGGTATCTTTTCTTCCTTTTGTTTTACTTATTTGCCTAATGCAAAGGCTTGAGGCTTCCATTATGGCTACCTTAAGATGTGCCCATTGCTCCTCTACATTCCCTTTTCCCATGTTACCCCTAGGCTTTCTTCAGACATAACTCTAGCTTTGCAAATTGACCTTTCTGAAATCCAGAACCCTTGTTTTTCTGTGGCTGGCTTCCTCTACTGTCCTCACGTTAAACCATACCGTACGGTGATCGCTGGTTCCCAGGTGACTCCCCACTTCTACATCCATCACCTTTTCCCCATTGGTGAGCACCTGGTCCAATATTTCCCCCTCACAAGTGTGTTCTACCATTAGCTGTCTGAATCCCACCCCCTGAAGAGCTTCCCAGATGTTCTAACCCCAGTAATGCTCAGGATATTCATAACTTTATGCAGTAAGCCTGGAGGGTTGGACTACCCGTAGAGATGGAACACATGCAAATGAGTAGAATTCTTTGCACATGAGCATCTTTCAAATACTGCCTCTACCAACTGTAGTGTTCTAACCTCTTCAGATTTTCTCTCCGCCTGAAAGTCTGGTCGCTCTGAGTGGTCGCCTTACTCCTTCAGAAAGAAGATTCAACACCTTAAACAACTTAAGTATTTTCTATTTCTTTTATTGCCTCTACTGATTGTTAGTGTAAATCTTGTTTATTGTTTAAATTACATTTATTTTCCGGTTCCTCGCGGTTCGGCATAACCCTGGGGGAACTGGGTTAGTTGTTTTAGTTATCAGGGTTCTCTGATTAATAAGCCCTGTTTTTTGACTATTAGTTTAGTTTTTTAGTGTATTTTATTGTTTTTGTAACCACTTTTTATCGGTTACAGCACCACTGATCCAGTTCACCCTGTCATCTCCTGGGTTCAGTTCCTATCAGTTCCGGAACCGACCGCAAAAAAAAAGTTTAACTTTTAAATAACCACACTTTATTTCTAACTTAGCGGTTAGTGTTTCTTCTCGTTTTTGGACATTACCATGTCAGAGAAACCCAAAAACAGAACCAGAGAACCTGGTTTCAAAAATTGTTTAAAATGTGGGGATGTATTTCCTAAAGTAGACAAGCACACCTTATGTGTGGCTTGTCTGGGATTCGAACATTTGGATCAGAATTGTGAAGTCTGTGAAACTTTCCCAGAAAAAAACATGGAAAAATGCCTTAAAAGGCTAAACAAAAAATTTCCTAGGGTCCCTCTGGCTCTGACCAGCTGAAACCCCAATCTGCTGTGGCTGAACCCACAAGCTTCCGCTACCTGCCCCTGATATGGGTGAAAAGGGCAAAAGAGAGGAAGAACCGCCGACTCCCTGGTTCCCTCAAAAAACTAAAAAACAAGCATGCAGAATCCTCCCTGCTAAACCAGGGACTTCTGCATGAGATGCCTGCTATGCCCTTGGCTCAAGAGATAGCCTAGGCTTTTAAAATTATCCAGGCACTGCAAAGCATTGTTCCCCAGCAGCCTGCCCCTACCCAGGGTCCCCAGGCCAGCAGTGGTGTGTTGCCCTCTTTGGAGGAGGAGCAATATTATGAAGAGGAAGATGATCCTTTTCAGGTTGATGAACCAATTCCTCGAAGTATCTCCTGAGCAAGATTTTGGTTCTCCTCCCAGGGTGTCAGAGGATTACTCCTCACATTTTACATTTGTAAGGAGAATGGCAGATGCTCTGGATATTGCTACCACAGAGCAGATTGAGGATGAGGAGGAAACTGAATACTTAAATATGATGAGTTTGACACCCACAAAAGCCCTCCTCCTGCCAGTATACAAATTTTTCAAAAAAGGCACCCTGAAGCTTCTACAGACCGTTAATTTTGTTCCTCCTATTGAGAGGAGATTAGATAAAAGTATCAGTTGGACAGAACGGAACTGATTTTCTTTTTCCCATCCTGACCATCAAGGGTTATACAGCAGGCAGCCTCAAGCAAAGCCAGAGTCCCCCTGTCCTCCCACTCTCCGGACAAGGACCGAAGAATGGATAGCATGGCCAAAAAAGGCTATTTATCAGCCTCTTTGGCCATGAGACAGGCTACTTTTCAAGCTTATGCTGTCCAGTATCAAAAATCCCTGTGGCAGTTGGTACTGGACATGTCCATTAAAGCCCCCTCATCCTTGTCTGAAGACCTGGCTGAAACTGCCAGCTTTGGGCTGGAGGTGGCTAAGTACCAGTTCCAGATGGCTGCTGATTCTAATGACACTGCAGCCAGATGGATAGCTAACACTGTGGCACAGAGAAGATTTGCTTGGCTCAGGACCATGAACCTTATTCAGGATACTCAATCCAAGGCCCTGGACTTTCCTTTAGAGGGAAATTCCTTTTGGTTGCATACATGAAAAAAATGGATGAATATAAGGCAACCTATATAAGGAACTCTGCTAAAGAGCGTGCTTCACCATCCACTAGGCCCTATGGAAGGGGGGGGCAGAGGAAGGTCTTTTATGACCAGACCCTTTTTCCAGAGAGTAGCCGTGCCCCAGTACCAGCAGTATCCACAACAGGGATACTCTAGGGGTAGGATTAGAAGGGGCTCCAGGAGGGGCTCTCAAACCCAGCTTCAGCCCCAACCAAAGCAAAACCCCTGAGGATCAGGCTGCCTCCTCCCTCCCTGTCGGGGTAGACTCTCCCACTTCCTCCAGGCTTGGCTAAGCATCACCTCAGACAAGTGGGTGCTGGAGGTAGTGGGTCAGGGTCTGTCTCTGGATTTCAAATCTTTTCCTCCACAGAAGACCAGAGTTTACTGCTGACCTCCTCTAGCAGAGAGGACATTGCTAGAAGCAGTGGTTCAGAAATTGTTACATCTCAGAGCAGTGGAATTAGTCCCTACCACCCTGAGAGGAAAGGGTTTTTACTCCAGATACTTCCTAACAACAAAGAAAAGTGGAGAGTGGTGGCCAATATTGGATCTCAGAGCTTTGAACAAGCATCTGAAAAAAACAAAGCTCACAATGGTAACTTTGGCTCGAATATTGCCAACAATCCAAAAAGGGGACTAGTTGGCATCACTGGACTTGAAAGATGCCTATTTCCACATCCCCATAAAGGAATCTTACAGAAAATATATTAGATTCAGACTCCCTTCAGGCCACTATCAGTTTTCAACTATTCCTTTCAGTCTCTCCTCAGCACCAAGGGTATTCACAAAGTGCCTAGTTGCTGTAGTGGCATATCTAAGAAGACAGGGAGTGACTGTTTTCCCTTACATAGACGATTGGCTGGTGGTGGGAAACTCACCAGACCAAGTAAGGAACTCCATCAAAATCACCCAAGTCCTCTTAGAGTCACCAGAATAAATCAGTCCTAACCCCTACTCAAATTTTGCAGTTCATAGGGGCAGAAATCAACACACTTCAGAACAGAGCCCTTTTACCCTTAGACAGGGTGCAAAGTCTTCAGTCAATAGCAAACTCCTTCATTCTGAACAGCTCAAAAACTGCAAGACAGTTTCTGCAGCTACTAGGTCATATGGATGCATCCACAGGCAGAGTCCACGGATCCAGATTCCACATGCGAGACATCCAGTTTCACCTCAGGGCTCACTGGAGTCAGAAAAAATACCGTTTTTCAAAGCTTATACCAGTGACAAGGCCACTATTAAGGGCCCTCTTGTGGTGGAAACAGAAATCCAATTTAAGGCAAGGAGTGCCTTTCCAGAGAGAAAATCCTTCTCTGTTACTCACAACAGATGCATCCCTATTGGGCTGGGGAGCCCACTTAGGAAAGCACACGACTCAGAGAATCTGGTCAGCAGCAGAGTCCCTTCAGCAGATAAACTTATTGGAGCTAAGAGCAGTGTTACTAGCCCTAAAGGCTTTTTCTTCATTGATAATGGGCAGGGTGGTTCAGATCAGAAAGTACAATTACGTAAGAACTTACCGTAACAGTAGAACTTCGAGAACAGCTCTTGCAGCAGGTTACACCATTAGGACTGAAGCAGCAGGCGTCAGGACCCCACGGAAATTTTCTAGCTAGCAGTCTTCAGCAGGGACCGCCTCCGACGTCGGTCCGGCCCCCGATGTCAGGCGTAGTACATAAGGAGGTGGTCCTGCCAGAATCCCCAGTTCTCCCACTGGAGACTTCCGGTCGCTGGATGACATCAGAAGAGGAGACCGAGGACCTGCCATCAGATGACCAAGACTAAGAACAGATCTTTACGATCCTAAGGATAGTGTTAGGCTGGAACCTACTTCCTCCAAGGGGGAATGGTGGGCGGGAAGGTACCTGCTGCAAGAGCTGTTCTCGAAGATCTACTGTTACGGTAAGTTCTTACGTAACTGTACTATCTTCTTCGAGATACAGCTCTTGCAGCAGGTTACACCATTAGGACTGATTCCCAAGCAATGGCGCCTTTGAGAAGCCATGGGAGGAGAGCAAGACGAATTGAGCCACGTCCTGAGCCTAAGACAGTCCCTGAAGAACGGCTAGGCCGAAACCAGCTCTTCGCTTGAGGCGATATCCAGGCTATAATGCCTGATAAAAGTGTGCACCGAACTCCAGGTGGCTGCGGCACATATAGCTGATGTAGACACATTCTTCAGTGCTGCAAAGGAGGTAGCCACTCTTCTTGTGGAATGGCCCTTGACCGCTCCTGGTAAGGGTTTCTTACGTTTGTCGTAACAAAACGAGATACACTGAATGAGCCAGTATGAAAGGGTCTGTTTCGAAACTGGGGCCCCTTTCTTCCTCTCAGCAAAGGAAATGAACAGCTGCTCTACTTTCCGGTGCTGTTTGGTTCTGGTCAAATAATATCTGAGACATCTGTGAACATCCAGGGTGTGGAGCAGTGCTTCTCCTCAATTGGCGTACTTAGGAAAGTACACTGGTAAATCAATGTCCTGGTTAAGAGTAAGGGCTGAAACCACCTTAGGCAGGAACTTAGGATTCATCCTCAGGGACCCCCTATCCTGATGAAAAATTAAATAAGGCTCCTTGCACATGAGAGCATGTAATTCGGAGATTCTTCTCATCGAAGTAACAGCAACCAAAAACAACGTTTTCCACGACAGAAAACGTAGCTCGCAATCTGTGGCAGGTTCAAAAGGTGGCAGCGTGAGCTGCTCCAGGACAAAGGGTAAATCCCAAGGAGGGACGGGATCCTTAATGGGCGGCCTAAAGTGGAGGACCCCCCTTAAAAAGGCATGGGTAGTATCCAGCTGGGCCACCATGCGGTGGCCTATGGGGGCATGATAAGCTGAGATTGCACAAAGGTGCACTTTGATCGAGGAGTAAGCTAGCCCAGATTGAAAGAGGAAAAGCAGGTACTCCAGAACCAGCTTCTCAGGGCAGTCTAAGGGCGAGAAACCGCGTGCTTGAGACCACAGGCAAAACCTACACCACTTCATGGCAGATGTTGCGTGTGTTGCCTGTTTTCTGGCGGCAGAAAGTACCTCTGCCACCTCTTGCGAGACCCCGTGTCGCAACATGGCTATGTCTCTAGGAGCCAAGCATGCAGGTTCAGTGAATGTAAGTCCAGGTGGACTAGTGAACCCTCCTCCTGAGACAATAGGTATGAGCTGATTGGCAAAGGAAGCGGAGGTTCCCGGGACAACTGATTCAGAAGCAGGAACCAAATTTGCCTGGGCCAAAAAGGCACTATCAAAACAAGCATCACATGCTCCCTGTGAAGTTTGAGAAAGACTCTCTGGATCAACGGGAAAGGAGGGGAGGCATAGAGGAATCTGCCCGCCCAGGAGAGGGACAACGCATCTCGCCAGAAAACACCAGGCCCTGGATCTAGCGAGCAAAAATTGGGCAGTTTTGCGTTGGATGGGAAAGCGAATAGATCTAATTCTGGAGTACCCCATCTGTGGAACAGATCCTCTGCCACCTCCTGTAGAAGTTCCCACTCATGGACTCTGGCCTGGGAACGACTCAGGCTGTCTGCGACAGTGTTGTCCACCCCGGGAATGTGAACTGCAGTGAGGTTTGCGCCGTGTCGTATTACCCATTCCCACACCCTCATGGCCTCCCTGCAAAGGGGGTAGGAGTGTGTGCCTCCTTGTTTGTTGAGGTAATACATCACTGCAGTATTGTCTGTTTGTAACAGGAGAGTACTCGGTGGAATCTCTGACTGGAAGGCTTGCAGGGCATAAAGGACCGCCCTCATCGCCAATATGTTGATATGGAGATGAGATTCCTGGGTAGTCCATGTTCCCTGAGACCTCACCCCATTAAAATGCGCTCCCCACCCCAGCCCTGAGGCATCTGTGGAGAGTGTTATCACTGGGGACGGTGCTGTGAAGGGAACCCCCACGGAGAGGGTTCCCGGATCTAGCCACCATTGCCAGTCCCGAACCATGGTCTTCGTGATTCTGACTGGATGCTGCAGATGGTCTTGCCTTTGGTCCCACTGCACCCTTAACATCCACTGGGTTACCCACATGTGAAGTCTTGCCATCGGGACTGTTGGAATGGCCGCAGCCATGTGTCCGAGCAGAAGGCGAAGGACCAATCTGTAGCCAGGATGGTTCCTGATAGTTCCCTTATGAGGGATGCATTGTCTGCGTTCCACTCTGTCTTAGGGAAAGGCTTTCCCTTGATGGTGTCCAGAACTGCCCCTATGAACTGCAGTTTCTGGGACGGTACCAGGAGAGACTTCTCGTAGTTGATCAAGATGCCCAGAGACTGAAAGAGAGCCTGGGTATGCTGAATGGCCAACAGCAATGCCTCCTTGGAGGAGGCCATGAGAAGCCAGTCGTCCAGGTATGGGAACATGTAGTGGCCCTGTCTCCTCAGAGATGCTGCCATGACTGCCATGCACTTGGTGAATATCCTGGGTGCTGATGACAGCCCGAAAGGGAGCTCTCGGAACTGATAGTGGCGACTGAGAAACTCGAAGCGCAGGAACCTCCTGTGCACCTGAGCAATAGGGATGTGCAGGTAGGCGTCCTGCATGTCCAAGGATGCCAAGAAAGCATCCTTCTTCAGCATGGGGATCAGTCCCGGGAGGGTCACCAAGGCAGAAGCGCTTGTAAACGACCGGCATATTGAGGTCGCTGAGGTCCAAGATTGGACGGAGGTCCCCTGTTTTCTTTGGAACCAGGAAGAAGTGTGAATAATAACCTGCTCCTCTCTGGTTCCATGGAACATGCTCCAAAGCTTCTTTCTGTAGAAGCATGAGCACTTCCTGCCTTATGAGCAGGGAGAGCTGACCCGAGTAACGGGAGAGGAGAGGAGGCCTTGTGGGGGGCTTGCCTAGGAATTCTATATAGTGGCCTTTTTCGACCAACTGTAGCACCCACCTGTCGGTGGTGATCGACCGCCACCTTGGCAGGTGGTCTGTGATGCGACCCCCAACCTTTGTTTCCCGTTGATCCTGAGGAGGGGTGGGGGCTGGGAAGGAGTCATGCTGTGGCAGCAGAGGGTCCTGCAGGTTGGGCCGACTTGGTAGCACGTTGGCCTCTACCTGAGGACATCTTGGCCTGGGTTTTCCGGGAGAAGGAACCCCTCTGTTGCTGGCCGGAACAAGGTTGTTGCCTCTGAGTCCGGCTGCGAAAATGACTCTGGCTCCCACGAAAGGAACTGAGTCTAGATCTGTACATGGCCTGGACAGATCTAACGGCCTTCCCAGCTTCCTGTAATTTGGTGATGACCTTTTCCGAGGCTTCACCAAACAAAACTTCGCCATGAAAGGGAGCGTCCAAAATGTTTTTCTGGAAGTCCGGGGTAGACACAGAGCCACGAGTGTCTCTGGAGACATACGCCTGAGGCTGCCGCTCTGGCTGAAGAGTCCGTGGAGTTGTACGCGTCTTGGAGCACCTGGGTCCCCACATCTGAACCCGTGCAGAGGAGCTGAAGGAGTTCCTCCTTTTGGCCACTGTCTGGCAACTTCTCCGCCAGTTCCTGTCCCTGTTCCCACAGCGTGTTCTGGAACTGAACCATATGGGTCAGGTAATTCAGCGATCTAATGGCGCAAGTCGCGGATGCGTAAGTGCACCTGCCCAGCATGTCCAATTGATTGGACTCCAGGTCCGGGTGGCTGCATGCTCAGATGTTGCGGTTTCTGAGACCGGTCATGAGAGGCTGTAATGACCAGGGAGTCGGCCAGAGGATGATTAGCCAGGTACTGGTCCTCCCTTGGGGCCTTGTACAGGTGGTCAGCCTTCTTCGGCATTGCTGGGGTCGAATGTGGATGCTTCTACGCTGCCTTGATGATGTCCACGAAAGTGTCCACCAAGGGTGGCACTACCACAGGCTTGGGATCTTTTTGCTGAAGGTAACGGGCAAGGCGTAGTCTTTCGGGGTCGAGTTCCTCTGCATCCCATCCCATGTTCTCTTGGATGTGTCTCATTATCTCAGAGAATGAGGGGTCATCTGGAGGAGACCTAGGGAGGTCACGTGGGTCCAGAGAGGGGGATGCTGATTGGAGAAGGAGACCTGGAGCATTCAGAGATGTCAGATCTGGAATCCTCCGTAGACGGTGAATACCGACGTCTTCTGGGTCTCTTGGGGCTGGGTGACCCTGAAGAGGATTTTGACGGAGGCCTTCTTTTTTCTGTAGATCTGCCCCTAGGAGGTGCTGCTGGCTCCTGGGGGGAAGGTACTCGGCCTGCTGACCCCTTTGGTGAAAGAGGGAGCGCAGGCATCGGTGGTGCCACGGGTGCGGGAGGAGGGTGCATGGTGACCACATCCTTTTTGATGGTGTCCCACAAGAAAGTGAAGAGCTCCTTCACTTCTGTCAAGTTTAAACCCGACGATGGACCAGGCGCCGGTGGCCTGTCATCGGGGCCGGGCGCCGGCTCCCCGGGGGTCTCAGGTTCTGGAGAGGGCTCCCGTGGGAGTTCGATGGGTCTGGAATCACCCGCCTGGTCTTTGGGCTGAGTAGACTCCTCCTCCGACAACGCCTCCCGACCGACCTCGGTAGGCGGTGGTGTGGTCCTCTTGGCTGCGGTATCTGATGTCGGTCCCCCGGCCGGCATCCTGGGGGGTAAATGCCTGACCGGTGACAGGAGACAGACTGCCGCTGGTTCCCAGGAGTGTTTATGTACCTTGGCCGACGTCGGGTCCGACGTCCGCTTAAGGGAGGTTAGCTCCTTGGTCTTGCGTTGGGGTGGCGGCGGCAGGGAGACTGACTGGACGTCGGAGGCTGAGTGCCGGGAAGATGACTTGTGATACTCCCCTGACCTGGATGAGGCCTTAGCCGAAGAAGCAGGCCTGGAGGTCTTGGCAGACTGCAGAGTAGAAGAACCACTGGCCGATTTGACCACGACCAGAGGAGGCTGAGAGTGGGCTCTAGACAGAGAGCGGTCTGACCAGGAGCCGGAGCTGCGGGAGTCCGAGGCCCTGGAGGGGGATCTGGGTCTCACCTTCTCCCAGTGTTTCTCGTGGTGCCTGTGAGACTTCCCCAAAGATTCCCCTCTGGAGGAAGGTTCCATGGTCTTAAGATTTTCTTCAAGAAGGAAAGCCTGGAGAGCCTTCTGTCAGCGGATTCTCATTCGGCTGTTAAAGCCCTGGCAGAAGGAGCAAGCCTGGGTGTCGTGATCTGGGCCCAGGCACTGAACGCAGGTCGAGTGAGGGTCTTTGAAAGGAATCTGCTTCCCAGAGGCACACTTTGAAGAATGGCCCTCCACTGAAGTTGGGGAGGACATCAGATGAAGAAAAGTCTGAAATATAGATTTCCTCCGAAGTTTGGAAAAGTTTGGAAAGGATTTCCTGGTCATCACGCGCTAGACTAAACTGATGAGGTTGAGACATGCAAAGTCGATGGTGGGAAAGAACTGGGGATTCTGCGGGACCACCTCCTTATGTACTACGCCTGACATCGGGGGCGGGACCTACGTCGGAGGTGGTCCCCGCTGAAGACTGCTAGCTAGAAAATTTCTGTGGGGTCCTGATGCCTGCCGGCTTCAGTCCTAATGGTGTAACCTTCTGCAAGAGCTGTATCTTGAAGAAGATCAGACAATACCACCACAATGTATTACATAAACAAACAGGGAGGCACCAGGTCAGGCCTCCTCTGCACAGAGTCCATGAAGATTTGGCCACTAGCATACTCTGTGAAGGTCTCTTTACAGGCAATTCACTTGCCAGGAAAGGACAATACTTTGGTAGATGCTCTGAGCTGCATCACCAAGCCCATCACAAATGGACTCTGAACAAGCAGGTGGTACAAGTTATTTTCAGAAGGTGGGGCACTCCAGAGATAGACTTGTTTGCATCCTACCAGAACCACCAGCTACCTCAATATTGCTACAGACCACCAGCACAGGGCATAGTTCCTCTGGATGCCTTGGTTCTGGATTGGACAGGCAGGCACCTGTATGCTTTTCCTCCTTTCCCTCTGGTTTTCAGAGTGTTACTGAAGCTAAAATCCCTCTCAGGATCTCTGATCTTGTTAGCTCTGGATTGGCCCAGGCAGCTATGGTACTCTCTTCTGCTCTCCATGTCTGTCAGCAAATCAATACAATTACCCCTCAGACACAGTCTCTTGACTTCCAATCAGGGAACACAGTTGTACCAGAATCTCAAGTCCCTTCATCTCAAAGCATGGCTCTTGAGGAATTAGAGTATGCAGATTTAAATATTTCGAAGGCTGTCCTAAATATTTTAAAGGGTTATAGAAAACCCTCTACACGGAAAATGTATTCTTCCAAATGGAAGAGATTCTCTCTCTCTCTCTCTCTCTCTGGTGTTCGGCATGAACCTTGTGCCACAAAAGGCTGGAGTTTCAGTTGTCCTGGACTATCTCACTCATTTGCATTCACAAGGTTTGTAACCCAGTTCCTTTAAGGTTCATTTAGCAGCAGTATCTGCCTACCTTTCTGTGGGCACCAAGGTATCAGTAGCATCTGATAAACTTTTCAAAAGATTTTTTAAAGGACCGATGCATTTACGCCCACCACACAGGACACCAGTGCCTGCTTGGGATTTGAATGTGTGTATAGCCAAGCTCATGGGCCCTTATTTGGAGCCCATGGCTACTGCCCACTTGAAATACCTTACTTGGAAAAAGGTTTTCCTAGTGGCTATTACTTCTGCAAGGAGAATTAGCAAGCTCCAGGCTCTCTGCATTGACCAAGACTATATCTCATTTTACAGGTATAAGGTAGTCCTCAGAACTAACAGACAGTTTCTCCCTAAAGTGGTTTCAGACTTTCTTCTGAACCAATCAATCACTCTACCTGTCTTTTTCACAGACCTTACCAGTTCTGGTGAAAGAAGATTACACAGTCTGGATGTGAAAAGGGCTATCAGCTATTATGTGACAGCCACTAAAGACCATAGGAAAAATGGAAAACAACTTTTCCTTACATATGGGGATGTAGGAAAGGGTAAACCAGCCTCAAAAAGATCCATTTCTTGGTGGATAGTCCAGAGTATTCAGTTCTGCTACACTAAGGCAGGTAAAGAGCCTGCACCGGGATTGAGGGTGCATTCTACGAGAGGAACAGCTGCTACCCTTGCAGCTGCCAGGGAGGTTCCCTTGGTGGACATTTGCAAAGCAGCTACCTGGAAAACAGTACACACCTTTACAAAACACTATAGCCTGGATATTTTATCCAGGGGTGATGCTAAGTTTGGCACAGCAGTCCTGCAGAGTCTGTTTCCAAAATAAGTTCTGTGCCTACCTCCGGCGGTACTGCTTGGTAGTCTGCATAAAGTTATGAATATCCTGAGCATTACTGATGTTAGAAGAAAAAATTACTTACCATAATAATCTTATTTCTTCCCAGTGATGCTCAGATATTCATAACTTCCCTCCCTTCCTCCACTTCCAGAACTTCAGCCTCTGCACTCCGAATGCTGGTGCCACCAAGCCATATTATTTGTTGCATTTTCTCTGTTTTAATTATTTTAAACTGGAGTTTTTCAATGTTCTCCTTTTAGAGTTTTATTTTTATTTATTTGCTTTTGGTTACCAGGTAAGCACACTAGACAACCAAGTGCCTATTTTCAGGTGTGACCCGAGAGATTACAGGGGTACATTCAAACACATCAGGCAGAGACAGGTACAAGGTGTAGTCAAGAGCAACAACAAAGCAGGGTAATACAATGTTACATCAAGGGATTTATACTATAAGCGTAGTTATCCTGGAGTTTTTTTTGAATTCTATGCTTTATATAGGGGAAACTCCTCTTTAATAGAATATTAATTACATTAGTTTCCTAATGCCTGACTTCCAGGCTTCTCACAAATCTGAAGAGGTTAGAGCACTACAGTTGGTAGAGGCAGTATTTGAAAGATGCTCACATGCAAAGAATTCTACTAATTTGCATGTGTTCCATCTCTCCGGGCAGTCCAACCCTCCAGGCTTACTGCATAAAGTTATGATTATCTGAGCATCACTGGGAAGAAATAAGATTATTATGGTAAGTAATTGTTTCTTTATGCTCCTTGCTGTGCCTACAGTATGGGTGCTCCAGTCTGACATCTGGCAAACTGAAGTCTCCCATCAGCAATACCTCCCCTTTTGCTGCCATTTCATGGATGCTTTCCTCTAGTGCACTGTCCAACTCCTCCCCATGCCAGAGGTCTGTAGATCATGCCTGCTTGAATGGCAGTACCATTCCCTGTTTCCAGCATGACCCTCAGTGCCGCCCCTTCCTCCCTTATGCCCTATACTTTTGTAGCTTTTATTTCCTCCCTAACATAGATAGCCACTCCTCCTCCATTTTTTCCTACCCTATCTTTTCAGAATAGAGCGCACCCTGACATAGCTATGTCTTGGTCATGGTTCCCTGTGTACCATGTCTCGGTCACAGCAACAGTGTCCAGGTCTGCCTCTGACATCAAGGCCATTAGGTCTGAGATTTTATTTGCCAGGCTGTGAGCATTTGTGCACATGGCTTTTCACATCCTGTCACCCCTCTTTTTGCTTTTTCCTCCCTTGACCTCGTGTTTTTCCTCTAGTTCCTTTCCAGTAGGCTTATTGCTGTGTTCTGCTTGTGTTTGTGTTTGTTTCCCTCCCTTTGTGTTCCTTCTAGTCCCTCTTTGCATTCTGTGATTAATTTCTGTTTCTGGCAGAGTTACAGCTAAGTTCCTTTCTTCTAAGGTGTCTTAGATAGGGTCCTTTGCCTCTAGTCCCACCCCAAGGGAAAAAAACTGTAGATGTGTAGCACCCTAGAGCACCTGGTAGCCTCCAGAAAAACAGGTTACTCACCTGTAACAGTAGTTCTAGAAGTGGTATATGATGTACATCCACACTTCTGGCAGTGTTCCTCTTCCCCTTTAAATCATGCCAGAACATTGTATGTGTTATCTTATAACAAAAAAATTACAGGAATCAGGGGATGTTGAAGAGAATCCAGGACCCTCAGATAATTTAGAAACAAAATGGTTGAATGCACGGGGTATGAAAATGGCACATTTAAATATCTGTAGCCTAATGCCAAAAAAGTGGGAACTGGAGGCCTGGATTGTGTTGCATGGCCCAGATTGAATGTTAATAACTGAATCTTGGTTGAAACCCAAAATGGATAATAATTTAAAAGGAGTTTCAGGTAATAATCATATACGAAGGGACAGACAAAGGAAAAGGGGTGGGGGGTTAGTAATATTTTATAAAGAGCACCTTGAGGTAAAATAAATATCCACCCCAGTATTGGAATCAGGATGTGTCTTTTTGTAGAATTGACATTGGGTAAAACAAAGAAGTTAAATGTTGGTTGTGTTTACAATCCTCCAAACTCCAAGATTCAGAGACTGGAAGAACTAATACATATGTTGGAAAAACTTAACAAAAAGGAGTTAATTGTAATTGGGGATTTTAATTTAAATTGGTTGGGGAATGAGGTAATTAAATATAGAAAGTTGTTACAAAAAGTTAATTTTGAACAAATTATAACAGATGGAACAAGACTAAGCTGTAAAACAAAGCAATTAAGCCTAATTGATTGGGTATTGGTAAATGATGTAAAAAATAATGGCATTTCAGGGTGTTAGCAGATGTAAATAGTGACCATCACCCAACTTATTCTGTCTGGAGTAATGGGAGACCAAAGGGTAAATATCATATAGTGGAAAATCGGACTTTAAATTTGGAGAATTTGTTAGCTATTAAACAGAATTTATCACAGGTCAGTTGGATTCAATTAAGTAGCATTAAAGATGTTAATAAAGCAGTAGATTTGTTTTCTGAAACTTTAAATGCAATAATTGACAAACAAGCTCCAAGGAAGAAGAGAAGGGTAAGGGGGGGGCTCGTAATAAATGGTTAAATACAAAGATGCTCAAATTAATGAAGGAAAGGGATGCAGCAAGCCAATTATACAGAAAAACAAGACTTGAATTACACTCGAATCACTATAGACAATTAAGAAATAGATGTAAAAAAGAAATAAAAAGATCTAAAGTTGAGTTTTATAGAAATTAACAGGTTACTGCCTTCTATGCTAAAAAAACAGTTTTGGTGAAATGTGAATAACTTGCTTGCTCCTAAGAAAAAGAATAATATTATTAGCCTAATAAAAGAACAACAGGATATTACAGAGAATAAGGCTATGGCAGACTATTTAAATGAAAAGTTTACTGATTTAGATGAGTATTTATCAGAATTTGGAGAGCAAGTTAAATTTAATTATTTGAAACAAAGTAATAACTTACCAGAATTTTACTTTAAGAAAATCACATGGAAAGAAGTTGTTTTTTTTGGAATTATCAACATTGGATGAAACAAAGGGATCAGGGTTTGATCAACTAGAATCCAGAATTCTAAAATTATTTGCAAGAGAGATGGCAAAACCACTGCAGATAGTTTTCAGTATAGCACTTGAAACAAAAATCATCCCAAATATATGGAAAAAAGCTATAGTAATATCAATTATCAAGGGGGGTCAGGCAAACCTTGTGGTTAACTACAAACCAGTTTCTTTGTTGTCTATAGTGGGGAAAATACAGGAAAAGCTGCTGTACTCTCAAATTTTGGAGTACCTAAACAAATATGGGGTACTCACGGAGGCATAGCATGGCTTCCGAGAGGGGTGTGGTATGGCAACAGCCTTGGTCAGGTTCACGAACGACTTGCAAGAAAATATGAATGAGGGGAAGTATACTGGTGCAGTGTTCATGGACCTGACCAAGGTCTTCGACTTAGTGGACTATCAGATACTAATACATAAACTGGAAGTATTGATATTTGGGAGACCTGTGATTGAATGGTTACACGATTACTTGACCCTTAGAGTACAACAGGTTAGGATAAATGATACTGTGTCATATTTCAGAAAAGTTAAGTATGGGGTCCCGAAGGAATCAATATTGGGTCCTTTGCTGTTTTCCCTTTATATTAACGTATTGCCCTCAATATGTAATGGATCCTCCTTGATTTTGTATGCAGGTGACGCAGTATTGTATGTAACCGATAAAAATACTGATACGGTTAAAACAAAGTTAGAAAGGGATTACAATAAAATGACGAAATGATTAAGAGATAATAAATTAGTCCTAAATAAGAAAAAAACAAAGGGAATGCTGTTTTGTATGCCTGCAAAGTTAAGGAGGTTGAGAGATAATTTTAAAATAGTAGCTAATGATGGATATAATCTTGAAATGGTTACTGAATTTTGTTATCTAGGTGTAAATCACCAGGGCCTGATGAGATCCATCCTAAGATTCTTAAAGAGGTAGCCGAGTTCATTTTTCTACCCTTGACTAATATATTCCAACATTCTATAGACACCAGGGAAATTCCTCACGAGTGGAAAATTGCCAAAGTTATACCTATGCTAAAAAAGGGACCAAAATCAAATCCTGCAAATTTTAGACCAATAAACTTAACATCACTCCTATGTAAAATTCTAGATAGTATTATCAAAGACTACATTCTAAACTTCATAGAACAATCTGGGCTAACTGATCCCTTACAACATGGATTTACTAAATCTAGATCCTGTCAAATCAACTTGCTAGCTTTCTATGATTCTGTAAGTAGAGAAATAGACCAGGGAAACTCTGTTGACATTGTGTTCTTAGATTTTGTTAAGGGTTTTGATAAGCTCCCACATATAGAGCTTGTCGATACCCTTGCATCCTACCAGCTAAATACTAACATCTTAAATTGGATTACTGGTGGGCTTAAGGGAAGGAAATGGAGGGTATCCACCAATGGAGTATTATCTGATTGGGCCTTGGTCACTAGTGGGGTTCCTCAGGAGTCCGTTCTGGGACCCTGTCTCTTTAATATAAATATTTCTTCACTTAAAATTGATATACTCAATATATGGATGTTGAAGTTTGCGGATGATTGTCGGCTAGGTACTGTGGTTAATGGCGCTGAAAACTATACCACCCTCCAACTAGCCCTCGATTGAATTTTCAATTGGACAGGTCATAGTAAACTACTTTTAAATGCTACTAAATGCAAAGTTATGCATTTGGGAACACATAACAATCATTATGTATATAAACTAGGGAATAATGATCTTACAATAACTCACCAAGAAAAAGATTTTGGAATAATTGTCTCTCCTGACTTGAAATTTAGAACTCACTGCAGTACCCAAATCAAAAAAGCCAATCAAATATTAAACTGAATCCTCAGACGTACTTCTAGCAGAAAAAGGGAAGTAATTCTCCCACTGTACACTGCCTTAGTCAGACCCCACCTGGAGTATTGCGTCCAGGTGTGGACACCTTATATAAAAGAAGATATCATAAGGCTTGAGGGGGTCCAACGTAGGGCCACTAAGAGCATAGTTGGGATGAATAATAAGTCCTATAAAGATAGACTTACATCATTAAATATGTATACACTTTCCTACAGGAGACTTAGAGGGGATATATGCTTCCTTTTTAAAGCTATGAGTGATCCAACTCTCCGGAATGATCTGGGGATTATACCGAGAGAATACAGAACTAGTACCAGAAAACATAACAAACAACTAGTCCTTGCTAAATGGAATACACTGAGAAGAAAAAATTGGTTTAGTAACAGAGTTGTTCAAATATGGAATAATCTCCCACTTGCTGTAGTAAATTGCCCTGATATGGATTCTTCTAAATCAAGTTTAGACCTAGCTATTGCAGATGATGGGAAGTTTTGTTTTGAGTAATACACTGGCAAGCACCATAGACTTTTGTCCATTTTTGCTTGAATACAGCTATGAAACCTATGACTCTAGATAGTCACCTTCTTTTTAAATCTCATTTAAATAACGTGGCCAAATAGATACTCAGAAGAATTGGTGCTTTATATATGGTAAGGGACTTTCAAACGGATGACACAAGGAAAACTGTTGCAGTAGCATATTTGCTGCCTGTATTGGATTATGGAGGGTTGATCTGGGGATGGAGTCTGAAGAGGTAAAACAGCAAAGACATAGCCTCTACAATTCTATATGGAGATTTGCCTTGAGGGCCAGACATAGGGAACATCACTGTAGCTTATACAATAGGTTGCGATAGTTACCACTGGAGCAAAGAGATATCTTTCAGAAATCATGTTTTGTGCATAAATCACTTTATAGTACTGTATACAACCCTATGGAAAAAAATGCTAGTCAAAGAATTAATTCTAGACAGCTTAGATCTAGTTCTTCTGTTTTGTTGGAACCTCATTCTGTAAAACTTAAAAAAATCAAAAATCCTTTAAATAAAGTGCTACAGAAAGTTGGAATAAATTGCCTGATGAACTAAGAAATGTTGAAAGGTTAAACCCTTTTAAAATACTATTAAAAAGACACCTACATGCAGAGGCTCACACATTAGAGCCTGAAACTCTGAAATTCTTCTAGCAGAAGTAATAGCAACTAAAAATAATGCTTTCCAAGAAAAGAAGCATAGGCCACAAGTTGCACCCAGCTCAAAAGGAGCCAAAGTAAACTTTTCTGACACAAAATTCAGGTCCCAAGCTGGGACTGGATTGCAGATAGGAGCCTTCAAGTGCAGAATGCCTCTCAAAAATGTACGAGCCACCTCCAGCTGAGCAACCATTTGACCATCAGTAGGCACATGGAGAGCTGAAATGGCAGCCAACTGCACTTTAGTAGGACAGTATTGCAATCCTGCATCTGTTACAGACAGCGGATACTCTAGAACCTGATTTTCCAAGCATTTAAAATTATCCAGTTGATGAGAAGTGGCCCACAAAGCAAACCACTTCCACTTCATGGAATAAGTGGCTCTGGTAGAAGGCTGGCAGCCACCAGAACATCAGCCACCTTTTAAGACACCCCAAACCTAGCAGTGGCTATGTATTCATGACCCATGCATGGAGATGGAGTGCCTTGAGGTCTGGATGGACTGGAGTTCCCTGTTCCTGTGACAACAAGCACTTGCACAGGGGCAGGGGTAGTGGTTGTTCCACTGCCAAGTGCTGCAGTAAGGGGAACCAGATCTAATGAGGCCAAAGGGGAGCAATGAGTATTAGAGTTGCTCCTTCCATTTGGAACCTAACTCCCTCTGGATCAGAGGGAAGGAAGAAAAGGAGTACAGGAACCTACCCTTCTAAGAGAGGGACAACACATCTTGCCAGAAAACTCCAGGCCCTGGAATGAATGAGCAGAAAAGTGGCAGTTTTGCATTGTTTGGGGACGCAAAAAGGTCCAACTCTAGGTGACCCCACCTGTCGAACAGGTCTTCTGCTGCTGAGGTCAGCAGTTCCCACTCATGCATTCTGGACTGCAACCTGCTTTGCCTGTCTGCCAAGACATTTTGGATATCTGGAACATGAACTGCCGATTGTTCTAGACAGTGTTCTAGAGCCAAATACCAAAACCTCATTGATTCCCTGCATAGGGGGTAGAAGTGAGTTCCCCTTTGCTTGTTTATGTAGTGCACCACACTAATGTCCGTTTGCACCAGCAGATGTCCCAGGCATAAATGGGTCTGGAAGACTTGTAGACCATAGAGAACAGCCCGCATTTTTAGGATATTTACAGTATGTGGAGGGTACTTGCCACTTTCATCTACACTCCCTTTCCCTATGTCTGATGGGGCCCCAGATGTGCCCCCATAGCCCATCCCCGAGGCATCTGTTGTAAAGATCTGAGGAGAGGAAGGGATCAGAAAAGGAACCTCCTTCAGCAAATGGTCAGGTTCCATCCATTACGGAAGCACCTTTCGGACAGGAGCTGTTACTAAAACCTTCTGTTCTAGATTGTCGGTGCACTGGTCCCATTGGGTTCTTAATGTCCATTGGGGAATCCTCATATGCAGTCTGGCCAGTGGTACCATAACAATGGCTGCTGCTAACAAGCGCAACAGTCTCAGGAATGTCCTGGCTGTGACATACCTGTTGCTGTATAACATCTGGGCCTGTGCAATCAGGCATTTGGCCCTGTCCTACAGCAGGAATGCTAAGCCTTGTGGTGTGTGGAGGATTGCTCCTATGTACTGCAGGCACTAACAAGGGATCAGGACTGATTTTGGAACACTGACCATGATTCCTAGGGCATCAAACAACTGCCTGGTGTATGCTAGAGTCTGGTAAAGCTGCTCTTTGGAATGAGCTTTGAGCAGCCAGTCGTCCAGGTAAGGGGAATTCATATAGTCTTTCACTCCTGAGGGCTGCTGCCACTACTGCTGAGCATTTGGTAAAGACATGTGGCGCAGATAATAATAATAATAAAACTTTATTAAGGCACTTTTCAAAAACCAAGGTGCCGTACAAATTTAAAAACAGACATATTGCACCATTTACAGCAGCTTGATTAAAACACAGTCATCTAAACAAATTTATAAATAAAATCATAACACCACTCAGTCGCCAAATGCTTGGTGCCAAAGATGAGTTTTTAAAGCAGTTTTAAATCCTTCCACAGTCGTGCACTCACGTGACTGGTGGGGTAGAGAATTCCAGAGGGAAGGGGCTGTGTGCATGAATGCCTGAGCCCCCTGAAGATTTTAAACACACTCTTGGAATCTCTAGCAACCCCTCGCCAGCTGAGCAGAGTGATCATCCAGTGCAGTAGGGAACCAGAAGCTCTTCCAAGTAGTCAGGACCAAGTCCATGTAAGGCTTTGTAAGTCAGCAAACTGACTTTAAAGGTGATCCGCCATTGTACTGGCAGACAGTGTAGACAACGCAGCACTGGAGAAATATGGCAGGACTGAGAGGATCCTGTCAAAAGCCAAGCTGCTGCATTCTGCACTAGCTGCAAATGGCATATTTCTACCCCAGAAAGCCCTAGATACAGGGAGTTGCAATAATCCAAGCGGGAGGACAAAAGGCATGAACCAATGTTGGAATGTTGCTGGACAGATGATAAACCAAAGGGCAATACCCTGAATTGGTAATGTTCCCCCTGGAAGAAGAACCTGAGGTACGAACTATGAGGGGGACGGATCTTGATATGCAGGTAAGCATCCTGCATGTCTGTAGAACAGAGCCAGTCCCCTCCTTCCAGTAGTGGCAACAGGCCTTGTAGAGAGACCATTCTGAACTTCTTCTACTGAATAAAGAGAAACATAGAAGTTGTCGGCAGATAAGGACTTCTTGGCCTACCAAGTCTTTCCTATTTTCCCTACCTACAGTGCCACCTCAAACCCTACTTGATCTCTGTTCTTCCCCCCTTGCCTTATTTCAGAGGTCCCCTTGTGTCTATCCCATGCATGCTTGAATCCTGTTACCATTTTAGCACCCACCACCTCCATTGGGAGGCTGTTCCAGGCGTCCATCCCCCTTTCCGTGAAAAAGTATTTCCTCCCGTCTCCTCTGTGTCCCCCCCCAAGTTTCATAGCATGACCCCTCGTCCTTGAGCATTGTTTTCTATATAAAATGCTACCCTCCTGTACCGTTTTAATACCTATGAGGTATTTGAAGGTTTCCATCATGTCCCCCTATTTCCCTTCTTTCCTTTAGAGTAGATATTTAATTCCTTGAGTCTTTCCTTGTAGGGCTTTTGTTGCAGACCCTGCACCATTTTGGTTTTCCTCTTCTGTACCACCTCCTCCTTATCTATGTCCTTCTAGAGATGGGGCCCCCAGTGCTGAACACAGTACTCCAGGTGGGGCCTTACCATCGATCTATAGAGGGGTAATACTACCTCCTTCTTTCTGCTGGTGATGTGCTCCCTATGTACCCGAGCATCCTGCCAGCTTTCCCCACAGCCTTATCACACTGCTTTTCTACCTTCAGATCATCAGAAATTATTACCCCCCCCCAGGTCCTTTCCTGTTCTGTAGTTGCCAATACCTCCCCACCCTATTGGTACATTGCCCCCGGGTTTCTGTTTCCCAAGTGCATGATTCTGCACTTTTTCGCATTGAAACCCAGTTGCCAAACCCTTGACGAGTCTTCCAGTTTTTCCAGATTGTCCCACATTTTTTCCACCACCCCGGTGTATCCACTCTGTTACAGATTTTTGTGTCACCCGCGAACAGGCATACTTTCCTTTCCAGTCCTCCTGCAATGTTGATAATAAAGACATTGAAGAGGACCGGGCCTAGTACTGACCCCTGTGGCACCCCGCTGGTCACCTTGCTTTCTTCAGCGTGAAAACCATTTACCACCACCCTCTAAGTCCTGTTGCTTAGCCAACTTCTTACCCATTTTACTACCTTTGGACCTGCTCCTAGGCTGCCCAGCTTGCTCACCAGTCTTCTGTGTGGAATAGTGTTGAAGGCCTTACTGAAATCCAGCTAGGCCAGATCCACAGCTCTGCTCTGATCCACTTTCCTGGTCACTCAGTCATAGAACTCTATCAGGTTTGTCTGGCAAGATCTCCCCCCTGTGAAATGATGCTGCCTCGGATCCTGTAATCCACTGGTCCAAGGTATTCCTCAATCCTTTCCTTCAGCAGTGATTCCATTGCTTTACCCACCAATGAGGTCAGGCTGACAGGTCTGTAATTTCCTGCATCCTCCAGGTTACCACTTTTGTGAAGTGGGACCACATCTGCCCTCCTCCAGTCTCCCAGAACTTCCACACATCTAGTGATAGGCTGAACAGGGCTGTCCGAGGTTCAGCCAGCACCTTCTTGAGCTCCCTCAGTATCCTAGGATGTACCTCGTCAGGCCCCATTACACTGTCAGTTTTTAACTGTGCTAGTTCCTTAAGGACTCTCTCCTCTGTAAAGGACTAATGTCTACCTCCCTTCCTTTAATGCCCTTGTCCCTTATCTATGGTCCCTCACCTACCCCTGCCTCCGTAAATATTGAACAAAAGTATTTGTTCAACATGTCTACTTTTTCCTTGGCCTTCCTCCATATAAACCTCTCCTTCCCCTTTTAGCCTTACTATCCCTCTGTTGGTCTTCCTCTTTTTCGTTTACAAAGAATGTTTTATCCCCCTTTTTTGCTGACTTGGCAATGTGCTCCTCTGTTTGCGTCTTTGTGCTCTTCACTGCTTTCCCTGCCTTTGGTTTCTCTTGATATCTCTCCCTATCCTCCTCATTCTGTGTCATTTTGTACCTTCTAAATGCTAGCTTTTTTGCCCTTACTTTCTCTGCTACTTCTTTAGAGACCACAGCGGTCTCTTTTCTCTTGCCCTTGTTGACCTGCCTGACACAGAGATGTGTTGCCTTTTCAATGCCCTCCTTTATTTTTGCCCACGGTTCCTTGACTCTGCCCAGTTTCCCTATCCCTACTAGGGTGGCCCTGAGACATTCTCCCATTTTTTTATGTAACACCCGGGTTCCCTTGGGTTGCAAAAACACAGTTGTCCATTTAATCTAGGTAGGACCTGGGCAGCACAAGGGTGAAATCCCTGTAGGGCTTCTTTAAGCCATCTGGTCAGCTCTGCTGAGCAGATGGTTCTAAAATGGAATCTGGAACTTTCGCAGCAGCATGACCCACAACTAGGAGTGCTGCAGTTGAGATTTGATCTCAGGTAGTTCGGAGTTGAGTTCAGGAGTGTTCAGAGTTCAGTTTGATAAAGTCATCAGTGTCCTGCCTGTGGGCAGACCAGGTGTCAGAGGGGAGCACCCCCCTTTTTCCTTCTTGCCCTAGTTCATAAACGGAACAGTCTGCATGTTGGGTCATGGTGGCTGCTGTCTTCTGTGTAATGCCCTGAGGGGGTGAATTTTTCAGAAACTGCTTTTGGAACTGGTAACAGTAAGTAAGTGCTGGGGCCATCTCCCATCTGTAAAGATTTGAGTAAAAGTGCTACTCAGAACTGGTCTGGTCACATCAAGCCCTCCAGTCGTGGAAATTCATTGTGTTGCAAGTTGTCACTTCAGGACTGTAAAGCAGGTTTGCCCTTTTGCTAGGGGTACCTGAAGGTCTGGGTACTATGGTCCTCTTCAAAGCTGTTGAGAGATAGTTTACCAGCTAAGCCAACACCTTCACAGTAATAAAAGGCAAAGTTTTTTGTCAGAGCTAATGTGGGACTGCTAAAAGCTAATGGTGCCTTCACAGTTCGTGACTAGGTGGTGAATAAAGTGTTGTCTGGCCTTTGACCGAAGCTGAGCTGGCATCTCACTCCAGTTCAGGAAGGGAAACCTTTTTCACAACTTATTTAGGGAGTCAGCTGTTGCCCTCCCTGCTGGGATTGTATGCCCATGTGGTAATGCTCCCTTTAGAATTTGGCTGTGGTATACCCATAGCATACAGATGCACTCAGAGGTTTGGACATGCCCGTCCTGGTCCACTGCCCAGAAGAGGGAATGGACAGAAAGTTCAAATTGTTTGTACTGGTAGTAACTCATTACAGTTGTGGATTCCATGTATTTGTCGCTGCATCTGCAAAAGCCCCTTTGGGCACCAGCTGTCTGACCTGACCATCTGTTAGAATAAAGACATACTGCATGATTCTATTCCTTTTTGTGGACATTCGATCTGTGTGTGACCCGTGTAACTTACTGGGGCCCCCTCAGACTCTGTGTAAACCCACCATTGCCAAGGTATCTCTCTTGGGACTCTGAGAAATAGAAATGTTATGTGCCTTCCCCCTGACTCCCTAGATAATGAGTCAGATAATCACCCTCCAGCAAAGGGTGAGAACTGTTGCATGTTGCCAAGGGGGGTTGGGTTATATAAATGGGGTCTCATCCCTAAATTTCAGGGGAAAAGGTTGCTGTGCAAGGGTATGGTTGTGTTTTTATCTGGTGATGGCACCGCGCCCAGTGGAAGAACTGTTTTGTAAGAAGAAAGTTTCTGAACCGCATGGTGGACTTGAAAAAATAAAGTTCAGTTTTACCATTTAAATTCCCTCCCAGCAAGCTCGAGATGTGCTCGAGGAAAGAGAGTGTGCCCATGCCCATCTGCATGGCATCATGTGATTGGACAATGTCAAGTAAACCCTGCCTCCAGGCTTGGAATTGTGTGTTGGTAAACTCAGTACTCATGAGGAGTGTGTGGCAAGCATTCGAGGTGTGAAGGCCTACTTTGGAAACTGTTGAACTTCATAGCAGAAGATATCTCTGGCCACTCGATGGGTGAATTCCCACTAAATCAGAAGATCAATCAGTGCGGTGTCAAGATCAGTGCTTACAGTGCCGGTCACCGTTCAGGATCATCCCATGGCATGTGTGCGACAAGCTGTCGACTGCGTCGGCCACAGCAAAGAGGTTTTGAAGCAATCTGCCACCGTGTGTATTTCAAGTCAAATGCTTTTGACACAAAAATGTTCTGGGTAGCTGAAGAAGTGCAATTTTCTACGCATCTGCAATTACAATTGTGAGAACAAGCACAGTGAAATTTGGATGACGTGATGCCAAAAGTGAATGCTGTGTAAGGGATGAAAAAAACACATTAAGAAAACAACATTGCAGGTAGTAGAGAGAACAGGACTTTGTGCAGGGAAAAAATGTAGCAAGTTAAAGATCAATGGTAATGATGTTATTTTATGTACTTTAAATAAGTAATTTTATGACATTGTGTAGCTAATACAGACTCATGTTAACCATGTATCATTGTGTTTTGTGTCTTCCTTTCCTACTTTATGTCCTATGGGGATTAATCAGTTTCATTTTACTTGCTGAGAAAAAGTCACCTGCTTTCCCGATCATGGCCAAGTGCTGTTAGCCATTGACGTGATTCATGGACTGACGTCAATGGCTGCAGCGTGAGTGACAGTCTTGTCGGAGCTGTTCACATGATGGCTCGAGACTGTCACTCATATTTACATTCCCCTGGCATAAAAGGGAAGTGCTCATTCTTTTTCTGGCTCCTACTTATGTTTAATGTTTATTCTCTGATACAAATCCAAATAAAGAAATGAATTTGCATTAGAAAGTTTCTCTGGTCCGATCCCTTCTAGCACAACAGGCTGTTGTTCTCATTTGTTTGTACCATCGTAAGAAAAGAGAGACAGGAACTCATTCATAAACTGGCACCCACTAATGTTAATTTTTTTTGGTACTGTCACTGATGCAAGTAAATAAATAAATGTGACAAAAACACTTTCTATGCCCTGTTGTCTGCCAGGGCCATGGATCCACGTTGAAGCAGACAGTTCCATGTCGCGAGCTGCAGCCATTCAAAAAATCAGAACTCAACTAGCTTCTCTTGCTACCAGTAAGTTGCCATCAGTATATGAACGAGATCATGGTTAAAATCATCCGATTTAATTTCATTTTGCCGTGAAATACTCCCTTCCAATTCTTGCTGCTTATTACGTAGTTAAGCACATCTCTGATTGATATTTTAGTCATGCATTCAGATTTATATGCTGGGTGATTTTTACACTGCTGCCCTTGTTTTTTTTCAGACTGGCTTGCACATTGATTTGCTGACCTTTTTTTTTAATTATTAATTTTGATGCTGCAAATCCTCCGGTTCGATTCCTGACCTCTGCACCAGCTAGTGTGTTCTGTCCTGATTCAGTGTGCACTCAGGGGCAACAGAGGACATGATTACAAAGAAATAAAAATTAGTTGTAAAAATACACCCCTGAGTGCCACACAGAATCAGGACAGAACAGACTAGCTAGAAAGACAAATGGTGCAGAGGTCGGAATTGAACCGGAGGATCTGCAGCACCAAAATTAATAATTAAAAAAAAGGTCAGCGAGGGTCACGTGATGACAGGGTGAAGGGCAGCAGCAACCTCCCATAGCTCCGCACCTCCGCTTAATTAAAAACTACTTTCTAATATATTTCACCTCAAATAGTGTGCCTTACTTACTTCATAAGATCACTAGAATCTCACAGTGGACAGCTGTCTGTCTAAAATGGACATTTTCATGAAGAAACCGACGCAGAGACACTCGCCACCAACGACGCCAGAAAAGGAGCAGGCCACGAAGAGGCCTAGGCACCAGCAATCGAGAGACAGTAAAAACCCAGCCACCGCTACTGCTGTCTCAGAGGAGAGATTTCTGGAGGTAATGAGGCCACTCCAAGAGCGTATTTCAGAGATGGCAGAAGATATGCAGCAGATTAAAACCTCAGTGCAGGCCCTGACTATGAGAGTGGGAGACTCCGAAGTTAAGATTATTTCGTTAGAGAGAAAGCAAGACAAAAATGAATCAACGATCTCACAGCTCGGGAGAAGATTGAAAAGACTTGAAGAGAAGTTAGAAGACCTTGAGGGGAGGAGTAGGAGAAACAACCTATTGATATTTGGTGTGCCGGAAAAAGAAGAAGGCTCGAATCCGATTTTGTTTCTGCAGAAATTCTTTGAAAAGATAGCGGGCCTTTCTCCAAATGGAGCCGCGTATGTTATCGAGCGAGCACACCGGGCACTACATCCGCCCCCGCCCCCCAGCTCCCCCCCACGACCCCTGATCTGTTGCCTGCTCAATTTTTTAGACAAACAGCATATCTTGGCTAAAGTTAAGAATCTACAAGAAATACTCTGGGAAGGACACCGGCTTAGGATTGCGCAAGACCTGCCCCAGTCGGTCAGGGCGAAACGGTAAGAAATGCATCCTATTATCTCCAAATTGATTGTAGCTGGTAAACCCTTCAGAATGTGATATCCTGCAGTGCTTCAGATCAAACACCAAGACAAATGGATCTCTCTGGAAAATAAAGAGCAAGCTCTGACAGAGCTCCGAGAATTACTCCCGGACCTGTTTAAAGGAATGGAATGAGAAAGGGGGTTATGCTGCAACTGACGAAAGATCGTAGTGACAGAGTTTTGGTAGACGAGATCTTTGTGGGCTTACTCAATAGTCATCAGGACATTAAAGTAATGTGGAAATTCAACAAGTGGACAGTGTCTTACAGGTAATGGCCATGGGAGGCCACTGAAAGTGTTCTTGGACTACTCATCATCGAGCACTAAGGGAACTGTTCCTGGAGCCAGGCCTTTCCTGGACGTGCACCTTGAAACATATGCTGATCAATCAAGGGCTTCATTTTCTTTTGGCTATGAAAGATTGTGACCGGAGATGCGTGGGGATACCCTAACTGCTGTGGCAGGGACATGAACCCAGAAGAAATGCCGCAAACTGTATCACCCACTAGATCCTTTTGCCTTTTATTCAGCTCTTTGCCGGTCGATTTGGCCGCCCTATTCCCTCATGAGTTTCTCCTTATTATGAGATGAGAGTTTTGTTCCTGTTATAAACTAGATTGGGCCTTTCCCCTATTACCAAGAGGCCCGCCTGAATGGAATGCGCAAACGGTGGGGAAGAGCAAACGGGACTGATCCAGCGTCAACCTTGGGAGCGACGAGTGCTTCACGGGCCACTTGGGCCACTTGATGGCCTCCATGGTATTCGGCTGTGACACATAGCGACCGGAGACATGGGGGACTAACTGCATTAACTGAGTCCAGCTACCGAGAACAATGTTAATTACTATCTGGGGACTTACTGTATACTACTAACCTCTTATTTCTTTCTTTCAATGTTGTCACCTTGCTCCTCCCACAGTCATCCCCTATTAGGGGATTTCTCCAGGGTGAAGCAAGCGATCCTAAAGCCCTTGGAATTATCATGCAGGGTTATGATCTGCCTGTTCTGATTACCTAATGTTTCTATTCAAGTCTTAGGAAAATTAGATCTTCTAATATACTTGGGTTGGGCATACTTTTTGTTTAATGGGAGGACAGGGAGTGGGGGGGGCATGGTGTGTATTACTCTGTGGAAAGACATTGCGCACCGTGGTGATTTGGGAGCTGCAGTTCCTGGGAACTGGGGGAGAACATAGGGGAATAAAGGAAAATGTTTTATTCGTTAGGGGAGGGTATAATAGGAGAAATAAGGGTAATAGATAATGAAAAGGGTTTTTTGAGGGGGGAGGATGTCAAGTGTGGCTAGAGAGGATGATGCTGCATACCATGGCACAGGATATCTATCTAAGTCCAATTGTATTTTTGGGTTAAGTAAGGGAGCAGATCCTCACAGCAACATAACTGCTGGCAATGATTAATCAATACAAGGTTATTAGTTGGAACATTAAGGGCGCCCAGGACAAGGGCAAAAGGCTGGTTATTCTCAGACATCTGCAGCAATTAAAGGCAGGGATAGTTTGCCTTCAGGAAACGCACATGAAACGGGAAGACGCCCATTTGTTCATCAAAGCCTGGGTAGGACAGGCCTTTGGTGCTGGGAGATCCAGTAACAGTGGAGGAGTGATCATTCTCATAAATAGAAATATCCCCTTTATATTAAAGAGGGAGAAATACGATCTCAATGGGAGATATATTATTTTGCTGGGTAGTATAGAGACTAATCCAATTCTACTGGGTGCACTATATGGCCCAAATGGAGAAGCCCCTGAGTTCTTTATTCATTTATTAAGTATGGTGGTCACTAATCCACCGGTAACAACTATATTGGGAGGGGACTGGAATGTGGTGCCAGACACGCGGTTGGACAGATCTGACCCTCGGAGGCGGGGACTTTCCCCATCACAGACAGCACTGCACAATCTAATGAATGGTGCAAATATCCTAGATGTATGGCGGGTGCTGCATCCTACGGAGCGCCAATATACGTTTTACTCTCCCCCCAACAAATCACTATCCCGTATTGATTTTATTTTATTAAGTTCCCACTCACTCCCAAATGTAGTAGGCTCCGAAATTCATGAGAGGGTCATATCTGATCATTCGCCTGTCTCACTAACATTCCATTTTGGGAAAGGACACAGGAAGGAATTTGTTTGGAGGCTTAATAACCAGCTGCTCTAGAAGTCTGAGACTATACAGCAGATAAGAGATTTCCTCACCAACTTTCTTTCAATAAATAGGGGCTCAGTTACGAGAATTGACATAGTCTGGGCGGCAGCAAAGTGTGCTTTGAGAGGGGAGTGCCTACGCTTAGCGTCCATTATATCCAGGCTACACAAAGCCACAACAAGATAATTTGCTTTCAGACATCCGGAGGTTGGAAGCCACCCTCAATAATAAGTCCCCCGAAGCTGAATGGGCAACACTACATAGATTGCAGGCCCAGTACTCAGCCGTAATTAATCAGAGGGTAGAATTGTCACTGAGGCATACCAAAATCAAATATCTTGATGCCAGGGAAAAAGCTGGAAAGTTGCTAGCTCTGAGGCTTAGGCAGGCAGAGGCTTCACACTTCATTGCTGGTCTTAAAGTGGGTAATCAACTCATAACGTCACCCAGAGAACTGGTGGAGGAGATAAAGAACTACTACACGAGACTGTATTCAGTCGATCAGGCAGACCGTCCCAAGGCTCAGACCATCCTCAATTATCTAGCCTCAATAGAGTTGCTGACAGTGACCCCTCAGAGTGGCAATGCATTGGGTAATCCGATAACGGTACAGGAGGTTACACAAGCCATCCAGCAACTTGCAATGGATAGAGCGCCGGGACCAGATGGTCTCTCTAATAACTTGTACAAAGTGTGTATGCTAGAACTTGCCCCCCTGCTTACAGATGTTTTCAATCATTGGCACTCGGAGGGCATGTCGGAGGATAGTTTTTTAAAAGCATTGATTACTCTCATCCCCAAGCCGGGGAAGGACCCCCTTAATCCCGCCAGTTACCGACCTATCTCGCAGATCAACTCTGACGTCAAGATCTTAGCTAAGATCTTGGCCAACAAATTAAGCCCTGTTCTAGCTACTCTTATTGGGCGGGAGCAAATTGGGTTCATGGCAGGGAGATCATCCATTGACCACATGCGAAAGATCATGCACATCCTCTCGAAGGCCAGGGACTCCGACTCCATGGCGGTGTTGGTGTCCCTGGATGCCGAGAAGGCCTTCGACATGGTCTCTTGGGACTTCTTATTCCTAGCAATGGCATGATATGGCCTCCCAGCTGGATTTATTAAATGGGTTCAGATCCTATATTCTTCCCCATCTGCACAGGTTTGGTGCAATGGCACCCTGTCTGGCCCTTTTCGGCTTCAGAGGGGGACAAGGCAGGGGTGCCCTCTATCCCCGCTCCTGTTCAATCTTTATTTGGAGCCCCTCCTCAGGAAAATAACTGCCTCCCCTCAAATTAGAGGTATTAAATTAGGGGAACAATGGCATACCCTGTCTGCCTACGGGGATGATTTGCTGATACATATTGAGGGGCCGGTAGTCAGGATCCCAGTGCTTCTGAGGGTGATTAAGTCTTTTGGAGAGGTCTCCCACTACAAGCTTAATGGATCCAAATCCAAAGTTTTTCCCTTGAATGATAGGACCACCCGGGCGACCATAAATGGCACCAGTTTGGAATAGGCACCATATACTCTTACCTACTTAGGTATTCAGGTGGCCAGAGATCTCCCTGCCATGATGAAATTGAACCTTACAGAACTACTCAAGGTTATTAAATCGGATCTGGAAAGATGGGACAATCTTCCGCTTACATTATGGGGGAGAGCTAACATAGTAAAATTAATGTCCTGCCCAGGGTTCTGTGTCTGGTCGGGATGCTAGGGTGCTATCTTCCCAAAAAGTGGTTCAACTACTTACAGTCGATGATAAATGCCTTTCTGTGGAAGGGCAAAAAAGTTAGATGAACATACCATAAACTTACAGGGCCCAAAAGACAGGGTGGACTAGCATTACCCTCTTTCTTCACCTACTACTGTGCCCATCATCTTAGCAGAGTAGCCCATTGGCCAAGAGCAGGTTTAGAAAATGAGAATCAGGCGTATACTCCCCTGTGGCTGGACATAGAAAAATCACTAATATCCCAGTTCCAGGGTAAGCTCACCTCTTTGATTTATGTCAGCCCCTCGAAACTCCCTAGTAAGTTGAAAAACACCCTCATAGGATGGTCAGTTCGGGCCCTCCAGCAAATACAAATGTTTCTTTCATGTAACTGGTATGCATCCTTGGAACAGCCTATTGTGGGTAACCCCCATTTTCAAATAGACCGTAAACCCATATCACCCACATTCTGGCTGCTCCTGACCGATAAGAAGGTCGCTGATTTCTTTAAGAATGACCGATTGATATTCTCAACTTTTCGTACACGTTATCCAGTTTCAGTTACGGATTTTTTCAAACATAGGCAGGTCATAGAAGCGATCAAAAACCATATGGGAAGGGGTGACACCAACTGGTCGTACACGGAGAAATTGAATAAACTCTTGCAGGCAGCGGGTGAATCGCATGCAGTGTCCAAAACTTACAAAGAGTTACAGGCTTTGGATGTTAGCCTACCCCGGGGGATCGGCTATTACTGGGCCCAAGAGCTATCAATTTCACCTGACGCAGCGACTGGGAGGGGCTTGGAGGAACAATTATACCTTTGTTAAACAGGACAGGCTACGAATGATACAGTTCAATATTATGAATAACTTATATTTCACACCAGCTAAACTACATAAGGTGGTAGCCCCTTCTCCTGTGCACCAGGTGTTGCCTCACCCTGGCTCTCTATATCATATGTTGTGCTGGTTGTTCACTGGTCCAGACCTTTGGCAGGCTATTAAACAACTGCGGATCCGTGCGGACTTGATTCCCTCTTCACCCGGAAATATGTCTATTATATTTGTTGCCGAGGGTACTCCCAAAACCAAGATGGCATATATTGCTTTAATCTCGCAGTAGCCAAACTTATTATCATGAGACATTGGAAGGAGGAAATACGGTTGTCTGTGAGGGAGTGGTATAAGGAGATGCTCACTGCTTTGCAATTGGAAAAGCATATCCTGCATATGGGTAACCGACCGCACTTATATCAGCCCAGATGGGGCCCCTTGGAGGCCTTGCTTATTGCCTATAATCCACAATGACCCAAAGTTAGTGGATCTTTTGCTCAACAGGTGGAACCCAATGTGGCAACTATGCTGGAAGAATATGTACACACTTGATGTGGGGGAGGGTAGAGGGGTAAATGGGGGGTATGGATTTATTGGAAGAGGGTGCGGGGTTATTAGATTGGGATAAAGTAGTGGATTTTAGAATAGAATGTGATTATTTTAGCCGATGTAACCACAAGGCTATTATGGCATGTTCCATGTTCTTATGTAATAATGCTTATGCCTAGCAACCCATTGTGTATTATGGATGTTGTTGAAAAAGTGAATAAAGTATACTAAATTATAAAAAAAAAAAAAGGTCAGCAAAATAATGTGCAAGCCGGTCTGAAAAAAAAACCCTGAAGTGCAGCAGTGTAAAAATCTCCCTGAAATACCGATCGGAGATGTGTTTAAATACGTAATTAGCAGCAAGAATCAGAATTTTGAATGCCTGCAGCTCGCGGCACAGAACTGTCTGCTTCAGTGCGGATCCATGGCCCTGGCAGACAACAGGTCATAGAAAGTGTTTTGGTTACATTTATTTATTTACTTACATCAGTGACCGTACAAAACAAAATGAACATTAGTGGACGCCAGTTTATGAATGAGTTCCTGTCTCTCTTTTTTTACGATGGCACAAACAAATGAGAACAACAGCCTGTCACGCTAGAAGAGATCAGAGCAGAAAACTTTTTAACACAAATTTATTTATTTATTTGGATTTGTATCATAGAGCATAAATATTAAACATAAGTAGGAGCCAGAAAAAGAATGAGCTCTTCCCTTTTATGCCAGGAAAATGTAAATATGAATGACAGTCTCGAGCCATCATGTGCACAGATCTGGCAGACTGTCACTCGTGCTGAAGCCACTAATGTCAGTCCATGAATTACATCAGTGGCTAACAGCACTTGGCCACGATCGGGAAAGCGGGTGGTTTTTTTCAGCTAGTAAAACGAAACTGATTAATGCCCACAGGACATAAAGTAGGAAAGAAAGACATAAAACACAATGATAGATGGCAAACATGAGTCTTTATTAGCTACACAATGTCATAAAATTACTTATTTAAAGTACATAAAATAACATCATTACCATTGATCTTTAAAGCTCAACTCTGTTGTGTATATTTTTTGCAGTGTTTGCAATGGCCAGTGGTCAGAGGAGGGAGCCAGGAAGGTGGTATCTGAAGCACATCTGGTCCTAGGTGGCCAAGAAAGAACAGGAGTTGAGAAAGTTTGAGGAGGAAAATGATTGTGTGGGAGATCCACTGGATACAGCGCTTCCAGGATGGCCAGTTAGTGTGTGCCTGGTGTGTCTCAAAGTTGGGAGAGGTGTGATTGTGACACCCCATTGCAGGGATTGCAGAACAAAATATGGGATGGGCATGACATACAGTCCTTACAGAGAACCTGTCCAATGCACCCATTTGACTTTTACTTGGACTGCAAATATAGAACACGTTCAGGAGTCTTGGAAGGAAGAATTCTGTGAACAAAGGTCAGAAGAATTTTGCAAAGAGTTTTTTGGAAGTCCGTTTGAGCAGGGTGGAGCTTCTGTTGTGGGCAGTGGCCCGTCAGCTGACGAAGAGGCTGAGCAGGTCTCTACTAAGGAGTGCTCAGAGTTGTCACCTCCGAGGGAAGGGGGCGCAAGTCCAAGTGTTCTCAGCTTTGATAAGGAGCTGGAAGATCTCACCAACTGGGAGCCTGCTGTCTCCTGCAGTAGTGGAGAATGGGTGTTCTCAGGAGTTGAGTCAGAAAAGGGCTGCTGGAGAACCCATATGGACATTGCTGAGCCGATAAATAGGGCACCAAATATGCCTTAGATGGATGATTCTAGTGGGGAAGTCTTGCCATCAAAAGTGGCTGAATCATCTTGCCAGAATAGGATAGAGATGCCTGGGACAACCAAACCTGTCCACCACCAGGCCTGGTATGGTCAGATCAAGCCCTCCAGTCATGGAAATGCATTGTGTTGGAAGCTGTCACTTCAGGACTGTAAAGCAGGTTTGCCCTTCTGCTAGGGGCACCTGAAGGTCTGGGGACTATGGTCTTCTTCAAAGCTGTTGAAGGTTAGTTCACTAACTAACCCGACACCGTCACAGTAATGAAAGGCAAAGTGTTTTGTCAGAGCTAATGTGGGACTGCTAAAAGCAAATGGTGCCTTCATAGTTTGTGACCTGGTGGTGAATAAAATGCTATCTGGATTTTGACTGAAGTGGAGCTCCCTGTCTCGGTCCCGTTCGGGAGGAAACCTTTTTCACAACTTATTTAGGGAGTCAGGTGATGCCCCCCCTGTTGGGATTGTATGCCTGTGTGGTAACTCTCCCTTTAGAATTTGGCTCTGGATACTCATAGCGTATGGATGTGCTCAAAGGTTTGGACATGCTTGTCCTGGTCCACTGCCCAGAAGATGAAATGGACAGAAAGTTCGAACTGTCTGTACTGGTGGTAACTCACTATAGTTGTGGATTCTGTGTACATGTCACTGCATCTGCAAAAGCCACTATGGGCACCATCTGTCTGACTGACCATCTGTCAGAATAAAACCAAACTGCCTCTCTTCCTTTATGTGGACATTCGATCTGTGTGATCCATGTAACTTACTGGGGCCCCCTCAGACTGTGTGTAAACCCACCATTGTCAAGGTACCTCCATTGAGACTCAGAGAAATAGAAATGTTTTATGTGCCTCTCCCCCCCCTCCCGAAAGGGTGAGGACTGTCGTCATGTTGCTAAGAGGGTGGGGTTACACTTACAATCGGCCCTCCTGAAGTCCGGGGTCCTCATTTTAGTGTGGTTTGATTCTGGCCTAGTTCTTACATTGAACCACACCATACGATGATCACTGGTCCCCAGGTCGCTACCCACTGTGATGTCAGCAATACTGTCCCCATTTGTCAGAACCAGGTTCAGTATTGCCACCATCCTATGAGTGGGTTCCTTAACTAGTTGCCTGAGGAACACCCCCTGCAGGGAGTCCAGGATTTCCCTACTTCTAGTCTTTGTCGCAGCTAAGAGGCTCCAATCCACATCCAGTAAATTGAAATCCCCCACCAGTAATACCTCTCCCTTGCTTGCCATCCTTTCAGTTGCTTCCAACATATCTTTATCCACCTCTTCCCTCTGTGTCAGAGGGCTGTAGATCACTCCTGTGCGAATAGCAGCCCACTTCCTTGTCTCTAGGGTGACCCACAGCACCTCCGCTCCTCCCTGCTCCCCCTGCATTTCCGCAGCTTTTATGCATTCTCTCACATAAAGAGCCACTTCTCCCCCCTTTTTACCTACCCTATCCCTTCTGAATAGAGTATAACCTGGTATGGCTACATCCTAGTCCTGGTTTTCATTGCAGCAGGACTCGGTAATTGCGACTATGTCCAGGTCCACTTCTGCCATGGTGGCCTCTAGGTCCGTAATCTTGTTGCCCAGACTTTGTGCATTAGCACACATGGCTCTTAAGATTGTACTGCCAACCCCTCTCATTTTACTCAAGAGGTTCAGATTTCTCAAGTCCAGAATGGGCCTCAGGTTCCTTGTGCATTTGGGGACTAGAAAACAATGAGAATAGAACCTCCTGTCCCTTTGTTCCCAAGGAATTGGTGCTATGGCCCTCTTCTGCATTAGGGTGTGTACTTCCTCTAGCAGCACCAGTATGTGTTTTGGAGGATAGGCTGAAGGGATTGGTGGATGAACGGGAGGTAACTCCAGAAGCTCTAGAGCATGGCTGTCTTCTAGTGTCTGCAGAACCCAAGCATCTGATGTGACCTTCCTCCACTGGTCCAGGTGGTGGGAAAGGTGACCCTCTACTACCACCTCTGAAGGTGCTGTGGGTGGGGGTCTAGGACTGAGTCATGCAGATGCAGAACCTGTGGCTGCAGCTGCACTAACACCTCTAGGGGCTTTTGAATGGGCACCTGGGGTGGGTCCTGGGGCAGGCAGGACTGATTCTCCTCTGCTTTTACTTTGTTGTCTGGTTCCTGAATAGTCTGTTTCTGGCTGTATGAAGGGGCACCCTCTGCCTATTTCTTGGCTGTGTATGTTAGAGGGAGTGTATTGATTTTAAAGTCCTGCCCAATGCCTGTAGGTTTGAGATAATATTCTGAATGCCTGCTCCAAACAGTCTGTATCCTCTAAATGGAATATTTAGGATGGATTGCTGCACATCACTGGCAAACCCTACCACCCTCAACCAAGACTGCCTTCTTAAGCAGACACCAAAGGCTGCTGCTCTAGCAAAAGCATCAGAAATGCCATAAGTAGACCTCAACAGATGTTTACCTACATCTGCGCCTGCCTGGAGGGTTTTTAGCAGCTCCTGCTTTGGAGTACCCTCTGGTAGGGCTTGGGCCACTGGTTTGGCCTTCCTTCAGAGGGTATTCTGGTATTTTACCATATGAGCCTAATAATTTGCAGTTCTCATGCCCAAGGTAGCAGAAGCGAACGTCTTCTTTCCTAGAACATCTGGTCTCCTGGACTCTCTTCCAATTTCTTGTGGGGACCCACAGGGCTCAATATTGGGCCCTTTACTCTTTTCTCTTTTTATGAATGCAGCCCCTTTGTCTTGTGTCAGGTCGAGAATAATATTATATGCAGATGATGCTGTATTGTTTGCAGCTGGTCCTGATCATGATACTTCCCTGGCTAGGGTTCAACAAGATTTTGAAAAATTCCAGATTTGGTTATGTTCCTGTAACTTAATTCTTAACTCATCTAAGACTAAGGCTATGGTTTTCTCATGTCCCAGGAAACTGAGAAATATCATTGTTTTTATGATGGATTCGCAGGGTAAAAATATTGAACTTGTTGATAGTTTTAATTATTATGGGATTATTTTAGATTCTCAACTTTCTTTTGTAAATCATATCAATACATTAATTAAGAAAATTTGTCAGAGATTGGGTACGTTATTTAGGATAAAATCTTTTCTTGTTTCAGAATCCAAAAAGTTAGTTGCACATAATCTGTTATTAAGTGTGTTGGACTATGGATTGTTGATTTATTCAGGTACAAATGAAAAAATGTTGCATAAACTCAGGACTACTTACAATGGTATTTTACGGTTTATGACTGACTTGCCATATAATACCCACAATTGTATATTAACTAATGAAGCTAATTGCCCTTCACTGTCAGACAGAATTAATGTCAAATTAGGAATATTTTTGTTCAAGGGTGTTTTAGGCTTACTGCCTCCCTCCATCTTTACACTTTTTCTAATGCCAATTGGTCTAAGGAACACTAGGTCCCAGAATAGGAAATTATTCGGTATTCCTTTATATATTTATTTATTTGGATTCATAAAAATACCTTTGAGTCATAGACTCATTTACAAAGGTTCCACGTCACAGAGATACAGACTGACAATACTAACAATTAATCAATGATAAAGTTCAGATTTGTTACAAAGAACAGCAAACATTTGAATGCTAGGGATTACTTAGTACAGGTTCTACACAATACAGGTTGAATCACAGATACTGAACAATGCCTAACAGACTCTGGTTAGTCTGAGGAGCAGGAGGGGGGTATAGTCAGGCCAGGGGCCATCGTCAATGGCCATCATCAGTGGTGAAGGCGAAGGGAAGAGGGCAGGGTTCAAGTGCAGCCGCAGGCACTTGAAGTCAGGAGGTGTTCCCTAAAGTGGGCTTTAAATGGCCCAAGTCTAAGTTCATTTGCCAAGGAGGTGGGTAGGCTGTTCAACCACAGAGGGGCCCTGTAACTGAAGGACCTTTGGAATAGGGAGGTACAGCAGGAGGGAACCGAGAGGAGGTGCCTGTCAGAGCTACAGGTGTGCTTCACCTTGAAATCTGGGTTGACTAAAGGGGCGAGTCCAATGGGGGAGAGACCAAGGGCAATTATTTTAGCCATGAGACAGGTGTGGAACCTGATTCTGTTGTCAAGGTTAAGCCAACTGGTGGCATTATAAAGTGAGGAGGTGTGAGTGAGACAGTCATACCCCCAAAACAAGGCAGCATGCTTTATTTAGGGAGAGATGGAGTCTAACTAGGGCTGAGGTGTTAGCTGCTCCATAAATCAGTAAGCCGTAATCAAGCAGCGAGAGGACCGAAGAGGAGACAGCAAGCCTGAGGGCGTCTGGGGTAAGACAGTGTTTGAAGCGGTGCAACAGCCCCAACCTAACATTCAGGGCCTTAGATAGGTGGTGAATATAATGGTGGAAGCTAATTGCAGGGTCCAAGGTGATGACTAGGTATTTAAAAGAAAGTTATAGGTCAATAATTAGTCATTCACAGGGCCATAATGTTTTTTTAATAGTATTCCCCCTCTTCTGTAACAAATTCTAGTATAGTGAGGACATTTAAGTATAGGTTGGTTCAGTGGCTTGATATTAAATCAGAGTGCAATTGTTTTTACTAATTATGTGTTTGGTCTGAATGTTATATATAATTGTAAATATTTGTTATTTATATGTATTTTTAGTGTTTTGTACTTAAATAATGTGTGTTTCTTATGTTAAACTTGTCGCTTATGAAAACAGGCAATTTGCTCATCTTGCTTATAAGTATAAGAAATAAAAATGAAATAAAATGAAATGAAACTGAGGTGTTTAGGCACTTTAGACCTATTATGGACAGCACTTATCATAACTGAATCAGCTTCAGGTTGGCCTGCAAAAAAGAGCTTTTGTGAGGGGGCCTGGTACAGCTTATCTGCCTTCCTAGGAATGGCAAGAATCATATTAGGCCTGTGCCAGGCAGCCAGGGTGGCATCCTCTAGGGCAGGCAATATAGGAGGAATCACGATAGGTGGGGAATCGGGTAGTTCTAAAAATTCCACCAAATTCCTTTTGGTGATGTCTTTCTCCTTAGGTTCAAACCCAGTGGCGGACTGCAGTTGCTGCATCATGGCGGTGAATGGTCTTCAAGGGGGCACCTCGTGGTGCACACAATAGAGTTCTCACTCCTCATGGAGATGGTGAAGCCAGACCTCTCATAACAGCTATCCACATATTCTTCCTCCCCCTCTTCCTCTTGCATCTTGAGGTCAGGGTTATATTCCTGATCCTCATTGACGACTTCTCAAGGCCTCAGGGAAGGAACAGAAGAGATCACCGATGTTCTGGAAGGCCATGGGCGCGTCATCCGAACAGGCATTGGCAGTGGGGCTTGCCTGGGGTGCCATGTCAATGCTACTCCTGTAGGAAGAGGAGGAGGCTGCAGATGTTGCAGCCTGACTCCGAAGGACTAAAGCACTGCCTGCACGTTGGCGCTTGCCCATACTACAAGCTGTTCTGGGATGTCGCCGGGGAAGGCACTGCCCCCAATGTTAGCGGTACTTTGCCAGCTGTGCTGGGCCTGACAGTAGTCACAGCCTGTCCCAACCTGGAGGAATCAGAGGTCCTGGTGGCTGGTGGCATCATCGCTGAGGCGGTCAATGGCACTGTGACAGTTGCGCTGGATTAGAGAGGTGACCAAGAACGTACCATGGAGTTCTCCTTGCTCATTTCTCTCTCCTGATACTTTGCTTGTGTTGTGCATAAGTTTTCTCATGGGACTTTGATGAGTAGGAGCCCGAAGGCTCTTTCCTGGAGCTCATTCTCCATCCTGGCTACCTGCTGTTTTAGAATGTGGGTTTCTAAGTTGTTCTTCCTGTATCACCAGGTAGCTGTATTAAACTTGAAGCAGAGCTAGCAGGCCTTAACGTTATGGGTCATGCCGAGGCAGCACATGCAGATGTCGTGTAGGTCACCCCAGTATATCTTATCACCGCATTCGCAGTATCTGAAGAGCATAGCAGATTCTTTAGATGACATATACAATGATGATGATGATGATTATCACTTTTAGAAAGTCATAGCGAACTAGGGAGAGAAATTCCGAAAACATTAACTAGCAGTCAACTGTAGTGGTGGTGTTCCCATGGAGGGTCTTGCAAGTCTGGCTGACAGTGGGAAAAGAACTGAGGTGGGAAGGGGCCACCCACATTTATATGGGAATTGCCGACATAGGACATCATCATGGGCGTGCCCTACTGGACTGCTTGTAAAATGTTGCTGTGTGGTCCTAGTGACTAGCATCTATAGTTCCATATGTGTGGCCTGATGAAAGAGATATTCTCAAAAAAGATCTGGTGTGGGCAAAATGACTGAAATAAACCTATGTTTTCCCTAATGACCCTTCTCATTGCACCCTGGGGCTCCCATACACATCTCCACTGGGCTTACTAATGGGCCCCAAGGGGTCCCCAAGCACCCTATCATGCCCTGCCCAGGATTCCTGGGATTCATAACAAGCCTTTTTTTGTAGGGTCCTGGTCCCAGGATGCTGCTACTTGGGGGCACTACATACTCTCCCTAGGTAATCAGGGTCTGCCTGAGGGAGAAGGATCAAGTGTCCCAAAGGACATACTCCCTGGGTCGTTGGCCGGCTGGAAGGAGAAGGATCGAGCATCTTAGGGGGAATTCTCCTTCTCTGGGGAGGACTGTAGCTGCCACAGCAGTACCACCTGGGTGAACACAAATGAAGATACCAGTAGGTGCACCATTAGAGGAAGAGAAGACACTGGCTGATGCCAGCCAATAGCGTGCTGTGACATGTGTGTCTGTGCATGGCGTCATAAACGCTATCATCTCGGGAGGGGGGGCAGAAAATATGAAAACTGCCTTGTCGGCTGTAGACGATGAACCCTGGTACATCTGGGGTCCCTGCCCTGTTGACACCTACCATGTGATAAGCAACTGTTGTTGGGAATACATCCCCACCATTACCCTTCCTGAAGGTGTGTAAACCAAGGCTCAATAGAGAGCAGACGGTGGCAGGGCGCAGGGTCCAGGATGATACCTTGGGCTTCAGAAGGTGTCATAGAAACATAGATTTTGACGGCAGATAAGAACCGCTTGACCCACCCAGTCTGCCCATTTCCCTACCTAATGGATAAGCTGCAGATCCTAGTTAACCAGCAGCCTACTTCTTCCTACCCCAACCCCCTAGAATTGCCTTATGACTGTCCCATGCATGCTTGAATTCCACCACTGTTTTTGACTCCACAACCTCCTCTGGAAGGCCGCTCCATGCATCCACAACCCTCTCTGTGAAAAAATACTTCCTTAAATTACCTCTGAGCTGCCCCTTCTATCTTCAAATTGTGCCCCTTGTTCTTGCACACCTCTTTTGAAAGATGCTACCCTCTTGGACTTTGTTGATTCCCTTGAGGTACTTTGAATGTTTCTATCATGTCCCCCCTCTCCCTCCTTTCCTCGAGGCTATACATATTCAGCTCCTTAAGTCTCTCTTCATATGTCTTCCAGTGCAGACCCTGCACCATTTTAGTTGCCCTCCTCTGGACAGCCTCCATCCTGTCTATGTCTTTGCGAGATTGGGTCTCCAGAACTGCACGCAGTACTCCAGATGGGGTCTCACCAACTGTCTGTACAGAGGGATAATAACTTCTGTTTTCTACTGGTGATGCTCTCCTATGCATCCCAGTATCCCCCAGCCCTCCTTGCTGCCCTCTCACATTGCTTGCTCACCTTTAGGTCATCTGATATGACTACCCCAGGTCCCTTTCCATTTTGTTGTTGTTAGTATCTCACCCCCATTGTGTACTCTTCCCTGGGTTTTGTTTCCCAGATGCATTACCTTGCACTTCTTAGCATTGAATCTAAGCTGCCAACATTTGACCATTCCTCTAACCTTGCAAGTTCCTTCTCATCCTTTCCACCCCACTTGTGCATCAACTCTGTTGCAGATCTTTGTGTCATCTGCAAAGAGACATACTTTTCTTCTAGTCCTCTGCAATGTCGCTTATAAAGACATTGAAGAGGACCGTCCTAATACTGAACCCTCATGATACCCACTAGTAACCCCCTTTCTTCAGAGTGGACTCCATTTACTATTACTCTGTGTCCTATTCTCCAGCCAATTCTTTTACCCAGGCTGTCATCTTGGGACCCACTCCCAGGCTGGCTAACTTGTATATTAATCTTTGTGTGGGACTGTGTCAAATGTCTTGCTAAAGTCTAGGTAGGCCATGTCCACAGCCCCTCCCTGATCTACTACTTTGGTCACCCAGTCAAAGAAATCTATCAGATTTGTCTGGCATGACCTTCCGCTGTGAATCCATGCTGCCTTGGGTTCTGAGCCCCTCTGGCCTCTAGATACTCAACAATTCTTTCCTTCAGAAGTGATTCCATCATTTTCCTACCACTGAGGTTAAACTAACAGGTCTGTAGTTTTCTGCTTCTGCCTTGCTTCCACTTTTGTGAAGGGAATCACATCTGCCCATCTCCAGTCCTCGGTACCACCCCATCCTCCCATGATTTGTTAAAGAGGGTAGTCAATGGTGTCACTAGTTTCTACTTTAGTTCTTTTAGAATTCTGGGATGAATCCCATCAGGTCCCATTGCTTTGTCCACCTTCAGTTTTAAGAGTTCTTTCAGAACCCTTTCTTCTGTAAATGGGCTGGTATCAACTTCTGTATCCAGAGTGTTTCTACTGTTTGTTTTAGGTACCTCCCCACTTCCTTTGTAAATACTGAGCAAAATATTTGTTTAGTATCTCTGCCTTTTCACAGTCACCCTCTGCCCACCCTCCTCCTCTTTATTAAGCCTCACTAACCCTCCCTTGGTGTTCCTTCGCTCCCTGATGTACCTATAAAAGGTTTTATCCCCCTTCTTAACTGAGTTGGCTATCTTTTCCTCGGTTTGGGCCTTTGCTGTCCTGACTGCCTTCCCAGCTTCCTTTTGCTTTAACTGATACAGTTCTCTGTCCTGCTCCTTCTGAGATTCCTTGTACTTTCTGAATGCTTTCTTTTTCTCTTAAACCTTCACTGCCACTTCCTTTGAGAACCATAATGGTTTCTTACATCGTTTCATTTTGTTTATTTGCTTCACACAAAGGCTTGTTACCTCTGTGATGGCAGTTTTATTTTTCCCACTGTTCTTCCACCCTCCTTCCTGCCCATTTGCTAGTGCATTCCTTAGGCACTCACCCATTTTGGCAAGTCAGCCTCCTAAAGTCCAGTACTTTTGCCTTTGTATGGCTTGACCTCTATTGCTGTGTTTATTGTGAACTATACTGTCTCGATGGTCGCTAGTTCCAGATGGCTACCCACTTCTACATCTGTGATCCCTCTTCATCTCCATTTGAGAGAACCAGGTCTAAGATTGCTCCCTCTTGAGTGGGCTCCAATACTAGTTGTCTAAGGCCTGCCCCCTGTAGGGCATCTAGAATAACCCCACTCTTTGAAGTGGCTGCTGCAACTGCACTCCAGTTAACATCTGGCATATTCAGATCACCCATCAGCAATATCTCCCTTTTCTGCCATTCTAAGTATTCTTCTATCATTTCCTTGTCCATTTCCTCCCTGAAGGGGTATATATTCAACCCTGTGCAGATTGTGGTGCCATTGCCGGGATCCAAATTTACCCATCGTGCTTCTTCACCTCCCTGTTTTCCCTTTTGTTCTGTTGCTTTGATTCCTTCCCTTATGTAAAGAGCTACTCCTCCTCCTCTTTTACCCTCCCTGTCCCTCCTGTAGATTGTGTATCCTGGTATGTTTATGTCCCAGTCATGATTTTGTGTGTACCATGTTTCTGTGATTGCCACGATATCCAGATGTTCCTCCTCCATCAAGGCCACTAATTCAGGAAGCTTGTTACTCAGACTACGGGCATTGGTACTCATTGCTCTCCATTTTGATGGTTTTACCTTCTTTTGCAGCATCCCCACTGACCTGTCTACCTCGGTCTTTTCTCATTTAGTACCCTGTTTTGTAGGGAGAGGCTGGATTTTCCTGTTGCTTATCAGTGCCTCCCTTGACTAGTTTAAAAGCTTCACAATGAAGCATTTAAACCGATTGCTCAAAAGACTTGTTCCCTTCCTGGACAGATGCAGACCATCCTGCCAGTGTAGGCTGGTGTCCCTCCAGGTGGAACCCCAGTCCCCAATGAAGCCAAACCCCTGTGCTCCACACCATTTTTTCAACCATTTATTAAACTGCATGGTGCAAAGTACCCTCGCCTCACTCATGCCATTGACAGGCAGCACCTCAGAGAAGGATATTGTGTGTGCTGCTAGGAACACGTAAGGGGGGAAAATACAGATTAAGAAGATTCACCAGCCGCCACACTGGCAACCCAGGTTTGGGGATAGACTCGGTTCACCAGGGGCTGGCCGGGAAGAGGAGGACTGAGCATCCAGAGGATGGCTCTCCTCCTCTGGAAGGGAGGGCTGTGAGTTCTCTGTACTGGTATGACCCCTGGCTGAGACTCAGGGGAACCAGTGCAATCTTGGGGTTGGAGGGGTGGCAGTCATCGACGCCTATGCATGGGAGCATGCATGGTGCATCTGTGATGGCATTGCATGTCTGTCCCTTCCTCTAGGAAAATGGAAAATTCCCAGGTGCAGCTTCAATGAAGCCAACTGTCTTGTGGACTCTGCCCCTGACTCCAGGACTACCTCACAGCACTGGATCTGTTCATTCGGTGGGTGGCACCTGCTGTTAGACCCCCACCATGGGAGGGGGCTAAGTCGTGGGGGAAGCTTGGTCCGAGGGTCCACTCTGGATCTGTCTCGCTGGTGGCATGGTGCCACCAATAAACCCCACCAGAGGGGGAAAGCCATAGAGGAAGATTGGGGAAGGTCAGTACTTGGATGATGGTGTTTGGGCTGGAGAGGTCAGTGAAGGGCTGGGCTGCATCACGGGAGGGCACATAAACAAATTAACTAACAAAAAAAAAAGAAAGATTCACCTGGCCCACTCAATAGCAAGTTGAGCAGCCACTTACATTGCCACTGAACAGGCTTCTTTTTCCAGTCTTTGGACACTGCTGAGGATGAGAAGGATTGATCGTGGATCTCAGAGGCTGCTGTCCTCCTCCTCCTCCTCTACCAAGGAAAAGCAGCAGCTCCTGCTGTGTTACTATTGGCTGTGGTAAGTGGTGCAGTCTGGGAGTGCTTGTAGATACAAGGTGGGTGGGGACTGCTGGGAGTGCATGTAGATACATGGTGGGTGGGGAGTACAACTCCTAGGAAAAAAACAAAACAAAGCGGTTCAGTTCTACAAACTGTAAGAACAGCAAGGCTTTAACATACATTGAGCAAAAGTTACCCACAGGCTCTAAATGATGTCATACCAGTTGCCAAACCAAACCGGAACCAGGACTAGGAGCGAGGACTACGGGGGGGGGGGGGCAGAATAAAATTAAGTAAAATTCACATCTCTGAAGTGGAGCAACTTTGGGGTGAGGCTACTTCTCAGGCAGAGAAATAAATATTTCATTACAGGCAGGCAGAAGTAACATCAACCACACAGCAGAGTTTGAATTTCATTCTATCGTTCCTTAATTTGCATAAAATTCTTAAAGCTCCAGGGCAAGCTCAATCCAGGGGACTGATGTAGTTGTTAAATAACTAGTAAAGGATTTCTTGGGTTTGAAAGGAAGGTTTTGGAAAACCTGATTTTTTAAGTGAAAAAACAGGTTTGCTTTAAAAGAGAGGGGTATGTGACAGGGTTGGATAAAACCCTGTCCCATCTATTATGTAGAGAGAGAGTTAAAAGCAAGGATCTATTTTGTCCTCTCCTACTATGGTACTTGTCTATTTCTTGCCTGTCTGATTGCGCATTCAAATTTTTTTGTGGTGCCCAGCAACTGGCCACTCCAATGGTCCCACAATTTCCCCGTTTTCTCCCTTCCTTCACTTGCTGTTTCTAATTCTTTCTATTCTTTCTCTCCTTGCTTCTCTGTAGTTAAAAAAATAAAATGTGAATCTTTTTGTAAAACTGGGATCCCCTGGTTACCAAATGTATTTAATTATATTACTGAAATGAATGCAGAAAGCTGTTTGGGTTTATTAGAAAAAATATCAGTCTGGAACACAAGCTTGTTTATTAAAATTGTCAACAGGAGACCAGCCCTGGGACAGAATGTTCTGTTTTGTTGCACCTGCAGGTTTCCCTCAGGAAAGTAACTAACAAAGTTCTGAGGTCTTTCCTAAAAACAGGAGATGTAACTTATAAGATCAGGATGCAGAATTTAATTGCCAGGAAAATACATCTTATAAAAAGAGAGCAATGTTTTGTTTAGGGATAGCGAGAGCTGGAGATTTTAAACAGACTCTTACATGAAGGACTGTGCTTTAATTTAATTTTTATTTTATTGTTATTGATGATAATAAAATGCTGCTTGCAAATTTTATAATTTCTGGTTTTGCCTATGCTTCCTGGACTATGCCTCCACCACAAGACACCATCTGAAACTTTTTGTATTCAATTAATTTTTTCAGGTCTCCGAGGGCCAGTGCAGAATGCAGGTCTCCTGTCCATCTGGGAACCGAATAGAACCCACTGTTCCTTTCCTTGTGAGGATAGGTTTGATAGCATTCTTTTGAATCAGTGACTGCATTTTTTCTCTCAGAAGGTAGAAGTGGCCCTGGGAATGAGAAGGAGGTGGAGGGTGAACTGGAGGATTAGACAGCAACCCCAGAGCATACCCATGTCTGAAGGGAGTTACCCACACTTGCACACCTGTAAGTAACAGTGGGTGTGTGTGTATGAGGAAGTGGGGAGTCAGTGGGTACCGGGACAGCAGGGCCACCCTGACTGATATCTGTGGCTGCCTTGGAATGGGCATCAGGGACAGGAGGGCCTGGAAGGAGGCTTCACTATTGCACATGCTCGGGATGTCGGCACAATTTTTTTAACTTGTTTTTCAGTACTTCTAATGCTCATTTTCACGTCAGACATATCTATTCTTGTTCAGAATGAGCCACTCTTTTGGACTCTACCCATTCATATCAGACATGGAAAGCTCATGAATGAGTTTGGCAAGCATGATGGTGCCATTATAAATGCGCTTTAGATGTGCATTCACAATCACAGGAGGATTCAGACAAAAGAAGTCTGGTGGCCCATTCAGCCTGAGTTTAATAATACAGTTGGCATACAAAGTAGTAAAAAAGAAAGAAAGAAAAACACATGCTATTTGGCATAGTGAAACACTCGGAACATTTAGTGTGTCAGTTTTGTTGCTAGAGGCTAATTGGTCACACGTGACCAGAAATTACAATAAAAAGCTGACAGTGCCCTTTAAATGTCAGGCTGTCTTTTAGCTTAAATCAAAACTAGTGCTCAATTAACAAGGCTCTTGGGGAAGAAATATGCTGGCTGCCAAATTACAATTACTTCCTTCATATACAACTTAGTATTGTATATAAACATCTTGTGCAGGATTTGAAATTGGATTCTGAGTTCTAAATCTAAATTCCAGTTTCTGGGGTGGCATGTCAGGCTGGAAATGACACAACCTGTATAACATTACTATTGCTCTCCTGTCATTAAAATAACCTGGTAGAGGCAAAAGAGATTAGAAAAACCTCAGAAAGGGGCACAAGGGCTTAGAGAAAGCTCAAATGCCTTCCTTACCTGGAGGTCAAGTGTGCACTGTTCCAAGATGACTGCCTAATCCCTGTGCTCTGGCCCATCCCTCTCAGCATGCAGCACCATCAATAGATTTTTTTTCAACCAAGCGGTGCTCCTAGTGTCCTGTATTGGTGGGGGAAGAGTATGTCAACTGGGCTCACTGACGTTGAAGTGTCAGGGACCCCTCCAAAAGAAAAAAGTAGCTTGCAATTTCTCCTCCAACCCGTGCTCTTCCACCCCCCAAGATGGCATCTTTTTTTTTTTGCAGATTTGTCTTTTTGTTTTTCTGTCAATAGTTTATAGTAGACTAACAGATAACAAAGACAAAACACTGTGCCTAAAAAGAGAACATAGTTGCTTTTCCAAACATAAGAATAAAGGTAACTACGCCTTTTAAATTTTACCCCTAATAGTGGGCGCTGTGCATGATGCCAATGCGCCACATAAACCGGGGGGGCATGTTGGCATCAATACGCGTGAATGCCACAGAGCGGGGTCCCATAGACCCCGCATGGCATTCACTAATGGGGTGTAAAGCAGGTACGTGGCCACTCCTCCGGCCGCACAGACTGCAACATGCCGGTGGCATTCCAGGGGTGTACCGGCACTACGTGGCATACATAAAAGAGCGTAGTGCTGGGCACAGAGGATGCAGGTTACAGCAGCTGGGACCCTGCCATAACCATGTGCGCAGCCCCACGGATGTCACCCGCTGGTCATGGCGGGACCGGTATTCAACTCCCCCGTGCTGTCACAGCCTACAGGGCCACTGAGGATGGCAGGGCCAGCCATTAGGGTAGGTACCTGTCCACCGTGCCATGCCGGCATTGCTGTGGATCCACGGAGGGCCCATTCACTATCATGCCATGGGCACATGGGATCCACTATGGGACCCCGATTGGGCATCTGATTGGATGCCTGCCCGGATCCACAACTCCACCCCCAACTGCCCTGTGGAGACCTGCATGCCATGGGGGGGGATGGGGCTGTTGACAGGTGCCGGCTGGCAGTGAATACCGGCCGGTGCGCACCTGTCTGCAGCTGCGCGGGAGGGCCTGCACCTCATTCGTGCATAGCGCCCATACAAACTAAGAACTCACTTACCCCCTCCCCAACTACTGATGAGGCCAGGGTCCTTTCAATAATCCTTTAAACTCATCTCACACCTCTTGCTTCAGATAAATGCCAATAATAAAATACTTTCATGGTACAAAGTCAGTCCTCGCTATCACTGTATATAACACCCATCTCCTCCATTGCAATTCAATTTTTTTTAGCTGTCTTTTTTTCTCCCCTGTCACAGTCAGCCCTATGTCATTGCCGTCCTCCCAGCCCCATCTGCCAAACTTCAGCCCCCCCCCGTGTTTCCCCATTGCTTACCCTTCATGGCAGGGTGGCTGGGAGCCCCCAACTCAACCTGCCAAGTCCAGATCCAGCGTCGGGGATGTGCTTTCTTGGGGGCGATGCCTGCGGAGGATGGCCATTCATGCTGTATGACTGGGACTGTTTCCACTTTTCCTTGTGGAGGAAAATATGCAGTGCTGACAATGGCAGAGCTGCACGTGCATCCACACACAGCACGCCAGTCGGCTGCTTCTCCTCCATCCCACATTGTACAGGACTGGGTGTGTCAACATCTAGCCTCTGCTAAGTGTCAGGCAGGTGCCGGTCTCTGGTCCCCGCCCTCCCCAGGAGAGGAGAGCTGTCCTCTGGAAGCTTGATCCTCTCCTTCCCTGGCTGACCCCCAACGACCCGCTTGCACCATGAAAATGGATTGCCGGCATGGTAGGAGGTAATACATCACTGCCTCAGCCCTTCATACCACTGTGTCAGCTTGCAGTTCACATTTTGGTAATTTATGATTTAAGTTGGCAGTCAGTTTTTCAGTTACATATATATGACACATTAGCTTGGTCCTCATCTCTATAGGAGGAACTGCTGGGGAAAGTCATAACTTGGAAATGGTCTTCTTGGCTGTGACCATTACAACATTAAGGAATTTCCTACTATCTGGGGAGTGCAGCCCTGTACTGTCTTCTATGTAGCTGCTTTGCAGATTTCCAATAGTGGGATATCCCTTGCAGCTGTGCCCCTGGTGGAATGTGCCCTGAGGCTGAAAAGTGTTTGTTTGCCAACTTTACTGTAACAGAACTGTATACGTGTCACTGTCCAGTGTGCAATGGTTCATTTTGCATCTTCTTTCATTACCAACTTCGCCATAAGTGAGGAACAGTTGGGTAGTTTTTGGTCTGTGAGCCTTTGTCCTGTCAAGATAGTGGCTGAGGGCCCTTTAACCTCTAGGCAATGTAGCTTCCACTTGGATGAGCTGGAATTGTCAGTGAAGAAAACAGACAGAGTCATAGTTTGATTCAAGTGGAAGTCTGAGATCACTTTGGGAAGAAATTTCCTGATGGTCCTAAGCACCACCTTGTCCCTGTGGAAAAAGATGTAGTCCATATCGGTACACAGGGCTTGCAATTCACTTATTCTTCTTGCTGAAGTAATGGCAATCAGGAAAACAGTTTTCCAGGTGACATACTTCATGTCTGCAATTGCCATAGGCTCAAATGATGGCTTCATAAGCCTGGCAATACAGATATTCAGATTCCAGGCCAAAACTGGCTCCCTGAGGAGAGGGTGATGGTGGTTAAGACCTTTGAAATATTTTTAATATTTTTAAAAAACAGGATTAGAGGCCATAGACCTCTCCTTGCCTGTTGACACATATGCTGAGACTGCAGCTAGGTGCACCTTTAGAATTGAGGGTCGAAGGCCCAAATTATGCAGATGTGTCAGGTAGTCCAGGAGGACAAGAAGTCCAGCCTTTAAAGGGACAGTGTCCTTGCCTGAACAGCATATTGAAAACATTTTCAACTTTGCTGAGTAGGTTTTCTTAGTGGATGGCTTCCTGTACCCCCTGAGCACTGTCAGGACTTCTTCTGAAAGGTTCAGGCATGAAAACTCTAGGTACTCAAGAACCAGGCCCTGAGTCAGGCCTGCAACAGTATTGTGGTAGTTTATGGTTGTCTGTGGAGGCAAAAAGGTCTATTTCTAGCATGCCCCACCTTCTAAATACTGCCTATAGCACTAGTGAGTTGAGTGTCCATTCATGATGATCCTGGCTCATCCTGCTGAGGAAGTCCACTAGAATATTGCCCTTCCCAAGAAGGTGGATAGTTGAAAGTGACACCTGCATTGAGTAGGCCAGGTTCCACAACTTCATTGCCTCTGTGCACAATGGAGTGGATCTGGTTCCTCCTTGCTTGTTGATGTAGTACATGGTGGTGGTATTGTCTGTTCTGACCTGAACCATCTTGTTTTGTAAATGAGGAGCAAAAGCCAGTTTAGCCAGGTATACTGCCCTGAGCTCTAAATGTCTGATGTGCAGAAGAGACTCCTGGGAGGATCACGTCCCACTGGCTGTTAAGTCCAGCATGTGAGCCCCCCCATCCTAGCAGTGAAGCATCCGTTGTGAGAACTACTGAGGGACGCTCTTTTAAGAAGGGAACCCCCTCTCTTACGTTGTCCCTGTCTAGCCACCAGTGCACAGCCTGCAGGAGTGTGCCTGTGACAGGAACCAGCTTGGCCAATGTGTCCTTTTTCTGTGACCAATGGGCTCTCAGATAGAACTGAATGTCCCTCATCTGAAATCTGGATCCTAGGACTACTACTGTGGCAGCTGCCATGTGGCCCAGTAGGCGCAAGAGCTCCCTGGCTGGCCTGGGCCTGTTTAGCTGTAAAGAGCCTGCTACCTGCAGGATACTGTCCACCCTGTCCTGAGGAAGAAATGCTCTGCCCAGACCGGTGTCCAGTTCTGCTCCAATGAAATCCAGAACCTGAACAGGTTCCTGCTGAGACTTTTACTCGTTTATGAGGAATTCCAGCAACTCTAGTGTGCTCCTGGTAAGGGCCAGGGACTCTCTGGTGTGCTGCAGGGACTGACCTATGACTAGCCAGTCATCTAGTTAAGGAAACACCGTCACTCCCTGTCTTCTTAAATGTGCCACTACCACTGCCAGACACTTTGTGAATGCTCATGGTGCTGAGGTTAACCTGAATGGCATTGCTGCAAACTGGTAGTGACCGGAAGGCAGTCTGAACCTCAAGTATTTTCTGTGGCTTGGTCTAATGGAAATGTGGAAATAAGCGTCCTTTAACTCATTACCTCCACAGGAGCTCTCTGAAATTGCACCTCTTGTCTCCTGTATACTGTTAACAGTAAATCCTGGGCCTTTCTAAGCAAAATCAAGCTATAGTCAGCATGCCACAAACAAATCCTAATAGCTCAAGAACCGTAAGTGCTAGACATAAAGTATGAGCAGCATAGTTATTCAGCATAAAATTACCTTTCCAATGGTGGTATGCAAATAATAATATGTAATTTTGTTTTTTTTTTCTATGCTGGTTGAAACAGCAAAAAAAATATTTTTTCACTAAAACAGGCAACATAAGCCATACACACCATACCATAAACGAATGTGAATAACTCCTAAAGTATACATGATATACACAAAATATCAGTGGCAAAGTTGTTCAGCACAAAATTACTATTCCAATGGTGGTATGAAAATAATAATATGTATTTTTGCTTTTTTTCTATGCTGGTTGAAACAGCAAAAAAAATAATATTTTTTTCACTAAAACAGGCAACATAAGCCATACACACTATACCATAAACAAATGCGAATAACTCCTAAAGTATACATGATATACACAAAATATCAGTGGCAAAGTTATTCAGCAAAAAATTACCTTTCCAACAGTGCTATGCAGTCAAATATATATTACATTCTGTTACACTATATATTAAAATACATAAGTGACTTCTCCAGACATTGCAAGGGCACACTGGGAGTCAGTAGCCGACTTCTGCAGATGTCCTCAGGACACAGCAGTGTATTTTACTGACGACTACAGGCGTCTGCTAGGAGACAGTGAGTTAAGTCTAGGGATGCTAGCCAATCCCCCTTTTTGCAGTGTGGGGATGATCATGGCCAGAGTCAGTATTTTGAACTTTGGTTTCAGGAGGTGTTTGTTTAGAAGTCTCAGGTCCAGAATGAGTTGCCAGTCCCCATTTTTCTTTAGAGTGATAAAATATCTTGAGTAGAAACCCTTTCCCCTCTGGGACAGAGGGACAGTTTCTATTTGGCTGCCAGGAGACTTTTCACCTCTGCTTCCAGGAGTATCCTATCTGCAGATGTGACTGAGGCAAAGTTTCTGGCTCTTAACCTGGGTAGTGATTTGAAAGTAGGGACAGTTCTTGGCTCAGTAGCTCCAGGATCCACTTGTCTGTCATAATGGCATGCCAAGCCTGGAGGTAGTGAGCCAATCTGCCACCTACTGGCAATAGGGAGGCAACTTGTACTAGCCTGTTAGGGATTCTGCTTGGGCTGGTTTTGTAGCTGGGTTGTCTGGCAGGCCTACTCATGGATCTCCTGTCCCTACCCCTAAAGTAACCTCTGGGCTGCTAATAGTCTTGCATGGCTTGTGCCTGGAAGAAGGGCTGAGAATAGGAGCCCCTACCCCCCGTACTGGGACCTGTATGAAGATGTTGGCCTATCCTTGGAGTTACTCCTATAGGTGGCCTTGTACTCTTCCACCTTTTTCATATAGGCTTCAGTTTTATCTCCAAAATGGGAGTCTCCCTCACAAGGGAAGTCAATTGCCTTGGTTTGGGTGTCTTGATTCAAGCTGGTTGCTCTAAGCCAGGCAAATCTCCTGAGGGAGAGGGAAGGGGCCATAGGTCTGGCTGCAGTGTCTTTTGCATCCACAACCATGTGGAACTGGTATTTTGCAGAATCCAATGCTGTTCTTGCAGTTTCCTGGAGGTCTATTGCCACCTCTCTGGCAGCTTATGGGCTAGAGCCAGCACAGTGTTCCACAAGGCCTTCTGGTACTGCACTGCATAGGCCATATAACTGGTCTGCCTTACCAGGAGGGAAGCAGCCACATACTCATTTTCTCCCATACATCTTTCTGCGTTCTTTCTCAGGTGGGTGAGATGCCAAGGGGATTCTTGCTTTGTCACAAGCTGCTGCCTGAACCATCCCTTCATGGTCTGGGTGGTTAAAAAGAAATGCAGTGGTGGCTCTAACTGGTATTTTTGTCCACTTTCTAGTCCACTCCTGACACTGAAGTGGGGTTTTTCAAGATGTGCAGTACTGCTTTCTTTCAAGGGCTTGTGCTTGGGGAGCATCAAGCGCTTTGTGGGAGCCAAGCCCATCATCTCAAGAAGTCATTTACCTCTTCATCTTCCTCAGTCTCCTGCATGGGTAGATTGAGGGTTTCCACCACATTTTTACGAAAGCATAGTGATAATGTATAATCGCCTGAACCCCTTGGTGGGGTACAAAAATCCTGCTCTAGGGATACGTCCTGGTCTATGGGTTCCCCTTCTTCCTCCTCCACCTCTTGAGTTTCATACAAAAACTGTGGTTCCTGAGACCCTGGGGTCTGTGCAGGAACCGGTGGAACCAGTGTTGGAGTAGGAACTACAGCCTGTAGTGCCTTCAAAATCTTTAATGCTTTGGCAATGTCCTCAGCTGAGGACATGCTAGGTTTGTCTGCTGGGAGCTCCTTTGCCTTCTCAGCCAAAGGTGCAGCGACATGTTTCTGTTTATATTTTTTTCTTTGAAGGAACCGGTTCAGAAACTGATTCTACATGCCTTTTGGATTTAGTAGAGTCTGTTTTTTCTGTGGGTTTGGGTTCCACAGAATCTTTTGGCCTGTCTTTATCTTTTTTTTAAGCAGAGGTGGAGGGAACATCCTCAGTGTTGGTGGAAGCAGTGGCCATCTCCTCTATTTTTGTGCCCCTCTTTTTAAGAGTTTTGGGGCAAAAGTCTTACAGATTTCACGGTTAGAGAAAATATGACTTGTGCCTAAACAAAAAAACACACAGGGAATGTCTGTCTGCTTTGGCTATTATCTGGCCACAACTTTCACAATACTTAAAACCCATGGGTCCCATTTGTTTTTTAAGTTTTGTACTAGGGACCTCTGACATTGAGTAACACTCTAAATCCACTTCACTAAACAAAAGATCGGTTCCTAAAAACCGATAAGAAGTAAATGCAAAGCAAGCGGTCAGTTCCCAATACAAAAAGGAACCGAGCACTAATCAGTTCTCTGAGAGAAATGGGAACCACAAAAGCACCAAATTTATTTAAAATAAACTTCAAAAGATGGAACCCAAGGGGAACCAATGAATACAACTAAATTTAATTAAATTCTGAGGTTAAAAACCTCACAGGAACTGCAGATCCCCGTAGTTCCACAGAACCGTAATGGAACCGCAAAATACAGAAAAAAACAAAACTAAAAACTGACTAAAACTAAACTCTAAGGGCAGCAATTATACTACAAAGTATATATATATATATATATATATATATCAATCGCCACAAAACAAGTCTAAGAAAGCTGATGGAGAGCTCTCAGAGGCATTCTAACTGGCAGGCGAGGTAATGAATCTAAGCACTCAGAGTGCAGCAGTTACTAAGAGCAGCAGTTCAAAATTGGCATGAGCCAATGAACATTCCATAATTAGCATAAATTCCATCTCTCCAGGCAATTCAACTCTGAAGGCAGACTGCATTAGTTTAATCATACTGTGTGATTCCTGGGGTTAGAAACTAGCAGTTTTCCAAAGTGCCATGTAAATATGTAGAGTGTTTAAAAGTTTTTTTCTTTTTTTTCTCTCGTTAAACTGGACAGTGAAGATTTTATGTGAAACTGAAAGACATGGGGATGTATACATCGGAGTTTCGGAGATTAAGAGGGGACATGTGCTTGGTTTTTAAAGCACTTACGGATGAAGGACTGTGGGAGAAATTGGGACTCGGACTTAAAGACCAGCAGTGCCAGACTAGAGCACACCCCTTACAGTTGGTAATAGTAAGATGTAAAACAAAGAGAAGGAAACACTGGTTTAGTGTGAGGGTGGCACCAGTGTGGAATAGGCTTCCGCTGGAGATGGTGGCTAGCGGAAGTATACAAATATTGAAATCAACTCTAGATAAGTATCTGATTACAAACAACATATGGGGGTATAAGTAGATTAAAACTAAAGCTTTATGGACATCATGTCTACTTGCTCTGGAATACCTGTGATACCTATGATACCTCAAGATCATATCTTGATTGTACTGAGATAAGCAGTGCAGATGAATACGTTTTTTTTTTATTTAGCCTTCACATATTTTGAGAAGGAAGGTGAGCTAAAATTTGCCTTTAAAACTAATGTTTGGTTTATATAGTTTCTCAAATCTGTTTTTAAAACAGAACTTGTTAAAGTACTATAAACAAGTATGAACTTGGTTATAGATAATAGAAATTTGTTGGTTTATGTGCAAGAAATTAGACTGATTACAGGATCACGTAGTTGGTCTAATGTGTGTGTAACCCCCCTGTTACCTGGGCTTACTGGAACCCCAATAAGACCTAGTACTAGGCATGGAAGGCAGCTTGTGAAACTCCAGTTAAATGGATTTCACACTGTTTCTCTCTGTTCTCAGTCTCAGCTGAGACTGAGGGATGACATCACCATAGAACTCTCGCAGCTGCATGAGCCACACTGGAATCTGCAGTTGGAAGTTAGGATAGAATGTTGGGGATTTTTGAACAGAGTCTGTGTGCAGTCTTGAAGAGAGGAGCAGCACAGCAGTCTGCGGACAGGCTCTTTGAGCCTAAAGCTCTGTCATAGAGCTACTGTAAGGGGAGGTGTGTGTTTCCACCAAAAGAGGAACACAGTAAGCTGTTTGTGAAGTGGTGGAGACTGCTGTTACTGGTCCATGTGCACCATTCCTGAGGGGATGGGGGTGGAAAGGTTTGTCTGTCTTCCAGGGGCAACCCTCCTGGTTCTGGTTAAGGAAGAAGCTGCCTTATTTCAAGTTGTTCTGTGGCACCAGAAGCTGTGGGAAAGAAATTCCTGTGAGGAATCACCTGTGGGACACCTGCAACCAAAGGGTGAATTTGCTCTGACATAGGGCCTATGTTTTCACCTGAACTGTTGGAACGTGGGGATTGGACTACTTAATTTGTAGGAGATCTAGTGTAATAGGCATTGCCGGTTAATCCAAGTATGTTCAAGTCCAGCTCAAAGAGTAAAGTAAAGTGGGAATTGGACTGCTAAATCAGTGGGAGGCCTAGAGCAATGGGCTAAGCCAAGTAAAAGTAAGTTCAAGTCCAGCACAATGGGAAAGCAAGACAAGTAGAGGAAATGTGACATACATTTACCCTTAATCTACTGTACATTGCCAAGCTTTACAGAAAGAGATGTTTAATGTCCAGAGAAATGGCCGGGTATGAATTGTGGAAGCGAGAGGTGGGAGACCCCCCATCAGTAGTAACCAAATTCACCTCTACGGATTTGCTCTGTGGCACCTTTACTTTCTCTCAGGTACTTGGCCAGTGCCTGAGGAAAGTACCCAGACATGGGATTAAAAGGAAGTTTCCCTTATAGAGCTGAGCTGCTCTTAGGTGGTTTAGGGAGCCACCAGAAAATATTTCCATGGAAGGTGTCTGAGTGGCTGGCAAGGGAGCTGAGCCTGGGTATCCCAAACAGTGTACAAGTTCGGGCTGTGTATCCAAAGCAGCGTGCAAGTCCGGGCTGTGTGCCTGGTGGGTTCAGAGCCTGAGGGCTGGAGTGTTGAAGAAGTGTTTCTGATTCTTTTTAGTCTGCATTCCAGAAGTGTAGCCCCGTGGGGGTCCGTCTATGCTTTGTTTGTTCTGCTTGGATGTGAATAAAGCCACACTTTAGAATCCCATTCCTGGTATTGGACATTACAGTTATTGCTTTCTGTGTTCGGAATTACTTGGGTGCCCCTGTGCAGAGTAGCCAAACCTAGCCCTTGTGCCGAGTAACCTATTCCTCCCCGAACCCAGTCCCCACCTGGTACTGCTGTCAGATTCAAACAGCATACCACCTGTCGTTTACAAAAAGGCAGGGGGATGGGGGTCTACATGTGTGATAGCAGAAGGTGTAATGGATGGAAGAAGGATTTATGACGCAGTAAGATTAAGTCTGTAGTGTGCAATAAACTTGCAATTTAAATGTAGTCTGTACAGCTCAAAATACCTTTATTGTTTTAAATCCAACAAGTTAAAAAAAGTATTTGTCTTTGCAAGCCTAACATTCACGTCAACAGTCGTGGCAGCAGACCAAGCCAGCAGGGCATGGGCATGACAACCCTTTAATGTCCAGATTTGCAGAAATCAAACAAAACTTTTAAAAGCTTTGTTTTAAGATATTATTATAAATGAGATTTTTCCTGTATTGTGTTTTATACAGTCAAAATGTAAATATAGCATTGTGTCTCAAAAGAAAAAGGGGAATTTGTCTACATCCCCTTCCTTTTAATAAGCTAATCTATACTAAAGTGCATTTTAAACTGTGCTTTTTAGTTTTTTTATTTTTTATCATAGGATGTCTGGGTTTTCTGGGCCAAATACAGTTTCCATGCCAAGGGAGGCATGGACCTTCCTTTTACCCACAATATAGCGTAGTGCTTAAGGGCACGAAAAATACAAACCTGGAGACCTGGGTTTGAATCCCTCCAACCCCACTTGTATACTGCGTTACCCTGAGCAAATCACTTGACCTTCTTGTTCTCCCAAATCACACATACAAACAAGATCCGGCTTAGTGTGCCTTTAATGGTTAAACAAGTTGCTTTTTGTATCCACACTTCCCCGGAACACACATCAACTGGTGATTCCTGGAATTGTACTTTTTTTGTTTTTTTACAAAAAAGCATAAGCTTGGTAATTGTCTTCTGACTGGGAGGGGGAGCCATCTTTTGTATGACTTGTTGTCACTAATCTTCTGACTTATCTTTTAGCAACGCCCAACCCACCGGACTAAAAATGTACTTTGCTACTCTTTTACAGAAGTACATTTTAAGTACAGCAACTTTAATAACCTTTTAAGGGAGGTGATCAAGAAGGGGGGAGACTCAGATAGTACAGTTATGTAATAACTTACCATAACAATAGACCTCCGAGAAGAGCTCTTGCAGCAGGTAACACCATTAGGACTATGCCACCAGGCACTAGGACCCCACAGAAAAATTTTAGTTAGCAGTTTAAGGTGGGGGACTGCTCCCTGACCGTTGGCCTGCTTTCAGCCACCAGTGGTATAAGGGTGGTCCTCTGGCACCACCCTCAGTTCACCCTCCAGAGACCCAACTAACATAAAGGATGGGGAACCGAGGAGGTTCTGACATCCCCCGAAGAGAAGAAACTTGTATAACCATGGGGGAAGGAGGGAGGGAATGCATACCTGCTGCAAGAGCTCTTCTTGATGATCTACTGTTATGGTAAGTTCTTATGTAGCCGTACTTACTTCAAGATAGAGCTCTTGCAGCAGGTAACACCATTAGGACTGAGTCCCAAGCAGTACAATGATAGAATCCAGGTCAGAAGGGTGGTGGTTATAACAGCAGTAAACCACTGGTACTCTCAAGAGAGTAGTCCCTGGAGAACGGCTAGGCCAAAGTCTGCCCTTCTTCTTGAAGCAATGTCCAGACTGTACTGTTTGACAAACTGTGGACTGAATTCCAAGTAGCAGCTGCACAAAGATCCACTGCTGAAACATTCCTCAGGGATGCAAATAAAGTGGCAATGCCTCTAGTGGAGTGACCTTTAACCAGTCCCGGTAAAGGCTTGTTGTACTTTTGATAACAGGAAACTATACAATTGACCAACCATTTGGCCAATGTCTGTTTAGTCACTGGTGCCCATAACATTCTCTGGGCAAAGGAGACAAACAACTGGTCTGTTTTCCTAGAAGATTGAGTATGATCTATGTAGAAATGGAGAATTCTGTGAACATCCAGATTATGCAACAGGGCCTCCCCTTTATTTGAGTACTCTGGGTAATAAACTGGAAGATAAATGTCCTGATTAAGAGTGAACTCAAACACTAACTTTGGGAGAAACTTATGATTAGTACTCAGGGATACCCTATACCTGTAAAAAATCATATAAGGCTCTTTACACATCAAAGCCTGAAGCTCGAAAATCCTCCAGGCAGAAGTAATAGCAACTAAAAACAACGCTTTCCAAGATAGGAAGCATGGCTCTCAACTTGCGGCTGTCTCAAAGGGAGGCAACGTAAGCTTTTCTAACATAAATAAAAGATCCCATGGGGGAATGGGGTCCCTCCTGGGAGACTTGATATGCATAATACCGTGCAAAAAGGTCTTGGACAAATCCAACTGTGCCAGGAATAGCTGAGACCCTTGTCAGAGAGAGAAAGAAGGTACTCCAGGACTGAATTTACCAGACAGGTGAATGGATCCAGAAGACTGACTGACACCCACATGCAGAAACATTTCCATTTCATGGCATATGTGGCCCTAGTTGAGGGTTTCCTTGTGGCCACTAGAACCTCCGCTACCCTTGGAGACGCCTCATATCTGTCCCTGACTAGGTCTGCAGCAGCCATGCATGCAGGCACAGAGACTAAAGATTCGGGGATTCGGGTGTACTAGAGTTCCCTGCTCCTGGGAGAGCAAGTGAAGAGACAGGGGCAATGGAACTGGAGGTTCCAATGCCAATTGTTGGAGCAACGGGAACCAAATCTGTCACAGCCAAAATGGTGCTATGAGAACTATGACAGCTCATTCTGCTTGTTGCTTGAGTAGTACTCTCTGAAGCAGTGGGAAGGGAGGGAAGGCATACAGGAACCTCCCTGCCAAGAGAGGGACAATGCGGCTTGCCAGAAAACACCAGGCCCTGGATCTAGCGGGCAGAAATTGGGCAGTTTGGCATTGAGTGGGGATACAAAGAGGTCCAGTTTTGGAAGTCCCACCTTTTGAAAAGGTTGTCTACTACATCCTGTAGTAGCTCCCACTTGTGAGCCTGAGATCAAGAGTGGCTGAGGCTGTCAGCTAGGGTGTTTGGACCCTTGAAATGTGAACCACTGTGAGTTCCTGGTTTTTCTCCACTGCCCACTACCCGACTCTCGTGCCTTCTCTGCAGGGGGGTAAGAGTGTGTGTCCCTTGCTTGTTGATGTAGATGACCACTGGCATGTTGTCCAACTGAATCAGTAGGGACCCTGGCAGGAGAATCGTCTGAAATGCCTGTAAGGCATACAGAACAGCTCTCATCTCCATCACGTTTATGTGGAGATTGCGGTCCAAAGAGGTCCATGTCTCTCTTGTCTGATGGTCTCTGAAATGTGCGCCCCACCCTAGTCCCAAGGCATCCGTTGTCAGGATCTGTTGAGGACAGAGGCTTTGAAAGGGAGACCCAGATTCTAGCCATGAAGGGTTGAGCCACCATTCCAGAGTCTGACACACTGATTTGGAGACCCGGACTGGCTGTTCGAGGTTGTCCAAGCACTGGTCCCATTGAACCCTGAGGTTCCACTGGAGAACCCTCATATGCAGATGAGCTAAGGGTACTGTAACAATGATGGCTGTCATGTGGTGTAGCAGCTGCAGTACCATTCTGGTTGGAATCTGATTTGTGGCGATGACCCTCTGAGCCAGCACCCTTAGTTGATCTGCCCTGTCTGAGGGAAGAAAGGCTCTCCCTTGGACGGTGTCCAAGACTTGACCTATGTATTGTAACTTCTGGGTGGGCCAGGGGAATGACTTGGGAAGGTTCAAGATAACCCCCAGGTCTTGGAACAGTTGGAAGGTGTCTCCCAGTGAGCAACACAGCTGTTCCCTTGTGGGAGCTGTTAATAGCCAGTCATCAAGGTAGGGGTAGACATAATGTCCCTGCCAGGCACTTGGTGAACACTCTGGGTGCCGAAGAAAGGATGAATGGCAGCACTTTGAACTGGTAGTGCTCTCCCTGGAAGGTAAAGTGGAGGTACTTTCTCTGGGATGGCAGGAGTTTTACATGCATGTAGGCGTCCTGCATGTCCAGGGAGCATAGCCAATCTCCCTGATGAAACATTAGCAGCAATCCCGGCAGTGTCACCATCCTGAACCTTTTGTATTCAATGAAATTGTTCAGTTGACTAAGAACCAGGATGGGACAAAGGTCCCCTGTCTTTTTTGGGACTAGGAAGAAGTGGGAATAATACCCCCTTCCCCTTTGACTTGGTGGCACTGCTTGGATCGCTTTCTTACTCAAGAGGGCATGGGTTTCTGCCCGGATGAGGTCCATGTGGGATGGAGAGCAGTGAGTGGGAATTGGTGGGTTATCTTGAGGAATTTGGGAGAATTCCACTGCGTAACCCCTTTCTATGATTTGGAGTACCCACTGGTCTGTGGTAATATTCAGTTACAGAGGCAGTGTAGTGCAGTGGTCTAAGGCTCTGAGCTGCAAATTTGGTGACATCCAGCAGACCAGACCTGGGTTTGAATCCCACAGCTTCCACTTGCATACTGTGTGACCCTGAGCAAGTCACTTAACCTCCTTGTGCTCCCAGGTCGCTCCTGTAAAAAAGCTTTCAGCTTAGTGTACTATACCTGGTTAAACAACTAAATAAAAAAAAATAAAAAAAATATTGGACCAGCCACTGAGGTAAAGAGAGAATCTCCTTCCCTCCTACTGCCTCCCCCTGTAACTCTGCTAGATAAGGGGGGGCCGGCAGGGAGTCATGCCGAGGAGTGGGCAAGGGAGCTCTGGCATTCTTAACATTTTTAGGTCCCTGTGCTTCTGCGGACAGGGAGTGCCTTTCCTTTTGTAGCCCCCTCGTTACTGTTGTCACCTACCTTGCTGGCTATATTGCCTGCGAAAGGAACAATGCATGGATGTGGCTGGTTTGGATTTATACATTTTGTGGACTTCCAAAACTGCTTCTCCAGAGTTCTGTAAGCCAGTTATAAGCTTTTCAACTTTCTGGCCAAAAAGAACTGGCCCTTGGAAAGGGGGGTCCAGGATGGCATCCTGCAAATCCTGGCAGAATCCCGAGACCCTCAGCCAGGAGTGGCACCATAGGCATATCCCTGTGGCTTCTGCCCTAGCGGCAGTGTCAGCCAAGTCATATGAGCACCTCAAGATGTGCTTGCTGACATCAGCCCCGGCTTGGAGAACAGCTAGCAACTCAGATTTGTTGTGCCCGAGCTAGGTCCATGGCCTTGTTCCACAGTGATTTCTGATACATCACCATGTGTGCCACAAAGTTCAGTGACCGAACTGCACAGATGGCTGAGGAATACACCTTGTGTCCCAAACTGTCCAATTTCCTGGACTCCTTATCTGGTGGCTGGGAACTCATATGTTTCATCTGTTGGGTTCTCCCATGAGCTGCCATGAGGATCATAGAGTCTGCCTTACGCTGCTCACTCAAGTGTGGTTCTCCCCACGGTGTCCTATACAAGTGATCAGCCATTTTAGGGATCACCGACATTGTGGAAGGATGCTTTCAGGCTACTTTTGTAATGTCCTGGAAGGGTTCCACTAACGGAGGGATGACTAACAGTTTTGGGTCAGTGGCCCCAAGGAACTTTGCCAGGCGGTGTCTAACTCCTCTGTTTCCCATTGATTGAGAAACTGAATGTGTCTTATCACATCCAGGAAGGAGGGGTTATCCGGAGGAGACCTTGGAGAGTCTCTCCGTGTATCTGGGGATGGGAGAAACAATTCATCCTCTGAGGAATCATAGGAGGAGGAGGCTCTGGAGGATCCATCTATGGATGTATACTGGCATTCCCTGGAGGAGGATCTGGATGACAGGTGGCGACCATGCCTCTGTCATTCAGGTGATCCATGCCCATCACCCCCTGGACTCAGGAGGGCTGGTTTCGGAGGTGGCAAAGGCGGGAGCAGGTGAGTCGGGTGTCTAGGCGGGACTGGGGCCCTGTGGGGATGGGGGACGGTCCCGTGTGGCCTAGGTAAAAGATCTCCCTTAATGGTGTTGCACCAACTATTAAAGAGAGCCCCGACATCATCCAAAGGGATGACAGGTCCTGGCTGAGGTGCTGGCATCAGGGTACATGCGCCAGGGGAGCCTGTCTCCGGACCTTGGGGTAAAGTCCCCTCTGGCATCAGGTCTGACAGTACTTTTTTGCTTGACATCAGCCCTGGTGGACCAGTGTCCTCTGGCATTGGGTGCCCTGACACTTTGTTGTCAGGCTCCCAAGGGGGAGGAAGAAGTGGAGAAGGTGATGCCCGGTTGGTAGTATCCCCTGAGGCAAGCGTAAGGTCCACTGATGTTAGGTCTGTAGTCAGACCCTCATCCGGGCTCCGTGGAGCAGATGGCAGTTTGGAAGTTGGCGTCTGGTCCAGCTCTGTAGTGGAGTCAGAGGGCGTTGAAGGCTGACATCAGTCCGAAGCCTCAGCCAATGACCGTCGGGAAGGTGAGCATGGTTTCTTTTGGTGCTCGAGATCCTGATGTCTCCTGGTGTTGTCTGACTCCATCCCGTCTGATGACCTACAGACTAAGGCCTTACAGACATCAGGTTCCGACCTGCTGCCAGATGAGGAATGCATTGGTCCTGTTGACTGAGACCCTGGCACGTGCTTGTGCAGTTGGATAGCCAGGAACACGGGGACTTGAGAAAGCCCGAGCCTAGAAGACTTTCTGCCATACACCTCAGGCTTCCTCAACGGTAACCCCAAGAGAGCCAGGGATACTGGAGGGGCTGAGACTGACCTCGTGTTGGAGGCAAAATATTTGGAAGTCTTGTGTGAGGACCTAGGATGGTATTCTGACCTGGACCTGTCCTTGTCCTGGTGATGGTGTTTCCAACTTGATTTCTTCTCCTTGGGGGATTCTTTAGAGGAAGAGGAAGATGAGCTGCATCCCAACTGGGTCTTCTGCATGGTGGTCACTTGCTGTTCAAGGAGGTGTGCTTTCAAGGTCTTCAGACGGCAGATTCAGGTCCTCTTGTTGAAGCTGAGACTATGCAGACAGTCGTCCTGCCTGTGGTCGGGGCCTAAGTAAAGCAGGCAGGCCAAATGGCTGTCTTTTGCCAGGATCTGCTTGCCACACACACACTTCAATTTCCACTGCTCTGATGGTGAAGAAGGCTGAGTAAACATACACAGCAAACTCAAATTTCAAGGTAAAAAAACAGTAGAAAACAGTGACTGCGTGAAGTGCGAAAATGGTGGTCAACTGGAAGTAGGAGGCATCTGTGGAGCCGACGTGCACGGGTCGACGGTGGGAAAAAACTGAGGTGCTGCCAGGGGACTGCCCCTTTATACCACTGGTGAGGTCGGGCCGGGGCTGACATCAGGGGCCGGTCCCCCGGCTTAGACTGCTAGCAAGAATTTTTCTGTGGGGTCCTAGTGGTGGCAGCATAGTCCTAATTTGTGTTACCTGCTGCAAGAGCTCTATCTCGAAATAAGATCTTCCACTACCCCCAGCATCTGTGGTAAGCTGTTTATTTTATCAGCTTACAAAAGTAAAACAAAAGCAAGCCCATTTGCTAAGCAGTTTAACTGCTAAAAAGTAATTACAATTGTTTTTCAGGAATTTATTTCTGCAGTACCTGATGTCTCATGGGAAACCACCAAGGGGCAAATAAAACAATTATAATTGTTTAGAACTGGGAATGGCATCCCAGATCTATGAGGAGACTTTTCCCAATCATCTTTAATTTGTTCTAAAAACAACATTCTAGAAATAATTAATGCATTCTGCTCCCATAAATACTGACCCTAGAACAAGGCTTCTTTTTAATGGTTCACCAGAGGAGTGTGAATGTGGGTACTTATGTTTTTCCTTTGTTACAGGCCTGATGTGACTAACTCAACATGTAAATAAAGTGTACGTAGACAATGCCATAAAACATAATTACATGGTATTGATCTAAATTTCATGTATATCAACTAGACGTGTTTTCTAAACCTACAAGTTAGAAACAGGGAAACCTTTTCGCACTGTTTTTGTTTTGTTTTTATTTATTTAAATTTTTTAGGAATCAAGTAATGTGTAGCTGGCAGCCACCGGACCACTTACATTACTATTTTAAAAATCAGTGCTAACCTACTAAAAGAGAGAAAGACCTACGGCCTATCTCTTTGTCTCTTCTTTTTGTTTTTCAGGAATATGGTGGTCCCTCTAGACAGGGACTGCCTCATTGGAAGTAATAAGACCTACCTCTGCAGGAAGAGGGGTTGGGGGCAACAGCCATAAATGAACTACTTACCATCCTCAGTCCTCTGGTAATGTAGAAAAAAACCAGTGGGCTGGATATTCAAACTGCGCCATTCTGTGGTGCAAGCCCTTGCGCTGCTCAAAAAAGTTGCACAGGGGTGTGGCCAGGGCGATATTCAACGGAGTTGCGCTATTGAGCAACTCCTTTGAATATCGCCCCCCGGCCACAGCCACTGTGCATGGCACAGTGGAACTTGCGCCACCGCAAGTGGTCAGAGTGGAGCATTCAAGATGCGGTGGTGCAAGTTCCATTGCGCCATGCGCAAATTTCCGATATTCAAAAGGTGACATGCAAATGGGGCCATAATTCATGCATGGCGCATGGGGGGCCATTTGCATCTAATTATGGCCCCATTTGCATGCCATTCAATGAATTCATTCACATATCTGACTGCCTTAGGGAGAGATGGCACGCCCATTGGCTCTTGCTCTGAACCAATGTGCGCAGCCCACTGAGCTGTCAGTCGGCGGGTGGCAGGCGGTGGGTGCTGCCGCCACCGCTGACGGGGGGAAATAGGGTGGTGGGGCCTGCAGGGTGGGTGGGGGGCCACCGACACCAGGAAATTGGACTTTGGGGTGGGTTTGACTGTAATGCTCTGCGACAGCCATGTCCACTGGACCACCAGGGATATTGGTATTTGGGGGTTGAACTCCGCTCTGCCCGCGATCGGGCCAGTCGGGGTTCCTTGTACAGTATGCCCAGCGATTGGGCCAGTCGGGGGTTCTTATACAGTATGCCCATGATCAGGCCAGCCGGGGGTCCTATACAGTATGCTCGCGATCGGGCCAGTCGGGGGTTCCTATACAGTATGCCCACGATCGGCCAGTCGGGGTTCTAGTACAGTATGCCCAATGACGGGGCCAGTTGGGGGTTCTGAGACATTATGCCCGCGATCGGGCTAGTGGGGGAGTGTGTTCTGCCTGTGATCGGGCTACAGGTGTACTATTATGCCCGTGATTGGGCCATGGGGGGCACAGGGAACAAGTGGAGGGTCACCCACAGGTGGCAGCTGCTGTGTTGCGCCCTGCAATGTGGCATCTCACCTGTGGGTGGCCCTCAACTTATTCCTTTTTTTTTGGCTCAAAGTTGTGCAGGCGCAGGTAGGGGGTTGCGCCTGCACAACTCTGCACAGCCTGGCTGAATATCGGGCTGTGCAGTTTATGCATGGTTCCTCCCCCTCAGGCAGAGCATGCCTTCATTAGCATTGTGCTGTTGCTCAGCATGACTTGGGGGGCGCAACCCTATTGCGCATGGCGCAACCCTTTTGAATATCCAGCCCAGTATGCCAATTTCAATGCAATCTTGTTAAAATGTAAAAAGCATTTGAAATACTCTGCTGCCCTTACTCCCAATAGCAATCAAGGTTAACCCCATCAATATCTGTTCAGCATACACCCTTTATGGTGACAACTGGTTGGCAAATAACATTGCCAAAACACTTGTTAAATGTCCACGTACCCCTACTGTCAATAGAGTGTCATCTGACACCTGTGCAAAACTGTTACAGGTAGATCTGGTGGGAACTCACAAATCTGCATCTCAAAGTTTGGACAAGGCCCAACAAAAGTCCAAAATGTACTTTAACATTGTCAACCAGCTCAGCCCCTCTGTTTATTGAGTGTGGCTGCCAAACAGCACAAAACCTTTTAAACAGGTGGCTCCATGCCAACCAGCTCAAGCCTGGTACAAGGGCCTTGGGCCCTTAATAAGTAATCTACTGAGCTGGGGGGGGGAGGGTCTTGTACCTTCACCTGTTTCTTCTTGTCTTTACAGGACAACACAGAATTCTTCAACTGGCCAAGAGACAGAAGGCCACTGATAGCTAGGTCCAAAATATCCACCTTTCCAGGCTGAGACGAGCTCCACCTAATTTATCCATGGTTCCAAATGGCATATCCTGAAAAGGCCCTACCAAGCCTTACCATAATACCTGGCAACAGAAACAGTGAGGCCCTTCTCAAATCCACAAAACCAGAGTGGTGGAATACTCAAATGATTCTCTTTTTATAAAAAACATGTTTCAATCAGATCAAAGGACTTGGACTTTTGAAATCAAAATGCAACTTCTTGAACATTATGTGGTTCCACAGACTTAACTGTATACCCACCATCTGCAACTCATCCCACTACTGTGCCCAACACAAATGTTTCCACATGTTTTGAAAACACTACTTTTCCACCACAACCTTCGCAATGCCCTAAGCTGTAACCAAGTCCAGCTACCAAACAGACTACAATTTCCATTTGTGGACTCAAAATAACAAATGTTCCATTTATGCAAGTTTTTATTGTTTTAAATGTATTTTCTGCAATATGCCTAATATGGTCATTGTTATACTGCAAACATGCTTATGTTTCATGCTATTATGTTTCTAAAATATTGTTGCAACTTATCAAGTATAAGCTCAAAATAACAAATGTTCCATTTATGCATGGCATCTGCCACTTTGTCTGTCCTCGGTGAGGATGGGGTGACTGCTTGTGAAACATGACAGTCAGTACAAGGCATCATGAGACATTGACTTTGTTTTAAAAAGCAAAAACTGTGTTGCCCTCTTGCTGACCTAAAGGGCACAGCTGGCTTGTAGAAAATCTAACACTTATCTGCTAAACTTCCTGAGACTGATATAAAAATCAGATTAGCACAAGCCACTGCTTTGAACCTAGGCAACTGGTCATAAAATATTACATTTTAAGGCGTACCAAGAAGGAAGCCATTTCTGATAGACCTCTGTGAAAATTCAACCTAATATGAGAAGTGTTTTCAGGATGTTTCTCTGGAAGATCAAATGGATATTGTAACCTGCCATAAAATCATACTCTGATGAAGACAGCCTGTCTTGTTATCCTTAAGAATATTGCTGTATTTGCAGATTTCAATCAATAAGTAATCTGACCTGTTATGCCTATGCAGTTGCATGTTACAAATTAAGTATGTAGAACTGAGTGTGACCTCACGGTAATAGCCCAGAGCTGTGACATCACAGGATGGGAGGGACATTCTGGCCTCTTTGATATTGTCAAGCTGGTTGAAAGGACTGACACTTTTTTTCTGGACTTCTAAGGAACACTTTGTACCTGGACTCAAGAGAGACCACTTCTGCCAAGACTGGTAATTCAAGTGTGAACCTTTGCCAACTGAAAACTATGGTAGAATTAGCTAATCAGTTGCAAGGCGCTTTAATTTGAAATGTTCCATTTCTTTCTCTGATTGTAACCTTAATGTATATATGTTCTGTTTTGTGTACTGTATTTATTTACTATTTTTAATTTCAGTAAATTTTGTTTTCCTTAAACCTGCCTGAAACATTTTCTCATTTTGAGTGTGAAAGGTAGAACAGTATTGACAATTCTGACATAACTGTTAAGTTGCTTAGTGTGTCACCATATGCAGCCATGCTAACAAGGATCTGGGTAAAGATCCAGCAAGGTAAGAAAATACTTGAGTCTCAGTTGAGTCAGCAGGGGAGTGTGAACCAGGATGGTTGTATGCCCACTGGGTCAAGTATTACACTGCTTTCCCCAAAGAGAGTTAATATTTGGACCGGTTACCTGGGTGTGCTAATTAAAAAGGGTTCATATTTGATAACAGGAGGGTGTCACTGTTTGTCCCCTGATCACGAATCACACTTCAAGGTTGGACACTGTGGGAGCAGAGGGCCTGAACCCTGGAGTGTATTTGTGACAAATTTGGATTAACTCATACTTTTTAAGCAAGGCAGCTTTAGGTTTCTCATAATCATTACTGTCCTGATTGTACATATGACCCAATGCATCACAAGCTTTACCAGTAAGTAGCGGGGATAGATGGAAGCTCCAGGACTCCCTGGGTATTTTAGCCTGAATACAGACCTTTTCAAACAAATTCAAAAAAGCATCCATATCCTCCCCCTCTTTAAATTCAGCTATTAATTTAGAATTTAACTTGTACCCCAGTCCTGGAGGTCCAGGTTCACCCCTGCCACTTACCTCCTCTGATGCTGGTCTTTGGAGTTTTAGCTTTGGCAGTTTGAATTCTCTCTGGTGCTGCCTTTCCTCTTAGCTTCTCACTGAAGCTGTTTTTCTCTTTCCTCTTCCTCCTCCTCCCTCTGATGCTGGTTTTCTTTTTCCTGCATCTCCAGCTTCATCTGGAACTTCCTCTGCTTGAATTCCAGCTCCATTCTCAACTCTATGTGCAGCCTAATACCTTCTGGCTCCAGACCTGTGGTGACCTTCCCCTGGTGCTGTGGCTCTCAGTTCTCACTGGTCTTGTTGCCTTCCCCTGGGACTGGACACTGCGATAGACTCTGGCACCACCCCATCATCCAAGGTCGGGTCCCTTTCAGTCACCGACTGTGACCCGAGGCCCTGGGCAGTCACTTGTGCATCGGCTGCCACAAGAGCCTCCACAAGGTGCTGTTTGTTTGGCCCCTCACTCTGGATTCCTCTTTTCCTGGAATAACTGCCTTAGGTCTGTCACACTTGGACAGCTGGTTCTGATCCCTGTATCATTTTTTGTAAATATAAAAACAACTGTGTGATGGACTGTGGCAGGAGAAAAATTCTGTCTTGCCAAAATTGACACATCCAAACCCTCAGGGATAAGTTCAAAGGAAAGGACAGGACATAGCTAAACTGCAGATATCTAGGGTGCAATTATCTTGTCAATTTGCTTTGATCCCAGGAAATAAAATTAGCCATTCATGACATCCTCAGAGAAATCCTGTGATCTGCACTAGATGTCCTGAGAAAAGGGACACTGGCCAGAGTTATGAATAACCTCGCAGGAAGCGAGCTCATTTCTCAAAGACGGCATTGATGTTAGATATGGGCCAGGAATGGAATTAAGGAGTCAAATACACTTTTGCTTTGAATATACAGTGACTTATATCAAACAGACTTTTGACGTGTGTGTGTGTGAAGCAAAGCACAGACTGGTTTAGACCAGTCAACATGAGAAGAGGAGATTTATTATGTCATCTTTTATTTTTTTAAATAACTTAGCAGGCCGTCATGTGTTATAAAATATAGATTTTGTTACACCAAGGTGGAGTTTGGCGACCTCGGAGAGAAGGCCGGCTCAAGACTGTTTTTAAGCTACTGAGAAAACCTTAAGACAGACACTTTCATATTTCTGACTGAGAGAAGAGGACCATCAGAGCACTGACAGATTAAGAAGTAAGGACCTTAGACAAGGTTAGTTTGAGTGTTATTATTGGTAGGAATCTGCACTTTTAACCTGTTTGTTTTAAGGCTGTATGTGTTGAGATATTTTGTTCTGTAATATTTTCTGTTTTCCTATTTTAAAGTAAAGATATATATTTTAAAATGGAAACTGCTGGTGTGCCTTGAAATTTCTTTTTATATAAGTGGAGCTGTAAAGGTTATAGTTAACACTGTGTATGAGCTTATTGTTATACCAAACTGGGAAATGAATAGAGTTCTCTAAGGTCTTGCATAGAGTTCTAAGGGTTCATTTTATAGTACGTGATTAGGTGCCTGTAGGCAAAGATATCTGGCACCCCAAAGACAGAATTATCTGAGCCTGATAATTGGGTACACCAACAAGAGGTTATCAGTTTGAATCCCTCCAGAACTTGAGACTAAGGTGACTCGAACACACAAAACAGACAAGAGGATTACCTTGTACTGTTAACTGTCCACAGATCCTACACTCAGAGGTTAGCACTTTGGGAGTAGAGGGCTGACCGAATCTGTGACAGACTGGATGGCAGCGTTGGCATAAAAAGTTTGGTGGTATAAGCTTCATTGTTCAGTGTGTCAGCTTGAGACTGTTCAGCTCACTTCGAAAAAAGAAAGGCAGTGTTTTATTTCTAAAGGAAACAGAACTCTATCCCTTGGCTTACAGTCAAAGTTCCTACCCATTTTATTTTTTTTTCTGAAGTGCAGTCAGAGTAGCAGTAGTCAGGGAAAATGGCTTCCGACTACATCAGGTACGCTGTAGACTCCTTAAAGCAGTTGTGCAGGGACACAGGAGTCCCATTTGGGGTGAAAGAAAGCAAGCAGAACCTCATAGAGGCCCTGATGGAAGGAGCTACCCAGAGCAGCGAGTCACAGACTGTGACTGAAAGGGACCAAACCTGAAATGTGGCAGGGTTAGCGGCCAGTGCAGGGCCCAGATCCAGTGAGGAGGACAGCGGGGCCACTGTCAGTGAAGGGCCCCAGCAGCAGGGGAAGGTCACCAGTATCCTGAATCCAGAGGTACTCAAGCTGCAAATTGAGTTGCGCAGGATGGAACTGGAGGCAGAACGAGAACAGAGGGAGGCGGACTGTGAGGCAGAGCAACAACAGAAGGAGGCAGATCATGAGGAGCCTGAGCACTAGCAAGCTGCAGAGGAGAAAGAGAGTGAGAATGCAGAGAGGCAGAGGAGAAGAGAGGGGAGCGCCAGTGGCAACATGAACTGGAGAGGCTACGACTCCAACCAGTGGCACCAGAGCAGGTAAGTAGCTTGGGTTTAACTGGGACTGCAGGACTGGGTTACAAATTGAACTCCAAATTAATAGCTGAATTTAAGGAAGGGGAGGAAATGGATGCCTTTTTAAATTCTTTTGAAAAGTTTGTATTTAGGGTTAAAATTCCTAGAGAGTCCTGGAGCTTCCAGCTATCCCCCCTGCTTACCGGGAAAGCTCGGGATGCATTGGGTCAAATGGACTATGAGGATGGTGATGATTACAGCAAGTTAAAAGCTGCACTGTTAAAAAAGTTTGAATTAACCGCTGAATCATACAGAGCTAAATTCCGTAAGCTCAAGAGAAGCCCTCATATGAGCTATGAGGAGCTAACCATGAAACAACATCAGTTTTTAAAATGCTGGTGGGAAGGAATTGAGGCAAACTCTGTTGATAAAATTGAAAATGTGATTTTATTAGAACAGTTTTATTGGGCATGCCCAGCAGAGCTAAAAATCTGGCTAGAGGACCGAGATCCAAAAACAGTGCAAGAGGCTGCTGAACTCTTGGACCGCTATGCCAAGAGCAAACCTGCTCTGAGAATGAATGGGGCAGGCGTGGCAGTGCAGAAAGGGAAAAGCGCGCCTTCAGGGCAGCTAAAACTCTCACTGCCTCCACCGAAACCAGTTAGCCCCATGTTTCAATGAAAAGATTTATGCGAAGTAAGAAATGCATGTTGGCTGTGTAAGGAAACTGGGTATATTGCCAGACAGTGTCCCAAAAAGGCAAGCCAAAATACACAACAGGGTGCTAGAAAAGAAGTGGGTTGTTTGTGTGTCCCTGGAAGCATGCCAATGAACATGAGGGAACACATGCACCCAGTCATGGTAAATGGTGTACAGACACAGGGGTTAAGGGACACAGGGGCATCCCTGACATTGGTAAAGAGGGATCTGGTACAGCCTGTTCAGCTTTTACCCAATAAATATGTCACTGTTCAAGGGTTTACTGGTGAAGAGAAAACATTGCCACTGGCTAGTGCTCTCCTGGGCTGGGGTGAAACAGGGGGAACGTTACAACAGGTGGCTGTAGCCAAAACGTTAGCTGTGGATGTGATCCTGGGTAACAATCTCCAACAGGGTGTGGTATGTGCAGTTACTCATAGCCAAGCGGCAAGGGAAAATGTGTAGTTCCCTGAACCCCACAGAAACCAGTATGGAAACCACTGAGAGGCTGGTTCCACAGCCTGTGTCTCCAGACGGGGAGACTGATAAAAAGGGGGTAGAAATTCCCCTGGTAGCAAATAACCACACAGCTACAAAGGGTTACTCCGAAGAGGGAGGGTTGACCCCTTGTCAGAGGGTTGGGATTGACAGTGAGCCTGAGGGCCTTGACGCTAGAGCTAGGGATCCTAGTTTAGCGACTGAAGGGAACCTGTCCCGTGCCTTGGGACTGTGTGAGGGGTTTGCAGCTGCTTAGAGAAGTGACCCTAGTTTAGAGAAGCTGATGGTTTGGGCAGACTTGGAGGGCATACAGGGAGGTGACGGCAGACATAAGGTTTATTGGGAAAATGGACTTATGTATACACAGGCAGTACAGACAGAGGGAGGGATGCTAAGCAGACAGCTTGTCATTCCCTAGGGATATCGTGAGCAGTTGCTCAAGGCTGCCCATGATATTCCCTTATCTGGTCATCTGGGAATCACACGCACTATGCAGCGGTTAGCCCAAAACTTCTACTGGCCTAACTTCACTCAGCAGGTGAAGGAGTATTGCAGGTCTTGTCACCAGTGCCAAGAAATAGGGAAGGTGGGCAAGAAAACCCAAGCTGCCCTGATTCCATTGCCCATAGGGAAGGAGCCATTCCAGAGGGTGGGAATGGATATTGTGGGGCCTTTAAATACCCCCAGCTCCTCAGGGAAGAGATTCATCCTGACTGTGGTGGATTATGCCACCCTGTACCCAGACGCAGTTGCCCTATCCTCTCTGAGGACAGAAAAAGTGGCAGATGCCTTACTTGGAATTTTCTCCCGTGTTGGGTTTCTGCAGGAGGTCATCACTGATCGAGGAGGTTCCTTCATGTCAGACCTGATGAAATGTTTATTGGAGAAGTGTGGGGTGGTGCAGAGATGCACGACACCGTATCACCCACAAGCCAATGGACTTGTGGAACAATTCAATGGTACAATAAAGTCAATGCTCCGGGCGTTTGCTGAACAGCTTGGGAGGGCATGGGAGAAATACCTTCCCCACCTGTTGTTTACATACAGAGAGGTGCTGCAAGAGTCAACAGGATTTTCCCCATTCAAACTCTTGTATGGACACCGGGTACGTGGGCCCCCATGCTTGATCTGGGAGGACTGGGAAGGCAAGCACGCCAACAAGGGAACTCCCCTTGTGGATTACATCCTTAGGTTTAGGGAAAGGCTGAAGGAGCTTATGGGGACAGCCCAGAGCAACCTGGCAACTGCCCAACAGAAACAAAAAGTATGATACGACCGCAGAGCCAGAGCTCGCTCGTACATGGTGGGTAAGGAAGTCATGGTCCTTATTCCAGTCTGGAAAGACTAGCTGCAAGCTGAGTGGGCAGGACCGTACAAAGTGGTTAGGAAGGTAAATGACGTAAACTACATTGTAGGGTTACCTGACCGAAGACAGACAGAAAGCATGTACCATGTCAACATAATGAAGCCATATGCTAATAGGGCTGACATGGTGTTCGTAGTGTGTAGTCATGGGGAGGGGACGGACGAAGGAGACCCCCTTCTGGATTTGCTGGAAGAGAGTAAGCGGGGGTCCTCTGTGGAGGCAGTAAAATTGTCTCCCCAGCTGACCCCTGGCCAGATCCAGAAAGTAAGGGAGGTTTTAGCAGACTTTGCCCTCTTGTTTAGCACCAAGCCTGGACTAACCCCCTTAGCGACACACGATGTGGAGACAGGGACACAGATGCCCATACAGTGGACAGCATACCAGGTGTCAGAGGCTGTCCAAAAGGACATTAGAAGGGAAGTGGAGGAGATGCTGGATTTAGTGGTAATCCAGAGATCCCACAGTCCCTGGGCCTCACCCGTAGTCCTTGTACCCAGGCCAGATGGCTCAACTCATTTCTTTGTAGACTATCATGGACTGAATGCAGTCATGAAGTCAGATGCTCACCCAATGCCCCGGACAGATGAACTCCTGGGCAAGTCGGGAGGGATGACCTACCTTACGACCACTGACCTGATGAAGAGGTATTGGCGGGTAGAGTTGACGGACAGAGCTAGGGAGAGGTCGGCCTTCATCACTCCAATAGACTTATTTGAGTTCAAAGTAATGCCTTTCAGAATGAAGAACGCCCTGGCCACTTTCCAAAGGTTAGTGAACCAGGTGTTAAATGGTGCTGAGGAGTACGCCGTGGCATACCTGGATGACATTGCCATCTTTAGTACCAGCTGGGAGGAACACCTATCCCACCTTAGGGAAATGCTGGACAGGATACAGAGGGCTGGGCTCACTGTCAAAGCCGAAAAGTGCCAGGTGGCCATGGGAGAAGCGGCATACCTCGGGCATGTAGTAGGCCAAGGACAGCTCCGTCCTAACCAAATAAAGATAGAGGTAATCCAGGCATGGCCCATACCAGATGCTCAGAAGCAGGTCAGGAGTTTTCTCAGGACAGCAGGGTACTATAGAAAATTTGTACCCAATTACAGTGCCCTGGCTTCTCCCCTATTTGACCTAACAAAGAAATGGATGCCCAAGAAAATTACCTGGGGCCCAGCCTGTGAGGAAGCCTTTTCCAAGCTAAAGGAGGCACCTTTTTTGTGCTCCTGTTTTGACAAGTCCTGACTATAGTAAAACCTTTATAGTTCAGACTGACGCCTCAGACGTGGGTACTGGGGCAGTACTGAGCCAGACATCCAGCGAAGGAAGGGACCACCCAATAGCCTACCTGAGTAAAAAGTTACTTCCTAGGGAGCAGTCATACTCCATGGCAGAAAAGGAGTGTCTTGCCATAGTGTGGGCCCTAAAGAAATTGAAGCCATAATTGTATGGGCTGCATTTTGTGGTGCAGACTGATCACAACCCCCTAGTTTAGCTGATGCAGATGGGGAAAAACAATGGTCGATTACTAAGATGGAGTCTTGCTTTGCAAGGATATGATATGACCATTCTACATAGGGCTGGAAAACAAGATCAGAACTCAGATGGATTGCCCAGGGTGTATGAGGTGTGAACTAATTTGGGAAGCTCATCCCATGCAGAGGGATAGAGCCCCCAAATTCAGTCTAGGTGGGGAGGAATTGTCACACTTGGACAGCTGGTTCTGATCCCTGTATCATTTTTTGTAAATATAAAAAACAATGTGTGATGGACTATGGCAGGAGAAAAATGCTGTATTGCTAAAATTGACACATCCAAACCCCCAGGGATAATTTCAAAGGACAGGACATAGCTAAACTGCAGATATCTGGAGTGCAATTATCTTGTCAATTTGCTTTGATCCCAGGAAATAAAATTAGCTATTCATGACGTCCTCAGGGAAATCCTTTGATATGCACTAGATGTCTTGAGGAAAGGGACACTGGCCAGTGTTATGAATAACCTCCCAGAAAGTCAGCTCATTTCATCAAAGAGATCTTTGATGTATAGATACCAAGGCCCAGACGGAATTAAGGAGTCAAATACACTTTTGCTTTGAATATACAGTGGCTTATATCAAAGATACTTTTGGTGTGTGTGTGTGAATCAAAGCACAGACTGGTTTAGACCAGTCAACATGAGAAGAGGAGATTTATTATGTCATCCCTTATTTTTTTAAATAACTTAGGCCATCATGTGTTATAAAATATAGATTCTGTTATACCAAGGCAGAGTTTGGTGACCTCAGAGAGAAGGCTGGCTCAGGACTGTTTTTAAGCTACTGAGAAAACCTTAAGACAGACACTTTCATATTTCTGACTGAGAGAAGAGGAACATCAGAGCATTGACAGATTAAGAAGTAAGGACCTTAGACAAGATTAGTCTGAGTGTTATTATTGGTAGGAACCTGCACTTTTAACCTGTTTGTTTTAAGGCTGTATGTGTTGAGATATTTTGTTCTGTAATATTTTCTGTTTTCCTATTTTAAAGTAAAGATATATATTTTAAAATGGAAACTGCTGGTGTGCCTTTGAATTTCTTTTTATATAAGTGGAGCTGTAAAGGTTATAGTTAACACTGTGTATGAGCTTATTGTAATACTAAACTGGGAAATGGATAAAGTTCTCTAAGGTCTTGCATAGAGTTCTAAGGGTTCATTTTGTAATATCTGATTAGGTGCCCATAGGCAAAGACATCTGGCCCCCCAATGACAGAATTATCTGAGCCTGATAATTGGGTATGCTAACAAGAGGTTATCCATCTTTCGGATGAGACGTTAAACCGAGGTCCCATCTGCCTGGATTGGTGGTGGTTCAGGTGGATGTTAAAGATCCCATGGCACTTATCAAAAAGAGTAGGGGAATTTCCCCAGTGTCCTGGCCAAATTTCTCTCATTCACTAAACATACCACCAACAGCTTAATCTGGTTCAAGGTCAGTTGGCATTCATCTGTATCCCCCTCCCCCGGGTCGTGCCAGAAAATAGGCAGGATTTCTCTAGTGCACTTACCGAGTCAACAAAACTAAATAAATAAATAAAAATAAATCAGTTTGAATCCCTCCAGAACTTGAGACTAAGGTGACTTGAACCCACAAAACAGACAAGAGAGTAACCTTGTACTGTTAACTGTCCGCAGATCCTATGCTCAGAGGTTGGCACTTTGGGAGTAGAGGGCTGACTGGCTGAGCGATTCTATGACAAGGTATTCCACAGTGTAGTCACTGTAGGTGGAAGCCATCTTCTTCCCTAATCTACAGCTACACTAGCTTGCACCTGAAAAAAAATAAAACAGATAGGGAACTTTAGACTGTAACCAAAATGATCTATTTCTTTAAAAAAATGCCTTGTTTGTGTGTGAAGTGTTACAGTTTATCAGTCTAACACACTGGACTGTTAATGCCCATGCCACCAAATAATTGCACAGTATGCAGACAAATCTTTCAGATCCCAGTGCTGCACACCAAATCTGTCACAAATCCACTCCAGGGGTCAGGTCCTCTGCTCCCATAGTGCCCAACATTGAAGTGCGATTCATGATCAGGGGACAAACAGGGACACCCTCCTGTTTGTTTTGGGTTTGAGCAAACTACCAGTCTTGAGTTCTGGGGTCAATTATGAACCTTTTTTAGCTAGCTCACTCAGGTAACAGGTCCAAATATCACACTCTCTTTAGGGAAAGCAGCGCAATACTTGACCCAACGGGCATACAACCAACCTAGTTCACAACCCCCTGCTGACTCTTACCTTGCTGGATCTTCACACAGATCCTTGTTAGCGTGGCTGCATATGGTGACACACTAAGCAATTTAACAGTTATGTCAAAATTATCAATACTGTTCTACCATTCACACTCAAAATGAGAAAATCTCTCAGGCAGGTTTAAGGAAAACAAAAGTTACTTAAAATAGTAAATAAATACAGTACATAGAACAGAACATATATACATTAAGTTTACAGTCAGAAAGAAATGGATAATTACAAAACAAAGTGCCTTGTAACTGAATTAACTAATTCTAACTCAGTTTTCAGTTGGCAAGGGTTTGGGCTGTTGTTACCTATCTTGGGAGAAGTGGTCTCTCTTGAGTCCAGGAACAAAGTGTCCCTCAGAAGTCAAGAACAAAAGTGTCTGTCTTGGAGGACCAAACACAGAGTGCATGGCCAATGCCATCACTTTTTCCTCTCACAACTACCAGAAACTTGGGTTATGTCACACCACCCCCGATCAAGAACATTGCTATAAATGTGTCATTGTTCCATCCAAAAACCTATGTATGTTTCACAAACTGTGTTTTTACCAGTGTTTAAAACAAATTTCAGGTTTCAACAAGCTGTTACGTGTGACCTACAAAAAGACATCTACAAGCAACACACAGATCCTTTACTGCTGTTTTTTACAAGCCTGGCTGGCGCCTCATACAGACTGATTGTTCTATAAAAGGCTATCAATACTTGTGCAGGTGTTATGTTTTCTCAAAAAGCTACGCCGATATATGTGCCTACTCCATTGAAACACTCAGTAAACAATATGTTATTGCACCTCCTGCCAAGGCCTATGCAACAACTAATGCACCCAAACAAATCCAGCCATCCGGCCCACCAGCAGCCAGCAACATGGTCAACTAAATGTCTTGGTAGCCCCCTTTTGTACCGTGGACCCAAGTAGCACAATGGCCTACCTCCAACCCTACTCGAGTGTAACAAGCTCAGCCAGTTCAAATCAGGACTATGTACACACCTAGCCAACAATTACGCATGTGACTGCGCTACCTAACCTGAGACACTTCAGTATCTGGTCCTGCCCAACTTTAACTACTTACACCTTCCTCTCCCCAATCCTTTTTCATCCCCCTTGCACCTCTGCCCTATGGGTCCACTCCCCTTTCTCTCCTCCCTCTATCCTTTCCCTTCTCCCCCATGCTCTGCCCACTTTTTCCCCCCACCCCCTTCCACCACAGCTTTGCAATTCGACAAGGCTATCTTTGGCAGCTTCTACTGTTTTCTCTACTTCCCTTTTACCTCTATATACTCCCCATACCTCCACACCCTACACCTCTCAATTGGACAAGGCTATCTCTGGCTGCTCCTACCTTACTTCCTGCTCCATCTTTCTACCCCTCTGCCTGCTAAAATGCTGCCTGGTTCCCTCAGCCTGGCCACCCTAGTACTCTTCTACGCATTGGGCTCTCTCTCTCTCTCTTAGTGTGTTAGATTGAGATATTGCTCTGGCTAGCCTGCATTCTTACGCATGGAAACTGTAATCCTATAATGCTATATTTGCTGTAAAAGCACTTGTTAACTTGCTGATTATTTTATGTTCGCCTGTATGTACTGTTATGTCCTGCTTTGTACTGTTTTATTATGACTTAGAGCCATTGTAAATGAGCCCTCGGCTCAGAGGTATTAATCTTAAACCAAAATAAATAAATACAATAAATAAATGTGCCATGTGAGGTTACAACTCTTAGTGCAGATGTGCCATTTTTCATGTAACTACACCAATTTGTGGTTACTCAGCTGAACTTTATGGACCGGTCATATACGTTTAATAATCACCTCTTTGCAAAATACATTGTCAGTGTTACAGATTATTCAATCAAGAAAAATGTCAATTATACCTCAAGGGAGGGTGTGTAACACCTCACCAGCAAGGTAGCTGATGCCTCCATCGCCTGCCTTATCCACTCTCAAAGTGGCATCTTACTCAAGTCAAGTTTACATGCAATATAAATGTACAATGTAATGTTATGTTGTAACAAACATCAAACTTTTTATAGACATATCAGTTCTGGTATTGTGACATCCCTAGTTTCTGCTTTGTGCCTTATAAACCATTTTTGGTCCATCTGTGATTACTCCTGTACCCAATCCACAGTGACCATGACTGTCGATGTGCTGTACATCAGTTTTAACCAGTTTTACTGTGCATATCAGCATACACACCCTAACCTTTATATCCTTACAAATAAATAACTCATTTTATACATAGCAGTAAGACTATTCAAAAGCTATATCAAATTTCACATAATTTAAAAACATAATAGTAATATACATTTACATTTCCCTTATCATTGCTCAATATTGTAATTTCAAGCCTGTTCCCCTTTTTAAGGATTTGTTCCATTTCTTGCCTATGCATACCCTCAAACGTCATCTCAAATGTATATGCTGCCCATTCTATCCTAACTCACTATCTTGTGTTGCCAGTTGAGCGGGCAACTAGGGAGGGAATATGTTGGCCCAGACCATCCCCCATAACCCTATACTTAGGATGTGGTGTGTGTGTGTGTGTATATGTATATATATATATATATATATATATATATATATATATATATATACACACACCCACATATACACACACACACACATATATATATATTTATAAAATGGATAGGACAAATTATCTCGGTTGGTTGGATGAAATACATCACATGACCGTGTGTATATCACAGCATGACTGCACACCTGCACTTTTACCCCCCTCCAAAACAATTTCACCATTTTATAAGATAGATAACCCTAACATCGAATTTCCTTGCTTTTGTCGCTGTGGAACAACCCTAACTGATGCATTAAATTGAGTTTTTCCATGAATATATATACATATATATGTAATAGATAACCCACTCTAAGGTGTGTGGTCGTATACAATGTCATGCGCCTTGGGTGGTTGATGCACTTTCGCCCTGGCCTTGTGTGTAACAATGCACACCAAGGCATGCGTATCAGAGCACAACCGTACACCTTAGAGTGAGTTATCTATTATATATCGCTATATATATATATATATATATATATATATATATATATATATATATATATATATATATATATTATGGTAGCACTGTAGTGCTACCATAGTTAGGTTGAGGAGCATTTCTATGTTAAACCCCAAAACTTTGCACCTTAATAACTTTGCAACTGTTTGATGGATTTGCCTGAAATTTGGAATACATGATCAAGAACCATAGACCTTGGGATCTGCCAAGTCTCCGTACCAGTCGGATGTACGGCTGCGGAGTTATTAAGCATGATCTGTGTGCACGTTTACGCTTTTTCTTGAATTCTACGGTCGCACCTACGGGTCGTAAGGTTTATGCGACAGGCCCAAAATCTTCAGGGAACATGTGGCCGGGGTCCCTGATGTGCCTTTTGAAGATTTCTTGAAAAAATATTAAATGGCTCAAAAGTTATTCAAAAAAACAGTTTTCCATTATAAGTCAATGGGAAAAGTTAACAAAAAGTTCGACAGTGTCGCAAATGCATTTTTACTTTCGCAAATGGGCCTGTTACTTTCGCAAATCGGCCATTTTGTTTTCAGTTGGTGATCAGAGAAATGGTTGGCATTTAAATTTGGGACCCTCTAGCAACCTAATTCTTTTGTATTCACCTAGTCGGACCCTGAGGATGCATGCTTTGTCTTTATTTTGTGGTAAAACACCCAGAAATATGTTAAAAATACTTTCATAAATTACTTTCATGCTCACGAAATATCGAACTTTTGCAGCTTTAGCAAATTGCGACAGTAGTTTTCCATCTGTTGGAAAGTGACAGCGATTCTTTGGCACTGTGCTGCAAAAGAACCGTTGGGAGTTTTGGGCTGAAATTTGAAGGGAACGGAGCCGACATCTCACAGATGTGCCTGTCAGTCTTGTATTGAAAATGTATTACACGGTGGCAAAGTTACGGCACTCCAAAGTTGACGGTTTTTCCCATGGGATAACATTACGGCGCCTGATGCATTACAGAAATCCTTTGGATCCCTGCTGCAAAATAACGGTTTGGTCTTTTTTCCTGAAATTTGAAGGGAAGACAGCCAACAGCCCACAGATGTGCCTTTCAGTGGTTTGGTGAAAAAACATTAAAGGGAGGCAAAGTTATGGCGCTCCGAACTTTTCATTTTTCCCATAGGATAACATTACGGCGCTCACTGCGCCTTTCAGGGCCGTGATCTCGGAAACGCAGTGTGATACGGACTTTTCGTCGAAAGTTCTTAGCCCCTATTGGGAGCTAGTACTAAATTAGCTATTTTTATATTTGTTATTTTTGCCATTTTGTCTACAGTACTGTTTATCTTTCTGTTTCACTTACGTCACCATGCCCATTGACATTTCTGTTTGCAGGCACCATGTTACTATGTGACAACACATCACGTGGCAGACCGTTCCCGCTCATGCCACCATATGCGCTTACCCTTTCTGTTCTCATTCACGCTTGTGTTACCATGTGCGCCACTGTTAGCATTTCTGTTTGCGTTGCTGTCCCTGTTAGTATGCCACAAGACATCATGTGGCGGGCCCCGCGTTCCTGCCGCTGCATTACATTCACTATTTCTCGTTATTCTCAAAAAGAAGGGAAATTAGAGGCAAAAAACTCTGTTTAATGCATTAGTTAGGGTTGGGGTGTGCATTGGGATCGTGGGTCCAACTCTCACCCCATTCTCCTATACTTCTGCTGCTTTACACATGTCATGGGGTGAGAGTTAGGCTGACGATCCCAATGCACACCCCAATGCTGGTTGGGGGTGGGCGGGTCCAGGGGGTTTTCACCTAACAGTGAATTTCCTCACTTTTGTCGCTGTGGAACAACCTAACTAATGCATTAAGCGGGTTTTTGCCTCTAATATATATATTTTTCATGGCAAAAACTCCATTTAACTCATCAGTTAAGGTTGTTCCACAATGTTCATAAGAAATCGTTGTTAGGATTCCCACCCTCTTGTACCACCCCACCCCGCCCCACCAACAGGCATTGGGTGAGTGCAGGTCTCGGTCCAACTCTCACCCCATCCCATGTGTAAACAAGCTGAGGTGGTGCAGTATAGGAGAATGGGGTGAGAGTTAGGACCAATGACCCCAACACACACACACACCCCAATGCCTGCTGATGGGGGCGGGGTGAGGTGGGGTGCAAGGGGGGTGGGAACCCTAACATTGAATTTCCTTGCTTTGTCGCTGTGGAACAAACCTAACTGATGCGTTAAACGGAGTTTTTTGCCATGAATTTCCCTTCTTTTTGAGAATGTGCACTATAAATAGTGAAGTACCGGTAATGCAACCGGAAGCACAAACGGTAACACACATGGTGACGCAAACGTAAATGATAACGCAAACAGTAATAGAAACGCAAGCACAAATGTTAATGAAAACAGAAACGCAAACGTAAGCGTGTACTGAAATGCAAATCGTAACACACACGGTCATGGTAACGCAATTGGAAATGCAAACACGGTAAAAGCAACGATGACACCAAAGGAAACAGAAACACTAATGGAAACGCAAATGGAAGTGCAAACGCAAATGGTAATGCACACGGTGACGCAAAAGGAAATGCAAACAAAAACAGTAATGGAAATGCAAATGTTAACAGTAATGCAAACACAAGCGCAAACAAAAATGCAAAGGGTAACGCACATGGTGGCATAGACAGGAACGCTAACGCAAACGGTTATGGAAACACAAGTGGAAAAGCTAAGTGTAACAGTAACGAAATGCACACCCTTTCTTTCCCCAAAAGCTGCATTAAGAAACACAGTGAATACAAAGAATGTATGCACAATAATGGGCCTCGGAGCAGAAAATGAACACTTGGGGTGGGATATTCAGACTGCGCCAAAAAGATGCGCAATAGCAGGAGCAGGCGCAAGTGCAGCGTGCCACTGCACAACACGTGCAATATTCAAACCAGGTGCAGGCCAAGGTGCACTTTGCGCAACACAGCTGAATATCGCGCCACATGCGCCATGGCGCAACCAGGGATGCGCAGTGGAGCAGGGCCGATGCGCAGTAGCACAACCAGTGATGTGCAGGGACAGGGACAGGAAGCAGGGGTGCACTACCCATGGAAGCCATGGGCGGAGGATCATGAAGCAGGCAAAACAGACCCACCCCCCTCCCAGGCACCCCATGAACTGCACAACCAGAGGTGAGCTGGATGGACCACCAGCCCATGAACTCCAGCACTGAATCAACAGCAGAGGCACGGTGCCCCAGCACACTCCCCTGGCAAGCAGTGACCACAACACAAGGAGGGCTGGACCTCCAGTGCCACCACACCCCACCAATGCTGATCACCCCCTGTACAGCGATCCCAAGACACCCAGCCCAGAAGCAACGCCCAACAGTGCATGGCACTGAATGCATGCCACCACCACCACCATGACACTGGAACCTTGTGCACCATGGTGCCATGCATGACAGCCCCACTATGATCTCCCCGCAGTGGGCGACGCCAGCCACTGACACAACAACAGCATGCAGAATGCCCCCCTGCATGGCCCCCTCTGTGGCATAGCGGAGAGGTCAACCCTGCGTCAGTACCCGAAGGACACCGCATGTGACAAGGCCTGCCCTGGACACCGCCACCAGCAGGACAGCACCCCACACACATCCACCCATGCACACACCCTGTCCCAGCACTGGCCCCAACAGACAGCACAGCCACCCACTGTGGTACATGGAGGCATGCGCCACACAGGATGAAACACAGGGCATGGACAAATCCCTCACCCTGTCCCAAGGGTACCCCGACACAGGGCCACAAATAGCGGGGCAACAGATGCTGCTGGTGTGTGTCCAATGATGCCATGTACCCACGGCCTGCACCCCACCATGGCACTGGTGATCTAGCCATCTGGTGCATGCACCATGAAGCCGTCCACCGCCAGCATGCGGCTGGAGCACAAGTGACAGACAGTAGACCACAGACACTGCTACAGACACCAGCGACATCATGGGGGGGGACAACAACAGCATAGCCCACAGTGTCACCTGTGGCAGATGTGCAATAAATCTGGTGACAGGATGCCAGCTGCCAAGGCGCCGTGCCCAGAGGGTGGCTGGCATGGATAGCCACCAATGACATGCCAGCAGACCGTGCGTACCCCAGACATGCAAGGGGCTCAACTGCATGGGCCAAGTACAGACTGACAGGGGTGGCAGGGACACAGCGCATGCACCAGGCACCACTGCACAAAGGCATCCAGTGCACAAGGAACAACACACATACCACAGACAGGGACCATGGCCCCCACCCACACCAGTAGTGGGGCCCTACCGGACACACACATGCCCAGGCCTGCACCACCCCCGACGCCATGCACACCACTGCAGCAAAGCACCATACCTCCTGCTGCAAATCAGAGACCACCACAGTTGTCGTATAAGACATGATTATAATTAAAACAGAAACTGTACAAACAACAACACCAGCAGAACTATGTACAAAGTGGGGGGGCCACAATTCAGGTGGGGGTGGGCATGGGGCAAGGGGGAACATCAAGGAATGGGACAAAGGAGTATGAGGGACAGTCCAGGGGGGGAATGCACAGCACGTGCACTGCAGGCCCTACTGGTGGCCCCTCTCTTCTCTCCAGTCCCTGTGGCACCGCCTGTCCCTCCACTGGTCACCGTGCTCCATACTCTAGAGCAGCTCCAGAGTTGCCCGGGACACTTGTAGGAGCTCTTGGATGTGTCACTCCAGGGTTGTCCACCTAGGACAAGGGAGCAGAGTCAGTACATGTGACTGGCCAGACCCCCGCAGCCCACCCAGTGTGCATGGCATACAGCCATGGACCACGCCCCTGTGATGGCATGCGACCACCCACAGTGGCCGCGCCCACAAGACCCGCCTACCCAGGCACCCATAGCCATGCGGAACGCTGCACACCCCACCGCCCATGTACTGCACAGCACCAACGTGGCCGTACAGTGTCATGGCTATGCAGTGTGATGGCAGTGGCACAGCCATGAACCCAGTGCATGCACAGCCCATCTGTGACACCCACCCACACATGCAGTGCCACAGGACAGTGTGGGGTGCACCATGTGGTGTGCATGGCAGTGGGGCCCATTATAGGTGGCCATGCCCCGCAACCATCCCTGCAACCCACCATGCACAGATGTAAGGGGAAACACAGCACTCACCTGCATCCTGGTCAGCAGGGTGCTGCTGACCCATGGAACCACCAACATGCCCCGGCTGCAAGGCCAAGCCACCCGCTCCGGCCTGCTGTCCCTGTCCATGGGCCAAACAGGCCCTGCAGTATTCCTCTGGGCCTAAGGTGCAAACATGGAGAGGGAAACACCAGTACAGGTCAGTAACATAGCTCCCCCCTCGCTGTGTGCGTGCCCTCACAGCCCAGCCATGACGCACCCCAACCACTACCCCCCCCACAGGTCGGCCCCCCCGTGGCATGGCCTGATGGCCACCACGATACCTGGACAGACAGACACTACCAGTGATGGGATGGAGCACTTACCTGGCCGTGGCATGGTGCCCCGCCAGGCACGTGCCTGCAGTCACCCCAGGCGGTCAGGGTCCCGCCGCTGGAGGTCGCCATAACCGTGGCGACACTGCTCCGCTGTTCTGCAGCTCCCTGTTGCCTCCTCCAGGCCCTCTGCAACCTCCTGCCACACCACAATCTGTGGCCTCTGGAGGGTTACCTGCCCAAAGAGGGCACCAGCATGTGGCTCCACCAAGGCCACCAGGTTAGCGAGCTCAATAGCAGTCCAGACCGGTTCTCTGGTCTGAGGCATGGTGCAGTCACAAACGGCATCAAAATGGCACCCTGTAGCACATGTACCCCACATGCGGAAGCAGCACGGTACTGCGCTGCCAGTCGCTATCGGGCTGTCACCGGACTGCACAATAGGGGTGTAGCCATGCGTACGCATGGCACCTAGGGGGCAAAAGTCAACCGCAGGGTCAAGGGTCTGTCCACGCACAGAGCGACACAGTGCTATTGGGATGCCCTGTGTGTAGCACGGTTGGGTGTATGTGTGTGACACCCTGCAGTGGCCTACTGCGCTGTGGCGCCATGGCACCCATGGTGCACCATGGCACGAGCGCCCCCTGGGCATGCAGTGCACTAGCACCACTGGCACAGTGGTGGCCGTGCTCTGCACAGCCTCCCACACACAGCATGTCTGCAGCGCCACACACGTCAGCGTCAGCACCCTGGACATGCGCGGTGTGGTGCCAATTGAGCACGTCACAGTGGTGCGCCACAGCCTGAGCACACTCAACAACATTGCGCAAGGTGCAACAGCATGATATTCAGCCAGGATATGCAAATCAGCTCATGAGCTATTCCACAGCGCATCCACTGCATTAGCATCCACTTACAGATGCGCCTGCTCTCATTTGCATGCGTTGCACTACACATATGCGACCTGGGGCTGCTTATGCAATGGATCAGTATTGCAGTCCTTTGTGGTAGGTTGCATGCTGTTGGGATGTGGGGACAGTGGTCTGGGAGGGCTGTATGGGACTGCACAGTCCAAGGTAACACCTGTCTTTCCCCCAGGTGCGAACATGACCAAGCGAGAAGAAGAGGAGGAGCAGGGAAGGGGGAGAAGAAGGAGGCCCAACTTCACCAGGGCTGAATCTGATGCCCTGTTTGAGGCATATCTCAACAGGGAACCGCTGCTTACTGGACAGCAGGGAACACCACAGGCCTGTGCTGCGGCATGGGGTGAGGTGGCACGTGCCATAAACCAGCAGGGCAGCCACCAGCGGTCCGTTCAGGAGTGCAGAAAGAAGGTAGGCACGGACAGGAGGTGGATCACAGATAAGGTGGCTGCCATCAGGGTGGCACGTGCTGCCACCGGTGGGGGCCAGCAGGACGAACCCCACCTGACATCACGGGAGGAGCAGTTGGCCAGCAGCATGCGGTGTAGTGCCATCGAGGGCATTCCTGGTGGTGGTTTCCAGATGGGTGGCAGCCCATCACTACATGGTAGGTCCAGTACTGTCAGTGTGTGGGTGGTGGAGGACATGCCACAGGGCCAGGCGGACCCACTAACGGTACTGTGTTCCTTTACAGCTCCTGAGCGTCTACATGGGGCAGCGGTGGTGGGTGTGTCCACCGAGGGGGTGGCCCTGGACATGGAGGATCACCCATCTACCTCCACTGGTGTCCGAGGGTCCGGCCAAGTGCATACCTGCATGTCTGTCCGGACTGATGCGTGTGGTGCGGGTGTGGACATGGCCCTGCCTGTGTCCCAGCGTGACACTGCCCCCGGTGTCCAGTGTGCTGGAACACAGATTGGGGCTGTATCCAGCACCGATGATGATGGGACACACATCCCGGACAGTGTTACATGTGGGACACAGGATGGTCCCACAGCAGGCAACCGCCCGGGCGATACCGCGGGTGATGCTGCCGCAACAACCCATTCCCAGCCTGTGTCTATATGCCCCAGTGGGGCAGCACTGGTGTGTGTCCAGGGCGGTGGGGCTGTTGCAGCTGCTGCGGCAGCACCGGTATCCCCTGGTGATCGGCAGCCGGAAGGTCAGTGCCAGCAGTCAGCCAGTGACAACGGGGGGACAGTGTCAGGGGGCGGTGGCAGAGCACCGTGTGTGGACGTGCCCCGGAATGGCACTGGTGTGCAGCGCCCATCGTCAAGGGGTGCTGGCCAGGAACACCACGGCGGACAGCATGCTGGACAAGCAGATGACTCCTTGGACAACCACAGCCGTCTTCTCCAGGCCTCAGTTGATCAGCAGATGTGGCTCGTGACAGCGGTGGATGCACTCAGTACGGTTCTGCGCCAGGCAGACGAGCGGCGCAGCAGGGACCACAGCTTGCTCCTGGCAGAGTTGGCCCAGCAGCGGGCGGATGTGATCGCTGCCATTGACAGGCAGACCACTGCAATGGTGACTGTCATGGCTACACTGGCCACCCAGTGTGGTGCCCAGCCGCCGCAGACCCCACACGAAGTTATGTCCACCCCCCATTCCCGATGTTATGCGACCCCTGCTATGTCAACACCTGGTTCGGCTGTGGGCATACCAAGCACGCCTGGTGCAGACATATTTGGTGGCCTGCAGACCCCTGCGCGGACACGGTCGCGTTCACGCAGCATCGCCTCTGGGGGCCCGTCGGTGCCACCCCATGAGGCCACTGGTCAGCCTGGCATGGCTGGCAGGTCTCGGTGGGGCCGCCCACACATCCATGGCAGCTGTGGTACTGTGCCGCATGCCTGACCTGTCTCCCACCATGGCCACTGTTTGCTGCTGCCCTGTGTGCACTGTGGTGTTCATTGTGCGATGCATGGGTGGGGTTCCCAGCCCTGCACACATGTGGTCCCTGTGCACACCCTCCCAGCTGCTGGCCACTGTGGTGTGTGCATGATGATGCCTGTGTAGCGCTGTCCGCCACTGTGCAATGGTGCCCAGTGTCTGAGGCACACACAGTGCCAGCCACTGGGCATGGTCGTGTGTGGTCCTGTGAGGGTGTGGGGGTGCCTGTTGGGGTGGGCGTGCCGTTTGCCCTTTGGACATGTGTTGTGGTGTGTCTGCGTGCGTGTGCACGTGACGTGTTCAGCCCTGCCCATCCCTGCTGCCATGTGCAGTCCCCCACTCAGTCCCATTCTCTTACCGCTGTCCTCCCCTGGTATCCAGCCCTGCCTGTCTGTGGGCTGTGCCCTTGCCCTTGGTGGGTGCACATGGCCCTGTTACCTACCTGTGTTGTCCAAAGTGCTCCTCTGCGATGGTGTCCCGGTGCTGCTGTGCCATCTGGACCAGCCGGAGGTCTCGTCGCCAAGGGGGTGGCTGCCCTACACCAGCTGGACTGGCGTCCTCATCGTCCTCACTGCTGTCCCCCTCTTTGACCTCAACAGCTATCCTACAGTCAGTGGCCATGTTGTGCAGAATACAGCAGGCCAGGAATAGCCCGCAGGCCTTCGAGAGGCTGTACTGTAGGGCACCGCCTGATGTGTGCAGGCACCGGAACTGTGCCTTCAGCAGCCCGAACACCTGCTTGATGACATTCCGTGTTGTGGCATGTGCCTCATTGTACCGTTGCTGCGATGGGGTCATGGGGTGCCGGTATGGTGTGAGCAGCCAGGGCCGTAGCAGGTAACCGCTGTCACCTGTGTGTAGAAGGGAGACATTGGCATGGTGGTCTGCGTCACTATGCCATGGGCCATCATGGCCAGTACCCATGGCACCCCAGACAATGCCCCCCCACGTCTTCACACATCGTCCAGCATGCTATGCATACTCACCTACTAGATGGCTGGTGGGGATGTCCCCACTCTCAAACATGTGGCACAGTGTAAACTGGTGCCAGATGAAGGTATCGTGTGCTCCCCCAGGGTGCGTGGCACAGACACTGATTATGCGCCCCCTGGCGTCGCACACCATCTGGCAGTTTATACTCAGGTAGCCCATGCAGTTAATGTACGCCGCACACTCCGGGCCAGGGGGCATGCGGATGCCTACATGGGTGCAGTCAATGGCCCCAAGCATGCCAGGCAACCGTGCTAGCCTGTGGAACTCCTGTATGTGTGCTGTGCACTCCGCCTGTGTGCTGGGGAAATGGATGTACTCCGCAGCATGTGGCAGCAATGCGCTGAGGAATTGTGTGAGTAGGCATGACGCGGCCGACTGGGCTATGCCTGTCATGTCCCCTGTTGGTCTCTGGAAGGTGCCCATGGTGAGCAGGCACATAACGGCTGTGACCTTTGTTTCCACTGACAGCGCATGGCTCCATCGTGTGGGTGCCTGCATCTCTTCACTGAACAGCTCACAGAGCTGCCTCAGAATCGCCCGGTTCAGGCGGTATCGGCCCACAATCTCAGTGTCAGGGTACTGTTCAAAGCTGGTGCGGGCTCGGTACTGCCTGTTCTGGGCGTACCGCTGACGGGCCCTTCCACGGCCGCGCCTCCCTGCTGCCTGCCTTCTCACACCCCTCATTACCGCCTCCATCTGGAAGGTGGCACTGGCCATGTCCCTGGCTGGTGTCCCCCCCCGGGCTTATGTCCTCCTGATCCCCCCGCTGTCTGTTGCTGGTGCTGCCCCTGCACTGGGTTCACCTCTGGCTGTTTGCCTGTGGCTGTCCTGCCTCTTGCCACTGCCCTCCGTCCACTGTGGCACTCTCAGGCCCTATCACACACTCTGGCACGGGCACACCCACTCCTACCCTCACTCAGGCACACCTCTAGTGGGCCCTGTCCTACACTTGGCCACACCTGCACCCTGCTTCCTGTCTTGCCTCCCTGGCACTCTGTCTCCGTGCTCCCACCTATGGCTTCCCTGTGGCACATTCTTCCTCCCCTCTCTTGCTCCCTTTTATTTTGGCTCATTTTTGCTGTCACACTACTTCCACTTGCGTCACTATTGTGCACATCGCATGCTGTTGAATATCGCACTGCACATGTTATTCCTGGTTCCGCCCCCTGCAGTTGTGCATGCATACATTACTGTTGCGCTCTGGCACATTGCTTGTTGTGCTGCACTGCTGGCTCCTGCTGAATATTGCACCATGGTGCATTTCCGCACTTGCGCTATCGCATCCCTGTTGCGCATGGCACATCCGCTTCGAATATCCCACCCTTGGAATACTAAATTGCTTATATCTCAAGAAATGTAAGATGTAGAAAAAAAATTAAAATGTCATACAACTTATGACTTTCCTGGCTAGTTTTGCACTAAGCCCTCTAGTGGGCTAGTAGTTAGAGAAGGAATAACCAAGACCAGTGTTACCATTTTTAACCTGGGCTTTGCAAGGTGTTTGTTTAGGTATCTAAGATCCAGGATTGGCCGCCAATCTCCATTTTTCCTTTTGGCCAGAAAGTATCTTGAGTACATGCCCTTCCCCTTTTGGATAAGAGGGACTGGCTCAACTACCCTGGCTTGCAGGAGCTTTTTTCTTCTAACTCCAGCAGAATAATCTCTGCTGGAAACAAAGGCTGGAAAACTCTCTGGCCCTGGAGTTTTGGAAACTGAACTGAAGACAGAGACCCCTACTCACTACCTCTAGTACCCAATTGTCTGTGGTAATGTTTTCCCAGTGTTGGAAATAGTGAGCCAACCTGCCCCTTACTGGAGGGGGGGCAGCCTGATATGTGCAGTTAGGAATTCTGTCTGGTCTGGGAGCTGGAGCTGGATTGACTCATTTAGCAGACATCCTGCCCCTGTAATACCCTCTGACTTGTGTGTGCTCTGCAGGCACAGAGCATAGGGCATATGACCTGGGGTAGTACCCCCTACCCCTACCTCCCCTTCCTGTGGATCTAAAAGAAGTGGAGTCTCTCACTCTAGAGGAGTTACTCCTATAGGTGGTTTTGTACTCCTCCACCTTTTTCATGTATGCCTCAGTTTTGTCACCAAAAAGGGAATTGTTTTTGTAAGGGAAATCCATAGCCTTTAAATGAGTGTCTGGTGTAAGGTTGGTTGCTCTGAGCAAAGCAAACCTTAAAGAAACTGACAGGGCCAACATTCTGGGTGCAGTATGACTTGCGTTCACAGCCATGTGAAATTGGTACCTTGTGGCATCTAAAGGCATTCTGGCAATATCTGCAATATCTTGGGCCACATCCCCTGGAACCTTATCAATTAAAGCCAGCATAGAATTCCATAGGGCTTTCTGGTACTGAGCAGCGTAAGTCATGTAAGCTGCCTGTCAGAGGAAAAGGGAAGAGCCCAAATAACCTTTCTTCCCCATAGAATGAATTTTCCTGGAATCTTTGTCTGGTGGATGAGATGCCAGGGTTACTTTAGCCTTATTACAGGCTGCAGCCTGTATCACACCCTCATGATCTGGATGGGTATACAGATAATCAGCAGAACCCCTATCCAGCTGATATTTCTTCTCCACCTTCTTGTGCACCCCAGGAACAGAGGAAGGTGTCTGAAGGATTTTAAAGTAGCCTTTTTAAGGGAATTATGGTTAGGAAGCATCACCTTTCTTGTGGGAGCCAAACCCACCATATCTAAAAACTCTGCCTCTTCCTCATCATCATCCATTGACTCCTGTGAGGTGAGGCCCAGAGTGTCAGCTATTTGACTGACACATGAAAAATGGGATGAAAAATCATCATGCCCACGAGGAGGGGAACCAAACTCCTGGTCTGGGGATACCTCTGGTTCAATGGGTTCCCCTAGATCCAGTTCCTCCTCTTCCTCCTCAATGTACACTTCCAGCCCTTGGCCACTGGGAAATGGTGGTGGGATTTGAACTGGTGAACCCAGTATAGAACCTGCAATCTGTAAAGCCTGAATGACTTGCAGGGCTCGAGCAATTTCCTTCACAGAGGAAATTTTGTCTTTATCTGTTGGGAGCACCTTTGCTTTTTCAGCAGGTGTCGCAATGACATTTTTCTCCATATATTTATTTTTGGCAGGCATAGACTCAGGTGCCTGCTCACTTGTTCTTTTGTGCTTATTATGCTGATGCCCCTTTTCAGGAATTTTGGGGTCTGGGGTGTCTTTAGAGGGTCTCTCCTTTGTCTTGGGAGTGGGAAGAAAAAGGATCTTCTTCTGTTTGCTTTGGTGACACTGAGGTGGGAACAGAAGAAAAAATTACTCACCTTAGTAATGTTGTTTCTTCTAATGGAGTCTTGCTATATTATGACAATGGCAGTTTGTCCCACCATTAGAACTGCTCCGGAGGTGAAAGAGTTAACTTCCATGCCAGGCATGGAACTTAGAGTGCGAGCTCGGTTAGAAAAGCTCTGTCTGGAATATTTCAAACTGAAACTGTCAGATCTTTACGAGCAAAACTCACTAAGGTTCTGTGTGGAAGCTGTAACCTACATTAGCCAACTGGCTACTTAAATATTAACACATTTTCCTGGTCCCAACACCAAGACTCAAGTCAGGGGACCAGAAAATAAGATAAGATAAGATAAGATAAGATAAGATAAGATAAGATAAGATAAAACACAACACCCGAACACCCCAAAAAAGAAGGGGTGGAAAACATAAAATGGGCATCAGTAAGTGCCAACACTGGACTGCCCACCCCATACCCAAAGTAGAAGTTCTGAGAGGGGCAGGTGGGGGGGGGGTCATAATATAGCAAGACTTCTATTAGAAGAAACAACATTCTAAGGTGAGTAATTTTTTCTTCAAACAACATGAAGTCTTGCTATATTATGACAATTGCAGACTACACAGCAGTACCTCCATGGAGGAGGGACAGAACCTACTTAGGGAATAGGCTCTGAAGTACGCGCTGGCAAACTCAAGCATCCCTCCTGGCCTGGATATCCAGGGAGTAATGCTTGGTGAAAGTGTGTACTGTTTTCCAAGTAGCTGCTTGACATATCTCTAAGATGGGATGTCTCTGCAGCAGCTAGAGACGCAGCTGTACCTCTGGTAGAGTGAGCCCTCAGGCCTGAAGGGGAACCTTACCCAGTTTTGATAGCAAAATTGGATACAAGAGACAATCCACCTGGCAATGGATCTCTTAGTGGCAGGTTTCCCTTTCCCAACCTCACCATAAGTGAGAAATAGTTGGAGGAGTCAAACCTGTGACCCTTGCACGCTCTATGTAGTAACTTAGGGCCCTCTTAACATCTAAGCTGTGCAACCCTCTCACCAGAGGAGGAATGGTCAGTGAAGAACACTGGAAGAGAAATAGATTGATTAAGGTGGAAATCTGAAACCACCTTAGGCAAAACTTCCTGTTAGTCCTGAGGACTACCTTATCCCTGTGAAAGGAAATAAAGTCAGTCTCCACTGACAAAGCTTGTAACTCACTTATGCGCCTGGCAGAAGTGATGGCTACTAGAAACACAGTTTTCCAAGTCAAGTACTTAAGCTCTGCCAAGACAAAGGTTCAAAGGGGTTGCATCAGCTGAGCAATGCAAACATTAAGATCCCAGGCAGGGCAGGATCCCTGAATGGTGGATTGGTATGAAGCAATCCTCGAAAACTTGGAAAATACAGGGTGAGCAGAAAGAGAAGAGGGCTTCCCTGCTGAAATAAAAGCAGAGACAGCTGCCAAATGCACTTTCAGGGTAGCTGGTCTCAGTCCCAAAGAATTAAGATGGACCATATAGTCCAAAACAGTGGGCAAATCAGCAGATTCCAGGGAAATATGCTTCCCAGAACACCATATGGAAAACCTTTTCCATTTGGAGTTATAAGCAAGGCCACTGTTTTTCGTTTTTTACCGAAAAAACTGGTAAAATTCCGGAATTAGGGCCGCTGGAACACCGTTAAAAATAAAGACTTCATGGAATCTGCCATTTTATACTAGATCAGTAATTCTACAAAACTTGTATTTTTTTTTTATAATTGCTTCCAGAACTATTTTCAATTTGCTTTATTTAATGCTCTGTATATTAAGCCTTCTTTCATTCTGATTATTTATACACACACTAAAAGAATGATAGCAGAATCCCGGTAAAATCCGGAAATTAGAATAACAATAACCAGTGCAATTCCGGAATCTGAAGTATTGAAAATGGAATTTAAATGTTTTAATCACCGTAAATCAGTGGCCTTGGTTATAAGTAGCCCTAGTGGAAGGCTTCCTAGAAGCTTTCAAGATTTCGAGAACACCTTGAGAAAGATGTAGGTCAGCAAACTCTAACTCCTCAAGAGCCAGGCCTTGAGGTTGAGGGATTTGAGATTCGGATACCAGACTCTCCCCTGGGCACAGGTTAACAGATTGTGGTTCCTGGGGATACACAGGGGAAGATGGACTGCTAAGGACAGAAGGAGTGGGTACCAGGGCTGCCTGGCCCAGTCTGGAGCAATCAGGATCATCTTGCAGGGCTGAGATCTGATTTTGACTAGCACCTTGAACAGGAGAGGGAAGGGTGGAAGGCATAGAGAAACTTCCCTTCCCAATCGAGGAGAAAGGCATCCAGGTGGACTGAGCCCAACACTGGGGGCCTGCAACAAAAAAGTGGAAGTTGATGATTGTCTGGGGCTGCAAAAAGATCTATCTGAGGTGTGCCCCATCTGGCAAAAACTATCCCCAGTACTCGGGGATCCAGTGACCATTCGTGATGGCCCTGGGAAATCCTGCTGAGAGCATCTGACAGGACATTGTCCTTGCCTGGGAGGTGAACTGCTATGAGGGAAGTGTTCAGGGAATAAGCTAGAGACCACAACTTCATCGCCTGCACAAGGTCAAGACCGAGTGCCCTTTGTTTGTTGATGTACCACATTGTAGTGGTGTTGTCTGTTCTGACCTGTACCACTTTGTTCTGAACAGATGCAGAAAAACCTGAAGTGCTAGAAAACAGCTCTGAGTTCCAACAGATTGATGTGGAGCAGAGATTCCTGAGGGGACCACAATCCCTGGGTGGAGAGGTCGCCCATGTGAGCTCCCCATCCCAAAAGGGACGCATCTGTAGTAAGGGTCAAGGAGTGAGATAGAGGGATGAAGGGCACCCCTTGTCTCAGATTGCTCTGATCCTGCCACCACTGAAAGGCCTGGATCAGGGTTCGAGTCACTGGGATCAACTTGGATAGGGAATCTCTTCTTTGAGACCAAAAGGCTCTCAAATGGAACTGAATGTCCCTCATCTGAAATCTTGCTCCTTGCACTACAGCTGTGGAAGCAGCCATGTGTCCTAGGAGCTGTAGGAAATGCCTTGCTGGTCGAGAGACCTGCAGAGTGAAGGAGGAGGCCAGGGCCACCAGGGTCCTTACCCTTTCTAGGGGAAGGAAGGCTCTGGCCTGCTTTGTGTCCAGTTCTGCACCTATAAAGGTGAGTACCTGGACAGGTTCCAGAACTGACTTTGGAAGACTGAGAAGAAAGCCCAGAGAGGTAAGCAGCTGCTGGGTAACTTGCAGGTGTGATTTGACCTGGTCTGGAGACTGACCCACAATGAGCCAGTCGTCTAGGTAGGGAAAGATGGCAATCTTTAGCTTTCTTAAATGAGCAACTGCTACTGCCAGGCATTTTGTGAATACCCTTGGGGCAGAGGTAAGGCGGAAGGGCATTGCTCTGAACTGATAATGGCCTGAGGGCAGTTCGAATCTGAGGTACTTTCGGTGGGAACTTCTGATAAGAACATGGAAGTAGGCATCCTTGAGGTCCAGGGAAGCTAGCCAGTCCCCTGGCCTTAGGGAGGGTAAAATCATTCCCAGAGTCACCATTTTGAATTTTGGTTTTAAAAGGTGCTTGTTCAGATATCTTAGGTCCAGGATGGGCTGCCACTCTCCTGTCTTTTTTGGGGTAAGGAAGTACCTGGAGTACAGACCCTTGCCCTGGTGTAGGGGAGAAACCCTTTCTACAGCTCTGAGAGCCAGGAGGGTTGAGACTTCTGTTTCCAAAGCAAGAGTCTCTAGAGGGTTTGCAGGTGGAAAGATCTGATTCTCATCTTTGGAAATTTTTGAAGCTGAGAACCAGACCCTGGCTTTACTTCCAGGACCCACTTGTCTGATGTTAAAGACTCCCAGTCCTGGATGAAGTAAGCCAGCCTGCCCCTACAGGTAATGGAGAACCGGCCCTGGGCATCCCATCAGGGTGCCTGTTTGGCAGGGGCTTTAGGCTGAGGGTGGGAGCAGGCCTGCTTGTACCCTTTCTGCCTCTCCCTCTGAAGAACCCCTCTGAACATAAGCTGAAGAGGAGGCCTGGTTTGGTAAAAGGCCTGTGAAAAGGCCTGCCTCACCCCTGGGGCTGCCTCTGAGGAGTGGCTTGCTGCTCCTTGGCTTGTGCACTCCTATAAGTGGTTCTATATTCATCCATTTTCTTATATAATTCTCTGTCTGCTCCCCAAACAGAGAATTTCCCACCACAGGAAAATCCATAGCCTTAGCCTGGGTATCCTGTGACAAACTAGTATATCTGAGCCAAGCCAATCTATGAAAAGCCACAGATGTAGCCATGACTCTAGAGGATACATCATTAGAATCCACTGCAGCATGGAATTGCACCTTAGATGCCTCAATACCATCAGCAGCCACCTGCTCCAGCTCCTTGGCAAGCTGGCCAGGGGTCTGTTTGGCTAAGGCCATGACAGTATCCCATCTAGATTTCTGGTATCTTGCAACATAAGCCATATAATTTGCTTGTCTGAGTCCCAAGGATGCTGCCATGTATTGTTTTTTAGCCATGGCATCAATCTTCCTGGAGTCCTTGTCAGGAGGATGTGAAGCCAGGGGAATATTAGCCTTATCACAGGCTGCAGCCTGAACTACCCCAACATGGCTGCATTGCTGTGAAAGAAATTCTGTATCAGGACCTGATAAAGTGTACCTCCTGTCCATCTTTTTATCCACAGGAGGCACAGAATTAGGAGCTTTTAACATTTTTATTGTTTGTTTCCTAAAGGATTTATGTAAAGGAATAGACAATCTCCTGGACTCTGGGATATCCATCATCTCTACAAAGTCAGGCTCCTCTTGCTCATCCACAGCTTCCTCCAAAGGAAGCTGGAGGGTTTCAGCAACTTTTTTATAAAACAGAAAATGAGAAGGGGACTCAGAAAGCCTAGGGGGAGATTCTCCTAAAGGTCTGTCTGGGGAGATATCCGGTTCAATGGGCACATTCAGACTTTCAAAGTCACATTCACACTGTTCATAATCATCCTCCCCCTCCTCTGGTTCATAAAACTCCTCTATATCATATTCCTGAACTGGGGGAACCGGCCGAACCGACCTTTTGCCAGATAGTGGCGGTTCGGACGGAACCGGGGAAAATGACTGGACAATCTGGATTGCTCTGGCTATCTCAGCAGCAGTTGGAGAAGGAATTTTTGACTCCACACCTGCTGATTTTCTATTTCTCTTTGCTGGAACTGGCTCCTCTGAGTCAGCTTTACGTTGGCCCGAGGAAGTCTGGCTCTGGTCAGAGGGCACTCCCTCCAGTTCGGTTGGCACCGAACCGGGCTGGCCATCCGGGTCAGCGGACTTTTTGACCTCTCGTTCCCTGAGCCTACCAACTCTCTTATCTAGGGTAGCTGCAGGGAAATTCTTGCAAATCTGGCAGTCTGCATTGAGGTGGTCAAACCCCAGACAATAAATTGGTAGAGAAATGCAGAATGGCAGCTCTGTAGATGACAACAAAAATACCCTACATGCTTAAAAAGGCATTTTTATAAGCATTTATTTTGCCTTACTAAGCCCTGTTGTACAGAGCCCCTGAAGTAGGCTGCTGGTTAACTAGGATCTGCAGCTTATCCAGTAGGTAGGGAAATGGGCAGACTGGGTGGGCCAAGCGGTCCTTATCTGCCGTCAGATTCTATGTTTCTATGTTTCTATGTGGTGTGTGGGTCAGCCTTGGCAAAGGCTTACCCACAGACACTACAGTGTTGAAACCCAGTGGGCCCGGTTTTTCTTTTGGGTTTCTCAAACATAATACTAGCCTAACAAAAACTTGCCCTTTCCGTGAGTGCCAGGCAAAACACCTTATCGGTTCCCAACCGTGTCACGGGTCGTGGAAAAAACCGTAATGAAATCCGTTTTTTAGAACCGATAAGAACTGGGAACCGCACTCTAAAAAGCTTTTAAATGCTTCAGAATAAAGTTTTAAAACAACCTGATCGGTTCAAACCGAACCGATAAACATTTACAAGTTTCACACAGAAATAAACCTGTCTATTACTTACAATACCACAGACAGAGCTTGAACCGATCGGTTTGCGGTTAAAATAATAATAATCGCGGTTGAATTTAACCGAGAAAAAACTCTTTAAACCGAGAAATGAACCGAGCAGTAGGAGGAATCTCCGAAGCGACTGTTCAGTGAGTCGGAGTAAAGAATCTGACAGTTTCAGTTTGAAATATTCCAGACAGAGCTTTTCTAACCGAGCTCGCGCTCTAAGTTCCATGCCTGGCATGGAAGTTAACTCTTTCACCTCCGGAGCAGTTCTAATGGTGGGACAAACTGCAATTGTCATAATATAGCAAGACTTCATGTTGTTTGAAGCCATTTGTTCTAATCTTTTGGCCTTCTTTTTGATAGTTTTTATACAAAGAGTATTACACACTTTACAATTAGAGAAAATGTGGCAGGGACCCAAGCACTCTATACACAAATCATGGCTATCAGTCTTAACAAAGATCTGAAAGCACTTAACACAATTTTTAAAACCTGTGGGCCCTATTCCCTTTTTATGTCTAACATGCCAAAATTTCAGCAGACTGTGTAAAAACGTCCCAGAATAAAATTTAAAACAATCGCGGTTGGTTCCTTATGTTTAAATGGAACCATGATTTAAAACAGATTTATATATTTTAAATCCAAAGTGATCAGTTCCTAGACAGAAATGGGAACCAATCACAACCCAGAACTAAGTATTTTAAAGTATGTTCACTCACAAAACGCAATTGATTCCTAGGAAGAAACGGGAACCGATTGCAATTAAAACAAAGTTGTTTTAAAAACTAAATATGATAAAATTTTAAAGCGCTAGCAGTCTGAACTGCAATAAACAAGTTTAAACTGAATAAACTCGATTCCTGGGAACCACGATGGAAGTGCTAAAACGGGTAAAAATACCCAATTCAAACTAAACTTTTGTAAATAACTACTACTAGAAGCAGAGTATGAATAAAATATTTAAAAAAAGCTACTTTTTCAGCAAAATAAACAGTCTTGCAGCAAGGTTGCTGTGCAGTCTTGGGATAAGTCTTGCTGTCTGAATGAAAAAAATTAATCTGGCAGTTAGATGACACCTAGAGGCAGAAGTTTTGAATGATGCATTCCAAATTCCCTAATTTGCATATATTTTACCTCAAAGTTCAGATGGCAGTCAGCAGCTCTGGACTGACTGCAAATTGTCTAATACTACAAGGAGATTCCTGGGGTTTGAAGTGGGCTTCTATTGTTCCTCTGGAACTGTACTACACTGTGATTTTCAGCAGTTTGTTCTGAGTTTCATTACCCAGTGTTAAATGGTAATATTTAGGAGCCACCTCATGCCATTACGGTGAGGTCTGTTCTAATTGTTTTGGCTGCCCTGGCACCAATATATTATGCTCCAGGGACCACTGGGCTGAATGGCTAGGGAAGTTACCTTCTGTTTCACACTGAATATTTGTCTCCCTGTGCATTTTAATCAGGGACTGTATTTCATGAGCTGGGGATATGTGGCAATTTGCCACCCTGCTGCAGATCAGCCCCCTGCCAATAGCCGCTGCTTTCTTGCCATGTGGTAACACCAGTTATGGCTGACTACTGGGAGCTATATTTGTAGTGGGGGTGAATGGGATTAATTTACTGAACACTTTTGAAGTGTCTCAGCAAGTGAGTTCTTACCAATATGCCCTGTAGTAATTCTCCAAGGCCTTGCAGTACTATTGCCCCCCCCCACCCAAGTGTCCATTACCTGGTAGATGGATGTAAAAGAGGTGGGTGACAGTAATGCATAGGGGCTTTGTCCTTCCCCAGAGAACCACCATTTGTTCTAGCTCACAAATTTTTTAAGGTCTCGGCTCACTGTACCCTGTGCTTCATTGAGATGATACTGTACCCTGATGCAGGTAGTATATGCTAGGGTGCCCAGATAATAAGCTTGAGGTATTACTATCTATTTTGCTTATGTAATTAAAGCAGATACATTTAGATGGATAGGCCCAGTAACTGGAGTGCCTCGTTGCTCCCTCTTCACGTACGGTTATGTACTCAGTGAAAGCAAGGGCCATGGGGGTCTCCACTCATACCTGGAGGTCTGACTGTAGTTGTAGGGTTGACCCATGCTGCCTGTCTCTTACCTCCTAGCTACTTGCTATAAGTAGTTTCTGGTGCGCCTCCATCAGTTGGACTTGCTATATTTGCAGTATTTTGTTTCTCCTTGGTTTTCATCCTAATGAAGGGTATAACCCCCCCTCACTTCAAGGGGGTTTCAAATATTGACACAGCCTGTTGCTAGTTTTTTTGGGGGTCCATGTCATTCTGTATAATTTATTGGGGTTGTTGGTGTTTGACTGGGGTTGGTGGGTGTGAGATGAGGGGAACCGAGTTGAGGTATACCCTATTAGATACAACTGAACTGTTTAGTATGGATATTGCACTGTATGATTCTTTAAAAGTTATTTTATGGAATGTTAGAGGTCTCAGTTGCCTGGCCAAGAGAAGGAAGGTGCTTATGAAGCTTATAGACATGCAATGTGATGTAACACTTATCCAGGAGACCCACCTCTCTGCAGAAGATGCTACCTGCCTCCAGTGCTCCTGTGTTAGGGCCTACTATCATAGCACCTTTTCTTCTTCGCAGAAGGGGGTAGCGATCCTCTGCATTCCAATTGGGGATCTACAGCCAACATGTCGACACAGAGAGTAGGATCATCATTTTTCAAGGTTCTTTCCAGAGTTAGCCCATTATGCTGGGGAGCATATACACCCCTAACTCCCCAGATGCCTTCTTTGATGAAGTCTTACACTCCCTGCCTAGTAGCCCAGCTAGCACAATTGTAGGGCGTAATCTTAATTTAGCTCTACATCCCACCATAGATAGGACTGGTCCCAGCTTCAGAGCTGAACATGTTCTGGCTACCCATGTCCTGAACTCATTCTCAGCTGGGGGGCTATATGATATGTGGAGAAGCCTCCATCCCTCAGTACAGGACCTCTATTTCTCCCCAGTCCATGATTCATATAGCAGGCTAGACATTATTTTTGTCTCAAGACCTGCTGGGAATAGTCTAATTTTGTATCATACTCCTTTGATACTCTCTGTGGCATGGGGATGTAGGACAAGTCCTAGGAATAAATGGAAATTAAACATGGCACTGCTCCAACAGGTTTCCTTCCACTCCTGGTTATGTAGTGAAATGGTAAGAGTATTTTGCACTAAACAGGACCCCCGCTACCTCCCTAGAATCTCAGTGGGAGGCTATAAAACTCACAATCAGGGATAAACTTATAGCTCATGCTTCAAAACTAAGGAAAGACAGAGAACAGGCAACCTGGCAACAAGGAGGTATCCTCAAAACTCTAGAGAGGGAGCTCCAGCTTCACCCCGACAGGAAAGAGATTTTGAAACTGCAAATTAGGGAAGTCAGGGCAGTCACAGAATCCTCCCTATAGCACAAGACAAAATATCCACTTTTTTAATTAAACCATTCATACTGGGAGGCTGGAGAGTAGCCCAGGAAACTTTTGACACACCATTGCGCACCAGAAAGGAAGAGAGATGTATCCCCTCATACACAGTGTTGATGGCACCATGATGTCAGCACTGGCCCAAATCAGTGAGGAATTCCAAAGGTTTTTACCAAACCTTCTACTCCTCGGAGGCTTCTCCTAGCCAGGATGATTCTGAACTTTTCTATGGGGATATATAGCTCCATCAGGTCTCTGAAGAGGCCAGTGGAGGTGTTGAAGCGCCCCTTGATGTCCACTGAGGTAGCTGACACAACTGCCAGCCTATGGACAAATCACCTGGACCTGATGGCTATCCAAGCAACTTTTATTGTGAAAATGCATCTATCTTGGCACCCAGATTGGCAACTGTTTTTAATGACACCTTGACAAAAGGTACACTTCCCCATTCTTTCATGCAGGCACTAATCACCTTGTTCCCAAGGAAGGGTGAAGACTGTGTCCTATGTCTGTAGTTTTGCCCTATTTCATTGATCAATGTGGATGCCCAGATATCTGCAAAGGTCCTGGCCCACAGTCTCGAATCCATCATCCCCACACTAATTCACCCTGATCAAGTGAGGTTTATCCTGGGTAGGCAGGGGTTGGACAATATTAGGAAACTCCTGGATATACTTTTGTTTGTGACTGGGAAAACTGAGCCCATTGCCACCCTGTCTTTAGATGCCAAGAAGGCCTTTGATAGGGTGGAGTGGGCTACCTGTTTGATGCCTTAGCCCACTTTGGTAATTCACACAGATTTATCCAGGTGGTAAAATTATTCTATACTCAGCCATCTGCATCAATTTTAATGAATTCTGTCATCTGCCCCACCCCCCCCCAAAACAAATTGCACAGAAGAGCTAGGCAGAGGTGCCCCCTCTCCCCTTTCTGTTTCTGCTTGCAGAAGAGCCCCAGGCACCAAAGATCCGGGCCTCTCCATCTTTCTCTGGGATACAAATTTGTGACACTACAGAAAGAAAAAATGACTTACCATAGTAATCTCGTTTCTTCCCAGTGATGCTCAGATATTCATAACTTTATGCAGTAAGCCTGAGGGATTGGACTGCCCAGTGAGATGGAACACATGCAAATGATGGAACACTGCACGTGAGCATCTTTCAAACACTGCCTCTACTAACTGCCTGTTCTCCAACCTCTTCAGATTTTATAAAGGAGCCTGGAAAGGTAGGCCAAGAATAATGTAGTACTAACATTTTTTCATTAAACTCGGGGTTACCCAACAATATGGATTTATAAAAAACAAACCTCCAACTGGAGGAACAAACAATTAAATAAAGTTAGAACAACATGCCAGAAAATACCAAAAAGATAAACACAATGAACTTTGTTCACCTAACTAATACAGGTGCAGAGGAAACAATTTCACTCCAAGGGTGTATTGTGACATGGTGGCACCAGCATGCGGAGTGCAGAGGCTGAAGTTCTGGAAGGAGAGGTAGGGAGGGAAGTTATGAATATCTGAGCATCACTGGGAAGAAACAAGATTACTATGGTAAGTAATTTTTTTCTTCTAACCCCAGTAACTTTGTGCAGACTACCAAGCAGTACCTCTGGAGGTGGGCATAGAACTCTACTTTGGAAACAGACTGTGCAGGACTGCTGTGCCAAAGCTAGCATCACTCCTGGATAAAATATCCAGGTTGTAGTGTTTTGTAAAGATGTGTACTGTTTTCAAGGTAGCTGCTTGTAGCGGGGTTGTTGATCAGGAGACAATTAGCAGGCAGACATCCAGAGTTAGTGCATAAAAAAATGCCAGGCTGGCATTTATCATTTTATTATTTGTAGCATAAAATGATAATTATTTAGAACAGAAAATAAGAAAATTGTCATTAAGTCCATAACATCAATGCTGTCTAGGGTATAGACACAAGCCTTCTAAACTTAAGGCCTTACACCTCTCACAGTCAGTTCTAAACTGACGCCTTATCTAAATTAAAGCCTCTAGTGGCAATCTTTATCCTGTGTCCTAGTGACATCACTTCCTTGGAAACACCCACATTATGTCTTAACTAAAACACATCTCTATGAGGCTCATATCCCGCCTAAACATAAGAAAAGGGATATTTCAAGCCTTGGTTAATAGGAGTCCTAGCAACATTAACATAATATTCATTCTGGCCTGGCTACACAATTTTATAGCTATGAGGAACTTAATTTCCCTAGCTCCACCTCTGGCAGTGACCTCACTAACTGGGAGTTCCACAAAATCAGACAGTCTGTGGCTGCCAGCCCTATAACAGCACCGTATACAGCAAAGGGCTCCCCACAAGTAAAGAATGACTGTTTCATAAAAGTTATCCTTAGAGCTTTATCTAGCTTTCTTGTGTTTTCTGACTTACAAACTGGCACTCCTCCTGCACTAAACTCAGGTAAGCATCTTGTAAATTTCCTTTGGTAAACAAGGCCCAAACATGTATTTTATTTTCTTCTACTTAAAGCAATGTGTACCTTACTAGGAGTTTAGCTAAACACCACAGATTATCTTAATGGGGCCCCAGAGTCCTGTCATTGTAACTGTGTTATTATTGTTTGAGGTATTTGTCTGCTCTTTTTAAACTTTCATTAGAGCAGATGAAAACCCTATACCACACAAAATGGTGTATTTTTAAAGTAAAGCAGCAACAAGCTGCTTAATTAACTGCTCGTATTTAGAGCTGAAGAAAACAGTTCTCGACATTTGCCTACAGCTGTAAAGGTGCAGCCATCAGCTTTTACTTTTCATTTTGTCCCTTTGCCAAGGGCAGTTTCTAGCAAACACAGGAACAGAACACAAGGGGACTGCTGTTCTGTCCTGCACTTTTACTTTTGTTTCTGTGCTTCCTAAGCATTTTAGTGAGTCTTGGGGGGATCTAGAACAGACTCAGGGCACCCTTCCATGACAGGGGTCACCCGGTCACACTGCTTTACATATATCCACCAATGGGACATCCCTGGCAGCTGCTAAAGTAGCAGCTGTCCCTCTTGTAGAATGAGTGCTCAATCCTGATGGGGGCTCCCTACCAGCATTAGTGTAACAGAATTGGATACACTGGACTATCCATCGAGAAATGGATCTTTTTGAGGCTGGTTTACCTTTTCCTACATCCCCATAAGTCAGGAACAATTGCTTTCTATCCTGTCTAATGTCCTTAGTGGCTGTCATGTAATAACTGAGAGCCCTCTTTACATCCAAACTATGAAGCCTCCTTTCACCAGACGTGACATGATCAGTGAAAAAGACGAGGAGAGTGATGAATTGATTTAAGTGAAAAATCAGAGACCACCTTGGGGAGAAATTTTCTGTTTGTTCTAAGCACTACTTTATCCCTATGAAAAGAGTTATAGTCCTGATCTAAACAGAGAGCCTGAAGCTCACTGATTCTTCTTGCAGAAGTCATTGCCACTAGAAAGACTGTTTTCCAAGTGACATATTTTAGATGAGCTGTAGCCATGGTCTCAAATGGAGCAGACACGAGCTTAGCTATACACACATTCAGATCCCAAACTGGCTCTGGTGGCCTGTGAGGGGGATGCAAATGATTCAGGCCCTTAAAGAACCTTTTAAAAATCGGGTCTGAAGCTGTTACCTTTTTCCCAGCAGAAAGGTAAGCAGACACTGCTGCAAGATGAACCCTCAAAGAACTGGGCTGTAGACCCAGAGAATGTAAATGGGTGAGATAATCCAATACCACTGGCAATCCAGCCTGGGCTGGTACCATATGTCACAGATTCACTCAGCAGGTCAGCCCTCTACTCCCAAAGTGCCAACCTCTGAGCATAGAATTGTGAACAGTTTACAGTACAAGGCAACCCTCTTGTCTGTTTTGTGGGTTCAAGTTACCTTAGTCCCAAGTTCTGGAGGGATTCAAATTGATAACCTCTTGTTAGCGTACCCAACTGTCAAGCTCAGATAAGTCTGTCTTCGGGGCCAGATATCTTTGCCTATGGGCATCTAATCAGGTATCTCAAATGAACCCTTAGAACTCTATGCAAGACCTTAGAGAACTCTTATCTGTTTCCCAGTTTGGTATCACAATAACCACATGCACAGTGTCAACTATAACCATTCCAAGCTCCACTTATATAAAAATAAGTTTCAAGGCACACCAAGCAGTTTCTGTTTTTAAAATATATATCTTTACTTTAAAATAGGTAAAAAATAAGAAACAGTAAAATACAGAACAAAATATCCCAACACATGCAGCCTTAAAACAAACAGGTTTAAAAGTGCGGATTCCTACAAATAATACTCAGACTAGTCTTGTCTAAGGTCCTTACTTCTTATTCTTTCATTGCTTTGTGGTCTCTCTTCTCTCAGTCAGAAATGGAAAATGAATGTCTCTACTAAGGTTTGCTCAGGAGGTTTTAAAAACAGTTTTGAGCTGGCCTTCTCTCTGAGATCACCTAACTCCGCCTTTTGGTGTATTACAATTTATATTCCATAACACAGGATGTCCAAACAAGATATTTAAAAAAATAATAGGTGACATCAATGAATTTTCTCTTTTCCTGTGACCTTTCAAACTGGTCTGTGATCTACAGACATCAAAGGCTCTTTGATGTAATGCTGGCTTCCCTCTGACACCTCCCCCCCCCCACACACACATGCATATTGGACTACAATGCAGTCTGGGACCTGTACATCAAAGTCTCTTTGATGTAATCAAATGGCTTCTGTGGAAGACAGTTCAAACACATGCAGATATTCTTTCTTTCCTGGTACTTAGTGCAAATCAAAGGATTTCCCTGAGGGCGTCATGAATGGCTAATTTTATTTCCTGGGATCAAAGTCAAATTTAACATGCTAACTGAACCTCAGATATTTGTAGTTTTCCCTATGTCCTGTCCTTTGAACTTATTCCTGGGGAGGTTTTATGTGTCACTTTAGCAAGACAGTGGTTTCTCTTGACAGCCAGTCCATCACACATTTTTTTATATTTGCAAAAAAAAAATGATACATGGATCAGAACCAGCTGTCCAAGTGTGACAATTCCTCCCCACCTAGACTGAATTTGGGGGCTCTATATTCCTGCATGGGATGAGCTTCCCAAATCAGTTCACTCCTCATAGACCCTGGACAGCCCATCTGAGTTCTGATTTTGTTTTCCAGTCCTAGGTATGATTTTCAGATCATACCGTTGTAAAGCAAGACTCCATCTTAGCAGTCTGCCATTGTTTTTTCCCCATCTGCGTCAGCCAAACCAGGGGGTTGTGGTCAGTCTGCACCACAAAAGACTGCCCATACAAGAATGGCTCCAATTTCTGTAGGGCCCACACTATGGCAAGACACTCCTTTTCCACCATGGAGTATGCTTGCTCCTTGGGGAGCAACTTCCGGCTCAGGTAGGCTATTGAGTGATCCCTCCCTTAGCTGGATGTCTGGCTCAGTACTGCCCCAATACCCATGTCTGAGGCATCAGCCTGAACTATAAAGTTTTTACTATAGTCAGGACTTGTCAAAATGGGAGCACTGCACAGTGCCTCCTTTAGTTTGGAAAAGGCTTTCTCACAGGCTTGGCCCCAGGTAATTTTCTTGGGCATCCTCTTCTTTGTCAGGTCAGATAGGGGAGCAGCCAGGGCACTGTAATTGGGTACAAACTTTCTATAGTACCCAGCTGTCCCAGGAAAACTCTTGACCTGCTTCTGAGTTTCTGGTCTGGGCCATGCCTGGATTACCTCTATCTTTATTTGATTAGGATGGAGCTGTCCTTGGCCTACCACATGCCTGAGGTATGCCACCTCTCCCATGGTCACCTGGCACTTCTCAGCTTTGACAGTGAGCCCAGCCCCCTGTATTCTGCACAGCACTTCCCTAAGGTGTGACAGGTGTTCCTCCCAGCTGGTACTAAAGATGGCAATGTCATCCAGGTACGCCACGGCATACTCCTCAGCACCATTTAACACCTGGTTCACCAACCTTTGTAAAGTGGCTGGGGCATTCTTCATTCGGAAAGGCATTACTTTGAACTCAAATAAGCCTAACAGAGTGATAAAGGCTGACCTCTCCCTAGCTCTGTCCGTCAAATCTACCTGCCAATACCCCTTTGTCAGGTCAGTGGTCGTAAGGTAGGTTGCCACTCCCAACTTGTCCAGGAGTTCATCCATCCGGGTCATCAGGTGGGCGTCTGACTTCAAGACTGCATTCAGTCCACGATAGCCTACACAGAAACCAGTTGAGCCATCTGGCTTGGGTACAAGGACTACGGGTGAGGCCCAGAGACTGTGGGATCTCTGGATTACTCCTAAATCCAGCATCTCCTCCGCTTCCCTCCTAATGTCCTTTTGGACAGCCTCTGACACCCGACATGCTGTCCGCCATATGGGCATCTGTGTCCCTGTCTCCACATTGTGTGTCACTAAGGGGGTTAGTCCAGGCTTGGCGCTAAACAATGGGGAAAAGTCTGCTAAAACCTCCCTTACTTTCTGGATCTGGCCCGGGGTCAGCTGGGGAGACAATTTTACTGCCTCTACAGAGGACTCCGCTTATTCTCTTCCAGCAAGTCCAGAAGGGGGTCTCCTTCATCCATCCCCTCCCCATGACTACACACACTGCAAACACCATGTCAGCCCTATTTGCACATGGCTTCATCATATTGACATGATGCATCCTTTCTGTCTGTCTACGGTCAGGTAACTCCACAATGTAGTTTACGTCATTTACCTTCCTAACCACTTTGTGCGGTCCTGCCCACTCAGCCTGCAGCTTGTCTTTCTGGACCGGAATAAGGACCATGACTTCCTGACCCATCATGTACGAGTGAGCTCTGGCTCTGCGGTCATACCACACTTTTTGTTTCTGTTGGGCAGCTGCCAGATTGCTTTGGGCTGTCCCCATAAGCTCCTTCAGCCTTTCCCTAAACCTTAGGACATAATCCACAATGGGAGTTTCCTGGGTGGCGTGCTTGCCTTCCCAGTCCTCCCAGATCAAGTCTAGGGGCCCATGTACCCGGCGTCCATATAAGAGTTCGAAGGGGAAAAATCCTGTCGGCTCTTGGGACACCTCCCTGTATGCAAACAATAGGTGGGGAAGGTATTTCTTCCAGTCCCTCCCATGCTGTTCAGCAAACACCTAAAGCATTGACTTTAGGGTACCATTGAATCGTTCCACAAGCCCATTGGCTGTGGGTGATATGGTGTCGTACATCTCTGTACTACGCCACACTTCTCCCATAAAGATTTCATCAGGTCCGACATGAAGGAACTGCCCCGATCGGTGATTACCTCCTGCAGAAACCCAACCTGGGAGAAAATCCCAAGTAAGGCATCTGCCACTTTGTCTGTCCTCAGAGAGGATAGGGCAACTGCCTCTGGGTACTGGGAGGCATAATCCACCACAGTCAGGATGAATCTCTTCCCTGAGGAGCTGGGAGTATTTAAAGACCCCACAATATCCATTCCCACCCTCTGGAATGGCTCCTCCACTATGGGCAATGGAATCAGGGCAGCTTGGATTTTCTTGCCTGCCATCCCTATTTCTTGGCACCAGTGACAAGACCTGCAATACTCCTTCACCTGCTGGGTGAAGTTAGGCCAGTAGAAATTCTGCGCCAACCGCTGCATAGTGCGCGTGATTCCCAGATGACCAGACAAGGGAATGTCATGTGCAATTTTGAGCAACTGCTCACGATACCCCTGGGGAATGACAAGCTGCCTGCCTAGCATCCCTCCCTCTGTCTGTACTGCCTGTGTATACATAAGTCCATTTTCCCAATAAACCTTATGTCTGCCGTCACCTCCCTGTGTGCCCTCTGAGTCTGTCCAAGCCCTCAGCTTCTCTAAACTAGGGTCATTCCTCTGAGCAGCTGCAAACCCCTCACACAGTCCCAAGGCATGGGACAGGTCCCCTTCAGTTGCTAAACTAGGGTCCCTAGCACTAGCGTCAGGGCCCTTAGGATCACTGTCACTCCCAAGCCTCTGACAAGGGGTCACCCCTCCCTCATTGGAGTAACCCTCTGTAGCTGTGTGGTTACTTGCTACTGGGGAAATTTCTACCCCCTTTTTATCAGCCTCCCCAACTGGAGACACAGGCTGGGGAATCAGCCTCTCAGTGATTTCCACACTGGTTTCTGTGGGGTTCAGGGAGTTACAATTTTCCCTTGCCATTTGGCTACGAGTAACTGCACATACCACCCCCTGCTGGAGATTGTTACCCAGGATCACATCCACTGCTAATGTTTTGGCTACAGCCACCTGTTGCACAGTTCCTCCTGTTTCACCCCAGTCCAGGAGAACACTAGCGAGGGGCAATGTTTTCTCCCTGCCCGCAAAGTCCTGTACAGTTACGTATTTATTGGGTATAAGCTGACCAGGCTGTACCAGATCCCCCTTTACCAATGTCAGGGTGCACCTGTGTCCCTTAACCCCTGTGTCTGTACACCACTCACCATGACTGGGTGCATGTGTTCCCTCATGTTCACTGACATGCTTCCAGGGACACACAAACAACCCACTTCTTTTCCAGTACCCGGTTATGTATTATGGCTTGCCTTTTTGGGACACTGTCTGGCAATATGCCCAGTTTCCTTACACAACCAACATTCAGTTCTTCTCTCAGAGAAATCTTTTCTCTGAAACCTGGGGCTAACTGATTTCTGTGGAGACAGTGAGGGTTTTAGCTGCCCTGACGGCATGCTTTTCCCTTTCTGTGCTGCCACGTCCCAGTTAAACCCAAGCCACTTACTTGCTCTGGTGCCGCTGGTCGGAGTCACATCTTCTCCAGTTCATGTTGCCACTGGTGCTCCTCTCTCTTCTCCTCTGCAGCTCGTTGGCACTCATGCTCCTCACGGTCTGCCTCTCTCTGTTCTTGCTCTGCCTCCAGTTCCATCCTGCGCAACTCAATTTGCAGTCTGAGTACCTCTGGATTCAGGATACTGGTGACCATCCCCTGCTGCTGTGGCCCTTCACTGACAGTGGCCCTGCTGTTCTCCTCACCGGACCTGGACACAGCACTGGCCGCTAGCCCTGCCACACTCGAAGTTTGGTCCTTTTCAGTCACGGTCCGCGACTCGCTGCTCTGGGTATTTGCTACCATCAAGGCCCCTATGAGGTTATGCTTTTTGGCTGTCACCTCGACCGGGACTCCTCTGTCCCCACACAACTGTTTTAAGTAATCTACAGTGTACCTGCTGTAGTCGGAAGCCATCTTTCCTGACTACTGCTGTTCTGACTGGCACTTAGAAAAAAAAAATAAATCGGGTAAGGACTTGACTGTAAGCCAAGGGATATAGTTCTGTTTCCTTTTTAAATAAAACACTGCCTTTCTTTTTTCCAAGTGAGCTGAATAGTCTCAAGCTGACACACTGAACAATAAAGCTTATACCACCAAACTTTTTATGCCACCGCTGCCAACCAAATCTGTTACAGATTCACTCAGCAGGTCAGCCCTCCACTCCCAAAGTGCCAACCTCTGAGTGTAGAATTGTGAACAGTTTACAGTACAAGGTAACCCTTTTGTCTGTTTTGTGGGTTCAAGTCACCTTAGTCCTAAGTTCTGGAGGGATTCAAACTGATAACCTCCTGTTAGCGTACCCAATTATCAGGCTCAGATAAGTCTGTCTTTGGGGGGCCAGATATCTTTGCCTATGGGCACCTAATCAGGTATTTCAAATGAACCCTTAGAACTCTATGCAAGATCTTAGAGAACTCTTATCTGTTTCCCAGTTTGGTATCACAATAAGCACATGCACAGTGTCAACTATAACCATTCCAGGCTCCACTTATATAAAAAGAAGTTTCAAGGCACACCAGGCAGTTTCTGTTTTTAAAATATGTATCTTTACTTTAAAATAGGTAGAAAATAAGAAACAGTAAAATACAGAACAAAATATCCCAACACATACAGCCTTAAAACAAACAGGTTTAAAAGTGCAGATTCCTACAAATAATAACACTCAGACTAGTCTTGTCTAAGGTCCTTACTTCTTAATCTTTCAGTGCTCCGTGGTCTCTCTTCTCTCAGTCAGAAATGGAAAATGAATGTCTCTACTAAGGTTTGCTCAGGAGATTTTAAAAACAGTCTTGAGCCGGCCTTCTCTCTGAGGTCACCAACTCTGCCTTTTGGTGTATTACAATTTATATTCCATAACACAGGATGTCCAAACAAGATATTTAAAAAAATAATAGGTGACATCAATGAATTTCCTCTTTTCCTATGACCTTTCAAACTGGTCTATGATCTACAGACATCAAAGGCTCTTTGATGTAATGCTGCAAAAGGCTCTTTGATGTAATGCTGACTTCCCTCTGATGACACACACACATGCATACTGGACTACAATGCAATCTGAGACCTGTACATCAATGTCTCTTTGATGTAATCAAATGGCTTCTGTGGAAGACAGTTCAAACACATGCAGATGTACCTTCTTTCCTGATACTTAGTGCAAATCAAAGGATTTCCCTGAGGACGTCATGAAAGGCTAATTTTATTTCCCGGGATCAAAGCCATATTTAACATGCTAATTGAACCTCAGATATTTGTAGTTTCCCCTGTGTCCTGTCCTTTGAACTTATGCCTGGGGAGGTTTTATGTGTCACTTTAGGAAGACAATGGTTTCTCTTGACAGCTAGTCCATCACACATTTTTTTATACTTGCAAAAAAAAAAATGATACATGGATCAGAACCAGCTGTCCAAGTGTGACACCTTAGTCTTACCGGAACAACAGATAGAAAATCTCTTCCATTTGGAGGAATAGATTTTTGTAGTAGAAGGTTTTCTGTAACCTCTTAAAATATTTAAGACAGGTTCAGAAAGTTTTAAATTAGCATATTCTAAGTCCTCAAGAGCCAAGCTTTGAGATTCAGGTACAACAGATTTCCCTGGTTGGAAGTCAGTAAGTTGTGCCTCCGAGGTAGATATTTTGGGCTCGCAACAGACATTGAGAGCAGAAGAGAGTACCATGGCTACCTCGGCCAGTCTGGAGCTAACAAGATCAGTGATGCTGCATGGGATCTGAGCTTGACCAGTACTCTGAAGATCACAGGGAAAGGAGGGAAAGCATACAGGAACCTTCCTGACCAATCCAGATTCAGAGCATCCAGAGGAAGCGTTCCCTGATCTGCTGGTCTGCAACAATATTGTGGTAGATGGTGGTTCTGGTGGGATGCGAACAAGTCTATCTCTGGAGTGCCCTACCTTCTGAAAATAACTTGTACCACCTGTCTGTTTAGGATCCATTCATGTCGGGGTTTCAAGAAAGACAAAATAAAGCATAACACCTAAGCACCCTAAGGAAGGGTGAAATAAAGTGGGCATCTATGATGTGCCAACATTGAACTGCCCACCCACATCCCAAAAGTAGAGGTTCTGAGAGGGGCAGGCTGGGGGAGGTCATAATATAGCAAGACTCCATTAGAAGAAACAACATTACTAAGGTGAGTAATTTTTTCTTCAAACAACATGAAGTCTTGCTATATTATGACATATGCAGATTACACAGCAGTACCTCCATGGAGGAGGGACAGAACCTGCTTAGGAAATAGGCTCTGAAGCACAGCTGTGCCAAATCGAGCATCACTACTAGCCTGGATATCCAGGGAGTAATGCTTAGTAAAAGTGTGAACTGTTTTCCAGGTAGCTGCTTGACATATCTCTAGGATAGGGATGTCCCTGGCAGCAGCCAGAGAAGCAGCTGTACCTCTGGTAGAGTGAGCCCTCAGGCCTGAGGGAGGAATCTTACCCAGTTTTTCATAGCAAAATTGGATACAAGAGACAATCCACCTGGCAATGGATCTTTTAGTGGCAGGTTTACCTTTACCAACCTCACCATAAGTGAGGAACAATTGGAGGGATTCAAACCTGTGACCCTTGGTATGTTCTATGTAGTAACTAAGGGCTCTTTTGACATCTAAACTGTGCAATCTCCTCTTGCCAGAGGAGGAATGGTCAGTGAAGAACACAGGAAGTGACATGGATTGATTAAGGTGGAAGTCTGAAACCACCTTAGGCAAAAACTTTCTGTTAGTCCTGAGGACCACCTTATCTCTGTGAAAGGAGATAAAATCAGGCTCCACTGACAATGCTTGCAGCTCACTTATGCACCTGGCAGAAGTGATGGCTACCAAGAACAGTTTTCCGAGTCAAGTACTTGAGCTCTGCTGAAGACAATGGCTCAAAAGGGGGTTGCATAAGCTGGGCAATGCAAATATTAAGATCCCAAGCAGGAGCAGGGTCCCTGAACGGAGGGTTGGTGTGGAGCAACCCTTTAAAAAACTTGGAGAACATAGGGTGAGCTGAAAAGGAAGAGGTCTTACCTGTTGATAAGAAGACAGACACAGCTGCCAGGTGCACTTTTAGGGTAGCTGGTCTCAGCCCCAAGGAATTCAAATGCACCAAATAATCCAGGATCGTGGACACGCCAGCAGATTCTGGGGAAATATGCTTACCAGCACACCATATGGAAAATCTTTTCCATTTTGAATTATAAGTAGCCCTGGTGGAAGGCTTCCTAGAGGCCTTCAAGATATCCAATACACCTTGGGAAAGGTGTAGATCAGCAAACTCTAACTCTTCAAGAGCCATGCCTTGAGATTGAGAGATTTGAGGTTCGGATACCAAACTCTCCCCTGGGCACAGGTTAACAGGTTGTGATTCCTGGGAAGACACAGGGGAAGGTGGACTGCTAAGGACATGAGGAGTGGGTACCAGGGCTGCCTGGCCCAATCTGGAGCAATCAGCATCATATTGCAGGGTTGAGATCTGATTTTGACTAGCACCTTGAAGAGAAGAGGGAAGGGGGAAAAGCATAGAGAAACTTCCCTTCCCAACTGAGTAGGAAGGCATCCAGAGGGACTGAGCCCAACACTGGGGGTCTGCAGCAAAAAAGGGGAAGTTGGTGATTGTCTGGGGCTGCAAAGAGATCTATCTGCGGGGTGCCCCATCTGGCAAATACTACCTCCAGCACTAGGGGATCCAGTGCCCATTCGTGATGGCCCTGGGAAATCCTGCTGAGAGCATCCGCTAGGATATTGTCCTTGCCTGGGAGGTGAACTGCCGTAAGGGAGGCGTTCAGAGAATAAGCCAGAGACCACAACTTCATTGCTTCGGTGCACAAGGCCGTAGATGTACCACATTGTAGTGGTATTGTCTGTTCTGATCTGAACAACCTTGTTCTGAACAGATGTGGAAAAAACCTGGAGTGCTAGCAAAACTGCTCTGAGTTCCAACAAATTGATGTGGAGCAGCGATTCCTGAGGGGACCACAACCCCTGGGTAGTAAGGTCGCCCATGTGAGCTCCCCACCCTAAGAGGGATGCATCTGTAGCAAAGGTCAAGGAATGAGACTGGGGAGTGAAGGGAAACCCCTGTCTCAGATTGCTCTGGTCCTGCCACCACTGAAGGGTCTGGATCAGGGTTCGAGTCACTGGAATCAATTTGGTTAGAGAATCTGTCCTTTGAGACCAAAAGGCTCCAAAATGGAACTGGATGTCCCTCATCTGAAATCTTGCTCCCTGCACTACTGCTGTAGAAGCAGCCATGTGCCCCAGGAGCTGTAGTAAATGCCTTGCTGGTCGAGAGACCTGCAGGGAGAAAGAAGAGGCCAGAGAGACCAAGGTCCTTGCTCTTTCCAGAGGGAGGAAGGCTCTGGCTTCTTTTGTGTTCAGTTCTGCGCCTATGAAGGTGAGAAGCTGGACAGGCTCCAGAACTGACTTTGGAAGATTGAGAAGGAAACCTAGAGATGTAAGCAGTTGCTGAGTTACTTGTAAGTGTAGTTTGACCTGTTCTGGAGACTGGCCTACAATGAGCTAGTCGTCCAGATAAGGGAAGATGGCGATCTTTTGCCTTCTTAAGTGAGCAACTGCTACTGCCAGGCATTTTGTGAACACCCTCGGGGCTGAGGTGAGGCCAAAGGGCATTGCTCTGAACTGGTAATGGCCTGAGGGCAGTTTGAATCTGAGGTACTTTCGATGGGAGCTTCTGATGAGAACATGGAAATAGGCATCCTTGAGGTCCAGGGAGGCTAGCCAGTCCCCTGGCCTTAGAGAGGGTAAAATAATTCCCACAGTCACCATTTTGAACTTTGGTTTTAAAAGGTGCTTGTTTAGATACCCGAGATCCAGGATGGGCCGCCATTCTCCTGTCTTTTTTGGGGTAAGGAAGTACCTGGAGTACAACCCTTTGCCCTGGTGTATGGGTGGAACCCTTTCCACAGCTCTGAGAGCCAGGAGGGAAGAAACTTCTTTTTCCAGGGCAAGTGTTTCTGATGGATTTGCAGGTGGAAAGACCTGGCTCTCATCTTGGAAATTCTTGAGCTGAGAACCAGTCCCCAACTACTACTTCCAGGACCCACTTGTCTGATGTTAAAGACTTCCAGTCCTGGACAAAGTAAGCCAGCCTGCTCTACGGTAGTGGAGAATCGGCCTGGCCACCCCATCAGGGAGCCTGTTTTGCAGGGCTTTGGGCTGAGGGGTAGAAGCAGGCTTACTAGAATCCTTCTGTCCCTTCCTCTAAAGAACCCCCTCTGGGCATAAGCAGAAGAGGAGGCCTGGAGCTTGGTAAAAGGCTATGAAAGGCCTGCCCTGCCCTGACATGTTGCCTTTGAGGAGTGGTTCCTTTCTTTGGCCTGTGCACTCCTATAAGTGGTCCTATACTCATCCATTTTTCATAATAATTCTCTGTCTGCTCCCCAAACAGAGAATTGCCCACAACAGGAAAATCCATAGCCTTAGACTGAGTATCCCAGACAGGGCAGTACATCTGAGCCAGGCCATTCTGCGAAGAGACACAGATGTAGCCATGACTCATGATGAAACATCATTAGAGTCTACTGCAGCATGAAATTGCACCTTGATGCCTCAATACCATCCGCAACCACCTGCTCCAGCTCCCTGGCAAGCTGGTCAGGGGCCTGTTTTGCTAGGGCCAGCACAGTATCCCATCTGGATTTCTGGTACCTAGCTGCATAAGCCATATAATTTGCCTGTCTGAGTCCCAAAGATGCTGCCATGTACTGTTTCTTTGCCATGGCATCCATCCTCTTGGAATCCTTTTCAGGAGGGTGAGAGGCTATAGGAATATTAGCCTTGTCACAGGCTGCAGCCTGCACTACCCCCACATGGCTGCATTGCTGAGAGAGGAACTCCGTATCAGAGCCTGATAATGTATACCTCTTATTCATCCTTTTATCAACAGGAAGGATAGAGTGAGGAGTTTTTAGAATTTTTACTGTCTGTTTTGTGCAAAGGAATAGACAGTCTCCTAGACTCTGGAATATCCATCATTTCTATATAATCAGGCTCTTCTTGGTCATCAACAGCTTCCTCAACAGGGAGTTGGAGAGTTTCAGCAACTTTCTTAAAGAACATAAAATGAGAAGGGGACTCGGAAAGCCTGGGGGAACCCCCTGAAGGTCTGTCTGGAGAGATGTCCGGCTCAATGGGCACATCCAGACCCTCAAAATCATATTCACTCTCCTCATACCCCTGCTCCCCTTCCTCCGGTTCATAAAATTCCTCAAAATCATAATCTTGAACCGGTGGAACCGTCCGAACCGAGCACTTCCCTGATGGTGTCGGTTCGGACGGAACCGGAGAAAGAGACTGGACAATTTGAATAGCTTTAGCTATTTCCTCAGCGGTTGGAGAAAAGACCTTTGGCTCCACACTAGCTGACTTTCTAGCTCTTTTTGTTGGAACCGGCTCCTCAGAGCTGGCTCTTCGTTGGCCCAAGGAAGTATCGCCCTGGTCAGAGGGCACTCCCTCAGGTTCGGTTGGAACCGAACCGGGCTGGCCATCCGGGTCAGCGGACTTTTTGGCCTCCCTTTCCCTGAGCCTACCAACTCTCTTTTCCACAGTGGCAGCAGGAAAATTCTTACAAATCTGGCAGTCTGCATTGAGGTGGTCAAACCCCAGACAATATACACAGGTGGTGTGTGGGTCAGCCTGAGCAAAGGCTTCCCCACAGAGGCCACAGTGCTGAAACCCAGTGGGTCCAGTTTTTCTTTTGGGTTTCTCAGACATAGTGCCAGCCTAACCAAAACTTGCCCGTTAATGGCAATCTGCCAAGCAAGACTATCTTATCGGTTCCCAACCATGTCACGGTTCGTGGAAAAAACCGTAATGAAATCCGTTTTTTTTAGAACCGATAAGAACCAGGAACCGCACTCTAAAGGACTAGAAAGTTAATTTTAAAACCAAACTGATCATTTCAAACCGAACCGAAAAAGACGTTTACAAGTTCCACACAGAAAAATAAACATAAGCCTATCTATTACTTACAATACCACAGACAGAGCTTGAACTGACCGATTGCGGTTTAATTTCAGTAAATAAACCGAGAATTACACTTTTTAACTGACAAACGAACCGAGCAGCAGGAGAAATCTCCGGAGCGACTGTTCAGTGAGGCGGAGTAAAGAATCTGACAGTTTAAGTTTGAGCTACAACAGACAGAGTGTTCAACCGAGCTCATGCTCAAGGTTCCATGCCCTGCATGGAAAGTTAACTCTTTCACCTCTGGAGCAGTTCTAACCTGGGGTTATACTGCATGTGTCATAATATAGCAAGACTTCATGTTGTTTGAAATCCAGATTCTCAGATAGAGCGCCAGAAGTGGTACGGCAGCCCTACCCCATGGGGTTCAGAGTCGGGGGGCTTGCCTGGTTTCTCGAGGGCAGTAACATAGTTGAGGAGAGGACCATGGTGGGTGGTAGAGCGGACCAGCATGTCAGAGTAGCCCAAGAGAGTTCAGTAGTGCAGGGTGATAAAAAGAATTGGAAAAAAAAAATCTTGCTGCATCTGCAGGAGAGAGTTTCTATGACCAACCAGTTGTCCAGGTAAGGGAAAACAGATATTCCCTGTATGCAAAGATGTGCCACTACAGCTGCCAGGCACCTTGTGAACATCCTTGGGGCCGAAGAAAGGCCAAAAGGCAGGGTTGAAAATTGGTAGTGACCTGAAGGGAGTCTGAATCTGAGATATTTTCAGTAAGACTCCTTTATGGGGATGTGGAAATAGGCGTCTTTCAAGTTCAGTGATGCCAGCCAATCTCCTTTTTGAAGTGTTGGCAGAATCACAGCCAAAGTTACCATTTTGAACGTTGGTTTCTTCAGAAGCTTGTTTAGAGCTCTGAGATCCAACATAGGCTACCACTCTCCATTTTTCTTTGTGGTTAGGAAGTACCTGGAATAGAAGCCCTTTCCCCTCAGAGATTTCGGATCTGGTTCCACTGCTCTCAGCTGTAGCAGGTTTCGAACCTCTACCTCCAACAGCATCTTTTCTGCTAGGGAGGGAGAAATGAAAACCCTGGTCTTTTGAGGAGGAAGGGACTTGAATTCCAGAGACAGACCTTGACCCACCACCTCCAGAACCCACTTGTCTGTGGTGATGTTTAGCTAAGCCTGGAGGAAGTGTGACAGTCTGCCTCTGACAGGTAGGGAGGAGGTGGCCTGTGGTTCAGGGGGTCTGTTTGGTCTGTGACTGAGGCTGAATATGGGATTCTCGCCTCGAGCCCCTTCTGCCCCTGCCCCTGGAGTATCCCTGCTGTGGATATTGCTGGTACTGGGGTAAGGCCACTGGTTGGAAGAAGGGACTGGTGTAAAAGGACCTGCCCCAGCCTCCCCTTCCATAAGGCCTGGTGAATGGAGACGCTCTCTCTCTTTGGCAGAGTTGCTTCTATAAGTGGCCTTCTACTCATCCACCTTCTTTATGTATGCCACAGTGGACTCCCCAAAGAGGGAATTTCCCTGTAGGGGGAAAATCCAAAGCCTTTGATTATGTATCCTGAGTGAGGTTTGTAGCTCTGAGCCAAGCAAACCTCCTCTGTGCCACCGTATTCGCCATCCATCTGGCTGCAGTGTCAGTAGTGTCAGCAGCCATCTGGACTTGGTACTTAGCTGCCTGTAACCCAAACCTGGCAGTTTCAGCCAGATCATCTGACAAGGGTGATGGAGCTTTCTGAGGCATGGCCAGAACTGACTGACACATAGATTTTTGATTCTGGGCAGCATATGCCTGGAAGGTAGCCTGACGCATAGCCAGAGAGGCGGACAGGTACCCTTTTTTGGCCATACTTCTGATTTTTCTAGAGTCCTTGCCCAGAGGATGTGAGGACAGAGGGACCCTAACCTTGTCACAGGCAGGTTGCTGTATGACCCCCTGGTGGTCGGGGTGGGAGAAGAGAAAATCAGCTCCCTCCCTCTTCAGCTGATAGTTTTTGTCCATTCTCCTGTCTATGGGAGGAGTGGAATTTGGTGCCTGTAAAATCTTTAATGCATCTTTTTCTAAACATTTATAGACAGGGAGGAGAGTCTTTGTGGGTGTTAACCCTATCATCTCTAGATATCCACCTCCTTCTCCTCATGTTCGATTTGTTCAGTGGTGGAGATGTCCAGTGCATCTGCCATCCTCCTGACAAAGGTAAAATGGGATGAAAAATCCTCAGACACTCTTGGATGAGAACCAAAGTCCTGTTCAAGGGACACTTCTGGTTCTATTGGTCCCTCATCATCATCACCACCACCACCACCACCACCACCACCAAAAGTATCCACTCCTTCTTGAGGGAGAGGATTCACATTACTGCCAACCTGGGGACCCGGGGGGGTGGGCAGGAGGCTGTTGAGGAGGAACTATTGCCTGTAGAGGCTGAATTATTTTAAAGGCCTGAGCAATCTCATGGGCCATAGGTACAGGCAAAATGGGCACAGCAGTCCCCAGTTTAGCAGGCGAGGGTTCTGTATGCTTCAGTTTTTTGCTTCTTTTAGCAAAAACCAGGAAGTCAGCTGGTTCAGTAACTCTTTTTGTTCCCTTTGTGCCCATCTCAGGGGCAGGAACAGATAAAAATGTGGGTTCAGCCACAATATCTTGGGATATCGGCTGGTCAGAGCCAGATGGACCCCTTGGAAATTTCTTTTTAAGCCTTTCAAGGCATTTCTCAATGGTCTTCTCAGGGAATGTTTTACATATTTCACATTCCTCTTTTAAATGATAAAAACCCAGGCAAGCTATGCATAGTGTGCTTGCTTTGGCAAACACCTGTCCACATTGAGTAGAGTTTTTGAAACTTGGTTCACCAGTTTTCTTTTTGGGTTTCTCCGACATAATTTTTTTTTTTTTTTAATCGTTTCCAGAACTGAAGATGAACCGATGGAACCGGAACCGGGTTAGCAGTTCAGTAACCGAGGTTTATCGATTACAAGAAATAAGTAAAATTAATTTTTTAAGTATAAATAAGGCGGTTCTTTAGTCAAAGAACACTGATTACAACTAAAACTATCCCGATTCCCCCATGGTTATCCCAAACTGAGAGGAACCGAGAAAAACAATAATTTTAAAAGTAAATAAGATTAATAATACAAAACAACTAGTAGAGGCAGTAAATTAAAACAAAATATACTTAAGTCAGTGTTTGTCATTTTCTTCACACAGGAGAAAGTGGACAAACGGCACTCCAAGCGACCAGACTTTTCAGGTGGAGAGAAAAATCTGAAGAGGTTAGAACACAGGCAGTTAGTAGAGACAGTGTTTGAAAGATGCTCACATGCAAAGAGTTCCATCATTTGCATGTGTTCCATCTCCCCGGGCAGTCCAACACCTCAGGCTTACTGCATAAAGTTACGAATATACTGAGCATTACTGGGGTTAGACATGTTGTTGTTTGTGGATGACATCATGTTATACTTGACAGACATACCTTCCTCCCTAGTTGCCCTGGCAACCATTATCATCCAGTATCCCATCCTATCGAGCTACAAGTTGAATGGTTCTAAGTCCCAGATTCTGCCACTTATTGACACATGCCTTCAATCCCTGATCCAGGGTCACCCTTATCATTGGTTATCGGGGGGGGGCGGTCATCTGTCTGGGTATCCAAAGCAGGGCCATGGTATTAGCTATAGCACAAGCCAATGTGACTGTCATGTTGGATAAGGTCTCAGTCGACCTAGACAGGTGAGAAAATTACATGCTGTCCACTTGGAGGAGGGTGAACATCCTCAAACGGATTATATTCCCAAAGTTGCAATATATTCTGGCACCTACCAATCCCACTTCCTTTTTCTTTTATAATCTAAGTTTATTTGATTTTGCAAAAAAACAAGAAGGACAAATGCAAACAGACATACACAACCAAACAACAGTTCTTGGGAATGACAATTCAAAGCAATATTTCCTGAGTTTTATCTGATTATAACAGTGTTATTCAGTAGATGAGTACAACAGCAGGAGCAGCATGCAAGATCCTGCCCTATGTGGGCAACAGCACAGACAGGTAATCACAGATGTCTAGTCCTTAAACTTTCCAGCATCCAATTCTTTCTCAAGGTACAAAGGTGGGATCCCTGGCCATGACATATGAAAGCCATCTTTTCCTCCTGCTGTCAGATGTGTTCTGTCAAATGAAGCAGTGGGGTAAAGATCTCTTTTAATGCCTCTCCAAAAGAGGCCAAGAAAGGTGCCAGTCATGGAGAGGCCCAGAAAATATGACAGTACTCAACCAGCTACTCCCCACACTGCCTCCAACTATGACTGTTCTGTGCAGTTTTGCACTTAATCTGTTGGACTGAAGTTAAGAAGAAATGTGTTGAACACTTCCAACTAAACTCCTGCCACATCATTGAGGAGGAAGTGTTTTAGGAGTTTGAGCATGCTATCTGCCACTGCTCTGGGGTAAGTGGCTAATCAAGTTCTATCTGTTCAAAACTGATACTGGGGAGAGATCCCCGAGTTGAATGAGAGTGGAATATAGACAAGAAACCTGATGCTGCTGCTGAAATTATTAACCGGACCAGAGGGTTTTTGGAATCCAGTACAGGGCCCTGATGAATCCAAGAGAAGAGAAACACTCTAACTTGGAAGTAGCAAAACATATTAATCTGTGGGAGACCCAAACTCTCCCTAAGGGCCTGGAAGGTTTTAATCTCATTTCCCTCCAATAGTTGGTAAGGGTATCTAAGACCCAGATGGTGCCATACCCTGTTTCCAGCATCTAACCCTGCTGGCATAAAATCCGTAAAGGATGTATGGGTAGTAGCCAGAGTATTTGTCCTCTCGGGTCTACCTTTTCCACCCAACCCTTCCATATTTGAAATGGTGCAGAAACAAAAGGTGAATTATAGTCTGCTAATGTACCTATCTGTTGACCATCTAAAATACCTATTTATGGTGGAGTGGTAGGCAAGGCTGCCCTTACAAGTTGTGCCCACTGTTGCGTGGGGATGTATCTAAGCCAGTGGAACAATGGTTGGAGCTGCGTCACCTCATAATATTATTGGCGATCCAGGAGGGATAGTCACCCATGATCTTTAGCCCGACAAAGCATAGCATATTCTATTCACAGGGGCCTGCCATTCCACAGAAATCTACTTACTTTACGCAACCTGCCCCAGTGCACTCTGTCAATTGGGATAGGCAAAGACTGGAACTGATAAAAAAAATCTGGGAACCACTATAATTTTAATGTTGCTACTCACCTCGCCAGAGATAGTGGTAGCATGGTCCATTTGTCTAGTCCCATCTGAAGTTGTGTAAAAAGATGGAAGTAATTGGCCTAAAACAACTAGGAGGCTGAACTTAAGTACTGCATTCAGGGTAAACCCAAGCAGAAAGGGAATTGGGACACCAACTGTATTAAGGGCTCAATTTTAACTGATAGAGCTTCAGTTTTTTTTTCCATTCAATCTGTAGACAGAGAGGATACCAAAATATTCAATACAGACCAGGGGGCTGAGAGATCAGTGTCTGGGGCAGAAAGATACAACATCACACTGTCTGTATAAAGTGCAATACGATGTTTCTCACCATCTGGGCTTATATACCCTCTAATAGTATTATGTGGGCAGGTGGCTTGCACCAGCAGCTCAATGTAAAGAACAAACAGGAGGGGGGAGACAGGGCACCATTGCTGAGCCCCCCCACTGGAGTGCAAAATGGTGTGACAGGAAGATCCTGCCACTCTTGAGGACCTTTTCTTAAATCTGTTGCAATAGCTCTTCTATTTCTTAGCCTAATCTATCCTTTACAATTTCTAGTCCATAAGGTTTGCCACCTATGGGCACCCCTTCCCTTTCTTGACCATGCTATTGTGTCCTCTTTAATTTTCCTTTTTCTTCTCAGGTCCTTGTACATGGAGGTTACTGTGGTGACCTCCGAGTTGAACAGGCTGTGTTCCTTGTTGTTGGATTTGATTATGCAATAGTACTAGGTCATAAAATACCTTGATGTATATGACTTGTGTGTATGAAACCTGCAAATATTGAAAATACCATGGCACTAGGTGTTTTTGATAAAGGTAATCATTTACTAGACGAATGTAATATAAATATTTAGTTGTGTTATTTAAAATGCATGTAAACTGCAGATTGTTTGAGAGGCCGTTTGGCACCATGCATTCCTACATTAAGTTGAATAAGCCTAAAATTTCATGGTGATTTGCATATAGATCCCTTTGCATTATGGGGTATGTGTGATGTTGTGTTCTTTGAAACTTGGCTTTATTGCCAAAGCCCTTTGGGGCAACCCTTGCCTCAGTGCTTCTGCACTGAGGTTCTTTGTCTTTAGCTTGTTTTTTTTGTTGTTGTTGTTTTGAGCTCCCCATCACCCAAATACACAAGACCAACACAGGGACAAAATAATTTTCACTGAAGAGACAGATTTAGTGGGTCAGTAGGTGCTAAGTGCAGACAAAGGCCATGCATAGTCTGTTGCTGCAAAATGATGTACTGAAGAAGGGACATGTCATTGCTTAAGGTTATCCTGTGTTTTAAATAAACATCACACAGAGATTGTATGTTGAGCCTGAAGTTATGTGTCTGGTCCATCTGTTATCCCACAACCCCTCCATAAGCGGGGAGAGATGGCCATTTATATGTACTTGTGCCTGCTGGGAAGAGTATATGTTGGAAAGTAAGTGTAAAGAAGGGGAAAACTGAATTGCTGCAGTGTAGCTCTTATATCTGTATGATGAAGAATGGAGAGAGACCTCCGCACGCTGTGTGTTATTTGACATGACTGGACAAATCCCTTCTGGTCTGGACATATTAGGTGGGGCAGCCAAGGGATCTAGATGTTGTGCTATTATAGACATGAATAGTTTACAAACAGTGTTTAGCACTGGGATTGTTCTACAGGACTCACAGCATTCTACAGGCCATATGGTGAGGCCCATTATTGTGTCGTTCCATTCCAGCAAGAAAGGCACTATTATTCTATGCAATTTTATGTAGTCAATAACCTGACAGACCTTGTGTTGAAAGTTCTCTGCAAAAAAAACCTGTAGTCTTCTGTCATGGCACATCCAATGTTACCTGCCTGTCAACCAATTTTGACACCATACCCATTAAAGAATTTGTGGCTATTATTTCAACAATATTTGCCAACTGTGGACCCAAGGTGGCTCAAAATGATTGAAATACATCCAAAATGTATTGAAATGATTAGTGAAAGCATCACTCAGCTTATACATGATACATGGTGCAAAATATGTTTAAAATCCACAAAAAAGTCCTTGCATTTTATCTTTGAATTATGCATGAAATTGTTTATAGAGCCCAGAAGCCTTGCTTGTCTAGTGCGTATTATACACCAACATTTTCCTCATATCTCTATTTTGGTAAAATTAGTTGGGCAAAACATTACTTCACCCCCCCCCCCAAATTTATCTATCATCAGCATTACTCACAATTCATTATAGCTATAAATATGTTCCATTTTAACTTCATGAAAAGTATTTGGATCATAAATGCATATTTTAAATTAATTGATTCCTCAATATTCATAGTAACATGTATTTTCATGCCAAACAGCATATTTTCCTTAGTGGCAGCACATAAAGTCTTTACACAACCATCTTACAGGGAGGTTCTGATGTCTCAAATGATGATACATTCACTTTCAAACAAAAAGGTAGGGTAGGAACACAATAAAAGGTGCTTGTCTCTAGCAATCACCACATTTTTCTAGCAACGACACTTAATATTTATGGGATATTGCAAGCACAGCAATGACTTTGTCAACCACGTAGATTTTCAAGAAATTACATTAATTCAGTCTCTGAGTTTTTTTCATGACTTCAATGTTGTCTCCTAAACCTTTTTTTTTTTTTTTTTACTTTTCAGCATCAAGCGTGCAAGTATTGGAAAGTTAACCCAGTACTGAGCCAGCCACTTGCAGCACATAAACCGGGACAGTAGTAAAGATTGGAGGCTTTGAATCTGACCAGTCAACATGTGTATTCATGCAGAACCAATATGACCATGTTCAAGGATGGTGAGAAAGCCCTTGTCAATCTTCTGAGTCACAAGAAATCCAGTTTTAGAACTGGTTTGCATTGTTATATGCATCTAGACTCAACCAAGGAAAAGTCCACTCAACCATTTACACGTATCAGGTGGGATAAATACCGAGAATGTGCTCAAGCATGATTGGACTTGCATGGTGATGATGAATCATTTCAGCAGCACCTGTCAAAAGAATCTGATGACATCCCAGTGACATAGGGTTTCACCCCACCTACTATGGGCATTTTATAGACAAAAAGCACATTGAGAGTGCAAGAAAACACTGTGCTCAGCAGTCAATGTTACAGGGGAAACGGGATGATGGACAGTTTATCCCTTCTAGCACCAGTTCCACACCTTTGTCCAGCCCCAGCAATGCTCTTCAGTTAAGATCTGGCCTCCCTGCCTGTGCATCTGGACCTGTCCTTCCTGCCACCTGCATCATATGCAAGAAAAGGGACAGATACATCACTGTGGTCCCTAAACACCACAAGGATTGACTAGTCCAGGCAGAAACCGTAGATGCAGGAAAATTAAAAAGAGCTGCAGAGCTCAAAGAGGATCAGAGCATTGTCATTCACATACAAGGACAGGATTGTGTGTCAGTGGAAGTCTGGTACCATAAAACATGTTACAGAGACTACACAAGATTTTTGACAATGTCATCAGATAAGGATAAGCCTACTTGTGCTGAGCAAATGTACAGCAAAACCTACAAGATTTTCTGTGGCACTGTCATCCACCAGAGGCTCGTTGTAGACCAGGAGGTGTTGCAGATGACAAGACTTACCCAAATTTTCATCAAGCTTGTAAAAAAGCATGAAGATATTGATGCTTCAAGTGATACACTGCATAAGCAGACATTTTCATAATCATTTAGACGCAATCATGGTAGACACAATTGAAAATTTAAACACACAGCATTTTTCTAACCTTTAAGTTTGTAGTAAATAAAGTAAAGTAAAATTTTATTTATAAAAGATGCCCTTCCATAGTTCAGGGTGCCTTTACAATACATCACAATAAAATTCACAAGGTTATACTTAAAAACAATAAAACAACAGCAGTCAATCAGTAAGTCCCTGAGAATGCCTGGCTAAACAGGTATGTTTTTAAGGATTTTTTAAATCCTTCCATGGTCAGGCTATCTTGTATCTGGCGAGGCAGAGAATTTCACAGGGTAGGTGCCATAAAGGCAAAAGATCTCCCTCCAAATGTTTTCAGAGATACCCTGGGAATCTCCAGCAATCCCTCATCAGAGAATTGCAGTGGCCAGAGGGGCAGTAATAAAACAGGAGTTCCTTCAGGTAGTGGGGTCCCAACTTGTGTAGGGTCTTGTAGGTCAGCAATGCGACCCTGAAAGTGATCCGCTATTGTATTGGCAGCCAGTGACCTTCACGCAGCACAGGTGTTATATGACTAGATCTAGGGGTTCCAGTCAACAACCTGGCTGTCGCGTTCTGCACTAGCTGCAGACGGTGGATCTCCACCCCCGGTAGCCCGAGGTAGAGGACATTGTACTAATCAAAACAACTGGTGACAAAGGTGGACCAAGGGAGGAAGCTCTTCAAGCAGAATCAGGTGCTTCACCCTGGCTAAGTTCCTTAGATGGAAAAAGGAGAATTTGACTACAGCCAAAACCTGCACTCTCAAGGTTAGGCCTTCATCAAATACCATGCCCAGGTTATGCACCTGACCCGAGGCCTTCAGCGGGGTTCCCCCAGGTATAATCCTGACAGTTTCCCTGCCCATGCCTCTATCATCCTTAAACTAGTCAAGTGGGGAGGCACTGATAAGCAGCAGGAAAATCCGGCCTCCCCCTACAAAACAGGGTACTAAATGAGAAAAAGACCAAGGTAGAAAGGTCAGTGAGGGATGCTGCAACAGAAGGTAAAGCCATCAAAAAATGGAGAGCAATGAGTACCAATGCCCATAGTCTGAGTAACAAGCTCCTGAATTAGTGGCCTTGATGGAGGAGGAACATCTGGATATTGTGCAGTCACAGAAACATGGTACACTAAAACCATGACTGGGATGTAAACATACCAGGATACACTATCTACAGGAGGGACAGGAGGAAAAGAGGAGGAGGAGTAGCTCTTTACATAAGGGAAGGAATCAAAGCAACAGAACAAAAGGGTAAACAGGAGGAGAAGAAGCACTGTGGGTAAATTTGGAGACCGCAATGGCACCACATACGCACAGGGTTGTATGAACCCCTTCTCAGGGGCAGGAAATGGACACGGAAATGATAGAAAGTATACTTAGAATGGCAGAAAAAGGGGAGATATTGCTGATGGGTGATCTGAATATGCCAGATGTTAACTGGAGTGCAGTTGCAGCAGCCACTTCTAAGAGTGGGGTTATTCTAGATGCCCTACAGGGGCATGCCTTAGACAACTAGTATTGAAGCCCACCTCGAGAGGGAGCAATCTTAGACCTGGTTCTCTCAAATGGAGATGAAGAGGATCACAGATGTAGAAGTGGGTAGCCATCTGGGAACTAGTGACCATCGAACAGTATGGTTCACAATAAACACAGCAATAGAGTCAAGCCATACAAAGACAAAGGTACTGGATTTTAGGAGGGCTGACTTTGTCAAAATGGGTGAGTGCCTAAGGAATGCACTAGCAAATGGGCAGGAAGGAGGGGTGGAAGAACAATGGGGAATAATAAAAACTGCCATCACAGAGGTATCAAGCCTTTGTGTAAAGCAAATAAACAAAACAAACGAGGTAAAAAACCACTATAGTTCTCAAAGGAAGTGGCAGTGAAGGTTCAAGAGAAAAAGAAAGCATTCAGGAAGTACAAGGAATCACAGAAGGAACAGGACAGAGAACTGTATCAGTTAAAGCAAAAGGAAGCTGGGAAGGCAGTCAGAACAGCAAAGGCCCAAACCGAGGAAAAGATAGCCAACTCAGTTAAGAAGGGGATAAAACCCTTTATAGGTACATCAGGAGGAAGGAAGACCAAAGGAGGGATAGTGAGGCTTAATAAAGGGAGGGAGGGTGGGCAGAGGGTGACTGTGAAAAGGCAGAGATACTAAACAAATATATTTGCTCAGTATTTACAAAGGAAGAGGGAGGTACCTAAAACAAACAGTAGAAACACTCTGGATACAGAAGTTGATACCAGCCCATTTACAGAAGAAAGGGTTCTGAAAGAACTCTAAAACTGAAGGTGGACAAAGCAATGGGGCCTGATGGGATTCATCCCAGAATTCTAAAAGAATCCATGGGTAGAATTAGTGACACCACTGACTACCCTCTCAACAAATCATGGGAGGATGGGGTGGTACCCGAGGACTGGAGGAGGGCAGATGTGATTCCCCTTCACAAAAGTGGGAGCAAGGCAGAAGCAGGAAACTACAGACCTGTTAGTTTAACCTCAGTGGTAGGGAAAATGATGGAATCACTTCTGAAGGAAAGAATTGTTAAATATCTAGAGGCCACAGGGCACAGGACCCAAGGCAGCATGGATTCACAGCGGGAAGGTCATGCCAGACAAATCTGATAGATTTCTTTGACTGGGTGACCAAAGTAGTTGATCAGGGAGGGCTGTGGACATGGCCTACCTAGACTTTAAAAGGCATTTGACACAGTCCCACACAAAAGATTAATATACAAGTTAGCCAGCCTGGGAGTGGGTCCCAAGATGACAGCCTGGGTAAAGAATTGGCTGCAGAATAGGACACAGAGAGTACTAGTAAATGGAGTCCACTCTGAAAAAAGGGGGGTTAGTAGTGGGGTACCGCAGGGTTCAGTATTAGGACTGGTCCTCTTCAATGTCTTTATAAGTGACATTGCAGAGGGACTGGAAGGAAAAGTATGTCTCTTTGCAGATGACACAAAGATCTGCAACAGAGTTGATGCACAAGGTGGAGTGGAAAGGATGAGAAGGGACTTGGCAAGGTTAGAGGAATGGTCAAATGTATGGCAGCTTAGATTCAATGCTAAGAAGTGCAAGGTAATGCACCTGGGAAACAAAAACCCAGGAGAAGAGTACACAATAGGGGGTGAGATAACTAACAACAAAAATGGAAAGGGACCTGGGGGTAGTCATATCAGATGACCTAAAGGTGGGCAAGCAATGTGAGAGGGCAGCAAGTAGGGCTGGGGGGATACTGGGATGCATAGGGAGAGGCATCACCAGTAGAAAACAGGAAGTTATTATCCCTCTGTACAGACAGCTAGTGAGACCCCATCTGGAGTACTACGTGCAGTTCTGGAGACCCAATCTCCACAAAGACACAGACAGGATGGAAGCTGTCCAGAGGAGGGCAACTAAAATGGTGCAGGGTCTGCACTGGAAGACATATGAAGAGAGACTTAAGGAGCTTAATATGTATAGCCTCGAGGAAAGGAGGGAGAGGGGGGACATGATAGAAACTTTCAAGTACCTCAAGGGAATCAACAAAGTCCAGAGGTAGCATCTTTCAAAAAGGGTGTGTGCAAGAACAAGGAAACAATTTGAAGATAGAGGCTGGCTCCAGGTAATTGGAAGTATTTTTCACAGAGAGGGTGGTGGATGTATGGAATGGCCTTCCAGAGGAGGTTGTGGAGTCACAACAGTGGTGGAATTCAAGCATGCATGGGACAGTCATTAGGCAATTCTAGGGGTGGGGTAGGAAGAAGTAGGCTGCTGGTTAACTAGATCTGCAGCTTATCCATCAGGTAGGGAAATGGGCAGACTGGGTGGGCCAAGCGGTCCTTATCTGCTGTCAAATTCTATGTTTCTATGTAAAACCAGGGTCCACCACCAATACCTCCGTTTTACTCGAGTTCAACCAAAGCCAGCTAGTACTCATCCAGTTCTGTATCTCCATTAAGCAGTTGTTAAACACTGTAATAGAATCAGACTCCTGTTCGGGCACAAAAGACAGGTAGAGCTGTGAGTCATCGACATAGCAATGAAAACTCAGCCCATACCATCTTATAATGTCCCCTAATGGGAGCATGTACACTGCAAATAACATGGGGGACAGCACCGAACCCTGTGGAACCCCACAGGTCAGTCAGTGAGGGGTTGAGGAATAAATCCCTGACACCACTCTCTGGGATCTGCCCTCGAGGAATGATCGAAACCAACTGAGGACTACCCCCTCAGTCCACAGGAAAAACCACAGGCATTTGAGCATCACTCCATGATCCACGGTGTCAAATTCTGCTGAAAAATCAAGGAGAACCAAGATGGAATGGGTTCTCCGATCTCTCGCCATCAGGAGATCATTTAGTACCCGCAACGTGTTGGTGCTATGCAGTTTCCTGAAGCCAGACTGGAGAGGGTCATAGATACTGTGCTTGGTCAAATGATTTTCCAGCTACAGAGCGACCACCTTCTCAATAACTTTCCCTATGAAGGGCAAGTTTGAGACTGGTCTGTAGTTTGCTGGGCAGTCGGGATCAAGGGAGGGTTTTTTCAAAAGGGGGCATACTACTGCCTCCTTTAAGGGATCTGAAAAATTCCCTCTCTCCAATGAAACTGCCACTATCCCAGCAAGGACCGGGCCGATAACCTCTACACACCTCACTAGTAGGCGTTTTGGGCCCAGATCCAAACTATAGAATGTAGGCCACAAAGTCTGGACAATCCTCACTACATCTATGACTGCCAGCTGGCTAAAGGTGAACCAAGTCAACTGGGCATTGGTACCACCAGATTGATTAGTGCAAGGTCCAATGGGAAGGCACTGGCTGATCTCATCCCTGAGGGTGGGCACCTTATCAGTGACGAATTGCGCAAATTCCTCACACTGTACCTGTGACAATGCTCGACCGGCCTGGAGACAGGCTGGATTGCACAGTCTGTAAGAGCTGGGCTGGCCTATTCTTCACTGTAGCAATCTCCCTGGACAGGAACTCTGCCTTCTTATGGGAAATTGCTGATTGGTAGACCTTATAACGGTCTAACAATCTAAGCTCATTCACCTCCAGGCAAGTTTTCCGCCAGTATCTTTCCAAACTTCGCCCCATCTCTTCAGCTCACGGATCTCCCCATTAAACCAGGGGGTCCCTGGGTGAAGCATAAGGGGGCAAACACGAGTTGGAGCAATGACATCCAAGACCCCCGTGTCAGCCCTATTATAGGCCAACACCAGGGGCCCTGGATCCATGCTCTCCATTGGAAAACCCGAGAAGTCCAGTTCCGTCATTAGGCCTTCTGAGGTAACTCCTCTCAAAGGACAGAACTACACTAACTCCTTTAGGGCGGGCCTATTTCAGAGGCTGTGAAACTGAACCTCAGGGTGTGATGGTCAGACCAACCAATCAGCTTCACTTCTATATCGGAGATATCCATCCCCAGGTGGAACACCAAGTCCAATGTGTGCCCTCCTTCATGAGTTGCAGAGGTAATAACCCATGTCAGGCCCAATGAATCCATAAATTGGAGGAGGTTTTGTCCAAATGGCGAGAGTTCATCGTCTACCCAGACATTGAAGTCCCCCAGAAGAAAAAATTACTCACCTTAGTAATTGCTTTTCTTCTCATGGAGTCTTGCTATATTATGACTAAATGCAGTCAGCCACTGCAGCTGAACTGCCCCGGAGAGGAAAGAGTTAACTCCAGAGAGTCTGGAGTTCCACAGCGCGAGGGCGCTATACCAAAGCTCTATCTGGCCAGTTTCAAATGAAACTGTCTGATCTTTACGAAGCTAACACTAAGCAACAAGTCTGTGTGGAAAGCTCTACACTAGCCAAGTGGCTACCTACTAGTAGGAATAACAACAATATAAACAACAATATAAACAGCAATAATAATAATAACAATGAATAACAGTAATATTAGTTTCTCCCTAACAAGCACTATTAGAACCCCTTCTCCCAAGACTCAAGTCCAGGAAGGGGCCAACATATTACTTAAAACAGAAATACCTAATTCCTAACTCTAAATAAGGGGTGAAGGAAGAACTAAAATGGCATGACACAGTGCTTGCACTAATTTGCCACCCTAACCAAGTAGAAGTTCTGAGAGGGCAGGAGGAGGTGGTTCATAATAGCAAGACTCCATGAGAAGAAAAGCAACACTAAGGTGAGTAATTTTTCTTCAAACACCATGAAGTCTTGCTATAGATATACTAAATGCAGATTACACAGCAGTACCTCCATGGAGGAGGGTCAGAACCTACTTAGAAAAATAGGCTCTGAAGCACAGCTGTGCCAAAACGAGCATCTCTCTGGACTGAATATCCAAGGAATAATGCTTGGTAAAAGTGTGAACTGTTTTCCAAGTAGCAGCTTGACAGATTTCCAGAATGGGAATATCTCTAGCAGCCGCTAGAGATGCAGCTGTACCTCTGGTGGAGCGAGCCCTCAGTCCTGAGGGGGGTTCTCTACCTAGTGTTTGATAACAAAATTGGATACAAGAGACAATCCACCTTGCAATTGTCCTCTTAGTGGCAGGTTTCCCTTTGCCAAGCTCGCCATAGGTAAGGAAGAGTTGGAGGGATTCGAACCTGTGACCCTGGTGCGTCCAAATAGTAGCTTAAGGCTCTTTGACATCCAAGCTGTGCAGACTCCTCTCACCTGAGGAAGAATGCTCAGTGAAAATACTGGAAGAGAGATGGATTGGTTCAGGTGGAAATCTGAAACCACTTTAGGCAAAACTTTCTGTTAGTCCTGAGGACTACCTTATCTCTGTGGAAAGAGATAAAATCTTCTTCCACTGACAGAGGCCTGTAGTTCACTTATGCGTCTGGCAGAGTGATAGCCACTAGGAAAACAGTTTTCCAAGTCAGAAACTTGAGCTCTGCTGAGGACAGAGGCTCAAAGGGGTTGCATTAACTGAGCAATGCAAACATTCAGGTCCCAAGCGGAGCTGGTTCTCAAAAGGAGGGTTGGTGAAGTAACCCTTTAAAAACTTGGAAAGCACAGGGTGAGAAGAAAGGAAGCAGGCTTCCCTGCTGACAGAAAAGCAGAGACAGCTGCCAGATGAACCTTAGGTAGCTGGCCTAAGGCCTAAGGAATTTAAATGGACCAAATAGTCCAGTAAAATGGGCAGATCAGCAAGATTCTGGGATAATCTGCTTCTCAGAGCACCAGATGGAAAACCTTTTCCACTTAAATTGTAAGTGGCCCTAGTGGAAGGCTTCCTTGAAGCCTCTAAAATATCAAAACACCTTGAGAAAGGTGTAAGTCAGCAAATTCTAACTCCTCAAGAGCCATGCCTTGAGATGGAGGGATTTGAGGTCCGGATACCACACTCTCCCCTGTGCACAGGCCAGTAAGTCGTGGACTCTGGGCAAGCCTAGGCAGGTGGACTGTCAAGGACAGAAGCAGTGGGTACCAGGGCTGTCTGGCTCAATCTGGAGCAATCAGAATCACCTTGCAGGGCTGAGATCTGATTTTTACTAGTACCCTGAAAAGAAGGAGAAAGGAGGGAAAGGCATACAGGAACTTCCATTTCTAATCCAACTGAAAAGCATCCAGGGGGACTGATCCCAGCACTGGAGGCCTGCAACAAAACAGAGGAAGTTGGTGGTTGTCTGGGCTGCGTAAAAGATCTATCTGAGGGGTGCCCCATCTGGCAAAAGACTGACCCCAGCACCTGAGGATTCAGGAGCCCATTCGTGATGGCCCCTGAGAAATCCTGCTGAGGGCATCCTGGGCTGACATTGTCCTTCCTGGAAGGTGAACTGCTATCAGGGAGGTGTTCAGGGAGTAAGCCAGAGACCACAACTTCATTGCTTCAGTGCACAAGGCTGATGACCGAGTGCCCTTGCTTGTTGATGTACCACATTGTTGTGGTGTTGTCTGTCCTGACTTGAACTACTTTGTTCTGGACAGAAGCTGAAAACGCCTGAAGAGCTAAAAGGACAGCTCTGAGTTCCAAAAGATTGATGTGGAGCAGAGATTCCTGGGAGACCACACTCCTGAGTGGACAGGTCGCTAGTGAGCTCCCACCCTAACAGGAAGCATCCGTGGTGAGGGTGAGGGAGTGGGAAACAGGAATGAAAGGAACCCTTGTTTTAGATTGCTTTGATCCTGCCACCAGTGTAAGGCCAGGATCAGGGTTTGGGTCACTGGAACCAATTTGGAAAGGGGGTCCCTCCTTTGAGACCAATAGGCCCTCAAATGGAACTGAATGTCCCTCATCTGGAATCTTGCTCCTTTTTCACAGCTGTGGAAGCAGCCATGTGCCCTAGGAGTTGCAGAAAATGCCTTGCTGGTCGAGAGACCCTCAGGGTAAAGGGAGGATGCCAGGGCAATGAGTCTGTCTACCCTTTCCGAGGGGAAATGCCTGGCTAACTTTGTGTTCAATTCTGCACCCATGAAGTTAGTACCTGAACTGGTTCGAGAACTGACTTTGGTAAATTCAGCAGGAATCCCAGGGAAGTGAGAAGCTGCTGGGTGACTTGCAAGTGGGATGTTACCTGATCTGGGGACTGACCCACTATGAGCCAGTCGTCCAGGTAGGGAAACACAGCAATCCCTTGCCTTCTTAAATGAGCCACTACCACAGCTAGACATTTCGTGAATACCCTTGGCGCAGAGGTAAGGCCGAAGGGCATTGCCCTGAACTGGTAGTGGCCTGAGGGTAGTTCGAACCTGAGGTACTTTCGGTGAGAAGGCCTGATCAGAACATGAAAATAGGCATCCTTGAGGTCCAGGGAAGCTAACCAGTCCCCTGGCCTCAGGGAGGCAAAATCATTGTCAGAGTTAACATTTTGAACTTTGGTTTCAAAAGATGCTTGTTCAGGTACCTTAAATCTAAAATGGGCGCCATTCTCCTGTCTTTTTGGGGTAAGAAAGTATCTTGAGTACAGCCCCTTGCCCTGATGGCAGGGAGGGACCCTTTCTACTGCTTTGCAGTCCAAAAGAGAAGAAACCTCTGCTTCCAAAGCAAGGGCTTCTGAAGGATTTCCAGGTGGAAAATGTCTGGCTCTCATCTTCGGAAACTGTTTGAAGCTGAGAACCAGACCCTGGCCTATTACCTCCAGAACCCACCTGTCCGAAGTTAGAGACACCCAGTTCTGGCTGAAATAAACCAACCTGCCCCCCACTGGTACAGGAGAATTGGCCCTGGGCACCCCATCAGGGTGCCTGCTTGGCAGTAGCCTTAGGCTGAGGGAAGGGGGACGGTTTACTTGTGCCCCGTCTACCTCTGCCTCTAAAGAAACCCCTCTGTGCAAATGCAGAGGAGGCCTGAAATTGGTAAAAAGGCCTGTGGAAAGGCCTGCCCCTACCTCTGGGAGCATGCCTCTGTGGAGTGGCATGCCTCTCCTTAGCCTGGACACTTTTGTAGGTAGTTCTGTATTCATCCATCTTTTTCATATAGTTTTCTGTTTGTTCCCCAAACAGAATTACCCACAACAGGAAAATCCATAGCCTTTGACTGAGTATCTTGGGACAGATTAGTGCATCTGAGCCATGCCAACCTACGGAAAGCTACAGAAGTGGCCATGACCCTAGAGGAAACATCATTAACATCAACAGCAGTATGAAATTGAACTTTAGAGGCTTCAATGCCATCAGCAGCCACCTGTTCCAACTCACTAGCCAGCTGGCCATGGGCCTGCTTGGCTAACTGCAATACTGTGTCCCACCTAGATTTCTGATATCTAGCCACATAAGCCATATAATTTGCCTGCCTGAGTCCCAAAGAAGCTGCCATATACTGTTTTTTCGCCATGGCATCAATCTTCCTGGAATCCTTATCAGGAGGATGTGAGGCCAGAGGAATATTAGCCTTGTCACAGGCTGCAGCTTGTACCACACCTACATGACTACACTGCTCAGTGAGGAAGTCTGTATCAGAGCCTGACAAGGTATATCTTCTGTCCATTTTTTATCTGGGAGGGACAGAATGAGGATTTTTAAATCTTTGTTGTTTGCTTCCTAAATGACTTATGCAAAGGAATAGACAACCTCCTAGACTCTGGTATATCCATCATTTCTACATAATCAGGCTCCTCTTGCTCATCCACAGCTTCCTCTAAAGGAAGCTGGAGGGTTCTGCAACCTTTTGTAAAACATAAAATGAGAAGGGACTCAGACAGAATAGGAGGAGATTCTAAAGGTCTGTCTGGAGAAATGTCCGTTTCAATGGGCACGTCCAGACCCTCCCAGCCACACATGTAATGATCAAATTCGTCCTCCCTCTCCTGTGGTTCATAAAATTCCTCAACATCATACTTCTGAACCACTGGCACTGAAACGAACCAACCTTTACCAACTGTAGGTGGTCTGGCAGGACCCTGAGACAGTGACTGGACAATCTGTAGGCTTTAGCTATTTCTGCAGCAGTTGGAGAGACAATTTTGGACTCCAAACCTACTGATTTCTTAGTCTTTTCACTGAGACTGGTTCCCTGAACCAGCCTTCCTTTGCCCGAGGAAGTCTCGCCTGGTCAGAGGGCACTCCTCTGGTCCAGTGGGTACTGGACGGGCTGGCCATCGGGTCACGGACTTCTTGGCCTCTTCCCCTGAGCCGCCCAATCTCTTTCCAGGGTGGCTGCAGGAAATTTTTACACACCTGGCAGTCTGACAGGAGGTGGTCAGCCCCCAGACAATAAACACAAGTGGGTGGGTCAGCCTTGGCAAAGGCTTCCCTACAGACATCACAGTGTTGAAACCCAGTGGGCCCGGTTTTTCTTTTGGGTTTCTCAGACATAATGCCAGCCTAACCAAAAACTTGCCTTTTGATGGCAGTGCCAGGCAAGACACCCTTATCGGTTCCTAACCGTGTCACGGGTATTTGAAAAACCTATTTTAAAAGCAAGGTTTTTTAGAACCAATAAGAACGGGAACCGCACTCTAAAAGCCCAACCATACTTTAAAGCGTTAAATTAAACAAACGATCGGTTCAAAACCGAACCGATGGTTGAATTTCACACAGACTTTAAATTTTCTACTTACGGTTTACAGATAGAGCTTTTAACGAAATGCGGTAAAATAAATACTTTTGCCGGTTCAAATGAACCGAAAATACTCGCTTGAACCGAGAAATGAACCGATGTGAAGGAGCTGATCTCCGGAGTCGACTGTTCAGTGAAGCGGAGTAAAGAATCTGACAGTTTCATTTGAAACTGGCCAGATAGAGCTTTGGTATAGCGCCCTCGCGCTGTGGAACTCCAGACTCTCTGGAGTTAACTCTTTCCTCTCCGGGGCAGTTCAGCTGCAGTGGCTGACTGCATATAGTCATAATATAGCAAGACTTCATGGTGTTTGAAATATCCAAAGTTTCTTCAAACGTCCAATGTATAGCTTTAGTTTTATCCCCCCTCCCCCCGACAGTGCTCTCACCACTGCAGGAAAGGAGTTTTCTAACCCCCTCTCATGAGGCTAAATTTAAATGTTAAGTGATCATCCAAGTCCAGTGATCAATCTATTGAATAAAACTATGTCCAGGTTTCATTATGGCAGGTAGAGTGTAATAAAAAATAAAGAATAAAAAATTAAGAAAATAAAATAAAAAGTTCCAGTTTATTCTCCAACCCCCCTCCCCCACAGTGCTCTCACCACTGCAGGGAAAAGGAGCTTTATAAGAGTTCTCAACCCCCCTCTCACAAGGTTAAGATTTTGGTATAAGATAAGCCTCTAAGCACAGTTCTGTCTTTTACTTAATATATCACCAAACACTCGCCTGAAAATAAAACAGAGTACTTCACCAAGTATCAATCCAAAGAAATCCAGGTTTATCTTCAAATTTAGGTGTAAAATAAGCCTCTAGGCTCAGTTTTGTCTTTTACTCCGTGAATTTGTCAAACTCACGCCCAATAATAAGATGAAATTACGTCACCGAATATCAGTCCAAGGGAATCCAGGTTTCTCTTCCGATGGAATTCACATCCTTCCATGAGTAGCTGTGAGCAGCATTAGCAGCATATCAAGCTTGATTCAGAGGTCGGACTCTACCCAGTCCTTCGCCCTGACGTCCCAGACCAGACCACCCTTCAGTGGTCTCCCTGTTCTGCTTAAAGGGACGGGATTCGCACTACCACCCTTCGGCAGCAGTAACGCCCATCCCCTTGTCCGGGCCGGGGAACCCAATCCTCAAGTTCGTACAGGGACCCCTGAACAAGGAAGTCTTTAATGCAATAGTAAAATCTAAACTTAAAACACAGTAGCAAGACTCATGCCTTACAACTACAATTAATTTCCCTGTGGAGAACCTTGTTTTTAGAAATTATGCATGTTTTTGTGTTACAGAGATGATAGACTGAAATATTGTTGAAACGTGACTTCCCTCAGTTCACTTTTCATACACCACAGGAATATTAGTGAGATGGTGTTTGCTGACACACTGTCAACAAGTATGCTTTTTTTTTATTACATATTTACTAAGTTTTTCGCAAGAAGAACTTGCAAAAACATAAATCTACAGGTGAATCCAACTGATGAATATGATCCAGAGGATAAGTACATATGTCCAAAATAAATGAGGAGCACCCTAGTCAATACATCATAGGGGAAGTAACCATTGGAAAAAGTAGAACATTTCTATAGCATGCAGCCCAGGGAAGATCCCAGGGGATTAACACATACCAAATAACTCAGTAAAAAAACAAGATAGCATACCAGCCAGCCGGTCTGCAAATCCCCCTTAAAGATCCCAAACACAGTTTTCAAAAAAAAAAAAAAATTCTGCTAGGTATCCGTTTGGGCTGGGGTATTTTTCTGGCTTTAATTTTCCGAGGGCTAGGTGAATTTCCTGTTTGGAGATAGGTGCCATCAATGTTGCCGTGGCTTCCTGTGAGAATTTGGAATGCTTTAACCCATCTAGAAAAGTGGCCAGGCCTGCAGGATCCAGGTCAGGATCATCTGCATATAGTTTCATGTAATATACTGTCTTAAATCTCTATGAATCAAATTAGAGACAGGGTGCTTAACATTAGTAATCATAGCTCTCTGCTTAAATCCTCATACTCTATGGGTAGGAGTCTTGCTGCTCAAGGGCCTTTGTTATAGCATTTTTGCCTACGGTATCTTAAAGCCTTTTCTGTTTGCTGCTGGGCCAGATTATCCAACTGTTTTTTTTAAACTTAGTTAGCACTGTGGGGTCAGACAAGATACACTGCTGGTGTTGCAGCTGTAGGAATTTCAACATACCCAAAAGGACCTCCCTGTGTGCCTTACGTTCCCTATCATTTTGTGCTGCATAACTGATAAGATGGTCCCTCAATATCGTCTTTGCCGTATCCCAAACAATAGCCAAGTTAGTCGGGGGGGGGATCCTTAAGCTCAATGATATCCTTAATCTGTTGCTCAACAAGTTCCACAAACTGGGCATCTTTAAGATAAAAAGTATCAAGGTACCAGGTCATAGTCCTCCGGAAGAGTCCCATGTCAAGCTCAGTTACTATGGAAGCACGGTCAGAATATGAGATTGGACCTATCTGACATGTGGAAATCCTATGCAAGTCTTCTTTACGTTTTTTTATTTTATTTTATTTTATTTTATTTTATTTAAACAGCAGTTTGGAAAACCTTTGAGCCATAGGCTCATTTACAAAGGTACCTTGTCACAGTAAGACAAACCAAAATATACAGTATAGCAGTACAACACATAAGTATAACAGTAAAATTAAGACATAGATACAAACAAGCTGGTACAGGTAGGATGGATGCAAACAATACCAGAGTTATATAGGTCCTTAGCAGCTTAGTAATAAGCTTGTTATAAGTATTAGATACGGCTTTGACTAGTAGCGATTACAGCTCGGGTGTTAATAAGGTGGTTACGTAAGAAGTTTTGAAGCACGATATAGCTGGAGCCTGAGATGGAGGGGGCAGTGTGTTGAACCAGGAGGGGGCCCTTAAAGCTGAAGGCTCTTTGGCCGTGAGAGTCCTAGCTCTAGGGATAACAAGAGAGGTTTTCCAGAGGTCCAGTATGAACTAGTGGGACAGAGCGCGTATGGTGGTGGTCAATCCTGGTGGGGAAAGCCCAAGGAGGGTCTTTTTGTAAGGGTACAGGTAAGATATTTGAGGCGCAATCGAGATCAAGTACCAGCCTTTAGCATACAGTAGACAGGTGTGTGTCATCCTAGGTGCTCCAGTAATTAACCTGCAGGCCTTATTCAGAGTAAAAGAATTTTATGGAGTGCGGTCTGATCAGCAGCACCATACACGGCACTCCATAGTCCACTAGGAACAGGATAGAGGAGGTGACTGGAATTCGAAGAGCCTCTGGGGGAGAGCAGTGTTTATACCCGATGTAGATGCCCAATCGGATATTAGTGGCAGTGGCTAGGCAGCGATGTGTCCATGGAAGGAGAGGGAAGGGTCAAAATGGATCCCTAGGTATTTATAGGAGCAAACTTGTTCGAGTGGGAATGAGGACCCAGAGTGAATGAGGAGTTTGAAGTTGCAGGACTTGTTTTGGGGATGAGTGAAGAACATGGTTTTGTTTTTTAAGATTTATCGCAATCTATGTTCCTTGAACCAGCCCTCGGCTTCAGTGAAGGACTTCTGGCGAGTCCTGGAGGGCAGTAGGGTTACGACTTGAGGCAAAGATGACCGCGATCATCAGCTGCATAATAGAATGTTCCCAGAGCAAGAGCGCGGAAGGGTGTTAAGGTAAAGGAGAATAGTAAGGGGCCCAGAATGGAGCCCTGGGAACCCCAGAAAAGATGGGACAGATGTCTGAGTAGGTCCCATTAATTTTTACACGCTGTGAGCGGTCAGACAATAACTGGTGCACCAGGAGATAGGCCCAGCAGCAAAACCAGACAGACTAAGGGCATCAAGAAGGAGGGGTGGGAGACAGTGCTCGAAAGCTTTCGAGAGGTCAACTGAAGACAGCACCAGCCAGAGAACCAGTGTCTAAGGAGGAGGAGAAAGTTGGAGAACTCTAGGAGGGCTGTGTTGGTACTGTGGCCTGCCCGGAAGCCATGCTGCCCGGACAAAGGACATTGTAGGTGGAGAGGTAGTCAGAGATTTGAGAGGCCACCACTTTTCCAAGGCCTTGAGAGAGGAGAGAGAATGGAGATCGTCGATAGTTTCAGCCACAGTCCTATCACCACCTTTAAAGATAGGGGTGACAGTGGCGACTTTTCCAGGCAGTTGGAACCTTCCCAGGCAAAGAGAGTGGTTGATGAGGCATGTGATCGGGTAAGGACTGTGTCTAGACCAGCCGTAGGGATACATGGATCCAGGTGTCACTGCCTGTACTATACTCTTGAGGGCAGTGACTAGTGCGCCTAAGTTCTTGGGCAGAAACACGCAGAAACACGCAGGAGGAGAAAAATAAGGGTGAGAAAGATTTCACGGCAGGTGCTGGGGAGGAGGTCAAAAAATTTGTAGGGAGGATAGGGCTAAGGTCAGTGAATGAGGTGTTGAGGTGGTTGGCTATGAGGGCTGGGTCTGAGGAGATCACACCATTAATGTTGATCTGGGTGGGTGGGGAGTGTGCACTCCCATTTAACTGTTTAATGTTATCCCAGAAGGTTCTGGGATTCCCCCATGAGGCAGTGAGTGAGGACCGATAGTGCTCAGACTTGGCCTTTCTGATGGCCCGAGTGCACTTGTTTCGAGCGGCAGCATATAACCGCCTGTCATTGGGCCGGCCAGTCTCAATGGCACGGTGCCATAGGTTGTCCCTATGTTTGAGCTGGTGGATCAAAGCTGGGGTAATCCAGGGGGCATTCTTCCTTTTAGAATGGCGGGTCAACACTGGGGCAAAGATATCACAGGCATTATTAAAAGTTTGGGTAAAGAAGGAGAGAGCTGTGTCGATGTCAGGAGTTGCCTGTATAGGAGACCAGTCAATCTGGGACAGAAGTTCCTTAGGTTTTATCAGTCCACCAGGTATTAGACGCCGCCGGCATGTGGACTGTGCTATGGGTTTGGGGACTGAGGTTGACCAGTGGAATAGAATGGGGGAGTGATCGCTGAGAGAGTCTGGGAGGACTTGTACATTGGGGATCCGATTAGGGCGGTTGGTGAGTACCACATCAAGCAGGGTACTGGAGCCTCTCTTGGGGTTAGTCCTGGTAGGGTGGGTAACTAGTTGCGTTAGGTCTATTGCAGAAAAGGAGTCTCGGGTAGGGAGGAGGAGGAGGGGCTGAGCCAGTTGACATTTAAGTCACTCACCAGAATTTGATCAGCAGAAGGAGGTAGAGAGGTAAGGTATTCTGTAAGAGAGGCAATGGCCTGCGTTTGGTCCCTGGGGGGCACGTATGCAGTAGTCAGATAAAGGGGTCCCTTTAAAGGGTCAGGGATTAGTTTCAGCGTAAGCGCCTGGGCCCTGGAGTCAAGGATGGGAGTGGGCAGGGCTAGTACGGGGAGAGATTCCTTGAAATAAACAGCGCAGCCGCCGCCCCGTCTCCCAACATGGTCGGACCGGAAAAGGGTGAAACCAGGAAGGGAGACTAGGGAGTCAGGGGAGGTTTGACAGCCAAGTCTCAACCAGGGTGATGACATCAGGGTTAATTGATGTGACCAGGCATTGTAGTGAGTCAAACTTTTAGGAGGCTACAGATATTCATGGAGACCATGCATAGGCCTGTGGTGCGAAGTTGGGAGCTCCTGGGAACCGGGCCAGGGTTTGGATGAATGTTCCCTGACAGGAGTAGTAGCATGACTAACACCCTGGCTGGGAGATGGTGAGAGGTTTTCCACAATTGACATGAGAGGGAGGGAGGGAGGCTAAGGGAGCAGGGGTGGGCAGGGAGGTACAGGAGGAAAGCAAGAATGAAGACACCCAGATGTGCCTGAGGTGAAGAGAAAGCTAGGGGAGGGCAGGGGGCGGGGACACACAGAGGTCCCAAGCGGCAGGAGAGGAGGTTCAGGAGCAAGGGAGGGAGGGGTCCAGGGCACAGTGTGGACTAGCAGATGGGTAAGTGGGTAAGTGCACTGCTAGTGGGGATAAGCACAGGCAGAGCGTGAGGCAGGACCAATACATTGTGGTGAGCAAGATCCCAGGGAAGTAGTGCTGTACAGGTAGGAGTAGTAAGTAGTGAGGGAGCATGAGGTCCTCTGGTGGCCAGCAGGTATAACCTGCAAATGGAAAGTGGGGAGATAGGTTCTGGGCAACAGGACGTGATATCACTGGATGTGATGTCACAGGGGTGGATCCTTAAATTGACCGCCCCTGGGTGGAGGGTGGTTGGGGTAGTGAGGGCAGGCAGTAGGCGCCACTCGGGCTAGGCACCCCTCTGCAAGTGTCCAGATGAAGAGAAGAGGCTCTTACCTCGAAAGTTATCAGGCTGGAGATTTGGCTTCCTCAGCTACTCAGGTGAGCTGCTTGTGCTTCAGTTGCTTGATTGTCCCGAGTGCCTAGCTTGGGGAGCTGCCTATGTTGTGGAGAAAACAAAGCCTCTCATTACTATGCAGCGGGAGAATATGTTGTGACTTACACAAAGGAGCTCCACTCTAAGCAAACAGGGCTATTCCAAAATGAGGTCACACTAGGACCCAGCTTACCTAATGCCTTCAGTAACAAGCACAATTAGCTCAATACCACCATATTAAACAAGTCTGATCTATATTAGCTGCTTGGTATATCTGGCTTTAAGATGAAATCAGCAATTAGCTCCAAATACCACCATGTTAAACAAGTCTGATCTATATTAGCTGCTTGGTATATCTGGCTTTAAGATGAAATCAGCAAGGCAACTCTAGAAAAGCCAGTGAGTCCCTAGCTTTACACTTCAGCAACTAGTAGCACAAAGAGAATCAAATAACAAGCCCACCCAGTGGTGAACAGGAACAAAGTTCATAAAATATAAGTGTTCATCAGGTAGCACCCCTCTGCAGGTGTCCAGACGAAGAGAAGAGGCTCTCTTTACCTCAAAAGTTATCAGGCTGGAGATTTGGCTTCCTCAGCTACTCAGGTGAGCTGCTTGTGCTTCAGTTGCTTGATTGTCCCGAGTGCCTAGCTTGGGGGAGCTGCCTATGTTGTGGAGAAAACAAAGCCTCTCATTACTATGCAGCGGGAGAATATGTTGTGACTTACACAAAGGAGCTCCACTCTAAGCAAACAGGACTATTCCAAAATGAGGTCACACTAGGACCCAGCTAACCTAATGCCTTCAGTAACAAGCACAATTAGCTCAATACCACCATATTAAACAAGTCTGATCTATATTAGCTGCTTGGTATATCTGGCTTTAAGATGAAATCAGCAAGGCAACTCTAGAAAAGCCAATGAGTCCCTAGCTTTACACTTCAGCATTAGTAGCACAAAGAGAATCAAATAACAAGCCCACCCAGTGGTGAACAGGAACAAAGTTCATAAAATATAAGTGTTCATCAGGTAGCACCCCTCTGCAGGTGTCCAGACAAAGAGAAGAGGCTCTCTTTACCTCGAAAGTTATCAGGCTGGAGATTTGGCTTCCTCAGCTACTCAGGTGAGCTGCTTGTTGCTTCAGTTGCTTGATTGTCCTGAGTGCCTAGCTTGGGGGGGGGCTGCCTATGTTGTGGAGAAAACAAAGCCTCTCATTACTATGCAGCGGGAGAATATGTTGTGACTTACACAAAGGGCTCCACCTAAGCAAACAGGGCTATTCAAAATGAGGTCACACTAGGACCCAGCTAACCTAATGCCTTCAGTAACAAGCACAATTAGCTCAATACCACCATATTAAACAAGTCTGCTCTATATTAGCTGCTTGTATATCTGGCTTTAAGATGAAATCAGCAAGGCAACTCTAGAAAAGCCAGTGAGTCCCTAGCTTTACACTTCAGCAATTAGTAGCACAAAGAGAATCAAATAACAAGCCCACCCAGTGGTGAACAGGAACAAAGTTCATAAAATATAAGTGTTCATCAGGTAGCACCCCTCTGCAGGTGTCCAGATGAAGAGAAGAGGCTCTCTTTACCTCGAAAGTTATCAGGCTGGAGATTTGGCTTCCTCAGCTACTCAGGTGAGCTGCTTGTGCTTCAGTTGCTTGATTGTCCCGAGTGCCTAGCTTGGGGGAGCTGCCTATGTTGTGGAGAAAACAAAGCCTCTCATTACTATGCAGCGGGAGAATATGTTGTGACTTACACAAAGGAGCTCCACTCTAAGCAAACAGGGCTATTCCAAAATGAGGTCACACTAGGACCCAGCTAACCTAATGCCTTCAGTAACAAGCACAATTAGCTCAATACCACCATATTAAACAAGTCTGATCTATATTAGCTGCTTGGTCTATCTGGCTTTAAGATGAAATCGGCAATTAGCTCCAAATACCACCATATTAAACAAGTCTGATCTATATTAGCTGCTTGGTATATCTGGCTTTGAAGATGAAATCAGCAAGGCAACTCTAGAAAAGCCAATGAGTCCCTAGCTTTACACTTCAGCAATTAGTAGCACAAAGAGAATCAAATAACAAGCCCACCCAGTGGTGAACAGGAAGAAAGTTCATAAAATATAAGTGTTCATCAGGTAGCACCCCTCTGCAGGCGTCCAGACGAAGAGAAGAGGCTCTCTTTACCTCAAAAGTTATCAGGCTGGAGATTTGGCTTCCTCAGCTACTCAGGTGAGCTGCTTGTGCTTCAGTTGCTTGGTTGTTCTGAGTGCCTAGCTTGGGAGGGGAGCTGCCTATGTTGTGGAGAAAACAAAGCCTCTCATTACTATGCAGCGGGAGAATATGTTGTGACTTACACAAAGGAGCTCCACTCTAAGCAAACAGGGCTATTCCAAAATGAGGTCACACTAGGACCCAGCTAACCTAATGCCTTCAGTAACAAGCACAATTAGCTCAATACCACATATTAAACAAGTCTGATCTATATTAGCTGCTTGGTATATCTGGCTTTAAGATGAAATCAGCAATTAGCTCCAAATACCACCATATTAAACAAGTCTGATCTATATTAGCTGCTTGGTATATCTGGCTTTAAGATGAAATCAGCAAGGCAACTCTAGAAAAGCCAGTGAGTCCCTAGCTTTACACTTCAGCAATTAGTAGCACAAAGAGAATCAAATAACAAGCCCACCCAGTGGTGAACAGGAATAAAGTTCATAAAATATAAGTGTTCATCAGGTAGCACCCCTCTGCAGGCGTCCAGACGAAGAGAAGAGGCTCTCTTTACTCGAAAGTTATCAGGCTGGAGATTTGGCTTCCTCAGCTACTCAGGTGAGCTGCTTGTGCTCAGTTGCTGATTGTCCCAGTGCCTAGCTTGGGGGAGCTGCCTCGAAAGTTATCAGGCTGGAGATTTGGCTTCCTCAGCTACTCAGGTGAGCTGCTTGTGCTTCAGTTGCTTGATTGTCCCGAGTGCCTAGCTTGGGGAGCTGCCTCAAAGTTATCAGGCTGGAGATTTGGCTTCCTCAGCTACTCAGGTGAGCTGCTTGTGCTTCAGTTGCTTGATTGTCCCGAGTGCCTAGCTTGGGGAGCTGCCTCGAAAGTTATCAGGCTGGAGATTTGGCTTCCTCAGCTACTCAGGTGAGCTGCTTGTGCTTCAGTTGCTTGATTGTCCCGAGTGCCTAGCTTGGGGAGCTGCCTCAAAGTTATCAGGCTGGAGATTTGGCTTCCTCAGCTACTCAGGTGAGCTGCTTGTGCTTCAGTTGCTTGATTGTCCCGAGTGCCTAGCTTGGGGGGGGGGGGTTAAAGATGTAATCTATTCAACTATACATTTAATGTGGATGGAAGAAATAGGTAAAGGAAGTTTGATTACAAGTAAGCTCTCTCCAGACATCAACCCATCCCAGTGAAGACAGCAGGCTATGGAAATGATTGTGGGCTACCAGAGATCTAGCTGGGTGGAATGCACTAGAATCATGCATGGGGTCTAGAAGGAGGTTACAATCCCCCGTAACTAGTAGGAACCCTCTCTATCTAGTATGAAATTAACTGTATTTTTCAGAAAGTGGGTGTCTGTCCCTGGTGGAAGATATCAGGTGGCCAGCATAATTGGGGTCCCCTCTATCTCTCCCTGCACAATCACACAGCTGCCCTCTTTGTCTCTAATCACTTTGAATTCCAGAAGAGTCAGATGCTTTGCTATCAAAATTACTACTCCCTTCGCTTGCCCTTCCCATATGTAGAAGCGTATGCTTCAGAGTAACCAAACTTTGTGAGTTTCTTATGCTCTGCTTGGTTAAGGCACATCTTCTGTAAGCATACAACAGCTGTCTTTTCCTTCTTAATAACTGAAAACTCTTTAGCCAGGCCAGCCGACTAGCGCAGTGGCAGAGTTACTGCTTGCCATCCAGATGACTCGGGTTTGTGCCCCAAGCCCAGGACATCTGGTGCTGACTGGTGAGGCAGGGCTGGGTGTCCTCCCTTGGGGATGAGGGCACCTCCTTCCATTGCATGAATGCAACCTGCTGACCCAGGTGGAGGGGGGTATTATGTGGGAAGGAATAAGGGGTCCCTCTAAGGTGACTTCACGTCAGCACGCACCCACTCACCTGGCAAGTGATGCAAAGGTGTCACCTGTCCACAGTGGGTCTGGCAAGGGAGTTCTGAAGGTAGGGAGGGGCTTATCCATCCTTTCAATGGCCCTAACAGGTGAATGTTGGGTTACCTCTCAGGATCACACCCTAGGGTGGGATAAGGGGAGGGTTCAACAAGCGGATAAAATACCACCAGCAGCACCAGGCAGATGAAGCAACCCTGCCCCCCACATGCCACAGCAGGGTCACTTCAACTCCTCCCATGCCTTGCCAGTTCCTCTTCATGGGCCCTGACCATCAAGTGAAGTATCTCCTCCTGGCTTGTGGGAATCAGGGGGTCCAATCCCACTGGGGATATGCCAAGATCTACACTCAAGATATCCAGGGAAGGTTTTCGAGCAAATTCTGGTGGGGAGTAGGACCACTGAAGGAATCCTGTGGTGGGAATAAAGGCTTGGGTAGGTGGAAGGAGGTTCCAGTAGCTGGCAGCAAAAATGGGGGACAAAGACAGAAAGTAAAAAAAAAAATACTTTAGCCCTCTTTATCTGATTGTTTAACCCATTTACATTCACTGAATATACCTTTATCTTAGGGTTACCCATTATATCACTTTTAAGTTATTGCCTAGGTAGAAAGGGCTAAATTGGAAAGGAAGCCCCACACATGGACTCCCCAGATGATACACCATCGTACGGAGCTGCACAATATCTCTGGACCTGCATGCCACACATATACATTTATATGTTGTCCAAGACGAACAGTAACAGACAAAAACCAAAAAAGATTTAACTCGGCTGGGGGGAGAACCCGGACAAAGGGATGAGGAGAGGCATGGAAGGAGGGGAAACCCGAGGGGTGAACAGGGAAGCAAGGGAGGGTTAGAGTACTGCTATTGGGGGACTCCATGATCAGAGGCATCCAGTGGGAGGGGCAGGGGGATGTTAAACCTTTCTGATCAGAACCAAATGCCACCCAGGCCTGCCTGTGCACAAGGCCAAGCATGAGTTGTATTCACTGGCAAAGGAATGCGGGGGGACCCCAGACATTCTAGTGCGCTTGGGGACAAACAACATAAATGGTAATAGTGAGCTAGAAATTCAGGCAAGGTTCCGGGAGTTGGCCAGGGTATGACTCTCCATAGGCTGTAAGATATGAAAATTACGAACCTACCGTAATTTTTGATCTTCTTGGACGAGTCTCCACCACTCATTCACACTAGTGGGATTAGCGCTGGAGGCACTAGGACCCATCGGGAGCAAACTTTTTGCTGGAGGGTCGGCGCGAGAGATGGCGCCCGCGAGGCTTTACGCCAAGAGCAGCGGCTCGAGCGGTACGATCGAGCCCGCGACGACCTCCTCCAACCGCCTCAGTACCTTTTTACCAAGGAGGTGCAGCGCGAACTAACGTGAAAGAGTAAATGTAACTCAAAAACGGACATAAGATAGTCCGCACGACCCGTGAAAGAAGGGTCAACAAAGAAGTCTTCACGGCCTAAAGATTTGAGGGAGGAAGACCAACACAGCGGTGAGCTCGGGGATGGAGGAGCGTAGGATGAGTGGTGGAGACTCGTCCAAGAAGATCAAGAATTACGTGTAGGTACGCAATTTTCATATCTTCCTGGACATAAGTCTCCACCACTCATTCACCTCAAGTGGAGAGTACCAAGCTGATAATCCCCAAAAGGGCGGCAGAGAGCCAGAGCTCACGCGACTAAGACAGAAGTCCACTGAGGATAGTTCTGCCGAATGCGGAATGACGCCTGGCATGAACATCCAGTGCATAGTGCTTAACGAAGGTATGCACTGAGCTCCAGGTGGCGGCGTTGCAGATATCTGCAATTGGAACATTGGCACTTCCGCTTAGATGCCGCGACCGCTTCTAGTAGAGTAAGAGCGCATACTCTACCTTCTAATTTAACTTGAGCCATGGAATAGCAATGTCGAAGGCATGCCACTAACCATGATGAGATGCATCTGATAGCGACAGGTTGACCCAGCCGGTGTCGCTGAAAGAAACAAACAGTTGCTGAGTCTTGTAACATCCTTGGTTCTATCTAAATAGAACCGCATGGTCTCTTAACATCCAAGGAATGAAGAGCTCGTCTCTTCATTTTGGAAATTAGCCGAAGTAAGCGGGAAGTACCAGAGGTTGGTTTAGATGGAATTCTGACACAACCTTGGGAAGAAATTTAGGATGAGTACGGAGAACTACTTTGTCTTTATGGAATACTGTATACGGAGGGTCCGTAACCAGGGCATGTATCTCAGAGACCCTGCAGGCTGAGGTAATGGCCACCAGGAAGGAAGTCTTCCAGGTAAGAAATTTTAGCTCACAGGTAGCTAGGGGTTCGAAAGGCTTCCGAGTGAGCATGTCCAGCACCAGGTTAATGTCCCAGGTTGCAGCCGGACGCTTAACAGGGGGTCTGGTATGAAGAATCCCTTAAGAAATCTCTTCTTCACCATAGGTAACTGAGCCAGAGTCAAGGAAGAAACACGCTCATGGAACGCTGAGATGGCACTAAGGTGAACTTTAACTGTGGAGTACTGGAGACCTGAGTTTGATAGGTCCAAAGATACTCCAGAACCTTGTCAGGAGGACAGGAAAAGGGATTCCAAGAGGGACCCTCACACCAGAGAGAAAAGCGTTTCCATTTGGAGCGTGCGTTTTAGTGGCTGGCTTCGAGCAGCCAGAAGGATGTCTGAGACTCTATAGAGACATTGAACCGATTCACTTCTATCTCTTCAGGAGCCAAGCACGAAGGTGAAGTGATTTCAGGTTGGGATGGACCAACGAACCCTGAGTCAAAAGATTGATTTGCAAGGGAAGTGGTCTCGGAGAGGCTGCCAACATACTGTTGAGTAGAGGAAACCATAGTTGTCGAGGCCAGGAGGGAGCAATGAGAATCATCTTGGTCCCCTGAGACTCGAACTTGAGGAGTACTCTCTGGATTAGAGAAAGCGGTGGAAAGGCGTAAAGAAAGCGTTTTGTCCACCGCAGCCTGAACGCATCCTGACAGAAAATGCCAGGCCCTGGATTTCTGGAGCAGAAGAGAGGCAGTTTTGCGTTGAGTGGGGATGCAAAAAGGTCCAGGTCTGGAGTCCCCCACTCTTTGAACAGAGACTGAGCTATGGCTGGATCGAGAGACCACTCGTGAGGGTCTGCCTCCGTTCTGCTGAGGTGATCTGCAAGGTCGTTTTGTATACCTGGCAGATAAACCGCTTGAATCAGAGACTTGTGCTCCAAGCACCACTCCCACACCCTCATTGCTTCCCTGCAAAGGGAATAAGAATGAGCACCGCCTTGCTTGTTGATGTAATACATCACAGCTTTGTTGTCCGTTTGAAGGAGAATGTTCTTGTGATAAAGGACATCCCTCAGAGCTCGGATCGCATAGAGGACCGCTCTCATCTCCAGGACATTTATGTGGAGATGAGTTTCAAACTGAGTCCATACACCTTGAGTGTGGAGGAGTGACAGTGAGCTCCCATCCCATTAGCGATGCATCTGTGGTGATGGAGATCTGATGATCCGGGGCAAGGGGAATCCTTCCAGGAGATTGCTCTCTTGAGACCACCAGGTGAGAGACCTTCAAAGGGGCGCCGTCACCTTGATGGGATAAGACTAGGGGTGAGAGGTCGGAGACCACTGAGTGGAGAGCATCCATTGGGTGGTTCTCATGTGCAACCGGACCAAGGGCATAGTGAACACTGAGGGACGCTATGAGACCCAATTACGCGTTGCATCGAGAGAGCTGTAACCGATTGGTTCTCCCCGATGTAACGGGCCATCCAAGGATGTCGAGTCTTCTGTCCTCTGGAAGGAAAGCCTTTGCGGAAGAGGTGTCTAAAGCCGCCCCTATGAAAAGGGAGCCTCTGGGAGGGCTGCAGTTGAGATTTTTCAAATTCAGCAGAACTCCCATGGACGTGAGAAGACGAGAAGTCGTATGCACGGCTTCAAAGTCCCTTGGCTGGAAGGGCTTGCTAGAAGCCAATCGTCCAGGTGGGAAACACTGAGTCCGATCTTCTGAGATGCCTGAGAACTGCACAACACTTTGTAAAAACTCACGGCGCGAGGATAGCCCAAAGGGCAGGACTCTGAACTGATAATGCTGACCCAAAGCTACAAACCTGAGGAACTTGCGGTGGGCGGGTGGATGGGGATATGCTGGTAAGCATCCTGCATATCCAGAGAGGCCAGCCAGTCGTGCTGATGCAGCAAGGGTAACAGGGTACCTAGGGAAATCATTTTGAATTTCTCCCTGGGGAGAAATTTGTTTAGCTTTCTGAGGTCTAGAATGGGCGCATCCCCAGATTTCTTTGGAACCAGAAAGTAAGGGAGTAGAACCCTGTGTTTCGTCGAGATGCGGGGCACCAGTTCTATTGCCCTGTTGTTCAGAAGGCCCTGGATCTCGGCGGTGAGGAGGTCTGACTGAGAAGCCGACAACCTGGGTTGTCGTCTGGGAGGAGACAATTGATTTCCAGAAATTGGGAGAAGGATAACCCTGGCAATTATCCGAAGACCCATTGTCGAAGTTGTGGACTTCCACTGGTTGTGGAGGTACATCAGGCGACCTCCCACGAGGAGAAAGTTCCACCTCGGGCAGAGAGGATGGAACTTGGGCCAGCAATTCATAAGGTGGCTGGGGGCTTTAGGCCCCGCGCTTTCTGCTGTGCCTTCTTGAGGTTGGGCAGGTTGGCTTCTTATGGAAGCTTCCCTGCCTCTGCCTCGAAGGGCTGACTGACTATGAAACTGACGCCTGTTCACATGCCCCTGAGAGGGGTAGGAGGTCTGGCCAATTTAATGGCCGATCTAGTCTTCTGAGTGGCCTCTAAGGCTTGCTCCACCTGGAGGGCCAAAAAGATAGGGGACATCAAAAGGCAGCCATTACCTGCTTAGCTGGGCATCATTCGTGTGAAGCCAGAAGCACGTTAGGCCAGGAATGGCGCCGAAAGTACAAATCCCTGTGGCTGCTGGAGTTTAGAAGCAGGTCGAAAGCCGCCCATGGCAGCTTCTTTGACCTGTTGGTTATTGGACTCAATACCTTTAATAATCTGGCCAGAAGAAGCTCTGACTTGGAGTCCAAATCTGGAAGAGCTTCAACCATTCTTTTCATAGAGTGCCACAGGTGTGATATACTCAGGAAATTAGCGAAGTAATGCAGGAAGTACCAGAGGTTGGTTTAGATGGAATTCTGACACAACCTTGGGAAGAAATTAGGATAGTCTGAGGAGAACTACTTTGTCTTTATGGAATACTGTATCACGGAGGGTCGTAACCAGGGGCATGTATCTCAGAGACCCTGCGGGCTGAGGTAATGGCCACCAGGAAGGAAGTCTTCCAGGTAAGAGAATTTTAGCTCACAGGTAGCTAGGGGTTGAAAGGCTTCGAGTGGCATGTCCAGCACCAGGTTAATGTCCCAGGTTGCAGCGAGACGGCAACAGGGGTCTGGTATGAAGAATCCTTAAGAAATCTCTTCACCATAGGTAACTGAGCCAGAGTCAAGGAAGAAACCGGCTCATGGGCACTGAGATGGCACTAAGGTGAACTTTAACTGTGGAGTACTGAGACCTGAGTTTGATAGGTCCAAAAGATACTCCAGAACCTTGTCAGGAGGACAGGAAAGGGATTCAAGAGGACCTCGCACACCAGAGAGAAAACGTTTCCATTTGGAGCGTCGTTTTTCGGGTGGCTGGCTTCGAGCAGCCAGAAGGATGTCTGAGACTCTCACGAGAGGCGTTGAACCGATTCCGCTACCTCTCTTCAGGAGCCAAGCATGAAGGTGAAGTGATTTCAGGTTAGGATGGACCAAGAACCCTGAGTCAAAAGATTGATTTGCAGGGAAGTGGTCTCGGAGGCTGCCAACATACTGTTGAGTAGAGAAGCCATAGTTGTCGAGGCCAGGAGGGAGCAATGAGAATCATCTTGGTCCCTGAGACTCGAACTTGAGGTACTCTCTGGATTAGAAAGCGGTGGAAAGGCGTAAAGAGTGTTTTGTCCACACGCCCAGCCTCAGAGCATCCTGACAGAAATACGCCAGGCCCTGGATTTCTGGAGCAGAGAGAGAGGCAGTTTCTGCGTTGAGTGGGGATGCAAAAGGTCAGGTCTGGAGTCCCCCACTCTTTGAACAGAGGCTGAGCTATGGCTGGATCGAGAGACCACTGTGAGGTCTGCCTCCGTTCTGCTGAGGTGATCTGCAAGATCGTTTGTATACCTGGCAGATAAGCCGCTTGAATCAGAGACTTGTGCTCCAAGCACCACTCCACCCTCACTGCTTCCTGCAAAGGGATAAGAATGAGCACACCTTGCTTGTTGATGTAATACATCACAGCTTTGTTGTCCGTTTGAAGGAGAATGTTCTTGTGATAAAGGACATCCCTCAAACTAGGATCGCGCATAGAGGACAGCTCTATCTCCAGGACATTTATGTGGAGATGAGTTTCAAACTGAGTCCATACACCTTGAGTGTGGAGGAGTGACAGTGAGCTCCCATCCCATTAGCGATCGTCTGTGGTGTGATGGAGATCTGATGATCGGGGGGGCAAGGGAATCCTTCCAGGAGATTGCTCTCTTGAGACCACCAGGTGAGAGAGACCCGAGAGAAGGCGCCGTCACCTTGATGGGATAAGACTGGGGGTGAGAGGTCGGGAGACCACTGAGTGGAGGAGCATCCATTGGGTGGTTCTCATGTGCAGCAGGCCAGGGTACAGTGAACACGAGGGCTATGAGACCCAACATCACGTTGCATCCAGAGCTGTAACCGATTGGTTCTCCCGATGTAACGGGCCATCCGAAGGATGTGGAGTCTTCTGTCCTCTGGAAGGAAAGCCTTATCGGAAGAGGTGTCTGAAACGTCCCTATGAAAGGAGCCTCTGGGAGGGCTGCAGTTGAGATTTTTTCAAATTCAGCGAGAACTCCCATGGACAGGAAGACAAGTGGTATGCACGGCTTCCAAAGTCCCATGGCTGGAAGAGCTTGCTAGAAGCCAGTGTCAGGTGAGGAAACACTCGGAGTCCGATCTTCCTGAGATGCGCCCGCGAGAACTGCACAACACTTTGTAAAACTACTGGCGCGAGGACAAGCAAAGGGCAGGACTCTGAACTGATAATGCTGACCAAAGCTACAAACCTGAGGAACTATGGTGGGCGGGTGGGCGGGGATATGCTGGTAAGCATCCTGCATATCAGAGGCCAGCCAGTCAGTGCTGATGCAGCAAGGGTAACAGGGTACCTAGAAATCATTTTAAATTTCTCCTGGGGAGAAATTTGTTTAACTCTGAGGTCTAGAATGGGCGCATCCCCAGATTTCTTTGGAACCAGAAAGTAAAGGGTAGAACCCTGTGTTTCGCAGATCACGGGGCACCAGTTCTATTGCCCTGTTGTTCAGAAGGCCCTGGATCTCGGCGGTGAGGAGGTCTGACTGAAGCCGACAACCTGGGTTGTCGTCTGGGAGGAAAATTGGGGGGTTTCAAGGGTGAGAGAACACCCTGTGAAATTATCGAAGGACCATTGTCGAGTTATGGACTTCCACTGGTTGTAGAAGTACATCAGGCGACCTCCACGGAGAAAGTTCCACCTCGGGCAGAAGGATGGAACTTGGGCCAGCAATTCATAAAGTAGGCGCTGGGGCTCAGGCCCCTAAGCTTTCTGCTGTGCTTCTTTGGAGGTTGGGCAGGTTGGCTTTTATGGAAGCTTCCTGCCTCTGCCTCGAAAGGACTGACTGACTAAAACTGGCGTCTGTTCACATGCCCCGAGAGGGGGTAGGCAGAGGTCTGGCCAATTTAATGGCCGATCTAGTCTTCTGAGTGGCCTCTAAGGCTTGCTCCACCTGAGGGCCAAAAAGATAGGAGCCATCAAAAGGCAGCGCCATTACCTGCTGCTGAGCATCATTCGTGAAGCCAGAAGTGCGCAGCCAGGAATGGCGCCGAGTACAAATACCTGCGGCTGCTGAGCGAGAAGCAGTGTCGAAAGCGTCCATGGCGGCTTTGACCTGTTGGTTATTGGACTCAATACCTCTAATAACGGTCAGAAGAAGCTCTGACTTGGAGTCCGAATCTGGAAGGCTTCAACCATTCTTTTCATAAGTGCCACAGGATATACTCATACTGAGAAAATAGCCTTGATAACTGGCAATCGCATACTTAGAGTGGGCAGCAAGACTCTCTTACCTAATGTATCAATCTTTACGAGACTCTTTGTTAATAGGTCGAGCTGTAGTAGTTTGAGGAAAACGACCTTGTCATTCTCTGCAGGACTACAATAGGATCCATAAAAGGCTTGGGATGCCAAAATGGGGCGATCTGGGAGCTGAATACTTCTTATCAATGGATTTAGCCACTGAGGAATAAAGCAAGATTATTCCATACCATTTTGAGACAGCGATCTCGAAGGAAAGCTGGATCGGAGGAGTCAAATCCGTAGGGATCTCCGAAGCATGAAGATACTGGAGTCTTAATATCTTCCAGGATCGATGTCGTAGTCTGGAGAGAAAGAGTGGATCTCAGGTTCTTCAACAGAGACTTAAGGACAGGTCCTCGACCACAGGCTCTGTAGCAAAGAAGATCCTGTTTCCTCCACTTCATCACCAACCGAAGGTCTAGGTCAGACTCAACATCATCTCTGATGGTCAGAAAGGACTGTTTGGACAGGAAAGAGTGAAAATTAGGAGAGGAGGAAATAGCAGAAAAACAAGGAGAGTCCCGAAGACCCGACGCGAGGCGGCAACATGGCGTTGAAACCGGCACCGAGGCGCCACGGCTACGAGAGCACATTGGCACCGCCACCGCTCAGCGGGGTGCCCAGCGAGACTGGCTACCCGCCCAGCCGACAACGCCGCCAGACCCGGCGGCTTCCCGCCCGGATCCGCCTGGCACCGCGAGGCAGCGCCGCAAGACCCAGCGGCACAGCAGGCGCCGACAAGCCAGCAGACCCTGCGGAAGGCGCCGGAAGAGCCCAGGAACCTGGAAAGCTAGAAGGAAAAACCAGGAGATAAAGGCATCGGTGAGGCCCCCTGCGCCGCAAGCCATGTGAGGGAACACCTAACGCAGGTCGCTGGCACGAAGAAGGCGCCACTTGACAGGAATGTCCAACCGCCCTACCTGATCGCCGGAGGGCCGAGGCTCGAGGCAACGCCCAGGCAGAAGAACCAACCTCCAGCCCATTGCTCCATAGGCGGCCCACTGATGAAACTGCTCATCTGGAGTCCTACCTATAGGCGGGGAGGGGCTCCGACGTGTCAGGGCGGACGATTACGGAGTTGGCGACTCCGAAGAAGGAGACCGGCAACTAACAACGATAACCGGCGTCGGCAGCGCAGACATACCAGAGGCGACCTCGAGTGATGCCTTCTCTTTTGACCTGTGGGCGAAGAAGAGCTTCGAGGCCGAGCAGTGCGAAATACGACCGTTTATTTTTATGCCGGCGGGGACGCCCATCCCCAGACATCGGACTGACCGTTAGCCGGAACCCGCTGAGAGAAGGAGGCTGACGGGACCCAGCCCGGCTGACTGAACAGCTTTCATATGATCTCCCTACATCCACCACCGACCTGCTCATGGTCGACTCTATCCAGTAGGCGAGACTTCTTCAAGTAAAAATTTAAATATTCGAAGAATTTTATGAAAATACAATAAAATTAAGCGATACTACTATAGTGATAAAGTTACAAAAACAAACTGAAAACTATCGCTAGTTTGAAGTTTGACTCCGACTAAGCGGCGTTGTCACTGAAAGCGCTTTCGACGCAGTGGGAAAAAGGAACACTAAGGCGGTTGGAGGGTGCGATGCGGAGATAGTCATTACCGCTCGAGGCGCTGCTGCAGGCGCCGTGCCTCATCGGCCATCTCTCGCCGACCCTCCAGCAAAAGTTTGCTCCCGATGGGTCCTAGTGCCTCCGGCGCTAATCCCACTAGTGTGAATGAGTGGTGGAGACTTATGTCCAGGAAGATCTCCTTTTTGGAAATTCTGCCAGTGCCAAGGGCTAGTAGGGAAAACAAGATGAATATCAGGGAGATAAATCAGTGGCTTAGGGAGTGGTGTGGGGAATTGGGGTATGGCCTGGTGGGGGACTGGGGGAGACCTGGGAGGATAAGGGGCTGTACGTTAGGGACAGGCTCCACCTTAATTTGGAGGGGAAAGAAATTCTTAAGCTCAAATTAGTTGGGTTCATCAATCAAGGTGGGGTTTAAACTTGTGAAGGGGGAGGGATCAAAAAAGGGGTGGTGCCAGCAGGTACGATAAATGAGGGACATGGTCTCCACTCCTCTAGGGGGTTAGGGAGATGTGGAAATGGGCCACCAGGTAGGGTGCAGGAGCTGAGAAATGGGAGCTTAAGGAGGGAAAAGGGGTGGAGAGTGGGCCTGATAAATGCCAGCTTAGTAAATAAAATGCCTGAACTCCAGGCGATGCTAGTTGAGGGGGAGGTAGATATGGCAGCAGTCACTGAGTCCTAGGCCACTCAAGGGCATGAGTGGGACCTAAATCTGGAGGGCTATACTATGTTTAGAAAAGATAGGAGGGAGGGAAGGGGGGTGGTGTAGCACTGTTAGTCAGAAATGGCATGGGTATTGGAGTGGTAGAGGAGGCAGAGGGGAATGTGGAGGATATTTGAGTCACCTTGCTGATGCAGGGGGTAAAAGAGTAAAGGTCGGAGTGGTGTACAGACCACCAGCACTGGCAGAGGTCCTGGAAGAAAGTTTGGTGGCAAATCTCGAGGTACATTATGGATTGGGAAAGGGAAGGGTAGTGATAATGGGGGACCTCAACATGCCAGGAACAGACTGGGGAACTATGACGTCACCAGTGGCCAAAGAGCAGAGGCTGCTGGATGTTTTCCAAGATGCGTTTCTGACACAACAGGTGGGTGAGCCAACAAGGGAGGCCCGGACACTGGATGTGGTCCTGGTGGACAGTGATCAGATTAGGGGCCTAGAGGTGAGGGACCCTTTGGCAGGGACTGATCATGCCACAGTTTGGTTCTTCCTGGACCTGGGGGGGGAAGAAAGCCGAACAAGGACGGTAGTAACCAACTTTAGGGGTGCAGACTTCAGGGAGATGGGAAGGATCCTTAAAGATCATCTGGACAGGATAAGGCCGGATATGGATGCTGACAGCAGGTGGGAGATCATTACGAGGGGAATACAGGAGGTTACCAGATCTTGTGCAAGGGAAAGGTGTAAGTTCAGTAAGGCCAGAAAACCCTGCTGGTGGACCTGGGAGGTACAGCAGGTGGTGATGGAAAAGAAGGCGGCCTATAGGTGCATCAAGGGCTCAAAGAGTGAACAGGATCAGGAGGAATATGAGCTGACAGTCACCAGGGTGGTGAGAGAAGCTAAGGCAAAATAAAGAGCAGTCCTTGGCCAGTGGGATCCGGAGGGGGGACAAGGGGTTCTTTAGATACATAGGGGAAAAAGGGAAAGGAAGGGGGAAGATCAGCAAGATAAGGGTAGGGGATGGTTGTGCACAGGAGGTGGGGGAACAAACAGAAGTCCTAAATGAGTACTTTGCCTCAGTGTTTACCAGGGGGGATGGAGGAGCTATGTCTTGCGAGGGGAGCAGGGGCAAACCGGAGGAAGGGGTGGGACCGGTAGAGACCAGGGTCCCTGACGGGTCTGAGAAAAGGGAGTGGCCACCACAAACAGGTGGGGGGCCAGCAGTGCAGGGTGAAAAGGGGGAAGACGTGGAGGCTGAAATCCCTGTAGAGAGAGTAAAGGATTCCCTCAGGTCCCTTCGGACGGAGAAAGCACCTGGGCCAGATAAGATACATCCCAGGGTGCTGAGGAAACTGGCAGATGTCCTAGCAGTCCCTCTTTCTGAACTTTTCAATATCTCTCCGAGGACTGGGTGGGTGCCCCAAGACTGGAGGTTGGCCCATGTTGTGCCCGATCCACAAGGGGAATCAAGAGAGGCGCGGGAAATTACAGGCCCATTAGCCTGACATCAGTGGTCGGCAAGGTGATGGAGGGCATTGTCAAGGAAGACTAGGGTGTTACTGGAGCAAACTGGGTACTTGGACGATAGGCAGCATGGCTTTGTCACGGGAAGATCGCCAGACATAAACCTTGTTGAGTTCTATGACTGGGAGGCAGGGCCCTGGACCAGGGTAGGCCAGTGGGCGTCCTCTTTCTGGACTTTAGCAAGGCATTTGATTCCAGTACCCACGTGGCCTGCTGGCTAAGCTGAAGGAAATGGGGGTAGGGAGACAGTTGTTAAGATGGATAGGAAATTGGCTATCTGAGCGTGCTCAGAAGGTGGTGGTTGGAGGGTTAGCCTCATCCCCAAGGTGGGTACCTAGTGGGGTTCCCAGGGGTCAGTGCTGGGGCCACTCCTGTTCAATGCCTATGTCTCAGACATCAGGAGGGGGATCAGGAGCGAGATGAGTCTCTTTGCAGATGACTCAAAGCTGGGTGTAGTGGTGAATGAGAAGGAGGAGGGCAGGGTGGCCTTGCAGGAGGACCTGGAGGCTCTGCAAAGGTGGTCGGGAAAATGGAAACTAAAATTCAATGTGGGAAAGTGCAAGGTTCTGCACCTGGGAGTCAGAAATCCAGGCCAGGGGTATACCCTGGCAGGAGACATGATTCAAGTCATGGAGGGTGAGAGGGACCTGGGAGTAGTGGTAGATGTCAAAATGAACAACTCAGAGACCTGTAGGAGGGCAGTGGCAAGGGCAAATAGAATGCTGGGATGCATCGCCAGGGGGATTACCTCCAGAAGAAAAAATTACTCACCTTAGTAATTGCTTTTCTTCTCATGGAGTCTTGCTATATTAGGACCTAATGCAGTTAGCCACTGCACTTGAACTGCCCCGGAGAGGAAACAGTTAACTCCAGAGTAATCTGGAGTTCCACAACAGCGCTGTTCAAAACTCTATCTGGCTAGTTTCAAATAAACTGCCAGGTTCCTTCTGAAGCTAAACTAACACTTAAGTGACTCTGTGTGGAAAAAACTACACTAGCCATTGGCTACCAATCAGTAGAGACACAACAAAAACACAACAATCACAGAATAAAAACAATATTGCATATTATTGTTAGAATCACCCCTGACAAGCACTAATAGGCCCCCTCTCCCAAAGACTCAAGTCAGAGGGGACCATCTACCATAACAAAAACAGAGTACCTAGTTCCCTAACCCAAAAAGAAACAAAAAGGGGAGAGACAGTGAGACTAAAAAGGCATGACACAGTGCTTGCACTAATTTGCCAACCCGTGCCCAAGTAGGAATTCTGAGAGGGGTAGGAGGGGTTGTCCTAATATAGCAAGACTCCATGAGGAAGAAAAGCAATTACTAGGTGAGTAATTTTTCTTCAAACACCATAATCTTGCTATTATATGGAACTAATACAGATCAGCAGTACCTCCATGGAGGAGGTCAGAACCTACTTAGGAATAGGCTCTGAAGCACAGCTGTGCCAAAGAGAGCATCTCTCCTGGACTGGGCGTCCAGAGAATAATGCTTAGTGAAGTGTGGACTGTCTTCCAGGTAGCAGCTTGACAAATTTCCAAAATAGGAATATCTCTAGCAGCAGCTAGAGATGCAGCTATACCCTGGTGAAGAGCCCTCAGTCCTGAGGGAGGTTCTCTACCTAGTTTTGGTAACAGAACTGGATACAAGAGACAATCCACCTTGCGATTGTCCTTTTAGTGGTACAGGTCTCCCTTTGCCTACTTCTCCATAGGTGAGGAAGAGTTGGAGGGATTGAACCTCGACCCTTGGTGCGTTCAAATAGTACATGGGGCTCTTTGACGCCAAACTGTGCAATCTCCTCTCCCAGAAGGAAGAGTGCTCAGTAAGAAAAATACTGGAAGAGATGGATTGATTGAGATGAAAATCTGAAACCACTTTGGTAAAGCTTTCTTTATGGTCCTGAGGGCGACTTTATCTCTATGGAAAAAATAAAATCCTTTTCCACTGACAAGAAAGCTTAATTCACTTGCATCAGCCAGAAGTGATAGCCACTAGAAAAACAGTCTTCCAAGTTAAAACTTGAGATCTGCGAACAGAGGCTCAAAGGGTTACGTGGCTGAGCAATACAAACATTCAGATTCAGGCGAGCTGGTTCCCGAAAGGGAGGTTAGTGTGAAATAACCCTTGAAAAACTTGGAAAACACAGAAGAGAGAGGAGAAACTGGTTTCCTGCAGAAACAAAAACAAAACAGCTGCTAGATGAACCTTCAAAGTAGCTGGTTTGAGGCCTAAGGAATTTAAGTGGACCAAATGGTCCAATAAAATGGCCAAGTCAGCAGATTCTGGTACAATTTGCCTCTCAGAACACAGAAGGAAAACCTCTTCCACTTGGGAGTTGTAAGTGGCCCTGGTAGAAGGCTTCCTAGAAACCTTCAAAATATCAGACACCTTGAGAAAGTTGTAAATCAGCAAATTCTAACTCCTCAGAACCAGGCCTTGAGGTGGAGGACTTGAGGTCAGATACCACACTCTCCCCTGTGCACAGGTCAGCAGGTCGTGGATCCTGGGCAAGGTCAGGGAGGAGTAGAATGTCAGGGACAGGAGAAGAGGTACCAGGGCTGCCTGGCCCAGTCTGGAGCAATCAGAATCACTTTGCAGGGCTGAGTTCTGATTTTACTAGTACCCTGAAGAGAGAGAGGAAAGGGGAAGACACAGGAACTTCCTTTCCAATCCAACTGAAAGAAAGTCCAGAGGACTGATCCCAGCACTGGAGGCCTGCAACAAAACAGAGGAAGTTGGTGGTTGTCTGGGGCTGCGAAAAGATCCATCGAGGTGCCCCATCTGGCAAAGCGACCCCAACACCTGAGTGATTCAGAGCCCATTGTGATGGCCCTGAAAACCCTGCTGAGGGCATCCCAAGACATTGTCCTTCCCTGGAAGGTGAACTGCTATCAGGGAGGTGTTCAGGAGTAAGCCAGAGACCACAACTTCATTGCTTGGTACAAGGCGAAGACCGAGTGCCCAGCTTGTTGATGTACCACATTGTTGTGGTGTTGTCTGTCTGACTTGGACTACCTTGTTCTGGACAGTAGCTGAAAAGCTTGGAGAGCTAAGAGAACAGCTCTGAGTTCCAACAGATTGATGTGGAGCAGAGATTCCTGAGGGGACCACACTCCCTGAGTGGAGAGGTCGCCCAAGTGAGCCCCCCACCCTAACAGGGAGGCATCCGTGGTGAGGGTGAGGGAATGAAGAACGGGTAAGAAGGAGACCCCCTGGGTTAGATTGCTTTGATTCTGCCACCACTGAAGGGCTAGGATCAGGGTTTTGGTCACTGGGACTAATTTGGTAAGGGGGTCCTTCCTTTGAGACCAGTAGGACCTCAAGTGGAACTGGATGTCCCTCATCTGAAATCTTGCTCCTTGCACGACAGCTGTGGAGCGGCCATGTGCCCTAGGGTTGCAGAAAGTGCCTTGCTGGTCGAGAGACCCGCGGGGTAAAGGAAGATGCCAGGGCAATGATTCTGTCCACTCTTTCCGAGGAAGAAATGCCTAGGCAGACTTTGTGTTCAACTCTGCACCTATGAAAGTTAGTACCTGAACTGGTTGAGAACTGACTTTGGAAAATTCAACAGGAATCCCAGAGAGTGAGAAGCTGCTGGGTGACTTGCAAGTGGGATTTTACCTGATCTGGAGACTGACCCACTATGAGCCAGTCGTCCAGGTAGGAAACACAGCAACCCCTTGCCTTCTTAAATGAGCCACTACCACAGCTAGACATTTGTGAAACCCTTGGAGCAGAAGTGAGGCCGAGAGGGCATTGCTCTGAACTGGTAGTGGCCAGAGGGCAGTTCGAACCTGAGGTACTTTCGGTGAGAAGGCCTGATCAAGATATGAAAATAGGCATCCTTGAGGTCCAGGGAAGCTAGCCAGTTCCTGGCCTTAGGAAGCAAAATCATTGCCAGAGTTAACATTTTGAACTTTGGTTTCAAAGATGCTGTTCAGGAATCTTAAATCTAGGATGGGCCGCCATTCTCCTGTCTTTTTGGGGTAAGGAAGTAACTCGAGTACAGCCCCTTGCCCTGATGGCAAGGAGGAACCCTTTCCACTGCTTGCAGTCTAGAAGAGAAAAACCTCTGCTTCCAAAGCAAAGGCTTCTGAAGGATTTGCAGGAGTAAAATGTCTGGCTCTCATCTTTGGGAACTGCTTGAAGCTGAGAACCAGACCAGCTTCACCTCCAGAACCCATTTGTCCGAGTTAGGGACAACCAGTTCTGGCTGAAAAAACCAACCTGCCCCCACGGTATAGGAGAATCGGCCCTGGACACCCCGTCAGAGGTGCCTGTAGCAGCAGCTTTAGGCTGAGGAGAGGAGAGGTCTGCCTGTGCCCCGTCTACCTCTGCCTCTGAAAATCCCCTCTGTGCAAAGGCTGAAGAGGCCTGAACCTGGTAAAAAGGCCTGTGGTAAGGCCTGCCCCTACCCCTTGGGGCATGCCTTTGTGGAGTGGCATGCCTCTCCTTAGCTTGGGCACTTTTGTAGGTAGTTCTGTATTCATCCATCTTTTTCATGTAATTTTCCGTTTGATCCCCAAACAGAGAATTTCCTACCACAGGAAAATCTATAGCCTTTGACTGAGTGTCCTGGGACAGATTAGTGCATCTGAGCCATGCCAACCTACGGAGAGCTACAGAAGTGGCCATGACCCTAGAGGAAACATCATTAACATCAACAGCAGTATGAAATTGAACTTTAGAGCTCAATGCCATCAGCAGCCACTTGTTCCAACTCACTAACCAGCTGGCCCTGGGCCTGCTTGGCCAACTGCAATATAGTGTCCCATCTAGATTTCTGATATCTAGCCACATAAGCCATATAATTAGCCTGTCTGAGTCCCAATGAAGCTGCCATATATTGTTTTTAGCCATGGCATCAATCCTCCTGGAATCCTTATCAGGAGGATGTGAGACCAGGGAACAATGTATGTCACAGGCTGCAGCTTGAACAACACCTACATGACTACACTGCTCAGTGAGGAAGTCTGTATCGGGGCCTGATAAAGTATACCTTCTGTCCATTTTTATCTACAGGAGGAACAGAATGAGGACTTTTAAAATCTTCGTTGTTTGCTTCCTAAATGACTTATGCAAAGGAATAGACAACCTCCTAGACTCTGGAATATCCATCATTTCTACATAATCAGGCTCCTCTTGCTCATCCACAGCCTCCTCTAAAAGGGAGCTGGAGGGTTTCTACAACCTTTTATAAAACCTAAAATGAGAAGGGACTCAGACAGCGAAGGGGAGATTCAAAGGTCTGTCTGGAGAACTTTCCGGCTCAATGGGCACTTCCAGACCTTCCCAGTCACAAATGCACTGATCAAAATCCTCCTCCCTCCTGTGGTTCATAAAATCCTCAACATCATAATCCTGAACCACTGGACCTGAGACGGCCACCCTTTTCCCAACTATAGGGGTTGACAAGTCCCTGAGACAAAGACTGAACAATCTGAATGGCTTTAGCTATCTCTGCAGCAGTTGGGAGAGACAATTTTGGACTCCAGACCTGCTGATTTCTTTGTCTTTTAACTGGGACTGGTTCCTCGAACCAGCCTTCCTTTTGCCGAGTCCGCCCTGGTCAGAGGGCACTCCCTCTGGTCCAGTGGGTGCTGGACCGGGCTGGCCATCCGGGTCAGTGGACTTCTTGGCCTCTCGTTCCCTGAGCCGGCCCAATCTCTTTTCCAGGGTGGCTGCAGGGAAATTTCTACACACCTGGCAGTCTGACAGGAGGTGGTCAGCCCCAGACAATAGACACAAGTGGTGTGTGGGTCAGCCTTGGCAAAGGCTTCCCCACAGACATCACAGTGTTGAAACCCAGTGGGCCTGGATTTTCTTTTGGGTTTCTCTGACATAATGCCAGCCTAACCAACAAACTTGCCCTTTAAACGGCCGTGCCAGGCAAGACACCCTTATCGGTTCCTAACCGTGTCACGGGTATTGGAAAAACCCAATAAAATAAAGGTTTTTTTAGAACCGATAAGAACCGGGTACCGCACTTCTACAGCCCAAAAATTGAAAAATAAGCAAACCGATCGGTTCAGACTGAACCGATAATGTATTTCCACACAGACTTTAATTTTTTTTGTACTTACGGTTTACCAGATAGAGCTTTTGACCGAAACCGCGGTAATTTTAAAACATTGCCGGTTCAAATGAACCGAATAAACTCACTTGAACCGTAAAACGAACCGAGCTGAGGGAGCTGATCTCCGGAGCGACTGTTCAGTGAAAGCGGAGTAAAGAATCTGGCAGTTTAATTTGAAACTAGCCAGATAGAGCTTTGAACAGCGCCCTCGCGCTGTGGAACTCCAGATTACTCTGGAGTTAACTGTTTCCTCTCCGGGGCAGTTCAAGTGCAGTGGCTAACTGCATTAGGTCCTATAATAGCAAGACTTCATGGTGTTTGAAAGGCAAAAGTGATCCTTCCATTGTACAACTGCTTGGTTAGGCCACACCTCGAGTATTGTGTGCAGGTTTGGAGACCACATTTAAAAAGGGACATTACACTCCTAGAGAGGGTCCAAAGGAGGGCGACCAAAATGATCTGGGGCCTGGGGGGAGAGGACCGATGAGGAGAGGCTCAGGGAGCTCAACATGTACACTCTGGAGGACAGGAGGGACAGTGGGGACATGATAGGGGTCTTTAAGTACATGAAAGGGATCAATAAAGAAGGCCCAGTCAGGGTGCTCCAAAGGAAGGAGGGTGGGGCAACAAGAGGTCATGGGTGTAAGCTAGAAGGGGGCAGGCTCAGAGGGGAGGAGGAGATGTTATTTCACTGAAAGGGTGGTGGAGCCATGGAATGCACTGCCCAGGGCTGGTAGAGGTGGAGACTGTGGACGGGTTTAAATGGGGATGGGGCAGGTATGGGGGAGAGTAAATCTGACCAGGCCCAGTACAGGTGGAACATCTGGGACTGGGGATAGTATAACCTAAGGGGGGGGGGACACCAAAATTGACCCTCAGTGCAGGTACTGAAAATTGAGCAGACTCGAGAGACCATTAGGCCTATTCTGTGGGCATTTTAGTATGTTAGTGTGTACATGGGACTGGTTGAGTCCCTGGATTCCAAGGTAGGAGTTTCCAGTTTGTGGGATCCCTGTGCCTGAGTAGGCAAGTACAAAACTGCACACCTCCAGCTTGGAGGTAAGGAAATCCAGGCTTTGGCCTCCATGTAGCAGATGCTCCGAGGGCCAGGTGAGAACCAAAATAAACCAAGAAGAGAGGGGAACCGTATGACAACAGGTTCCAATATGGCCTATAAAGGCAAGGTCATAATATTACTACCAAGGGGCCTGTGTTGTGCTACAAGGATGAAGGTTAAACAATATGCTGGAAGAAGTTGGGGGGCGTTAAAGTTGACATCTAGACAGTTAAGGGTAGCTTATAATCACAGCACTGCTTCCCAGAGGGGGGGGAAAAAAAAGAGTCATATGCATCCAGCAATGAAAAACATTTCAAAATGAGACTAAAGATATTAGTACCAAAAAGAAATGGCAATCTGGCCTCATCTAGGTACCGAGTGCCTCCAGGATGGGAGGTGTACCCATGTTATATCTAATATAAAGAATTTATCTCACCTGGCTATTGAGAAAAATAGTGAAGTAGGGGAACAAAGGGGAAGGAAAATTAAATGTTAGTAAGTTCCACCAGGTTTAAACTGGCAAGTAAGTACGTACGCACTCTGGGCTTTGTACAGGCAGGCAGGAGACAGATGGAAATAAATAAAATACATCAAATAAAAACAAAAAAAAAACGACAGTGAACAAATAACTGATACACAGGTAAACCCCTGTTCAAAGTAAAACAATTCAGAACTCTGTTATTCCTCAAACTCACAAACAATAAAAAAGAACTATTTCTCAAACTCACAAGCAATAAACAAATGCCTCTCTAAAAAGATGCGCCTTTGGACCATGCTTATCACCTCCATCGATGGAGCCTCCCTGAGAGATCTTGGAAGCGAGTGCCATATGGCCAAGCCTGCCACCTCAAATGATCGATCTCCAGAGGTCTTCAGCCAGGCCCTGGGAACTGCCAGGAGGCCTTCAGTGGAGAAGCGGAGGGAGCACACAGGGCGGACAGGAGTCAGGAAGTCACTCACGTAGTCGGGGCCCGATCTGTATATAGAGAATAATGCATATGTAGGGAGTTGATATGGAGTGTTTTTTACACACCCAAGTTGTGTGATAATATGCGAAGCTCGAGAGGTTTTACTATTATCACACGAGGGTGTGTAAAAAAAACTCCATATCAACTCCCTACATATGTTTTATTTTATATAATAACTGGTACTAAAAAAAATTCTTAGAATTACTACTACGAGGAGACCCGAGGCCAAAACGCTCCTACTTCCTAACTAGTAGGCACGCCTCCATGCTGACATCACATAACGTGCTAGCGTGGGGGCGTGCCTACCAGTAAGGAAGTAGCAGCGTTTTGGCCACGGGTCTCCAGGGTGATTTTTACGAGTGATCTTAAAATATCTTAAATAAATGCTGCACACATACAGATCTAAACTGGAGGGTAAGCTACAGAATCAGGGAAGGGGAGGGATGTGTTTTAAGTGCAAACCTGCTCTGTAAGATTGTGAGTTTCTGTTTACGTTGGAGAACGGTCTCGTGCTGCGTCAGTTTATTGGTTAGTGCTTGTGTATGCTTCTCAGCACGAGGATGTAAAAGTCTTGATACGAGTTTTTTCGTATCAACCCGCAGGTTGATACGACTTTTCAAAACTGCTAAAAACGGCACGATATAGGGCTTCACCAGTTATTATAGGGCCTTATAGGTAAGCAATCCCACCTTGAAGATGATTCTCCATTTCAGCAGCAGCCAGTGCAGATCATCCAGGACTGGGGTCACATGACAAGACCTCAGAAGGCCTGTCGGCAACCTGACCACTGCATTCTCCACTAGCTGCGGGTGGCGGCGAACCCCTCCTGACCCCGAGGTAGAGAGCTGCAGTAAGACAAGTGAATAATTAACATTAAACTTTACCAGTCTAGTCAAAGGGTGGTACACACAGCCCATGACTTTGTCTAGAAACCAAGAGAAATAGTTCAGTAAACTTAACCCCTTCTCCAGAGGTCAAAGGCGTCTTTTTTTTTTTTTGTTTGTTTGTCTCAGAGGTGTTCCAGTCTCCTTCTCACATTGAAGGAGCTAATTGCTTTCCTCCCACAGCTCTTCCAAGGGATTAGGTGTGTATTTGGGGGGTGGAGCCAACAAACTGTCAGTAACTTCCAACAGAAGGAAGGGTTAAAAGGTCAGGTTAGTTTATATCTTGGAGGTGGAGGACTAGGTTTGCTGGCCAAGGCACCTAGCTTCACCTGAGCTCTTTTCTTCAAGGTTGCTTGAAAGGACAGAGCAAAGAACCTTACCAGAGCAAGGAAAAGAATTAAGGCTTCTTTTGGCTAGGCAGATTTACTGTGTGTTGTTATTTTATCTTGTACTCACAGGGATTCTTACTGTTTGTTGCTAACATTTTATTGCTTTATTTTTCTCTGATTCAAGTTGTTGTTGCTGGGTATACCTTCTGCTGCATTATTACAGGGTGTGCCTACAGGTGTGTGCTTACAGATTACTGCTGTAATCTTCAGATTCAAATTGTCTTTTGCAAGATATATCTTTTGTTACTGCTTTATTTTTCTCTGTAAGAAAGTGTTTCTTACAGGGTGCCTCTTCTGTGAAATTATTACAGGTGGTGCTTTACAGGTTTTACAGTTTTATTTACTGTATCATAAGGATAAGCTTTCAGGGCTACTGCTGGCTGATTATTTCTGCTCTTACCTCCTTGCTTCTTTCGTCCATGGTTCTTTTTTGGCAGAGGAAGGGCCCAGCCACCCACCCCCATCCCCAACCTCCCCACACTACACTCCTTTGATAGGGTAGCACAGTCGTGACATTTCCTGTAGCAAAGCAGGAAGGGGTGGATCAGAGGGGTATCCACACAGTGACCTCATTTACAGGGGCACTAGTAATGTAACTTGTTACAACAAGTTATACAAAAACAAACAAACAAAACACAAAATACAGGTTACTCACCTGTAACAGGAGTTCTAGGAATGGTATATATTGTTCATCCACACTGTCTGGCAGGTTCCTTGCTGCTTTAAATCTTGCTGGAAGGTCTTCAAGCTGGCTCCTCCCACCCACCCGGGTGGTAAAACTCTCGGCTCCGCCCCATGATGCCAGATCTAGCCCGCTGGAAGCCAGGTTGTGCGTTGAAGCTGGGGAGGTCAGGTGGGTCGTGTGAATGAACAACACATACCATTCCTAGAACTCCTGTTACAGGTGAGTACCCTGTATTTCTAGGGACATGGATATGTTGTTCATCCACACTGTCTGGCAGACTCCTAGCAGTTCTCCGGGAGGAGGGAGGCAAGGCGCACACCCCCTACTTGGGAAATAGAGACTGGAGAACCGAGGCCCCAAAACCAGCATCCCAGCGTGACTCAAGGTCGATGTGGTAGTGGGTGATGAAGGTGTGTGCTGACTTCCAGGTAGCAGCCCTGCAGATTTCCTGGATAGGGACGTCCCTGGAAGCAGCCACCGATGCAGCGGTATGGCGGGTAGAATGAGCTCTTATCCCTCTGGGAGGCTCCATGCCCGCCAACCTATAGCAGAGATCTATGCAGGAGGTGACCCACCTGCCTATCGTCCGCTTGGCTGCAGGTCTGCCAGGTGCGGCTTCAGCGAAGGTGACAAACAGCTGGCAACCTCTCCCGAATCTCAGCCATCCGCCTCCTTATAATAAGTGAGCGCCTTCTAGGGTCCAAAGTATGGAGCCTATATTCGCCTCCGAGGTGTGATTGGGGTAGAACACCAGCAGAGTTAACACCTGGTTAAGGTGAAACTCCGACACCACCTTCGGAAGGAATTTTGGGTTGGGGCGCAGGACAACCTTGTCCCTGTGGAAGACCAGATAAGGAGACTCGATGGAAAGCGTCTGGAGCTCTCCCATCCTTCTGGCTGACGTGATAGCCACCAAGAAGGTGGTCTTCCACGACAGATGAAAGATGTCACACCTGTGCATCGGTTCGAATGGCTTGCCCATGAGCTTAGCCAATACCAGCAGTAGATCTCATGGAGGTGGAGGTTCTCGCACCAGAGGGGATATGTGATCAAGGCCTTTGAAAAGCAGCCGACCACCTTCTCCCTGCCACTGACTGCTTCTCGCCTGCGCCGTGGCAGAGATGGCTGCCAGGTGCACCCTAAGGGTCGTCGATCAAGCCCTAGCTGAGAAATGAACCACAGGTAGTCCAGAATGCTTGCCAAGGAACAGGAGGAAGGGTCCAGGCCCTTGGCCTGACACCAAATAGAGAATCTCTTCCATTTGAAGGTGTAGCATTTTCTGGTCGACTCCTTACGGGACGCCTCAACGACATTGAGGACCTCGTCAGAAAGACCCAAGGCCTGGAACTCTAGCCGCTCAGGAACCAGGCCGTCAGGTGCAGGGATTGAAGGTCCAGATGGAATACCTTCCCCTGATTGACTGAGATCAGGTCCGGGCGGGCTGGAAGCCGCCTCAGGAGCCTGGAGCTGAGAATGAGGAGATCTAGATACCAGAACTGGCAGGGCCAGTCTGGGGCTACCAGAATCACCTGCGCCTTGTTCCTCCTTGCCTTGAGAAGCACCTTGTGGATCAAGGGAAATGGGGGAAAGGCGTAGAAGAGGCCCGGGGTCCACGGCCTCGAGAAGGCATCCCCCTGCAGCGAGCCCTGCTGAGGGGGGCCGGCATGAAACAGTCTCAGCTTCGCATTCTCCCTGGAGGAAAACAGGTCCACCTGAGGCGTGCCCCAGTGGGAGAAGAGATCTTGTACTACCTCCGGCAGGAGAGACCACTCGTGAGACGCAGCCCCTATCCGGCTTAGGGCATCGGCCAGGGTGTTGGAGGCTCCTGCCACGTGAATGGCGAGGAGATCCGCCTCCAGGCTGCGCACGAGAGACCAAATGTGGAGAGCTTCCCTGCACAGAGGCATGGAGTGCGTCCCGCCCCGGCAGTTTAGGTAGTACATGGTCGTGGTATTGTCTGGACCTGAACCACTTGACCCCGTAGAAACGGAGCGCAGGCGGTGAGGGCTAGATGAACCGCTTGAAGCTCCAGCAGGTTGATATGGCATTGGGACTCCCGAGGAGACCAGAGGCCATGCGCTCTGTGCTCCCCCAGATGGGCACCCCAACCCATCAGAGAGGCATCGGTCGATAGAGAGACCGTCGGCTTGGGGCGGACAAATGGGATGCCCTCCTGTAGATGTGTTGGAACAGTCCACCACTGGAGAACGTTCCACATTCCCTGGGTCACTGTCACTAGCTGATCCAGTGGATCAAAGTGCTGTGACCATTGGCTGGCCAATCCCCATTGAAGGGGACGCATGCACCAGCAGGCCCAATGGACCACTCTGGTGCAGGCCGCCATAAGGCCCAGGAGGTGCAGGAAGTCTCGGGCAGGGCGCGATTGCCAAACCTGAAATGACTGGGCAAAGGAGGAAAGAACCTCGGCCCTGTCCGACAGGAGCCGTGCTCTGGCTCGTAGAGAGTCGAGCTCTGCCCCGATGAATTCTATCACCTGCTTTGGCACGAGTTCTGACTTGGCCTCGTTGATGAGGAGGCCAACCTGAGAGCAAACCTGGAGGGCCAGATCTCTGGACCGCTCCACCTCCACTCTGGAGGGGGCTGCAATCAGCCAGTCGTCCAGGTAGGGGTACACCCGGATCCTTCGCCGCAGGAATGCTGTCACCACTGCCATGCATTTGGTGAAGACCCTGGGAGCTAGGGAAAGGCCAAAGGGCATGGCCCGGAACTCATAAAGGGATCCCTCCACTCTGAAGCGGAGGAATCTCTGGTGTGACGGACGGATTGGGACGTGAAAGAACACATCCTGAAGGTCCAGGGAACAGAACCACATGTCTCGTTCCAAGGATGGGATTATCTGAGCCAGAGTGACCATCCTGAAGGTCCGAGACCTTAAGAACCTGTTCAGGTCATGCAGGTCGAGAATGGGGCACCAGCCCCCCATCCGTTCTGGGACCAGGAAGTACCTGGACACAAACCCCGGGTCTGGAGAAGGATTCGCCACCTTCCTGATCACCTGTTTTTCGAGGAGCAGGGCAATATCGGCTCGGCGGGCCGACAGAGAGGCTATGACCCTGTACTTCCCGGGAGCATAGCTCGGAAGGGTGGGGCCTGCTCGAACTCCAGAGGCAGGCCCTTTCCTACCACCTCCAACACCCAGCGGTCCATGGTGATAGCGGACCAGGCAGAAAGGAAGTGGCGGAGCCGTCCCCCCACAGGGGGAACCCAGGGGGGAGTGACGAGGCTGGGGTCAACACCCCTCAACCCATCACTGGGCAGGCTTGGAGGAGGGACTGGCTGAGGGACCTCCTGGGCCTTTACCTCCCTGCTTCCTATTGGAGGAAGCCACGGGCTTGGGTTTGGGATGCCAAGCACCAGCCTGCTGGCCCTGGTGCTGATGCTGTTGGGCCGGACGTGCCACAGGCACAGAAGGGCGAATGGACTTGTGCTGCTGCTGTCGGCGGTCTTTGTCCTTCTGGGCGGAGGTGACCGAGTCCAGAGTGGCATTGGACTTTTCGATCCGCTGGAGGTGACCTTCCACTCCTGGGCCGAAGAGGTCGGTCCCCAGGAAGGGAACATCTGCCAATTTGTGCTGGGTATCCGCTGTGAAGGTGGATATCCTCAGCCATGCTCTGCAGCGCATGGCCATTGCAGCCACAACCGATCTGGCACAGGAGTCTCCTATGTCCAGAGCCATTTGGAGCTGCTGCTTAGCCACTGCCCTACCCTAGTCCTGCACCTGCCAGACCGTGGTCTGCAGGTCGGCTGGGAGATGAGGGATCACCTCATCCAGGGAGCCCATGACGGGGTTGGAGAAGTGTGCCATCAGCACGGCCGAGCTGGCCCGGCGGAGGCCAAGGGAGGATGCAGCGTACACCTTGCGCCCGGCATAGTCCAGCTTTTTGGACTCCTTGTCGGGGGCTTGTCCATGTCCTAAGCGTTCCTGGAAAACACCAGCCCGGTGACCAACCCCTCGGCAGAAGGTGTTCGAAAAAAAACCGGGCAAGAGCAGTGGGACCGCATACTTCCTGGCCATCCTGGCCGAGGCACGGGGCAGAAGCAGGCCACTGCCAAAGCCCAAGGCTGGGCACAATGGCTTCAGCCACCGAAAGGCCTCGTGGGTGAGTCCTCGTCCAGTATCTCCGTCAGGGATACTTGGCCCGCTGCATACAGGCTCAGCTGCATCCCGTGGACTCCGAGATAAGCCGAAGCAAACCCATGAAGGATGATGGGCTTTCATCCAATGACTGGCCCCTGGAGAACTCCAGGTCAATGGGCCTGGAGAACAGGGAGGAGTCGTCATCGGACTCAGAGGAGTCTGTGAAGAGCTGCCTGGGGCCTGAGCCACCCTCCACCTGCCGAGAACGGTCGGGAGTGAGGGTGACCGACAACCTGTGGGGCAGGCCTTGACCCGACCGAGAGTCCTCGGTCGTGCCCCCGATTTCGGTTGTGGAGGCGGAGGTTCCACCACAATCAGTGGGGCAGCTGGTTTTGGCTGAACAACCGGCCCAGGCTTGGGCACCTCAACTACAGCGAGGGGTTGTTTCGGCCGCTCAGGTGACAGCCACTTGATGGCCGGGAAAGCGATGGTGTCGACTTGTTCCTGGACAGAAGTAACTGCTGCCATATCAGGTCCTCGTAGTGTTGACGCAATTTGCGCTGAAGCCTCTCCGAAGACGAGGATGAGCAGCGGCAACGCTTACCTCGGTGCCGAGACTGCCGATGTCTGCGGGATTGGCTGGACTGAGACCAAGTCCGAGACCGAGATCCTCTGTGCTTCGAGGACGGGTCTGGGAAGGCGAGAGGTTGCAGCTCTTCCCTCAGCTCGGAAGCCTTAACGGGGACTGCTGCACGGGCGCAGGCAGATCTCGGTCTCCACCGGGGAACGGTGAAGAAGGGTTGTCGGCCTCACCAGTGGAGCAGCCCGTCCCGATAGTCGAGAAAAAATCGACCACGTCGGCGGGTGTCTCGACCGTGGCTTGACGGGGACGCCGTGAAGCCAGCGGCCTTAGCCGCAACCTTGACCAAAGTCGACAGTCGGCTGTCCTGGGAAGGAGACCTCTCCCGCTCCCAGGAACGCTAATGATGGGACTTACCCTTTGGGTCCTTCTTTTTGGACCGAGAGGAATGTCCCGATGGCCCCTCTCCCTTCGTGGAAAGGGACTGGCAAAGCTCCTTGAAAGAAGCTGAATATGAGGTACCCAGAGAGAGCGGGATAAATGCCGCGACCGAGGAAGAGGATGATGCGGCCTGGGCTGCCTCCTCCTCCTCGAGGGCGATCATCTGCTTGAGTTGCTCAGCCGAGCCAGCCGCCACAGTAACCGCCCAATGGGCCTCCTTCAACTTAACCGGCGGGTAGCCCTTCTTGGGGCGCCTAAGCTGTAACCGGGCAGCGTGGTCCTCCAGAACGTTGGCTGAAAACGAACGCCATGACTCGCAGGCCTGCGGGTCATGTTCTAGGCTGAGGCAGTAGACGTACGTTGAGTGCGGGTCCGACCTGGACATCTTCTGCCCACAAGGGCACCGCTGAAATCCGGAAGTCGATTTGTCCATCGCAACCGCGAGAGAGAAAGATTACTGAAGTTTTGAAAATTTTAAAATGAGTTTCGGGTGAACCGAAGAGTTAGGATCCAGTCTATCATGCAGAGTGTTAAGGAGGGAACCTGAGCTTCCTAGCGGTAAGGAAGATCTGGTGTCATGGGGCGGAGCCGAGAGTTTTACCACCCGGGTGGGTGGGAGGAGCCAGCTTGAAGACCTTCCGGCAAGATTTAAAGCGACAAGGAACCTGCCAGACAGTGTGGATGAGCAACATATCCATGTCCATAGAAATCAAACTTTTGCTTTCATTTTCTTCCTTCTAATTACTCTGACCAGGTTATAAACCCAGCAGCTTATCTGGAATAGATATCATTAACTGCAGGTACTGCAGAACACTTTTCAGAAGCGCAGTTTTACGGGATTTAGGAAACTGTCCTACATGCTGGGCCATTGGAGATCTAAGGGCTCAGCTCCAGGCAGCATGGGCAGAGATTACACGCCTCAAATTACATATTCAAGAGGAAATATATTATAAGAAATGCCTGCCATTTCCCCAACATGTAACAGAAGCACCTCGACCACAGAGGGTAGTCTGGGAGGTGGCAGGTGGTTAGGAGGGGCAAATCAGGTGCCCCATCATTCGGTGCTTTCCAACATATCACCTCCATAAACCATATAAAAACTACAAACAGGTATCTGCCTCTATCTCTGAAATCAAACAAAGGGGCAGAGGACACTACAGCACAGCAGCTAGCACAACAAAAGTTGTCCAAAACAGGAAGCAAAACAAAAAAAGCAAAAAGGAAATCCAAAAAACTTCTGATCATAGGAGACTCCATGATTCGGGGAGTTGATAACCTATCTCCAGCCAGGGGTAATGGTCAGATGTCTCCCAGGTACATCAGCATGGAGAGACACTGACCATATTGATAAAATTGCTCAGGAAGCAGGAGAAAACATTGACGTCCTGATATACATAGGGACTAATGATCTCGCGAGCCGGTGAGTTGTGGAGACCAAGGAACACCTGACCAGGCTGGGTGACAAACTATTATCCATTTCGTCCGGCATCTCCTTCTCTGAGATCCTGCCAGTCTGGGAGAGGGGGGCAGATGGACAGAAGGTCAAAGAAGGGGAGATAGGGGAGCTAAACATGTGACACAAGGGCTGGTGCCAGGAAAAAGGACACAAATTTGTAGGGAATTGGCAACAGTTTTGGGAGCGAAAGTTCTTTAAATTTGATGGACTGCATCTAAGGAGTCAGTGCATTGCGGCAGAAGTTTGACATCTTTGCAGAATATTTAAATTAGCAAATGGGGAGAGGGGTGCAGCACCCCATACGTCGCATGGGAAGAACACCCCTCCCCCCTCAGCTAGTGGTCAAACAGGAGTTCAGCATGTTTGTAGATCATTTGCATCACCAGGTAAGAAAAAAGGTCTGGCTGTCCATACGACGCACAGGTGAAATGCCAGACCTCGCCCAACAACTAACACACCGAAATCTGGCCAATGGAAAATCATGTACACAAATGCTGCAGTCTGGGGAAACAAGATCACAGACCTGCAGGCAACAATGACAGAGGCTAAACTGGACATAGTAGCCATTAGCGAGACATGGTTTACCAGTAACCACACTTGGGAGACTTCAGTACCTGGCTATGTACTGTTCAGAAGAGACCGAGGTGCAAAAAGGGGGGGGGGGGGGTGGAGTGGCCCTTTATGTCAATGAAAATATCAAAGCTACAGAAATTCAGAATACACATAAGGAGCCAGAAGAACTGTGGGTCACCCTGGACACAGGAAACAGGACAGCCATACGATCTGGGGTTGTCTACAGACCTCCAGACCAGGGGGAGGACATACACACATTACTGTCACAAGATATACAAAACATGACAGCTAAAGGGATGTTCCGATAATGGGAGACTTCAACATGCCAGATACAGATTGGTCACTACCAGGAGGAACATCTACCAGAACTAGACATATGGTGGATTCCCTGCAGGTGGAGGGCCTCAAACAACTGGTACAACAACCCACAAGAGACAGGGCTATCCTAGATCTAGTACTTACTAACAGGGAAAGGATCACAGATCTCCATGTAGAAGGGCACCTGAGGGCCAGTGACCATCACATGGTATGGTTCAATTTGGCCACTAGAACTAAATCATTCCATTCCAAGGCAAAAATATGGGACTTCAGAGGAGCTGACTTTAATAAGATGGCCAACAGAGTTAAGCTAGCCCTGGCAAAAAGAAATACAGGTGAGGGGGTACAGGCAAAGTGGGCAAGCATTAAGGATGCAATACTTGAAGCAACATCCCATTGTGTTAGAGAGAAAAGGAAGTGAAAAAAAGAAGGAAACTACTTTGGTTCTCAAAAACAGTAGCAGAAAAGGTCAGAGCCAAAAGGCTGGCCTTCAGGAAATATAAGGGAACGCAGCAGAATGAAAATAGGGAGGCATACCAAACTTCCCTAAGGGAAGCAGGGAAGGCAGTAAGACAGACAAAGGCACAAACCAAGGAAACACTAGCACAAACAGTAAAAGAAGGTGACAAGACTTTCTATAGATACATTAGTGAAACGAGAAAGTCCAGAGGGGGTATTGCTAAGATCAAAGGGGATAAGGGGGCATGTGAGGAGGAGGATCATGTAAAAGCATCTATCCTAAATAGATACTACTGCTTAGTATATACTGAAGAGAAGGTAGGGCAGGGCCCACAGCTCAGCACCATGGATACGGGGAAGGGAGGTGTGCACTAGTCCCTTCACAAAAGAAAGGGTCCTACAAGAGCTCAATAAGCTCAGGGTGGACAAGGCAATGGGATCTGATGGCATACATCCCAGGGTACTAAAGGAGCTAAGGGTGGAACTAGCAGAGCCATTATCAGAACTGTTTAGTGAGTCTCTGAGCACAGGAGAGGTCCCAGAAGACTGGAAAAGAGCTCATATGATCCCGCTCCACAAGAGTGGTAGCAGAGAGGAGGCAGGGAACTACAGACCAGTCAGTCTTACCTCAGTAATGGGCAAGATTATGGAGACACTCCTTAAGGAAAGGATAGTGCAACACCTGGAATCCATAGGAGAACAGGATCCAAGACAGCATGGGTTTACAAAAGGAAGGTCCTGTCAAACTAATCTCAGATTTCTTTGACTGGGTAACCAGAGTGGTGGACCAAGGGGGGCAATTGATGTTGCCTACCTTGACTTCAGCAAAGCTTTCCATACTGTTCCACACAGAAGATTAATAAGCTGGGTAGGCTCGGGGTGGGTCAGAAGTTGGTCAACTGGGTGGCAAACTGGTTAACTGTCAGAAAACAGAGAGTGGTAGTAAACGGTATACAGTCAGAAGAGATGCAAGTCACAAGTGGGGTACCTCAGGGATCAGTCCTGGGGGCCAGTCCTCTTTAATATCTTCATCAATGACATTGCAGATGGACTGGAAGGTATGGTTTATCTGTTTGCAGATGACACCAAGATCTGCAACAGAGTAGATGATCCAGATGGGGTGGGAAGAATGAGAAGAGATCTGGATAAACTAGCAAAATGGTCGAAAAAGTGGCAACTGGAGTTTAACGCAAAGAACTGCAAGATAGCAAGGCACAAGCAAGTCGCTGGAGGTCGTGAGGGACTAGTAGAGTAGCCCTCCCCGCCCCGATTCCCAAAGCCACAACAGCAAGCCAAGGCAAGGCACAAGCAAGTCGCCAGAGGTTGTGAGGGACCAGCGGAGTAGCCTCCCCGCCCACCACCACCGAACTGCAACAACAGCCAAGGCAAGGCACAAGCAAGTCGCTGAGGTAGTGAGGTACTAGTGAGTAGCCCTCCCCGCCCCGATTCTCGAATGCCACCACAGCAAGCCAAGGCAAGGCACAAGCAAAGTAGCCGGAGGTCATGAGGGACTAGTGGAGTAGTCTCCCCGCCCCCGATTCCCGAGCGCCTCAACAGCAAGCCAAGGCAGAAGGCACAAGCAAATGCGCCGGAGGTCGTGAGGGACTAGTGGAGTAGCCCTCGCCCGCCCCACTGATTACCGAACGCAACAGCAAGCCAAGTCAAGGCACAAGCAAGTCGCCGGAGGTCGTGAGGGACTAGTGGAGTAGCCCTCCCCCACCTGCCCAATTCCCGAACGCCTCAACAGCAAGCCAAGGCAAGGCACAAGCAAGTCGCCGGAGGTCGTGAGGGACTAGTGGAGTAGCCCTCCCCCACCCGCCTGATTCCCGAACGCCGCAACAGCAAGCCAAGGCAAGGCACAAGCAAGTCGCCAGAGGTCGTGAGGGACTAGTGGAGTAGCCCTCCCGCCCCACTGATTCCCGAATGCCGCAACAGGTAGAAGCTTTGCTCGGCTGCACACAAGGTGGATCCCTGTGTTGTTTGGCGCCATTTTTTACTTTTAAAATGTTTCCTATCGAACTCAAATAGCAATGCCTTTTAGTCGCCATTTAAGTGGAGATAGTCTATGTTACTCTGTTATTTTGTGCAAACCTGTACTTATTTGAGCACATAGGAGGTTACCTTAATTTAAACAACTTGCAGCCGTTTTCTGCTTGTTTTTACTGTGTTTCTATGCTAACTGTATTTCCCATCCAGTCACCGTGAATCACTGGGAAGCCCATGCAAATTGTTATTTTCTCTCAGTCTCCCCTACTTAGCTGTAGTTTGCAAGCTCCCACTTGGTTACTTTAATACAGCTCCTTACTTTTATTTTGTTTTACACTCGTTGCTGCTAAAACTGCAATCCCAGATGGCCTCCATAAACAAAGCCTCTCCCCATTACACAATCTCTGCAGGCCCTAGACCCTCCCCCACTATCCACAGGAGCTGCAACAGTATAAATTCACTCACGGAGTCCTTGTTTCTTTCACAGCAAGCCAAGGCAAGGCACAAGCAAGTCGCCGGAGGTCGTGAGAGACTAGTGGAGTAGCCCTCCCCCGCCGCCCCCAATTCCCGAACGCCACAACAGATAAAAGCTTTGTTCAGCTGCACACGAGAAGGATCCCTGTGTTATCCCCGCCGACACAGAGCATCGGCTCCCCACCGCCCCCACCACCCCTGGTGGACTCTGAACTATATAGCGTAGCAGAATCCCTCCCATACATGATTTTAACCAATCAGCCTGCTTTCTCATCTGCAGGTTATACTTGCCCACCACTAGAGGTCCTGTCTACTTCCAAGCTCCCTCTCCTAAACGTTAAAGCTATAACTACACCTCTCCAACTCACCATGCTCCTGCCCACATTCCTCACTATCACTCTGCTGCTCCCTTTAATGTCTTACCCTCCCTCTCCCACCCATGGGAAGTGGAACAACACGGTCACGTTCCATCTACTAGCAGGCTGGCACTCACCTCCATGCTCTCCCCTATCCAGGTTACTCCTGAGCGATGGACGTGTTCAAGGGCAGGTAGGTACTGCTCTGCCCCCACCCCCCCATACCACAAATAACAACCATAAATTCCCCTACCTTCATCTTCTCTATCAGTTGTCATCCTCTTGCGAAAATGACTCTCTACAGCCCCTCTCCTTCTCTGTTACCACCAACTACATCCCCATCACTGCACCCTTTCCCCCTTCCCCACTTACTCCTCCTCCTGTCTGCCCCCCACACCCTGAAGCTCCCAATACCCACTTTCCATCCCGCCAAGGGGAATATGCAGTGAAAAGTGTCACCAATGATGTACCTATACAAGTAACAACCGCCTCAGGTCTCTCGTCCTTCTACTACTCCTCCTGACGGGCAATGTCCACCCAAACCCTGGCCCCCTGACTGCCCCCCTGCCCAGCCCCTCCCCAGACAATGGGCTGTGCATTGCCTCTCAAAACATCTGCAGCCTAAAAAAAAAAAAAATGGGACCCCTTTCAGGGATGGGTACTCCAACACCACCCTGACATCATTGCACTGGGGGAAACCTGGCTCTCCCCTTCTGTACCAGACTCTGTTGTAAACCTCCCTGGATACCTCTCCTGTCGATCCAATAGGGTGGGTAAGCGAGGGGGCGGTTGTGCTCTCTACCTCAAGGACTCACTATCAGGCCAACTCTCCCTCTGCCACAACTAACATAGAGGGCACAGGCTCTCATGCTAAAATTAACACTAGGCAGATCTATTTCCCCTCTCCTACTGACCATTGTCTACATTCCTCCCAAGGAGCACAGAAGAAAAAATTACTCACCTTAGTAATTGCTTTTCTTCTCATGGAGTCTTGCTATATTAGGACCATTGCAGTCATTCCCCACACTTGAACTGCCCCGGAGAAGAAAAAGTTAACTCCAGAGTGATCTGGAGTTCCACAGCGCGAGGGCGCTGTTCAAAGCTCTATCTGGCTAGTTTCAAATGAAACCGTCAGGTTCTTTACGGAGCTAAACTAACATAGCAAGTCTGTGTGGAAAAAGTCTACACTAGCCATTGGCTACCTACCATTAGTAGAATAAGAACAATCACAGAATAATAACAATATTTATTGTTAGGATCACCCCTTACAAGCACTAGTAGGCCCCCTCTCCCAAAAAGACTCAAGTCCAGAGAGGGGACCATCTACCACTTAACAAAAAACAGAAATACCTAGTTCCCTAACCCAAAGGAAACAAGGGGGGAACTAGAGAGACTAAAATGGCATGACACAGTGCTCGCACTAATTTGTCAACCCTCTACCCAAGTAGGAGTTCTGAGAGGGGTCGGAGGGAGGGTTGTCCTAATATAGCAAGACTCCATGAGAAGAAAAGCAATTACTAAGGTGAGTAATTTTTTCTTCAAACACCATGAAGTCTTGCTATATTAGGACCATTGCAGATTACACAGCAGTACCTCCATGGAGGGGTCAGAACCTACTTAGGAAATAGGCTCTGAAGTACAGCTGTGCCAAAGCAGGCATCTCTCCTGGACTGGGCGTCCAGGGGAATAATGCTTAGTAAAGGTGTGAACTGTTTTCCAGGTAGCAGCTTGACAAATTTCCAAAATGGGAATATCTCTAGCAGCCGCTAGAGATGCAGCTGTACCCCTGGTGGAGTGAGCCCTCAGTCCTGAGGGGGGTTCCCTACCTAGTTTTTGGTAACAGAATTGGATACAAGAGACAATCCACCTTGCAATTGTCCTCTTAGTGGCAGGTTTCCTTTGCCAACCTCTCCATAGGTAAGGAAGAGTTGGAGGGATTCGAACCTGTGACCCTTGGTACGTTCCACATAGTAGCTTAGGGCTCTTTTGGCGTCCAAGCTGTGTAGTCTCCTTTCACCGAGGAAGAATGCTCAGTGAAAAATACCAGGAGAGAAATGGACTGGTTCAGATGAAAATCTGAAACCACTTTGGAGTAAAACTTTCTGTTAGTCCTGAGGACTACCTTATCCCTGTGAAAAGAAATAAAATCCTTTTCCACTGAAAGGGCTTGCAATTCACTTATCGTCTGGCAGAAGTGATAGCCACTAGAAAACAGTTTTCCATGTTAAATACTTGAGATCTGTAGAAGAAAGGGGCTCAAAGGAGTTGCATTAACTGAGCAATGCAAACATTCAGGTCCCAGGCAGGGCTGGTTCCCGAAGGGAGGGTTAGTGTGAAGTAACCCCTTAAAAACTTGGAAAACACAGGTGAGAGGAAAGAGAAACAGGCTTCCCTATGAAACAAAGGCAGAAACAGCTGCCAGATGAACCTTCAAGGTAGCTGGTCTAAGGCCTAGGGAATTTAGATGGGCCAAATAGTCCAGTAAAGTGGCCAAGTCAGCAGATTCTGGTACAATTTGTTTCTCCGAACACCAGAAGAAAAACCTCTCCCACTTAGAATTATAAGTGGCCCTAGTGGAAGGCTTCCTAGAAGCCTTTAAAATATCAGGACCCTTGAGTAGGTGCAAATCAGCAAATTCTAATTCCTCAAGAACCAAGCCTTGAGGTGGAGGATTTGAGGTCCGGTACACACTCTCCCTGTGCACAGGTCAGCAAGTCGTGGGTCCTGGGCAAGGTCAGGGAGGGTGGATTGTCAGGGACAGGAGAGAGGATACCAGGGCTGTCTGGCCCAGTCTGGAGCAATCAGAACCACTTTGCAGGGCTGAGTTCTGATTTTTACCAATACCCTGAAGAGGAGAGGGAAGGGGGGAAAAGCATATAGGAATTTCCCTTTCCAATCCAGCAGAAAGGCGTCCAGGGGGACTGAGCCCAGCACTGGAGGCCTGCAACAAAATAGAGGAAGTTGATGGTTGTCTGGGGCTGCGAAGAGATCTATCTGAGGGGTGCCCCATCTGGCAAAGACCGACCCCAATACCTGAGGATTCAGAGACCATTCGTGATGGCCCTGGGAAATCCTGCTGAAGCATCCGCCAGGACATTGTCCTTTCCTGGAAGGTGAATTGCGATCAGGAGGTGTTTAGGAGTAAGCCAGAGACCACAACTTCATTGCTTGAGTGCACAAGGCTGATGACCAGTGCCCCTTGCTTGTTGATGTACCACATTGTTGTGGTGTTGTCTGTCCTGATTTGAACTACTTTGTTCTGGACAACAGTTGAAAAAGCCTGAAGAGCTAAAAGAACAGCTCTGAGTTCCAAAAGATTGATGTGGAGCAGAGATTCCTGGGGACCACACTCCTTGAGTGGAATGGTGCCAAGTGAGCCCCCACCCTAACAGGGAGGCATCCGTGGTGAGGGTGAGGGAGTGTAAACAGGTATAAAGGGAACCCTTGAGTAAGATTGCTTGATCCTGCCACCACTGAAGGGCCAGGATCAGGGTTTTGAGTCACCGGGACTAATTTGGTAAGGGGTCCTCCTTTGAGACCAATAGGACCTCAAGTGGAACTGGATGTCCCTCATCTGAAATCTTGCTCCATGCCGACAGCTGTGGAAGCAGCCATGTGCCCTAGGAGTTGCAGAAGTGCCTTGCTGGTCGAGAGACCCGCAGGGGTAAAGGAGGATGCCAAGGCAATGAGCCTGTCCACTCTTTCCGAGGGAGAAATGCCTGGCTAACTTTGTGTTCAATTCTGCACCTATGAAAGTTAGAACCTGAACAGGTTCCAGAACTGACTTTGGTAAGTTCAGCAGGAATCCCAGGAAGTAAGAAGCTGCTGGGTGACTTGCAAGTGGGATTTACCTGATCTGGAGACTGACCCACTATGAGCCAGTCGTCCAGGTAGAGAAACACAGCAATCCTTGCCTTCTTAAATGAGCCACTACCACAGCTAGACATTTTGTGAATACCCTTGGAGCCGAGGTTAGGCGCGAAGGGCATTGCTCTGAACTGGTAGTGGCCAGAGAGCAGTTCGAACCTGAGGTACTTTCGGTGAGAAGGCCTGATCATGACATGAAATAGGCGTCCCTGAGGTCCAGGAAGCTAACCAGTCTTCTGGCCTCAGGAAGGCAAAATCATTGCTAGAGTTAACATTTTGAACTTTGGTTTCAATAGATGTTTGTTCAGGTACCTAAGTCTAAGATGGGCGCCATTCTCCTGTCTTTTTTGGGGTAGAAAATATCTTGAGTACAGTCCTTGCCCTGATGGCAGGGGGACCCTTCCACTGCTTTGCAATCCAGAAGGAAGAAACCTCTGCTTCAAAGCAAGGGCTTCTGAAGAGTTTGCAGGTGGAAATTGCCTGCTCTCATCCTTGGGAACTGTTTGAGCTGAGAACCAGGCCCTGGCTTACTACTTCCAGAACCCACCTGTCCGAAGTTAGGGACAGCCAGTTCTGGCTGAAATAAGCCAACCTGCCCCACTGGTACAGGAGAATCGGCCCTGGGCACCCCCATCAGGGTGCCTGCTTGGCAGCAGCTTTAGGCTGAGGGAGGCGACTGTCTACCTGCCCGTCTACCTCTGCCTCTGAAAAAACCCTCTGTGAAAAAGCAGAGAGGCTTGAGATTGGTAAAGGGCCTGTGAAAGGCCACCCCTTCCCCTGGGGTATGCCTTGTGGAGTGGATGCCTCCTTAGCTTGGGCACTTTTGTAGGTAGTTCTGTATTCATCCATCTTTTCATATAATTTTCCGTTTGATCACCAAACAGAGAATTTCCCGATACAGGAAAATCCATAGCCTTTGACTGAGTATCTTGGGACAGATTAGTGCATCTGAGCCATGCCAACCACGGAAAGCTACAGAAGTGGCCATGACCCTAGAGGAAACATCATTAACATCAACAGCAGTATGAAATTGAACTTAGAGGCTTCAATGCCATCAGCAGCCACTTGTTCCAACTCACTAGCCAGCTGGCCCTGGGCCTGCCTGGCTAACTGCAATATAGTGTCCCATCTAGATTTCTGATATCTAGCCACATAAGCATAAATTAGCCTGCCTGAGTCCCAAAGAAGCTGCCATATATTGTTTTTTCGCCATGGCATCAATCTTCCTGGAATCCTTATCAGGAGGATGTGAGGCCAGGGGAATATTAGCCTTGTCACAGGCTGCAGCTTGCACCACACCTACATGACTACACTGCTCAGAGAGGAAGTCTGTATCAGGGCCTGATAAGGTATACCTTCTGTCCATTTTTTTATCTACAGGAGGGACAGAATGAGGATTTTTTAAAATCTTTGTTGTTTGCTTCCTAAATGACTTATGCAAAGGAATAGACAACCTCCTAGACTCTGGAATATCCATCATTTCAACATAATCAGGCTCCTCTTGCTCATCCACAGCCTCTTCTAAAGGAAGCTGGAGGGTTTCTGCAACCTTTTTGTAAAACATAAAAAGAGGAGGGGACTCAGACAGCATAGGGGGAGATTCTAAAGGTCTATCTGGAGAAATGTCCGGTTCAATGGGCACGTCCAGACCTTCCCAGTCACAAACATACTGATCAAATTCCTCCTCCCCCTCATGTGGTTCATAAAAATCCTCAACACCATAATCCTGAACCACTGGGACTGAACGAGCCACCCTTTTCCCAGATGCAGGGGGTTCGACAGATCCCTGAGACAAAGATTGGACAATCTGAATGGCTTTAGCTATCTCTGCAGCAGTTGGAGACAATTTTGTACTCCAGACCTGCTGATTTCTTTGTCTTTTGCTGGGACTGGTTCCTCTGAACCAGCCTTCCTTTGCCCGAGGAAGTCTCGCCTCTGGTCAGAGGGCATTCTCCTGGTCCAGTGGGTACTGGACCGGCTGGCCATCGGGTCAGCGGACTTTTTGGCCTCTCGTTCCCTGAGCGGCCCAATCTCTTTTCCAGGGTGGCTGCAGGAAAATTTTACACACCTGGCAGTCTGACAGGAGGTGGTCAGCCCCAGACAATAAACACAAGTGGTGTGTGGGTCAGCCTTGGCAAAGGCTTCCCCACAGACATCACAGTGTTGAAACCCAGTGGGCCCGGATTTCCTTTTGGGTTTCTCAGACATAATGCCAGCCTAACCAAAAACTTGCCCTTTAGATGGCAGTGCCAGGCAAGACACCCTTATCGGTTCCTAACCGTGTCACGGGTATTTGAAAAAACCCCAAATAAAACTTAGTTTTTTTAGAACCGATAAGAACCGGGAACCGCACTCTAAAAGCCCAACCAAACAGTTTGATACATATATTTTAACAAACCGATCGGTTCAAAACCGAACCGATAATGAATTTCCACACAGACTTAATTTCTGTACTTACGGTTTACCAGATAGAGCTTTTAACCGGAATGCGGTAAAATAAATACTTTTTGCAGGTTCCAATGAACCGAAAATACTCGCTTGAACCGAGAAATGAACCGAGCTGAAGGAGCTGATCTCCGGAGCGACTGTTCAGTGAAGCGGAGTAAAGAATCTGACAGTTTCATTTGAAACTAGCCAGATAAAGCTTTGAACAGCGCCCTCGCGCTGTGGAACTCCAGATCACTCTGGAGTTAACTGTTTCCTCTTCGGGGCAGTTCAAGTGTGGGGAATGACTGCAATGGTCCTAATATAGCAAGACTTCATGGTGTTTGAATAGCCTTACAGGCCATTCTGACCTATCTTTCTACTCTACCCCCACATCATGAAAAAATAGTTATGGGTGATTTCAACATAAATTGGCTGGCAAACACAGCCGCCCCGTACATAGATGATACCCTAGCGCTTGGTCTCACTCAGGTAGTCACCTCCCCCACCCGGGTAAAGGCCCATACAGGGACTTCCTCCCTCCTGGATCTTGTCTTCACAAACTGTCCCCACAGAATAACCAACACCCTGGTACTCCCCGACGCACTAAGCGATCATTCTCTAGTACTTTGCACTTGGTCCTGCAGTGCCCCCAAAACCGCCCCCAAAATTACCTTACAACGCAAACTTGTCCCTGGCAAACTCTCTCAACTCAAGGCCCACCTCAGACACTGGGACTGGACATCCCTCATAAACACCTGCGACCCTGATCGCTCGCTTGATCGTTTATCTTCACCTTCAACGGTATCTGTGATAAGTTTGCCCCCCTTACAAAGAGAATGTCCAAAGGTAACCAGGTCCCCTGGTTCTCTGACCACCTCCTGGACCTAATGCAAAAGCGTGATTCCCTTTGGCACCTTGCTAATGAGACCCAGCTGCCAGCAGACAGGCAACGGTATAGGGAGGCCCGCAACAAATGCACATGGGCCCTATGCACTGCCAAAGCCGATTACCAAAAAGCGTCCTTAACATCCACCTGGGGTGATGGGTGCAAATTCTGGAACAATATTAAGGAACTCTGCAGTAAAGTCCCAAACCCACCCCCGGCCCAAATGGAAATAGACGGTAACATCTCCACGGATCCCGTCAGGATAGCCTCAGCCCTTAACTCCGCTTTCACTAATCTCAACCATGTCCTCCCCCAAATTTCTTGACCCCCACCCATCTGGGCCCACCCCTCCCTGCTCCTCCCTTACATCTACGAATTATCACCCCGAGGCTGCCAAATCTACCTAGTCAAAGCCCTAAGCCACTCACACTACTGTAGCGAATCCCTAGACCTGAGACTCCTTCGCCTCACTCTCCTGGAAGTCCTATACTGGCTCACTCATATTCTCAATCGCTCCCTCTGTCAAGGGAAATTCCCCTCCCACTGGAAACAGGCCTCCATCACCCCATCTATAAGAGCGGGGGCCGCACCGCCACGAACAGCTACCGACCTATCGCCATTCTCCCTCCGTCTAAAGCCTTAGAGCGTATTGTAGCAGACCAAATCACTGACCACCTCACTAAATATAACCTTCTCTGCAACCAATAACATGGCTTCCATAAGTGGCATAGCACCACCACCGCCCTCCTCGATTTCACCTCGCATGTCCACTCCGCCTTGGATCATGGCCACATCACAGGTGCCATCTTCGTGGACCTCTCTAAAGCTTTTGATACAGTCAATCATGCCCTCTTACTGAACACACTCTCCTCCAGTGGCTTTTCCAATGAGGCTTTAAACTGGTTCACCAGCTATCCGACAGACAGAACACAACAGGTCAAGGTATGCACCGTCCTGTCCCCCCGCCTCCCTGTAAGCTCCGGTGTTCCACAGGGGTCAATTCTTGGCCCCTGCTGTTCTGACTATATGTAAACTCCCTTCCGTTGGCCGTCTCCGGGAGCCTGCTCCTCTACGCGGATGATGCCGTCCTGTTCGCCTCAGATCCTGACCCCCTTAAACTCCACCAAACACTCCAACTCTCTTTCCAAGAGGCAGAACAATGGTTCACCACCTTAACTCGAGACTAGGTGTTCTTTATCGATACAAACACTGCCTCACTCCTGAGGCCCTACGGCTTACCATCAATTCCTCTGTCCTCTACCTTCTGGACTACAGTATTCTCATTTATAGAGCTGCCCCCACCTCCGCACTAAACAGACTCCGCCTTGTACTAAACAAAGCCTGCCATCTCATCCTTGGATGTGATCGTTCCACACACACCTGCTCACTCTACAGCTCCACAAATTGGCAAAACCTTGACAGCAGAATCCGGTACCACGCCTGCCTAATGACGAAAAAATAGTACTTGGTCTCACCGCTCCCACACTCTCCTCAATTATCCACCCAGCATCGCCAGTCAGAGCCACCTGTAACTCGGACAAACCGTTGTTATGGGTACCCCACTGTTGGACCTCCCAATCTCAAAGAACTTTCAGGTACCGAGCCCCTTACTGGACGAACTCGCTCTTAAGCCAAATAACCAATGAAATAAGACTTGGCCCTTTTAAATCTAGACTAAGGGAGCACCTCCAGGACTCTAACACATGTGATTGCCCCGACCCCTTCCAACAGCATGTTGTCTTATATCTCACTAAACAGATGGCCTCAGATCCCCATGACTACATTGCACCTATATTACTCTACGACTATCAGCCTGTTACAGAACCAACTGCAACTATATGGCTGTGCTAAAGTACTGAGTCCTTTTGTTATCTTTGACTGAAAGCATCCAACTGAACAACAATGTATTCAAATGCCTGTTATGTAATGAAATGTACTGTAACATGTAATGTAATGTACTGTTATCTCTGTAACAAATGTTGTCCCTGTACCTTAATGTACAACGTAGAACCTTTGTAAATGAGTCTTTGACTCAAAGGTCTTTCTGAATATCTCAATAAATGAATAAATAAAGATCGTGCACATAAGGAACAGAAACCCTGAAGACACCTATAGGCTGGGAGGAGAGTTGCTGCCAGTCACAAGGGAAGAAACAGACTTGGGCATTATCATCACCGACCTGAAATCATCCAAGCAGACCACTAAAGCAGTAGGTAAGGCTAGGGGGATGTTGTGGTGTACTAGTAGGGGTATCACAAGTCGGAAGAGGGAAGTAATAATCCCTCTTTACAAGACACTGGTTAGGCCCCATCTGGAGTACTGCGTGCAGTACTGGAGGCCACACCTTCACAAGGACATTCACCAAATTGAAGCAGTCCAGAGAAGGGCAACCAAAATGGTGCAGGGACTGCATCAGAAAACATATTAGGACAGATTATCGGAGCTCAATATGTGTACCCTAGAACAAAGGAGGGAGAGAGGTGATATGATCGAAACATTCAAACACCTTAAGGGCATTAACAAGGTGAAAGAGTAACGTTTCAGTATAAGAAAAATAACAGGACAAGAGGACACAGCATGAGATTAGAGGGAGGCCGATTAAGGGGTAATGTGAGGAAGTTCTTTTTCACAGAAAGGGTGGATGCATGGAACGGCCTACCTCAGGAAGTGGTGGATATGAATATGGAGCAGAGCTTCAAACAGGCATGGGATAGGGATAAGTGAGCAATACAGATTAGTATGAATAGATAGGCCACTGACAGAGCAAAGGCCGATAGCACATTCATAAGGGAGAAAAAGAAATGGGCAGACTGGATAGGCCTTGCAGTCCTTATCTGCCGTCATCTTCTATGTTTCTGTAAGTTCTCTGTGAGCAGGCAATTAAAGTTTGTAATGCTGCATGTCTAGTTCCAACACTGGATGCTGCAGTCTGAGCTGGGAATTTCAAACAGTTGGCGAGGGTTAGGTAGAAAAGAGAAAAAGAGTAGCATGTCTTGCTCCTGCAAGTTCCTCTGGTGGGTGACAAAGTCCATGGCTGTCCAACATCCATTCCTCTGAGAATGGCCAGTTTTAACCATATTATTCATCAATTAGTAGAAACCCATGGAGGGATGGAAAAGGAAGGGGCAAGCAGAGAAGAAAAAATTACTCACCTTAGTAATTGCTTTTCTTCTCATGGAGTCTTGCTATATTATAACATTAGCAGTCAGCCACTGCAGCTGAACTGCCCCGGAGAGGAAGGAGTTAACTCCAGAGGATCTGGAGTTCTACAGCGCGAGGGCGCTGTGCCCAAAGTCTATCTGGCAGTTTCAAATGAAACTGTCAGATCTTTACGAAGCTAACATCAAAGAACAGAAAGTCTGTGTGGAAAAACTACACTAGCCCATGGCTACCTACTAGTAGTAGTAACAAACAATATAAACAACAAAGAAAACACCCAGAACCATAATAACAAAAATTGATGGTATTATGGTTCGCTTTACCACCCTTGACAAGCACATTATGAACCCCCTTCCCCAAGACTCAAGTCCAGGAAGGGGCAATATAAATAACCTAAATGAAAGCAACCAGATCCCTAACCCAAAGGAAAGAGGGTAAAGGATAACTACAATGGCATGACACAGTGCTTGCACTAATTCGCCACCCCTACCCAAGTAGAGGTTCTGAGAGGGGCAGGAGGGAGGGTGGTTAGATATAGCAAGACTCCATGAGAAGAAGCAATTACTAAGGTGAGTAATTTTTTCTTCAAACACCATGAAGTCTTGCTATATTATAACATTAGCAGATTACACAGCAGTACCTCCATGGAGGAGGTCAGAACCTACTTAGAAATAGGCTCTGAAGCACAGTTGTGCCAAACTCAGCATCTCCTGGACTGGACATCCAGGAATAATGCTTGGTAAAGGTGTGAACTGTCTTCCAGGTAGCAGCTTGACAAATCTCCAGAATGGGAATGTCCCCAGCAGCCGCTAGAGACGTGCTGTACCCCAGGAGTGGGCCTCAATCCTGAGGGGGTACTCTACCTAGTTTCTGATAACAGAATTGATACAAGAAACAATCCACCTTGCAATTGTTCTCTTAGTGGCAGGTTTTCCTTGCCAACCTCGCCATAGGTAAGAAACAGTTGAGGGATTCAACCTATGACCTCTGGTGCCTAAATAGTAGCTTAGGGCCCTTTGACATCCAAGCTGTGCAGTCTCCTCTCACCTGAGGAAGAATGCTCAGTGAAAAATACTGGAGAGAGATAGATTGATTCAGGTGGAAATCAGAAACCACCTTAGGCAAAACTTTCTATTAGTCCTAAGGACTACTTATCTCTGTGGAAAGAGATAAAATCTTTTCCACTGAAAGGGCCTGTAACTCACTTATGCGTCTGGCAGAGGTGATAGCTACTAGGAAAACAGTTTTCCAGTTAAATACTTGAGCTCTGCTGAAGACAGAGGCTCAAGGGGGTTGCATTAACTGAGCAATGCAAATATTCAGGTCCCAGGCGGGAGCTGGTTCCCAAAAGGAGGGTTAGTATGAAGTAACCCTTTAAAAACTTGGAGAACACAGGGTGAGAAGAAAGAGGCAGGCTTCCTGCTGACACAAAAGCAGAGACAGCTGCCGATGAACCTTCAGGATAGGCTGGTCTAAGGCCTAGGGAATTCAGATGGACCAAATATTCCAGAAGAATGGGAAGATCAGCAGATTCTGGATAATCTGCCTCTCAGAGCACCAGATGGAAAACCCTTCCACTTAGAATTATATGGCTTCTAGTGGAAGGCTTCTGAAGCCTTTAGAATATCCATGACACCTGAGAAAGGTGTAAGTCAGGATTCTAGCTCCTCAAGAGCCAAGCCTTGAGGTGGAGGGATTTGAGGTCCGGATACCACACACTCCCCTGTGCACAGGCCAGTAAGTCGTGGACTCTGGGTAGGCTCAGGGCAGGGTGGACTGCCAAGGACAGAAGCAGAGGGTACCAGGGCTGTCTGGCCCAATCTGGGGCAATCAGAATCACTCTGCAAGGTTGAGATCTGATTTTACTAGTACCCTGAAAAGAAGAGGAAAGGAGGAAAGGCATACAGGAACTTCCCTTTCCAGTCCAACAGAAAGGCGCCAGAGGGACTGAGCCCAGTACTGGAGGCCTGCAACAGAAAAGAGGAAGTTGATGGTTGTCTGGGGCTGCGAAAGATCTATCTGAGGAGTGCCCCATGTGGCAAAGACGGACCCCAGCACTTGTGGATTCTAGAGCCCATCTGTGATGGCCCTGAGAAATTCTGCTGAGGGCGCCCGCCAGACATTGTCCTTCCCTGGGAGGTGAACCGCTATCAGGGAGGTGTTCAGGAGTAGGCCAGAGACTACAACTTATTGCTTCGCACAAGGCTGAAGACCGAAAGCCCCCTTGCTTGTTGATGTACCACATTGTGGTGGTATTGTCTGTCCTGACTTGAACCACTTTGTTCTGGACAGAATCTGAAAACACCAAGAGCTAAAAGACAGCTCTGAGTTCCAACAGATTGATGTGGAGCAGAGATTCCTGAGGAGACCACACCCCTGGGTGGCAAGATCGCCCAGGTGAGCCCCCCACCCTAACAGGGAGGCATCCGTGGTGAGGGTGAGGGAGTGAGAAATGGGAATGAAGGGAACCCCCTGTCTTAAATTGCTCTGGACCTGCCACCAGTGGAGGGCTAGGATCAGAGTTTGAGTAACTGGAACCAACTTGGTAAGGGGGTCCTTCCTTTGAGACCAATAGGCCCTCAAATGGAACTGAATGTCCCTCATCTGGAATCTTGCTCCCTGCACGACAGCTGTGGAAGCAGCCATGTGCCCAAGGAGTTGCAGAAAATGCCTTGCTGGTCGAGAGACCCGCAGGGTAAAGGAGGATGCCAGGGCGATGAGTCTGTCCACCCTTTCCGAGGGAAGAAAAGCCCTGGCTAACCTTGTGTTCAATTCTGCGCCTATGAAAGTTAGGACCTGAACCGGTTCCAGAACTGACTTTGGTAAGTTTAGCAGGAATCCCAGGAAGTGAGAAGCTGCTGGGTGACTTGCAAATGGATCCACCTGACCTGGAGACTGACCCACAATGAGCCAGTCGTCCAGGTAGGGAAACACACAGCAACCCCTTGCCTTCTTAAGTGAGCCACTACTACAGCGAGACATTTTGTGAATACCCTGGCGCAGAGGTCAGGCCGAAGGGCATTGCCCTGAACTGGTAGTGGCCTGAGGGCAGTTCGAACTGAGGTACTTTCTGTGAGAAGGCCTGATCAGAACATGAAAATAGGCATCCTTGAGGTCCAGGGAAGCTAGCCAGTCCCCTGGCCTTAGGGAAGGCAATATTATTGCCAGAGTCAACATTTTGAACTTTGGTTTCAAAAGATGCTTGTTCAGGTACCTTAAATCTAGAATGGGCCTCCATTCTCCTGTCTTTTTTGGGGTAAGAAAGTATCTTGAATAAATCCCCTTGCCCTGATGGCAAGGAGGAACCCTTTCCACTGCTTTGCAGTCCAGAAGAGAAGAAACCTCTGCTTCCAAAGCAAGGGCTTCTGAAGGATTTGCAGGTGGAAAATGTCTGGCTCTCATCTTTGGAAAGTGTTTGAAACTGAGAACCAGACCCTGGCCTATTACCTCCAGAACCCATCTGTCCATGAGTTAGGACAGCCAGTTCCGGCTGAAATAGGCCAACCTGCCCCCACTGGTACAGGAGAATGGCCCTGGGCACCCCATCAGGTGCCTGCTTAGCAGCAGCCTTAGGCTGAGGGGAGGGGACGGTCTACTTGTGCCCTCAGCCTACCCCTGCCTCTGAAGAAACCTCTGCGAGACAGCAGAGGAGGCTTGAAATTGGTAAAAAGGCCTGAAAAGGCCTGCCTCACTTCTGGGAGCATGCCTTTGTGGCATGGCATGCTTCTCCTTAGCCTGGGCACTTTTGTAGGTAGTTCTGTATTCATCCATCTTTTCATATAGTTTTCTGTTTGCTCCCAAACAGAGAATTTCCACTACAGGAAAATCCATAGCCTTTGACTGGGTATCTTGGGACAGATTAGTGATCTGAGCCATGCCAACCCACGGAAAGCTACAGAAGTGGCCATGACCCTAGAGGAAACATCATTAACATCAACAGCAGTATGAAATTGAACTTTAGAGGCTTCAATGCCATCAGCAGCCACCTGTTCCAACTCACTAGCCAGCTGGCCATGGGCCTGCTTGGCTAACTGCAATACTGTGTCCCACCTAGATTTCTGATATCTAGCCACATAAGCCATATAATTTGCCTGCCTGAGTCCCAAAGAAGCTGCCATATACTGTTTCTTCGCCATGGCATCAATCTTCCTGGAATCCTTATCAGGAGGATGTGAGGCCAGAGGAATATTAGCCTTGTCACAGGCTGCAGCTTGTACCACACCTACATGACTACACTGTTCAGTAAGGAAGTCTGTATCCGAGCCTGACAAAGTATACCTTCTGTCCATTTTTTATCTACAGGAGGGACAGAATGAGGATTTTTTAAAATCTTTGTTGTTTGCTTCCTAAATGACTTATGCAAAGGAATAGACAACCTCCTAGACTCTGGAATATCCATCATTTCCACATAATCAGGCTCCTCTTGCTCATCCACAACCTCCTAAAGGAAGCTGGAGGGTTTCTGCAACCTTTTGTAAAAATAAAGAAAGAAGGGACTCAGACAGAATAGGAGGAGATTCTAAAGGTCTGTCTGGAGAAATGTCCGGTTCAATGGGCACGCCCAGACCCCCAGCCACACATATATTGATCAAATTCTCCTCCCTCCTGTGGTTCATAAAAATCCTCAACTTCAAAATCCTGAACCACTGGGACTGAACGAACCAACCTTTTACCAACTGTTGGTGGTTCTACAGATCCCTGAGACAGTGACTGGACAATCTGAATGGCTTTAGCTATCTCTGCAGCAGTTGGAGACACAATTTTGGACCCCAAACCTACTGATTTCCTTGTCTTTTTACTCGGGACTGGTTCCTCTGAACCAGCCTTCCTTTTGCCCGAGGAAGTCTCGCCCTGGTCAGAGGGCACTCCCTCTGGTCCAGTGGGTACTGGACCGGGCTGGCCATCCGGGTCAGCGGACTTTTTGGCCTCTCGTTCCCTGAGCCGGCCCAATCTCTTTTCCAGGGTGGCTGCAGGGAAATTTTTACACACCTGGCAGTCTGACAGGAGGTGGTCAGCCCCCAGACAATAAACACAAGTGGTGTGTGGGTCAGCCTTGGCAAAGGCCTCCCACAGACATCACAGTGTTGAAACCCAGTGGGCCCGGTTTTCTTTTGGTTTCTCAGACAATGCCAGCCTAACCAAAACTTGCCCTTTGATGGCAGTGCCAGGCAAGACACCCTTATCGGTTCCTAACCGTGTCACGGGTATTTGAAAAACCGTTATAATTCTGGTTTTTAGAACCGATAAGAACGGAACCGCACTTAAAACCCACTGTACACTTTTAAAATGTAGAAATAATAAACCGATCGGGTTCAAACCGAACCGATAATTAATTTTCCACACAGACTTAAAATTTAGTACTTACGGTTACCAGATAGAGCTTTAAAACCGAAATGCGGTAAAATAATGATTTTGCCGGTTCAAATGAACGAAAAATACTCGCTGAACCGAGAATGAACCGAGCTGAAGGAGCTGATCTCCGGAGCGACTGTTCAGTGAAGCGGAGTAAAGAATCTGACAGTTTCATTTGAAACTGCCAGATAGAGCTTTGGGCACAGCGCCCTCGCGCTATAGAACTCCAGATCCTCTGGAGTTAACTCCTTCTCTCGGGCAGTTCAGCTGCAGTGGCTGACTGCTAATGTTATAATATAGCAAGACTTCATGGTGTTTGAATGCCAGTTTCTAAGAGGAAGCATAAATTAATTAAATTCAGCACAGTGCAATAGTGCAGGGCAGTCAATAGTGGTCACCATGGTATGAATTTTAGACACAGGCTAGCAGTATGGCCTAGAGGTTAGAGCAACAAGCTATGATTGAGCTTGTTATATCTAACAGACATGAATTTGATTCCCACAACCTCCACTTGCATACTGTGACTCTGAGCAAGTCACAACCTCCCAGGTCACCCCAAAAAACAAGCACTTCTGCCTAGAGGGCCTTACCCAGTTACCAAAGACTAAAATAAAAACATCCTCCTGTACTGAAACTGCTGCAGCCTATTGTCTCTCTTCAAAGGTTTTACTTGCCACCTTCTGCAAAGGACTGTGTATGGGCAGACTGAGATTACAATGAACCCCAGCCAGTCCAGGTGCCAGTGTATCTGTGGCTCCAGATCGATAGAGGTTCCATCCATGGCATAATGTCTACTACAGAACTGCAGCTGTATCATCAATGCTATCTATATCTAGAGAGGCAGTATAAAGTAGTGGTTAAGGGCTCTGAGCTGCAAACCTGGAGACCTGGGTTTGAATCCCATCAACCCCCACTTGCATAGTGTGTGACCTTGAGCAAGTCACTTAATATCCTTGTGCTCCCAGGTCGCACCTGGAAACAAGCTCCAGCTTAGTGGGCCCTTCCTGGCTAAATATATTCTCCTTCCCTTCCTATATCAGCCCCCTCCCACTTCTTTGATTCTTCCTCTTTCTTCACCCCTTTCCAATCTGGCTTCTGTAACTTCTACTCCACCGCCTCCTCCAGCTTATTGACTCCATTTCTCAGGGATGGATCAGAGCCTAATCACCCCCACCATCTTTGTTGACTTGGCTAAAGCCTTCAACACTGTAGCCCACCCGCTTCTCCTTAAAAAGCTCACAGCAGTCTCTCAGACTCCTCAACTAACTGATTCCACTCCTACCTTGAGGGAAGGTCTCAATCTATTCAAATTAGAGACTCCTTAACCCTCTCCCCCCATCAGCACTGGTGTCACCCAAGGGTCTGTCCTTGGCCCAGTTCTCTTCTCGGTCTTCCTAAACGACCTCCCCACTGTCCACTCCTCTGCATCCATTCATATGTACATAGATGAGACAGTATTATTTGCCTATGTTTCCTCCTTCTCTGATCTGATGGCCAGGCTTCCGCTGGACTTCAACAACATTCAGAAATGGTTCTGGGCAAATCAGCTGTCCCTCAATACCAAGAAAATGGTTTCCATAACCTTTGGCACTAGACAGAAGCTCACTAGGCTCACCTCCTTCCACACCTTAGATGAGGCCACAATCGATGATGTTCCTTCATTTAAGTACCTCGGGGTCTGACTCGACCGGCACCTTGGTTTTTTAATACATGTGGATGCCATCCACAAAAAATGTCACCCTAACCTTGATGCGTTATACAGAAGTAAAGGTTGAATGTTGCATTCCTCTTCCTGCATGCTGAGCTGTTGTCCTGAAAATGATTCTCCCCATCTTCGACTATGGCGACATTGTCTACAGTGCTGCTCCAAGACCACCCTATCCAGATTGCATCCCCTCTTTCACTCCTCCTGTCGCTTGCTTTGGACTGTCCACACCTCAGCCATCACTGCTCGCTATACTCCTCCTCCCTCTGCTTCCCATCAAGCCAGATGCCTCACTCATTGTTCCTCCTTTATCTCTAAATACTGTCTAGGTTCCCTCCCCCCTTACCGTACCTCTCCCCCCACCACCTTCCTCTTGCACCCTTCACAACTTGGCTATCATTCCCTTGCACTCCCCTGAAGGAAATCCTTCACTGGCCAGGCAGCTTTCTCCCCAACCACTTTCCTAAACTATGGGATTCCCTCCCACTAACCATCCACTCTGTCTCTTTCCAATGCTCACTCTACTCTCTTCTCTGCAATTTCACTTCTCACTCCTACAATTGCACCCGATACCCGTTCCTCTACCCTTCTTCCTCCTCTCATATTCCTCCTGTTCTGCACTTGCCTACCCCCCCCCACATACCCCCTACAGCAACAAGCCCTAGCATCTTCTGTTAACCCTCTTTACCTCGGCACTATTAATTGTATTCCACAGAAACCCACTGCATACATTTTCCTCCATTATCCTAGAAAAAATTGCCTATTGGTTTCAGTTATTATGATGCTTAGTTTCTACCTACTATATAATTTTTAGTTCCTGATTGTTCTTCATTGCCCTCCTCTTCCCCTGCCCCAAGACACATCTGGAACTGAGCTGTTCTCAGCTCAGCTCAGTATGTCTTTTCCTGGTGAACCTTTTTAAAATAATGCTGTAAGTTCAATGCTTGAGTCACCCTGTGACTTGCAGGAGAGCAGATTAACACACATCGACTGCACCCGTTTCCACTGTCGAACCTTACTTCTCAAGTTATAGTAGCTGGCATTCTCCTCTATCCCCCCCAACTACTATCCCAACATCCCACATAAGGACACCCCGAACCACAATCACAGGGGAAGGAGCACTGTGGCAGCTCACACAAACCAGCCCCCCTCCTCACGATAGCTAGGAGCCCCCCCATCCCAAAACTACCTCTTGTTGAGGAGTGAAGGGGGATAAAAAGGATATGTATCGGATAAGGCCCAGTTACACCTTAACTCTTGGGAGTCTAGATCCCTTGGCCCAGAAGACGACGTCCGTCGGAAGGCCCAAGGTTAACAGTTAATGTCACGTTTTGCCTCTGGTGCATGGCGCTCGCACTGGGCCGATTACATTTCATATTTCTGCAGGAATCCACTCCATAGGAAAGGTGTTGTGGCATCCCAATGTCACTATTCTTTGGCTGCTTAGGTCTCTCTTGGTTTCCTCTGCAGTATCATATGATTGATAACCCTCAGGTAAGAAGACTACTAACTCAGAGGGATATGGGGTCTGAAACTTTACTTGGTGCTGTTGCAGTGCCTGAAGCAAGGGGTTATACAGTATGCCCATCTCCTTTTCACTGTGGCAGAGGGGTAATTATTATACAAAAAAAAAACTAGTCATAGATCACTTTTTTAATACCTCAGGCCCGCAGCAAAACTTCTTGCTTAATCTTGTATTGGTGGAACCGGACAATGATGGAACACAGCCTGGCTCCTTTTGCAGTCAGTTTTGGGCCCTGGGCACAAAGGGCTCTTTTTCAAGAGTCCTGTCCGGATCTAGTTGAATGACCTCCCACAACAATCAATCTAAGAATCCCTTTATGTTCTATCCTTCCATGTCTTCTAGGATTCCAGACGGGCGAATGTTGTTGCACCTTGCTCGACTTTCTGCATCCTCCTGATGCTCCTGGATCTGCCTCTGGGTGTCAACAAGCAGTATCACAGCAGCCTCGAGGCGATCCATGTGGTGGTCAGTAGCAGTTAGCTGGGCCTCTGATTCATCTAGTCAGCACTGTAAAATACTCAGGTGCCCATCTTATCCAGCTTGCTTGTGACTGCGGAACAAGTTTCTTCCCCTTCTTGGTGCGTTTTGTTGGGTTGGGCTGTTCCAGTTCCAATGCAGCTAAAGATCCCAAAGCCAGGGAGCCATCCGATTCCTTAGGCTCCGTTGTCCTTCAGCCGCCATCCGATCTTGCAAGCTGCCACTTAGATTTTTCTGCCTTCTTCATTGCTTTGTACAGCACTCTGATGGTACGTACAGTGATTTTTATCTCAAAATAATGTACTGGGAGGCTGTTTTACCGCTGGTGCAGATGGAGCTCTGGGATCAAGCTGCCATCACTGGGGTGACATCACTGATTCCCCTTCCTGCTCCCTTTTTCCAAGAACCTCTACTTCATTCAGGCAGAGCAGTTTCATCTAGATCTACAAAGCACTCAAAATAATGCTTCAGACTCTCCAAAGGCCGAAGGGGGTCGGGGGTGGGCTTAGATCTTTAGGTCTCCCGAACCTAAAACTGCAGCATGACTTTGTAGTCCTGAGACAGGCCATAGCCTGCCTGAAACCAGATGTTTACCAACCCAGAAAGATGACCCTTGAGGTCCTCCAATGTGACCTCCACTCTGCAATGGCCTAGGTGCTGCAGGACTTGGGACTCCCCCCATCATGCACCATGGAGTGTAAGAAACGCAAAAAACTGTGGCAAAAGTATTCCAACACTTGGGGATGGCATTATACATCCTCATGTCTTGGGCCATTGTGGTGGAACCCTAACTTGACTATGGATCACACTCCCCTGGAATGGAGAGACTGGCTTCCCAGGGTATTACCACTGTGGGGGACCTATATCACCCTAAGAAAGGAATCCTTTACTCCTTTCAGGAGCTAATGTCTGTGTACAACATCCCCGGAACCTGTTTTTTGGCAATTTTCGAAGAAGAGGGATTTGCTTCCAAGTCATGGTAGCCAGAACACATACTCTTTATTCCAGTACTCCCTTCAATGCCTGGCTATGTAACCTGACCTCAATACAGAAGGTCACCCCACATCTGAAGTCATTTCAATGAAAAGCGAGTCAGAAGCACGTATCAGCAGGTCCCAGGGAAACCTGGGAAGCAGCGCTAGATGTAAATATACCTTAATTGGAGTTGAATGGCCTACAGCCAAGGCCACTGATGTTTTATTTATTTTCTTTTAACCAGGAGACACACACTAAGCTGAAAGCTTGTTACAGGTGTGAACTGGGAGCACAAGGAAGATAAGTGACTTGCTCAGGGTCACATAGTGTGCAAGTGGGGGCTGTGAAATTCAAACCCAGGTTTGCAGCTCAGAGCCTTAAACCACTGTGCTGTACTGCCTCCCAGTGATTAAAGTAATGAAATTCTGTTTTCAAGATTTGACATTCTGGGAATTGCACCAGTGATTGTTAGTCTAATTTCTGGATTTTACCAGGCTTCTGCTGTCATTCTTTTAGTATATGTATAAATAATCAGAATAAAAGAAAGTTTAATATACAGAGCATTAAATAAGCAAACTGATAATAGTACAGGTAGCCATTATAAGAAAAATAAAGGCTCTATAGGATTTATTGATCTGGTATAAAAGAAAAAATTACTCACCTTAGTAATGTTGTTTCTTCTAATGGAGTCTTGCTATATTATGACAGTAGCTGTTTGATCCAGCTCTAGAACTGCTCCGGAGGTGAAATGGTTAATACCATTCCAAAATAGAACTTTGAGCACGAGCTCTAAGAAGCAGCTCTATCTGTGTAATTTCAAACCTGAACTGTCAGATCTTTACGAGCAAAAACTCACTAAGGTCTGTGTGGAAGCTGTAACCTACACTAGCCAAATGGCTACCTAAATACCACTAACCATTGCTGGTCCCAACACCCAAGACTCAAGTCAGGGGACCAGAACTACTAATACAATTCTAACAACATGAGAATAAAACAACAGTATAATAAAACACACCCCAAACCCCCAAAAGGGAGAAAGCGCTAAAGGGCACAAAATAGTGCCCACACTAGGTTGCCGCACCCCACCCAAGTAGAAGTTCTGAGAGGGCAGGCTGGGGGAGGTCATAATATAGCAAGACTCCATTAGAAGAAACAACATTACTAAGGTGAGTAAGAAAAAATTACTCACCTTAGTAATGTTGTTTCTTCTAATGGAGTCTTGCTATATTATAGACATTAGCAGTTTGATCCAGCTCTAGAACTGCCCCGGAGTGAAATGGTTAAAACCATTCCAAAATAGAATTTTGGCACGAGAGCAGCTCTATCTGTGTCATTTCAAACTTGAACTGTCAGATCTTTACGAGCCAAACTCACTAAGGTCTGTGTGGAAGCTGTAACCTACACTAGCCAAATGGCTACCTAAATAATAACAACCATTGATGGTCCCAACACCCAAGACTCAAGTCAGGGGACCAGAAATACTAACACCATTCTAATAATATGAAAATGGAACAGAAGTATAATAAAACACACACACGCATACACATACACACCCCCCAAAGTCCCAAAGGGGACAAAATGCTAAAAGAACATAAGTAGTGCCCACACTAAGTTGCCTGCACCCCACCAAGTAGAGGTTCTGAGAGGGGCAGGTTGGGGGTGGAGGTCTATAATATAGCAAGACTCCATTAGAAGAAACAACATTACTAAGGTGAGTAATTTTTTCGTCAAACAACATGAAGTCTTGCTATATTATAGACATTAGCAGAATACACAGCAGTACCTCCATGGAGGAGGGGCAGAACCTACTTAGGGGAATAGGCTCTGAATAACAGCTGTGCCAAACCGAGCATCTCTCCTGGCCTGGACATCCAGGGAGTAATGCTTGGTAAAAGTGTGTACCGTTTTCCAAGTAGCAGCCTGGCAAATCTCTAATAAAGGGATATCTCTGGCAGCAGCTAGAGACGCAGCTGTACCCCTGGTAGAATGAGCCCTCAAACGGGGGGCTCTGCCCACTTTCTGATAACAAAATTGGATACAAGAGACAATCCACCTGGCTATTGATCTCTTAGTGGCAGGTTTGCCTTTCCCAACTTCACCATAGGTAAGGAAAAGTTGGAGGGATTCAACCTGTGACCTTTGGTACGCCTATAATAACTAAGAGTCTCTTAACATCCAGGTTGTGCAACCTCCTCTCACCAAGAGGAGTGATCAGTGAAAAAATACTGGAAGGGAGATAGATTGATTAAGATGGAAATCTGAAACCACCTTAGGCAAAAACTTCCTATTAGTCCTAAGGACTACCTTATCCCTGTGGAAAGAAATAAAGTCAGTCTCCACTGACAAGGCTTGCAATTCACTTATGCGTCTGGCAGAAGTGATAGCCACTAGAAAAACAGTTTTCCAAGTTAGGTACTTAAGCTCTGCAGAAGACAGAGGTTCAAAAGGGGGTTGCATTAACTGGGCAATGCAAACATTAAGGTCCCAAGCAGGGGCCGGTTCCCGAAAGGGAGGATTAGTATGGAGTAATCCCTTAAAAAACTTGGAAAACACAGGATGAGAGGAAAGAGGGGATGACTTTCCTACTGACACAAAAGCAGACACAGCTGCCAAATGAACTCTCAGGGTAGCTGGTCTGAGACCCAAGGAATTAAGATGTACCATGTAATCTAACAAAATGGGCAATTCAGCAGATTCTGGGGAAATATTTTTCCCAGCACACCAAATGGAAACCTTTTCCATTTAGAACTATAAGTAGCTCTAGTGGAAGGCTTTCTGGAAGCCTTTAGGATCTCAAGAACACCCTGAGAGAGTATAAATCAGCAGACTCTAACTCCTCAAGAGCCAGGCCTTGAGGTTGAGGGATTGAGGTCCGATACCAAACCCTTCCCTGGGCACAAGTCAACAGATTGTGACTCCTGGGAGGCACAGGGAAGATGGACTGTCAGAGACAGAAGGAGGGGTACCAGGGCTGCCTGGCCTAATCCGGGGCAATCAGAATCACCCTGCAAGGCCGAGATCTGATTTTGACTAGTACTTTGAATAGGAGAGAAAGGGGGAAAGCATAGGAACTTCCTCCCAATCCAGAAGAAGGGCATCCAGGGAACTGAGCCCAGCACTGGAGGCCTGCAACAGAACAGAGGAAGTTTGTGATTGTCTGGGGCTGCAAAAGATCTATCTGAGGGATGCCCCACGTGGCAAAAACTATCCCCAGCACTTGAGGATCCAGGGACCATTCGTGATGGCCCTGGGAAATCCTGCTGAGGGCATCCGCTAGGACGCTGTCCTTCCTGGAAGATGAACTGCTATGAGGAAGTGTTCAGGAATAGGCCAGAGACCACAACTTCATTGCCTCGGTGCACAAGGCCAAGACCGAGTGCCCCGTTTGTTGATGTACCACATTGTTGTGGTGTTGTCTGTTCTGACTTGTATCACCTTGTCGTGGACAGATGCAGAAAAAGCTTGAAGAGCTAAAAGACAGCTCTGAGCTCCAGCAAATTGATGTGGAGCAGAGATTCCTGGGGACCAAACTCCCTGAGTGGAAAGGTCGCATGTGGGCTCCCAATCCAGAAGGAAGCATCTGTAGTGAGAGTCAAGTCGTGAGAAGGGAAATGAAGGGGACCCCACTCTTAATTGCTCTGATCCTGCCACCACTGGAGAGCTAGGATCAAGGTTTGAGTCACTGGGACCAACTTGGAAAGGGTCTCTTATCTGAGATCAAAAGGTTCTCAAGTGAAACTGAATGTCTCTCATCTGAAATCTGGCTCCTGCACAACAGCTGTGGATGCAGCCATGTGCCCCAGGAGCTGCAGAAAGTGTCTTGCTGGTCGAGAGACCTGCAGAGTGAAGGAAGAGGCCAGAGCCACTAAATTCCTTATCCTTTCTGGGGAAGAAAGGCTCTGGCTAGCTTTGTGTCCAATTCTGCCCCTATAAAGGTGAGTACCTGGACTGGTTCCAGAACCGACTTTGGTAGGTTTAGCAGAAAACCCAGGGAGGTGAGAAGCTGCTGGGTGACCTGCAGGTGAGATTTTACCTGTTCTGGGGACTGGCCTACAATGAGCCAGTCGTCTAGATAGGGAAAAACAGCAATCCTCTGCCTCCTTAAGTGGGCCACTGTGAATACCCTTGGAGCAGAGGTAAGGCCGAAGGGCATTGCTCTGAACTGGTAATGACCTAAGGGCAGTTAGAATCTGAGGTACTTTCGTTGGGATCTTTTGATGAGGACATGGAAATAGGCATCCTTGAGGTCCAGGGAGGCTAGCCAGTCCCCTGGCCTTAGGGAAGGTAAAATCATTGCCAGAGTTACCATTTTGAACTTTGGTTTCAAAAGATGCTTGTTCAGATATCTGAGATCTAAGATGGGCCGCCATTCTCCTGTCTTTTTGGGGTAAGGAAGTATCTGAATACAGACCCCTGCCCTGATGCAGGAGGAACCCTTTCTACTGCTCTGAGAGCTAACAGGATGAGACCTCTGTTTCCAGAGCGAGGGTCTCTGAAGCACTTGCAGGTAGAAAAATCTGCTTCTCAACTTGGGAAACTTTTGAAGCTGAGAACCAGACCCTGGCTTACTACTTCCAGAACCCACTTGTCTGAGATTAAAGAAGCCCAATTCTGACTGAAGTAAGCCAGCCTGCCCCCACTGGTACAGGAGAACTGCCCTGGGCACCCCATCAGGGTGCCTGTTTCAGGAGCTTTAGGCTGGGGTGGGAGCAGATCTGCCCACCCCTCGCCTGCCCCTGCCTCTGAAGAAGCCTCTCTGAGCGTAGGCAGAGGAGGCCTGAGTCTGGTAGAAAGGCCTGTGAAAAGGCCTACCCTACCCCTGGGGCATGCCTTGAGGAGTGGCTTGCCGCTCCTAGCTTGGGCACTCTTGTAAGTAGTCCTATATTCATCCATCTTCTTCATGTAATTCTCTGTCTGCTCTCCAAACAGAGAATTTCCCACCACAGGAAAATCCATAGCCTTAGTCTGGGTATCCTGTGACAAACTAGTACACCTGAGCCAGGCCAACCTACGAAAAGCTACAGATGTGGCCATGACCCTAGAGGAAACATCATTAACATCCACAGCAGCATGAAACTGAACCTTAGAGGCTTCAATGCCATCAGCAGCCAGCTGGCCATGAGCCTGCTTGGCCAATTGCATAACAGTATCCCATCTAGATTTCTGATACCTAGCTACATTAGCCATATAATTTGCTTGCCTGAGTCCCAGAGAGGCTGCCATATACTGTTTTTTTGCCATGGCATCAATCTTCCTGGAATCCTTGTCAGGAGGATGTGAAGCCAAGGGAATATTAGCTTTATCACAGGCAGCAGCCTGAACTACCCCAACATGACTGCATTGCTGAGAAAGGAATTCTGTATCAGGGCCTGACAATGTATACCTTCTGTCCATCTTTTATCTACAGGAGGCACAGAATTAGGAGCTTTTAAAATTTTAATTGTTTGTTTCCTAAAAGACTTATGTAAAGGAATAGACAATCTCTAGACTCTGGAATATCCATCATTTCTACAAAATCAGGCTCCTCTTGCTCATCCACAGCCTCTTCTAAAGGAAGCTGGAGGGTTTCAGCAACTTTTTTATACAACATAAAATGAGATGGGGACTCAGACAGCATAGGGGGAGATTCTAAAGGTCTGTCTGGGGAGATGTCCGGTTCAATGGGCACACGCAGACCTTCCCAGCCACATTCATACTGTTCATAATCCTCCTCCCCCTCCTCTGGTTCATAAAATTCCTCAATATCATAATCCTGAACCACTGGGACCGGACGAACTGACCTTTACCAGTTAGTGGTGGTTGACGGACCCTGAGACAGTGACTGGACAATTTGTATGGCTTTTGCTATCTCTGCAGCAGTTGGAGAAGGAATTTTGGACTCCAGACCTGCTGATTTTCTTGTTTTCTTTACTGGAATTGGTTCCTCAGAACCAGCTTTTCTTTGCCCGAGGAAGTCTGGCCCTGGTCAGAGGGCACTCCCTCTGTTCGGTTGGCACCGAACCGGCTGGCCATCCGGTCAGCGGACTTTATGGCTCTCATCCCTGAGCCTGCCCAATCTTTTTCCAGGGTGGCTGCAGGAAATTCTTACATACCTGGCAGTCTGACTGGAGGTGGTCAAACCCCAGACAATAAACACATGTGGTGTGTGGGTCAGCCTTGGCAAAGACTTCCCCACAAACATCACAGTGTTGAAACCCAGTGGGCCCGGTTTTTCTTTTGGGTTTCTCAGACATAATGCCAGCCTAACCAAAAACTTGCCCTTTTAACGGCAGTGCCAGGCAAGACACCCTTATCGGTTCCTAACCGTGTCACGGGTATTGGAAAAAAACGTAATAAATCCGGTTTTTTAGAACCGATAAGAACCGGGAACCGCACTCTAAAATAGTAACTTTTAGTTTTAAATGAGTTTTAAACCCACTGATCGGTTCAAAACCGAACTGATAACTTACAAGTTCCACACAGACAAAACCTTCATTTACTTACGGTTACCACAGATAGAGCTTGAACCGAGCGTTTTGTGGTTAAAATAAAACTATTCTCGTTAAATCCAACCGAGAAAACACTTTTAAACCGAGAAATGAACCGAGCAGAAGGAGAAATCTCCGGAGCGACTGTTCACTGAGGCGGAGTAAAGAATCTGACAGTTCAAGTTTGAAATGACACAGATAGAGCTGCTCTTGTGCCAAAATTCTATTTGGAATGGTTTTAACCATTTCACTCCAGGCAGTTCTAGAGTTGATCAAACTGCTAATGTCTATAATATAACAAGACTTCATGTTGTTTGAATTTTTCTTCAAACAACATGAAGTCTTGCTATATTATGACAGTAGCAGACTACACAGCAGTACCTCCATGGAGGAGGGGCAGAACCTACTTAGGGAATAGGCTCTGAAGAACAGCTGTGCCAAACCGAGCATCTCTCCTGGCCTGGACATCCAGGGAGTAATGCTTGGTGAAAGTGTGTACCCTGGCACAATATATCAGTTGGGGGGTGAGGATATAGCATGCACCAAGCAGGAAAGGGATCTTGGGGTTGTCATCTCTGATGGCCTCAAGGTAGGGAAACAGTGTGACAAGGCATCAGGTAAAGCAAATAGGATGCTGGGATGTATATGCAGGGGCATCACCAGCAGGAAAAGGGAGGTCATAATTCCACTATACAAGACACTAGTGAGGCCCCACCTGGAGTACAGTGTACAGTTCTGGAGACCATACCTACGTAAGGACATAGACAGGGTACAGAAGGTTCAGAGGAGGCAACAAAGATGGTGCATGGGTTGCATCACAAGTCCTATGAAGACAGGTTGAAGGAACTGAACATGTACTCCTGGAGGAGAGGAGGGAGAGAGGATATGATAGAGACACATACAAGTATCTTACAGAGGAGGAACAGGTGCAGGAAAACACTATTTTTAGCGAAAAAGATGTTTCAGGACTAGAGGGCATGGGATGAAGTTGGAGGAGGACGATCTAGAGGAAACATGAGAAAGAATTTCTTCACAGAACGGGTGGTGGACAAGTGGAACACCCTGCCAGAGGAAGTGGTGGGGGCTGAACAATCACGGGATTTAAGAATGCATGGGATAGACATAAAGGAATTCTAGAGGGCAGGGGTAAGGGGAAACAGACTTCTAGGAAAACAAACTGAACTTACAAGCTCAAATGGGCAGACTAGGTGGGCCATAGGCCCTTATCTGCCGACACTGTCTATGTATCTATGTTTTCCAAGTAGCAGCCTGGCATATCTCTAATATAGGGATGTCTCTGGCAGCAGCTAGAGACGCAGTTGTACCCCTGGTAGAGTGAGCCCTCAAGCCGGGGGGGGTCTCTGCCCAGTTTCTGATAACAAAATTGGATACAAGAGACAATCCACCTGGCAATTGATCTCTTAGTGGCAGGTTTGCCTTTCCCAACTTCACCATAGGTAAGGAAAAGTTGGAGGGATTCGAACCTGTGACCTTTGGTAGCTCTATAAGTAACTAAGAGCCTCTCTTAACATCCAGGCTGCAACCTCCTCTCACCAGAAGAGGAGTGATCAGTGAAAAATACTGAGAGGGAGATAGATTGGTTAAGATGGAAATCTGAAACCACCTTAGGCTAAAACTTCCTATTAGTCCTAAGGACTACCTTATCCCTGTGGAAAGAAATAAAGTCAGTTTCTACTGACAAGGCTTGCAACTCACTTATGCGTCTAGCAGAAGTGATAGCCACCAGAAAAACAGTTTTCCAAGTTAGATACTTTAGCTCTGCAGAAAACAGAGGTTCAAAAGGGGGTTGCATTAACTGGGCAATACAAACATTAAGGTCCCAGGCAGGGGCCGGTTCCCGAAAGGGTGGATTAGTATGGAGTAATCCCTTAAAAAACTTGGAAAACACAGGGTGAGTGAAAGAGGGATGACTTTCCTGCTGAAACAAAGCAGATACAGCTGCCAAATGGACTCTCAGGGTAGCTGGTCTGAGACCCAAGGAATTAAGATGGACCATGTAATCTAATACAATGGGCAAATCAGCAGATTCTGGGAAACATTTTCCTAGCACACCAAATGGAAAACCTTTTCCATTTAGAACTATAAGTAGCCCTAGTGGAAGGCTTTCTGAAGCCTTTAGGATTTCAAGAACACCCTGAGAGAGGTGTAAATCAGCAAACTCTAACTCCTCAAGAGCCAGGCTTTGAGGTTGAGGGATTTGAGGTCCGATACCAAACCCTTCCCTGGGCACAAGTTATGGGTTGTGATTCCTGGGGAGGCAAAGGGAAGATGGATTGTCAGTGACAGGAGTGGGTACCAGGGCTGCCTGGCTCAATCCGGGCAATCAGAATCACCCTGCAAGGCTGAGATCTGATTTTGACTAATACTTTGAATAGGAGAGGGAAGGGGGAAGTACAAAGAAACTTCCCGCCCAATCCAGGAGAAGGGCATCCAGGGGACTGAGCCCAGCACTGAGGCCTGCAACAGAACAGAGGAAGTTGGTGATTGTCTGGGGCTGCAAAAAGATCTATCTGAGGGGTGCCCCATCTGGCAAAGACTATCCCCAGCACTTGAGGATCCAGGGACCATTCGTGATGGCCCTGGGAAATCCTGCTGAGAGCATCTGCTAGGACGTTGTCCTTCCCTGGAAGATGAACTGCTATGAGGGAAGTGTTCAGGGAATAGGCCAGAGACCACAACTTCATTGCCTCGTGCACAAGGTCAAGACCGAGTGCCCTGCTTGATGTACCATTGTTGTGGTGTTGTCTGTTCTGGACTTGTATCACCTTGTTGTGACAGATGCAGAAAATGCTTGAAGAGCTAAAAAGACAGCTCTGAGTTCCAGCAAATTGATGTGGAGCAGATATTCCTGGGGGGACCACACTCCCTGAGTGGAAAGGTTGCCCATGTGGGCTCCCCAACCCAGAAGGGAAGCATCTGTAGTGAGAGTCAAATTGTGAGCAGGGGAAATGAAGGGACCCCAATCTTAAATTGCTCTGATCCTGCCACCACTGGAGGGCCTGGATCAAGGTTCGAGTCACTGGGACCAACTTGGAAAGGGGCTCTCCTCTGAGACCAATAGGTTCTCAAGTGAAACTGAATGTCTCTCATCTGAAATCTTGCTCCCTGCACAACAGCTGTGGATGCAGCCATGTGCCCCAGGAGCTGCAGAAAGTGTCTTGCTGGTCGAGACCTGCAGAGTGAAGAGGAGGCCAGAGCCACTAAATTCGTCACCCTTTCTAAGGGAAGAAAAGCTCTGGCTAGCTTTGTGTCCAACTCTGCCCCTATAAAGGTGAGTACCTGGACTGGTTCCAGAACCGACTTTGGCAGATTTAGCAGAGCCCAGGGAGGTGAGAAGCTGCTGGGTGACTTGCAGGTGAGATTTTACCTGTTCTGGGGACTGGCTACAATGAGCCAATCGCTCTAGATAAGGAAAACAGCAACTCCTTTGCCTCCTTATGGGCCACTGCCACTGCCAGACACTTTGTGAATACCCTTGGGGCAGAGGTGAGGCCGAAGGGCATTGCTCTGAACTGGTAATGACCTGAGGTAGTTCGAATCTGAGATACTTCTGATGGGAGCTTCTGATTAGGACGTGGAAATAGGCATCCTTGAGGTCCAGGGAGGCTAACCAGTCCCCTGGCCTTAGGGATGGTAAAATCATTGCCAGAGTTACCATTTTGAACTTTGGTTGCAAAAGATGCTTGTTCAGATATCTGAGGTTTAATATGGGCCGCCATTCTCCTGTCTTTTTTGGGGTAAGGAAGTATCTGGAATACAGACCCCTGCCCTGGTGCAGGGGAGGAACCCTTTCCACTGCTCTGAGAGCCAACAGGGTTGAGACCTCTGCTTCTAGAGCAAGGGTCTCTGAAGCACTTGCAGGTAAAAATCTGGTTCTCAACTTTGGAAACTTTTTGAAGCTGAGAACCAGACCCCGGCTTACTACTTCCAGAACCACTTGTCTGAGGTTAAAGAAGCTCAGTTCTGACTGAAGTAAGCCAGCCTGCCCCCTACCGGTAAAGGAGAATGCCCTGGGCACCCCATCAGGTGCCTGCTTAGCAGGTGCTTTAGGCTGAGGGGTGGGGCAGGCCTGCCCACCTGCCTGCCTCTGCCTCTGAAGAAGCCCTCTGAGCATAGGCAGAGGAGGCCTGAGTCTGATAAAAGGCCTGTGAAAAGGCCTACCCTACCCCTGGGAGTATGCCTCTGGGGAGTGGCTTGCCGCCTCCCTAGCTTGGGCACTTTTTGTAAGTAGTCCATATTCATCCATCTTTTTATGTAATTCTCTGTCTGCTCCCCAAACAGAGAATTTCCCACCACAGGAAAATCCATAGCCTTAGTCTGGGTATCCTGTGACAGGCTAGTACACCTGAGCCAGGCCAACCTACTAAAAGCTACAGATGTGGCCATGACCCTAGAGGAAACATCATTAACATCCACAGCAGCATGAAACTGTACCTTAGAAGCCTCAATGCCATCAGCAGCCACCTGTTCTAGTTCACAGCCAGCTGGCCATGGGCTTGCTTTAATTCCATAACAGTATCCCATCTAGATTTCTGATACCTAGCTACATAAGCCATATAATTTGCTTGCCTGAGTCCCAGAGAGGCTGCCATATACTGTTTTTTCGCCATGGCATCAATCTTCCTGGAATCCTTTGTCAGGAGGATGTGAAGCCAGGGGAATATTAGCTTTATCACAGGCTGCAGCCTGAACTACCCCAACATGACTGCATTGCTGAGAAAGGAATTCTGTATCAGGACCTGACAATGTGTACCTTCTGTCCATCTTTTTATCTACAGGAGGCACAGAATTAGGAGCTTTTAAAATGTTTATTGTTTGCTTCCTAAAAGACTTATGCAAAGGAATAGACAATCTCCTAGACTCTGGAATATCCATCATTTCTACAAAATCAGGCTCCTCTTGCTCATCCACAGCTTCTTCCAAGGGAAGCTGGAGGGTTTCAGCAACTTTTTTGTAAAACATAAAATGAGATGGGGACTCAGATAGCATAGGGGGAGATTCTAAAGGTCTGTCTGGGGAAACGTCCGGTTCAATGGGCACACCCAGACCTTCCCAGCCACATTCATACTGTTCATAATCATCCTCCCCCTCCTCTGGTTCATAAAACTCCTCAACATCATATTCCTGAACCACTGGAACCGGACGAACCGACCTTTTGCCAGATAGTGGCGGTTCGGACGGAACCTGAGACAGTGACTGGACAATTTGTATGGCTTTTGTTATCTCTGCAGCAGTTGGAGAAGGATTTTGGACTCCAAACCTGCTGACTTTCTTGTTTCTTTACTGGAACTGGTTCCTCAGAACCAGCTTTCTTTGCCCAAGGAAGCCTCTGGTCAGAGGGCATTCCTCCTGCCCTCGGCTGGCACCGAACCGGCTGGGCCAGCCGGGTCAGCGGACTTTTGGCTCCTCCTGCCCTCTGAGCCTGCCCAATCTCTTTCCAGGGTGGCTGCAGGGAAATTTTACATATCTGGCAGTCTGACTGGAGGTGGTCAAACCTGACAATAGACACATGTGGTGTGTGGTCAGCCTTGGCAAAGGCTTCCCACAGACATCACAGTGTTGAAACCCAGTGGGCCCGGTTTTTCTTTGGGTTTCAGACATAATGCCAGCCTAACCAGAAAACTTGCTCTTTAAACAGAAAAGCAAGACACCTCTTATCGGTTCTCAACCGTGTCACGGGTATTGAAAAAACCGAATAAAATCTGTTTTTTAGAACCGATAAGAACCTGGAACCGCGACTCTAAAATGTTAAACTTTAAAATTAATGAGTTTTAAACTCAGCTGATCGGTTCAAAACCGAACCGATAAACTTACAAGTTCCACACAGACAAAGCCTTTTAATTACTTACGATTACCACAGACAGAGCTTGAACCGAACGGTTTTGCGGTTAAAATAAAACTATTCTCGGTTGAATCGGACCGAGAAAACACTGTTTAAACCGAGAAATGAACCGAGCAGTAGGAGAAATCTCCGGAGCGACTGTTCACTGAGGCGGAGTAAAGAATCTGACAGTTCAGGTTTGAAATTACACAGATAGAGCTGCTTCTTAGAGCTCGTGCTCAAAGTTCTATTTTGGAATGGTATTAACCATTTCACCTCCGGAGCAGTTCTAGAGCTGGATCAAACTGCTACTGTCATAATATAGCAAGACTTCATGTTGTTTGAATGCCAATTTCCATGAATTTCTTTGTTTTTACCGGTGTGCAGGCAGTCCAAATCCTGGAATGTTACCAGGTTTTCTGGTAAAAAACGAAAACCAGTGGTCTTGCCTATGGTATACAAAGCCTCCAGGAAAATCCAGGCCAAAACTCTTCAGCTCAAGGTTCTCCACAGAGCCAACCAGACACCCCAATGGCTCTTATAGGGCCAGGCTTTTGAACAGCAGTGACTGTAGAAGTGAGACTCCCCCCCCCCCCCAAGCCTCCCTACCTCACATGTTGTGGTACTGCCATACACTAAGAGATCACAGAGCAGTTACTCCTATCCCATAGCATACAGACCCTCAAGTAGCGTTGCTGGGTCTCTTCCTCCCCAGGCCTCTCCATTTCTTATCCACAACCCCTTTGGATGACAGGGGCCATGGCAGCATGAAACACATCCTCCTCATACACTGGAGGACCCCTGAACCCTCTACAGACCAAAAATGGGCTCATCTGCTTGCCCTGATGAGCAGCTATGAGGTGGCCCGCACAGCTGCTGGTAGACTGGATCTATATAACGTATGCGATTCTTACAACCAGAAAACAGCATGTATAGTTCAGTGAGCACCAGTGTTCCCATTAAGGCTGCAGATCTGGGAGTGCATGCACCCTCTCCAAAAATGTTCAGGGTGCAAAATAAATTACACGGGTTTATTCTACCATTTGTACAGCATTTTTGTGGGGTACATATACTTCAAACAAAATTATGGGGGTACACTGCACCCCCTTCACACAAAAATGTACTTGCATTTCATAATTTGTACTTGAATCAAGTACAGATGGGGGGTAAATGGGAACACTGGTGAGCACCCCCATGGGTGCCCGGCAGACAAAGGATTCTGGGTGATTTAGCTAGCCTGCCATATGGCCTTTCTGCTATTGTGACTGGGATGTTTTGTCTTCTGCTGACAATCAGACTGACTGATCACCTCCTCCTCTCTGTGGGACTCCCTGCCTCCCTTCCCGCACCCTCCCCACTGTGCTTATCTTCTGCACTTCAGTTTTTGTTGTACATGTCCTGGATACTTATATAGTTGCACACACTGTCCAGCTTCCATGATACTGCCTAACAGAGTTATGACATATATATCCACCCAGGTGGACACTGCAAGGGTTTGAGTCTGGGCAGGAGTCTCTGGACTGGTTCCATGAACTTTAACAGACCTTAGCTATCCTTTGGCTCAGTATGGCATCTTCCTTTCGGAGAGCCTTGGTAGGCATCTAGACTTCCGAGAATATCAATATGTCTACTGTACTTTAACCTACTGACAATGTGAGGCTTCTATCAAATCCTTATCCAACACCAATGTAAACAGCAAATGCGTTTAAGTGTTATCAACTGTATGGCTGTCAATCTGTTGTATTCTTGTTACTCTGAACTGTCACTGAAAAGTCTAATAAAGACTTTTATTTGGGAGGGCGCAAAACTTTGCCTTGCCTGAGCTTGGACTGTTCTTTAAGAAATATAGAACATTAGGTTAGTACAGAAATTCCTTTGTAAAATGGACAGAAGGGCAACTGGCAGAAAAAGTATAATGTGTGATGTTATCCCGGTACAACCTCAGATTTAACCAGTGCCCACAAAAAAGCCTACTTCCAACAATGAAAACATAACTATCCATTTTACAATCTTAAAAAGTCACTTCAAGGTATGTGTCACTGGGATGTCACTTCTCAGGTGGCTGAAGGCACTTGTGTCTCAATGCACCTGAGGCAGGATATTATACCAGGATGACATATGCCCCGACATGCCTTTTTTTCTCAATTTTAGCACTTAATGTGCTAATCGGGAGGAGTGGGCACAAAGTATTTCCCCCCTTTAAAGAGCTGCTGATGCCTTATGGAAAATTTGGAAAAAGATGTTTAGGTACAATTCTGTTTGCATTCCACAGATCCTCTACAGATTTTACCTCCCCATTATCTATTAGTGAGAAAATTTACATGAATACATTATATTTGTCTATTAGGGTGCATCTGCCTCTATAGCTTACTCTCTACTTTGTCATTATCCTTGTCATGACATTACAATCCACTACCATGGCAGTAACTGTGATGTCACAAGCAGTGCATTATGATTACAAGTATGGAATAAGCAAAAGGAAGAGATGAACTGTTCAGGCGCAAATATCCTGTTTTCATGCAAATGTCCTCAACAACAGACAAATGGGAAGGGGGAAGTACAGAGCTCATGTGAAATATAAGCTGAACTGAATCTACATATTATGTTTTGTTAAAGTTCTTCTGAAGGCGTTGCCTGCTCTTTAACAGGATTATTGTGACAGGTACTCTCTTGGTTCAATATTTTAATCACGAAAATTAAATGGGGGTGGGTATCTAGGTGGCCTAAAAGAAAATGCAAGATAGGAGGTGTCACTGTACCATACAAGAATAAATTCAGGCGACAGGAGACCAAAGTTCAAGGTAAAATTCTTTATTAAAATAAAAGATTAATACAAATACACCCCAATAGGTAAGGCACACTGGCAAGTATTCATGAAAATGGCAGTAAACATTAAATGGTGCTAGTAACAACACCGTCACAAAGTCACAACTGTACATGGGTCAGTGTTGTGTAAATAGTATATGGTTCAGTGTTGCGTATGGAAATCCATACACTGCCAAATGCCGCTGCATCACAGTAGCTATGTCACTACTGTGGTACAACATAATGGAATCCCATGTCTATGGATTCCTTGTGCTTACCTACACTGCACATTCCTCACAACAACGATGTCAGCAAAATGCTGAAAACACCCCAAGTGAACTGCTTTGTTGAGATCAACTACCAGACATGTTGATAGCTCACGTAGCTATTAATCAAAACCCAATAAATGTTCTTAATCTTATCCTGTTTATGGCTTTCTGTTTATTTGACCAGAGTTAAAAAGAAGGTAAATTAATTAAAAACAGACATATAAGATACAACATAATGTATGGGCAAACATACACAACAAGGCTGATGCTTCCATCTCAGGATGAGAGGACATTAGAGATCTTTCAAGCTTCGTTCTCGGTCTAAAGGTCTATGATGTCATCTCACCCCTTGCTGGAAACAAAGCTGTGTGTGTGGTTCCCCATTCATTAATCTCTCTCATATATTACACACACCAAATTATTCTGACCCAGCTAGCACATTTGCTGCTTGGCACACGCCAAGTTAAGAGGTTAAAACAGAAGTCAGACAGCTAGGCTACTCTACATTTGTGAGCCTTGAAAAGATAGCCAGCCAAATTCTCTAAAGGGGATAGAAATTCAACACAGTCACTTAACTGTGCCAGTCAGTTTAAATACATGTCAAACATCTAATTAAAACACATTAAAACACATACGCTGCTTCTGCTTTGTAAAGCAAGTGAAATAATCAACGGAGGGTTGCAAGTGTGAAGGCACTGAGGAGTACTAGCCAAGCACAGACCAGGGCAGTGGTGGAAATGAAAACAAAATCATTTTTTCTAAAGGGACAACCAGTGTTGGATTTATTGAGAGGGGGCAGCACTGGGTCTCAACCCCCTTCCCTTATCAGGGCTAGACACTAGTTAAGGTTACTGTTTTGGGCAGATGAATAGAATTTTGATATTCCGTCCAAAAGTCCGACATACCACCTCAGGCTAAACAGTTTTTCTGTGGTTTGCATACACTGCAAAATCGCCCCAAAAACCTAGCAGTCTAACAAAATATCCGCTGACCAAAACCGATATTCTGCACCAGATTTTCTTTTGGTATGCTCATAACACCAAACAAATGTAAAATTTGAGCCCTGCTTATAGTTCTGAAATAAGCCCCAGTGGTGGTTTGTTCTACAATTTGTTTACTCAGGATACCCAAGCTGAGACGCAGTTATCATTTTCAGTGGGGTCCTGCATTTACTCAGTTGTGCAACTGGGTGGACTGAAACATTAAGTAACTTGCTCACAGCCACACAATGTATCTGTGTCTTTCTGTATTCGTATGGTGTCACCCCTGCCATCTTGTTTGTTTACCTGCCGAGCCCCGCTTTAGGACACAAGACAGCAGAGTGGAATTAAGGTCTATACTGCAATGTCATGAGCAGAACATTATGAAATCAGATACAGACAAGTACTTCAAACAGATGAAATCTGAGGGGCAGTGATACAGGTTTCAAGTTCAAATGCATAGTTAGAAAGACAAAGTAGAAACTACGTATATAAACAAGGTTGAAATCTGTCTGAAATGTTTTTTTGTTTTTTTTTTAAATCGTCCTCCAAAACATCAGAAGCTCTTTAAGGCCCTATGGTATCTCACAAAAAGCGGTATACAATGAAAAGCAATGCACATACAATAAAAAAGGGTTTACAAAATATAGTCAAAGTCCTGTTCAAGACAGCAGTTTGTGCAGGCAAGATTGGATAATCGCTCAGAAACCCTGCACGCTCACATCAGTTCTCTCGAACAACAGCCAGCTATTTCCGTCTTTTGTAAGGCACTGCCACTTAGTAAAAGTAATTCAGCTCAGTCTCTTGTATTCACGGCACCTTATCCTCAGAGACTTGGCCTGCTCCATGCCCAGATGTTGGAGTTCTTCCAGTATCCATGCATCCCTCCTTGAACCAAGGTGTTCCTTTACAGTCAGCTGATGGCAATTTAGCAATAGGCTCCATAATCAAAGTCGATTAAGTCTCACTGAGGCAGAAGGGATGGGCAATGTTTACACTTAGAGAGTCACAACAGTACCCCTGCCCCTCTTTCTAAAGCAGAACAGAATATGTTCCAGTAAACAACAGAGTTGCCTCCCTCTTTCTGGAGGAAGGGGCTAGCCAAACCCCAGGACACTGCTTCGATTCCCACTAGTATACCCGTCAGGAGCCCTCTCATTCGAGGGCTAGAGGACAGAATTATTTTTTGTGCCATCTCCTCTGCTTACAGTACCCCAGACCTTTAATATTACAGCACACAGTGGAGTCACCAGACAGCAGCCTTAAAGGGAAAAGTTCCCTCAACCTATTTTCTGTATACCCATGCAGTCTGTAGCCATGAACAATGATTCCCTCTCTTACACCCCCTAATTTACATTTAAATGAAGTTGCATCACTCCGTTCTGCCCTGGTGTAAAAACTTATTTGACACCATTGCAAAGATCATGACCCCACTCATGCAAGGCATCATGGGAGTTGATGCCTACATCATGCACAAATCAGCAAAGGTGCTATTGTCAATCTGTTCTGCTGTATGTCTTCTGAAGTCTCTGCATTCTTGTCTTGTGCTGGTCATCAAACTTATTTTTTTGTTGGTGTGGTTTCTCCTGGAGTCCCCGCCTGCCTTCTCACATGCCCCCTGCCCCGACCGGGTATGAGACCCCCTCCTCTTCAGCCCCCAAGACTTACCCCTCATGGCGGGGAGGGGAGAGACCCTCAACCCACCAGACTGGATCCAGTTCAGGGGAGGTTCCCTCCTGGCGGCGCTGCGAGGGGGACAATCATCATCCATGGCAAGGACTCCAGTTTTCTCCCCATATTTGTGGAGAGGGTATTGCAATACCAGCGGAGGGAGCACACACATGTCTGCAAGTGCTCCTCCAGGCGTCTGCCCCGTCTCCACCCCTCTTCTGCAGCGTTGGCGCACTGCCCCCAGCTCCGCTAGGGGCCAGTCGGACGCCGACCACTGGCATCCACCCTCCCTGAAGGAGAGCAGTCTCTCGGACGTTCAATCTTTCTCTGACCCTACAAACCCCCAGCAGCCCATGCTTGTTCCTGAACATGCGTCGCTGGCATAGCACGAGGTAAGGCGCCCAGCGCCACCGGACCTGCCAGGCCAAACTTTTCAATTAAGTTCCCTAATGCTTTCTGTTTTTTAAAGTGGGTCTGAGTTGGAAAAATGCAGTCTGATGGATGCTGATACTTGTGAAGTTTTGTTAATCAACTGATAAATTCCTATGTGATAGGGGCTTTTTGCTATCTCCCAGTCCTTTTAATGTTCAGATACGTATTATGAACTCCCATGTTTCTTCTATGAGTGGGGTCATGGCTTCAAACAGGTTTTCTCAGCAAGGGCAGAAGAGTGAAGAAACTTCATTAGGATGAAACTGGGGAGGAGTGGGGTTGAGAGAGAGGGAATCATTGTTTATGGCTACAAACTACACATGTATACAGAAAAAAGGCTATGGGGCACATTGGAAGTTTGCACTTTACAGTTTCCATTTGCCTATTATAACTGCATTTTTCAGACATTACTGTCTCTCTTGGTCTGCTTAAAGTGGTAGGTAGTGCTGGATTTTGAGTTTGGTTGGCTCCTCCCCAGTACGAAGGTGCTGCAGTGGTGGATGGATCCCTTGAATCTCCTAATATTTAAAGTAGTGGGTAGTACTGGATTTTGGGTTTCTCCCTAGGGCATCATTGTGCAATGACATGCATGCCTGCATGCAGAGGTGTGCATGGCATCTGATGGCAGGCTCTTCCCTTCAGTGAGTGCGTGTTGTACCACATGGCCTCTGCCAGACGTTGTATCCTCACACTCTGAGGTGGGAGAGCTGTCCACAGGACGCTCAATCCTACCTCACTAAGCTGGCCCCCAGGAACTCGGAACTTGTGCCCGAATCTGGGCTGCCAGCATCGCAAGCGGTAGCCTATCTGAACAATCCTTATGTGGCATTAAAGTCAAAAAGTAGGTCTACAGGCCAGCCTAGTGACTGGCAGACCAGAGTTTGCACATCACTCCAAGCTAGAGGCCATCACAAGCTGGTGAGGTGATCGGCTCTCAGGGAGGGAAAGAGTGTGGCCTAGCATTCCTGCACACCATTCCAGCTGACCACAGAGCAGCATGGACATAGTCTGTGAGGTCAGCAGCTCACCCATTTTCCCACCAGATTAAGGGCACAGCCACAGCAAATACAGGTTACTCACCTGTAACAGGAGTTCTAGGAATGGTATATGTTGTTCGTCCACACTTATTGGCAGGTTCCTTGCCGCTTTAAATCTTGCCGGAAGGTCTTCAAGCTGGCTCCTCCCACCCACCCGGGTGGTAAAACTCTCGGCTCTGCCCCACGACGCCAGATCTAGCCCGCTGGAAGCCAGGTTGTGCGTGAGGCTGGGGAGGCAGGTGGGGTCGTGGTGGATGAACATATACCATTCCTAGAACTCCTGTTACAGGTGAGCAACCTGTATTTCTAGGACATGGATATGTTGTTCATCCACACTTATTGGCAGACTCTAGCAGTTCTCCGGGAGGAGGAGAAGGCGCACACCCCCTTCTTAGAGAGAAAGACTGGAGAACAGAGACCCCGACCAACATCCCGGCGTGACCCAAGGTTGATGTGGAAGGGGAGACGGTAAGCCTGCTTCTGGGCAGAAGCCCCGCGGATATCCTGAACCGGAGTATCCTCTGAAGCAGCCACCGGTGCAGCGGAAGAGCGGGTAAAATGAGCACTTATCCCTCTGGGAGGCTCCATGCCCGCCCACCTATAGCGGAGACCTATGCAAGAGGTGACCCACCCGCTCGTCGCCCGCTAGGCTGCAGGTCTGCCAGGTGCGGCTCCAGCGTAGATGACAAACAGCTGGCGACCCTTTCCCGAACTTCAGCCATACGCTCCCTGGGTAGGTGAGCGATAAATAGGGTCCCATGGAACCTATATACGGCCTCCGAGGTGTGAATGGGGATGAACCCCGGCAAAGACAATACCCGGTTAGGGAAGACTCCACCGCCGCCTTCGGAAGGAACTTCGGGTGGGGCGCAGGACAACCTTGTCCCTGTGGAGGACCAGATAGGGAGATTCAAAGGAGCACCTGGAACTCTCCCCTCCTTCTGGATGGCACAGTAGCCCCAAGAAGGTGATCTTCCACAACAGGTGCAACAGTTCGAACGGCTTGCCCGCGAGCTAAGCCCATACCAGCGCAGGTCCCACAGAGTGGGGATACTCTCCCCCAAAGGGGAGATGTGATCGAGGCCTAGAAAGGGGCCAGACCACCTTATCTGCGCCACTGACTGCCTTCCGGCCCATGCCTGGAAGACAGGGGTGATCAACAGAAGCACCTAGAGGGTCGTCGGCCGAAGCCCTAGTCCAAAGAACGGACCACAGATGGTCTGGAATGCTCACCCAAGGACGGGAGAGGGCCAGGCCCTATCCTCTCATCAAATGGAGAACTCTACCCATTGAAGGCGAGCATGTTTGTCCGACCTCTAGCAGGATGCCTCGAAGCGTCGAGGACCTTGCCGAGGATCCAAGGCCTGGCCCCTAGCCGACAGGACCAGGCCTTCAGGTGCAGGGATTGAAGGTCCAGATGGAAAACCTTCCCCCTAAAAACAGAGATCAGGACCGGGCGGACTGGAAGCTGCTTCGGGAGCCTGAGGCTGAGACTGAGGAGAGCTGAATACCAGAGCTGGAAACCCAGTCTGGGCTACCAGCATCACCTGCGCCTAGTCCCTCCTTGCCTTGCCTGCGGGTCAAGGGAAATGGGGGAAGAGGCGTAGAAGAGGCCCGGGGTCCGCGACCTCGACGGCATCCCCTACAGCAAACCCTGCTGAGGGGGCGGGCATGAGACAGTCTCAGCCACGATTCTCCCTGGAGGGAGGAGGGAGAAGATCCTGTGCTACCTCCGGCAGGGAAGACCACTTGTGAGGCGCAGCTTATGTCTGGCTTAGGGCAGCAGCCAGGGAGTTGGAGGCTCCTGCCATCAAATGGCTGGGAAACCGCCTCAGACTGCGCGAAAAACCCAATGCGGAGAACCTCCTTACGCCGAGGCAAGGGGCTCGACCGAACCTGGCGGGTAGGTAGCACATGGTTGTGGTGTTGTCCGCATGGACCTAAACCACTAGACCCCGCACAAACGGAGCGAGCGGTGCAAGCTAAGCGGACCGCCTGGAGCTCCAGCGGGCAGGAAGGACATCGGGACTCCCGAGAAGACTAGAGGCGAAGCACTCTGTATTCCCCTAGATGGGCACCCCCACCCATCCGAGAAGTATCGGTCGGAGAAGACCGTCGACTCAGGGCGGACAAGCAGGATGTTCTCCTGCAGGAGCTGGAACGGTCCAAGGGGGAGCGTTCCCCTAACTCCTGGGCTGTAGTCACAAACTGGTCCGAGGAACGCAGCACTGTGACCGCTGGCTGGCCCGTCCCACTAGGGGAACTCAGCCGCCGTGAGGCCCAGGAGGTGCAGGAGGTCCCGGCAGGGCACAATTACCCGGCCAAACCTGACTGGGTAAGGGAGGAAGAACCTCAGCCATGTCTGCCCGGAGCCGAGCTCGGACTCAAGAGTCAAGCCTAGTCCCGAAGAAGCCTCACCCGCTAAGGCACAAGTTCCAATGTGGCTCCGGTAAAGGGAGACCAGTCCGAGCCTGGAAGGGTTTTAATCAGGCCGCCATCCAGGTGGGGTTACGCCCGGACCCTTCAATGCCGCAGAAACTGCGGAGCAGAGAACAAAGGCCTGGCCAGGAACTCGTAAAGAGATCTCTCACTTAGGAAAGGGAGGGGTCTTCCAAGAAACAGACGGAACGAGGAGTAAGTACGTCCTGGAGGCCCAGGAAGAAGCCGCACGCCTCGATCTGAGGATGGGATATCTGCAGAGGGACCATCTGGGCGTGCAGAAGGATGGGCGCAAGCCCCCCGTCCGTTTGAGACCAGGAATACCTGGACACGAACCCAGGGTCAGAAGGAGGGCCCACCACTTCCCTGATCACCTCTAATTAGAGGGCCAGCAAGTCGGCCCACAGTCCCACGAAGAGTCTGTGGACTCAAGATCCCGTGGGCAACGGCCTGCAAGGGGAAACCTGCTCAGAATCGACTACCCTTAGCACCACCCAAGAGGAAGAGGTGCGGAGCCGCCCCCACGGGAAACCTGGCAGGGGGCGACGGGACAGCGCCTCAGCTCTGGCCACTGAGCAGGCTTGGCGGAGGAAGAGGCCGAGGGGGCTCTCGGATCCCTACCTCCCTGCTTCCTTTTGGAGGAAGACGCTGGTCTGGCGACAGGCCGCCCAGCGCATGCCTGCTGGCCCTCGTGCTGAGCCGGTCGAGCTGCAGGGGCCGGGGGGCAAAGGGGCTTACGCAAAGGCTGATGGCTGCCCTTGTCCCTCCGGGTGGGAGTGACAGAGTCCGGAGTGGCATCGGATTTCTCGGGCCCCTGGATATGTCCCTCCACTCCAGGGCCGAAAAAGTCAGTCCCCAAGAAGGAGATGTCCGCCAACTCATGCTGGGTTTCCAAGGAGAAGGAGGATAACCTCAGCCACGCCCTGCGGTGCATGGCCACTGCGGCCGCCACCGATCTGGCACAGGAGTCGCCCAGATCCAGAGCCGTCTGGAGCTGCTGTTTTGCCACCGCCCTACCCTGGTCCCGCACCCGCCGGACCGTGGTCCGCAGGTAGGCTGGGAGATGAGGGAGGACCTCGTCCAGGGAGCCCAAAAGGGCGTGGGAACAGTGTGCCATCAGTGCCACCGAGCTGGCCTGACGGAGGCCTAGGGAGGACACGGCATAAACCTTGTGCCTGACATAGTCCATCCTTTTGGACTCTTTGTCAGGGGGCCTATCCACATCCCTAGCGTTTCCAAAACTTTGGAAAACATTGTTGGTGACTACTCCTTCAGCCGAGGGGTACTCCGAGAAACTGAGCAGAGAACCGACAAGGACAGGGTACTTCCTGGCCACCCTGGCCAAAGGCTCAGGGCAGGAAGTAGGCTGTCGCCAGAGTTCCAAGGCTGGGCCCACGATTGCCTCAGCCACCGGGAAGGCCTCAGAGGGGGAGCCTCGGTCCAGAATCTCCGTGAGGTAAGGTCCATTTGGAAATGGGCTCGAGCTGCATCCCGGTGAATTCCGAGATGAGCTGGAGCAGACCCATAAAGGACGATGGGCTGTCGTCCACTGAATGTTCCGGGGAAGACCATGGGTCCTCCCTGCTAGGAAACATAATGGAGCCGACTTCAGGCTCCAAGGGGGTCTGCAAAAAGCTGCTGCAGGCCTGATACACTCTTCTTCCGCCAGGGGCGGGCAGGAGTGAGGGGACCGAGAAACCTGCGGGACAGATCAAGGCCCGGCCCAGGTTCCGCCGAGGGCAGCGGGGATCGGATGAGCAACCAGCCCTGGAGAGGGCTCCTCGACTGCCTCGAGCGGCTGCATCGGCCGACCGGGTGGCGGCTGCTTACTAGCCGGAGAATGAACCGGGGTCGATTGATTCCCGAACAACAACAGCTGCTGCCACATAAATTCCTTGTAACGTCGACGCCAACGGCATCGAAGCCACTCCTCATCTGAGGAGGGGGACGAGGAAGAACGGCAGTGCCACTTGACTCGGTGCCCCGACCGAGAACGCCGAGGTCAGCGTGAGCGGCTAGACCGAGAGAAGGACCGAGACCCGAATCCTCGGGGGAACCCAGGGCAGGCCTGGGAGGGAGCGGAGCGGAGCACGCCCCTGCTCCTCCTTCGGCTCGGAGAAAAGGCAGAGGACCGTCGACCCAGAGTACCGGCAGAACCCTCAGCCCCGCCCGGGGAACCGCAAAGGGATTTGCGGCACTAGCAGAGACAGCCCAGATGACGGGCCGAGAGCTCCGCCACGCCGACGAGGGATCCCGCGGGCTGACCTGACGGGACACCGTGAGCCAGTGGCCGAAGCCGCATCCTTGACCGAAGCCGAGGGTCGGCCGGCAGGGGAGGGGGACTTTTCCCACTCCCGCCGGGGCCGAGGAAAGGACCCCGCCTGCGGCACCTTGGACTTGGGCCGAGGGGAGGTCCCCAGGGTCCCTCTCCCTTCGAGGAAAGGGACTGACGAAGCTGCATGAGTAGAGCCCAAGGACAGCGGGATAAGCGCCGCGACCGAGGAGGAGGGAGGGGGAGCCGCCCCCTCCCCGGCAGGAGGAGGATGGAGCTGCACAGAAACAGCCGAAGCGGACGCTGCCCGACGATCCGAGGGATTCTCCGGAGCAGGAAAAACTACCGGGTGCCCGAGCCCCGAAAGGGCCGCGCGGTCCTCCAGAGAGCTGGCCGAAAGGTCACAACAAAACTCGCAAAGCTGAGGATCATGATCCAGGTCAAGGCAATAAACGCACGTTGAGTACGGGTCTCCCCTGGAGGAATTAACCGGGCGCCTCCCGGGGCCAGAAAAGGAATGAGCCATCGCCGCAGCGAAGAAGAAAGGATCGAGGTTACAGAAAAAACGTCCAAATAATTTCGAAGACCGAAAATTTTCAGGAACCAGTCGAAAACGCAGAGCGCTAAGGAGGGAACCTGAGCTTCCAAGTGGTAAGGAAGATCTGGCATCATGGGGCGGAGCCGAGAGTTTTACCACCTGGGTGGGTGGGAGGAGCCAGCTTGAAGACCTTCCAGCAAGATTTAAAGCAGCAAGGAACCTGCCAATAAGTGTGGATGAACAACATATCCATGTCCCTAGAACCTCAATTTCTCAATTAGCATTTTATCTCCTGTAACTGCCTGACCTGCCGTATTCTGGTCTAGTCCAGTCCCCTCAGCCTTATCACCCAGCCTGTCTGGGACTTACAGAGGCATCTGTCCTCGCCTGAGGAGCCTGGAAAGCACAGTCGCAGGAGTGGGGGCCTGTGGGGGACAGGGTCTTCATCCTATCATGGACAGCAAATTTTTTATCCATTTTTTCCCCTAGGCCCATGATGTGTGCAATGTAAAGTTGTTTGTGCCCTACCTTCGTGGAGACACCCATGCAGTCAAGTAGGTGGGACACCTTCCCTGATGTCCCGCTGCATTGCCATCTAGACCCTCCAAGTGGCAGCCACCTAGTGGGAGTCAGGACACCCCTACTTCCCTCCCCAAGGGAGGAGAGCTGTCCTTGGGACATCAATCTTCCCTCCTCCGGCCAGCCCCCAAGCAACCAGTGTTCGTTCCTGAACCTGGGTTGCTGGTGTGGCAGGAGGTGAGGTGCTCGGTGTTTCAGCCCTTCACACCACTGGGCTGGCCCATGTAGTTCTTCTTTAAACACAGTCACGCTTATATGTTCCACTCCAAAATATCATCTTGTAAAGCCTTCAGTGCAGCAGTGGAACGGAAAATGTTTTTCCAAAAAGCTATTTTCCTGCTACTGCTTATAACAGTATTAACAAGCCTGTTAAATCTACTCTTCTAGATGATACCAGTCATACTGTACTGTACCTCTCAACAGTCTGTGATTATGAGGGATGTCCCTGATTTTACCCCTCAAAATTGCTGTGTACCTCATCCGTCCCTCATGAGAAAGATGCTACCCGCACAGAGAATGTGTTGTAAATTCAAACTTTACAGCAATGATTCATAAAAATTTAAAATGCTAAATAAACTTTGTATAAGTAAACAATGGTTTACACTGTGTTCTGAGCCTGTACCTCCATGTCCGAGGTAGAGTCCCTCATTTTGAGGGTCAGTGTCCTTCACTGTCACTTATTTTGAGTTCCCATGTCCCTCATTTCATACTGGTGCTGAATACTATGTATTCTTTTCATTTGTTTGAGCCTAACCCTTGTCAGGTCCACTATACTGCTTCTAACTTAAAGGAAGTGACCCTCTTCTTTTCTTGAGATAAAAACTAATACAACATTTTAAAAACTGAAATATTTTGCAAGCAAACAAAACTGGAAAAAGTCTGGATATTTTTAGCTGGGTGGGGTCAGATTATATGCTCGGTTTTGCTGCACTGCTATGGAATAGGCCTATGGGAAGAACCACAGACACCCCCCCCCCACACCAAAAAAAAAAAAAGACTGTATAAACCCACCGGGTACCTTAGCAATACCAGTTGGTCACTGCAAACTGTTCCCAAACTCTCCAACTGAACTATTAGGGTTCTATGCTGAGGTAACAGCTTTAGGCTGTAGCAAATACCCAGCAGGGGAACAATTATCCCATATGTACTAAATTCCCTTACCCATTAACAACGTAGAGCCACACAGAAAAGCATACAACATTTGACTCCATTTTTTAACTGACGTGAATTTTAGTGCTGATGAAAGGTACCAGACTGACAACACTGGCAACTGAAGTTCTCTACTGATCTTTGAAATGCTGACACAGTGCATACTTCCACACAGTCACCTCCCCATCAGTAGGGTTTTACCCTGCCCTGTGGTTCAGACTCCATGCATATTCAATCTCTGGCCTCTCCTGTGACACTGCTGACAAACATGCAAATTAATGTCAACTGTAACAGTGGTGGCATGTTGGCAGGGACAAATTTCGCATAGGCCGCTGAACAGTCGATCAAAAAAATGATAGATTTAGGCCATAGGCAACTTGGGCCAGATTCAAACTAATGACCTACCACTGAAAGACTCCTTAACCCATTGCTAATCCGGTCCCATAATAAAATACAATTAAAAATAAACTTTGTTTAAAAAATAAAATAAAAAGACTCTCTCAATGTTGCCCTTTACAGGTTACTCTATATATGTTGATGTTCTGGTCCTCGTTCCTGTAGACTACCTCAGAATTAAAATGTCTGGGAAGCAGTTCTTCAAAGAAGGTCACAGTCCCATGCTCCTTCCGCATCTTGGAAGAGAGATAGATGGTAGACCTGGCACCACAGAGGTGCTTCAGTGTCTGAATTAGCAAAGGGTACGTTTCCGCAAGGTAAACGATGTCTGCCCCCAGAATTAAGTCATAATCGCATGGGAAGTGTTCCTGATCCCACCCCCAGGACAAGCTGCAGACTTTAGCATGGACAGAGCATTGTGGAGGGATGTTGGCCAACAAATTGTGTTCTATCTGTTTCAAGGCATGAGGGAGATCAGTGATTGTTACATCGCCACCCAGTAAGACAGCCAGGATTCCCACTATGCCTGTGCCCGCTCCAAGCTCGATTACTTTCTTCCCAGCAAAGCTCAGTTGCTGCCTTTCGAAATAAGTACAGAGGTTTAGGGCAGCCTCCCAGACAGGTGCTGCTACGCCAAGGTTTGCCCCATAGTGCTGGGTGATCCGCAGCTGCTGGCCACAGAAGTGGTAAAGACTCTCTTTTGTGTAACTTTCTGCAAAGAGCCCATCCACGTCCTGTGGGAATACCTCATCCTCTGCAGCCAATGTCTGCATGCCCTCTGGAAGTGGATTTGAACCCATTGCAGTGTTACCATCTGTCAACTGTGAGGTGGGAGCCACCAACTAGACTGAACTGTGGTAGTGTGTTCATCAGCACCGCTTTCGATAAGCCAGGTGGGGCGGGATGTCTGGCTAGCCTACTTAGTTACTTAGGTTAGGAAGTGCTGCAGTAGCAAAGGGAAGAAGAGCACCTACCAGGACACAAAACTTCAGCATTCTTCATATAGAACAGATTACAGTTTAACATACACAACCAAAACAGGAGGGACATAGAGGTAACAGAGATGCAAATGCTACTAGCAATAAACATTCATTGGCCCTCTTGTAGCACCAACATCAGTCACCATTAAAAACCCCTCAGTTGTACTGGTCCCAATACTCCAGTACTAACAAGCAACTAAAATGATCAAGGGGGATGAAGAGGTCATGGAGAACGTTTAGAGAGGCTAGGTATATTTTCCCTGGAGAGAGAAAAAAAGGCTAAAAGGAGATACAATTTCTGTTTTAATAAATTTAAAGGGATTTAATAAGATGGATCACAGGCAACGTTTTCAGTTTGGTGCGTCTAGTACTGCCCACGTTCCTATGTACCTCAGCTGGCTAGCAGACCCCCCGGCCCCCCAAACATGATAATGCAAAAAAATAAAGCAAATGGAAGTGTACAACAATCCCTAGGCAAAAAACAGAGCACAAGTCACATTCGATGCTCTCCACGCTATAAAAAAACCAAGCGTGCTTCAGCTGTGAATGTAAAATGTAAGTTGAAAGTCAAATACTCCAACCAGGAAGGCAAACACCTGCATATCGCCAGGAGATCTCCAGCTTTCACAATGTGACATGTATGGGTGACTTCAAATACCAGCCTACAGATGTGCTGCAGCTTTATAATCTCCCCCAAAAAAAAAATAAATACACACCTGTGCTTCACGTACCCAATTACAAAATAAATTTCATCCACACTGTGTTATCTACTTCAGTCCATTCATCCCAAAACTGAGCACAAACACTTAAAACCTACAGCAACAGTTCCTCTGGTCAGTGTGCATTCCACACGTAAAGTTCACTGCGCTCAGTACATCATTCTGCTTGCAGAAAAACACCCTCTTCCCAGCACCAAGACCAGGAAGCCATGTACCGAATCCGCAGGTTCCTCTTGAAAAGGTTCAGACATAAGGAAATTCTCTTCCAACCCAATGTTCTATCTCATGGTGAGAGAAGACTAGAAAGGTTTTCCAGGTTTACAAGGACTCCATGCCAGACCTAAAAAACCAAAAAGCCCATCAATTCCTTGTCTAAGTTACAACAAAGAACACGTACTGTACGTTAAGACTTGTAGATTCTTATGAATCACACATCGGCTGCACATGCCAGTCTGTGGTGCCAATTTTTTTAAAGATCTGCACAATGTAGTTTGAAGTTCTATGCAGTATGTTAAAAATTCCTTTTTTTTTTTTTTAAATCAAGACAAGGGTTGGGGACATCATGTATCCAGATTAGTTGTCACCAATGTTGTAGCTTGGTCTGATGCACAGGTAAAAACAAGTGCTGGCAATCAGAACACTACACACTAACAACAGCAATGCCTTTTTCAGCAATTTCTGATTGCCATTACAAACATGGCTACACCTTTACTCATCCAAAAAAAATCTAAGCTCTAAAAACAAAACTATCTCAAAATAAAAACAAATTGACTAAATGCTATTTTAGATTCCCTCCCTACACACTAGTAAAAAAAAAATTAACTACTCCACGGTTTTATTTTCTGGATCCTCTTTTCTGACCAAATCACCCACTGCATCAAGTGAAGCACTCTTCATATTTTGAGTTCTTAACAAGCAACACTGCCCTCCATGCACTGCAGTTGATAAAAACAAACGCTTTACAATCACAGATGTTCTCTCGCTGAAGTTACTGTTCTGAGGCGTTCAGCCCAACATGTGTTGGAATGCTAAAGAAATCCTCAGACATGGCAGCAGGAACCCATGCTGTACGACTGTAATGTCAACCCGGCCCCCACAGAACACAAAAGGAGGACTACAATGGCCTTCTTTGAAGATGGGTCTTTGACCTAATGGTGAGTTTGTTAAATGTACCTGTATAAAAAGAAAGTTTTGCTACTAATGGCAATGCCCAGTGGTGTTGCCTTGCGAGAGCACGTTGTGCATGGCGCCATGTTGTGGATGGCAAAACACTGCTAGAAGCACCACGCTCAACGTGTGAGCGCTGCAAGCAGCTAAAAATACAGGATCAGCAATAACATAAAGTATTCACTTGCATCCTGGGGACAATACTGAAAATGCTCAATGCAGGGACGTGCTTTCAGTTGTAAATAAAGGACTGGTGTCTGATTTATACAAACCAGATCTGACTACACTGGACAAAGAGTGGACTAAAATTATGGTGCTAGCTGCTGATGTTTGGGATGCGAGTACACAGATGGGGATCAAGATAATGTATTACGCGCAGGTCAGGAGCCATCAAAACAACCTGCTACCTTAAATTTGCTAGAGCTTGATACAAGATACTGCAGTGCACAAAGCAGGGCTATGTTGTCACTTCACAGTAAATGTTTTTTGGGTCATTTACAATAAGCCTCCGTCAAGGGTGTACAGGATGCCACTAGGGAAGATCAGTGCTCAACAGTGTTCTGCCAAGGCTGTGGAGGCTCTGGAAGCTGAAATTACCATCCAGTTAGTCTAACGGCAGTCGTGAGAAAACTGATGGAGTCCCTGCTGAAGGAAAGAATCGTAGCTTTTTTTGGAGCAAACTGGTCAGCTCGACAAAAATCAACACAGTTTCACAGCAGAGAGGTCCTGTCAGACAAACATGGTAGATTTTTTTCAATTGGGTCCCCAAAACAGTGGATCAGGGTGGGGCAGTGGATGTGGTTTACCTGGACTTCAGCAAAGTTGCTGACTCTGTTCCACACAGGAGACTAGTCAAAAAACTGGAGAACATGAGAGTCGGGCCCGACATAACAAAATGGGTCAGAAACTGGTTACATGGGAGAACTCAGAGAGTAGTGAATGGCACTCTGTCAGAAGCGAGGAGGGCGACTAGTGGTGTACTGCAGGGCTTGGTTCTGGGACAGAATTTTTAACATATTCATTAGCAACATTGCGGATGGTCTAAAGGCAAAGGTGTTCCTGTTTGCAGATGACACCAAAATCGGCAACAAGGTGGACACACCAGAGGAACAGCATAGCATGGAAGTTGATCTCCGAAAACTGTAGCAGTGGTCCAGGACCTAGCAACTGAAATTCAATGCCAAAAAATGCAAGGTCATGCACCTGGGAAAACATAACCCAGGGAAACTGTACTCAATGGGAGGAGAGCAGCTGGTGGCTACTAGGCAGGAGTGAGGCCTGGAGGTGATCATATCAGATGACCTCAAGGTCAGTAAACAATGTGAAAAGGCAGCACTAAACGTTAGTGGCATCCTGGGATGCATAGGGAGGGGCATCACAAGCTGATGGCATGAAGTAATCATGCCCCTGTATCAGTCCCTGGTAAGGCCTCACTTGGAGTACTGTGTCCAATTCTGGAGGCCATACTTCAGGAAGGAAATAGATAGGCTGGAGACGGTACAGAGAACAGCAACAAAGATGGTGCAGGGCTTGCATCAGAAACTGTACAAGGCAAAACTCCCGAGAGCAATGCAGGAATCGTGGAGACATGATCGAAACATTTAAATACCTTAAAGGCAACAACAGGGTGCACGTGCAGAACCTCTTTCAGTTAAAAAGACTAAAACAGGACTAGAGGGCATGACCTTAGACTTATGGGAGGAAAGTTCAGGAGCAACATGAGGAAATTCTTCACAGAGCGCGTTGTGGAACCATGGAATAGCCTGCCGAAGGGGGTGGTGGGAGTTAAGACGGTGGAAATTCAAGCAGGCATGGGGCTAGTTGCATTTGAACAGACTTGATAGACACTCTGACCTTTATCTGCTTCACCAAATTTAGTATGTTAGTATGGGACAGACAATGTGGGATATTCAAGCAGGCAGCTAAGTGGGGGTAGGAAACCAAGGGCAGACTTGATGGATCATATGGTCCAAATCTGCTGAAACTTCTATGTTTCTAAAACAACACTCTTATCATCGCCTAACTACTAAGAGTTACAGATTCAATATTCTCAGCTATGGACCGTCATATTTACCGACGCCATTTTCACAGACTTGGCAAAAGCTTTCGATTCTGTCTCCCCTCCTGCTTCACTACCTTAGATGTATTGGTCTTGATGAACCTGCTGTCAACTGGTTCCACTCATATCTTCACAACAGGCAGCAATCAGTTCAAATACGAGATGCTCTATCCCCTCCTCCCCATACTCTCCGAGGTCCCCAAAGGATCCATCCACGGTCCCATACTTTTCTCCCTATTTATAAACAACCTTCTCCCAGTCTGTAAATCTTCTAAAATACATATATACGTGGATGACAGTTTCATTTACATCTCCGGGCCCTCTGCCATCAGTGTACAGTCCCCTCTCCAGAAGATTTCAACAGGGTCCAGTCCTGGTTTCAGGAACACCACCTCAAACTTAATGCTAACAAAACAGTAGCTATGACTTTTGGCTCCAGGCAAAAAATGGGCATCCTTCAATCGTCTCCCGTCTTCACTACCCTGGACGACTCCCCCTTTGAGAATGTCCCAGCCCTTCACATACTGGGATGTTTGGTTGGATTGTCACCTGATTTCTCCACCCATACAGACGCCATCTGCACTAAATTATGTCCAAAACTGGCTGTCCTCTGTAGACACAAAAACAGCCTCTCCCCCTCTCCACCCACTGGGAATTGGTATCCAAAATGATCTTACCCGTCTCTGATAATGCCACCGTGGTGTATGGCACAGCATCCCAATCCTCACTTGCCAGATTAGACACCCTTCTAAACTCTTTCTGCCATTTCGTGACTGCCTCCTCTCCCTTCACACACCACTGTCTCCTTTACTCTCCCTCTCCTTTGTGCCTCTATCTCACAGGAGACTGGTTCACTTTGTTGCCAAGTTCTGGTTTGGAACCCTCCCCTCCTACCTCTCCACCCTCCTCAAACTATTCCCTTCTCCACAGAGACTCACGCACCTTTTCCATCCCTCACCCAAAACTCTGCATCTGGTCAATCTGTTTTCTCCTTTCGTTTTCCCTCTCTCTGGAACAAACTCCCCTCCAACTTCCGTCTATCCTCCTCCTCGCTCAAAAGGCTCCTCCAACTTTTACCCTTTCCACAGTGCTCCCAGTCTTCCAAATTCCCTCCCCCCATAATTTTCAAATTACTCCTCCCTCCTAAATCTCACTCTCTCCTTTTTCCAGAGGCACCTTCAGTGCCAAAATGCACTTTGGTCCTGCATTTTGTGTGCAGTGATACTGCTGTATCGTGTTTTTATTATAGGTTGTGACACTATTTACAATGTTACAAAAAGAATACACAATTTGAGGCAAATGTATCTCGTTGATTTTATCTGCTGCTTGGGTCTTCTAACCGTGACCTGCGTAAGTGTTTCTTTACCGGAATTACTTTTTACCGTTATCCAATGTTTTTTTTATGTCTGTTTCATCCCTATGTAACCCCTACCCCTGGGTCACATCTGGAAACGAGTCCACGCTCATTGGTGCCTTTCTCGGTTACAAAACTTTTAATTACATAAATAAATAATTTCACTATCCAAAGTCACAATGATCTTCATCCTCGCACTTCCGGGCCCAAATGCCAGTACTGACCGACAGACACAGGCACTACTGGGACAAGATACTGGCACTCGGGTCTGACAGTGAGAGGATATTTATTATTACTCAGCACTGAACAATGAAAATAATTTTTTTTACTAAAAGCCCTAGCAAGAGTCTTTGGACTGTTAGGGTGCTGGGGCTCAGATGGCTGGGGGGGTGGGTTTTTCCTGCAGATGGGCCTGTGGTAATGCAGGCAGATTTTAGTATTCTGTTATCAAAAGTGGTAGGAAAATGTGCCAGAATACCACTAAATTTGAGCCCAGTAGGAAAAATCTGGATATGAAGGAGACACTCTGGACGTGACACCTGGCATCAAGGGAGAGGTGATGGAAGACTAAAGGGATCAGAGCAGGGTTCACGGGGGACAGTACAGCGCACAAGGAATAAAAGAGTAGATCCAGCCTGCAAAGGCAGGCTTAGAAGCGGCACTGTAAACAATGTTGTCATGGCCGAATGGATGATAATTTTTGACACAATCTAAAGGCAGGCAGTAAGTGGGATACTCGCTTTATTCTTGTAGGGTGCACCAAGTTTGGGTTGGAGCTTATTATGCTGGATGGCATCCACCTGTGTCAAGAAATCAAGGTGGCGACCAGCTGAACCCAAAGTTAAAGGAGGAGACATCCTTAATCAATCAAAAATTAATTTCTAATGCGCTTTTCCAAAACCAAAGCGCATATACAATTCCAAACACTATACAAATAAAACATTAAAATAATAAGACAGCAGTCATAAGACTAAAAATTATCCCCAAACGTCAATCCAAATTGTGTCCTCGCGCTTAGACTACTGCAACTCCCTTTACTTTGGGCTTTCAGGGGTTGAAATTCGCTGCCTGCAGCTGGTGCAGAATACAGCAGCCCGAGTTTTGACAAGTTCTAGTAGATCCTGTCATATTACTCCGGTGATACACTAACTGCAATGGCTGCCTATACGGTGGCGGACCACCTTTAAAGTCGATTTACTGACTTTCAAAGCCCTTCACGGGCAGAGTCTGGCCTATCTGAAAGAACTTCTGGTTCCCTACTCCCTGGTCGATCGCTCCACCCAGCCGACGGGTTGCTAGAGATTCCGGGGGTGAATCTTAAATCTGGCTCTACAGCATTTTCTTATGCTGCGCCTACCCTTTGGAATTCTCTACCCAGTCAGTTTCAGGAGTGCACCTCTGTGGAGGAATTTAAGAGAGGATTAAAAACTTTCCTCTGGCAAATGGCCTTTTCAGAAAACTGAATTGTATCTGGAATATGATCTTTTTATTTACGTTGAGACTGTGGATTTTAATGCCTGTTTTAAATTGTTTAACCTGTAAAGCGCTTTGGAATTGGAAAAAGCGCTGTATAAATAAAGATTATTATTATAAATATGTTTTTAAAGAGGATTTAAAAGTCTCAGTGGACAGACACTCTCTAATCCGACGAGGTAGAGAGTTCCACAGGGTCGGGGCTACAAAAGAAAAGGCTCTTGTACCTGATGTCTGAAGACAGACCCTGGGAGCCTCTAGCAATCCCTCGTTGGCGTAGCTGAGTGCGTGGAGGCGGCAGTAAGGTTGAAGGAGGTATTGCAAATAACCTGGTCCCCGTCCATGTAGGGTCTTAAAGGTCAGCAATGTGACCTTAAAGGTGATCCTCCATCACACCGACAGCCAGTGCAGTTCGCGCAGCACAGGTGTGATATGGCTAGTTCTTGACAACTCTGTCAGTCAACAACCTGGCTGCAGCATTCTGCACCAACTGCAGGCAACGGAGATCAACCCCTGGTAACCCTAGGTATAGAGCATTACAGTAATCAAGATGCGAGGACACAAAGCCGTGAACCAATGTAGGGAGGTCCCCAGGCGGAACAAGGTGCCTTATCCAGGTGCTGTTCCTCAGATGAAAAAACGAGGACTTGACAACTGCTGACACCTGTGCTTTTAGTGTCAGATCGTTATCAAGCACAACGCCCAGATTCTGCACCCATTCAGAAGGAATCAACTGGTTGCCCCCTAGTACAAGGCCAGACGGTTGCCCTGGAGTCAACTTCTCTACCTGATGACCTGGGTCCACCACCAACACCTCAATCTTATCCAGATTCAATTAATCACAGTGCCATCAAGACCAGGGGAGGAGGGGAGAAGGGTAGGGTCAAGCGATCCTCTGCTGGGAGCCACAGGTCATTTTTTTCCCTTCTTAATGTAACCCCCTTGTTCCCAGTGGTTACTAGAATCCCACTTAGAATCAGTGGCAGGCAGGGAGAGGCAGCTTGTGAAATGCAAGTTAAATGGGTTTCACACCGTCACACTTTGTTTTCAGTCTCAGCTGAGCTGGAGTGATGACGACACCTTAGAATTTTCGCAGCAGCATAAGCCACAGTGGAATGCTAGCTGCAGGGGTTAGCAGTAGAATGCTGGGAGAGAGTCAGTGGTTCGAGAGAGAGTCAGTAGAGTGAGGAGTGCTGCAGTAGGCAGCTTCTCAGACTTTGCTCTGACAGAGTGCTACCACTGGAGATTGGGTAGTGTGTTCTCACCCTAGAAGAAAAACACAGAAGACCAGTGAGTGAAGTAGTAGATACTGTTCCTAGAGCGTTTTCCAGTGCCCCATCCCCGGAGGGATGGGAGGGGGAATTCCAGGATTCAGGGGCAATCCCCTGGTCCAGCCTGGAGTGTGGTGAAGCTGCCGAGATTTGTTTATTCTGCGAGTACCCGAGACTTTTGGTGTGGAAAAAGCCCTGGGACACCTGCATTATTGTGGTGAGTTTCTCTGACAAAGGGACCCTGTCACCAAGACTGTTTCTGTTAAAAGTGTCTGCCTACTATGGGTCCGGAGAGAGACTAGCCAAGTACAGAACTTTTAGTTTGTGTCTGATTTAAAAGCATCTGCTAAACTGGGGGTCTAGTGTAAAGACATAGCCAATTACAGAACTTTTAATTTCATGACACCTCAGAGGTGTGAGACGTAGAACGTTAAATGTGAAAGACATTTCAAGACAGCATCTACAAGAGTTTTCTGAGAAAGGTGTTATTAACCAAATGAATGGCAGAGTATAAATTTGGAAGCAAAATATGGGAGGCCCCCCATCTGGAGTAACCAAGTTTACCTCTCCGGGTTCAGTTTGGGCACCTTTATTTTCTCTCAGTGCACTTGGCCAGTGACTGAAAAAAGAAAAAAAAAATACCCAGGCATGGGATTTTGGATTTTCTGTGAGCCGGAGTGTGCTCTTTGGTGGTTCAGGGTGCCACCAGTACTTCCTCATGAAATATGGGAAAGTCTCCTAGTACTGGCCAAGGGTGCCTAGTCAATGGAAGTGTACCAGTTCTGGCTGTGTGTGCCAAGTTTCATTCAGAACCCGAGGGTTCGCTGTGTGTGTGTGTGTGTTCTGTACCTCAATAATCTGCATTACAGTGGGAGTAGCCCTGTGGGGGTACATCTTCGCTTTGTATTATTCTCTGTGTATGTGAATAAAAGCCACACTCCAGAATCCCAACCTGGTTTGAACAGTACTATTATTGCTTCCATTGTCTCTGGATTTACTTGGGTGCCCCGGATCAGAAGTGCAAACCTAGCAAAATACTGAGAAAATGTTTTCTCTCAGAGACCCTGGTTGATGACCATGATAAATGGCCCCCCCAGGTGTGAGCCAGGTAGTTGCCACACTTGGTTTGCCTGTCTGAGGAAGGCAGGCTACGAAGTAGAAGTATTAGTAAACAGAACTGTTCGTAGTTACAACCCCCATCCCTCTCGTTGGCGCCACGTGTGAGAGGAGCAGCCCTGCTAGTTTAACAAGGGGGAGGTTACATTAACTTACATTTTTATTGAAGTTTTAGACATTCCAATGACAATACATCACATTTTGATAACTGTGTGTAGATGGAGGATTAATATAATATACAGGTAAGTAACATTAGGCTACTTTTCTGAAAAAAATACAAAAATCTCACATGCCCCCACAATGCAAAGCATCATGGGCTGCATATGCAAATCACCACAGAATACTATGCTGGTTCAACTTTAAGCAGAAACGCATGGTGCCGAAAGGCCTCTGACACAGTTTGCAAAGGGTGCCAACAGAAGACACAGACACGTGTTTCGTCCTACCAGGACTCATCAGTATGCCTCGTCTGTTTGACACCCCAGTGTAATGAACCAGCTACCTACTTTTCTGAAGTTCTACAGAGTGTGGGGTCTTAGGCGAGAACCCAGTTACCCTGGGGCAGTCCAATCTTCCTCAACAAAAGAAAGAGAGAAAGGAGGAGTCACATGTTCCATTTATTCTGGTGTACTGTATCTCGCTGTTGTAACTTTGCTGTCATTTTCTTTATATATCCCATATCGTATCCACTGCTTCACTGTTGAAGGTTCTGGTTTAAGCCATACTCTGGTAATTACTTTTTTCTCTGTGGTTAGTAGGATACCAAGTAAGTAATTCATTTCATCCCTTTTCTGTTTGGCATAGAGGTTCTTCTACCTTATACATGTTATACTGTCAAGTGCAAAATATGCTGGAAATTGGATTAACATGGGAGTCATTCTATATTAAGACAATGATATTATTCCGCTTACTGTTTAAGATATACACCTCAGATATACAGTCCAATTTCCTTTTGTTGATGTTGACTTAAAGAATAGTACTAGTTATTTATTTTTTATATATATTGTACATAGGTAGTAAGTCTCCGATAGAGTTTTAGTTACTCTAGAATAGGTGATAAACTTATGCTATTATTAATTGCTTGTATTTTAAAATATATTTAATAAAATGTTATTGATAAAAACTATGTATTTTATTTTTAATATGTGGGGGATAATTCAACAAGATAGCCTCTGGTGTTAAAGTGCTGAAATTCTGTATTATGGCATTTATTTCTGTCTACGTGTCAAAACATGGACAAGACCAAAAAACGTGTGTGTGTGTGTGTTGCGACTTTGCACCCACAATCACTCCAACAGAGCCTTTTATAGTTAGGAATTTGGTCATGGTTTGTGATATGCGAAACAGACCAGGTACAGATGGAGGTGGGGCATCAGCCGAGAGCTAAACAGATGCCGATGGTTGTTTAATGTAGCAGATATACCCAGAATTCATCTTCTGTTGACTGCATGAACGTTGGGGCAAAATGGTAGTTTGCATCTATTTTGTACTGACACCTTGACAAATTTTGCGATTTTTAGCTCCACGTACTTGCAGATTCCTGGGCCATTATTTTGAGAGCAAGTGAAATATAAATTCAAGTGTGGTCTCAATGAACAGGCGGGAGTTAGAGCTTTCAATTGCATACCCATACGTCACCTCAAAAATTAATGTTAAAAGTTATAGGGTTAAATACCAAACACCACCCCTTAATTTCTTGCAAAATTTCAAAATATTATATTTAATGTCAGACAGGATTTATTGCGCTTTATAATATAATTTTATGTCGTCTAAAAGGGTAAGGATTGTGCTTTGAAATTCATATGTGGATTTGAAGTCTTAAGGTAGTATTAGAGAATAAATTGATAAACGTGAAGACACCATTAATAGATGAAATTTCAGCAAGTTTATACCTTGTCAAATCTGGTAAGTTTTCAGCTACGCGTACTTAATGCAGATTCTTGGGCCATTACTTTGAGACTAACTTAAATATGCATTCAAGTGTGATCTCAATGAACAGGCGAGAGTTAGAGCTTTAAAATGCATGTCCATAAGTTGCCTCGAAGGTTAATTTAAAAAAAAAAAAAATTTTTAAAGAAGGAAATTTATCTAAAAGAAAAAAAAACTGTTTACACAAAGCATTTTATTTCAAAAAATGTAAAATTTAAAATATGACTGTTGGTAAGGTACTGAAAATTAGTTTTGTTCATCTATGAAAAATCTTCATCATCGTCAGATTAGATTCATCATCTGCTACACTAAACAACCATCAGCATTTATTTAGCTCTCAAGTGACACCCCACCTCCATCTACACCTTTTCTAAAAGAAGTGGACTGCCAATTTCCAGCTGAATTTCCTCCACTGTGGGGACTTGTAACTTTGTGTTGCCTTTGCCAAATCTATGCTTGGGTGGACTGGGGGGTGGGTGGGCACTATAGTTAGTTCTGTTTCCCAAGTGTTTTGTGTGTAGGTATTGTCAATCAGGACACCTTGCATAGGTTTATAACATAATGAGATAAAGTGAGTAGGCCAGTTCCCCTGCAGGATCGTGCAAAGAAAAGGTACAGTATTAACAGGGGTAACTGTTCATTGTCTACATTCTTTCCTACTGTAGTGGTAAAATAAGTGACAAATTTGTAAGTAATGGTAATGGTCTCAGCTGTCCAATTGATAATCTTCCTGTATGTGGGCAAACGACTGAACTGAAAATTATGTGCCAGTCCTCTACGTATCCAGTGAGAGAACTTATGGTCTATAACAGATGGGGGACGTCAGTAGAGTTTGCCAGGATGCTGAGCCATTGCATATTCTTTTGGTAAGACCTCTGTTGGGTGAAGGTGTACCAGAATCTAATTACTATGGCAGTGGTGTTAGCTTGAATTGTACTTTGTCTCATCAGGTTGGAAGTTCCAAACAGTAGTGAATCCGCCTCTTCATCTAGTATATCTAAGTCTATCTACCTAATTAGGTCTCTGGAGGTGAACTTCCTTTTCAAAATATGGTCTACTGCCACGTAAAAGTATACGGTTAAAGTAAAGTTCCAACCTTTTACCATAAGGTATTGGGCTTCATAACCCAATAGTTTATGACAGCATTAGCTGATTAATGCTAAAATTTTTATTTATGAGTGTGTCCTTTTAGTGTGGTACGGGATTGTAACTGGTGCCGAACCTATGGCCAGTCGATCCCTTCCAACTTCCTAGTGTGCCTGCTCTGCCCCCTGCGCTCAGATGTTTAGTGGCATGTAAGCAGGGAGAGCGCTGAGACACGCCCCATACAAGTCAATGGAGACATTTTTAAATGCCATTTTTTGTAACTTTAAAGCACTCAGAGGAAAATTAAAGCCACTGCTCAACTAATAGGGGTCCTATTAGTCGAGAGGTGGTTTTAATTTTCCTCTAAGAGTGCTTAAAGTTACAAAAAATGACATTTAACCCTTGCTGTGCCGCGGACTGATACATCAGTCCAAAATTCCTATACATTCTAATTCAGTTGCCAGTCTAAGGGTTAAAAAAAGTCTCAATTAGGCTAGCCTGACGGTGAAGCATATACTTCTAACGCTACCATAAGGTAGTGGGCTATGAAGCCCAATACCTTATTTCAGAAATTTCCTTTAAATTAGATACAGCCAAAACTCCCCCGTCTTTGGGGAACTGTAACTTATGTAATGCTACTCTGCGTCTATCGCCTTTACGTATGAAACGGGAAAACCATTTATTCCATTGATCAATAATGCTGTTATCTGGGAGAAGAAGCATCGTCTGAAACAAGTACTAATAATGGGGTAGAATATGCATGCAAATTCTCTCTACTCTTTGGAATAGCAAAAGCGAGAGCTGGGACCATCTCAGGAAGCCTTTGTATATGGTCTGCTCCAATTGTGGGTAATTAAGGGAGCACAGTGTTACAGTGGAGGGTCCAATATAGACACCCAGGTACTTAATATGGGGACTTCCTATCTGTAATGGTACTGGGTCCCTATATATTGTGATGGGCTATAATATAATTGTAAGACTTCTGTTTTAGGTTTATTAATTGTATATCCTGTTAACTATTCTATTTCTTTTTTTGCAGTTAATCTTTTTATTGAAGTATTTAAAAGATAAACAACCAACAAGTATACCCTATAACAATACTATATAAGGTTATATAAATAATAAACTAAGTAGCATAACATCTAACAAAGGAGGAAAAAAGACTATTCAATGGTAGTATAATAATTTTGGATTAACGACCTAAACTAGACAGTTACAATATTATAATGAAAAAAAAAAAGGTTTAGCACTACATATTACAGAGTGAAAACAGAAGAAGTAGAAGGTGAGAGAGAAGATATGAATAGTCATAGTTGTACATTACTATAATATATATATTGTTAGAGTGCTACTAAAACTTATATAGAAAGGATTAAGAATAACAAGAGAAGAGGAAGAAATAGCGAAGAGAAAGAGATTATAAAGTAAGTAGAGAAAAAGCGAGACCACAACCTGAGGCAATGGAGGATATCAATAGGAGGAGCGAGAAAGATATTATATAAAGTATTTCAATCCATACTTTAAGTGCCAGAATGGCTAGATGAATCCAAATATTTAAAATATTCCTGCCAACATTTATTATACATATTGAGTCGGTCGAAAGAAATATGTGTCATACGATCCAGGGAGGCATATTGAGATAAATTATTAAGAATATCAGGGAAAGTGGGGATTATATTAGATCTCCAATACATAAGTATACTACGTTTAGCTAGAAGAAAAAGTATGGTTAACCATCTGTTCAGGGATTGGGGAATATTATGGGGATGAGGGTCAAAAATACCAAGGATACAGTGTTTGGGATCTAATACAAAGAGTTGACCAGTCACTTTCATTGCAAGTATATGAATATGATGCCAAAATTTTTGTATGGGGGGGACAATCCCATAAAATATGAAGTAAATCACCATTGGGCGAGTTACATCGCCAGCAGTTGTCATTATCCATTAATCCCATTTTATGCAATACAGTTGGGGTCCTATACCATAAATGAAGAATTTTAGTCTGAATGAGTGAGCTACGTTTATCCTTAAAAGATCTGTGGCAAGAAAGCCAACACCTATGCCATTGCTCATTTGCAATGTTATAGTGTAACAAGTTGCTCCATTTATTTTTTTGCACTAATGGACTGGTCCGGTAGCGATTCTCTAATATCTTTATTGATGACACTATTCAATTTACATGTTGTTTTTATCCATTTGGAGATATGCTGATCATATAAGGACTGATTCGCAGTAAGTGAGAAATAATAAGTGCATGCTGTACGAAGCTGTAGATATTTCCAGAAATCCTGGCGGGGAAGATTCCATTGAGTACATAGATCAGAATAAGATTTTATTCTTAACGTACGGGGTTCAAGTATGTCTCTATTTTTTCCAGGATCGACAGTAGATTGGATGGTTTTCGAGCGATATTTGGCTATTTCTCCAGATAGGAGCATAAGCAAGAGGGGTAGGGTTTGATTTGAGATGTTTATGAATTATTTTCCAGTAAAACATGGATGGTACTATAGTGGCGTGAGATTTTAATTTAGAGGGGATGGGATTATAAATAAGAGGTAGCAATGTTGTTAGCACAAAGGGAGGCTTCCATATTAACCCATAAAGCTGAATTGGCGTCAGGCTGAATAAACCATTTGATAGTTTGGGCTGCACGAAAAGCCCAAAAGTAGACCTGAAACCAAGGGAGGTCAAATCCACCTCTTGACCAACATGATCTAAGTTTGTTATGACTAAATCGGGGGGGATTTTGCCATCCCAAATAAAATTACCTATTAATTTGTCAATTTTGATGAGGAAACAAGAGGGAAGTTTTAGAGGGATATTAGAAAAAAGATACAATATTTTAGGAGTTATTGTCATTTTAATAGCAGAAATTTTCCCATTAAAGGTAAGATTAAGCAATTTCCATCTGTCAAATATATTTTTAATGTTAGTAGAGGAGAGAAATTAGCATCCCATACTTTATCCAATGATGGGATGATCCGGATACCGAATATGAGATACCTTGGGAGCCCAGGAAGCCAAAGGATCATTCATATAAGATTTACAGAGGTTGTTTAATGGTAGCGCTTCAGATTTAAGATTTAGAGCAAGTCCTAGATAAAGGTGAATTCGTAAGAAGTTTAACTAAAGGTTGCCCTGAAGATTGGAGATTTTCTAGGAGAATAAGAAGATCATCTGCATAAGAGAGTGAAGTGTAGCGAGAGTTACCGATAGGGATGCCTTTAATTATGCAGGATTGACGAAGAGCTGCAGAGAGAGAGGCTCCATGGCAAGTATAAACAAATTTGGTGATAAGGGGCATCCCTATCTAGTGCCTCTTGCAAGATGAGAGGAGGGGGATAGAGCTGAGTTAGTAAGAATTCGAGCAGAAGGGAGAGTGTACAATAATTTGATACAGGCGAAGAAATTGTTAGTGAAACCAAAATGTGATAAAACTTGGTATAAATAGTTCCAATTAAGGGAATCAAATGCTTTCTCAAAATCAATGGCCAGGGCCGCGGCTGGTGATTTAAGAGTTTTTGCTTTGTAAATTAAGTTAAACAAGGAACGAAGATGATCAGAACCGGTTCTATGTTTAATAAATCCGGCTTGAGAAGGATGGATGAGTTTTGAAATTAATGAATCTAAGCGAAGGGTTAATAATTTAGCAAAGATTTTTCCGTCTGTATTGAGCAGTGATATCGGTCTGTAACTTGAGGGAAGAGAGGGATCTTTATCTTTTTTTGGTAAAAAAGTAATAATAGCCTCGGTCATAGTGTGGGGTAGTTTACCATTAGAAAATGCTTCCAGATAGACCTTAAGAAGTAAAGGGCAAAGAGTACCAGATAGGGATTTATAGAAATCAACAGGAAAATCATCACTTCCAGGGGATTTACCATGTTTTAAAGATGATAGTGCTGTTTAGATCTCTTGTAGGGTAAATGGTTCATCCAGTATGGCCATATCTTGATGAGAGAGGTGAGGAAGCTGCAGTTTATCGAGAAATTCATGTATTTGATTGGAAGAACTGGAATGTGGATGAGAATATAGTTGCTGGTAGAAAGAACGCATAATATGGTTTATTGTAAGGTTGTCTGTATAAATCTGGCCTGATGGGTCTTTCAAACCAGCAATATATCTCTCCATCTGTTGAGTTTTAAGCTGATAAGAAAGCAACTTCCCATATCTATCTCCTTGTTCCCAATAGCGGTGTTTAAGCCTTAAAAGGGCAAGTTCAGCTTTCCTGGATATTAATTCATTTTAATTCTTAATTGAAGAATTTCAAAATGTAGTGGTGAGTCATGATTAGGTTTTTTTGTTTTATAGTACTGAGTTTCTTTCTCTTTAAAGGAATTCTCTAAATTTGCTAGTTGTTGCTTTCTTAGCTTTTTCCTGTGAGCTGCTAAACTAATAATTCTGCCTCTAATTGTTGCTTTTAATGCTTCCCAAACTGTGCCTTGAGATACCTCAGAGGTATCATTAAATGAGAGAAAGTCTTGAATCTGGGCTGTAATCTAAGGAATAAATTCTGGGTCCCTCAGTAAAAGTGGATCTAAATGCCAAGAAGGAGATTTAGAAGGGGGTGGACCCCAAAGTAGATGTAAACTTATAGGAGAGTGGTCTGACATGGTAATTGGGAGGATGTCTGTATTAATAGTTTTTTCTGTAATAAAAGGGGATGAAAGCCAATAATCAATACGGCTGTAAGATTTGTGTAATGGGGAGTTAAATGTATAGTCACGCTGTCTAGGGTGGGAAAGTCTCCAAATGTCAGAAAGGCCCAGATCTTTCATTAGCAATGTCAAGGCATTAATGCTTCGTGGATGGGCATCGTATGATTTATTACGTCTATCTAGGTGTGCTTCTAAGGTTAAATTAAAATCTCCACCCATAAGAACGGGTGAGTTATTGTTGTTATTAATCATAATTTGTTGAGCCAAGTTATGAAAAAATTCAGGGGAGTCAGAGTTAGGGGCATAAACATTAACTAACATAAAAGTACCTACAGTGGAAGACAATTGAAAACTATTCTATTTCTTGTAAGCAGGTTTTCAGTGCTGGGAGTTATCTGGGTCTGCTAAATAGAGCAGTAAAACATCAGCACAGTATGCAACTTTATGTACAGTGCCCCCTATTCCTATCCCATGAAGCATGGTAGTCTGTTAGAGGTACCAGGCCAATTGGTTCAATATAAAAGGCAAAGAGGTACTGGGAGAGGGTACAGTCTTGACGTGTACTCCACTGAAAGACTAAAAGGGGGAAGACAGCACCATCTGCCTTTACCATTGCTTTAGGTGGAGTGTAAAAACCTTGTATAAGCTCAAGAAAGGGTGTTGGAAAATCAAAATGACTTAAAAGTATAATGTAAAAATAGCCAGGCTACCCTGTCGAAAGCCTTATGGGCATCCAGGCTTAGGAATAAGGCAGGGGTTTGGTAATATTTAAATGATCTATGATTGGGAGGATGTGGGTAACACTGTCTGAAGCTTGCCTATTTCTGATAAACCCAGACAGATCTGAATGTATAATGTCTGGAAGCATACTGTCTAATCTATGGGCCATGATACTGATGAAATGCTGTAGTCCATATTAAGGACCGAGATTGGATGGTACAATTCACATACAGTGGGGTCTTTTTATGGTTTTAATATAGCTGAGACTGTGGCATATCTTCAAGTGTCCGGGAAAACAGATGTAGTAAGAACCTCCTGGAAAGCTGCAAGTCATATAGAGAGATTCCGTGGTGTTTTGTAAAATTCTGAGCCATAGCTGTTAGGGCCAGGTTTTTTTTTTTTTTTTTTACACTTCCTTAATTCGCAGCACAAATTCCGCAGAACAGATTGGTCTTATTAAACTGTCTTTCTAATCCTAGGTAAGCTGAAGGAGTGTTAATTGTCAAAGATTTCTTGAGGGCCTGGTCAGATGGTAAAGGATCAACCGAATATAGGTTGGAGTAAATTTTATCAGACTTTGTAGAATTTCTGTAGAGTGGCTGCCAGCAATCAGGTCTATCAATTTAGTGATGATGGCTTCCATTCATTTTCGTTGGAGTCTGTGTGGTAGAAGTTTGAAGGATCTGGTCCCACTCATGATTGTTGCAGCCAGAACAAAGGCGGCTCCATTTTATGTGTCAAGACTTTCTTGTATTTTAGGCTGGGTTATGTCTATCTGTGTACTAAGCGATTCACTGTCCTGCATAGAAACACAGAATTTGACGGCAGATAAGGACCGCTTGGCCCACCCAGTCTGCCCACTTCCCTACCTACTGGATAAGCTCTAGATCCTAATTAACCAGCAGCCTACTTCTTCTTATCCCCACCCCCCAGAATTGCCTTATGACTGCCCCATGCATGCTTGAATTCCACCACCGATTTTGACTCCACAACCTCCTCCGGAAGGCCGTTCCATGCATCCACAACCCTCTCTGTGAAAAAATACTTCCTTAAATTACCTCTGAGCCGCCCCCTCTATCTTCAAATTGTGCCCTCTTGTTCTTGCACACCTCTTTTTTTGAAAGATGCTACCCTCTTGGACTTTGTTGATTCCTTGAGAGTGCTGAAAGCTTCTATCATGTCCCCCCTCCTCTCCTCGAGGCTATACATATTAAGCTCCTTAAGCCTTCTTCATATGTCTTCCGGTGCAGACCCTGCACCATTTTATTTGCCCTCTTCTGGACAGCTTCCATCTTGTCTATGTCCTTGAGGAGATTGGGTTTCCAGAACTGCACACAGTACTCCAGATGGGGTCTCACCAGCTGTCTGTACAGAGGGATAACAACTTCCTGTTTTCTACTAGTGATGCCTCTCCCTATGCATCCCAGTATCTCCCCAGCCCTCCTTATTGCCCTCTCACATTGCTTGCCCACCTTTAAGTCATCTGATATGACTACCCAGGTCCCTTTCCATTTTTGTTGTTGTTAGTATCTCACCCCCCACTGTGTACTCTTCCCCTGGGTTTTTGTTTCCCAGGTGCATTACCTTGCACTTCTTAGCATTAAATCTAAGCTGCCATACATTTGACCATTCCTCTAACCTTGCCAAGTCCCTTCACATCCTTTCCACCCCACCTTGTGCATCGACTCTGTTGCAGATCTTTGTGTCATCTGCAAAGCGACACACTTTCCTTCCAGTCCCTCTGCAATGTAAACACAAAAAGAGACATTGAAGAGGACCGGTCCTAATGCTGAACCCTACGGCACCCCACTAGTAACCTTTCTTTCAGAGTGGACTCCATTTACTATTACCCTCTGTGTCCTATTCTCCAGCCAATTCTTTACCCAGGCTATCATCTTGGGACCCACTCCCAGGCTGGCTAACTTGTATATTAATCTTCTGTGTGGGACTGAGTCAAATGCCTTGCTAAAGTCTAGGTAGACCATGTCCACAGCCCCTCCCTGATCTACTACTTTGGTCACCCAGTCAAAGAAATCTATCAGATTTGTCTGGCATGACCTTCCCGTTGTGAATCCATGCTGCCTTGGGTCCTGTGACCCTCTGGCCTCTAGGTACTTGACAATTCTTTCCTTCAGAAGTGATTCCATCAGGAGAGAAGGATTAAATAGTCACTGGGTATGACGTCTCTTGGTTGGGGTCGCACCTGGAAATGAGCCTTGGCTCATGGTGCCTTTCCCGGTCATCAACTTTTAAATAAATAAATAAATAGAGGCACATGATCTGATAAAAGAATAGATCCTACTAACATACTAAAATGCCAGCAGAATAGGCCTAACGGTCTTTCGTGTCTGCTCGTTTGGTCAGTCCCCAACCTGGGTGCTGACCTTGCTGTCCCCCTCGCCTTCTCTGGCTTCTCCCTTCCCAGTTCCGGATATTCTTGCTGCATTGGATTTTGCTTCCAGAACCCTTCCCCTGTACCTGTCCCACCCCCTCTTGAACCCCTCCACTGTCTCTGCCTCCACCAGCCCCTAGGCAGTGCATTCCATGGCTCCACCACCCTCTCAGTGAAGTAGCACCTCCTCCTTTCTCCCTTAATCTTCCCCCTCCAGCTTCCAGCCATGCCCTCTAGTGGCCCCTTCCTTGGCTTCCGACTGTTCCTCCCCTATTTACCCTCTTCATGTACCTAAAGACCTCTATCATGTTCCCCCGGTCCCTTCTCTCTTCCAATGTGTACATATTTAGCTCTTCGAGCCTCTCCTCATAGGTCCTGTCTCCCAAGCCCCAAATCATTTTGTTTGCCCTCCTCTGGACCCTCTCCAGGAGGTTCATGTCCCGCTTTAAGTGTGGCCTCCAAAACTGCATGCAGTACTCAAGGTGCGGCCTCACCAAGCAGTTAGAGGGAGTATCACTTCCCTCCTTCTGGAGGTGATCCCCCTAGCGATGCATCCCAGCATCCTGCTGGCCTTGGCTGCTGCCCTCCTACAAGTCTCAAAGTTGTTCATCTTGACATCCACCACCACCCCTAGATCCCTCTCAGCCATCGAGACTTGTAGCATTCCCCAGGGTGTACACTTGACCTGGGTTTCTGGCCCCCAGGTGGAGTACCTTGCATTTCCCTGCATTGAACCTCAGCTTCCACTTTCTAGACCATCTTTCCAGAGCCTCCAGGTCCCCCTGTAGGGCCACCCTCCCCTCCTCCCCATCCAGCACCGCCCCAGTTTGAGTCATCTGCAAGGATTCATCTCACTCCTGATTCCTGTCCTTATGTCGAATCACGTAGGCGTTGAACAGAAGGGCCCAGGACTGATCCCTGGGACCCACTAATGAACCACCTTGGGATGAGACTATCCCACCAACCACGACCCTCTGGGTCCGGTCCTGGAGCCAATTGCCTATCCATCTGATCATCTGGTTCCCCACCCCATTTCTCACAGCTTATCCAACAGGCCCACGTGAGGAACAGAGTCAAATGCCTTGCTGAAGTCCAGAAAGAGGACATCCACTGGTCTACCCAGGTCCAAGGCACTTGTCACCCAGTCACAGAACTCCACCAGGTTTGTCTGACACGATTTCCCCGGGATGAATCCATGCTGTCTATCGTCCAGGAACCCTGACTTATCCAGGTCCCCCCCTAGCCTCTCCTTGACAATGCCCTCCACCACCGAGGTCAGACTGACAGGCCTGTAGTTCCCTGCCACCTCCCTTGATCCCCCCTTGTGGATAGGCACTATATGCGCCACCTTCCAGACTTGGGGCACCCAACCTGTCCTCAGAGAGATGGTGAAAAGCTCTGCCAGGGGTTTTGCCAGGACATCTGCAAGTTCCTTCAGCACTCTGGGATGTAATTTATCCGGCCCGGTGCTTTCTCCGTCTTAAGAGGCTGAGGGCTTCCTCACTCTCTCAGCTGTGATTTCCACTTCCGGTACCCCTTCTCCTGCTTAGCCCTCCCCACCTGCCAGTGATGCCTCCCCTCTCCCACACCTGCCGATCGGTAGGGTCCCCCCTCCTCAGTATCTCTGTCTCCTCCCATGTATGATGCAGCACCCCATTTTCCTGGTGAAAACTGAGGTGAAGTACTCATTTAGTACCTCAGCCTGCTCCCCGGGTCTTGTGCCCATCCCTCCCTGATTTAGTCCTGCTAATCTGCCCTTCACCCCTTCGTTTTCCCCAATGTATCTAAAGAACCCCTTGTTCCCTCTCCTAATTTCCCTGGCCAGGTTCTGCTCCTTCCTTGCCTTAGCCGCCCTCACCACTCTAGTGGCCCTTCTAGCCATCAGCTCGTACTCCCCTCGATCCCTTTCATTCCTTGAGCACTTGAATTGCTTATAGATACATAGACAGTGTCGGCAGATAAGGGCCTATGGCCCACCCAGTCTGCCCATTTGAGCTTGTAAGTTCAGTTTGTTTTCCTAGAAGTCTGTTGCCCCTTACCCCTGACCTCTAGAATTCCTTTATGTCTATCCCATGCATTCTTAAATCCTGTGATTGTTTCAGCCCCCACCACTTCCTCTGGCAGGGTGTCCCACTTGTCCACCACCCGTTCTGTGAAGAAATTCTTTCTCAAGTTTCCTCTGAATCGTCCTCCCGCCAACTTCATCCCATGCCCTCTAGTCCTGGAACATCTTTTTCGCTTAAAAATAGTGTTTTCCTGCACCCTGTTCCTCCCTGTAAGATACTTGTATGTCTCTATCATATCCCCTCTCTCCCTCCTCTCCTCCAGGGAGTACATGTTCAGTTCTTCAACCTGTCTTCATAGGACTTGTGATGCAATCCATGCACCATCTTTGTTGCCCTCCTCTGAACCTTCTACCCTGTCTCTGTCCTTACGTAGGTATGGTCTCCAGAACTGTACACTGTACTCCAGGTGGGGCCTCACTAGTGTCTTGTATAGCAGGAATTATGACCTCCCTTTCCTGCTGGTGATGCCCCTGCCTATGCATCCCAGCATCCTATTTGCTTTACCTGCTGCCTTGTCACACTGTTTCCCCACCTTGAGGTCATCAGAGATGACAACCCCAAGATCCCTTTCCTGCTTGGTGCATGCTATATCCTCACCCCCCAACTGATATATTGTGCCAGGGTTTTTGTGCCCCATATGCATTATCTTGCACTTCTTTGCATTGAATTTCAACTGCCAAACCCTTGACCATTCTTCAAGTTTCTGCAGGTCCCTTCTCATTCTGTCTACACCCTCTGGTGTGTCTACTCTGTTACAGAGCTTTGTGTCATCAGCTGAACAGTGAAATTCTGCCTTCTAGATCCTGCAATGTCACTGATGAAGATGTTGAATAGGACCGGTCCCAGCACTGATCCCTGTGGTACCCCACTGGTCACTCTTCCTCTGTGAGTGACAGCCATTTACCACCACCCTGTGTCCTGCCACCCAACCAGTTACCTACCCACCACACTACTGTCCTGCCCACACCATATTCCCCAGTTTGTGTAATAGTCTTCTATGTGGCACAGTGTCAAGGCCTTGCTGAAGTCCAGATAGGCCATGTCCACTGCCCTCCCTGATCCACCTCCTAGTCACCCAGTCAAAAATTCAATGAGATTGCTCTGACATGACCTCCCTGGTGAAACCATGCTGCCTTGGGTCCTGTAGTCCATTGACAACCAGATGTTCCACCAATCTCTCCTTCAGAAGTGCTTCCATGATCTTTCCCACTACCGAGGTGAGGCTGACTGGTCTGTAGTTCCTGCTTCCTCTTTGTTCCCACTTTTGTATAAGGGGACTACATCTGCTGTCCTCCAGTCTTTGGGTACCTCCCCTGTTTCCAGTGATTGGCTAAACAGGATAGCCAGAGGTTCAGCCACCACCTCTCTTAGTTCTTTAAGGACCCTGGGGTGCACCCCATCTGGCCCCATTGCTCTGTCAACTCTTATTACTTCCAGTTCCTTCAGGACCCTTTCTCGTGTAAAGGGACTTGTGTCCATTTATAGGCTGCTTTCTTTCCCCGCACCACCTCCTGGACCTCCCTGGTCCACCAACAGGGTTTTTGGGCCCTACCACATTTTCGTCTTACTCTTGCACAGGTGCTGGTCGCATCCTGCACCCCTCTCCTGATGATTTCCCACCTACTATCAGCGTCCATGTCTGACCCAATCCCATCCAAATGCTCCTTAAGGATCCTTCCCATTTCCTTAAAATCCGCCCCCCTGAAGTCGGTTACTTCCGTCTTTGTGCAGCCTTCTACCCCTCCTAGGTCCAGCCAGAACCAGACCGTGGCATGGTCACTCCCCGCCAATGGGTCCCTTACCTCCAGGCCCCCAATCTGGTCATTGTCTGCCAGGACCACATCCAGTACCCGTGCCTCCCTGGTCGATCCTATTTTTATGTCTTTCTCCCAATCCCAGTCCTCAGAAGTGATGAAAAAAAAATCAAGATGGGAGTATGCATCATGTGAGTGGGAATAAAATGGTTACTTCTTCTCTTGAGGATGTTAAGGCTTGCCGTGTATCTGTGAAACCTAAGTCATGTAGTAGTCTAAGGTGTTTCCGTCCCATTGAGGATGCATGTGGAGATGGATCGCTATATCTAGGGAGGGGTTCTGAAGAAATTAGTCTCCCCCTAACAACGTAGTCCTTTGTTTGTGCTTCAGGATACAGTACAGAGCTTGCATTAGCACTAGTAAAGTGGGAGTCAGTTTGACTCTCTGCTTCAAACGTTGGGGGTTAGACCAGAAAAATCGAGGGGTCTTTGTACAACATTTATCCTATACTTTTTCTGCTAAAGATATCTGTGCAAACCTTTCAACATACAGGGTCAGTGCTGAAGCATTGCTTTTATTTTTGTGCTTCGAAATCCTCAAAATTCCCCATTTGGGGACTTCAGCAGGGGTTAACACAAGCCCTGCAGTCTACAAGCTGCTGTATCATGGATGCATTACTCCCCAGTGGGATATATTTACTCCCCACCATGAGGGGTTTCCAGTTGAGAGAACCTGAGGGAGCCCACAGCTAAGGCCAATCGGCCCTCTGGTTACAAATAAAAGGAGTTTAAATGGAATGGAGAGTGTTTGGGGATGAGAATAACTGTGCCACTTTCTTTGACCCCTGTGATACGGTAATTCTATGATAGGAATAAATCCAGATTTAAGAAGTTTTTGGTGTTCAGGGGAACTTGGATGTGTTTCCTGCATGGGAATAAGGTGTGTTTCTTGTTTCTTTTATGCGTGGAGGCCTTTTACCTGTTTAACTGGATTAGGAAGTCCATTTCACATTATGTGATATAATCGTAAAATTAGTCATCTGATTCGGTTAGCGTATTTATTCCAAGGATCATCATCCCCAATGAGAGGGCGCACCCCCACACAATCACTCCGCAGACTGATATTGTAAGGAACAATTGTTAGCTTGCCTGAACATTATTAAATGCAACAGTACTGTAGCATACAACTTAAACTTTATATTAATATCTTATTTGAAATCCTAATAACTAGCAAAAATAGTACAGAATTACCCACGTGTAAAGGACACCAACTTGGTAGTCTTTCCTAGGTAAAAATATGAAGCTATAAAAATGAAAAAAAAAAAAAAACTGGCCATGTAAAGGATACTCACTATCCCTCATTTACAGAAAAAAATCAACCCCATTCCAGGTGGACTGTGGGGGAAAGACACTATGTAGCTTCCAAGGGAGAAGAAGTATATTCTGCCTTCCTTTGTGATGTACTATATCAAACATCTGGGAGTAAGCCAAGGTACTCCCTACACTGGGCTCCCTGGGGGTGGGGTGGGGGGTGCCACCCAAAGGTCATTTTCTTGGCACTGAAGGACAGCTGGTTTGCCCAGAACCAGCGCTGGATGTTTTGAAATGTACAGCTGGAGCCGGGAAGAGGTCAGGGTCAGAGGTGTCCTCAAGGTAGGAATGGAACCAACTGACAGAAGAGGCAGAGAGAACCGCAGTTTTAAACCTGTCCAGGAAAAGAGGGTGAGCAACAGTGTTGAAGACTCTGGCCACGTCTACAAAGATAGTGGAGTTGATCTGGCCCAGGCTCGGCCATACCATAAAGGATGGAGTATGTGAGCCGAGGTGGATGTTGAGTGGGACTTAATCAAGCCAAACTGGAAAGAAGTGAAAAAGGAGGATGCGTCAAGGAAGGGGGAAGCTGAGTAGAAGGTGTTCCTGGAGCTTAGTCCAGGTGGAGAGGAGGATTAGGTGGTAGTTATCAGGACAGTAGATTAAAAATGACTGGCAAAGTGATGTAGTACAGGGCTGTCTCTATAATATCACTTACCCTGCAAGCTGAGATCTCCATGTCACTATTTTTTAAAATGTTGTGTTAAGTCCTTAGTTTGTATTTTTAGCATGCAGAGTTTCAGCGAAAGCAGAGGCGATGCCCTGAGGAGCTCAATCATGTATCACCAAAAATTAGAGGACAATTCACTTTTTTTGTCACACAGATCCCGCTAATGCTGTACTAAACACAGCAGGGAGCAGGTATTAGTTTTACGTTTTTATACCATTGGCGAGAAGGTTCACAGACCTAAAATTGACGCTATAAAAACATAAAACTAATACCCACTCCTTGCTGTGTTCAATACAACAATAGTGGGATCTATAGCACTAAAAAGGGCAGTTACCCATAACTCTTGGTGCCGCTCAAATTGGGGCTCCTCAGGGAGTCACCTCCGCTTCCACATTTGCTGAAACTCTGCATACTAAAACTACAAACTAAGGACTTAACATAAAATTACAAAGATTAGCAGCATGAAGACCTCAGCTGGCAAGGTGAGTGATATTACAGAGACAGTCTTGTACTATATATAACTTTGCCAGTCACTTTTAAAGTTTTATTGCGATACAGTGAAATGTTGTATTTAGTAGAGATCTCCACTACAGCTGTTGCGCTTTCATACCTAACACTCAAGTAATTATTCTGTGATGATCATCCCCATCTGTAGCTGAAACCTCATACTTTTGAAATTATTTATTCAATAAAAGTTCAAAATATTTTTCTATGAAAACTAATGAATGTTTCCGTGCATTTTTTGTTTCACTTTTATTCGAGATTTTGAACTGTACTGTGACGTGGTTTGTATTTTCCCTATCCCAGAGGTAGAATTTAAGAAATAAAAGGAGTATTCTTGGTGGAATACCAGATGCAGAATTTTGGTATCCTACCTGGAAATCTGGTATTCCGCTTGCAACACTGTTGTTGGGGAGAATGTGTAGGGTGACAGAGCACATGATAACACTGAACAGTACAGCAATGGGAGTGGGTCAAGACATAAGTGATAAACGCCGACCTTATTGCAAGCTGGAGGTCACTGGATTGTTTGGTTGCTGACTACGAGGATCCACCAGAGACTGTACTACGCCCATGTATGTGGTGAGCAGGCAAGGTGGATGAGTGACCCGACAGTCCTTGTGTTGGGTCACCCTATGCAAGGACCGTCAGGTCAGTCCACCTTGCCCACTCGCCATCAGGTAGTAGAATCTCTGGTGGATTCATTGTCAGTCACCAAATGACCCAACAATGAACTCCAGCTTGGCATAAGGTCAGTGGTGGTCACTCGCCTTCACCCCACTGACTCCCACTACCACTGTTCCGACTGCTACTTCTCAGTGCTCTGTCACCTACACACTCTCCCCATCAACAGTGTTGCATACATTTAAGTTACTTCCACCCTGCCAGGAAACCCCTGGTACTTTCGTACTGTCTTTGCTCTTTTAGTGTTGCAGACCCTCATACCTTTCACTTTGTCACTGGTACCTCTCATGAGCAGGGTCGTGTTAATGGGGACTGAAAATAAAGATTAAAAAACCTTGTCTGTTGTCTTTTTTTTGGGGCACGCAGGGTATCGCACCTAACTGTTGGAGGCCAGGCTCGCTGACTTGTTTATTTATACATTTTAGAAGATGCCCGAGAATGATGGTAACCAGGCAAGAGATTTGGTCCCCAAGACGTTTACACACTGACAGACATGATGCAGCTGCACTCACAATCAAAGCAACAGCATGGAGGACTAAGACACAAAGCAGGGCAGGCTCACACTCACACAGACTTGGGGCACTGAGGGGAGACACGTTGAGGACTTCACTGCCAACATAGGCATACTTAGCAGAGAGAGAGCTGTAAACATTGCAGCAAAGCACTAAAAATTAACTGGATTAATTCATTATTCAATGAATTCATTTTTCAATCAAGGAAGGATGCATCATGGACCCAACAGTGGTCGGTGGTGACAAGGAATGGGGTGAGGCCGGGGCCAGGGGGTAACGCATGGCTAAAGAGCAGACAGGAGGATAGCCAGGCGAGCAGTCTAATGATTTTCACTCTGACTCCTACACAGAGAAAGTAAAAGTTCTCTCAACTGAGGGTCATCGGATCTGCCAAAATGATGGACAAGTGAGCGGGTGGCAGTTGCCAATGAACTGAATGCAAAGCACGTACAGGTCTCTCAGCTGCAGTCAGAAGAGACGGGGACAGACTGTTAAGGCAGCAGGAGAACGGTCGTCGACTAGCAATGCTCCAGCTCTGGTGAGGCTCAGTCCAGGCATTATACACGTCCACTCACTTGAAACACTGACCCCCCCCCGCTTCAGCCCGGAACTCAGCAAAACGGCACTGAATATGAAAAGAAATACACTGCTAATAAAAACCAACTCCAGGGGCAATTGCACTGAATGATATTTGTCAGAAAGCCATTTCCCTGAAGGAAAAAAAAAAAATACTGTACAGGTATCTCTGTTATTGCTCTTAGATGTGTCCCGATCTTTTGCTCACTCAAGCCTTCTCTTGCCAGCGCCCGAAGACCTGCCACAGAAAAGAACGTGCCAGCCAACTAAGTTGCTCTATGGGGGGAAGGGGTATCGGCTGGCTGACCAATTACAACATTGTGAGGCAAAACTGCAAAATCCCACCATCTCAAATTTACACGGACTGCAACTCACAAAGCTGTATTCAGAGTCAGAAGCACTAATATCTGCATATTTTGCACTGCAAACAGTGCCATCACATAGACGGGAGCTGTTACTGCATGCAAGCGACAAAAAAATCTGGCATTTCATACGTAGCACCAGGGCTCTAATTTTGGTACCCAAAATGTACCGGATACCACTAAATTCGAGCCCTGTATTCTGATCCCCCATTTACATTTCCCTGGTTGTACTTGAAAACAAGCTTCTAGCTATGGTGCCTTCTCAAGCCGCCTCCATTAACCTTTTCCCTCGAATACTGCTCACTGTACTAATGTGGGGTTTATCACCTCATTTCATTTTCTATATGTCACTGTATTTTGTTTTAGGAAATGGGTAAGTGGAATGCTGGGCTGTGATAGGCAGACAGCATTCTCCACCCATATATTTAAAGCTGGTATGTGGCTCACACTTCCGGGCTCGCATTATGCAGACACAAAGCCGTCCAATTTCAGGGAGGGTGTTTCTGGGGGCTACCTACTCTTCAAGGGGCTATGAAGGCTCTCTGCCTGTGTCATCAGGGCATGCCCCTGCTGCAAGTGAGTATCCCCCAACAACCCCCACTCCTTGTCAGGTCTTATCACTTATGTACCTTTTCTTCTATTCACTCCGTTGTACTCCACTCATAACCTCAAACCCCCAACAACCTCACATGCCACAACTGGAAATGAGCCATTGCTCAGTGTGGCTTTATAGGTTAACTTTTTCCAGGGGTATGGAAAGGAGTGGACAGCGACAGACAATACTGGAAAAAAATTTCACTGGAGAAACCCATCACTTCTGATGTAGAATCGGCACATTCGACAGTCTGAAAATATGTTTCCTTATTATATGTTGCATTTTCATACTTTGTCATTTGTATACCCATTGGTGGGCACATTTTACACAAAAGCAGTCTTTTCCCATTTTACAGGGCTACACAAGAACACTGCACAGCTGAGCCGAGAACAGAAATGAAAGCCAAATGCTTGAACTGCTTGACTGAGGTAGCAGATTTATTTAACCCTCACCCATACAAAAAGTACTTTACCTTTTGGATTAGGCATAGATGTAGTATTGGGATGCACATCTTTACAGAAGTAATACTGGGTGCTTTCAGACCTCTAATGGGTACTCGCCTTCTTTTCTGAAGAGACCATTTGTCGTCAGCTAAAATTTAGCTTAAAATGGATCAACCGTAACTGCTGCTCCTCCCCCAGATGAAGCCTCATGTTATGGAGGCAAAGAGCTGGAGAAACTCTCAGCTCTGTGCTCCCTCTTCTGTATGATGATTAAAATAAATCTGCTGCCTCACAGTCAAGCAGTTCCAGCATTTGGCTTTCATGTCTTCCTTGGCTATGCTGTGTGCTGTTCTTGAGTGGTCCTGACAATTGAAGTTTTGCAGTCTGCACCATCTCTGAATCTAAAGTGCCACAGCTGGTATGCAGTTTCCCATTTTACTCCTGGAACTGAGTCAGAACTTTTTGATTAACTTTATTATTGTAGCTTTATCAGAAGGTAGAAATTAAGGTTTGCAGCCACTAGCCAGCAGGGCTAGTGACTGGGAAAATCCACTGGCCCCAGACATTTCCACTGGACCAGCTGGTGTACATACGGAAGTGCTGCCTTCTCCATTACAAGCCCGCAGGGCTAGTTAAATCAAAATTTTACTACCCCGATACAAAATCTACCAGCATTTGGCCGGTGCCAATTTCGATCAGTTTACTGCAGTAGACTTTTACAATCAACATCATACTCTGACTGCTCCCATTCCCTCCCCTGTTGGGTAACCCCATATCTAAAGGCTGAAGAATAAAAAAAAAAAAGGCAACAGTACAGGTATCACATTTAATGACTAAAACAGGGTCTGATCTTAAACATTATTCTACTGGCCCAGGGCATATTGCAAACTGCCTTGGGCCAGTGCAATGTTCCCTCGACTTTCCCAGCTTGGCTTGTGCAATCTAGCCCTTATTTGGTAAATGGTGCTTTAAGAAAACTGCCGCCCCACCCCTTTTTTTCAGCAGAGTACTCATTTTGCAGTCGGTCAACTCCTACCAGATCCTTGTGGAGTCTGACTGGAGAAGGAATGATTTGGCACCAGTCTGCATGCAGCCCATCCCCAGCTTTTGAGCTGCTGAGTCCCCGCATGCCTGCAGTGAAGCCATGCTCTGCAGAAAAGAGCAAGTGACCAACAATCATGTGCCCCAAGTTTTTTCCACGGGAAGAGCAACACATCAGCTAAATATTTATCTAGCAAGCAATTTATGTATTTGAAATTGTGGCGTAAAAGTTCCTTGGAGTGAATCATTTAAAAAAAGGGCGATATGGTGGTGCGTCGTCCGGGCTAGGTGTCGTATGGGGAAAAGCTTAACAGTGTGGGCCAGAGTTGCTGCTTCGTTTGTGATGCCGAAATTGTAATGGGGGAGCATTCTGACCTGCAATATCTTTAAGCTACCCACTGAAGCAATGTCTTTAAGCTACCCACTGATTTTTGTAGGGACCAGCGTCACGAGTCAAGCAGGTCTTTGCTATTCCCCTCGCCTCCTGTTGTGACTCAACGGGTTCAGTCAAGAAGTCAACCAGAGCAGATTTAGTAACTTTATTTCTAAAGGCAATACCTGGTGGCTTTTGAATTACTGTTCATTTCCAGAGGTGTTACAGGGGTGAGGTTGTGTTGTGACTGCTCACGCTTGCCGGGTTACATTCCTGTGGAAGCTTTCAGAATTTTTTACGGTCTGCCAATTGTGCTGTGCTTGTTTCCGGGTAAATGTTTTGGTTAAGGGCCACAGGGAGTTAGCAATTAAGGTAGTAAAGTCCCGCTGCGTCATACACAGGATAGATTAGCCAAGTGGAGACAGAGTTGCACTGGGGAAAAACATGCAGGTGACTGGGCTGCTGGGTGCATGACTGATGGAACAGGTACTGATTCTAGCATGCCAGCCTTGAAATCACCCTTGAAAATGCTGCAGGGCAGAGAAATGTTGGGAGTTTTAATAGTTGGCCAGAGATGAAATTAAGCTGAAGGACAAATACTAACACACTAAAAGCCAGCAGAATAGGCCTAACGGTCTTTCGTGTCTGCCTGGTAGCCAGCCACTACTGGGCGCTAGCTCCTCCCCCCCCCCGGCCCCCAAGAGGGTTAACCTTGGCTTCAGTACACCCATGCATCTGTCCCACCCCCTCTTGAAGCCCTCCACAGTGCCTTGCTTGACTAGACTCCCGGGAAATGCATTCCATGGCTCCACCACCCTCTTAGTGAAGTAATGCCTTCTACGTTCTCCCCTGTAGGTTCCCCCCTCCAACTTCCATTCATGCCCTCTGGTTGTTCCCCCTTTCTTTAGCCTGAACATTTCCTTGGCTCCACCACTGTTAGACCCTTTCACATATTTGAATACCTCAATCATGTCCCCCGTCTCTCCTCTCCTCCAGCAAGTACAGCCCAAGGGCCTCCAGCCTTTCCTCATAGGTCCTATCACTCATGCCATGGATCATCCTGGTTGCCCTCCTCTGAACCTCTCCAACGGTGCTATGTCCTTCCTAAGGTAAGGTCTCCAGAACTGCACGCAGTACTCAAGATGTGGCCTGACCAAGGCATTATGCAGAGGTAGGATCACCTCGCTCCTCCTGGATGTTATTACCCGGGCTATGCAGCCCAGTATCCTGTTTGCCTTTGCCACCGATCTTCTGCAGTTTTCAGTGCTGTTCATTCTGGTATCTACCACCACCCCCAGGTCCCTTTCACTCGATGTGGCTTGCAGTGAGACACCTCCCAGGGTGTATATATGACCTGGGTTTCTGACTCCCAGATGCAACACCCTACACTTTCCTGGATTAAACCTTAGCCCCCACCTCCTTGACCAACTCTCCACGGTATCCAGGTCCCTCTGGACTGCCCACCTCGCTTTCTCCCCGTCAGCCAGTGCTCCTAGTTTTGAGTCATCTGCGAAGAGGCTCATCCTACTCCTAACCTGCATCCCTATATCAGAGACATAGACATAATGAAAAATATTAATAAAAAAATAATAAAAAAAAAATTCGATTCTACTTGCTTGCCATTTGGTGCGGTATCTAGAAACTTAGAAAGCCTATTTCAAATGTGATACACATCTGGACCCTGTTTGACACTGAAGTTACTGTAATCAAGATGAACTACCGCAGACACTGAGGGAGAATAAAAGAACTTGTGTTTAAGGCTTTTGCATTAGCTACAAGGAATTTTTATTAGCTACATCGTTTTGTGATCGGCTTGAATATTTTTTTATAACTGTACAATTAATGTGAGAGACAGCTGTCCCAAAATAAAAATACCTTGTGCAAAGAAGGGGAAACAACAAAGAAATAACTGCTTCTTTTCATAAATTTTGAATGTTAATATTGGGGCTAGTGCAATCTCTTCGGGGGGGCACTGCAGCTGGGTAATCACTTTCCCGGGTGGACAAGTGCCCCCCCCCAAAAAAAGGGTTACGTGTGAACCCCTGCTAAAAGTTGTTTTAGAAACCAATAGTAGCCTGTGTCTGTATTTAAGGGAATTCATTTGTTCCAATGAGCCTTCATAAGTGAGACGGCCATTTACCAGGTTATCTGCAATAATAAGAGAGTAACAAACTTAAAAACTGAACTAGTCTCTACTTTTTTCTTCTCCTGCATTGAGGGAAGGACTGTTATTGTTTTCTTCTTCACGTTATGCATAGACAGCTTGCAGTAATGGCAGCACACATGGCGCAGTGCAGTGGCTGCAGTGTACTTGGTGTAATGAAGTGCAGTATAGGAGGCAGTATAGCACAGTGGCTCATGGCTCTGAGCTGCAAACTTGGAGACCTGGGTTTGAATCCCACAGCCCCTACTTGCATACTGTCTGTCCTTGAGCAAGTCACTTAACTTCTTTGTGCTCCCAGGTCGCACCTTGTGTGTCTCTCCTGGTAAAAACAATAAAAAAAAAATTACAAGAGTATCTGCAGTGCACATGGCACAGTGCAGTGACAGCCATACACGTAGACAGTGTGGTTGTAGCACTGAACGTGACAGTGAAGTGACAGTATACGTGGTGGAATGCAGTGACAGTGCACATGTCTGCAGTTCAAGTGTAGAGCCAATGATTTTCTGTTTTCAAAAATGGCCAATCCCATTTGGCGAAATTTGAAAATCCATTTTGTCCCTCTTTTCCCCAAATTAAGGGCAAATCAAAATGTTTATAATAAAAAATGTGTCTCAAAATGGAGGGATTTGCCCAAAAAGCTTGTGCAAGGTATTTTTTTTTTTTTTGCATGATAAAGTGGTGCATACAGAGTTTTTTTTTTTAATGAAAAATTTACTCCCAAGTGCTGGTTTAAAAATGTAACATTCTATTTTTTACTGGTGTATTACAGTGTAAAACTAAACTCATTGACTCTACATCTACCAGTGCAGTGTTAGCAGTGGTACGTGGTGCATTAGTGTTGGCAGCGCACACAGCACAGTGTGGTGACAGCCATACACGTGGTTTAGCACAGTGGCTGCACTGAACATGACGTGCAGTGACAACACTACACATGGCAGAATGCAATGATGGCAGTAGTGTCAGCAATGCACGTGGTACAATGCAGTGTCAGCAGTGCATGTGGCAGTGGGGCGACAGCCATACATGGACAGTGCAGTGTCTGCACTGAATGTGACACAGTAAAGCAACAGCGATACACATGCCAGAGTGTAGTGATGGCAGTGCAAGTGGCACACTGCAGTGTCAGCAGTGCACATGGCAGCAGTGTCAGCATGCATGTGGTGCAGTGTTAGCAGTGCACGTGGCACAGTGTGGTGACAGCCATACACGTTGTACAGTTCAGTGGCAGCACTAAACATGACAGGAGTTGTTATGGAGCAACAATAAATAGCCTATGTAATCTTTCTATTTATTTTTTTCATTTTAGTACTCCATGTCCATTGGGGAGGATTCCTGGCGGCTGCAGTCGGCAGTGGGCCAGGGTTCGAGGGAGCTTCTGAGCTGGTGGACCAATCGGGAGAGAGGGCGCCAAATTTAAACAGCACCTGGACTGCATACATCTGACCCAGCCACCTCGCTCAGAAAGGAGCTGTAATTGTGGGCAGTAAGGAGCGGAGGTTGCTGGCCGCATCGGGGTCGCTGCTGGAGGTACCGGAGCTGCATCGGAAGCCAGATTGAGGAGGAAGGCATCGGCAGCTGAAGAGTGAAGAGGGGGCACTGGATTCAACTTCCCGGCGGCTGCAGTCGGCAGCGGCTAGGGTTAGAGGAGCTGCGAGAGAAGGGCATCGGGGAGGATTCCCGGTGGCTGCAGTCGGCAATGGGCCAGGGTTCGAGGGGGCCTCTGAGCTGGTGGACCAATCGGGGGAGAGGATGCTAAATTTAAACAGCGCCTGGACTGCAGAAGTCTGACCCAGCCACCTCACTCAAAAAAGAGCTGTAATTGTGTCCCACAACACCCACCCCGGCCCCGACCTCTATTAAATGGCCTGTGGGGATGGATCCCTGTGGGAGAGCATGGTGTGACTGACTGGGACTGAGCAATAAGTAGCTTGGATTTGTTGCAGGATTGAGGGGGAAGGGCATTAGATTAACATATCGTGTTGCTGGGTATTTGTTGCAGGATAGAGGTGGAAGGGCACTGGTTTAACATATTGTGTGGCTGGGTATTGTGTGTGGCGTTCATACTGTTCACACCCAAAATGAAGGTGTGTGTGGGGGAAATCAGATTGGGCATTTTGGAAGGGTGATTGGGTGTACGGGGTGTGGGGCAGCCATAATACTGAACTGGGCATGGAAGTTCAGTGGATGCCCAGTGTGTTTTAAACTGGAGGGTTATAGGGAAGAGATCAGAGTGATCAGAAGGCAGCTGGAAGGAGAGAGGGGCGAGGGATGGATCAAGTGTGAGTAGATGTGGCCAATGTTTGATTGGCATATATCAGGGGGCTAGTGGACAAGGTAGAAAGAATTTATCTCAGTGGTTGGGGGATCAAATGGCTTCTCTGGAGGAGTGGGGGGGGGCAATGTCATTTTGGCAGACCTCAGGGGACTAGTGGACATGGAAAAAAGGATTTATATCTCAGGTTGGGTGGATCATATGGCTACTCTGGGGGTGTAGGGGTGGAATAAGCAACATACAGGAAGCAAGCTGCAGGGAGGGGACTGCTCAGAGGCAGTGGATGAGGGAAGGCGAGTTAGGAGTGAGCAAAATGGGGGAGAGCATCAAGCTTACAAACCATTTCACCATACTATACCTGGGTGATGAAGTGGAGGAAGATGGTGGGAGCGGTGAGCAAGTGGATAGAGAGAGTTTGGTCAGTAGGCAGAGGAGGGAGAGTGACAGAGGAGGGATCTTGAACCAAAGGAAAGGACGGAGGAGGGAGGGACATGAGCCTGTGTTGGTGGGAAATGTGACAGATGGGAGGCACTGAGCGAGGATAGGGTGGAAGGAGGTAAGATTGGGGATAGGTCGGTGACCAGGTTGGGGAATTTAATCAAAGAGGAGGGGGCGGAAGGGAGTTCCCTAGTTAGGTCAGATTACAGACATGTATCGTTAGGTGAGGTGGAGATTAGGGTAGGGAGAAATATAGCAGATGGGGTGGGAAATGCAGGTCCAAAGGAGGAGGGAAGCAGTGGGAGGTTACTCTGGTGGGGATTGGGAGTTTTTACATCAAAAGGGAGACTGGGATGGATCGGGGGCAAACTCTGGACACCCAGGAGATGGGGGGGCGAAGAGTAAACTGGCAGTTGCAGGTAAACGGAGTATGGTAGGGCTCACAAATAAGGGTGGCCCCCTCCCCCCGGATGATGGGGAGGGGAGGAACATGCAGGGTGTTGTTGACAGAAGGAGGAGCTTGGATGGTACTAAACGAGCTAATAAAAACCCTCAGGTTAATGGGAGAGGTAGGAGCAAGCAAGAGTTTGATGTTAGAAGGAGGAGTCTGGAAGAACTAAAGAGGGCTAATAAAGTGGGGGGTGAAGTGAAGGTGATATTGCTGGGGGATTCCATGATCGGGGTATTCAGTGGGAGGGGGAGAATAGCAGCAGCCCTGTCAAGGCTAAATGTATGACAGGTCTATCCTTACACAAGGCCAAATTTCACCTATACTCGTTGGCATTGGATTGTGGGGGATCCCCAGACTTCCTAGTATATTTGGGGACAAACGATCTGGAAAGGAAAAGTGAGCTAGAAATACAGGCTAGATTCCGGGAGCTGGCAAGGGTTTGTCTCTCTATAGGAAGTAAACTTTCCTTCTCTGAGATTCTGCCGGTACCTAGGGCATCTGGCGAGACTAAGCTAAAACTCAGAGGTGAATAAGTGGCCCGGGGCTGGTGCAGAGCAGAGGGGTATGGGCTGGTAGGGGACTGGGGGACACTTGGGAGGATAAGGGGCTATATGCCAGGATAGGTTACACCTCAATATGGAGGAGAGAGAAATCTTGAAATTAAAACTTGCTGGATTTATAGCCGAGAGGTGGGGTTAAACTTGTAGAGGGGGTCTAATATTAATAAAAAGACCCCAGGGGGGCTGTTTGAGGGTCCAGGTCTAGGGCACGTGAGGAGTGGGAGAGACTATGTTAAGAATTCTAGGAAAACTAGGCAGAAAAGGGATTACGCAGGGTTGAGGGGACTGGAGAGAGGGGAGAAGTTGGGGTGGAGGACAGTCCTGATCAACGCCAGGAGTATGAGCAATAAAATGCCTGAACTCCAAGCTATGTTGGCTGAGGGAACAGCGGATATGGCAGCAATTACAGAGACATGGGCCACTCAGAGAAATGAGTGGGACCTAAACTCAGAGGGCTTCAAGATTTTCAGGAAAGACAGGGGAGTGGGGGGAGTTGCGCTGATAGTCAGAAATGACATAATGGTTAGTGGAGTGGAGGCGATTTGGGTAACACTGCAAACGAGGGGAAGGAAGAAACTGAAGATAGGGGTGGTATACAGGCCCCCTGCAATAGAGGAGGCTCTGGAGGATAAGTTGGTTGAGAACATCAAGGCTCAATGTGACCTTGGAAAGGGAAGGATGGTTGTCATGGGTCATCTTAACATGCCAGGGGCGGACTATGACAATGACATTCTCTTTAACCAGGGAACAGAGGCTGACGGATGTCTTTCAGGATGCTTTCCTGGTCTAGCAGGTGGGGGAACCTACTAGAGAGGGGTGGATATTGGACATTGTCCTAGCAGATAGTGAACAAATGAGGGGCCTGGACGAGTGTAGTCCACTGGTGGGTGGAGACCATGCCACGGTTTGGTTACTGCTATATCGGGGGGGGGGCGGCACTCTTACAGTAGTGGTTGATTTCAGGGGAGCAGACTTTGTGGGTATGGGTAGGATTCTAAGGGAGAGGTTGGACCGGATATGGAAGCTGGAAGATTGTGGGAGACCATTAAAGAAGGGGTACAGGAGACCACTAGGTCCTGTACTAAAATAAGGGGTAAGCATGGTAGAACCAGCAAGCCATGTTGGTGGACCAGGAAGGTGCAGGAGGCGGTGAGGGGAAAAAAAGGCTGCCTACATACATGTCAAACGTTCTAGGGGGGGATAAGGAGCGAGGGGAGTATGAACTATTGGCCAGGAAGGTCACCAGAGTGGTGAGGGGTGCTAAGGCAGGGATGGAAAAAAAACCTGGCTAGGTATATCGGGGGGGGGGGGTGGATTCTATAGATACATAAGACAGAAGAGAAAAGTGAGGACACAGATCAACAGGATTAAGATTGTGGGGGATGGGCTCAGGAAGCAGGGGAACAGGCAGAGGTGCTAAATGAGTACTTTGCCTCAATATTTGCAGAGGGTGACAAGGGATCCCTGCAGCCTGATGGGAGAGATGAGGAGCCAGTAAAAGTGAGAGGTCAGTCTCAGTCTGAGACCATAGGATGGCAAAAGACTAGGGCACAGGCTAGACCAGACCAAGAAGGTGTAGGAAAGTTGCATGAGGGAGGGGGGGGGGGCGGAATCACAGTGGATAGGGTGAGGGAGGCCCTTCAGAATCTGAAAACTGATAAGGTGCTGGGGCCAGATGGAATACATCCGAGGGTTATGAAGGAATTGGCAGATGTGCTGGCAGCCCCACTGGCTGCACTCTAATATCTCTCTGCAGACAGGATGGGTGCCACAGGACTGGAGGGTGGCTTACGTAGTGCCTATACATAAGGGGGGTCTAGGGAGGAGATGGGGAATTATAGACCGGTCAGTCTGATGTCTGTAGTGGGCAAAGTAATGGAGGGCTTTATCAAGGAGAGGCTTGGGAGGCAGTTGGAAAGATTAGGACACCAGGATGATAAACAGTATGGCTTTGTCCTGGGGAGATCGTGTCAGACCAACCTGGTAGAGTTTTATGATTGGGTGACGGGGGCCTTGGATAGACATAGGCCGGTGGATGTCCTATACCTAGATTTCAGCAAGGCGTTTAGATTCAGTACCTCATAATGGACTGATAGCAAAAATGGGGGAGATGGGGTGGGAGGACAGGAGCTAAATTGGGTTGAAAACTGGCTTTCGGGGCATTTACAGAAGGTAATGGTGGGTGGGATAAATATCCTCCCTCAGGAAGGTAATCAGTGGAGTCCCTCAAGGTTCAGTATTGGGGCCACTCTTGTACAATGCCTATGTCTCGGATATAGGGAGGGGGGGTTAGAAATAGGTTGAGTCTCTTTGCGGAGGATTCAAAATTGGGAGCACTGGTGGACAGTGAGGAAGCGAGAGAGACAGTCCAGGGGGATCTGGATACCCTGGAGGGGTGGTCAAGGAGGTGGGGACTGAAATTTAATGCAGGGAAATGTATGGTACGTCATCTGGAGGTCAAAAACCCGGGCCATGTATACACCCGGGGGGATCACACTGCAAGCCACATTGGGAGAAAGGGATTTAGGGGTGGTGGTAGACGATAAAATGAATAAAACGGAAAACTGTAGAAAAACTGCAGCCAAGGCAAACAGGATATTGGGTTGCATAGCCATGGGAATTACATCCAGAAGTAGAGAAGTGATCCTCCTTCTATATAATTCCTTGGTCAGGTTGCAGCTTGAGTACTGTGTAAAGTTCTGGAGACCTCATCTGAAGAAGGACATAGCGCTGCTGGAAAGGGTCCAGAGGAGAGCGACCAGGATGATTCAGGGCATGGAGGGGAGGCCTTATGAGGAGAGACTGGAAGAGCTTGGGCTTTACTCACTAGAGGAGATGGATGGATAGCAGAGACATGATAGAGTTTTTCAAGTATGTAAAGGGAATAATTAGGAGTGGAACCAGGGAGTTGTTTAGGCTGAAAAAGGGGGGAGTGACCAGGGGCCATGGGTGGAAGTTGGAGGGGGGAATGTAGGAGGCATTTTTTCACTGAGAGGGTGGTGGAGCTGTGGAATGCACTTCCCAGGAGGCTGGTGGAGGAGGGCACAGTGGAGGGCTTCAAGAAGGGATGGGACAGGTTCAAGGGGAAACTGAATCTAGAGAAGACACTTCTGGGAGCTAGGGGTGGTGGTGAGGCGGACTGCCATTAGGTTGCTGGCTTTCGAGCAGACAAGACAGACCATTTGGCCTATTTTGTTGGCTTTTAGTATGTTAGTATGTCAGCCAAATTGAAGCCACTGTTTGACTTAAAAGGTCCTTCTCAGTTAAGCAGTGGCTTTGACTTCACGGATACTGACCGCTAAAATATAAAGAACTATAAAAAAAGATGCCCTGCAGGCAGTTATTCTGAGCTAAATAACCCCTTCCACCCTTATATAGAGCTGCTGACAATACTGATTCTTTGGGGCAAGGAGTTGCCTGCCCAAGGACCTACATTAGCCAAAATTAAAAATATTTTGATAAAATATTATATAAATTTTTAACTTACTGCAAACACGATCTGACTTCTCAATAGTGTTATAGGCGCCAAGAGCCTGCCACAGCCCCAACCGCAAACTGCATATTAATGATACGAACTAGGGAAGGTGCTGCAGTGCTACTAATAGGTGTATAATGCAATCACAGAAACAAACAATGGTGGCAGAAAAAGACCACAGTTCTAGCTGGTCTGACCAGTTCCCCATCTGCCCCGGGCCAAATGTCCATACAGGTTTCTACCCCTCCCCATACACCCCCTGCTCCCCTCCCTCTTACCGACCTGAGTAACTACTCAACACAGGGCAGCGGTGGCCTTTAGATGCTATCTGTATACTTTACAGGTAACTACCTCATAGGGACGGGTACATACGCAGGGCATTAAATAAGCTGAAAGAAAAAAAAAAAAAAAACAATTAGCAGTTTTATGCACAAAAGTGCTAATCAGTTGTGAAAATGCATAGCACCTGGCATAGAATGGGTAGCACAATTTAAAGAAAATCTATATAGTTTTATTAATTTTGTCCACTAGTGGATGGACTCCCTTTAAAAATGGATAGCAGTCTATTACTCTGCATTTGAGGAAATGGTTAGCATTACCCTGTTTTGCACAGGCTTTTGCCATGCTATACCAGCTACCCTGCATTCAAGTAATACATTCCGCCTAGCATGTGCAACTGCCTTAACCCACACTACACAGAACATGACAATTCACCAGCTAACTGCTCCCCCTGCAGATGAACCTCCCCAGCTGCCACTGGACTAGTCAGGGGGGACTAGTCCAGTGGCAGCAGGGGAGGCTCATCTGCAGGGAGAGAGCCCATCACTAGAACACCCTTCCAGCTCACAGATGTGCCTCACCTTCATAGCAGGCAACCCTTCCTGCACCAGGACCTCCCCAGTACTTACAGCCACTGGATTACCCCCTCCCACCACAGGCTAGAACAACCCTTTCAGCTCCCAGATGTGCCTCTCCTTCATAGCAGGCAACCCTTTCTGCACCAGTACCTCCCCAGCCCCTGCAGCTATTGGATTAGCTCCCTCAACCCTTGCTAGTACACCCTTCCAGCTCCCAGATGTGCCTCTCCTTCATAGCAAGCAACCCTTTCTGCACCAGTACCTCGCCAGCCCCTGCAGCTATTGGATTAGCTCCCTCAACCCTTGCTAGAACACCATTCCAGCTCCCAGATGTGCCTCTCCTTCATAGCAAGCAACCCTTTCTGCACCAGTACCTCGCCAGCCCCTGCAGCTATTGGATTAGCTCCCTCAACCCTTGCTAGAACACCATTCCAGCTCCCAGTTGTGCCTATCCTTCATAGCAGGCAACCCTTTCTGCACCAGCACCTCCCCTGCCCCCTCAAACAACCACCCTCTCAGTAGCTGCCACCTAGCTCCTGGCAAGCCTCTCCAAAGAGATGACCACCCTCCTGGACACTGGAAGTATACGGTTTACAAGCAATCTTTTGGTTTCTTACTCGACTATATCAGAGTGATAGTGTTGCTGTATAGAAAATGTTGATGGGGCAGTTTAAAAAAAGATGAAATTGTGCTGCAACTGGGTGTGCTGAATATTTTAAATGTGGTGCAATACTGTGGACTGCAAAAAGAAACCAGAAGCGATGTGCTCTAGCAGCATGGTGTGAGCACAGAGAATACGTATGGAGTGTGGAAATGGTTTAGTTCACTTATTGCAGTCAATATTGGTATTTATTAAATGATCATTCGATGAGCACATAACAGGGACAGTATTGGTGTGGTAAAAACTTTTATGGGACAGCTTAAGGAAACAAAACTAGCCACTACTGTGCTGTTCTGGGGGTGCACAGTGAAGGCAGTGCACGTAACAGTGCAGTCGCGACAGTGCATGGGGTGCTGTGCAGCAACAGCAGTGTACAAGACAGCGAAGTGTCGGCAGTGCATGTGGCGCAGTATAAAACTGCCAATGCAAGTGGCGCAGTACAGTATCTGAAGTGTACGTGGCACAGTACAGTCTGCAGTGCACATGGCACAATGTGCTGACAGACATACACGTGGTACAGTGCAGTGACAGCAGTAGAGGTGGCACAGTGCATGGACAGCTGTGCACGTGGTACAGTACAGTGACGGCAGCGCATAATGCAGTGTCAAAAGTGCATGTGGCGCAGTGTAGAGTCAGCAGTGCAAGTGCTGCTGTGCAGTATTTGCAGTGCACTCTGCACAGTGCAATGTCTGCAGTGCACGTGGCACAACATATTGACAGCAGTACATGTGGCACAGTGCACAGTCATACACGTAGTACAGAGCAGTGACAGCAGTGCACATGGCACAGCAAAGTGGTGGCAGTGCAGCGACAGCACTACAGTGCAAGCTAGGGAAAGTTTTTTTGAGAATAACTTGTCCGTCGGCAACCATGACCTGGAATTTGGCTGTCCGACACACATTTCCTGTTGTCTTGCTGTAGTTTTAAATAAAATTACTCCCACAGCATGACCAGTCTTTTTTGAGTCCCCTGCCTACCCTAATGACTCTTACAAGACTGCTGTTTTATTTTGATGATACTGTAGTTTAATTTTCTAGTAATCTATGACTAAGATTGCTAGGATCTACAAAAAGAGTGTCGTTTTCCTGGAAAAAGCAGCTGCTGGTCTGCTGCCGTCTCTCTTACAGACCCAGTGACAGACACCCAGGGTCATTTGCTCTCAGTTTTCAGTGTTTTTTTTTTTTTTTAAATAATCACCAAGTCTTTTTTCACAAGTCCCTTGCCTTCCCAAATGGCTTTTTTTTTTTTTTTTAACTCTGTTTCTACTCTCCCTACCTCCAGACCATACCTCTCAACCACTTGTCTCATGAATCAGGGACACGGCTTAAAAAAATCAGGGACAAAGACCCCAAATCAGGGACATATCTTAAAAACTGGTACTATTCACTCAGGAACTGATGGAATAAAGGAATTTGTGTTAAAGTGCATTTTCTGAAGAACAACAAGTCTGTGACTTTAATGTTTGACATTATTTTGTGTTATTAATCCCCACTGTTCTGTCACAAAAACACAAATTTTAAGAGAGACAGAGAAACATTTTAAGTCCAAATCAGGGATGTCCCTGAAAATCAGGGACAGTTGAGAGGTATGCTCCAGACGCTCTCCAGCATGGGCATCTTGGTCATCAGTGTCTCCCGTCCTGCCTGAAGTGTGGCTCGCCCGATTCTGGCCGGGGGGGGCAATCACCCATCACCTGTGCGGAATGCCCGAACCCCCCACCCCCCCGGGTTTATGTCCTCCAGGGAAGGACCGCCGTCACCTCAGGCACCCTATCTACAGGATTGGTTGCGCAGCCTGGCGCGGGGGGGGAGGAACCGGAACGTGCGTCCTTACGCCCGGCGGTGGACATGGGGACGATACAACTGGCCCCGCCTTCCCTACTGGAGGAGGATTTTCTACTTTATTTCTCCACCATGGGCAGTGCAATGTCGCCCAGCCCGTTATGTGCACGCACAAGTCTAGAGGGCGGCCGCCCAACGTGGTAACCCTTTTGATGGGTCCTGCGGCTGTAGTACACCCAGTCATGGCTGGGTGTCGCTATGTGCGAAGGACAGTCCCCTTACCCCTCCCCAAGAGAGGAGAGCAGTCTACGGACACTCGATACTCTCCTCCCCGCCGACCCTCCGGGCTCATTCCCAAACCGGTCGCCGGTGTGGCATCCAGTGCCTCAACCCTCAGCGCCACTAGGACGGCTGCCAAACAGCTCTTAAACAGCTGTTTTTACTTACCGACTAAATCTAGCCAGATTAGTTACTATAGGAGGAGGAGTCTGTGAGAGGCTTAAAAAAAAAAAGACAGTTGTTTACAAGCCGCTGGCCAACTTATGTCTCCTCTCACACAGTCATGAACAATACTGCTTGCCCTAGTCAAGGGTGTAGGCAGGCATACTCACTGTAACGCATTTGTGTGCAGTTTTGTTGAGTGCCTGTCACAAACCATATGCCTTTCTGTTAACATTTTCATTCTAATCTGTAGTATTTGGGTTACTGTAGGCCACTGAGAAGTGTCTGTTTAAACTTCTGTTTAGGAGACAGATACATTTATAACCTCTTTAGAGATTAGAGGAATCATCTGACAACAATCTGATTTGTTTGGAAGGGGGTACCATTTGGAGAGGACGTGTACATTTTTTAATGTGGGGGTGCAAATTTTGGAGATTGTGTACACAAAATGGACATTTCTGGCTACACCCCTGGCCCTAGTCACAGTCATCACTCTCCCCCCCCCCAAACCTTTCACTGAAAATGGTTATTCCTTAAAAGTTTTTATCAAAATTGGAGATCACTAGCTAACTGTTTAAAATGTCTTTTTTTTTTTTTTTTAAAACAGGATCACCTTTTTAAAAGAGCTTTTCTTAAACGCACATCATCACTGCTATGCTCACACTCTCATCACTACAGCCCGTCTCCTCCACAACAAAATGGCAAGTGTGGCACACTGCAGAGATCCAGCTTCAAATCACTAGGTATAGGGAGGGGCTGGGAGGAAACACACAAAGACTCACCTTTGCCTGCATTGTTCTGTCATCCAACTCCCGCCCCCCTTTTTTCATTCTCAGAGGCTGATTGTTTAGTCCATCAGGGTGAATCCAGGGAGTCAGCTATCTCCCTTCATCCCCCTCAGCAGTCTCATGAGTGCCCACAAACTCAATAGCCACCCCCCCTTTACCTCCTCGCACACTACACAAGATGCCACACACAGGAAGCAGGCAAGATCCCATTCAGCAGTCATGATTCACGCATGTGCAGTACCTGCTTCTAGAGGTGGAGGATGGACGGAGCAATTTACAAGGCAAGTGTACTAAAAAAAAAAAAAAAAAAATGTTTGTTTTAGCAGTCACACATGCAGCGGTGCATCACAGTCTGTATTCATTTAACGCACACACAGACTGCCAAAAATGAGTGTTAGATTTTATTTGCTCGGCGGGCAGGACAAACTCTCACTTAAGTTATCCTGAAGGCAGTTTCTATTGTCCCGGGCTGCCAGGCAATAGGATCTTTCCTAGCCTGCCACGGTGTGTGTGTGTGCACGAACGCGTGCTCTGTGTATGTCAGTGACAGCTGTCAACAGTTTTTGAGCTTGCCAGAGTTTTGCTGCTCCCCCAATTAACTTGGTCCCCTTGATTACAACAAATTCCCCGGTCCTAGCATTCACTTCCAATTTTCTCCAGCCTCGCGTCCCCCCAACCCACCACACTCATCCCATCAGTGCCACAGAGCAACCCACCCATTCCCATCCCAGGACCACCCTTCCCAATCAAATCTACGGATCAGCCCCAAAAGCTGAGCACCCAACCTGGAACTAAACAATCCGCACCACAGCCCCCAAACCTGCTTCCCTTCCAGCCAGCGGTGTGCCATTACGTACAGCGAGGCACAACGGCGGAAATCCTCCAGCGCAAATTGAGGTTTCGAGATTGTCGCTGTGAGGAATCAAGTGAAATTTCGCTTGGCCCCCAGATCAACTCGCGACTCAGGTTAGATATCTTAAGAAGGTGGGGTGTGGGTGCAGCCCTCTGCATGGGGTGTTCGGAGGGGCCACCTAACACAAAAGACATGTTTGACAGGCAAAATTTGCCTGTCGACATTAAGGGTCTCGCCATGCTAAACTCAAGACAACATTATTATCGTTTTGGCATGGCAGAACCCCAGCCAACCACTCTCTGCAGCTGGACTCCCTCCAGACCACCAATTCCACCCATGGACAAGCCACCTATCCCATGCTGACCACTATCCCTGCAGCCAGAACACCACTCCGCTTACCACCATCCTCTATCAAGTTAAGGACCCTCTCTGGACCACTACAGCCCTCAAACCTGCATCCCCAGTCAACCATCCTCCTTACAGCGGGACTCTTCCCACCCACGGAGAATCCACCCAACCCCCTTCCTACAGCTGGAATCCCCTACGACCACCCTGCCTAAAACTGGACCAACTTTCCTGCCCCTGAACCAGCCTTCACAAAGCTGAGCATCCTCCCAGAAGCTGGACTCCCCCAAGACCACCCTGCTTGCCCACAGATAAGCCAACACCATGCTGACTACTCTTCATGCAGTTAGAACACACACTTCCTTGCCAACCACCTTACCTGCAGCTGGACCAGCCCCCCCCCCCAAAAGAGCTACAGCCCACAAACTTGCACCTCCCAGCTGACCACCCTTCCTACAGCTGGATTCCCACCCCACCAGCACTCTTCTCATGCAAGGTCTATCCGTCCAACCCCCCAAAAAAGCTGGAGCCCCACCTGGGCCACCATTCTTCTTGCAACTGGACCACCCTTCCTGCCCACACCAGCCTCCCCAAGCTGAGCATCCTCCCTTGACCACTCCACAGCCCCAAACCTGCATCCCCAGCCAGTTACCCTTTTAGCTGCCCCATCACCACCCTGTCTGCCCACGGACCAGCCACCCAACACCACAGATGCCTGGACATAAGGACTGTTATTACGGAGGTTTTTAGGAATGACAACAAAATATCACATTTTATTGTAGTTATCATAGGATCCCGGAGGGAGATCTTAATAATACATATTCGATGCCAGGAGAGGGAAAGAGGGCGACTGCCTGGAAATGAAGGAGACTCACTCAAGATGATGGAGACTTGGATGATATGCAACCGGCATACCCCCCACATACGAAGATTACACTGCCTTTCTGCACTTTGGTAGAGGGCTGGGGGAGCAGAACACAAATGCTGCTTTAAAGAGGGACTCTGGCTTATCTCTCCGACAGGAGACAAAGAGTAGTGATGGGGAATTTCTCTTCCACCTCGATGCCCCTGTCGTGTGGAGTACTTGGGGCTCGATCCCCTCGCCGATGTTTGCAGTGTACATGCTGCCTCGGGGGAGCTCATTAGACAATACAGTCTTGGTTTTCACTGCTATGCAGATAACACCCAGATGTATATGTAATTTGCCCCCGGAACTGGAAATGCCATTAAAGTGCTGAATAAATGTCTGGGCGAGATTCAGGACTGGATGTCCTCGAACTGGCTGAGACTGAACTCTGACAAGACGGAAATGCTGGTGATTGAGCCTGGTCATCGGTGTGATGGGGAGGCTTCCAGAGTGGTAACAGGCTTGGTCCTGGGTTCCACCCTGTTGATGGTCCCCTTCAGGGTGAAGAATTTGGCCATCATCCTTGATGACAGATTGACTCTGGAAGCCCAGGTGTCATCTGTTGACAAAAGTGGGTTTTACCATCTAAGGAAAGTCATCCGAACTAAATCCCCGATTCTGCCCAACGACCTGCCTTCACCAGTACACAGCTTTGCAACTTCCAGGTTGGACTTATGTAATGCTCTGTACCTCGGGGTCAATGGAGGGACCCTCCGCTGGCTGCAGCTAGTGTAGAATGCAGCGGCCAGGCTGCTGGCGGGTCTGCCAAAAACCTGCCATGTGACCTTGGTCCTGCGAGATCTGCACTGGCTGCTGGTCAGGTGGAGGATCACCTTCAAGGTGGACTTGCTCATCTATAAAGCCTTATATCAGACTGGGCCCTGGTTACCTGTCTGACCTAACTTCAGCCATCCCGGTGCGTTTCCTCTGCTCCTCCAACGAGGGCCTCCTGGTGATTCCGAGGGCCAGGCTGAAGACCTTGGGGGATTGCTCCTTCGAGGTGGCCGGCCTGGTCCTCTGGAATTCGCTGCCAAGATCTTTAAGGGAGGCCCAAATGGTGGAGGATTTTTTAAGGGGGACCTAAAGCTCTATCTGTTTAAACAAGCTTTCCAAGACAGTTTTTAACTTAATTTTAAAATCTTAATTTTAATTCTGATTTTATAGACAATTTGTATGCTAATTGCTGTTATATTGTTACGCCCTGGTTGAACTGTAATGGCGCCCAGAACCTCCGAGATTGGATGCCACGATAAAATTAAAATGTACTTACTTACTGGCCAAAAGTGCTTCATTGCAGAATTAGAATAAGCATATAATGGGCCGGCCCAGTGGTGCTGAGGGTTGTGGTGCTCGACGTCACACCTCGCACCACACCGGCAACCCAGGTTCGGTCTGACCTCAGGTTGTCGGGGTGCCAACAAGGGAGGGGGGGAGAGAGATGGGACGGCACAGGATCGAGCAGCCTAACAGCAGCTCTCCACTACTGGCGCGTCACCCCCCACCCCAGTAGTTCCGCTGTCACTGGGTGGAGAGCCGGTGGCAGTGCAGGCAGGAAGGAGCGGCAAGTTGGGAGGGTGCCTCGGAATGTAACGTACATGTGTACGCCCAGGAAAGGGGCAGACAGAAAAACGCCGGATAAAAACACAATAGTTAAAAAAGAAAAAGGAAATGAATAAGCATACCCCCAATAAACCAAAAATTAGATTTCTGCGTTACTTCACTTTAAAGCTCTTTTGTAACCGATTTCGCTACCTGTTCAAAAAAGCCAGTTTCAATGAAGAGCTGCTGCTGATGTCATCTCCTGAACTTACAGTCTAGTCTTCCCTGTCAGCAAGCTTATAGGACCGGTTTCTCCAAAGTTTTAATTCATTCTATCTTATGTGAACATTTTTGGTCAGGTTAACCAATGGATGGTTCTGACGCCATGTAAGAATGGGATCACGTGCAATGGTTTTCACGAGTCAAACAGGCAGCACCATTCAAAAAACATCGCTATAAAAACTGTGTGCCTTTCAGATTATGTAGCAGTTGACAGATTTGTATTTTAATTCCTTTTTGGTGTGGTTCATTTCTCCAGGGTTGCTGGATGCTGAGTCAGCATGCCTCCAGGCTGCTGATACCATTTGGAGTGCTACTCTACTATGCCCGTTAGGAAGTTGTATTGCTACTAGTATTGTAATGCTGGTAACTTCATTGCTGTTTGTCAGTGTCTACTTTACAATAAGTTTTAATTAGGGGCCTTATGTGTGTTAATTCCTACTAGGGGTGGAAGTGTTAGCCCTGGTAAAATTATCATTTTAATGTAGAGTACAACATAGATGTGCGTGAATGTAGGTCAAGTAACAACCTGACAGGGAGAAAACATTGGGCTGGCTAAATCAGAAACTCCTAGTAAGGTTTCAAAACAGCATTACCTCTCCCACCCCCATCGAAAAGGAGATGGAATAATTGTTTAAAGTGCCATCCTGAGAAATCGCCTCAATTGAATGATAGGTGTGAATGATCACAGCCTTTCACATCAAAAAGTTATCCACTCTGCACACCTCAAAGCAGTGTGCTATGACCAGCACCCAGCAACCCTGGAGAAAGGACAACAAAAACGCACCAATAAAATGTCAAGTTTGTTACAAAACCTGAAACAGTTTTGTTTTTTCCGCCACTTATCTTTCTGGCCCTCCAGCTCAGAACTCTCTCAGGCCACTGCTCTCGCCGACTTGCTCTACCACTCGCTGTGTTCCCCCACCATCTTCAAGTTCATCTCGGTTCCCTGGGTCTGGGGACAGCAACCCGGAGAGACCGCAGGGGGCAGTGGCGGGGAACCAGCATTGGACGTGGGGCAGTGGCACTGGTAGGGCAGTCACCTATCCGAGCTGGAGGAATATTTCTCTGCTTCTCCCCTGTAGGTGCCCGGAGCTCCCTCCCCCCGCGTGCCAGAGTGCACATCTGGCAGCTGTGGCCATGGCAGCCTGCCTCGTCATCCACATCCCCCCCACATGCAGCTCAGACACTCTGTGGCACCCTGGTCTCCACTAAGGGCCACCAGAGTGCTGAGCAATCTCATGCCCCCCCCCCCCCAGGAGAGGAGAGCAGCCCTGCAGGTGCTCGATCCATCTCCCTCCTTGCCGACCTCCAACACCCGAGCTCGCTCCCAAACTCGGGTCATCGGCGTGGCATGAGGTGTGGCTTCCAGCGCCTCAACCCTCAGCGCCACCGGGCCAGCTGCCACACAAAATTTTTAAAGCAAAATTTATTGAATGGTGCAGCCTGTTTTACTTGTGAAAACCATTGCACATGATCTTTAAAACTTTGGAGAAATGGGTCCAATAAAGCTTGCTGGCAGGGAGAACTAGATTGTGAGTTCAGGAGATGACATCAGCAGCAATTCTTCACTGAAACTGTTTTTTTTTTTTGAATAGATAGTGAATTTAAGTTTGCAGGGCTTTATATAGCTGGTGTAGCATAGCAAAATGCTATGCAAAACAGGGGGTAATGCTAACCATTTCCAAAAATGCATAGCAGTAAACTGCTAACCATTTTCTTCAGTGAGTCTGTGGCACAGTATATAAAATTCTCTATTTTGTTTTAAATTTTGCAACCATTCTGTGCCAAGTGCTATGCGTTTTTACAGCTGATTAGCACTTTCACGTGTAAAACTGCTAATCAATTTTTTGGGCTTATTTAATACACTGGGTTGTAAGATAACTTGTAACTTTTAAGCAAAGAAACTCGGAGATCTCATTTTTGGCATGAGGGTGATGCAAATTCTTAATTTATTGATGCCAGAAACTTTTGACTGTAGTCCCTCTTTAAGCAGCAGAGAACTGCTGCTGCTGTTCTCGAGTGCTCCCTGGGCCCAATCTGCAGTTTGATTGGGCCAGGAGAGCAAGGGTATGACAGTTTCACAACTGCAGTTGTCAGAATGCAATGCAGATTAGTGCCCCCCCCCGAAGAAGCACATTTCTGCCAACAATATAATGGTGCACTTTATGTGCCTGCAATGTGATGCTGTTGTCTTTTTTTCCCTCTAGCTCTCTGATGGAAGTTTTATTAGTTGAGGGCTATTAAGAGAAAGTATTGACCCTGGTGGATGAACTATGGTTGACAATATTTATGACTACTGGCAATCAACAGTTATCCCAAGGAGTCAAGGTCTTCCCATTACATACCCAAACAATTCTGGTCTGACCACCACCATCTGGTGCCTGGATGAGCCCCCTCACAAAGTATGGTTGCGCAATAACTTATCGGAACAGTAGATCTTTGAGTATCTCTTGCAGCAGGTCATAACACATGGGAATTCAGCCACAGGCGTCATTTCCTCCGGATGACTCCTCAGCAGTTGACCCTGGGACCTCCCTCTAACACTACCACGTGGTGTCTGCCTGGCAAGTATAAAAGGGAGAGCTCCCAGCTATTCTTCAGCTCTTTTCCATCCTGGCAATCGAATGTGAAAACATTTCCAAGGCCTCTGATGGAAACCGAGGAGTGAAATTAAAGCAGCTACTCGTGGAGTCGTAAAAGACAGGAGCAAGGAACCTTTCTGGAGTAACAGCAAGAGGGAAGGAGGGAGGGCCTGCATGCCCGGCTTCAAGAGATACTCTTGAAGATCAGCTATTCTGATGAGATCATACGTAGCCGTACTATCTTCTTCAAGGCAATCTCTTGCAGCAGGTCATAACACATGGGAAGATGGAAGCAAACCATCAGGGCAGGGGATCGTAAAGGATGGCCCGTCCAAAACTGGTCCACTTCTTAGAAGCAAAGTCTAGACTAATGCTTTTTGAAGGCATGTACAATAGACCACGTGGCAGCTTTACAAACATCCAAGGCAGAGGCACCCCGGAAACATGCTGGAGAGGCAGCCATGCCTCTGGTAGAATCTTTGTAAAACTGATTAGCACTTTCACGTGCAAACTGCTAATCAGTTGTGAAAATGCATAGCACTTGGCACAGACTAACAACATTTTTAAAAATTACATAGTTCTATTAATGTTATGTACTGTGTCATGGACTCACTCAAAAAATGGTTAGCAGACTAGTGCTGCTCTTTATGTACCAAGTTCAAATGTAATCCCACCCAACTATGTACATTATCTGTATTGCTCTACTTCTAAATTCAACTTTTGTATGTATACCTGCCTCCACTGTAACCCCCCCCCGCACCATGAGAGGAGCATCTTTTTGCTCAGTGTGCCTTTCCTAGTGAAACATTTTTAATAAATAAAGCATTTCTGAAAATGGTTAGCACTATCTCATTTTGCTATGCTAAACCAGTTATTTAATACCCTGAAACTACCTTTCCAGATCCAGGACCAGCCTTCCCGGAGCTGGGCATCTTCGCATCACTCCACAGACTCCCTCCCCTTCCCTCTTAGCTCAATTCACCACAATTTCCACCCACGGAACAGTCCCACGCCCCAAACAGACCCTCCCGCGAGCTGGATCCACCTACCAGACCAGACATCTCCCCTATCCCAAGCTGACCACCCCACGAGCTGGACCCACACCACTGAATGTGTACTTCTGTTTTAACGACTAAGTTCACAGCACCTTTCGCATGAGGAGCAGAACAATTCTGAAGGATGCAGAGAAAGTTAGGGTCCGAATAAAGAACGGTACAAGAACAGGCACCTACTGCAGCTGGACGGCAACTGTAGAACTGACCACATAACTCAAAAGGAAAGTTCTGTGGAAATAACTCCGATTCCCCATCCCACCGGAACACTACCGAACAGACTACCTGTGTGCTCCTCACTCCCTATCTGCAGATAGGGCATGGCAGCGGAATATGCCTGCGATTTTCAGCAGCACAAAACTTACCGCGTTTAGATTACATGCAGTTTTTGTTACAAGCTAACTGCCCGTGCACGTAAACGTGGTAACTGTACCTGCAGTGGTACGAGTGGTCCCTTGCCCCGACGCGTTCGAGGGCGCCAGGAGACTGCAGGCGGTTTCTAATACAAGCGCTAAGTTGAAACATCGACCACTGGAATTCCCTTGGAGGCCTCCCGTTCTTGCCATCCACAAGATGGCGGCGCGCTTCTTTCGACTTATGTGCTCATCTCTTTCCCCGCGCAGATTGTGTAAATAATTCTTTATAGGCCCTTTCCTTTAAAATAATTAACTGGCCGTCTTCCAACGTGTCTGCTGCCCCGGCGTGCGCTTCAAAAGTAAACGTCTGGGTTCCAGAGTTATCGCCACAGAACTGCCAGACTTTCTTTCGAGTTCTCGACTCCAAGACTCCTGCTACGTGTGTGGTGTGCAACTCACAACAGGGTCCGACTACGTCAGGTGTGAGAACACTTTACAAGGGAAGTAGCGCCGACCTACTGAATGGACGCACATGTGGCCGGACTAGCTGTATAGTATGGAGATTATAGAGTAATGTGCTACATACAAGAGACTTAGGTTTGATTCCCACAACCTCCACTTGTATACTGTATGGCTCTGAGCAAGTCTAGGAAGACTAGGTTTCCTAGCCAAAGCACCTATCGTCACCTGAGCTCCTGTCCTCTAGGTTGCTTGAAAGGACAGAGCAAGGAAAAGGATTAAGGCTTCTTTTGGCTAGGCAGGTTTACTGTGAGTTGTTATTTTTATTTTGTACTCACTAGGAGTGTTACTGTTTGTTGCTAACATTTTATTGCTTTATTTTTCTCTGATTCAAATTGTTGTTGCTGGGTATACATTCTGCTGCATTATTACAGGGTGTGCTTACAGATTACGCTGTAATCTTCTGATTCAAATTGTCTTTTGCAAGGTATATCTTCTGTTACTGCTTTCTTCTTCTCTGTGGCATAGTGTTTCTTACAGGGTATATATTCTGGGAAATTATTACAGGTGGTGTTTTACAGTTTTATCTATAATTAGGATAAGCTTTCAGGGCTACTGCATTTGTTGTTGTCCGATTGTTTCTGCTCTTACCTCCTTGTTTCTTTCATCCGTGGTTCTTCTTTTTTGGCAGGGGAAGTCCCCAACCACCTCACACTATACTCCTTTTATAAGGTAGCACAGTCATGACATTTCCTGTAGCAAGCAGGATGGGGCGGATCAGATGGGGTATCCACAGAATGACCTCATTTACAGGGGCACTAGTAATTTGTTATAACAAGTTATTCAAAATCAAACTTTTGCTTTCATTTTTTTCCTTCTAATTACTCTGACCAGGTTATAAACCTAGAAACTTAACTGGAATGGATATCATTAACTGCAGGTACTGCAGAACACTTTTTTCAGAATGGCAGTTTTACAGGATTTAGGACACTGTCCTACATGCTGGGCCATTGGAGATTTAAGGGCTCAGCTCCAGGCAGCATAGGCAGAGATTGCGTGCCTCAAATTGCATATTCAAGAGGAAATATAAGAACCGCCCAACATGCAACAGAAGCATCTCGACCACAGAGGGTAGTTGGTCTGGGAGGTTGGCAGGTGGTTAGGAGGGGCAAATCGGGTGCCCCATCACTCAGTGCTCTCCAGCATATCACCTCCACAAACCATATAAAAACTACAAACAGGTATCTGCCCCATCTCCGAAATCAAACAAAGGAGCAGAGGACACTGCAGCACAGGAGCTAGCACAACAAAACTCGACCAAAACAAACAAAAAAAAAAAGCAAAAATGAAATCCAGAAAACTTCTGATCATAGGAGACTCCACGATTCGGGGAGTTGATACCTATCTCCAGCCATGGGTAATGGTCAGATGTCTCCCAGGTACATCAGCATGGAGAGACACTGACCGCATTGCTAAAATTGTTCAGGAAGCAGGAGAAAACATTGACGTCCTGGTACACATAGGGACTAACGATCTTGCCATCCGGTCAGTTGTGGAGACCAAGGAACACTTCACCAGGCTGGGTGACAAAATATCATCCATTTCATCCTGCATCTCCTTCTCTGAGATCCTGCCAGTCTGTGGGGTGGGAGATGGACAGAAGGTCAGAGAAGGGGAGATAGGGGAACTAAACATGTGGCTCAAGAACTGGTGCCAGGAAAAAAGGACACACATTTGTAGGGAACTGGCAAATGTTTTGGGAGATAAAAAGTTCTTTAAATTTGATGGACTGCATCAGACTAAGGAGGGAGTCAGTGCATTGGGAAAAAAGTTTGACGTAGTTGCAGAATATTTTAACTAGCAAATGGGGAGAGGGGTGCAGCACCCCATACGTCGAAAGGGAAGAACACCCCTCCCCCTCAGCTAGTGGTCAAACAGGAGTTCAGCATATTTGTAGTTCATTTGCATCACCAGGTAAGGAAAAAGATTCGGCTCCCCATATGACGGACAGGGGAAACACCAGACCTCTCCCAACAACTAACACACCAAAATCTGGCCAATGGAAAATCATGTACACAAATGCTCGCCGTCTGCGAAACAAGATCCCAGACCTGCAGGCAATAATGACAGAGGCTAAACTGGTCATAGTAGCCATTAGCGAGACATGGTTTACCAGTAACCACACCTGGGAGACTTCAGTACCTGGCTATGTACTGTTAAGAAGAGACCAAGGGGCAAAAAAGGGGGGTGGGGTGGGTGGAGTGGCCCTTTATGTCAATGAAAATATCAAAGCTACAGAAATTTAGAATGCACATAAAGAGTCAGAAGAACTGTGGGTCACCCTGGAAACAGGAAATGGGACAACCATGCGAACTGGGGTTGTGTACAGGCCTCCAGACCAGGGGGAGGACATAGACACATTACTGTTAGAAAATATACAAAAAATGATAGCTAAAGGGGAGGTTCTGATAATGGGAGACTTCAACATGCCAGATACAGATTGGTCAATACCAGCAGGAACATCTGCCAGAACTAGACGCATGGTGAAGTCCCTGCAGGGGGAGGGCCTCAAACTACTGGTACAACAACCCACAAGAGACAGGGCTATCCTAGATCAAGTACTGACTAACATGGAAAGGATCACAGATCCCCAGGTAGAAGGTCACCTGGGGGCCAGTGACCATCACATGGTATGGTTCAATTTGGGCACTAGAACTAAATCATCCCATTCTAAGGTAAACATATGGGACTTCAGAGGAGCTGCCTTTTGATAAGATGGCCAACACAATTAAGCTAGCCCTGGCAAAAAGAAATACAGGTGAGGGAGTACAGGCAAAGCGGGCAAGCCTTAAGGAGGCAATACTTGAAGAAACATCCCAGTATGTTAGAGAGAAAAGGAAGTGCAAAAGAAGAAGGAAACCTCTTTGGTTCTCAAAAACTGTAGCAGAAAAGGTCAGAGCCCAAAGGCTGGCCTTCAGGAAGTATAAGAGAACGCAGCAGGATGAAGATAGGGAGGCATACCAAACTTCCCTAAGGGAAGCAGGGAAGGCAGTAAGGCAGGCAAAGACCCAAACTGAGGAAACACTATCAAAAACAGTAAAAGAAGGTGACAAGACTTTCTATAGATACATTAGTGAAAGAAGACAGTCCAGAGGGGGTAATGCTAAAATCAAAAGGGATAAGGGGGCACGTGAGGAGGAGGACCATGTAAAAGCATCTATCCTAAATAGATACTTCTGCTCAGTATTTACTGAAGAGAAGGTAGGGCAGGGCCCACAGCTCAGCACCATGAACACAGGGGGGAGGGAGGTGTGCACTAGTCCCTTCACACAAAAAAGGGTCCTTCATGAGCTCAGGGTGGACAAGGCAATGGGACCTGATGGCATACATCCCAGGGTACTAAAGAAGCTAAGGGTGGAACTAGCAGAGCCATTATCAGAACTGTTTAGTGAGTCTCTGAGCACAGGAAAGGTCCCAGAAGACTGGAGAAGGGCTCATGTGATCCCGCTCCACAAGAGTGGTAGCAGGGAGGAGGCAGGGAACTACAGACCAGTCAGTCTTACCTCAGTAGTGGGCAAGATTATGGAGGCACTCCTTAAGGAAAGGATAGTGCAACACCTGGAATCCATAGGAGCACAAGATCCAAGACAGCATGGGTTTACAAAAGGAAATGTCCTGTCAAACTAATCTCATAGATTTCTTTGACTTGGTAACCAGAGTGGTGGACCAAGGGGGAGCGGCTGATGTTGCCTTTCTTGACTTCAGCAACGCTTTCGATACTGTTCCACATAGAAGATTGATTAATAAGCTGTGTATGTAGGCTCGGGGGTGGGTCAGAAGTTTGTCAACTGGGTGGCAAACTGGTTGACAGGCAGAAAACAGAGAATGGTGGTAAATGGTATACAGTCAGAAGAGATGCAAGTCACAAGTGGGGTACCTCAGGGATCAGTCCTGCGGCCAGTCCTCTTCAATATCATCATCAGTGACCTTGCAGATGGACTGGAGGGTAAGGTTTGTCTGTTTGCAGATGACACCAAGATCTGCAACAGAGTAGATGATCCAGATGGGGTGGACAGAATGAAGAGAGATCTGGATTTACTAGCAAAATGGTTGGAAGAGTGGCAACTGGAGTTTAACGCAAAGAAGTGCAAGATCATGCACATAGGGAAGAGAAACCCTGAAGCCACCTATAGGCTGGGAGGGGCGTTACTGGCAGTCACAAGGGAAGAAAGAGACTTGGGCATCATCATCACCAATGACCTGAAATTATCCAAGCAGACTACTAAAGCAGTGGGTAAGGCTAGGGGGATGTTGGGGTGTATTAGTAGGGGTATCACAAGTCAGAAGAGGGAGGTGATAATCCCTCTTTACAAGACACTGGTTAGGCCCCATCTAGAGTACTGTGTGCAGTACTGGAGGCCATACTTTCACAAGGACATTAACCAAATTGAGGCAGTACAGAGAGGGGCAAACAAAAATGGTGCAGGGACTGCTTCAGAAAACATTTGAGGACAGATTAACGGAGCTCAGTATGTATACCCTTGAGCAAAGGAGGGAGAGAGGTGCTATGATCGAAACATTCAAACACCTTAAGGGCATTAACAAGGTGAAAGAGTCTAACATGTTTTAATATAAGAAAAATAGCAGGACAAGAGGACACAGCATTAGATTAGAGGGAGGCCGATAAAGGGGTAATGTGAGGAAGTTCTTTTTCACAGAAAGGGTGGTGGATGCATGGAACAGCCTACCTCAGGAAGTGGTGGATATGAATACAGTGCAGGGCTTCAAACAGACATGGGATAGGCATAAGGGAGCAATACAGATGAGTATGAATAGATAGGCCATTGACAGAGCAAAGACCGATGGCACATTCATAAGGTAGAAAAGAAATGGCCAGACTGGATGGGCCTTGTGGTCCTTATCTGCCATCAACTTCTATGTTTCTATGTTTCTCCCCAGTGCTCCCAGGTCACCCCTGAAAACAGGCACTTGTGCCTAGCGGGCCTTAACCGGTTACCAAGGAATAAAATAATAAAAAGCATACAAGCTACAGTAGTTCTGTGATGGCAAACCTTCACTGTCCTTAGAACTTTATGGCTCCCATATTTCATGGTTAGTGTTGCAAATGGGGTAGCACCGGTGCTAACCTGGGGTTTGCACCACTGCTCCAGGTGGGGCCATATATAGAAGCCCTGAAGAACTACCCAAACTTGGCAGCACCAAGGTGCTACCCATCCTGCTTCACCTATGCAGATGAGGGGGTCATGCATATTATATTCGAAGATTTGTATCATATTCAAAGATTTGCAGAAGTGCTAAACTATTTCAGAGCAGCACTGTTTAATGTCACTAAAACCACATCTTGGTACTAAACCCACTCCCCCCATAAAGACAGTGTGACCGTACTGAAGCCACCCACCCCTGTGTCAAGAGCCCCCCCTCCACAAACATACTTTCAAACCCCCATTGTGCATATTAGAAGTATGTGCCAGGTACGTGATCACGCACTGTGACTGTCAGATGGTAGCCAGCCAAGGAGTTATATGGAGGGCTGTGTCAGCCACAGCTCTGCACCCATTGTAACAGTGAGGGGTGGGGGTCCTTGGCAGTTGGGGGATTGGTGAGCAGTTGGGGGGCCACTAGGCTAGCAGGGATATACTGATAGCACATGCTACATGGGTGATCAGGGGTGGATGGATCACTAGACCACCAGGGTTATACTGGTAACATGCTGGACAGGGGATGGGGGAAACCATTAGACTACCATGGATATAATGAAAACATGCTGGATGGATGACTGTGAAGACCACTAGACTACCAGGAACATACTGATGACACGCTATATGGGAGATTGGGGAGTGGAGGGACCACTAGACTACCAGGGTGGCGTTAACTGCTGTCCTACAGTGACGTTAGGTCCTCTGCACCCATGAAAATTAGCCCATTTCGAGCATGCAGATGGCTCCTTAGCACCTTGCATGCACACTGAGCTGATTTGCATGCTCGGGCTGAATATTGCCTGCAGGAGTCCTGCCACTATCCCATTTTGGGTAGCTCTGTTTCCTGTATGCCATATGCTGCCTTGGTCCGTGTTGGTGCAACGCAGATCCACTTAGTTATGCACTAACATGGCGCAATAATTAGAGCTTCTCCATCGGTGAGCACTAAGTGGTTAAATATTGCTCAGAGCAACCCGTACACTGTCACAAGTGCTGTGCTACACTTGAGTATGGCCGAAAATATAGGACCCTATCTCCCTAAGAGCACCGTATGTACCTTTCTTACTCATAGAAACATAGGTAATGAGGGCAGAAAAAGACCATTGGTTCATCCAGTCTGCCCCGTTTTACCCTACTATACCCCATGACCTATTGTCCAGACAGGATTTGTTTTTTCCCTCCTCTCCTCCCCTTTGCTCCTTGCCTTTTAACTCCCTGAGTAAATTTTAAGCCCTTGACTCGGTTCTAACAGTGATCGCTGTTACAGCGAGTGTACATCGCCGCAAATCAAAACAGCAGTGTACGCTCCCCAGTGAACTAGACAACAGTTAGGATTTTCAACTCCAGGGGGGTGAATGTCGGGGAGTGGGAGAAACTCAGATGGAAAAAAAAATTTAAGTGCCTCACAGATTCAAAACAAAATAGAATCCCTACCCAGCCTCTCCTTCACTACAGCCCACCACCTTCACCACCACACCAGAACGGCAGCTCAGCAGCATACTGCCAAACTACACCCCACATGCCTTCTCCTTCCTGAACCGTCCTCTTTCGGGCCTTTGCCCTCCTAGTATCTCACACTTTTTCCCCAAACCTTGGTGCTATAACTGTGCTTCACTACCCTTCCGGGGTAGCTCACATCACAGGCGCAGAAACTGAGTCGCTCAATTTCAGTCACCATCATAATGTACTACCCCTTGACTCTGTCCCAGCCATGCCTTAATCCATTAATGTGTTTTTTTGTTTGTTTGTTTGTTTGTTTTTTTAAATCACCACCTCTGCTGGTAGGCTGTTCCATGGCTCAACAACTCTCTCAGTAAAGTAAAACCTCCTTGCATCCCTCTTGAATCCCCACCACCACCAGCTTACATTCTTGTCCCATTGTTTTTGAGCTCAGGTTTTTGACCCACCATTCTTACCAAATAGTTCCTGGCAGTTTACCTTGTTTATTCCTTTCATTACTCACACATTACTGGGGTACTTGAGGCGCACTTCTCAACCTTTTGACGCTGAAATACAGGACACAGGGCTACAAAACATGGGACACATCACCAGACATGTAGATACATGTTTAGACCCCTGTGGCAACCAGGCTTTATGTATGCAAATTTTAATTCTGATTGAACATATAGCATCTAATGATTTTCTACTGTAAAGCCTGAGTTTACAGTAGTGTGGGAAGCACCTTTTACATGTGGGTGAGTAATTTTGAGAGGCAAAATGAAGGACAGCCACATACTGTGGGACATTTGAGAGGTATGACAGGTTCTGGCAGTTGTGCTGAGATGGGGGAGGAACACAAGGAGATGGAGCACCACCAAGAAAGGGTACAAACCCAGCTAGTGGCACACTCAGGAGAAATTATTGTTTTTGAGGGGGGGATCCATGATGAAAACAAGACTTTTATTACCATTTCCCACCCAGAATTCACTTCCCCCAGTATATCATAATGGAACTGTGTGGGTAGGCCTGCCCCCACAAGTGGCAGTCCGCAACAGAAAGGGCTCTTGGAGGCTTCTGGTGAAATGAGGGGCCTGGATTCTGGCACCTTTTCCCTTACCTGAGGGCTGTCAAGTTGTCTTGAGTGACAGCCCAAGGTACCAATGGGGACAGACTAAGGAGGGATTATAAAAGGACTGGACTGTGCTGCACACAGACTGGTCTTGTGGTGATCTTGTGGAGAAAAGACCTGCTGTTCTGCGAGTGGGTGTAAGTGGCACCATCACAGGCCTGCAGAATAGAAAGCGAGCTGCTAAGAGAGCTGCTGAGCTCAGGGAGGAGGAGAGCAGCAGCTGCAGGCAGGCATGTACACAGTGCTGAATATCCAGCATGGAGCGAAGCCAGAGACTGAAAGCTGCTGATACAGGTCCCATAGCAGGCACTACAGCAAGGTGTCAGTCTGCCATGACCTTTAGGTTTGCAAGCTGGGATGTGTATGGGTTGGTCTGTGGCCACAGCAGTCCAGAGAGAGTTGGAGTAGGACAGAAAAGCCAGCAACTAGTGCCAGAAGAGCCTGTCTCAGTATGGAGCAGAGAGAGAGAGAAATACTTCCTGCATTGTCAATGCTTTGGGAGAGCAGAGATTGAGATTCAGAGGTCTGCTGCAACAGGAGGAGCCATTCGTGTCCAGGAACCATGAGCACACCACAGTGTGGCACAGTTTCAAGGGAGCATCTGCTGTTGTTGATTGTGATATGCAAGTTGGCCATCTGACTGGATTACAGATGCCCTGGTTTGCAGGGTTTTCTGCCATTTAGCAAGTGCATGGCCTGTTGAGGAGAAAGTTAAATTGAGACCGTGCTTCTTTTTAAGTGCATCAGTGACAGTCAGCTCACAACATTTACGGGCCTACAACAGTTCAACACCTGTGTAGGACTTAGTAAATTCTGGTGCCACATTAGAAATGGGTAGACTAGCCTGCCTGAAAGGACACTTTATAGGGTCATGCATCAAGTTTCTGTTTGCACAAACCATTTTCCTCCCCAGGTTCAGTTCCTGTTAATAAAGATGTAGGTATGTTAAACTTAGGCAGAGTATTTACTCCCATGTGGTAGAGCTCTAATAGTGCTTTCATTACCAAACCGACAGAGCTGAGGTTCTTGTGGTTTGGTCAATACAGTGCCTTCAGTACTCGCATCCGAAACAAATTACACCCCACCGCCCTGCTTTACCAAAGGTGGCTACAGTGCCTTGCTGTGGGGTCCATCACAATAGGAGCTATGCACAAAAAATACAAATTCAGAGATGATATGATGCATTCTGCCTGATTTACCTATGCAGGCAGTTATCCAGCCATCTGGGGCCTCAGGACACTCAACACCTTCGATTCCTGCTACTAGCACAGCACAAAATCTTCTTCCTCAGCAGTCACTGGAGCACTCTGGATCTTCCATCATCACCGGGATGTCGACAAGGTAGAATATAATCCTTACCTCATGCTGTTAGAGGATGATTTAGAGAAGGATTATGAGGGAAGAACAATATGTGGCACCTCACTCTAGTTCTGCCCTCTCATCCTGTAGGGAATATACCCTGAGGTCTCCTGCTGAGGATTCTACTTTTCAAGCCATGATGCAGCAGATGCAAACTGCCATAGGCTTTGCCATGGAGGAGGAAGACTCCACAAAAAGAAACCTTGTGGAATTTTTTTCGAGGTGCCTTTTGTCACAAACGCACTCAGCAGGTCAGGCCCTCTGCTCCCACAGTGCCAACCTCAGAGCGCAGTAATGTGAACAGTATAGACAGGGTAACCCCACTGTCTGCTTGTGGGTCTGAATCACCTTTAGTCTCAAGTTCTGGGGGGATTCAAACTGTGAACCTTATACTAGCGTACCCAAATGTACAGGCTCAGATAAAATTCTCTTCAGGGGATGCAATATATCTTTCGCCTAAGGGCACCTAACCAGGTATCCAAAATGAACCCTTAAAACTCTATAAAAGACCTTAGGTATATTCTTACCTTTTTCCAGTTTAGTAACACCATCAAGCTCTTGAACAATTGTCAGACTTAACCATCTATACGTCACATGCAAAAAAAGAACTTGCAGACCCAGGCAGTCTTTCAAAATAATACATTTACTAAAATGGATAAAAATCTGTAAAATGTAAACCCCGAACAATATATCAAAGAGCATACAATCACGAAGAAAAACAAGGAAAACTACAGACAAACTCCTACCAACATACTAGTATCGCTGTGGGGCGAAGGCATTAGGCTTGCAAATTGCCAGGCCCAAATATATCAAAACAGCTTATGGAAAACTGCCAAAGCAGTGACCCAAGCTTTGCCTTGGAGCTTGGCCAAGAATGAATTACTTGAAACTTTAACATCTGGGGATGAGGTTGCCAAACATTTACTCAGCTCAGCCTATGAGATCTCTGATGTCTCTGCCAGGGCAGTTGCTTCTGGCATTGGTATGAGGAGCTATTTTTGACTCAGGGTTGCTGGGTTTGCTAATGATGTGCAACAAGCAGTTTTAAATGTCCCTTTTAGAGGTACAGAACTGTTTGATTATGATGTTGAAGAAGCCTTCAGACATACAAAAATGACTCTTAAGGTCTGTCAAGTCCCTGTATCACACTCCAGCTGGGGTGTGGGAGGGGATCCTTTCACCAGCCTGCTGCCAGAGGTGGCTGTGTCCACCATCAGCAAGGCAGAGGTTGGGGAGGTATCCCCCTGCTGGGTCCTTTCTCTCCAGATGTCCATGTAAAGCACCTAAAGCAGTTAGTATTGGTGGTGTTAGCCTCAATGGTTCCATATTACTCTCTTCAGAACATACCCCCACCCCCACTGTTACCTCCAGGAGTGGTTGTTTGGGGGCAGACTCTCCCTACATCTGAAATGATAGAAGGAGATGAGATTGGATGAGTGGGTCCTGAAGATAATTGCAGGGGGGCATGCTCTGGAGCTTACAGAATCACTCCAGATCGTGCTTTGCCTCTTCTGTCTTATCCTCCGGGTCATTTTTCCCTTCTAAAAGAGGAAATTAAGTCACTGTTCAAAATAATCTGCCATAGATCTTGTTCCTCTTTGGCAAAGTAACAAAGGGTTCTACTCCAGGTACGTCCTAGTCCCGAAGTGGACAGAGGCTTTGTGTCCTGTGTTGGATCTAAGAGGCCTAAACTTCTGTATAGAATACAAGAAATTTTGCATGGTGTCTCTGCATGTTGTTCCCTGGAAATGAAGGATGCATACCTTCATGTCAAAATCAGGCTCACAAGCAATACCTACGGTTTGTCCTGGGGGGGAGCATTAGCCATTCAGAGTCTTACTCTTTCACTTGTCTTCTGCCCCATGGGTCTTTACAAAAGGCATTGGAGTAGTGGCAGCAGCCCTTCACAGGGAAGGCCTGTATGTCTCTCACTACTTGAATGTCTGGCTGCTGAAAGCCAGCTCCAAGGAAGCTCTTCTGCATACCTTGACTCAGACAAGGCAATTTTTGAGGACTTGGGAGTCACAGTGGATGTGCCAAAGTCTGTGCTGACTCACTGCCAGAGACCGTGGTACATAAGAGCAGTTTTGGACACAGAGAAGGGTTATGCTTTCCTGCCACAAGAGCATAAAACCTAATTACTCAAGCACAATTGGTATACAGGAGTCACTATGTTTCAGCAAGGATAATGTTACATCTCCTAGGTCTCATGGCTGTGGCCATTGTGACTGTGCCACTTGCCCACTTACACATGAAAATACAACAGTGGACACTCGGGGTCCAGTGGGATCAGTTCACAGATGAGCTGGACCAAATGGTTCTAGTCACATTCCCACTGTGCAAAGCACTGCTATGGTGAAAGGATCATGAACATTTATTGAGGGGTGTTTCATTCTTAGTGCCAACCCCAGAGCTGATCCTTACCATGGATGCTTCAGGCTCAAGCTGGGAAGCTCATCTGGGCCATTACCAGATACAGGGATCATGGACCAAAGAGGAGGCCAGGTTACACATAAATGTCCTGGAGATGAGAGCAGTCCTGTACAGCCTCCAGGCATTTCAGGAGCATCTGAACCTAGGTCCTCTGTTAAAAACAGATGGACAATGGGCCAGCCCAGTGGCACTGAGGTGCTGGACGTCTTACCTCACGTCACGCCGGCGACCCGGGTTTAGAATTAGCCAGGTCGTCATGTGCCAGCCGGGGGGAGGGAAGGATGGTGTAGGATGGAGCAGCTAAAAGGCAGCTCTCCTGTCCTGGGGAGGACACCCATCTCCCATCATAGTTCCACTGCCCCTGGGTGGAGGTTCAAGGGAAGTGCAAGTGGGCGGCAAAGTAGAGGGAGGGCACTTCAGTACCATGGTGCGCGCATGCCTTCACATACATGCGCGTGGCCAGGGCACAGAGATGGGACTAAAAACTAGGGGAAAAAAATCCTACAAACTAAAAAAAAAAAACAGATGGACAATGTCAGTGTGATGCATTACCTCAACAAAGTAGGGGAGACTCATTTATGTCCTGTATGCAGGGAGGCAATGAGGGTATGGTACTGGGCTCTGTCCTAAGACCTACAGCTATCAGCCGTGCATCTCCCAGGTCTCCAAAACTTCTTAGACCGGCTAAGCAGTTCACAGTCCTGGCCTCATGAATGGGAACTGCTGACTTTCGTGGTAAAAGACCTCTTTGCATGGTGGGATTGTCCAGAGTTGGACCTTTTTGCGTCACCACACAATGCAAAACTGCCACCTTTCGGCTCGCTTGATCCAGGGCTTGGAGTTTTCTGGTGAGATGCGTTGCGCTAGTCTTGGAAAGGAAATTCCTGTATGCGTTTCCCCCATTTCCTATAATAGAGAGGGTGCTGCTCAAGTTGCAGATGGAGAAAGCTACTGTAATCCTCATTGCTGCATTATGGCCTCGCCAAATATAGTTTTCACTCCTTCAACATCTGGTGGTGGAGCCTCCTGTCACCCTACCACTGTGTTGGGGCATGCTGTCACAGAACAAGAGATCCCTTGTCCATCTGGACCTGAAGTCCTTACATCTGCAAGGACACCAGTTTTACGGTGTTTACTGGAAAAACCTGGTGGAATTCTGGAATTTAAACTGTCCGAATACTGATAAAGACATCGAAAATCACGGAAACTGGGAATTTATACCAGATCAGTGAATTTTTGAAAAGTTATGTTTTACTATAAATTACTTCCTGAAGTATTTTCGTCTTGTTTTATTTTATTTTATGTATATTTATCCTTCTTTAATTCTGAGTATTTATACACAGACTGAATGTTGGAGAGCAGAATCCTGGTAAAATACAGAAATTAGAAAAGCAATCACCGGTGCAATCTCGGGATATCAAATCTTGAAACTGGAATTTCATCACTTCAAAAACCGAAACTGGTGTCCCTGTACGTCTGCATGCACGGCTCCTGAAGACATAGCCATTGCATGATTTGGAGAATCCCCAAAGGCTGCTGATGTGCTAACTGTAGCTAGAAAGCTTTCTACCAGACATACTTATTCCTTGAAATGGAAGCGGTTCACTTTGTGGGCTGCTTCCAGGAATTTGGACCCATTTACATGTCCTGCAAATGCTGTGCTGGAATACTTGCTGTCACTGTCAGACTCTGGTCTACAGTATTCCCCACTGGTGCATTTGGCTGCAGTTTCAGCTTTCCATGCCCCTACTGATGGCCGTATGGTAGCCTGGTTAGAGGTGGCACATACCTTCCTGAGAGGTACTCAGCACATGAAACCTCTTATCAACAATCCCGTCCCACACTGGGACTTGGAATTATGTGCTTGAGAAACTGACATTGCCTCCTTTTGAGCCAATCAGTAGTTGTGGCCTATGTTTTCTGTCATGGGAAATGTTATGTTGAGCTGCAATCACTTCTGCTCAAAGAATTTCAGAGCTGCAGGCTCTAATGTGTGAGCCTCCTTATTTGGTTTTCCACAAAGACAGGGTTTCTTTGTGGATAAATCTAAGTTTCTACTGAAGATATCTGAATTTACACTGACTCAAACAATACTCCTTCTTGTTTAGTACCCTGAGCATGCCAGTCAGGGTGAGGCACTGACCCATACTTTCGTTGTACATAGAATACTCAGATACTATGTGAATCACACCAAGGACTACAGAAAGTCCTTTCAGCTTTTTGTTTCCTTCATCCCTGGGGGAAAAAAGGTGCCCTGTGTCTAAACAGTGCCCGTCCAAATTGCAGGCACAGTGTATGTATTCTGTTATAGACAGTATGGTAAGCAACTTCCTGGTGCGGTTCGTGGTCACTCCACATGGGAAATAACCACATCTGTTGCTTGTTTCATTAATGTTTCTGCTGCTGCTATTTGTGCTGCAGTCACATGGAGCACTGGCCACACTTTCACTAAACATTAGTCTTGACACAGTTTCTCATAGACATACTGGTTTCGGACTTGCTGTCCTGAATGAATATCAGACTGCAACTGCCTCCCAGTTATTTGGGACTGCTTAGGACTCATTCCAAAGGTGTGGCTTAATGGATGAGATATCCTTGAAGATGGAACAGTTAGGTACTTACCATAACAGTAGATCTTCAAATCTACTCCATTAGGCCATGCCATCCCTTTCTCCTGCCTCCTTTTGCTTCAGTGAGGGTTATGTACAGCTACTGTGCTAGAATCTAATCCAGCCTTATGTCCCACTTTGTATGCCTGGGCTGGTGCAATCTCCTGGTTCCTCATGGTTGAGGTCCTCTGAGTCTAATCTCCAAGGAGGAACTAAAGAGTGATGGGGCCACCCACATATATATGGATGCTGACACATGATGTCATTGTAGATGGCCCCTAGCTAGCAAAAGTTTCCATGTGTTCCTAGTGCCTGGTGGCTATAGTTCCCAAGGTGTGGCTCAATGGAAGAGATTCTCTCGAAGCTGTACTGTTAGTGGTAAGCATATAACTGTTCTGTCCATACTGACCACAAGGAAGTGGGGAATCTGACGAGTTGGATCAGGGCAGAGTTCACAACTGGAGACAGGGATTCCGAATTAGTCGATAATTGATTGCCTGCTGAAAGGCTGTAGTTTGGGTAAGAACTAAGAAAAGGGGTGCTTGGTGGCAGATGAGATGCTAAACATGACACTTTGCTAGAATACGAACTGGAACTCAGTGCAGTTACTTTATTTTCTTGCCCCACAAGTATGTTGAACTGATTGTTGGCTTGAATTATTAAATAACTGGGGTTAGGGAATGAGTAGACTTATTTCGCACAGCCAGTATGGCCAACGTGACATCTTTCCGATCCAAGTACCTCAGAAGAGACCTTCATCTTCAAAGCAACCAATGCCTCTAGGTTATTTCCTACCACCTGTTTTATGTGTTTTTGGCTGCACTGAGTTTTATGACGACCCTTTTATTTATGCAGACATATCCATCAGAGAAATAAGACATTTCTTATATGGCAGTTTTCTATGCCCGCCCTGAAATATGTTTAGAAATATAAGCTGATCACTCTGGTTGAGTTCAATCCTGCAGACAGCCTCAGTGGTTAAAAGTTCTGCTTTAATTGCAATGCATGTTAAGTTCCCTTTACAGGGTCTAAAGTTTCTGCTAGTACAGTCTGGTTTGCTACACTTTTTTCATACATGCTAGTTGCACTATTGCTGTTTAATATCAGAGCACAGTACATGATGTGCTGTTCTCAGAACTAATCTTCAAGCCTAGAGGACCTTAATGTCCATTTTTGATGGCTTATATCTCCACTGATGTCTCCAGATAATTTGAACTGACCTTGCTCATGACAGATACCATCTCTTTGTTACAGATATGCATGTTGATAAAAGTGTTTATTAGGTTACCCCTTCAAATGTGGTAAAAAAATCAGAGGGTGTGCAAAATCCTTTTATTGCATAATATCATGTGTGTAATATGTAGTTAACTGTGGATGCATAAACTTGTATTTTCTACTGCTAAACATCAATAAAATGTAAATAAAAAAAGGAGAAACTGGATGAGAAATTAGGGGAGTAGATCAGAAGGGCTGCATGGCTTGGGGAGGTGTTGCTACTAGTAGACTTCAACACGTCGGATGTGAACTGGAGGATCCCAGAAGCAGCAAGTGCAAGAAGCCAACAGTTGGTTGGAGTCTTTCAGGATGGATTACTAGTACAAAAAGTGGAGGACCTTACTAGGGAGGCAGCCATCCTATACTTTGTGCATACCAATAGGGACAGTGTGGAGGTAAGGATGCAGGACTCACTGGGAACCAGTGGCCAGACAGTTTGGTTCAGTTTGGTTCAGTGTCAAACTGGAGGAAGAGAAAAATCAGTTCCAGACCAAAGTCCTGGACTTTAGGAGGGCTAATTTGGGAAGTTACGGGGTACCCTATCCCCACCTCATCCCCGCCGGGGAGGGGGGTGTACAGCTGCGGCTCCATGGGGATCTAGGGTCCATCCGGGTAGGGTAGAAGGCAGTGGGATGTTAGTTGTCTCCCCTGATGGGTCGGGGGTGGCAGGCTGTGGAAAGGAAGGCAGAAAGTGTAATTAAAAAAAAAAAAAATCCGAGCACTGCATATAGGATAAGGGAGGTAGTGTTGGAAAGCACTACTGAGTAAAAGGATTTGGGATTGAAAATATCAGACAACCGATGCTAGAGTGCATAGGAAGAGAGCGTGCCAGCAGGACAAGGGAGGTGCTACTGCCACTGTATAGGTCACTGGTTCGGCCTCACTTGGAGTACAGTACTATGTGCAGTTTTTGTTCAGAGTGAGTGGGAACACATGCACCACAGGCAACTCCATGCAGCTGGTGAAGGGCAACTTTAAGAGAGAGAACAGGGAGTGCGTTTTTATGGCAAGGGTGGTGGAAGGGTGGAATAGGCTGTCGGAGGAAGTGGTCTGTGGGAAATCAGTGAGGGGATTCAAACAAGGGTGGGACAGATGCAAGGGTTTGGTAAAGACCACACCAGAAAGCAAATGGGAAGAGGGGAACGTGAGGAGCCTCTCTTATTCAGCCTCAGTTACGTTGGAATGGGCAGACATGATTAGCCATCAGGCCTTTTTCTGTGTTTCTAGGAACACGTATGTTTCAGGCTATAAACTTGTTAAATATTTATCTAACTATAAAAGTCTTTTGCTTTTAAAGAATCTAACTCACCAGACCTTACAATTATGAAATTGATTTACTGCATTTTTTTGGCTCACAAGTTTATTTATTTATTGAATTGATTCACCAGTAAATGCACACTGAGCAAAAAGAGGCTCGTCTCCCGGTGCGACCTGGGGGAAGGGTTACAAAGGGAGGATAACACGCAGGTTATCACAATAACAAATTAATCAGGTGTACAGAGGAAAATGGAACAACTGGTTGCAACACTGGTTAACAGTTAACAGTAACAAGGTAAAACTGTGGGAGAAACAAATAAGTGAAAGACAGGAGCCTGCCTATTTACAAAAATCCAGGAAGCTCCATCTCTGACTGATTTCAGCTTTTTCTTGCCCTCGGCTCACTCAACAGCACCCTCCCCAGCCCCATCACCAACCTTCTACTGGTTATCTGCCACTTACCCTTACTCGGGACCATGATAGTGACAAGTGACCTGCCATGTCAGTCGTGCGAGGACTGCGGGGGGGGGGGTGCCAGCACAATGGCGAGCAAGTGCTCTTTCCTCCAGCTGCTGGTTTTCTCCCCGAGGATGCTGGCATGCAGTGATACACACACGTGCATACCTGCCGTCCAGTGGTTGCCCTTCTATGTGGTTCCGCAGTGCTGCCAGCTTGCCTCCACCAGGGGGCAGTCAAGCAGTGAGGGAGGAGAGCTGTCCTTGGGATGCTTGCTCCTCCCTTCCCCGGACTGACCCAAGTCTATTCCTGAATCTGGGCTGCCAACATAGCAGATGGTTACACCACCACTGCGCAACTGGGCAGACTTCTCCTACCTCTGTCAAGGAGAGTTGAGAGTGCAATACAAGCATCCACTTTTATACTAAACCACAGTGAAAAAACATGTGCACGTGTCATTTGAAACTATTAAATAAGCTAATCTACAGTAACCTAACAGTTAAAAGCATTGCTAGTTTATGCCAACACTTAAGTCAATTAGTCTTTTTCATAGCATTGTATAGTTAAAAAATAAGGCATGGCAGGGCATGGGTTATTTAAGCAAAAAGACATGACAGGGTGTGGGTTACTATTCCTGAATTGCATGCCCAGGTTTAACCACCTGGTAGTATGGTTCAGGAACAGTAACCCGCACCCTGAAGTGTCTCATTGCACTTACAAAATGGGTCTATTGTAAAAGAAAATTTAAGATAAGTTTTGTAGTGTGGTTACTGTTCCTGAACCGCACTGCTTTGGAACCTTCGCCACCAATTAGGAAGCAGGATTTTCCCTACCCATTTCATAGTGGAGATTTACTCATGCCTCGTGTGATGTGTCACAAGGTGCAGCCGAATTACTAAACCTCACGAGAAGTGGGTAATCACCCAAATGACCCACGTCCTGGAGTTCCTTATTGCGATTATACAATTGACCCATGTGTGAAATCAGTTTTAAAATGCATTTAATTATGTTTTTTACAAATGCCCTTCCTCAGCCATCAGTTATAGGATTTACCAATGAGTAAAGACCTTAGTTATGTAAGCCATCCCTCTTGGAGCTGGCTTACTAAGCTGCTTTCTCCTTTTTTTTTTTTTGTTGGGTCCCCTTTTATGGGCCTTTTCCCATGTTCCACCCCAAGGGGGTGTTGTTCCTGGCCTGAGTTTAAAAGGGAGGTTTCCGGAAAGGAGGGGAGCCGGCATGCTGTATGTAGGGCAAGTCGGGCTGGGGTTTCAAACCCCCAGCCCGGGAGGTACCACCTGCTTCTAACGTCGATGGCTACATGTTTTTTTTAACTCCTATGGGGAGGGTGATAGTATGTCAACCATTGGGAACTGGGGTCCTAGTAAAACCAGCGATTTGGGAGGACAACAGCCTGGAGCTAAGCCCATTTACATCTGGGATCGGGAGGTCTGGTGCCTTAAAGAAAGGTATGGCAGTGAGGCTGTCATAGCAGTGGCAGGGCCCCTTGGAGGTGGCAGCTCTAAGGTGGTCATTTTCCCGGAATGGTACGCTGCTGAGGCAAGTTTGGTGGATTGCATTTTGGGATCTCGTTTCATCGGGCCTACTGTGCCCATGTCTGGGGCAGGTCCTGTGTTAGGCCTATTAAAGAAATGCAAAGAAAGAGAGCAACTGTAAGGAAGGAGCTGAATGGCACATGCTGTAGTTAAGCTAGCATCCTGTCTCTGTTGGAAAGAGGGTTACAAACTGGTTGGTTCTTTGACAAGGTTTTTCAGGGTGGCCGTGGTGGGTTTAAAGGCTGCATCCCTGGTATTGGTTACTTCAGGGTGGGGAGTAAGGCACTCTCCAAGCACTGGTTTAGGTCCTTCATCGTACCCTCTAAGGTTGAGCTTCACTTCGGCTCACATTATATGTGTGTGGCGTCTGCACCTGGTCTATTATTTTTAGTTCTGTTTAAAGAATCTGTATCAGCCCAGTACTGTTTGTGCCTCCCACGAATGCCCTCTGGCCCGTTCTGTCTCTCGGCTCCATGGAGCTGCGCACTTGATTTAATTATTTATACATTTTAAAATAGAAATTGAATTTAATTTCTTTATTTGTTCTTTTACGTCATGTGCGCTGGGATTATTTGAATGAACTAACAATATTCTTTCTCCAAAGAAGACCCTTTCCAGCCTTGGTCCTCCCTGGCCCATCCTGAAGTTGCAGCAGTTGGTAAGCTATTGCCTGGTGGGTGAGAAAACCATTTGTACTACATTGCTTTTGATGTGCAGGCAAGGTAAAGCCTTGTATTTCTCTGAGCAGCAGGCCTTGTGCCTGGTAGGTTTCCAGTTTGTACCCCCCCCCCCGTATAACATCAGGACCTCTAGACATAAAAAGGGGGCTAAGGGGGTGTTACAAAATGTGGGGGGCTGACTGGGATTTATGTCAAGGGTCGAATGCTTGAGGGTGGACTAAAAGAAGCTGGCTACCGCTGCCCCGGCAAGCCTGTATTTGGTAGTGCATCACCATTTGGACCACCATAGTGGGGTGTTTGGTGCTTTTCCTCATCTTCTTCTCAGTGAAGGTGCCTGGCAGTGTGGGGGAGTGGTCAGGTGTGTAAAAGCACTACCACTGATTGGCTCCAGTGTTAGCTGTGTGAGGAATGTGCAGAGATGACGCCATTTTCTCCTCAAGCTTGTGGTGGAAAGACGCAATTTGTAAAAAGAAAAGCAAAACGTGGTTATGGCAGAGAAGTTTCCCTTCGATGTGCCCCAGGCCATCGTCCCAGCCTCCCTATTGTCCTGGCTGTGGAAGTCAGCAGGAAGGGGAGCGGCGGAGGAGAAATGTGTGCATTGTGGATTTCAAGGAGAAGGAATAGTTTGGCTTCCTCTGTGCTCCATTTGTTCCAGAGGACCTTCTGCAGGAATATTTGAAGGTACCCCTTACACTTATGCCTGGCCCTACCCCAGTATGGCATCAGCTGGCACAGCATCATTGGTATCTTAGGGGAGCCTGGATGTGTTTGAGGAGACCAAGCCATCTGACTCAGTGGAGGGAGCAAAGCCATCCGATCCTCCGGTGGAGACCAGTAAGGGGGCTCCTGATGTGATAGTAGAGGCTGTGGAGGAGGACACTAGTAAAGGTGCTGTGGAACACAGCCATCTGCCCAGTTCTACAGTACCCACCATCGATGACTATCCTGTTGGGAGAGGTAGGGGACGGGGACTTAAAACTGGCGACCCCCCCCAGGGCCCAGGAGGTCGGCCGCAAGTCCTCTACCTGGCGACAGTGGCTCTTCAGGTGCCCCATATGAAGAGTTTTCCCTATCTAAGTACTCCAAGCCATCCCTCATCCTTATGTACGCCCTGCTATAAAGCTGCCTGATACCACCCCATGCCTCCCGGCACTATGCAAGGCCACCCATGTCAGGATGGATGGACCTTTAAGTGGTGACCTGGTGAATGTGCCATACAGAACCCAGGTGTGGTTGGAGCCTGGTACCGCCCAGTGGACCAGTGTGAGAGATCTGCTCCAGTGGTCGCAAGCCTAAGGATGGGTGAGGTACAGAATCCACATCAAATATCCGAATGCTGTGTATCAGAAAGGCTATGGGACATAAGAGGAAAAGTGACCTGACTGGGTGTTTTGGGGAATGGTCCAGAAGCTTCAACTTTGATCGGAATCGTCTGGCCCACCAACTCTGGAGGTCACCCAGAAAGCCAGAACTCTATGTTTCTCATCCCCCTGGGCAGAACTAACTTTGTTTAAGCATTTTGCCCTTGTCCAGGATGTGGCTGGTTGTTGCACGAAACACTACATAATATCTACTGACTCATTTGCGGATGAAACTACCAAGCCAGACCCTGCTTATTACTTTCCCTGCAGCGGAGGCCCCACCATTTAGAGGAAGACACCCAGCAGCATGTGATTTGCCAGGACTGTCAACCAAGTTCATTTTGGCTGTTTTCTAGTTAAAGAAAGAGCCCTCAAAAGACGCTGTGCCCAGTGGATGGTGCTGCAGGACTGTTTCTCTCCTTCAGGGACTGAAACTGTTTGGACTTCCCCCTGTGACTGTTGTTAATTTTCTTCTATAGTGGAAAAAGTTGTTCCCTGTTGGAACTAAAGAGAATGAATAATTATGGCTAGGTAAGCTTCTGCCTCAGGCTGTGAAAGGGTTGAGTGAGAGCGTGTATGGAGCATGAGTAAGTGTGGCATATGTGAGGAGGGAGTTGAGTTCCTTATCCAAAAGGTATAAACTGTTTAAACTGTTTTGCCAACATTTAGACATCATGTTAGATAATCTGTACAAGTGACAGCCTGGCATTACTGTTTCATCATTCTAATCTCTCAAGTTCTCAGCTGTAATTGTTTTGGTCAGGAGCAGCTCCATGTAGCGGAATTGGAAGGTAAGCCGGGGAGGTTACTGGCGTCCACTAGGGAGGGGCTTCCGGGTGGGGAGTGCACATACCCATTTTGGTCAGCACCTTCTTCAGATGGCTAGTTGTCCCATTTCCAGGAGGAATGGATTTGGGGGGGGGGAGAGTGTAAGCCACCCTTCTCGGGGCTGGCTTACTAAGCTGCTTTCTCCTTTTTTTTTTTTTGTTTAGGTCCCCTTTAATAGATCTTTTCCCATGTTCTGCCCCCAGGGGTTGTTGCTTCTGGCCTGGGTTTCCAGAAGGGAGGGGAGCCGTTGGGCTGCATGTAGGGCAAGTCGGACTGGGGCCTGCTTCTAGCGTCAATGGCTATGTGGTTTTTTAACTCTGATGGGGAGGGTGCTAGGAGTATGGCGACCGCTGGGAACTGGGGTCCTAGTAAAATCAACGATTTGGGAGGATGGCAGCCTGGTGCTAAGCCCATTTAAATCTGGGATCGGGAGGTCTGGTGCCCTAAAGAAAGGTATGGCAGTGGGGCTGTCGTGGCATGGCAGGGCCGTGGCAGGGCCCCTTGGAGGTGGCAGCTGTAAGGTGGTCATTTTCCCAGTGTGGCATGCTGTGGGTGGGATGCATTTCAGGATCTCGTTTTATCGGGCCTGCCGTACCATGTCTGGGGCAGGTCCTGTGTTAGGTCCATTAAAGAAATGCACAGAAAGAGTAATTGCACGGAAGGAGCAGAGTCGCACATGCTATAGTTAAGCTAGCATCCTGTCTTTGTTGGAAAGGGAGTTACACACTGGTTGGGTCTTTGGCAAGGTTTTTCAGGGTGGCCATGGTGGGTTTAAAGGCCGCATCCCTGGTATTGGTTACTTTGGGATGGGGAGTAAGGTACTCTCCAAGCAATGGTTTAGGTTCTTCATCGTACCCTCGAAGTTTGAGCGTCACTTTGGCTCTGGTTATATGCATGGATTCTGCGCCTGGTCTATTTTTAGGCCTGTTTAAAGAATATGTACCAACCCAGCACTGTTTGTACTGCCCATGAATACCCTTTGGCCTGACCTGTCTCTCGACTCCATGAAGCTGCGCACTTCATTTTTTTATTTATAAATTTTAAAATAGAAATTGAATTAAATTTCTTTATTTGTTCTTTTACTTCACGTGTGCTGGGATCATTTGAATGAACTAATGATATTCTTCCTCCAAAGAAGACCATTTCCAGCCTTGGTCCTCCCTGGCCTGGCCTGAAGTTGCAGCAGTTGGTAAGCTATTGCCTGGTGGGTGAGAAAACCATTTGTACTATGTTGCATTTGATCTACAGGCAAGGTAAAGCCTTGTATTTCTCTGAGCTGCAGGTCTTGTGCGTGAAAGGTTTCTGGTTTGTACCCCCGCGTATACCATCAAGACCCCTAGATATAAAAGGGGGGCTAAGAGGGTGTTAAAATTATACAATGGACATAAGTGTAACTAATTCACAATTGGCATTGTGCTCGTGCAACTCTGACGCAAGTAAACATACAATTATACAAAGCAGCCAGAAATGATTGCACTCGAAGAATACGGAATGCTAAACACAGCTATTACAAAGAGGCTCTGACCAACTCTTGGGGCCAGGGAAACAAATTCTGGAACAACATGAAAGAACTCACAGGCAAGGATCCTAAAGCACCACCCGCTATGCTCAACCTACATGGCACTCCTACACTCGACCTAGGTACCATCTCCAGCACTTTTAATAATGCATTTACAAACCTGGACAGTGTCCTTCCACCAAATTTTTTCCAAGACCTCCCCTCCAGCTCCTCCCAAGTTACCCCCCAACTAGAACGTACAACCCCAAAGTTTTTTTTTAAGGAGGTCCCACCACAAGTAGCTAGAAAATACATTCAAAGGCCATCAGCAAACAAGGGTACAGTGGTGAATCCTTGACCTGAAATTGCTGGCACAAGTCCTCGATGAAATCTTAGAACCGCTTACAAAGATCTTTAATCTCTAGCTTAGATGGGCCCATTTCCCTATCTCTGGAAAAAGCCACTGTCACACGGTTCACAAAGCGGAGATAGGACACTGCACACCAATTACAGACCTATCTCACTCCTCCCCCACTATCCAAAGCGCTGGAGCGAATAGTGTCGGACCAACTAGTTGAATTCCTGGATAAGTACAATGTACAGTGCCCAGAGCAGCATGACTTCAGAAAAGGGCACAGCACCACCACTGCACTACTGGAATTTACAACCTTCATCTATGCCACGCTTGACAAAGGGAATTGTGGAGGGGCAGTATTTGTAGACCTTACCAAGGCATTCAACACAGTTAACCACCCCCTACTGCTCAAGTAACTGTCCTCCATTGGGATCTCCAGCGATGCCCTTCCATGGTTCACCAGCTACCTTGATAATCGGATCCAATGTGTAAGGATTACAGGGATCTCTTCAGATGAGAAACCGGTCCGCTCTGGAGTCCCCCAAGGGTCTATTCTGGGCCCTCTACTCTTCTCCCTCTTCATCAACAATCTCCCCAGTGCCTGCCACCAAAAAATATTACTATACGCAGATGATGCAGTCCTGTTTTCCAGCCACCATGACATTATAGTCCTTGAATCCCAGCTGCAGCTTGACTTCAATCGCATCGAAGACTGGTTCAATTCTCATAAACTTGTCCTGAACCACAGCAAGACTAAAGCCATGTCCTTCTGTAACCGACAGAGCAGGCACAACTCTCTGTCCCTCACCATCAAGAACCACACTGGGAACCCACTCGAACATGTCAAGGAGTTCAAGTACCTTGGTATTACCCTAGATAGTACCCTCTCCTACACTCGGCATATTGACACTGTTGCCAAGACTGCCAATATATGGATTGGACTACTACACAAACACAAGCACTGTATGCCTGCGGATGCCCTTAAACTAGCCATCTACAGCTCTGTCACCTCTATCATTGACTACGGCCTTGCCATCTGTGCTCTTCCCCAACAAGTGCCCTCCATGGGATCTCAGTTGCTCTCAACAAAGCCTGTAGACTACTGGCCGGTGCAGCCGAGAAACTCACACCTGTGATCTCTATGCACAGGCCAGCTGGCTACCCCTACGCAGCAGAATACAATACCAGACCTGCTTACTTACCAAAAAGATTCTCCTTGGTCTCATGCCACCTGGTGTTAGCTCACTCCTTACTACCTACAGTGGCACTCAACAAACACGTGGTGCCCAATCTCTAACCTTTCAGGTTCCCAGATGTCGTACCTCCATGGGTCAGCGGTCCTTTATCTATAGAGCCGCTCAATGGTTCAATTCTCTCAATAAAGAAGCACTTTCCTCTACTACACTTGGACCCTTCAAAAGGAATCTCAAACTTTACCTCACCTCTACCACTCAATGTGACTGCTTCGTTGAACAGAGATGTCTCTAAACACCTCCCAGCTCACTCATGTCTCACAGCCCGCCCTTTCCCAATCTCATTCCCTCTGGCACTGGCCTTCCTTGTGACTCCTTTCTTGTTTCACATCTCCACTGGTACAAGACATTTTCCACCACCATCGGACAGTGGCCCATTAGCCTGCCAACTTCCTCTCCCGGTCGCACGCCTGCCATACTAACTGCCTATGGTGCCCTCTATCTCTTATTGTTACCGCAGCCAGCTGCCTACTCAAGCTGCTCGTTTTATGAATATTATCTCAAAGTATGTTATAACTGAGTATCTTTATTTTTTCTTTTAGTTGTTTTGGTTGTTTATTGTGCATTCTTTTACTACCTCTGTATGTATGCTGACCCTCATCCTTTGACGTGGAACCTTTGTAAATGAGCAGTTTCTGCTCAAAGGTATTTGTAATCTGAGAATTTAATAAATTAAAAAAAAAATAATAATTTATTAAAGTATTTCAATCTCTCAAAGAAACAGCAGAATATGTTATTTCTAATCTCTCTCAAAAAGACCCTTATCAGATTGTTAGTCCTTTCTCAGTGTTCACTCACATAACACTTTCAATTCTGCAATATGTCCTGATGAATCAGAGGCTAAAGTCTGAATAGAAACATAGAAACACAGAATTTGATGGCAGACAAGGAACACTTGGCCGACCTAGTCTGACCATTTTCCCTACCTACTGTGACACTGTAGACCCTACCTGATCTCTGGCTTAGCCCTCCCTTCCCTAATGTCTAAGGTTCCCTTATGTCTATCCCATGAAATGTTGAATCCCACTACAGTTTTTGGCCCCACCGCCTCTGCTGGATGGCTGTTCCAGGCATACGTCACTCTTTCTGTGAAGAAGTACTTCCCTACAGTTCCCCCGAGTCTACCCCCTCCAGGTTCATAGCATGCACCCTTGTTGTTGAGCATCTTTTTTCTGAAAACTACTTCCCTCTTGTATCTTGTTTATACTCGTGAGGTATTTGAAAGTCTCTATCATATCTCCCCTTTTCCTCCTTTCCTCCAGGGTGTACATATTGAGGTCCCCCAGTCTCTCCTCATAGGGTCTCTGGTGCAGACCCTGCACCATTATAGTTGCTCTCCTCTGGACCGCCTCTACTCTTTCTATGTCCTTCCAGAGACATGGTCTCCAGAACAGGACATAGTACTCTAGGTGAGGTCTCACCAATGATTTATACAGAGGTATCACCACCTCCCTCTTTCTGCTGGTGATATTCCTCCATATGCACCCTAGCATCCCACTGGCTCTCCCTACAGCCTTGTCACACTGTTTAGCCACCTTTAGGTCATCAGATATGACTACCCCAGGTCTCTTTCCTGTTTGGTGGTCGTCAGTATCACTCCCCCCATCTTGTACTCTGCCCCTGGGTTTCTATGCCCTAAGTGCATGATTTTGCACTTCTTTGCATTGAAATTTAGTTGCCTCACTCTTGAACACTCCTCAAGCTTTCTTAGATCCCTATTCATTTTTTCCACTCCCCCTGGAGTGTCTACTGTATTGCAGATTTTAGTGTCAGCTGCAAAAAGGCATACCTTCCCTTGTAACCCCTCTGCAATGTCACTAATAAAGACATTAAAGAGGACCCAGTCCCAGTACTGATCTTTGTGGCACCCCATTGGTCACCATCCCTTCCTTGGAGTGAACTCCATTTACTACCACCTTCTGACGCCTATCCCCCAGCCAATTCCTTACCCAGTTTACCACATTAGGACCCACCCCAGGCTGCCCAGTTTGTTTACTAGTCTCCTATGTGGAACTGTGTTGAAGACCTTACTTAAATCCAGGTAGGCCACATCCACCGCTCTACCTTGATCTACTTCCCTGGTCACCCAATCAAAGAAATCTGTCAGATTTGTTTGCTGTGTCCTTCCCCCAGTGAATCCATGCTGCCTTGGATCCTGTAAGCCACTGGTTTCAAGATATTCCACAATCCTTTCCTTCAGCAGTGATTCCATTAATTTCCCCACCACTGAAGTCAAGCTGACTGGCCTGTAATTGCCAGCTTCCACCCTGCTACCACTTTTGTGAAGTGGGACTACATCTGCTTTCCTCCAGTCCTCCGGAACCCCTCCCATCTCCGGTGAGTAGTTGAACAGGACTGTCAGAGGTGCAGCCAGCACCTCTCTGAGCTCCTTCATTATCCCTGGATGTTGGATAGTTATAAGCCAACTAAATGTTTGGCCTAATGGCGGTTGTGCTTTCATGGAAATCATTTCTTTATTGATCCCTTTTATGTATTCACTTCAGCAGCAGATCAGCTTAGCACTCAGAATCGGGTTACTATTACTAGTTTGAGCCCAGTGTTGCAAACCATTGCAACTAATCACCATAAATTACGATTGTTGTCAACTGTACAAAAAAAAAAAAAATACAAATTACACACCTGCTAAAAACAACGTCCCATACTGTCTTCACGTTGAAAAATGCAAGCAAATAGGAGCATTATGGATGGACTTGGTAATTGTGATTTTGCTTGATATTGATTATGATGTCATAGAATCCCCGATATTGGCACTCAACCTTATTTGTGCATACTTATCCTAGCTGTTATTTTTATAGTACATTGTGACCCCCTTATTGATAAATCAACTGGGAAAAAAAGGAAACAAATCTGCTTTTTGGGAATAATAGAAGCTTTATTAGGCTCATATTAAACTAGGCATTTCATTTGTGGCAAACCGCAGTGGTATTTCATTAACGCAAACTGCAATGGCTTTTCATTTATGGCGGACACGTAACCAAGTGAACCAACTGAACATTTCAGCTAAACAGCAGTACTAGTGAAGCAAACGTATTTCAGTCAATTTGTAAAATCAATGTCTTATCTGGAGACGGTTTGCGTGCTAGAAGGTTTATTCTGTAAAAAACCAAAAGATCTTCAGTTGGCAGTGTTATCTCCCCCCCCCCCCCTGAAATAATATCAGCTAAACTTTCTGAAATAAAAAGCTTACCTAGTCGGAGTCAGAAGAATCAGAGATCACAGCACAGCTGCGCTTTCCGGGGGGTTCTGCAGCATAGTTATTTATATTTATTGTCACTCCTTGTTGGTAAACTGTCAGTTGAGATGTGTGATCAGTACAGTGCTAGCACTTTAGAACTGAGAGTTGTATGGTAGTGATGTTGCTACTATACTACAACAGTTTTTTTTTTTTCATGAACTGTAGTACAGCGGGATTTCTGCATGTATAGAAATCCATGTACAATAAGGGGTCACTATGCCCTACATCACAATGATAAATTCTTAGGCTTTAAAAACACAGATGCTAGTGGGGTAATAGGGGGGATATGAGAAAGGAGATGGGGAGACTTAAAACTATAACAGAAAGCATAAGAAACGAGGATTCAAAGGAAGGGAAAGAGGAAACAAAATATGAAGAATGAAGGAAAGGGAAGGGGCCTGGAGAATAGAGAGAGAGGGATAAATAATTCTAGTCTCTTTTTTCTAATGCCTAGGAATTTATAATTGTGGTCTTTGGCCTTGTAGATACTCTATCATATAGCTGATAGTTATTATTGATAAGTCCATAATCTGTTGTCACATGCTCCTATTTTATGTCATATAACATCACCAGTATAGCAAGATTGTAATTTCTGGTGACATCCCAAGACATGGTGGGCAGGAATTTTTATAACACTAAACATGCTTCAGGATTTTCTAAGGAAAGCAGTATCATAAGCAGTGGTAGGTTGGTAAGTACACACCATCACCTCACAGGTTGAAAATGGCGGTTCTGAGTTATGATCTCATGCATTGATAAGAAGCACCTTTACCTTGTAAGGGTGGCCATCTCCCACAGAGTACCACTTACACTTTTAGACGAATGATCCATCTGACCTTGGCAAAGCCTGTTCTGTTCTAATCACATATCATTCACTCATAACTCATTCATTCATAAAAAGAAATAATTTTACTTTGGCAGAACTTCTCCTAGTCTGGTCATTCACACACAGCAAACTGCTTGTTCAGTCATACGATGAATGTTCAGAATTTGTAGGTGAGACTTGTCCCACTTAGTTACAGTGGAGGATATGGGAGAGGGGGAACTAATTATAGGCAAGGAACAAGGATTGCATTCCTCAATCTGCACGTCATGCAGTAGTACAGAAAATGATCCTCCCCACCTTTGATTATGCTGACACAGTCTACAATGCCACCACTAAAACTACCCTGGCCAGACTGGACACCCTCTTCAACTCTGTCATTTTGTTCTATCCTGCCGCCCTCATACCCACCACTGTGAACTTTATATAGTCTAGTCCCTCCCATCCTTGGGAGTCCAGACAGCTGGCCCATACTGCCACCTTCATGGCAAAATTCTGGTCTGGTAATCTCCCTTCCTATCCTTCTTCCACCATTTGTGCTCCTCTTAATGCACTTGCTCCCTCTGTAACTCTGACCTAAAATTCTTCGCAATCCCCCATTACTCCACTACCATTGGTCAATCTACCTTCTTGTTCCGCTGCCCTACACTGTGGAATGCCCTCCCCCATTCACAATGCCACCTCATACAATTCTCTCTCCTCCCTACTACGATTACACATCTCCTACCTGCTCATGCCAAAATCCTCCTACCTTTCTCTCTACCGTGTCCCCTCTACTCTCCCTCTAACCCTAGTCCCTCAGCTCATATTTCCAAAGGCCTGCCCCAATTCTAGCCCCCAGCAATTGATGTCCTTCTACCAACTTAACTACCTATCCATCTTACCTTGAGCATATTGCTGCTTCATTGTACTCATTGCACCCCATATTATGTTGTAAATCTTGCTCAAATATCAATTTGTACCTGATGTAATGTACGTGGCTATTGTGAATTCATAGCACCCTTGTATTAATGCTGTAAATACTGTAAGTTATCAATTTGTACTTGCTGTTATGCATATGACTGCTATGTATGTTGTTCATAACCAATGTTCTCCTATATTCTTGTCTCCTCTTCCCCCCAGGACGTATCTGGAAATGAGCTATACTGCTCAGTATGCCTTCCTCGTGAAACAAATAAATACAAAATAAATAGGCACTCCCACTTGTATCCATATATAAGCTTACTTAAAAACAAAAAAGACCATGCTGTTCAGCAGTTCACATTCGAAGAAAAAAACTCACCTCCCTAGATATTTTCAGTGCAGTGGGCACTAGGCTGGAGCAGGCTGAAACCTTCTAATACCTCTGGCTATACCTTGATGACACCCTGTCTTTTGTCTCCCATGTAGATAACCTTGCAAAAACAATCAACAAAAGGCTGGGTGCCCTGTGCAGAAACAGGAATAACCTTACCCAGGAAGCCAGACACCTTATTGTATCTAGCTCTGTCCTGTCCCTAATTTGTTATGGCCTGATCATATACTTTGTGGCTAATGAATCTGTAATGGAGAGAGCCAGAAAACTATGCAGCAAAGCCAACAGACTGGTCCTGAGTGTAGACAAATGCACTCATTGCTGTGATCTGTACTGCCTAACCAATTTGCTACGTTCACCAGCAGAATCAGATACCAGACTTGCTTACTAGGTAAAAAGGCTCTCCTAGGTCTTACCTCCCCCCCCCCAGCTTAAAAATTTACCTGAACACTGTGAGTAACCTGTATCACACCAGAAACATGTCTGACCACAGGCTCCTGAAACCTTTCTACAGGACTAACCGTGGACAGCGATCCTTCACGGCCAGAGCAACAAACTGGTTAAATGACTTCCCTAGCACAGTCTACAATATGACCCAAGCTGAACCAGTTCAAAAGGTCCCTTTGGGCACATCTAACAGAAAGTACAGTTACGTAAGAACTTACTGTAACAGTAGATCTTCGAGAGGACCTCTTGCAGCAAGTTACGCCATAAGGACTGAAGCTGGCAGGCACCAGGACCCCATGGAAAACTTTTCGTTAGCAGTCTGTAGTGGGGAACCACCCCTTGATGTTGGTCCACCCCCAACATCCTTTGTGGTATATAACGGCCGGTCGCCCAGCACCACCTCAGTTCTCCCGCCGGAGACCCCAGCAAGCATGAAAAATGGAGCACTGAGGCATTTTTCTGAAACCGAGAAAAAGATGGAGAAGCAGTCACCAGGGGGATGGAGGGAAAGCAGCACCTGCTGCAAGAGCTCCTCTTGAAGATCTACTGTTATGGTATGTTCTTACGTAACTGTACTATCTCATTTCAAGAGGGCGCTTGCAGCAGGTTATACCATAAGGATGGAGTCCCAAGCAGTGAGAGTATTAAACCTGATCAGCTAGGAGGTGGTAGAGGTTAGAGTAAAGCTCTCAAGAAAGCAGGCCCTGCAGGACTACCAGTCCAAAACCTGCTCTGCATCTAGAGGCAATGTCCAGACTGTAATGCCAGATGAAAGTGTGGCCCAAACTCCAAGTGGCTGCTGCACAGATGTGAGCAATGGATACATTTCTGAAAGATGCAAATGAGGCAGCTACACACCTAGTAGAATGGCCTTTAACTGGGCCTGGTAAAGGCTTGTCGTATTTGCAGTAACAAACAATGCAATTGACTAACCATTTGGACAAACGTTGTTTAGAAACTGAAGCCCCTTCTTTCCTCAGAGCGAAAGAAACAAACTGATCATTTTTTCTGATGGCTCGTGTGTGGTCCAAATAATAACAAAGCACCCGGTGGACATCCAGAGCATGTAGTAAGGCCTTGCCTTGATTCAAATACTCTGGGTAATACACAGGAAGGTGGATGTCATGATTGAGGGTAAACTCAGACACCACCTTAGAAAGAATCTTAGGATTGTTTCTCAAGGACACCCTGTCCTTGTGAAAAACTAAGTAAGGCTCTTAACGCATCAGAGCCTGAAACTTGGAAATTCTTCCAGCAGAAGTAATAACAACTAAAAATAATGCTTTCCACGACAGAAAGCAAAGCTCGCAACTTGTGGCAGGCTTAAAGGAAAGCAACGTAAGTTTCTCTAAAATGAACAACAGATCCTAAGAAGGAACAGGGTCCTGACTGGGAGGTTTTAGAGGTTTAAGAATGCATGGGATAGACATAAAGGAATTCTGGAGGTCAGGGGTAAGGGGCAACAGACTTCTAGGAAAACATAAAGTGAACTTACAAGCTCAATGGGCAGACTGGGTGGGCCGTAGACCCTTATCTGCCAACACTGTCTATGTATCTATGTATGTAGAATACCCCACAAGAATGTGTGGGAAAGGTCAAATTGGACAAGGGTGTTGCCTTCGATTGGTGCATGGTACGCTGAGATCACTGAAAGATGCACCTTAATGGATGAGCAACTCGGGCCTGAGTTAGATAAGGAAAGGAGATACTTTAGAACTAGATTCTCTGAATAAGTAAAGGGATTCAGTTGATGAGCGGTGGTCCGTATGCAGAACTGCTTCCACTTCATAGCATAAGTAGATCTAGTGGAGGGTTTTCTGGCAGCCACTAGAACCTCTGCCACCTGGGGAAACCCCAAAATGTGCAACTGCTAAGTCTGCAGGAGCCATGCATGAAGCTGCAGAGACTTTAGATCCATATGGATTAGGGTGCCCTGCTTCTGTGTGAGCAGGTGGGAGCACAGAGGCAGGGGAATCGAGGATTCCACTGCAAGCTGCTGTAGAAATGGGAACCAAATCTGCCATGGCCAGAGGGGGGCTATTAGAATCATCTCCACCCCTTCTGACTGCAATTTGAGCAGGACTTTCTGCAGCAATGGAAAGGGAAGGCAGACATACAGAAACCCCCCTGTCCAAGAGAGGGACAATGTGTTTCACCAGAAAACACCAGGCCCTGGATCTAGCGAGCAAAATCAGGGCAGTTTTGCATTGGATGGGGACGTGAATAGATCCAGTTCTGGGTAGTCCCATCTGTCTAAGGGATCTTCGGTCACTGTGGGAAGAAGTTCCCATTCTTGGACCAGGACTGGCTTAGACTGTCGACCAAGGTGTTTTGAATGCCTGGAACATGCACAGCCATCAGGCTCAAGTGATGCTCTACAGCCCAATATCACACTCTCATGGCTTCTCTGCAGAGGGGGTAAGAATGCATTCCTCCTTGCTTGTTGATGTAAAAGACCACTGATGTGTTGTCTGTCTGGATCAAGAGGTGACCCAGGAGCAGATATGTCTGAAAGGCTTGGACAGCATACAGTATTGCTCACATCTCCAAAACATTGAGATGCTGCTGTAATGGGGACCAGGTCCCCTGAGTCTGATGGTCTGCCAGATGGGCACCCCAGCCCTGGCTGGATGCCTCTGTGGTTAGAATTTGCTGAGGTGACTCTGACCAGAAGGGAACTCCCTTGGAAAGGTTGGAGGGGTTCAGCCTCCACTTCATGGTCTGTTGGACCGAGTTGGATACTGACACCGGGAAGTCCACGTCATCGGCAGGTTGGTCCCATTGAACCTGAAGGTTCCACTGGGCCACCCTCATGTGCAGGCAGGCCAAGGCCACTGTTGCAATGGCCACTGCCATATGTCCCAGCAGTCCGAGAACCATTCTGGCTGGGACCTGCCGAGATGACGAGACAAGCTGAGCCTGGGTCTAAAGGCGTTCTGCTCTGTCTTGCGGAAAAAAGGCCTTGTCTTGCTCCATGTCTAGGATCTCCCCTATGTACTGGAGTTTTTGACATGGCCAAGGGTAAGATTTTGGAAGACTGAGGGTTATCCCCAGATCCTGAAACAGGGAAAAAGTGGCCTCCATGGTTCTGAGCAATTTCTCCTTGGTAGGAGCTGTCAGAAGCCAGTCATCTAGGTAAGGGAAGGCATAATGTCCTTCCCTCCTCAAGGCTGCTGCCACTACTACCAGGCATTTTGTAAAGACTTGAGGGGCAGAGGATAGGCCAAAAGGTAGGGCCCAAAACTGGTAATGGTTTCCATGGAAGTGGAAGTGCAGGAACCTCCTGTGGAGTAGAAACACCAAAATGTGGAGCTAAGTGCCCTGCATCTCCAGGGAGCACAGCCAGTCCCCTTGATGAAGTAAGGGGAGAGGGCCAGGAGGAGTGACCATTCTGAACCTTTTATACTCTATAAATTTGTTCAGATTGCTGAGGTCCAGAATGAGGCGCAGATCTCCCGTTTTCTTGGGTACCAGGAAGAAGTCTGAGTAGAAGCCCTTCCTGTGTTGTGCCAGGGGAATGGGTTCGATGGCCTGTATTTGCAGAAGTGCCTGTATTTAGTCTTGGATCAAATCGAGATGGGTCTGGGGGTAATGGGAGGGTGCTGGAGGATTATCCGGAGGAATCTCCAACAATTCTAGCATGTGTCCCTGTTCTATTAACTGTAGGACCCACTGGTCCGAGGTTATCCTGCCCCAACCTTCCCTGTAAAGAGAGAAGCAACCCCCCTCCACTACCTCCCCCAGGGATTTTGCTGGAGGAGGATGGTTGGGCAGGGAGTCAGGCAGAAGAGCCAGGGACAGGCAGCATGGCCTGGGAGGTTCTAAGAGCTCTGGACACTGGACCTCCGGTGGTTTGGGAAGTAGCTTTTCTCTTAAAGGTACCCCTGAGCTGCTGACCTTTAGGCTGCTGTTTGGAGTTGCGACAAAATGGCCGCCAATGGGAAGAGGTAGGCTAAGACCAATACAGAGTATGAACCGATCGGATAGCCTTACCTGATTCTTGGAGGTGAGTAATAATATTTTGGGAATCCTCGCCAAACAAAATGGGCCCTTGGAAGGTGGCATCCAGAATCTTAGACTGGATGTACGGGGCAAACCTGGAGACTCTAAGTCACGAGTGGTGGCGTAGGCAAACTCCCGTAGCTGTGGTTCTTCCTGCAGAGTCCACAGAATTGTAGGAGGCTCAGAGGACATGGGTCCCCATGTCAGAGCCCGAGTTGAGAAGTTTCAGCAGCTCAGCTTTCCCGGGGAGATCCAGCTGAGCTTGAGCCACCTCAAAGGTCTTCTCTCACAGCATTCTGATATTGAACCATGTTGGCCAGAAAGTTTAGGGAACTCATGACACAGGTGGCAGAGGAGTAGACCTTTATGCCAAAATAGTATGTCTGCTGAGAGTCCTTATTGGGAGGCTGAGTACTGAGGTGTCAGGGTCATTTTGAACAGTCATGAGCAGCATTAATAATGACCGAATCAGCCTCTAGGTGCTCCCCATAAAAGGGTTCATCTCTTGGGGAATTATACAGATGATCCACATTTTTGGATGTCTCTGGTGTAGAGGACAGGCGTTTCCAAGCCACCCTGTTGACATCCTTGAAGGAGTCTATGAAAGGAGGAACCACTAGAGGCAAGGACTTCTTACAAAGGAAAGTGGCTAACCAACGTCTCTTGGGGTCTATGTCCTCATTGTCCCCAGACCATGACAACCTGGATGTGCCTCATCACAAATATGAATGTTGGGTCATCTGGGGGAGACCACGAGGTGTTCTTGGGCGTCCCCGGCTCAGAAGGAGTAGCTGAACCTCCAGAGTTATTGTACCAGGAGGAGGTTTTTAAAATATGCCCACCAGGCTGCAAAAAGAATGTTAAGCTCTGTGAGTGGGAACTGGTCAGTGTAACTGGTGTCTGTGGGGTAGGCTTAGAAGGACCCAGTGTCAGTTTTAGGTTGTGGTAGCCCTGGCATTGGCTCCACTGGTGTTGGGTTAACTAGCATCTGGTCCCGAGGCAAAGAACCCTCTGGTGTTGGTGTGACTGGGGTCGAAAGGTCGGGCGTCGGTCCCACTGGCGGCTGGGAGAGGTCAGGAGACGACAGTTGCGGCATTGCCAGAGTCAGCGCCAGTGAAGCCGACATCGATGGGACCGGCATCTGCTGACGCCGGTCTGGGGAAGCAGCCGGCGCTAGCCTAGAGGGAGAAGCTTGATTAGAGGAGCCGACTCCTGAATCGGGCAGAGGCGTCACCCTCCTGGGAGAGGTGACTGCATACCCCAGGCATCACAAGGTGACGTCGGTCCCTGACTTCACAGATGCCTTGACCGGGAGGGTGATGGGCAAAGACCCGCCACCCAAAGCAGAAGACCCAGTCAAGACACCTGGCTGAGTACTTGTGATCAGGATGGGCCTGAGCTTCAGGGGCTGAGAGACTAAGGTTGGAGACCCAAGTCCCAAGGAATCACCACCACAATAGAAACCAGAGTGGGTGGTTTGACCACTGGCAAGTTTGGAGGGAGAGAGGGCTGATGGAGTGGAGGGGGCTGACCTCCCACAGGAGGAAGACCCATGGTCGGTGCTTGACTTGTGTGGGGACCTGGAGCAGGCAGAAGACTGGGGTTTCTCTCTGTGCTTCTCTTGGTGTTTGTGCTTTCCCGAAGATTTCTTTGACTCCATCGCTGAAGAAGTGGAGGCCCCGGAGGCTGGGGAAGAAGGGGTACTCTGGTGAAGCTCCTTCTCCATAGAAAGAAGTTTCTGCTTCAGCAGAGAGGATTCTAGTGTCTTCTGGTGGCAAAGCCGGGTGTGTTGATTGAAGACTTGGCAGTACTGGCAGGCCTCAACGTTGTGGTTTGAGGCTAAGTGAAATAAGCATGCAGAGTGGATGTCCTTGTGGGGCAACTGTTTGCCACAAGAACACTTAGTTCACCGCTGTTCGACAGACAAAGGAGGAGAAGAAGACATGCACAAAAATACTAAAACAGACAAAAATAAGAAAGTGCGGGCAACACGTTAAAGTGGTAGTTGACTTGAGCAGGAAACATCTAAGGAGGCCTGACTTGCGTGGGTCAACAGCGGGAAAAGAAATGAGGTGGTTCTGGGGAACCACCCTATTTATACTACAAGGGACGTCGGGGTGGGCCGACATCAGGGGGCAGTCCCCCACTATAGACTGCTAGCTAGAAATTTTCTGTGGGGTCCTGGTGCCTGCCAACTTCAGTCCTTATGGTGTAACCTGTGGCAAGAGCCCCCTCGAAGTGAGATCAGGTTAACTGTTCCTGTACCTAATGGGTCAACCGTGTTTCCCAAGCTTACACAGTGATATGTTCTTTGTTAAACTATACAACTGACTCATTGTTGCTGCATCTTTATTTGACCTCTGTTTTCGGACTCAGTTAAGTAGTTCTGCACAGCGATATCCATTTTTGGTACTTGTCTCCTACATCATGGTATCTACTGTATTGCTTGTACTGTCCCCAATGTATACTTTCCTTACAAAGAATCTAGAGTTTTGGGTGTTCATAATCTTGGCAAATCAGTGGTGGGATGTTCCTTGGGGTTCTCAACCCTGATGCCACCTCCTCCCTGAGCAAACAATATCAGACATGATCTCTTTTCTTCACAAAGGGCTTGCAGGGCCCTGCATGAAGAAAGCTACAACTGATTCTGTTGGCAACATGTGGTGAGCTGTACTTCTTGACCTCCAAAGAGTATTTCACTCTGAGGCACTGGCTTGAAGCTGTACCTTGTGCTTCAGAGAGGAGGCTACAGGCTTGGGGGTGGGCAGTAGGGTTGACGACCCTGGGGAACACCCCACCACTGATTCGCAGAGACCCAAAACCCTAATGTTTCTTCATTTCCCTACTCTGTGCACTTTGGGTTCTTCAACCCTAATGTCTGCATTAGCATAGTTTTTTGCAATGATTTTTCCCATATTTTTGTGACAGTGGAACTGCGTTCTTTAATGGGTGGGAGGATCATGGGGAATGGGCCAAAGCAGTGCCTCAGCCAACCCCCATCTCACCCCTCATGTCACCTTAGTGGTCATCAGTCCATTAACCACTGCTAAAATGAGGAGGTTTTGGCCTTGGGAATGCACATCAGCCAATCCACCACCACCTCCCAAACTGTGGTGTGATGATGTGTATGAGGATTAAAAATAATGATCTCAAAATCCAGGTATCAACTACTTAAAAATATTTTTTCGATGTTCATATGATTTAATAAGAACACAAAAAAATTTCATATGAACACATGTTTTAAAAATACAAACACATGGCTTTAATAGTTATGCATTCATATTACAAAAATTTCAGCAATATCCAATTTCTCTAAATAAAATCAACAAAACTGTAAAGTTGACTCAGAATCACACTACCTGAAACTTTTAAAGGGAAACACATGCTATCGAGAATGACAATTTTACATATTTAGTATTTTTTCAGTGTGCAGTGGTTTGACCATTTTGCCTGCATTCACATCGCAAACTTATGCGAATGCATAACTTTTGTGATACAAAAACATGGTTTCAAAACATTAACATGAGGCTTTTTTTTTTTTTGTGAACTCTCTTTATCACCGCTTCACTGGAACTCTGTCTCTGTCTGGTGACCCTTACTCACCGCCAACCATGCTACCACCCGCCAGAAACACACCCCACTGGGAAATCAGGGACAGACACTCCCCCACCTACCTGGTCCATCAACTGGCCCTCCTCACTGGTGCCAAAGCAGGACAGGGGGATTGGGAGAGCCAGTGGGTTGAGCCCGGTGTTGGGTGTGTGGTAGTGGAGGACGCCATCGCCTATCCAGGGAGCAGGACTTTTCTCCTTTGTTGGTGTTGCAAGGCACGTACGTGCAATGGCGTCCTGCTCACACCAGGCATGCTCCCATGCCTGTGTGAAAGACGCCTGTCGCTGCCCAACCCCTACTACCATACCCATGCAGACTGTAGCACTCCCCCAGGACACCAAGGGTTGCTAGTGCCGTGTGAGGCAGAACCCATCCACCCACCCCAGTAGAGGAGAGCAGTCCTCCGGATGCTCAATCCTACTCCTCCCTGGCTGACCCCCCGATGACCCAAATCCACTCCTGAACCTCGGCGTGGCGCGAGGTGTGGCGTCCAGTGCCTCAACCCTCAGTGCCACCAGGCCGGCCCAAATACATGGCTTCAATAGTAATGCATTCATATTATGTGAATTTCAACAATTTGCAATTTCTCTAAATAAAACTAACAAAGCTGTAAAAAGGACAAACGCCAACTCCTTCAAACTTTACTTTTAAAAGCAAGCACATGCTATCAGGGACAACAATCTTGTGAATTTAGTATTTTTTCAAGGAGCAAAGGTTTGACTGTTTTTCCTGTGTTCTAAGTGTAACACTTAGGTGGCACTATCCCAAGGGCTACTACCCCTGCCTGCTTGGCTAGTAGCAGGTTAAGGGGCCTGGGTACTGAAACGGGTGCATCCACCAGGAGGTCAGGGTTGTTAGTGGTCAAGCTAACCTGGGCACAGCCCTCCGGGACACTGTAACCCCCCTCTTTCCCTTCTAGTGGCCTGAACAATACACAATAATCACTTTCACAATGCCCCTTATTCACCATGCAATTACCCACATTGTTTACACTTACTACCAGGGCTGGTTCCTCTAGCTTGACCCTGGGACCCCCTGTCAAACAAGGTTATGCACAGCAAATAGCAACAGTACAGTACTTCTGGCACAAACTTGAAACACAGTCAGGTTAAATGCAAAAATAGTTGGATCTGATTTATTCAGGGGACTTGAACAAGTGAGGGGCGTAATCAGGTTGATTTGCTTAAAGGCTATGTCAATCAGACAGTTATGCATACACTTCAGAGTCCCTACACAGTCACACACTCTGGGTACCCAGGTAGGAAAATGGTGGGCTAGCCAAGAACGTTGCCTGGGGTAGGCTGGCATCACAGCTGGTTGGGGCCCTGTGATGGAAGAAAGCAACATGCACAACACGCATTATTTGTAATCCGGAGCTGGAGGGCTCAGTTCATGACAGAAAAGACAACAAAGCAATCAGATGACTACACTTTAGATTCAGCTGTTGTTGCAGGGAGCTACCCTGATGCTTACTCACGATACCCAATACTGGACACAGGCAGGATGAAATCGAGACTGCAGGTTGTTGAGCTGGAATGCCAGGAGAAGCAGGGCCCACATGAATCACCGAGGCATTGTTCCGGTTCAAGGCGTTGAGCAGGGGGCTGGTCCCCAGGCAGGTCTCTCGTCGATGACTTTCTTTGTGTAGCGGATATTCTGGCTGGGCCAGTGTGGCAAAGCCCAGGCTAAACAGAGATGAATACAGATTTCAGTCCATGGAGCTGGATGCAGCCTGCAGCAAGCAAAACACAGTTCAGACACACAGTGGGGAACCAAATCACGACCCATTATCAGCACACAGCACATTCACATGTAAGTAAATTCCACTGTACCAGGCAAATGGCTCTCCGGTCGCAATTAGAGTCTCTGCACAATCCAGGAGTTCAGAGGTGGCTAGAAATCCTGACAGGCTGATCGCATTCAGCAAATCTTTGGTCTTCTTCAGGTAGGAGCCTGGTCACAATTCAATGGCTTAACTCGCTCTCCAAATTCAAATTAAGTCTGAATAAACTCTCTTCTCCCTCTCAGGGGCAATAAGCAAACAGGCAGGCCAAAATTCAATCCTTTCCACAGTTCTCCTGCACGAAACTACGCAGGTCTGCTGCTCAACTATCTCGAGCTGTTACTTCTTCACTTCCCAACTCGGATCTGGCTGAAACTACAAGCCTCCTGGACTTTCCCCAGGATCCAAAAGGTCCGGTTGGCTGATCTGTCTATCAGTCAGTTCAAGGGTTCCCCCTCCAGGTCCATTTAGGCACCAAAAACCCCAAACTACAATTCCTACAGAATTTTGCTCCCACAAAGTTCCTGGGGACAGGCTCCATTTTAGAGTCCCCAAAGGTACTGATTGGCCCATTTCAGCAGTCCAGGACCAAGATGATGGTGACAAACAAACAATCCATGCTGTAAAGACGGCTGGTTAGACAAACTACAGTATCTTTACTATTCTAATAGATACTCAGCAAACAGTTACATTCTCTGACAGAGCTCCCTTTGTGCAAATAGTGATGGCAGAAACAGAATGATTATCTAACAACCTGGGCAGGTTTCAAGCATGGAAACACTCAGCCCCCCTCCCAGATCAATTATAACTGCGATCTGGGCAGCTCTTAAAGAGACGGTACACAGAGGCTATACAGGCACTCTCTGGCAGTACCTTTAAATGGCTAAAATGCAAGACACCAGCCTGGCAGTGAGCATTTAGGTAAGCTCAAGGAAGACTTTTCTGGAACCCCCATTTGTAGGGGAGTTGTACCCTTCCCTGCCTGGAGAAAACTTGGTGTCCGCGTCAAGTCTGTACCATCACAATATCAAAAATTCCATATAAATGAAATATATAAATCATTAGCGTGTTACTTTACTATACATTTCAATACACTTCACATTACTACTTCCATATTGACAATACTTATGCATGTTTCATACAGGTAATACTGATTCCACTATGATTAACATATTAGTAACATCACTATACTGATTCATATAATAACTTCTTGTAAATTAAATAGTGTAAGAGGGGGCCCTTCCCTATCAGCTAACTAAGAGCTGGATGGGGCAGGGGCACCATGGTGAGAGGAAGAACAAGTAACCTGGAGTTGGCCGTCAAGCTCAATTTGGGCAGTGAGCTTGGCAAGACATAAACCCCTTTGTGAACCACATTGAGAGGCAAATCCACTGGCCTCCCAGGAGAATCATAACTGAAGCGCAATACTGGCTTGACAGCTCGGCCAGTCTTTCTGGGGGGAATAACTACAGTCTCTGTACTTTCAGCACTAGTCTTGGAGTTTTCATCACTCGTGAGGGGTGCCTCTGCATAGACGGGAATGTCCAAACTTGGAGCACTGTCAGCTCCTTGTTCTGTAGGCTCTGGTTCCACAACACTTGGCTCATTTTGAGAAGGTTCAGGCAAAATTAGGCTTTGGGGCACTGAAAGGGAGCTGTCAGCACTCTCATACTGTTCTTCAAGTTCTGGTGTGTCACCAGAGAGACTCAGACCATCAGCCCCTTCTTTGGGCAATTCACACAGTTCCACAAAACACAGGGAGTCCGCAGCCTCAGACGTAATACTTTGCACTTCACTTTCAGGGAGCATTGGCTCCAAGGATGAAGCTGGAGGGGTTAGGCAGTCCAGAAGGCCCAGCTTCATCCCCATGATTCAGCATAGGATTTCCTCGAAACAGTTGACTCGGTTCATATGAAGGATAATAAGCATCACCATAGTCACTTTCATCAGACGTGGATTGACAGTCACTATCATTCTGGGCCTGCTTCGGGGGAACCGTTAGCTCTGCAACTACTGGGGTAGGTTGACTTTGTCTCTATTTTGCCGCAGCATGAGTCACTGACCCAGGAGAGGCAATCTCTGCTGGCTCAGCATCAATAGTAACTTGACCGATGGGTAGTAAGTTGTTACGGTGCATGGTCTTGACAGCTTTGGAGTTATTCTCTGGGCGCACCTTGTACACTGGTAAATCATCCAACTTTCCAACTACTACATGGGGAAGGTGGTACCACCTATCAGCAATTTTGTGCTTGCCATGCAGTCCCAAATTGCGTAACAACACACGGGCCTTTACACACAACACACCGAGCCTTTACTTTCTTATCATGCCTCTCTTTATTGATGAGATTTCTCTTGGCAGCCATTGTCTGGGCCAGTTGATAGGCATGGTTCAACTGAGCTTTCAGTTTTTGTGCATACTGCAGGTAGTTTTCGGCTCAGACCCCATCTGGAGAAACCCCAAAGCAAACATCAACTGGCAATCGGGCCTCCCTTCCGAACATGAGGTGGTAGGGGGAGAACCCAGTAGCAACATTTTTGGTGCAATTGTATGCGTGGCCCAAGCTGCTAATCTGCTGGCTCCATTTAGGCTTGTCTTTTGGATGGAGGGTGCGGTTAAAGCGTTCTGGTTGAGGGTCCCCCTGTGGGTGATAAGGGGTGGTTCTGAACTTCCGCACCCCCCATAAAGAGAGCATTTCTTTGATTAGCTGACTTTCAAAGTCTCTGCCTTGGTCAGAGTGGATCCACTGGGGGGGCACCATAGTGGACAAAGAAATTTTCCACTAGCACCTTGGCCACAGTAGAGGCCTTTTGATCTTTAGTTGTAAAAGCTTGTGTATACCTTGTGAAATAATCCGTAACCACTAACACATTGCCAATATTCCACTGATCAGGTTCTAAACACAAAAAGTCTATGCAGACCAGTTCCTTGGGGGTACTGGTAGTAATAATAACAAGGGGGCAGGCCTCTGGGGCAGGGCTTTCCTTTGCAGGCAACAACTGCAAGTCTTTACATGGTGCTCAACATCGGCCCCCATCTTGGGCCAGTAGAATCGAGATTGTAGTAGGTCGAGAGTCCTGTCAATACTGAGGTGCCCCATGTGATTGTGGAGGGGCCTCAGTACCAAATATTTAAAGGCCGTGGGCAGGACCAATTGTCGCTTGTCTACTTTACCACTACAATCCACTGTCTCTCTCTGTATAACAACTGATTGAGTAACTTCAACCTGGGGCCTTCTTTAAACAACAGGGCAGTTCGCAATCAGGGGAATGTAACTTAGACACATCTTTCCCCACATGCAGGGCATCAAGTGCTGGCTGAATCATAGGATTTCATAGATTTCATAGATTTATTCAAGAAAATAGACTTATGTCCTTAAAGCTTGCCTTTTAGTTCCAAATTTAATACCTATTTGTCATTTCCCTTAAATGCAGATCCAAGGTATCTTTGAAGTGGTTCATATTCTCGCTGTTAACAATGGTCACTGGTAGAGCATTCCAAGGAGTAACTGCCCTCTGACTATACCAATGCCTTATTGCATTATGTTTCCACATAGAGCGTATCAGTTGTTTATTGTGTCTTCTACTACCAAACTCATCTGTCCTAGGGTAAATTCCTATCTCAGTTCAACAATTGAGATCTTGGGATTGAGCCCACTGAATGCTGTCATTGTCAAATTGAGGTAGTGCACTAATATCTAGAGCGGAGAAATGGCAATAGGCAGCTGGTATGCAGGTATCAGGAGGGCCCAAGCAATCTACTAAACAGTCCACTGTGTCCGCAAACGTCTGCTCATCTCTATCAAACTTTTGGCACAATGCTCGGATGTCGGGTTCAGACAGCCTGACCCAATCACTCTTGGAAGTGGGCCTTCATGATAGGGCATCAGCATCAATATGGTTCAGGCCCGGTCTATATTTGACAGCATAATCATAGGTTGATAATGCAGAAAGCCACTGGTGTTCAGTGGCATCTAACTTAGCTTAAGTCTGTACATAGGTCAATGGGTTATTGTCAGTCTTCACCAATATCTTTGCCCCAAAGAGGTACTCATGAAACTGGTCTACAATGGCCCATTTTAGGGCAAGGAATGCCAGCTTGTGCACAGGCTAGTTTCGCTCTGACTGGGTCAAGCTTCTACTGGCGAAAGCCACTGGTCTCAAACCATCCTCATGGTCTTGATACAGCACAGCTCCTAGACCCTGCAGACTAGCATCCATATGCAGCACATAGGGCTTGGTGGGATCAGCATAGGCGAGGATGGGGGTGTGGGTGAGCTGGTATATGAATTCGTGGAAGGCTGCTTCACATTCGGGTGTCCAGCAGGGCCCAAAAAGTTCACCTTTGTGGAAGTTCACTTTTTCTGGTTCTTTGACAGCCCCTTTTTTGTATTTATGGTTGGTAGGGGGTAACCCTGGGTAAGATTCAAGAGCGGGCGAAGCACCTTTGAATAGTCTTTTATAAACCTCCGGTAGTAGCCACAGAACCCCAGGAAACGTTGTAGTTCTTTCAAGTTATGGGGCTGGGGCCAAGTAGTCGGTGATTCAACCTTACTGGGATCGGTCTCTGTCCCTTCTATAGATACTATGTGCCCCACACACTTCACGGAGGTTTGGAAAAACTGGCACTTGTCAATGGACAGCTTAAGGCCAAAGTCTTCCAGTAGGTCTAGGGCTTTAAACAGTCGGGTCTCATGCTCCTCTAATGTGCTCCCAAACGCAATGACATCGTCTAAGTACATCAGACAGTCCAGCACATTCATATCTCCCACTGCACATTCCATCAGTCACTGAAAGGTGGCCAGGGTGCCCAATATCCCCTGTGGCATTCTCAGAAATTCGTAGAACCCCAAAGGACAGATGAAGTCTGTTTTCTCATGGTCCTCTGGAGCCATCGGAATCTGGTAATATCCGCTGAGAAGATCCAATACCGAGAACCATTTGCTCCCATTTAAACAATCCAGGGCATGGTATATTGATCTGAGATGGTCTGCTGGTTCAGGGTTCGATAATCAACACACATCCTCACTAACCCATTCTTCTTACGCACAACCACAGTGGGATAGGCTTATGGGCTCCTTGATTCTTGTATCACATCAGCAGCGAGCATTTCCTGCAGGTGTTTCCTCACATCATCTATGTTTGCTGGGGTGAGGTGTCGGGATCTCTCTTGAAATGGCTGCTCATCATGCAGGCGTATGCGATGCTCTGCACCCTGGTCACACCCCATGTCCCATTCCTTTAATGAAAACACTTGGTCTCTCTGGGTGAGTTTCTTGCTAATTCTAGCCTTCCATTCAGTTGGCAATGGGGAATCACTAAGGTAGAATTTAAACTAGCTCACACAAAAGACTCACAAATCTCTTTTTTCCTATATAAATAGTATAAAAGGTGTATCAAAGACCATTGGTCCCATTATAACCAATGGCTCTTCTCTATCTGATATAGAAACCTCGAATCTCTTTAATAAGTACTTTTGTTCTGTCTTCACTCAGAAATCACCTGTTAGTACATTTAAAGTTCACTATGTAGATTATCATAGGTTCTATCCAACTGACATTATTCAGGCTATCAAAAAACTAAAAAATACTAGTCCGGGCCCAGAAGGTATTCATCCATGGTTTCTGATTGAAACCTCTATAAATATTTCTATACCTTTGCCAATTATCTTCAACAAATCCTTACAAGAAAGCATTGTACCAAATGATTGGCGTTCAGCAATAGTTACTCCCATATTTAAAAAAGGCAATAGAGGTTCTGTGCAAAATTATCGTCCAATTAGCCTGACCTCAGTGGCTGGCAAATTAATGGAACGAGTAATGAAGTCTCTAATAGATCAATATTGTAAAAAATTAGGAATTTATGATTCAAATCAGCATGGGTTTACTCCCAAGTATTCCTGCACCACCAATCTGATATCTTTTTACAATAATATAAGTAGTCTACTAGATGTGGGTATCCCTACTGATGTAATTCTTTTGGACTTTAGTAGAGCTTTCGATAAAGTCTCATATGAAAAACTCATTACTAAAATGCACAATCTAGGTTTGTCACCTGTTATTGTCAACTGGACTTTAAACTGGTTGACAAATCGTTCTCAGAGAGTCAGAATTAATGATATCTTGTCTGATTCGGGTAGTGTGACAAGTGGTGTACCACTGGGGTCGGTCTTGGGACCAACATTGTTTAATCTCTTTATCAGTGATTTACAAACAGGGCCAAATAACTTATTGGCTAAATCTGCAGACGATACTAAATTGGGGGGCAAGCTTAATAATCAAGAAAATATTTCTGCATTAAAGAAGGATTTGGAAAAATTAACACTTTGGGCAAATGAAAATCATATGCAGTTTACAGGGGTAGAAATAAGGATTTGGCAGCCAAGAGCCAGGAATAGCTCCTGGGTGTCAGCATTTTCCAGCTGACCAGGAGCTACTCTGGCAAAACCAGGAACTAAAGGTAAAATATATTAAAAACATGGTAAGGTGTAGTGGTAAGTAAGGAGGCAGTGCGGCTACTAGGAGGTGCTGGTCTAGTGGTTAGAGCACTGGCTCTGGAAGAGAAGTTGCAAGTTTAAACCCCACTAGATCCAGATACTCACTGTGTGACCCAAGACACTCACCCACCCCATCCCCCAGTCCACCCAGCTATGAAAATAAGTAGAAACTAGGGACCCCACTGTAAACAAGTTGTGGCATTTCAGAAGGAATAATATTCCTGATAATGACTGCCATGGGATGGTGGCTGTAACACTCGTGAATTCTGTATATGCTTTCTCTGGTTTTGTGGGGAGGGGTTAGGAGTTTGGGACACAGCTTTTATGCCGTTTTTGTATGTGCAAGCTTTACTTTTGTGCAACAAACAAATTACTGTAGCAATTTGCAGGCATGGAGCAGGCAGCAGAGTAAATGTTTGCACTTCCAAAAACTGCATAAAAGCTAAATGTCTCTTTAAATATGTCCCTAATTGTTTTTTAAATAATAAAGTAACTACAGTATTTCAGCTGCTGCATAGGGTAGTTGGCTGTTATAATCCTTAACTACAACAGCTTCTCCTCTAGCATTCTGTGAATTAAATAGGGTAAATATTCAAACTCTTGCAAACTGTTAAAAAAAAAAAAACACATACTCTACACAACCAGTTCCAGCAATATTCTGTTATGTCACATACATTAGGGATTAAGACACTAGCAGCTGCAAGCATAAAGTTTAAATACAGAGCGTGTGTTCGCAGTCTTCTGTAACATGCTTTGCTCATACTGGTACCGTTCCCTTCTTTCTCCTGATCGCATGCTTTCCTTCGGTCTACTAATCGCACGGAGTCTCAGTGGCTCACATTTCAGCACTCCTTTTCCTCCGGTCACACTGCTCCCTTTCTGCCTAACTCACGCCCTGTTCTCCTTGTCTGCTTTCAGGGGATTGGCTCAGATTTCAGAATTGGGCGTCGCTAACTGTGGAGCTCAGATACTCCCACTCTCCCTATAATGCACAGAAAACAGAAAAACAGAAACAAACGCACGCACGCACTGCACGGAGACAGGAGCTGCTTGTAGCACTGCTGACTTGTCATTTCTTAAAGGGGCAGGCGCTAATTACCTAAATACAAGCGCGAATTGGCGCTTAGCGCCCCTTATTTCGGTCCCTGAATTTAATCAAGACAAATGTTTAATAGTGCATTTCGGTGTAAATAATCCAAAAACGATATATATACGGGCTACCACTTCAATCATCAAATTGTGAAAAAGATTTAGGGATATATGTTAATAATAAACTTACATCAAATGATCACTGTGTTAGAACTGCTTGGATGACCAACAGATTTTTGAGGCAAATAAAATGCACTTTTGTTAATCACACTGAACAATGCCTTATTCCATTGTATAGGGCATACATTAGACCATATCTAGACTATGGCTCCCCTTTCTGGAATCCAAACCAAAAAAAAGACATAGCAATTCTTGAACAGGTTCAAAGGAGAGTAACTAGAATGATTCCAAGATTAACAAACTTGGATTATCAGAACAGATTAAAAGCTACTGGTCTCTTCTCTTTTCAAACTAGAAGATTAAGAGGTGATATGCTTATGGTTTTTAATTTAATAAATTCACCAGATCTAATGGAAAAATGTGGTCTAACACTCTCCAAAAGGAGACATGTTCCAAGACTGCATAATAAACAGCTTGAAGTAAAAACTTATAGAACCAGCAAAGGAAGCTTTTTCCAATAAGAGCATCCATTGTATGGAACACCTTGCCACAAGAATTGGTAGAGGCAACTAGTGCCACTGTCTTTAAAAACAAGTTAGATGTTTGGTTGAGGGATAACAGATAAATAATGTCCCACATAGTGTGGGGAACAGTCTCGATGGGCTCTGGCCTTCTTCTGTTCTTTCATACCAAGTAATACCAAGTAAAGTCAAATAAGTCTGGGGTCACTCTCTCCTTCTCACCAGAGCACTTGTTGCTGGGCAATATGGCAGTGTCTGCACAGTGTACTGTGCAATATGGCAGTGTCTGCACAGTGTACTGTGGCTAGGGTGCACCCTCTGTTCACCCAGATCTCCCGATCTGACACATTCTGAATCTGAACCATCACTTGTTGTGCACAAGCATGGGCATGAGCAGGCAAGATGCTGGGTTTGACCAATAATCCCTCTGGCAACTTTCCATCGCCTGGTGTGTCCAACATCAGTATTTGGTTCTTTACATCCTTCCAGAGGCGGACCTCCCCACGAATGGTACACTGGGCATTTGGTGCCAGTACCAGAGAGTCAGGATCCTTCTTCCATACGACTCCCACAGGTTCATCCTGGTCTACTTCCTCGTGTTTCCATTGCAAATCATAGGCCCTCTTGATCAGAGCCGAAATTCTTAGGACCCGCCCAATCCGTCACCCTTGTTTCTCGTGTCAGAGTTGCGCCAGTCTCCCAAACATATGGGCGTTTGTCCCAATTAACAGGGGAACCCCATCAGACAGTCCAGTGGGGAGGGACACACTAAGGCAGGTGTCTCAACTTGTTCATCTACTCCAGCCGCAGAGGTAGGGAAAGACAGCCAGATTGGAATATACACTGAGTACGAATAAGACTTCTCACTCAACCGCCACACATGTGAGCCTTTCAATGGTTGTAGGGGCACATCAGGCAGGTGCTTTCTATACCAGCCTTGGAACACTATAGTCACTTGAGACCCACTGTCAAGCACGGCCCGGGTGTACACACCGTTCACTTTCACTGTAGTTTCCATTGAAGGACCACCACCTCGGACCATTCAGGTGACGCAGACTTAGATGTCGACTTGGCAGTGGCCTTTGAAGAATAACTTTTCCGAGCAGCTCCACCTTGTGGCTGGTTATTGCTCCATCGCAGCCAGGCTAGTATTCTAATAGTAACTTTCTCGCGTTCTCCGGTGAGTGACAGGTGAACCGGGTGTGCCCATCCTCCCTGCAGTGGTAGCAAAAGTTGGGTTCTCTAGAGTCTCTGAGTGGTTGCAGGCCATCTCCCTGCTTGGGTACATCAGGGGCACTTTGCAGCTTTTCTTTGACTTGTGACTTGTGTTCCTGATCCTCTGGACTTCTGCCAAGTTTGGGGGTTTGGGTGGCTCATAGTAGGTCCCCCACCAGGGCTCTCAATTCTCGTACTTCTTCCAGTAGATTATCCTCAGTCTAGGTTTCTGAGGAGACAATATGCACCCCCACCCCACTATGTGGGGCCTCACTTTTTAACTCAGGAGGTGCCTGATAGAGGTTAAACTCTCTGGCCACCTCAGCGGCTTGTTGGCTGACCCTCAACTCCATCAATTCTTTAATCAGCTCTCTCATTTGCTGCACCTCAGTCTCATCACCTCGCTCAGGGGTCTGCCAGGTACGGACAACCCCAGCATAGGGCTCCCATCCCTCTTCATCATTCTCTGCTTCACAAATCTCTTTCATGAGGTGACAATACTTGGGAGGGTTAGACTTCCTATCTTGCAACTTAAGTTTTAGCATCATCACACTAGAGTACCTGGCTGACTTGAAAATATGGTCCAACCTGACCTGATTCAGTTCACTTGCAGGTACCCCTCCTTTTCTGTGAGCCCTCTGCAGAGCCCTCTCAATGCTGGTAACAAACACAGTCAACTTCTCATTCTTCCATTGCTTGGCGGATTTAAATTTCCACGGTAAATCGTCTCCTAACTCAGTACTTCCAAAAACTCCCTCCAATGCAGAGAGGTATTCAGCCACAGTAGCTTCTGGGCTAGTGGCTCGTAGGAAGCGTATGGCCCCCAGTGCAGGGCCCCTCAAACTCTCCATAAGTCTTTTTCTTTTCTCCCCCTCAGAGCAGTGCCATTCCTGGACCGGGGGGGTAGCATAGTCCATCCATGTTTCCAGGTCATCCTCCCCTACAGGCACTGGGACTGTGCCTGAAAAAAGTCTAAGTCTACAGTAAGAGTCCAGGTGCACAGATGGAATTACTATGGGGGGTGACCATGGAGGAGACCCTTGGGGAGGCAGGAGACACTGTCGGGGACTGCAGTGGCGTGGGTTCTTCAGAAAGTTCTAGCACCTTCGCTAACTCTTGGGTGGTTCGCCCATCAGAAGCTAACAGCTTAAGCAGCTTGTCCTTGAACCGCTCTATGCTGGTGGACCCTCCTGGGGTAGCCGGATCACTGTGCAAATGGATGACCCTCCACCCCTTCTGGGGCCCTTCGGACAGAATCACAGGGGGTACTTTCTATGGCTCTGTAAGGGAGTTGCAGGAGAGGAGGACCACCATGGTCTGGTCAAATGGGTCTGAATTCCTCCCTTTCACTTCAACTCTCCCCAAACACTTAACATGCTCCACAGCTTCTACAACAAAAATAGCATTAGTGGTCCCTAATGGGACATCCATTAACAGGAGGGCCTGTTGGGGGTCAATCCCCTCAGCCTCACTTCACCCCATCATTCGGTGTACTGATAGCTTATGGGGGGTGATTTTGAGCTTAGGCGTAGCAAGCTCCTCCATTTTTCTACCAGTTCTGAACATAATGGGGTAATTCCCTCCTCTGGCCACTAGAGGATGCTAATCCCAGCGATGCCTCCAAGATGTAACCCCTAGGTGGCACTATCCCAAGGGCTACTACCCCTACCTGCTTGGCTAGTAGCAGGTTAAGGGGCCTGGGTACTGAAACCGGTGCCTCCACCCGGAGGTCAGGGTTGTTAGTGGTCAAGCTAACCTGGTCACAGCCCTCTGGGACACTGTAACCCCCCCTCTCTTCTAGTGGCCTGAACAATACACAATAATCATCTTCACAATGACCCTTATTCACCATGCAATTTCTACCACTGTTTGGACTTACCACCAGGGCTCGTTTTTCTAGCTCAACCCTGGGGACCCCCTGTAAAACAAGGTTATGCACAGCAAATAGCAACAGTACAGTACTTCTGGCATGAACTGGAACCACAGTCAGGTTCGATCTGATTTATTCAGGGGACTTGAACAAGGGAGGGGCATAATCAGGTTGATTTACTTAAAGGCTATGTCAATCGGACAGTTATGTATGCATGTCAGAGTCCCTACACAGTCACACACTCTGGGTGCCCAGGTAGGAAAACGGTGGGCTAGACAGGAACGTTGCCCGTGGTAGGCCAGCATCACAGCTGGTTGGGGCCCTGTGATGGAAGAAAGCAACATGCACAACACACACTAGTTGTAATCCAGAGCTGGAGGGCTCAGTTCATGACAGAAAAGACAACAAAGCAATCAGATGACTACACTTTAGATTTAGCTGTTGTTGCAGGGAGCTACCCTGATGTTTACTCATGATACCCAATACTGGACACAGGCAGGATGAAATCGAGACTGCAGGTTGTTGAGCTGGAATGCCAGAAGCAGGGCCCACACAAATCACCGAGGCGTCATTCCTGTTCAAGGCATTGAGCAGGGGGCTGATCCCCAGGCAGGTCTCTCGTCGATGACTTTCTCTGTGTAGCGGGTATTCTGGCTGAGCCAGTGTGGCAAAGCCCAGGCCAAACGGAGATGAATATGGATTTCAGTCCGTGGAGCTGGATGCAGCCTCCAGCAAGCAAAACACAGTTCAGACACACAGTGGGGAACCAAATCATGATCCACTATCAGCACACAGCACATTCACATATAAGGAAATTCCACTGTACCAGGCAAATGGCTCTCCGGTCGTAATTACAGAGTCTCTGCACAATCCGGGAGTTCAGAGGTGGCTGGAAATCCTGACAGGCCGATTGCATTCAGCAAATCTTCAATCTTCAGGTAGGAGCCTGGTCATAATTCTGTAGCTTAACTCACTCTCCAAATTCGGATTCAGTCCAAATAAACTCTCTTCTCCCTCTCAGGGGCAACAAGCAAACAGGCAGGCCAAAACTCAAGCCATTCCACAGTTCTCCCATGCAAAACTACACAGGTCTGCTGCTCAACTATCTCGAGCTGTTACTTCTTCACTTCCCAACTCAGATCTGGCTGAAACTGCAAGCCTCCTGGGACTTTCCCCAGGATCCAAAAGGTCCGGTTGGCTGATCTGTCTATCAGTCAGTTCAAGGGCTTCCCCTCCAGGACCATTTGGGCGCCAAAAGCCCAAAACTACAATTCCTACAGAATTTTGCTCCCACAAAGCCCTTGGGGACAGGCTCCATTTTAGAGTCCCCAAAGGTACTGATTGGCCCATTTCAGCAGTCCAGGGCCAAGATGGTGGTGACAAACAGAAACAGTCCATGCTGCAAAGACAGCAGGTTAGACAAACTACAATATTTTTACTACTCTAATAGATATTCAGCAAACAGTTAAGTCCTCTGACAAAGCTCCCTCTGCGCAAATAGCGATGGCAGAAATGGAATGATTATCTGACAGCCCATGCGGGACTCAAACATGGAAACACTCAGCCCCCCTCCCAGATCAATTATAACTGTGATCTAGGCAGCTCTTAAAAGAGACGGTACACAGAGACTATACAGGCACTCTGGCAATACCTTTAAATGGCTAGAATGCAGGACACCAGCCTGGCAGTAAGCATTTAGGCAAGCTCAAGGAAGACTTTTCGGGAACCCCCATTTGTGGGGGGGGTTACATAAGTCATGCGAATGCATGACTTTTATGATACCAACACATTTTGTGTATTAACACATACTAAGACGTGTTTGTAAAATATCAGTTATCCTTAGAATGCTTTTTTTTTACTGCTCTTACATGAAAATAGCACCGTTTTAGTTAAAATTGTCAAAATCGACTAAACTTTAAGAGATTACAAGCACAAAAACACATGCCTTGGGCCAAACTCTCAAACCTGCAAGCTTCAGTTTTAAAATCCTCCTAGTTTTGTAGGTATCAACATTAATAAAACCAGCACTCCAGACCAACATATTCAAAAGAGCAAAAATATTTATTTAAATATGTATCATTCAGAAAAAATAAAATACTTACAAAAATAGCAAGCAGTATCAGATATTTCATAATCTGGAAACCCAGTAAGTATTTAAGAAGCTATATTCAACACACAAACACACACACACTTTGGCCCCTGTGCTTCAGGGTTTTAAACCCCTTACTTAGGAGGCATGACCTTACAAAGTGATCTCAGTGCCTTTTTATTCATCTCACCACATGTGCAAAACATCAAATAATCAATTAAACCCATTACTTTATTGTAATTAATTAAAAAGAAACCATCATTGCAGTTAACCTGTTCTGAAGCATATTGCGGGCAGCTTTCATTAGTGTTCTCAGTCCATGCAAACCTGTAACCAAACAGTTAATTTTCTGGATCATTCCAAAGTCATGGACTGATCACATTGCTGTCCACAAGAGGTCCCAGAAACATTTCACTTGCAAATTATATTTAACTAACACCAAAGCAAAAACACTTTAATTAAAAAAAAAAAAAAAAAGGTGTGGGAGAGAAACAAAAAAAGGTTTTTCTTTGAATAACTATAGCGCCATAGCTGGTATGAGGGGGATATGCAAAAAAACCAGGAAAAATAACAAAAAATATAACACAAAGTTAAATGGAAATGGGTGGGGAGAAAGAGACAAAAAAATCATAGTGTCCTCCACACGTGTCTTCCCCCCCCCAAAAAAAAATAGGCTTCAGAACAGGTTAACTGCAATGATGGTTTCTTTTTAATTAATTAAAATAAAGTAATGGGGTTAAATTGATTATCTAATGTTTTGCACATGTGGTGAGATGAATAGACAGGCACCAAGATCATTTTGTAAGGTCATGCCTCCTAAGTAAGGGGTTTGAAACCTTGGAGCGCAGGGGCTAAAGTCTGTGTGTGTGTTGAATACAGCTTCTTAAATACTCACTGGGTTTCGAGATTGTGAAATATCTGATACTGCTTGCTATTTTTGAAAGTATTTTGTTTTTTCTGAATGATTTATATTTAAAAATGTTTGCACTTTTGAATATGTTGGTCTGGAGTGCTGGTTTATTAATGTTGATATTTCTGTTTTTTCCGGCACCCACTCACTTTGTGAGCACTGTTTTTGTCTAGTTTTGTAGGTATATGGGTATAGAGGAGCAAAAAAAAAAAAAAGGGGTGGGGTTAATTATACTCTTCTTTTTATATTTTCCCCTCTGTAATTTTGCTCTTGGTGAACTGATTGCTCTGAAATTTTCAGGATACAGTGATCCTGTCACCAACTATATGCCTTCCAATTTCAGGTAAATCAGTTGAATGGGGGCAGAGTTGTTAAGGTGCAAACATTGGGGTTTAACATTAAAGTGTGTACTTAATCCTAATATAGATGTGCTTCTGTGAGAGACAGAGAATAAATGAGGCCCAAGTGTAGTATATATATATATATTTTTTTTACACAAGGAAATAATACCATTAATGTGTCAAAAAAGTCATAATGCCATGAACCCAAAGGGCGAGTGGCCTTTATGAACTTGTTTGACCCCAAGAAGATGGTATTATTTCATGTACATGCTGGACTTTGCCATCTTTTATTTTATATAATGTATTAACACTTTTTGCTGTGTTCTATGTTTTACCATACACGTGTGTGTGTGTGTGTGTGTGTGTGTGTGTTCGGTGTCTCTTAATGTCTTAAGGGACTTGTTACTTCTGTTATTAAGGAGCTTGTTCTACGCGTTATTGGCTTAGTTTATAGTGTGTTGGGTAGTAATGTGTTAAGGTATACACTTTCTCCTCGGTGAGTGTCTCCCATGCAGTTATAATTGCCTTCCTCCGGATAACTAGCCTTTCCCTTGCACTTGTCGGTGATGTGGAGACCAATCCTGGACCATCTACTGCTAATGCCTTCTCCCATCATCCCTCCTCCAAGTGCTGGCATCAAACACCTAGTTTCAGCTTTGCCCACCTTAACATTAGGAGCCTTACTGCCAACCTCCCTGAGCTCGAGGCTTGAGTCACCGCTAATAATACAGATGTTCTTGCCTTGTCTGAAACATGGCTGAAACCTTCTGTTGCAGACTCCCTCTGCTTCTCGCCTGGTTACAATATGCTTCGGTCTGATCACCCTAATGCCAAAGGAGGGGGTGGCCTGGCAGTGTACTTCAAGTCTCACCTCAATATGTCTTTTATATAAAGTCCCCCTCTGGCTAACTGCGAAGTACTTCATTCACTTCTATTACTCAGGGGAGTTAAAAAAAATTCATATCTTTTGCTTTTACATACCTCCTAGAAACTCTAGGCAGGGTCTGGAAGAATTTATCGATCTTGTGTCCTCTGTGACAGGGAATAATGAAGTAATTTGCTTGGGTGATTTTAATCTTGACTGGGCTGGACCCAGTTCCTTCCTTTTATCCTCCATTACAAGCAGGGCAAACCTTACTCAGCTAATTCCGAACCCCACCAGAATCTCCCATCGTGGTTCCACCTCCAACTCATAGACTGGATTCTGACTAATCGAATGGAGAACTTCCCCTCTGCAGGAGTTCTACCTGACTCCAAAAGTGATCACTGCCTAGTCTACTGCACCTGGGACACCACCCTTCCCTCCTGCTGAGCCAAAGTCTTATCTTTCACCAATATCTCTAAACTAAACCTTGCTGCATTTCTGCATGATCTTGGAATGGTTGACTGATCCCCCTTCTACATAACTGATGACGTTAAAGTGGCAGGTTACTTTAATGATACCCTAATCTCCCTCCAGAACCTTCATCTTCCAGTTACTACTCGCAGGGGATGAGGTAAAGTAACCAAATGGCTCAAGCGCCCCCTACTTCAGCTGTTTAAACATAGGGATAAACTCTGATCAGTATGGAAGTCCTCTTCCCATCAAGCTGACTTCGAGGCCTACAGGGCCTCATGGAATGTCTGTAAAAGGGAGATTTGGTCGGCCAAGAGTAAATACTACCGGAACCTCCTTAATTCCTCATGCTCTAACCCTAAATGATACTGGTCACATATTAAGGAAATTCTGGGTAGTAATAAGCCTATGACTCCAAGCAAAATGCTGATAAATGATACTCACTGCAATAACCCCCTTACCATTGCTAATGCTTTTAACTCCCTGTTTTCCACCCTTCCCATTCCCCCCCTCATCCCTCGTCACCTCCCAAGTATCCCCACACCCATCAGCTACTGCTCCCCCGGCCCTTGAACTATCACCGGTCACTTGTCTTGAGGTACTTAAGCTACTATGGTCTTTATCAGATAATGGTAGTGCAGGCCCTGATGGGCTACAACCTAGAATTTTAAGGCAGTTTGCCTCTAGTCTTGCTCAACCTGTAACCAGACTTTTTAACTTCTCCATCTGCTCTGCCTCCGTGCCTCTGGTCTGGAAAGTTGCCAGAACTACCAGTCTTAAGAAAGGGGATGCAAAGATCATGTCAAACTACAGGCCCATTTCACTCCTGCCCACACTTAGCAAGCTGCTTGAGAAACTTGTTCACTGGCAGGTCTCTGTGCGCCTTTCAGCTTTAACCTACAATCTGCCGTTCAACATGGTTTCAGGGCTGGGCACAGCACCACTACTGCTCTTACTCAGTTGACCAACGATGTAAAAAATAATATGGATAAGGGATTACTTACTGGAACAGTCTTCATCGATTTCTCCAAAGCGTTTGACATGGTTCATCACCCACTTCTACTGACCAAGCTGAACTCTTTCGGTGCCTGACTCTACCCTTTCCTGGTTGGGCAGCTACCTTGAAAATTGGTCTCAGGCTGTCTCTTTCTGTAAGTCTATCTCTTCCCCTGTTCCTATCACCTGTGACATTCCTCAGGGTTCAATCCTTGGTCCCCGACTTTTCTCCCTCTTCATTAACGATATCCCTACTCCCTCTTCTCACTGTAACATTGTAATGTATGCGGATGACCTTGTGCTTTACTCGGCTTCTAAGTCTATTGCCAACATCAGTCTTCATCTCTCTGCCACATTTCAGACCCTTCAATCCTGGTTCTCATTCAACTATCAAGTTCTAAACATATCTAAGACCCAGGCCATGCTCTTTGGGTCCCACAGAAAGGTGCCCTCTGAGTCTTCTAAATTCCTGGTGCGCAGCTGCGATGGGTCTGCTATATCCAACACTTTACCCTTCAAGTATCTAGAGGTTATGCTGGACCCAGTACTTGACTACTTGGTGCATGTTAGTGAGGTGTGTTGCGCGGTTAATGCCAAAATTGGGGCGGCCTACAAAGTGCGACACTCTCTTACTCCAATGGCCAGGATCTCGGTTGCGAGAGGGGTTTTACTCCCTCAGCTGCTTTATGCCATGCCAGTGCTTTCTCATGTGAACATGGGTGTCCTTCACAAATGGGACATATCTTACAACAATATTTGTAGATTTGCCTTATCTGCTCCCTGCCCAACACATCACTGTCATCTCTGTGATGCTTTAAAATGGCTGTCTCCTGATGCCCTTTGTTCTTACTCCCTAGGATGTTTTGTTGATTCCTTAACCAGAACTCCTTGTCCCACCTCTCTGGGGGACATGTTTACCCCGGTCTCTCACTCTTGCTCCCTCAAGTCCTCTACCTCCCCATTACTATCTATTCAGGCTTGCTCCACGAAAATGGGAGAGCAAGCCTTCTACTTTGCTCTTAGGTTTTGGAACTCTCTTCCTGGCCATGTCAAGAACTCCTCATCTCATCTAACATTTAAGCATGCCCTATTTTCCCACCTCCTTGCTCTTGGAACCTGGAATTGCACTTAACTTCTATTCTGTCTCTCTCTTCTTATCTTTTCTCTCAACGTTGACCATCAACTCATGACCTGCCCACCCTTCTGAATTGTGCCTTTTGTCTTAATGTTTCTAATCTGTCTGCTGCTCCCTTCCCTGGTCCTGATGAACTTGTCTATCCTGTATTTTGTATCTACGGCTAGCTGGGCCTACTGGACTGCTCGCCTTCAGCTAGGCCTCCACACTTGGTCTATACTGCTCTTTGTAAAATGGTTTGCTGTAATAACTTCATTACTGTTGTTGCTGTTATCCAGGTGTTGTACTATCTTTTATGGCCGTCCTCTGTCAATGTATTTTTTAGTCAGTTCCACTGCATTATGCTCCTGATTGTTGTCACTGCTGCATTGTGTTTTGTGTTCTGCTGTATTGACATATTGTATTCTCCAGGGTCGTGCCTGAAAATAGGCAGGTTATGTTGCCTAGTGCACTTACTCGGTTACCAAAAGCAAATAAAAAAAATAAGGTATTAACCATACATAAATATGGTGGTGATAGACAGACAGAGAGATATTCTTTGCAAAAAACGTCCTTAATGCCCCAGTTAGGATAACTTAATGCCACAGAATTAGGGAAATACGGCATTAGGGTTTTAAACCCTAACTCACCAACAGCAAAAGGAAAAATGCATTAGAGGCTTGGGTCTCTGGAGCCTTGATGAATCAGTTGTGGAATCTTCCTTGGGGTTGCCAACCCTAAAGCTTACCCCCCCCAGCCTGAAGTCTCCGGTCTGAAGCATAAGGTACAGCTCCAAGCCAGTGCCTCACAGTGATGCACTCTTCAAAGATAGAGCAGTATGTCTCATCATATGTTGCCAACGCAGTTCATTGTAGCTTTCTTCACACAGGGCCTGCAAAGGAGTTCATGTGTGATGTTGTTTGCTCAGGGAACGGGGTGGGCATTAGGGTTGATGACTCCAAGGAAGACCCCATCACTGATTCACCAAGACTCTGGAGACCCAAAACCCAATTTTTTTTTTTCCTTTTGCTGCTTGGGGATGGGTAGTTAGGGTTGGAAACTCTAACACCACATTTCCCTACTTTTGTGGAGTCAACATGCCCTAACTGATGCATTAATTAACTTTTTGCAAATAATGTCATTTCTTCTTGAGATAGTGGAATTGTGTCCTCATTCACGCAGGTCCATTTGCCACCTGCATTAATAGGTGTAGATGTGTGTGGCCCTTTGGACTTTTTGCCATGGGATGACTCCATCCACCTACAGAAGAGCAGGGCCTGGCACATTCACTCTTTACACATTCACTCTTTTTTTTTTTTTTTATTTAATGTTATCCCCAAGTTTTCAAGATAGTAATTTTATGAGTGCTCTAATAAACATGACATGTAGCATTTATAGTATATTGGCCAAAATGTCATTTCACACCAGAAGTGCAAAAAGACGTCTCATCCAGGATTTCAAAAGTGACACCGTTCATGTTCATGAGGTGGTGTGGAAAAATGGCTTTGTTGAAAATTTGAGTCAAAATATAGAAAATTAGCGAAGTTACAAGTGAACATTGAAATACTCTAACATTCAGTCATAACCTAGGTATTTTACTGTATTTGCATACTAAATTTTCAGCATAGCCATGTCATTACCCCACTTCATAAACCAGGTAGGTGAACATTTTAAAATCCCTATGAAGTGTTATTGGGTGCCACCGAAACGTCATTCTGCGTCACAGATTCAAAAACACGTTTTGGCCAGAATTTAAAAAAATGATGGCTATCACGTCCCTGAGGTGGTGTGAAAAAATGACTATGTTGAAAACTTGGGGTGAAGTTATGAGCGAGCATAGAAAAATTTCAATGTATGCTCATAAGTTTGTCATTGTTACATATTTTGACCCCAAATGAACTGTCCGAGCTGGCTGGAGTACTGGCAGCCTTTGCCCCCACCCAGAGGCCTCCATATCCACAGACACTACTACAAAGATAGAGGGCTGGCTGGACTACGGTGGGCTCAGGGAGGTTGGGGGGGTCAGAGGCACATCCCCCATCCGGTCCAACTTAGCAACTCCTATGCTATCCTGGAGGAGTGGGCAAGTCCCACAAGGGAATCGGAGGTTGTGACCAGGAAGGATGAGCAGGTCCTCCAGGAATGGGACCCATGGGTGGGAGGTAGAGGACCCTAGAGGAAGAGGAAGCTACTCCTGGTGGGGGACTCAGTAGTCTGGGGAATGGAGCCGGGCACAAGCAGCAGGATGGAGAGGGAGGTCAAGTGCCTTCCAGGAGGCACTGCTTAGAGGGAAGGGAAGCATATGCAGAGTCTCACTATGATGGTAGCAAGGAGGGGGAGACTGGAGGTCATTGTCCATCTGTGGACAAATGACCTAGCCAGGGAAGAGTCCGGCATAGAGCAGGTGCAGGAGGACTTTAGGGAACTAGGAAGGTGCCTTGGGGAGGTAGCAGGCTCTGCAACATTCTCAGAGGTGCTACCAGTCCACAGCGGGGGGGGGGGGAGCCTAGGAATCTCCACATCAGAAAGTTCAACACTTGTTTGGAGGGCTGATGTAAAGAAAAGGGTTTAGGTTCATTGGGGACTGGGGACCCACCTGGAGCGATGTGATCCTGTACAGTGGTGACAACCTTTATCCGTCCAGGGAGGGGACGGCGGTTCTCAATGAATGGTTTAAATACTTCCTTGACAAACATTTAAACTAGTCAAAGGGGTGGGCAGATGGGAGTGAGGCGACATAACCAGGCCACCATCACAGGTCACAGAAGCAAGCAGGGTGGATCGGGAGCAAAAGTTGTTAAAAGATATACCGGAACTTATTATAAGGGGTGTGGCAGAGGAAGGGAGGCAGCATTAGAAAAAAAAACGGAGTTGAAAAATGGGGACAGGAAGGCAAAATGGAAGTACAGGGGGGACAGGCAGCGAAAAGTGCAAAGCCATGTACACAAATGCCCGCTGTCTGCGAAATAAAATCACAGACCTGGTGGCCTTGATGGCAGAGACAAACCTTGACATAGTAGCAATTAACGAAACATGGTACACTGGAAACCATGACTGGGAGGTAGATGTACCAGGGTATGCTCTGTTCAGGAGGGATAGGAAGGGTCAAAGGGTGGGGGTTGCTCTTTACGCCAGGGAAGGTATTAAATGAACGGTAGTACAGGGTAGGCAGGGGGATGCCGAGGCACTGTGAGTCACCCTTGAGCCAGGCAATGGCACAGCAGTTCACACTGGTGTGATCTACAGGCCTCCAGCACAGGGAGAAATAGTAGACAGGGCAAAAGTGGAAGAAATGCACAGGATGGCAGCAAACAGGGAGGTACTGCTGCTGGGTGATTTTAATATGCCAGACATGGATTGGACCATCCCGGTGGCTACCTCAGCCAGGAGCCAAGCATCTTGGAATACTTGATGAGGGCAGGCCTTAGGCAGTTAGTGCTGGAGCCCACCAGGGACAAGGCGATTCTGGACCTTGTACTGACCAGTGGGGATGAATCACAGAAGTCTGGGTGGATGGTCACCTACTGTAGGGTCCAGTGACTACCAGACTGTGTGGATTAATATTAGTAAAGTGTCTAAGTTGTGCCACACAAAGGCGAGGGTCCTGGATTTTAGGAGGGTGGACTTTGCTAGGATGGGGATAGGCTTCAAAGAAGCCCTGATGAAGAAGGAAGCAAGAGGGTGGGGGGGTTAAGGAGCAGTGGGCACACCTAAATGATGCCATACTGGAGGTGACAAATCAGTACATTAGGCTAAGAAACAAGGGTAAGAGAAGAAACAAACCACTATGGTTCTTAAAGGGGGTGGCAGAGAAAATAAGAGCCAAAAAGATGGCTTTCAGAATACAAGGAGACACAGAAGGAAGGGGATAGGTTGCTGTACCTAGATAAACAGAGGGAAGCAGGGAAAGCAGTTAGGAGCACAAAGGCACAAACTGAGGAAAGATTAGCATAGACAATAAAGAAAGGGGACAAGACATTCTATAAATACATTAGTGAAAGAAGGAAGGCCAGGGCTGGGATTGTAAGGCTCAGCGGGGAGGAAAGTGTGTAGGTGTGTGTGGAGGGAGACCTAGCAAAAGCATTAATACTGAATAAATACTTCTGTTTGGTATTCATTGAAGAGGGGAAGGGACAGGGACCACAGCTGGGCATCAAACAACGTAGGGAGGGAGGGAGGTGAACACCAGTCCATTTACAGAAGGGAGAGACCAAGAAGAACTCACAAAACTGAGAGTGGACAAGGCAATGGGACCAGATGGTATACACCCTAGGATATTAAAGGAACTTCAGATGGTGCTTGCAGTGCTGGCAGCCCTGTTTAGTGAGTCACTCAATACAGGAGTGGTTCCGGAGGACTGTAAGAGGGCACATGTAGTCCCTCTTCACAAGCGTGGAAGCAGAAAACCATAGGCCAGCCGGCCTCACCTCAGTAGTGGGCAAGATTATGGGGGTGCTGCTTCAGTAAAGGACTCTGGAACACTTGGAATCAAGCAGAACACAGGATCCAAGGCAACATGGATTCACAGTAGGAAGGTCATGTTAAATAAATCTGATGGACTTTTTTGACTGGGTGACGAAGACGGATCGGGGGAGCGGTTTCAGCAAGACCTTCAACACCGTTCCACACAGAAGACTAGTTAACAAGTTGGGTAGCCTGGGGATGGGCCACAAAGTAGAGAACTGGGTTAGAAATTGGTTGGGGGACAGAAAGTAGAGGGGGGTGGTTAAAGGGACACAGTCGACCTGTTTTTCATCATATTTTTCTAGTTAAAAACCTACATTTTATGATTGCTTACCTTCTCTATAATTCATTGATGTTGCTGTTTGTTTTATCTGGCTCCTTGTTTAGTAGAACTGAAATGCATGGTAATGTATATTTATAAACAATCTTGTTTTGTTTACAATCCTGGATCTGTTCTTACTGCATACTTCCTGAGCATTAGAAACACACCCAAACAGTGCAGTCACTCATGAGGCAGTAGCCTCCTAAACTCACACTGCATCATGAGGGGCTAGACTGTGTTGTGGATGTTCCCAAGTTCAGGAAAGATGCAGTTGCAGCTGATCAAGGAATGTAAACAAACCTGTGTTTGTGTGGTAACACCAATATGGTGGGCAGTTTGTCTTTTACTTTCTTTAAAGAAAAAGTCAAAATCAAACTACCAGCTCCATCAACAATCTTTATAGAATGTTGGCAGTCACAAAAATGTGTTTTTTAAACTAGGGACACTTTGAGACCTAAGGAGGATTGACGGTGTCCCTTCAATGGGATCCAATCCGAGAAAAGGGGGGTGACCTGTGGGGTGCCTCAAGGATCGGTTCTGGCTCCTGTCCTTTTTAATGTCTACATTAGTGACATTGCTGAAGGGTTGGGGGGAAAGTTTGCCTGTTAGCAGATGACACCAAGATCTGCAACAAAGTAGACACTCCGAGGGTGGGGTGGGGGTCAAGAAAATGAGGAGGGACCTAGGAAAGCTGGAAAATTGGTCCAATGTGTGGCAATTAAAATGTAATGCAAAGAAGTGCAAAAGCAGACTTCAGGTGATGTCACCGTGATGGCAGCAAGGTGAAGCCTAAAGCTCCATACCACCCGAACAAAATCAAACCCCATTCTTGTCTTACTAGACCTCGGACAGCAATCTGACTTGTGTATTTACTCCTCACCATTGTTGGGGAAAACCACCACGGTCCTGGGGCTCAAAACCGGCACAGCAGTCAAACAAAATCAAACCCCATTCTTCTCTTACTAGACCTCGGACAGCAGTCTGATTTTTGTATTTACTCCTCACCATTGTCGGGGAAAACCACCGCAGTCCTGGGGCTCAAAACCGGCACAGCAATCAAACAAAATCAAACCCCATTCTTGTCTTACTAGACCTCGGACAGCAGTCTGATTTTTGTATTTACTCCTCACCATTGTCGGGGAAAACCACCGCGATCCTGGGGCTCAAAACCGGCACAGCAGTCAAACAAAATGAAACGGCTATCAATTGATGCGAATATGGACAGCTTTGTGGCCTCTTCCCATGTACGCTCGCCATCCGAATCCTAGGCAGACTGGGAAGGAGAGGATGCAGGAGCATCAGAATCAGTGGGTAAAGCAGTGACTAAAGTACTACAATCAGTAACTAAAATGGAATCATCCATTGCAGACTCGTGGATGGACGTTAGCAACATTAATAAGAGAATTGATGAGAAGGAGTGTCAAATCACCCAAGTCATGGATAATCAAGAAGCAGCCAACAGAGTACTGCTTCACCTATCAAACAGGGAAAGACTCACCCATGCCCGTTTGCAAGATGCTGAGAACCGGGCGAGGAGAAACAATTTTAGAATATATAGGGTAAAGGAGGGAGAAGAGGGATTTCCATCAGCTGTAGACTTTATGAAACATTTATTAAGAACCATGTTGTCCCTGCCATCTGATGTCTCCCTGGAGATGGAACGCGTCCATCGGTCCTTGGGACCATGCCTAAATGACCCCAGTGCAAGGCCATGATCATGGATTGTGAGAATGCTAAATTATAAAGAGAAGGAAATGATCCTTTTGGAAGCATGGCGGCATAAAGATTTGAAATATACAGGTTTACCAGTTTTCTTCGATCATGACTTTTTGGCCGAACTCTAAATGAGAAGAAACCAGATGCGGGCAGTTATAAAGGAGCTACAGGAGAGACAACAAATACAGGCCCAGCTAAACTTCCCAGCCAAACTAAAGGTGTTTTTAGAGAATAAAACTAAAGTATTCAATTCTTTGGAAGCGGCATCATTATTAAAGGATCATCAGACTGCAGTACCGAATCTAGAAATGGAGCTCCTGGAAAAGACATTGGTGGTGGGAGTTTGGAACCTTGCTTCTTGGGGCAGGAAGAGAGGTCCTGCATGGTCCTTACTGAAACAATTGGCCTGGATTTAGCAAAGCTTATAAAAACTGTGGCTAATCGAAGATAGAGACGGGAAGCAAGGCACTGTCAGAAGAGGGGGTGAAATGAGGTAACCAGAGCAAATGGTTGGGAAGTAATGTTCTGGCAGCAATGCTGAGTGTTTTTGACTGCTTGATAAGTGCTCTGTGCAACACACACTTAAGGGACTTATAGCCTCTAATCACATACGGACATATGGGACATTGTTTAAAAATGTTTTATTTTTATGGGGAAACTTAATATTATAACAGGATGTGGATATTGCTGATTGGGGATCGGGGGGAGGGAACTGGGATGTGCAGAAGGTGGGCTGCTTAACATATTTACTATGGGGGATCAAAATGTTATATCACTGAAGGTAATGGGGAAGCGATTGAGGGGGGGGGATGATAGAAACTGTTCCTAGTTTGAATGACTGCTATAATTAAGGAAAGAACTAGTCCATTTTTTTTTGGGGGGGGGGAGGGAGGAACAGTCAGGAACTGTTAATTGAAGGTACAGGGGTAGATCCACCTTAATAATTCAAAAACAGATTGCACATCTCAGGAAGAACTGGGAATAAATAATAATGGGCGGTGAGAGGAATAGCCTCAATTTCATAATCACTGCTTTTTCCTGGGTGTTTCTGACACAGGGGGAGAGGCCTATACTGTTAGTCACTCTGATGTTTCTTAGCATGTTGGTTCCAAGTTGGTGTTGCGTGGAGACAGAACTGCACGCAGAGTGGCCTACGAGCTACTGTGATGGGAGTGGAAACCTTAATGGGGACCATTGCCTGAATTATATGGTACACCTAGGAAGTGTCATATGGAAGACATATGCTTAAATTAAAGGTTTTGAAAAATATTTAGCTATATTTATATTCAGAGTTACTCTGTTAAACTACACATGGTTGGTGTTTTACTAGTTCTGTTTTATTTTCTACTCATTGTCTGCTGATTAGTGATAATAGGAACACAGCTGATGTTTATTGTTCTACATTAATGCAATGGTTGAAATATGATAAAGAGGTTTTTCGGACTAGGAAATGATGAATTAGTTGGGTATTATTACTTACAATGTAAAAATAATCCATTCTCTTATAAAAAAGACTAGAATCTTATTAGAATTAAAAAGGCTGAACTGCAATATAGTTTATATACAGGAGGCACATTTAACAGATAAGGAGCATCTTCAGCTCTGCGCATAGGTGGGGCAGGTTTTTGCATCATTAAGAGCAGGGGTGGCCATTCTGGTTAAGAGGGGATGTCCTTTTGTAGTGTCATCTACAGAATCAGATAAGACAAAATGGTACATTAGGGATTCAGGGATGATTCAGGGGGTGGCAGTTCATTTAATAAATATTTGTGCCCCGAATGATGGAGCCTCAGGCTTTTTTAAGGAGATCTTTGCAAAAATGGTGGCGTTACAAATGGGGCAAATTATCTTGGGAGGAGATTTTAATTGTACTCTTCAGCCAGCTTGGGATAGGTCCTCACAGTGTATGTCCTCCAATAAAACTCCCTCAAACTCTTAACTCCTTGTTGGTGGAGGTTAAGATGATGGATATATGGCAGAACAGCACCCAAACCTTAAAGATTATACATTCTACTCGCATGTTCAAGGATCTTATTCAAGAATAGATTTATTCTTTATGTGAAAGTGCTACAGGTATAAAATAGAGTGGTCTCAGATACATTCTATATCTAACACTGACCATGCTCCTTTGTCCATTAGCTTTCAACCACTCATGGGGCAGAAAAGAACATTATGGAGATTAAATGTGTCCTTGCTCATGGATAAACAATTAGTGGGAGGTTAAAGGATAGAATTAAAGAAATCTACTATTCAGCTTTGAATAGAAAATGTTCGACCTTGGTAAGATGGGACACCATAAAAACAGTAATCAGAAGGGAACTCATTATTGCCACAGTAGGGAAGAGAAAAATATCCCAACTAACATATACCAGATTAAAGGGACAATTGAGAGAGAGAGAGAGCGAGAAGGTAATCAGGATCCTAAATATCAGGATAAACTGGATTGACTGAGGGCAGTAAGAGAGGAGCTAGTAGCTTATGAGGAGAAAGGAGCGAAAGGGAGTATGTGTTTTACTAATTATAAATATTGCCCAGTAGGGGGCAAAGCATTGAAACTGTGAGCTTTGAGGCACAAAAAGCAAGAAGCAGAAAGAACAGTGCTTAGGATTACAAAGGAAGGACAGACGGGGGAAGTATGTGTAACTCCCACAGAGATAGCAGATACCTGTAAGACCTATTATCAGACTTTATACCAGGAAAGTAGAGATTGTGAAGAGGTGAAAGTCAGAACTGCTGTCTTTTTGGAACAGATAAATCTTCCTACATTAGATTTTGAGGCACAAGAGTTTAGGAGCAGCAATTTCTACAAGGGAGGTAGCCTTAGCTATAAAGGAATCTAAACAGGGGAAGTCACCAGGCCTAGATGGCTATAGTATTGAATTTTATAATACTTTTGCGGATGTATTAGTTCCTATTCTAACTGAGGTTTATAGTGAATGCACGCATATGGAAGCCATGCCATCCATGTGGTATGATGCAATGATTGCAGTCATTCCAAAGGAGGGGAAGCCACTGGACCAATGCTCAGCATATAGACTGATATCCTTTTTAAATCAAGACCTAAAAATACTGACAAAAATATTGGCAGAATGATTACAAAAATATATCCCACTTTTGATACATAGTGATCAAACAGGTTTTATACCAGTACCCGCTAAGCATTTAATAGATAATATTAGAAGATTATTAAATATTATGGCCCACACCACTCAACCAGTGAATCCCCATCTGGCTATTTTTCTAGATGCCGAAAAGGTGTTTGATCGCCTTAATTGGGTATATTTACAGATGATGCTGGATAAAGTAGGGCTGGGGGAAGAGTTTTTTTAAAATGGATACAGCTAGTATTTAATGCTCCGAGAGCCCAGGTGAGGGTTAATGGTATGGTCTCCGATGGTTTTAGGATTAAATGAGGGACTTGACGGGTGTCCCTTATCACCCTTGTTGTTCACACTCATCTTAGAACCCTTGGCTAAAGCACTGCGACAGCACCCCAAAATAAAAGGAATAGTAAATGGTCAGGTTAATAAAATTTCACTGTACGTGGATGATGCGTTGAGATATATATATGGTGGACCCATGTCACTTACTTCCTCCATTCATGGACTTTGTTAAAAAATTTGGGGATATAGCTGGGTATAAAATTAATGTAGAAAAATCTGAGGTTTTGGTGGTGGCGGGAGCCTTAATACTAGAAATTAAACAGATCCTTCCTTTTTAAAAAGCAAATGAGGCTATTAGATATTTGAGGATTAGGATACCGGCCAGACTGAGTCAGTTATATTAGTGTAATTATGCACCATTAAATAAACAAATTTATGAAGATCTGGTAAGGTGCAAGTGTTACTTATCTGATTTACTCAGACAATAGAGACCATTAAGATGAATGTCCTGCCTCATTTTTTATTTCTTTTTTTCACTCTCCCTATGATGATACCAAGTAGGGATTGGAAGGAACTACATAAGAAGCTGGCACAGTACATCTGGGCAGCAAGGCGCCCAGTATTAGGAGAAGCCTACTGATAGAGGAGAAGACTGTGGGGGGATGGAGACTCCTAGACTTAAAGAAATATTATGATGCAGCCCAAATTCTACCGGTACTGAAAATGTTGCTAGCGGTTGAACTGGAGGGTTGGTTAGAAATGGAGCAGGGGGCATACTTGCATTTTCCTCTTAACATCCTGCCCTGTGTGATTATGATCTGAACTCTGTCTGAAATTTCTAATAGATGGACCAACAATTCTTTGAGTGTGTGGCTCTGAGTAAGACAGACGTGGGAACTCCCTCAACCAGTGTGGCAATATATTCCCTTACAAAATATTTCTAGGGTATTGGGACATAGCATGATTGATTTTATAACTTGGAGACACAGATGGTTAAATCATTTAGCACAATTTATAGAAGGGACAGACAGACTGAAATCTTTTGAACAAATACATAGAGAATTTCACCTATCCAAAACTGATTTGTATAGATTTCTTCAATGCAGTCATATGATTACCTCAACTATTACTGTGCAAGAAGTATCTAAGCAGCCAACTGAGGGGATAATGTTCCTCCAACATAGAAGCACCTTGGGAGACATGAAGAAATTTATTACAAAAGTGTATGCATTGGGGCAGGAAAGGGTGGACAAATGGCTAGGGAACTGATACAGGACAGATGGGAAGCTGAAATGTCCTACACCCTACGACTCCAACGGTGGGAATGGATCTTGGGGGAAGGGGTTACACAAAATATTGTATTCCCAGCTTTGGAGGGAGTACAGATAGAACATTTGTATGAGATATTTTGTGGTACCCATGCCATGATTTCTAAACATTATGGAACCCACTCTAGAGATGCCTGTTGGAGAAAGTGTGGGGAGAGGGGCACCAATTTTCACATCTTCTGGAGTTGTCCAGTGATTTGGGATTACTGGTCAGACATACAGCAGGCAACAGTGAAGATTTCTGGCCTATGTTTAGAACCACAATTTGAGCAGGTGGTGCTGGGGCTTCCACCCCTTGAATTGAAAAAACAGGATCATAAATACCTATTTTATATTTTGGTGGCTGCTGCAGCAAATAATGTTATCACCCAAAATTGGCTGTTGGAAATGGGGCCACATATCACCCAGTAGAAAAGAAATAGTCTAAATATTCAAAATCTGGAAGTCATTTCTGCAAAATTACAACTAAATATAGATGAGTATAATGCAAGGCGGTTGCCCTTCTTTTCATTCAGGGAAGAGACAGAATTCATTCTGATTTTAGATCAATATCTTACATGATCCTGTTCAAGCTTGTTTTAGATGGGAGAAGGATTCCTAGGGACATATTTATAATGGGGAAGAATAAACCACATGGCATACCAAGTGTTTTTTAGGTTATAGAATTTATTAAGTTATTGTTAGATTGTATAAAACAAGGACAATAATGAAAGTTTGTGTCATTAATTAGAACATATATTTATTTTATTGAATTTTGTTGACCCAGTAGGCCCACCGAGACTAGAATTCCCTTTTTTAGGGGTGACTGAGGGGAGGGGGATACAGATGGAAACCAACTGAAATTGAACCAGATGAAGCTGTTGGTATTTTTTAATTTTTTAGTGAATGGGGGAACTTTGGCCAGGACACTGAGGGAAATTCCCCTACTGAATCTAGTAATAACCAATATTGGGAGTAGCCTATCTAATATCTGTATCAAGGACCCCTTGGGCTCTAATGACCACTGCTCAATTTCATTCATACTTACCCTCAACTCCCAATTGAGTTTAAGTCACTCGGAATTCAAAAAATATGACAATGCCGACTTTAAAATTATTAATGAACATCTAAACAAAATCCCTTGGGAGGAAATGTTAACCCCTCTTTCACTGGAGAAAGCTTGGAGGTACTTGAAATTAATGATTTACCATTTAGAAGAATAATTTGTCCTCACAAAAAAAAAATATAATAAAAAGGGGAAGATTCCACTATGGTTGAATAGAACTAAAAAAAAAAATTAAAAGAAAACAAAGGCTGTTTTCTCTTCTAAAGAAAAGAGAGGATGATATTGAGGAACAAACATTATTCAAATATAAAAAAGCAGTAAAAGACTTGAAATTCTCTATTTTACAGTCTAAAAAGAATCTGGAGTTCTGACTGGCACACTCCAAAGACAGCTACAAATCATTGTTTTCCTATCTTAATAACAAGAAAGGAAATAGTAGATATATGGGCCCATTAATAGTTGAAAACTCTATTATATCCTCAGACAAGGAAATTGCTGATGCCTTTAATAAGCGGTTTTGTTCTGTCATTTCCAAAAGAGGGTTCTTAAAGTCGACCAGCAAATAGATAGTACTTAAAGCCTTGCATTCACTAGAAAATACATCAAGTCCAGGACCTGATAATATCAACCATAGATTTCTGTTGGAAACAGCTGAGGTTATAGTAAAGCCCTTAACCCTTATATTTAATAACTCACTCCACGAAAGTCTTATTTCCCAAGACTGGTCTAATGCCACAGTAATACCGATTTTTAAAAAAGGCAGTCATTCTAAGCCTGAAAACTACTGTCCTATAAGTTTAACATCAGTTATATGTAAATTAATGGAGAAAATGATCAAAGACATTCTGGAAAAAGAAATAATCTCCAATTATATAATCAACCATGCACAGCATGGATTCTGGCAGAGGTATTCCTGTACAACCAATCTGGTATCCTTTTATAATTATATGAGTGAGGGGCTTGATTCTGGTAACCCTATGGATGTAATCCTGCTTGATTATAGCAGGGCCTGAGACAAGGTGCCACATGATAAACTTATAGACAAAATGCTTAAATTAGGATTTTCCCAGATGTTAGTTAAATGGGTTACCTGTTGGCTGTCCAACAGATGACAAGTCAGAATAAATGGCATTTTTTCTGACGTGGGGAATGCGACCAGTGGGGTGCCTTAGGGTTCGGTCCTCGGACCGACTCTGTTTAATGTATTTATTAGTGATATGCAGGTTAGTGCAGGCAATCTCCTTTCAAAGTTTGCTAATGACACTAAGCTAGGGGGAGTAGTAAATACTGATACTAATAGGTCCATGCTTAGCAACAATCTGAAAATTATTGAACAATGGGCAGCCTCTAATGGCATGATGCTCAATCCAGACAAATGCACAGTGTCACAAACCCACTCAGCAGGTCAGGCCCTCTGCTGCACAGTGCCAACCTCTGAGTGCAGTATTGTGAACAGGTAACAGACAGGGTAACCCTCCTGTCTGCTTGTGGGGTCTGAATCACCTTTAGTCTCAAGATCTGGGGGGGGGATTCAAACTATGAACCTTATGCTAGCATACCCAAATGTACAGGCTCAGATAATCTGCTCTTCAGGGGGATGCCATATATCTTTCATCTAAGGACACCTAACCAGGTATCCAAAATGAACCCTTAAAACTCTATAAAAGACCTTAGGTATATTCTTACCGTTTTCCAGTTTGGTAACACCATCAAGCTTATGAACAGTTTTGTCAGTCTTAACCCTTCATATGTCACATACAAAAGAAAGAACTTGGGAGACCCAGGCAGTAGCTTTCAAATGACAGGTTTACTTAAAAATGGATAAAAATATGTAAAATGTAAACACAGAACACTATATCACAAAGCGTACAATCACTTAAAAGAAACCAAGGAAAAGTACTTACAAAAACTCCTACCACAATACACTTAGACTTTTTCTATCTAATGTATTATCTCTATACAGTGCTTAAGTTAGATCAGAGATCTTGTTTCTTAAGAGTCCAAAAAGAAAATGTTAAACAGATCAGACACAGTATTCAGTTTAAACTGTGTCTTTCTCACACACCCCTTCCATGATGTCATCTAGCTCCTCTTTTCAGAATATAAAAAATATACAAAACAGGATGTCCTATCAGGAGGTATATTAAATACTGTGACTTCAGCAAAAATGAATTTCCCAAATTATGACAGTCTTTAAATCAAGCCATTTCCTTTGAACTGGAGGCTGGCTTCCTATTTTCCCAAGGACATCAAAGGTTTTAAACAACTTTGCCATATCTCACTTGGGTGCAGTATAATTTTTTAAAACCAGTTGATATTAAATGTTCTTCCTCTTAAGATGTCATAAAAGCTTATGATCTCCATTCTCTGGCAGACTCATAAAGTCCCATTTCATTTCCACTTCAAAGAGCCTAGGCATATCATAAAAGGTAATAAAATGCCACTCTGAAGTAAGTCAGTTAATTAAATGGTTCCTGCTTCACTGAAACCTAGGGGGAAGGGGGTTGTCACCCAGGAGCACAGGATGTCTCATCACATGCCACATTTTATATTACAAGTATCATAAAACAATCATAACCAGCTGGCCAAGCGTCACACAGAGACAGTATTGCACTTTGGCAAAAATTACCCTCTTCAAACCTATCTCATAAATGGTACCCCTCTGAAAGTTTCAGTAACTGAGAGGGACCTTGGGGTTATTGTCAATAACAAACTGTCCTCATCCAAGCAATGCATTAAGGTAGCCAAAACATCCAATGCATTGCTCACCCGTAGTAAACGTACGTTTGTCTCCAGGACCAAGGAATGTATCATTTCTCTTTATAGGACCCATGTAAGACCCCATTCTGACTACGGGTCTCCCTTCTGAAAGCCTTATCTTAAACAAGATACAGATAGGATAGAGAAAATTCAGAGGAGGGCAACAAAAATGGTTCCCTGATTGGCTAACAGTGACTACTATGTCAGAGTGCAGGAAACTGGGTTCCACTCCCTTCAAACCAGGCGAAGCAGAAGTGACCTGCTGTTTCTGTATAAAATTCATAATTCTCAGGACTTGATGCGGCAATGTGGTCTAACATTTTCTCAGAGAAAAATCGTTCCATGGCTGCATAACAAACAGATTGATGTGGCCAAATCTAGAACTGATAAAAGATTAAATTATTTTACAGTTAGAGCTCCTAGACTGTGGAATAGTCTGCCACAAGATCTGGTTGATAGTAACTTCTTCCACTCATTCAAAAGAGGTCTAGACCAATGGATACAGTCCACTAACTTCAGGGAGTAAAATTCCCACCAAAGTGGTGGGGGGGCAATCTCGATGGGCTTCGACCTTCTTTTGTTCTTTAGAACCAAGTAAACCAAATACTTTTTTTGAGAAGTGCCATGGGATCTTTAATGTCCACCTGAACAACCACCACAACAGATGACCTAAAGATGTCCAAACAGTGTACCAAGGCTGTGGGGAGGGCCAAGGGCATGTTGGGGTGCATAGGAAGGGGTATCACTAGCAGAAGAAGGGAGGTGGTGATGCCACTGTACAAAATGCTGGTGAGGCCTCATCCTGGAGTATGGTGTACAGATCTGGAGGCCGAGTCTTCATAAAGGACATAAACAGGGTGGAGGTGACTCAGAGAAGGGCAACAAAGATGGTGCAGAGCTTGCAACAGGAAACATAAGAGGAGAGATTACAAGACCTCAATATGTATACACTGGAAGAGAGGAGGGAATGGGGAGATATGATAGAAACCTTCAAGTATATTATGGCATCAACAAAGTGCAAGTGTACGATATCTTTCAGTATAGGAGGTGCATAAGGACAAGGGGACATGATATGAGATTGGAGGGAGGGAGGATAAAGGGGAATGTGAGGAAGTTTTTCTTCACAGAAAGGGTGGTAGATTCATGGAATAGTTTACTCCAGGAAGTAGTGGGAGCTAGCACAGTAGAGGGATTTAAACATGAATGGGATAGGCACTAGGGAACCCTAGAGGTGGATAGGAAAGGCTAAAGCCAATGACCAAGTAGGGTCAGTGATCACTGATGCAGGCAGGGAATACGGGCAGACTGGGTGGGCCTAGTGGCCCTTATCTGCCATCAAATATTATGTATGTTACAAATTTTCAACATAGCCTTCTTATGACCCCACCTCATGAACAATGGTGGTTGAAACTTTCAAATCCCTCCCAAAAGGTGATTTCGCCAAGTGACTGCGAAATCACCTTTCAGGCCTGATTTGCATAATTCCACAACCATTGGTCATGAGATGTGGTCCAAAAAAGGCCATTTTGAAAATATGCAAAAATGTCAAAATTATACATCAAAGTTCAAAACACCATTGAAACACATTGATCCACACTTACCTTAGTTTCTCATCTCACAGTTGCCAGTTCCAGCAGCAAGACATGTCTTTAATCAGAGAGTGGATCTGTGCCATAGGACATGTTCAGCTGAGTGAGGGTGTGTGTGTGTGGTGTGGTGAGTGCTGAATGGGTGGCTTGGGTGTGGTGTCAAAACGGAGAGGACCATTTTCTTTTTTACAGGTTTAAAAAGATAAAAAAAACATCAAAGGATAGTTTTCTTTAGTACAGCTGAGATTCCAACAGTGAGGATTAGGCACCCCAGTGTTGGGCTACAATTTGGGGAATGGAGGCAGGCAACCTAGAGGGGAGTGGGGTACAGAGAAGTGGTACGGGGGTGGGCACACCAGCCTGCTTCTGTATTATAAAAATAAACATTTGGAACGGTGGATGGGTGACCTGAAAGGGGGGGGAGGAACAAGTGGTGTACAGACAGACAGAACAAGGGACTGGCGGCTCACTGTTCTCACTATAGCCCACAGCTTAACTTCCAACAGCAGGTGCAGAACTCAAAGTCCCACTGTTCTCATACAGAGAACATGGATGAATGGCTCCTCTCGCTAAGTTGGACACCCTGGATTTTGGGGTGCCCAGAAAAGGTATTTCTAGCAATTTTTGTAAAAACAGTAGAATCTAGCTAAACGAGTCCCATTTAGCTATGTTCAGATGTGTTATTTTTTTTTAAAGAAGTAATTTTAGTGGGTTTTTAGGAAAAATCTGTGATTTTTGCTTTTCTTTTTTTTTTTTTTTTGTCGTCACCTACGGCCCAGGTGGTTTGGAATTTTGGTGAGAAAATGTCAGGGTAGAAAGGGCTTGCCCCTGAATGGCAACTTTCGTTGATTTGCTGAAAAAATATTAATCCATTCCCAAGTTATAAGGATTTGAAATGTTGGCTCTGAGCATGCTCAGTAGGGTATCAAACATCTATCCAAAAGACCCTACTTAGCATGCTCAGAGCCGAGGACCAGAACCAAAATTTCAAATCCTTATAACTTATGGACAGATTAACATGTTTTCATCAAACTAATGAAAGGCACCAATGTGGGGAAAGCCCTTTCTACCCTGAAAATTTCAGGCTAACATTCCAAACCGTCTGGGCACTAGATGGCAAAAAATAGCAGAAAACCCTGAACACTGCTATATTGTTCTTAGATTCTACACATCCAACTAGAATGAAACTTGGGATATCAAGAGCCTTTGGCCCCTAGACTGCACATGCAACATTTCATGCAAACCACTGAATGGTGGCAAAGCTATTAAAGTACAAAGTTATGGGTTTAACATTAAACAGCCTACTCAACCCCAACTTTAGTGGTGCTACTGTACTATATATATATATATATATATATATATATATATATATATATATATATATATATATATATATATATATATATATATATATATATATATATATATATATATACACACACACACACACATATACATACATACATACAGCCCAGATGGTTTGCAATTTTCAGGGTAGCTTTCCCCCAGAATGGTACCTTTCATTGATTTGGTGAAAAAATATTAATCCATTCCCAAGTTATAAGGATCTGAAATTTTGGTTCTGAGTATGCTCAGTAGGGTATCCAACATCTATCCAACAAAAGTTACTGAGCATGCTCAGAACAGAAATGTCCAAATACTTATGACTTGGGAATGGATTAATATTTTTTCACCAAATCAATGAAAGGCACCATGCTGAGGCAAGCCCTTTCTACCTTGAAAATTTCAGACCAAATTCCAAACCATCTGGGTACTAAGCGATGACAAAACAGCAACATCCCCAGATTTTTCCTAAAATGCACTATACGGGTATCGGAATCTACACATTTGACCAGAACGGATGTTAACAGACTTTGGCCCCAGACTACACATGTAAAATTTTGTGCAAATCTGTTGAATGGGGTGAAGCTATTAAAGTACAAAACTAGGGGTGTAACATTAAACAGCCCACTCAACCCTAACTATAGTGATGCTACCATGCCACAGTTATATTATATGCATACACAGCTCACACAGTTTGGAATTTTGTTCTGAAATTTCAGGGTAGAAAGGGCTTGCCCCAGAATGGTGCCTTCCATTAGTTTGATGGAAAAATATTAGTCTGTCCGTAAGCTTTAAGGATTTGAAATTTCATTTCTGAGCATGCTCAATAGGGCATCATCTGTATACTATGTATGTTCTTGTTCAATCTAATGGCCTGTAGGAGGGGGTACCAGAATCAGTAACCGATGGCTGGGACATGCCAGGACAGCAGTAAAACCCAGCAATGAATATATGTAACCCCCCTGTTACCCGGGGTTACTAGAATCCCAGTAAGACCTAGTGGTAGGCAGGGAAGGCAGCTTGTGAAACTCCAGTTAAATGGATTTCACACTGTCTCACTCTGTTCTCAGTCTCAGCTGAGACTGAGGGATGACATCATTACAGAACTTTTGCAGCTGCATAAGCCACATTGGAATGTTGCAGTTGGAGGTTAGTGTAGAACATTGGGGATTTTGAATTCAGTCTGTGTGCAGTCTGAGAGAAAGACAGTAGTACAGCTGAGTGTGTGCAGGCTCTCCGAGCTTTAAGCTCTGTTTCAGAGCTACTTTTGGAAGATGTGTGTTTCCACCTGAAGAGGAACACAGGAACTGGTAATTGAAGTGGTGAAGACCGATTTCAATGGTTCAGCAGCACCATCCCTGAGGGATTAGGAGAAGTTTTTTGCCTGTTTTCCAGTGGCAACCCCCCTGGGTCCAGCTAAGGGAAAGAAGCTGCCTGTTCAAGTTGTGCTGAGGCACCAGAAGCTCTGAGAAAGAAATTCCTTGTGGAGGAAATGCTTGTGGGGCACCTGCAACCAAAGGGTGAGTTCGCTCTGAAAAAGGGCCAAGTGTTTTCACCTGAACAGAAGGAAACTAAAGGGACTGTTACTGTGGGGTCAGGAAAAAGACAGCCAAGTACAGTTGGAAAGTGGGGATTGGACTGCTTAATCTGTGGGAGGTCTAGAGTATGTTCAAGTCCAGCACAAAGTGTGAAGGAAATTGGGGATTGGACTGCTTAATTCAGTGGGGGGGTCTAGAGTAATGGACAATGCCACTTAAAAGTATGTTCAAGTCCAGCACAATTGGGAAGCAAGACAAGTAGATGGAATGTGAAATACATTTAGCAAGAATCTACATTGCAAAGCTTTACAGGATGAGGTGTTTACTGTCCAGAGAAATGACGGGTATGAATTGTGGGGCGAGAGGTGAGAGCCCCCATCAGTAGTAACCAAATTACCTCTAGGATTGCTCTGAGATACCTTTTACTTTCTCTCAGGTACCTGGCCAGTGCCTGAGGAAAGTACCAAGACGGGATTGAAAGGAAGTTTCCTGATGGAGCCGTGGTGCTCTTAGGTGGTTTAGGAACCACCAGAAAATGTTTCCATGAAGTATGGAAGGTGTCCGAGTGGCTGGCAAGGGAGCCGAGCCAGGGAAAACCCAGAACAGTGTACAAGTTTGGGCTGTGTAACCCAAAGCAGCGTGCAAGTCTGGGCTGTGTGCCCAGTGGGTTCAGAGCCTGAGGGCTAAAGTGGTGAGGAAGTGTTCTTGCTCTTTTAATCTGCATTACCAGGAGTGTAGCCCCGTGGGGGTCCATCTATGTTTTGTTTATTCTGTTTGGATGTGAATAAAAAGCCACACTTTAGAATCCCACGTCTGGTATTGGACATTACAGTTATTGCTTCCTGTGTTCGGAGTTACTTGGGTGCCCCTGTGCAGAGTAGCCAAACCTAGCCTTTGTGCTGAGTGACCTATCCCTCCCCGAATCCAGCCCACCTGGTATTACTGTCAGATGGCAATGGCAGTCCGGCCCTGGGTTACAAAAATGGAGGCACCACTGAGGATTTGGGTTTGAAATTAAGGAGGAATGCAAGAAAGGTGCTCGGGCAAAGGGCTAGCATTTTGGTTATCTGACAGTGGGTAGCCCAAAAATCTGAAGCAAGGTTAACTAATGTGCCGCTGTGTGCTGTTAAAATGCCAACTGTTTACCAAGGAGCAGTAAAGCCTGAGAGAGTATGCCCTTGTCCTGCATCAAAAATTACAGTGTTTTGCCAGCTTTTAAAACTGTTGGGACAAAGAAAAGTGTGGAAAACTAGGGGTAGCAAAAGGAAAATTGTGCCTTGGATGTTGGAAATGCTTTCTAAGTGAATTGAGAGACTGGTGTTAATGGCCATGAAAAATGGTTGAAATGGGCTCCCGCCATGGAGTCAGTCGAGGAAAAAAAAAGTGTGGTTTTGCAGTTTAAATTTGCATGCTCGACGATCGCCGTGAGGAGAAGAGCACTCGAGAGGAAAGAGGCTCATTTGCATGGCGTCGTGTGATTGGTGAGACTGCAATCAGTCCCGCCCCCAAGCCAGCTCTACAGCGACTGCCCAGCATTCGAGAGGGAGTGTGAGTGGAGTGTGCATACTGGCTTACAGGAGGAGCATCGCGGTGACTGAAAGCACTGTAAAAAGAGTAAAAAACTGATTTTTCTGTTTAAATTCGGGCTCAACCTGCATCTTAATCGACTGGACTGTGAGTGTGGTGTTCGGAGGGACAATCAGCAGGACTGCCAACCCGCTTCTGTTCAGAGGCCACCAAGACTGGCTGCAGGCTGTTTTCCATTGCAGCAAACAGCTACTGATAACAGTGAGTACCAACAGAAATAATTGGCTCAAACAAGTGATTTTTGCCAAAAGCTGGCTGAATCTGAGTGAAGCAGAGTAATCGCTTTGCAAACAAAGACTGTGTTAAGTTTACCAGTAAAAGCAAGCCTTTTAAGTCATTGACTGTGAGCATAGTTATGGGTTCAGCGTCAGTGTAAGTTTCAAAGCCATGAGAGAGACTGTGAGTTGTATCAAGATATGCAGCAAGAGTTACAGGCAATGCTGTGCTTGAAATACTGAGGCTTTAAGGGACTGTGAGCTAGAGCAATGTCTTCAGCAAGTGAAAAGTCTGTGGTAAATCATATAAATGTGCTAGGTAAAAGAACAGTGCAAGTTTGTGCAGTTTGAGCAAAGTTATCAGTAGAGCGTGTAAATCGGATGCGCAGTGGCTTGACCCATTTTCAGAATGTTGATGTGTAAGAGAGCTGCCGCCGCCATTACACGGTGGGGTAGTAATGTAAACACAGCAGCAGAGGAGCCGTTTTGAAGGAGAAAGAAAGTGTTCAGTGATATGGTACTTGAAATAACAGTGAGCGTTTGTTTTTCTCTGCAGTCATGGCCTCAGGACCAGCCCACTACCCGGATCATGCCCGGGCTGTGGTAGCAGTAGAAGTTAACAAGTTAAGGGACATTGAGAGATGTTATTACGGAGGATGACTGCCTCCTCATGTGGCGATTCCTGGATAGCCAGTGCAAGTGTGCTTAATGTGCTTAAATGCTGGAAGGGACGTCTTCATGGTACCTCACTGTTCAGGGTACCTAGAGAAATACGGTTTATTTAAAGTGCCCAAGATTTGTTTGGCTCCCACATGGACAAAAGTTCAAGAATCTGCAGTTGGCAGCACACAACTCCAGGAGGAGCCTGTTGGAGAAGGCTCCTCAGGGGAGTGTGGCACAAAGCTAGAGGGTGCAGATTTACAGACAGAACAATGTGCTGATGTTTCAGATTCTGGATTACAGAGAGACAATTAAGGAAGAGCATCAGTAGACCCATGAAGAGCAGGGTCTAGCCCAAGTCTCATAGGTGAAGACGAGATGAGGGAGGCCTTTGAATGGGAGGTTTCGACCTCAGTGCCCAGCGAAGAGTGGATAGTCTCAGAAGTGAGGACGACTGCTCACTCCTGGGCACAGACTCTCAGTGAGGAAGAAGAAGAGGGGGAACCTATGTGGCCTTGTGAAAAAGGAACTGGTGCACAGCCTCAAGCTCTTGCCTGAGAGGAATGCATGGAAGAGAGTGGTGATGCCACTGCCCTGGCTATGCAAGAAGAAGTCAGGGATCCATTTTTTGTGTCTTTGAGAATGTGTAGCTGGCAGAACCAGGACTGGCCGCCCCCAAGCCAGGCCAGAGGTCTCAGGTTGACCAAAGCTATTAAAGAGGAAAGACTGGTTCATAGGAAGGCGAATGAAATCTATGGGATGTCCTTTCCTGCCTTTCCTCGGAGAGTCTGGGAGGAGATTGAACAAAACGGGAAGTCCTGGATTTGGGCAGAAGCAACGAAATGTGTGCATCCTGGTGCAAACAAGCATGTCAGGAACAGAATGTTTGACGAAAAATACAGCCATTGGAAAAGAGGCAGGACACTGTTAATGGACACTGTTCGAATAGTGGATGGAGAGGGACATGAAACCTTTCACAGTGTGAATTATGTGCACCCAGACAGGGTAATAATTCAAGCACCTGACCCGTTGTGCTATTGGCCACAATGCAAAGACCTCCCTGCAAATGTGCCCATGCCTACCAAATGGAAAGCAGAGCAGTGGTAGTCAGTGCTGCCACTCCAGCCATTGCAGTGCCTTTGTTGTTCCGCCAGTATGGACGTCCAGGACTCAGATGCCCTACATTCATCAGTTCTACAGTGTACTGACTTTCCAGAATCCATCGACTGGCCCACCAGATGACTTCCGATCCAGAGAGGACACCAGCCCAGCTGATCCTGATTCATTGCCTGGTAATCAGATTACTTCAGACCAGCTGTTTTCCTTTTTGTTCCTATTCCAAGGTTCCATCTCCAGAGATAACATCATCCCAGCAGTTTCCAGATGTGCCCTCCTGTCATTCCCAGAAGATGTCTTCCCAGCTGTATTGGAAGAATGCTGCCAGGGAGAGTCTTCGGCTGAGGACCAGGTTGGTGCCGTTGTCATTCTACCAGGGACTGGTAAGTCCAAACTTTTCTAGTCTTATGACATTGCAGTACACACCCTACACTAGCAGACTCCAGATGTTTGAACTGTCCTCAAAGACTCTCCCCTTCGGGACTTTGGCCTGCTAGAACTGTGATTCATCGGGCTTCAGCCCAGGAGAGACTCTTTAATGGACTAGCCTTTGGGCACTGTGGTCACTAGATGGGACTTTTAGGCCACTCCTTCCCCCAAACATGTGTATTGTAAATAATGTCATTGTTTTCTAATGTTTATACTGTTTTTCTACCTTTTCTAAAAAAAAAAAAAAAATCTTTTTGGGATTCTCCAGTGTTTTGATGGTAGGGGTTTAGATAGACTGTGTATGCAGATTAGGAGTGTGTGTTGTCTTTCTTTTTTCTTGCAGGTGTTCCTGAAGAATATAGAAGAGAAGACAAGAAGAGGAAGAGGGACTCATTGGAGTTCCTCACTAGTACTTTAGAGTGTAGTGTTTAAAGTACTGTTGTTGTTGTTACTGGGTATAACCTTTTTCTTCCATGGGTATGGTTGTGGAGGATGAGGGAGTAATGCAATGGTATGGTATTAGCTCCTGGTGTGTGGTTGCATGGTGTCCAAGGTCGGGGAGGTCCCCTGTTTGTTTTGGGATTTGAGTTAGAGGCAGACAGGTTTTCCCTAGAGGGCTGGGGGAGATAGGCTGTGGTCCTGAACGGCCATAGGGGCCGCAGTGCTGATCTATTAGGGCTATGCTCTGGGCAGTTCTACTGCAGCCACTAGGTACTCATAGTCAGTGGGTAGAGTAGAGGCTGATGTGTCAGCCAAAGGCCTCTAGGCCCTTAGTGTTGTCTGCCTGTGCTGGCACATGGTAGGGGAGAAGGTAGCGCTACCTCCCCGTAGTCAACACATGGGGCAAGATGGCCTAAGCTGGGTGATTAATGACTGTGGACAGCCATTTTCCTGGCCCAGGGTGAGTGTAACCCCCCTGTTACCCGGGGTTACTAGAATCCCACTAAGACCTAGTGGTAGGCAGGGAAGGCAGCTTGTGAAACTCCAGTTAAATGGTTTTCACACAGTCTCACTCTGTTCTCAGTCTCAGCTGAGACTGAGGGATGACATCATTATAGAACTTTCGCAGCTGCATAAGCCACACTGGAATGTTGCAGTTGGAGGTTAGTGTAGAACATCAATTACTATAAACTAGTGGTGTGATCCTGTTTGAGGCAGAAGTCCATCTTCTTCCAAGTTGTGTACAGGAGTGCTTGGAAACAACTGAGAAGCTGCGTGGGATATACTATTTTGGACGAAATATCTGTAACTTATCTCTCTCTCTCTCTCTCTCTCTCTTGCTTACATCTGAGAGAAGTTTTCCTCACTTTTAAAGTGGTATTGCTGTGTGTTTGTTTTAGTTTTTAAGTCAGGAAGGGGGTTTTTTAAACTGCTTATCTTCTGCATATTTGATTTTCCTTTGTGGCTAACTGGACTGATTACTAGAATTCTGTGAGAATCTGCATCAATATATTTTGCAACTTTTGGTGGGTTTACATCTGAGAGAAGTTTTCCTCACTTTTAAAGTGGTATTGCTTTGTGTTTGTTTTAGTTTTTAATTCAGGAAGGGTTTTTTTAAAACTGCTTATCTTGTCAGCATCCTCAGAAGGGCTGAAATAACTGCATATGTGATTTTCCTTTGTGGCTAACAAACCACCAGCCATTTGTCTGGAGAGGTTTACCTGTGTCTGACTTGGATGTCTGGATTTTTCTCTGTTTGATTAGCAGGGTACTTTCTCTGTCAAATTGTTGTGTAGGGTATCTTGCTGACAGGAAGGCACTCATCGCAGTGGTGGGTGAGAGCTTTTAGTTGATTGTTTTGTGAAGACACAGTTTAGGCCCAACCCCTGGAAATAGTGCCTTTATACCTGAGGTTCTGACATCATTTCCTCGAGTGCAAGGTGCATTTCACTGTCATGTCCTCTCTAGCACACTGCACTGACAATATAAGCATACACATTGTGTAATATATATATTTCTATATAACAAATCACACACACGCGCACACAAATACAATAAAAAAAAACTAGATAAACATGTGGGGAGTAGTGCAATGTAATGGCTGTGGGGCAGCAGTCTTCCAGGAGTCTTTCTGGAGGCTGAGATGCTGCCCTATTTGCAGACAACTATCTGCCCTGAGGGAGGAAGTTGCCCATCTTCAGGCCGCACTGGACAGTAGTAAGGAAACCTTCCCCCAGGCCACACTGGACAGTAGGAAGGGAACCTCCCCCATCCAGGGAGCACTAGCGCCACCACCACTACCTCAGAGGTTGCGAAGAAAGCACAGCAGTTGGACCACAGTGGGCTCAGGGAGGGTGAGGAGGATGGAACAGAGGCACACCCAGTCAATTGTTCCAGTCCACAATCCATACACCATTCTGGGGGAGCATAGCTCCCCTATGGATGCACCCGCAGAGAAGACTGATGATAATTGTCACAAGGGAGGCCCACAGGAAGGAGGCAGAGGACACCACAGGGAAAGGAAGCAGCTCCTGGTGGGGGACTCAATTATTAGGGGTATAGAACTGGGGAGCTGGGAAAATGAAGTAAGGTGCCTGCCTGTTGCCATGGCTTGGAGGGACAGGCATCCTCAGGATCACGAGAACAGCTGCAAGGATTCCGAGCTGGACGTAATTGTCCACCTAGGACAAATGACTTGGCTCATCATGAGATTAGAGCAGTGCAGGAGGACATTGCAGAGTTGGGGAGGGACCCTAAGACAAGTAGCACACACAGTATCCTTCTCAGAGGTGCTGCCTGTCAAAAGCACGGGAGGCGAGGTAGTGGCACCATGCAGTTTAATGAATGGTTGAAAAAATGGTGCAGAGCACAGGGTTTGGCTTCATTGGGGACTGGGGTTCCACCTGGAGGGACACCAGCCTATACTGGCAGGATGGTCTGCATCTGTCCAGGAAGGGAACAAGTCTTTTGAGCAATTGGTTTAAATGCTTCATTGGCAAGCTTTTAAACTAGTCAAAGGGGGAGGCACTGACAAGCAGCAGGAAAATCCCAGCCTCTCCCTACAAAACAGGGTACTAAATGAAAAAAGACTGAGGTAGAACGGTCAGTGGGGGATGCTGCAGCAGAAGGTAAAGCCATCAAAAAATAGAGAGCAATGAGTACTAATGCCCGTAGTCTGGGTAACAAGCTTCCTGAATTAGTGGCCTTGATGGAGGAGGAACATCTGGATACCGTGGCAGTCACAGAAACATGGTACACACAAAACCATGACTGGGACATAAACATATCAGGATACACTGTCTATAGGAGGGACAGGAGGGTAAAAGAGGAGGAGGAGTAGTTCTTTACATAAGGGAAGGAATAAAAGCAACAGAAAAAAGGGTAAACAGGGAGGAGAAGAAGCACTGTGGGTAAATTTGGAGACAGCAATGGCACTACAATACGCACAGGGGTTGTATACAGACCCCCTTCTCAGGAGGAGGAAATGGACAGGGAAATGATAGAAAGTATACTTAGAATGGCAGAAAACGGGGAGGTATTGCTGATGGGTGATCTGAATATGCCAGATGTTAACTGAGTGCAGTTGCAGCTGCCACTGAAGAGTGCAGTTATTCTAGATGCCTACAGGGGCATGCTTAGACAACTAGTACTGGAGCCCACTCGAGAGGAGCAATATTAGACTTGATTCTCTCAAATGGAGATGGAGAGGATCACAGATGTAGAAGTGGGTAGCATCTGGGAACTAGCGACCATCGAACAGTATGGTTCACAATAAACACAGCGATAGAGTCAAGCCATACAAAGACAAAAGTACTGGACTTTAGGAGGGCTGACTTTGCCAAAATGGGTGAGTGCCTAAGGAATGCACTAGCAAATGGTCAGGAAGGAGGGGTGGAAGAACAATGGGGAATAATAAAAACTGCCATGACCGAGGTAACGAGCCTTTGTGTGAAGCAAATAAACAAAACAAGACGATGTAAGAAACCACTATGGTTCTCAAAGGAAGTGGCAGTGAAGGTTCAAGAGAAAAAGAAAGCATTCAGGAAGTACAAGGAATCAGAAGGAGCAGGACAGAGAACTGTATCAGTTAAAGCAAAAGGAGCTGGGAAGGCAGTCAGAACAGCAAAGGCCCAAACCGAGGAAAAGATAGCCAACTCAGTTAGGAAGGGGATAAAACCTTTATAGGTACATCAGGGAGCAAAGGAAGACCAAGGAGGAATAGTGAGGCTTAATAAAGGGAGGAGAGTGGGCAGAGGAGACTGTGAAAAGGCAGAGATACTAAACAAATATTTTGCTCAGTATTTACAAATGAAGAGGGAGGTACATAAACAAACAGTAGTAACACTCTGGATACAGAAGTTGATACCAGCCCATTTACAGAAGACAGGGTTCTGAAAGAACTCTTAAAACTGAAGGTGGACAAAGCAATGGGGCCTGATGAGATTCATCCCAGAATTCTAAAAGAGCTAAGGGTAGAACTAGTGACACCACTGACTACCGTTTTAACAAATCATGGGAGGATGGGGTGGTACCCGAGGACTGGAGGAGGGCAGATGTGATTCCCCTTCACAAAGTGGGAGCAAGGCAGAAGCAGAAATACAGACCTGTTAGTTTAACCTCAGTGATAGGGAAAATGATGGAATCACTTCTGAAGGAAAGAATTGTCGAGTATCTAGAGGCCAGGGGGCACAGGACCCTAGGCAGCATGGATTCACAGCGGGAAGGTCATGCCAGACAAATCTGATAGATTTCTTTGACTGGGTGACCAAAGTAGTAGATCAGGAGGGCTGTGGACATGGCCTACCTAGACTTTAGCAAGGCATTTGACACAGTCCCACACAAAAGATTAATATACAAGTTAGCCAGCCTGGGAGTGGGTCCCAAGATGACAGCCTGGGTAAAGAATTGGCTGGAGAATAGGACACAGAGAGTAATAGTAAATGGAGTCCACTCAGAAGAAAGGAGGGTTACTAGTGGGGTACCGCAGGGTTCAGTATTAGGACCGGTCCTCTTCAATGTCTTTATAAGCAACATTGCAGAAGGGCTGGAAGGAAAAGTATGTCTCTTTGCAGATGACACTAAGATCTGCAACAGAGTTGATGCACAGGGTGGGGTGGAAAGGATGAGAAGGGACTTGGCAAGGTTAGAGGAATGGTCAAATGTATGGCAGCTTAGATTCAATGCTAAGAAGTGCAGGTAATGCACCTGGGAAACAAAACCCAGGGAAGAGTACACAATGGGAGGTGAGATACTAACAACAACAAAAATGGAAAGGGACCTGGGGTAGTCACATCAGATGACCTAAAGGTGGGCAAGCAATGTGAGAGGGCAGCAAGGAGGGTGGGGGTTACTGGGATGCATAGGGAGAGGCATCACCAGTAGAAAACAGGAAGTTATCCTCTGTACAGACAGCAGCTGATGAGACCCCATCTGGAGTACTGTGTGCAGTTTGGAGACCCAATCTCCGCAAAGACATAGACAGGATGGAAGCTGTCCAGAGGAGGGCAACTAAAATGGCAGAGTCTGCACCAGAAGACATATGAAGAGAGACTTAAGGAGCTTAATATGTATAGCCTCGAGGATAGGAGGGAGGGGGACATGATAGAAACTTAAGTACCTCAAGGGACTCCAACAAAGTCCAAGAGGGTAGCATCTTTCAAAAAAGAGGTGTGCAAGAACAAGAGGGCACAATTTGAAGATAGAGGGGGTGGCTCAGAGGTAATTTAAGGAAGTATTTTTCACAGAGAGGTTGTGGATGCATGGAGCGGCCTTCCGGAGGAGGTTGTGGAGTCAAAATCAGTGGTGGAATTCAAGCATGCATGGGACAGTCATAAGGCAATTCTGGGGGGTTGGGGTAAGAAGAAGTAGGCTGCTGGTTAACTAGGATCTGCAGCTTATCCAGTAGGTAGGGAAATGGGCAGACTGGGTAGGTCAAGCGGTCCTTATCTGCCGTCAAATTCTATGTTTCTATGTAACATTGGGGATTTTAAATTCAGTCTATGTGCAGTCTGAGAGAGTAGTACAGCTGAGTGTGTGCAGGCTCTCAGAGCTTTAAGCTCTGTTTTAGAGCTACTTTTGGAAGGTGTGTGTTTCCACCTGAAGAGGAACACAGGAACTGGTAATTGAAGTGGTGGAGACCGCTTTCAGTGGTTCAGCAGCACCATCCCTGAGGGGATGGGGGGAACGTTTTGCCTGTTTTCCAGTGGCAACCCCCCGGGTCTGGCTAAGGGAAAGAGCTGCCTGTTCAAGTTGTGCTGAGGCACCAGAAGCTCTGAGAGAGAAATTCCTTGTGGAGGAAACGCCTGTGGGGCACCTGCAACCAAAGGGTGAGTTCGCTCTGAAAAAGGGCCAAGTGTTTTCACCTGAACAGAAGGAAACTAAAGGGACTGTTACTGTGGGGTCAGGAAAAAGACAGCCAAGTGCAGTTGGAAAGTGGGGATTGGACTGCTTAAACTGTGGGAGGTCTAGAGTAATGGACAATGCCACTTAATTCAAGTATGTTCAAGTCCAGCACAAAGTGTGAAGGAAATTGGGGATTGGACTGCTTAATTCAGTTGGGGGGGGGTCTAGAGTAATGGACAATGCCACTTAAAAGTATGCTCAAGTCCAAGCACAATTGGGAAGCAAGACAAGTAGATGGAATGTGAAATACATTTAGCAAGAATCTACATTGCAAAGCTTTACAGGATGAGGTGTTTACTGTCCAGAGAAATGGCCGGGTATGAATTGTGGGAGCGAGAGGTGTGAGACCCCCCCCATCAGTAGTAACCAAATTCACCTCTACAGATTTGCTCTGAGACACCTTTTACTTTCTCTTAGGTACCTGGCCAGTGCCTGAGGAAAGTACCCAGACATGGAATTGAAAGGAAGTTTCCCTGATGGAGCCGTGGTGCTCTTAGGTGGTTTAGGGAACCACCAGAAAATGTTTCCATGAAGTATGGAAGGTGTCCGAGTGGCTGGCAAGGGAGCCGAGCCAGGGAAAACCCAGAACAGTGTACAAGTTCGGGCTGTGTAACCCAAAGCAGCATGCAAATCCAGGCTGTGTGCCCAATGGGTTCAGAGCCTGAGGGCTAAAGTGTTGAGGAAGTGTTCTTGCTCTTTTAATCTGCATTACCAGGAGTGTAGCCCCGAGGGGGTCCATCTATGCTTTGTTTATTCTGTTTGGATGTGAATAAAAAGCCACACTTTAGAATCCTACGTCTGGTATTGGACATTACAGTTATTGCTTCCTGTGTTCGGAGTTACTTGGGTGCCCCTGTGCAGAGTAGCCAAACCTAGCCTTTGTGCCGAGTGACCTATCCCTCCCCGAACCCAGCCCACCTTGTATTACTGTCAGATGGCAATGGCAGTCCGGCCCTGGGTTACATATAGATGCAGAGAAGGGTAGGGGAAGTTTGAAAAGGAGCATCTCCTAGGCAGAGGGGGAGGTGACGGAGAGCACAGGCTCAAACTGGATGCTTGAGAAGAGGTAGGTACCGTAGCTACTCCACTGCCCCTTTGCCAGATCATGTTGAGTGATGGTGAAACCAGGGATGGCAACAAAGGAATTGGGGATCTGAGGGGAGAGCCAAGACTCTGAGATCACCAAGACACCAGGCTTGAGGTTAACCATAAGTGGTAGCAATTGGTCAATCTTGGGGAAGAGAATGCAGTTGTTGACATGAGCTACTCTCAGTCCCCTGGGAAGATGAGAGAGGGATGTCAAGGTAAAGTTGGGGTTGAGTTCAATATCTCCTGCTTCTAAGATTAGCAAGCAGATGAGCTTGAGTGAACCTACGAGATGTTTGTGGTGAGGAGAGGGGGGAGAGGATGAGGGAGATAGGAGGGATGGATCCAGGATGCCAGGGGGAGTGTGCCAGGGCAGGGAAGCAAGAGTAAAGGAAGGTGTGGAAGGGAGGGAGATGGAAGGGGAAAGGATGGGTAAGAGGTGGGGGAGAGAAGAGAGGGTAACTAAGAGGGGGAGAAGGGCTAGGGTTAGGAGCAGGACAGCAGCAAAGCAGTAGTTAACCTGCACTTGCTAGTTCAAATGAGGAGGGATACAAGCTACAGCAAAATGGCTAGGAAACCAATTTAAAGTCTACACATTCATGTGGTATGTGGGGAATTATTAAAGTCCAATGTGTTATAAAAGGAACGAGTGAGTCTCATACCCCCAACACAAGACCCAAAACAGAAAACAAAAGTTTGACTGTCAAGTGGTAGACAGTTCAAGCAAAAGGCAAAACTGTCTATATGAACTTGTATAACCCCGTATGAACCTAGGCTCATACCTATTCAAACCAGATATCAAATACTTACAAAAATGTAGTTCACAGCTCCCTGAATTTGTCATCCATGATATTCTAGTCCACTGCGTCCTCTTCATTCTGAGGGAACCTCTTCCGCTAAACTTGGTGTCAGCATGACTCAGTTGGTAACGCATCTGCTGCTGGTCCAGAAGATTGTGCGTCCCGGTCCTGTACTGGGATTGGGCTCATACCATAAGCACTGGCACCCAAGTGCAGTACTAAGAGGATGTTGTACTGTCAGGGTGTAGTAGTTATTTATATCTGGCGCCCTTCCCTTGAGACTCGGTGCTGTTATAGTGTTGTACATTAAAAGCAAATTAGGAAAAATCACGCAGACATATTCCATACTTAACAAGTATAGATATCAATAAAACAGTTCTAAATAAATAAGTTCATAAATAATCATTAAATAATCACGAAATACTTTAACTGAGTCTTTAGTTCCCAAATGCCTGTATATACAGAAATGTTTTCAGACCCCACTTAAAGGCCTCCACTGAGGGGGGGGCTCCCTTGAAGCTCTCAACAAGGAATTCCAGAGGACTGGGCCTGCTACCTTAAAGGCCCTGTCCCCAGAAGTTTTTAACCTTGCTCTAGGAACTACCAGGAGGCCCTCTTCAGTGGAGCAGAAAGAGCATGAGGGTGCAAGAGCTCAGGCCAAGCCCATGCAGGGTCTCATAAGTCAGAAGAGACTCTTTGAAGGAGTTATGCCACTTAGCTAGCAAACAATTCAGATCATGCAGCATCGGGGAGACATGACATGTCATTGGAAGGCCAGTCAACAACCTAGCAGCTGCATTCTGCACCAACTGCAGGTATCATAGCATACCTCCATTTATCCCATGGTACAGAGCATTGTAGCAGTCAAGCCTCAAAGTCACAAATGCATGTATCAGTGTGGCCAGACCTCCGAGGGGGATAAGGGATTTAATCTGGCTGATGTTCTGCAGATGATAAGAGCCATCCCGGACTACTGCTGACACCTGAGCCTTCAGTGTCAGCCCCTCATCCAGCATGACTCACATATTTTTCTCCTTCTTGGCAGCCAAAAGCCCAGAGCAGCCAAGCCAAAGCCACATCTCCCTCTCGGTAGCTGCCACTCTCCCACTACTTCACAGCTATACCACCAGTACTTCAGTCTTCTCAGGGTTAAGTCTCAACCAGCTCAATGACCTCCAGTCTTGGATCTCAGCCAGTCACTTATTAAGCACATAAACTGCACCTGGTGACCCAGGTACAGAAGACATGTAGAGCTGGGTATCATCTGCATAGTAGTGACACTCCAGCCCATACTGCCTAATGATATCACCCAGGGGTAGTCTATACACTGCAAACAGCATGGGTAAAAGAACTAAGCCCTGGGATATACCACAGGACAGAACCTTTGGGAGTGAGGAAAACCTTCCCAACACTACCCTCTTGGTCCTCTCACTTATACAGGATTAGAACAACAGATGAACTTTGCCAGTGAGTCCCACATGCTCCAAGAACTGGTCCAGTAACAGCCCATGGTCCATGGTGTCAAACACCGAAGAGAGATCAAGCAGAATGGGAACTGACTGTTCTCCTCTATCTCTCACCCTGAGCAGGTCATTGTGCACCCTAACTGGTGCAGTCTCTGTGCTATACCTAGACCTAAAACCAGACTGGAGAGGCTCACAGATGTCAAAGAAAGCAGTGAGATATGCCTAAGTTTGAAGCACAACCACTGTCTCAATAACCTTGCCCAAAAAGGGTAGGTTAGAGACAGGCTGTTAATTCTCTAAGATGTCTGGTTGCAAAGATGACTTCAGAAGTGGTTTCACCAATACACTTTTCAGCGACACTGGGAACACTCCCTCTGACAAGGAGCACCAGACAATCTCAGTGAATACCGGGCCCAGCTGCCCCATACAACTCAACAACAGGTGTATCGGGTCTAGATACAGATTAGAGAATGTTGGCCACAGTTCAGAAATCACCCCACTTACCTTTTTCATCACTGGCTGAAAATCTCCCCAGGACCACTGAATGTGCCACAGACTCATAGACTCAACCCTGCTGGGCTGAGACGGCCCATTTGGTTGGATCCCAGCCCTAACAGATCACACCCTGTCCTAGAAGAATGGAGCTAATTCCTTGCATTTCACAGGTGTAAATGTTCTCAAGGGCTCCAGACAGGCTGGATGAAGCAGCCCAACAAAAGTCCAGAAAAGCTGAGCCGGACAGTTCTTCCTGGCTACAATCTTCCTAGACAGAAAGTCTGCTTTTTTTTTTTTTTTGAGTGATTGCCCTCAGATATTCACCGTAGTGAGAAATCAGAGCCAGTCTGTCCTCCTAGGTCCTTGATTTCCTCCTACAACACTCCAGCCTCTGCCCCTTTGTTTCATCTCCCTCAGTTTGCCATCAAACCATGGTGAGCCAAATCATGAAACCAGTGGGTGTACATGTACTGACATTACAAGATTGAAAGCCGCCATGAAAGCCCTGTTATAGCCTGTCACAACTTCTACCAGTCCCTCTGCGCATCCTGTCCTCACATTTGAGGTGTCCAGAACTGCTAGGAGTTCCTTTGGCCCAAGCCTTTGCAAGGGACAGAAAAAACGGTTATTCACCTGTAACTGTAGATCTTACTTCGAAAGGGCTCTTGCAGTAGGTAATTACATATAGGACTGGCGTCGGCGGGCGGCAGGACCTGGAAAAATTTCTAGCTAGCAGTCCCTGGCAGGACTGCCCCCCACATCAGGTGACCGACGTCGGTATAAAGGGCGGTCCCGGGACGCCCTCCTTCCAGGGTTCTTTCCTCGGCCAGCTCGTGCAGCCGCTGTGAAGTTCATGCCAGCCCTGTTGTCGGCTGCTTTTTTTACCGAAGTATCAGTATTTTGCAATTTATCTGGCCAGGTGAATGTCGGTTTTATGGCGTCCCCTTCAAAAATAAAGTGCGACTAAATGCGGCCCAACTGCCTCACAAAGACGGTCACTCCCTCTGCCTTTTTTGTTTAGGCACCGACCACGCGGTCGACAAGTGCCCGCATTGCCTGCATTTCAACGCGGCCACCCGCAGACAACGCCAGCAGTCTTTGGAAGCCCATCTCCTTAAAAAGAAGATGTCTGCAGTGGAGAAGGAGTTGAAGAAGCTTAGGCAGGCGTCGATCTCCCCAGAAGGACACAAGAAGTGGGACAAAGAAAGGCACTGGGAGAAGACCTCCTCTTCCGCGACTCCGGCCGGAGCCGCGGCTAAGGTAACGTCCCCTCCGGGGGATCGCTCGACGGCAGCCTCCAAGGCTTTGGAGGAGGCGTCGGCCCGCCCATCAGGTTCACATTCGAGCCCTTCGGGTGCCTCTGGGCAAAAGGAGGCTTCTGCCCCCAGTACTGCCGCAGGCTTGCGGCCTACTGGTGCGGGCGCCTCCCATAAGCCAGACGTCGGCTCCTCCGATGTCCGCCCGGGAGAAAGGCAGCAAGCGCCCGACCCTCCGGGCGGCGTCACGGCAGTGTCCCCCTCAGACCGGGCCACTTCCCACCCTCGGCCCGCCTCTGACGAGGGACCCCCTAAGTCGGACGCTGGCTCCTCTGGCGTCTGCTGGGATTCGGCCCCTAAGTAGCACGTCGGCTCCTCCGACGTGCGCCGGGCATCGGAGCCTACGACAGGCCCTTCATCGTCTGTCGTTCCAGGTTACCCGCTGCCATCCGGGGAGCCAGAGTCCCCCCCGCCTGACCCCTGGGACTTCTCTCCTCCATCCCCAGGCGATGCTTGGGATGCTTTTCCTCCGTTAGACCCTCCTCCTACAGAACTGGATCTGACGCCGGCCCCCCCGATGCTGGCCCCGCCGATGCCGGTTCCGGCGCTGGCCCCTCCGACACCAGCGGGGGATGCTCCTCTCCCATTGGACCCTCCACCCCATGGGTCTATCACGATTGATCCGCCCGTGGAGTTCCCTACTGGGCCGTCTGCTCCGGCAGCTCCTCTGGTACCTGGGTATCCGCCGTCCTATCCGACGCCGGTTCACCCGGGTCCACAGTACCCGGCACTGACTCCACCGATGCCGCAGTACCCGACGCCGCAATACCCAGCTCCGGTATTCCCGCAGCCGGGTTACGGATACTCACCTTACAGTTATAATCCGTACAACTATCCCCCTCCTCCTCCTCTACTGACCCCCAGGCCGACGGTGGATCTTCAGGAGACTCTGGCCTCCTGGTGGGCTGAGGCCAAGGCTTAGCTCACCAAGGAAGTCGAGAGCCGCCTCACTGTGACGGTGCCACCTCCGGCTCCCGTACACCCCAGACGGCACACTCCCTATCTGCCTCCGGATTCTCGAGCTCTCCCCTCGGGATCCAGAGAGGGGCAGGACACGCGTCCGGGGATCCCCCCTAAGGAACCCGTTCCTCCCCCTAGATGAGCTAGGGAGTCTTACTCTGCTTCAAACTCTTCTTCTTCTTCTCTCTTGGACTCCTCGGATTCCTCCAACGGATGCTCCGAGAAAGACAACGAGCCTCGCTCTCCATCCAAGCCCCGGCCGAGGACTCCTCCGAAGTCTCCTCTGGAGGATCCTTCCTTCACGGAGTTGCTCAGGAAGATCCAGGAAGTCTATCAGTGGCATTCCTTAGAGCCAGATCCTCAGCGGGTTAAACTCGCCGAACATCTGGACTTGCCCCTTACGGACCCTACTTTAGTGCCACCCTGGATCGAGTCTCATGCCCACCTTGTTTCCACTATTTGGAAACAACCATTGGCTTTAGCCCCACTTCCTCGGAAGTCCAACAGGCTATACCAGGCTCCGGAGGGTGTAGACTTTCTAGACTCTCACCACCATGCAGACTCGGTTGTGATTAGTGCCGCTCACGGCCGGTCAGCACACCTGAAGCATTTGAGCTCGTCTCCCCCGGATAAGGAATCTCGCCTTCTGGATCAGTATGGAAGGAAGATCTATGCTTCTTCCACACTGGGGATCAGGGCCCTAAATTATGTAGCACATATGGGGGATTACCAGAAGGCTGTCCTTACCCAGGCGGAATCTAAGATTGACTCCTTGCCTGACTCCCAAGTCAAGTAGGAGTTAGCTAACCTTGTCCGTTCTGCTCATTCGGCCAGTCGTCACATTCTGAGGATGACCTACGATGCAGTGGACACCGCAGGATGGAGCTCCGCGTTCGCCGTAAGTTTTCAGCGTCACGCATGGCTCCAAGTGTCAGGTCTGGTTCCGGAGGTGCAGTCAGCAATTCAAGAAGCACCTTTCAGGGGTTTGGTGCTTTTCGGTGGTGATGTCAAGGACATCATCACTGACTTGCAGGAGAAGGGGACGGCCCTCAAATCTGTGGATTCCATGTACTGTCCCCATCCCCGCAGCGCCGTCCTTTTCGCAGACGCAGCCGGCCTCAAGCGAAACCCCAGGGAAGGTGGGCCACTAAACATCGGGCCCCCACAGCTGCCAGGCCCCCGCCGCCCAAAAAAGCAGCGGGTGCTCCAGCTGCGGCGCTGCCTCACACCACCTGACTCCTTCCCTCTCCCACCGCCTCTGGACTCCCCAGAGGAACCGGTAGGAGGGAGATTCTCCCTCCACCTTCCGGGTTGGGAGAGGATAACATCGGATTCATGGGTGCTTCAGATCATAGCAGAGGGGCACTCTATAGAGTTTCTGCAGAAACCTCCACGCCACCCCCCTCTGAACTCCTCTTACTCAAGGGACCATCTTCCTTTGGTCAGGGAAGAAATATCTGCTCTCCTCACGAAGCAGGCCATAGAACCCGTCCCCTCACCTTCACGGGACGGGTTACTATTCCCATTTCTTTCTTGTACCAAAGAAGACGGGAGATCTCAGACCCATTCTCGATCTCAGCTCCCTGAACTTCTATGTGGAATACAAAAAGTTCAGGATGCTCTCCCTTCAAACCCTCCTGCCCCTTCTCCGGCTGGGCCAATGGCTTTGTGCACTGGATATGCAGGATGCATAAATGCACATTCCCATTCGCCCCTCGCACCGCAAGTACCTCAGGTTTGCGTTCCAGGGGGACCATTACAAATTCCTGGCACTCCCTTTTGGTCTTTCCTCGGCTCCCCGAGTTTTTACCAAATGCCTGGTGGTGGTAGTGGCCCACCTGCATACTTTGGGAGTTCAGGTTTTTCCCTATCTGGACGACTGGCTCCTGGCGGCCTCGTCCAGGGAGAAACTCCTACATTTTCTCTCCCTCACCCAGCGGGTTTTCACTGGTCTGGGTATCACCATCAACCATTCCAAGTCTCATCTGGACCCTTCCCAGAGACTCCAGTTCATCGGGGCAATCCATGATACGACAGTGTGCAGGGCCTTCCTGCCCTTGGACAGGGGCCTCCCTCCAGTCCCAGATTTCACTTCTTTCCAAACACAGGAAGATTCCGGGGAGGTCGGTGCTCCGTCTTCTGGGGCTTATGGCGGTTGCCATCCTGACGGTTCCGTGTGTGCACCTCCACATGAGGATCTCTCAGTGGACTCTCCGCTCTCAGTGGGATCAACTTGTAGATGACCTAGATCATCTGGTGCTGATCTCCTTGCCGATGACAAGATACTTGCAATGGTGGATGGTTTGAGAGAACCTGTTCCGGGGGGTCTCCTTCTTTCATCCTCCCCCCGGCCAGACTCTGACCACGGACGCATCAGGCAAAGGTTGGGGAGCCCATCTGGGTCCTCACCGAACCCAGGGGTTATGCTCCAGATTGGAGTTAGCTCTCCACATCAATGTGCTCGAGCTAGGAGCAGTGCTGTATGCTCTCTAGGCCCTTCACCAATACATCCTTCCCGGTCAAGCTAGCTGTCCAAACAGACAACATGTGCGTGGTGTGGTACATCAACAAGCAGGGAGGGACTCGGTCCTACCTGCTGTGCAGGGAAGCGATGAGGGTTTGGGAATGGGCAACGCTTCACAACCTTCACCTCACGGCGATCCATGTTCCAGGAGTTGACAATGTCCTGGCAGACAAGCTAAGTCATTCTTTGGCTCTGCCACACGAGTGGGAACTGGACCAAAAAGTTCTAAAAAGCATCTTCCAGATTTGGGGGACTCCACAGATAGACCTGTTCGCCTCCTCCCAAAACACAAAGCTTCCAACCTTTTGCTCGCTTGCTCCAGAGCGAGGCACTTTCTGGAGCGACGTTTATCTCTAAGCTGGAAGGACAGATTCGTCTATGCTTTTCCCCCAATTCCTCTGGTCCCTCGTGTGCTGCAGAAACTTGCATTGGAAGGAGCGAGAATGATTCTGATCGCTCCTTTCTGGCACAGGCAAATCTGGTTCTCTCTTCTACAACAATACTCAGAGGTTCCTCCTCTTCCTCTTCCTTTATCTCGAGGATTGCTGACCCAGGATCAGGGGACCCTGGTCCATCCGGGACTCAAGTCTCTTCAACTTCATGCATGGCTCCGGCAGACCTAGCCCAATCTCGTTTTGGCGTCTCTCCTAAGGTGGCAGAGATTCTGGTGGAGGCTAGAAAACCCTCCACTATGTCCACCTACGCCATGAAATGGAAGAGATTTTCCATTTGGGCTACCTCCAGGAATGTGGAGCTTTTCTCCTGTCCTGTGGCCGTTCTGCTTGATTATTTGCATCATCTTTTCAACCTGGGTCTCAGTCACTCCTGTTTGAAAGTCCACATGGCTGCTATTTCAGCCTACCATGTTCCTTTCGCTGATAAAGCATTTGCCCAATTGGAAGTATCCAAGACCTTTCTCAAAGGGGTCCTTCATCTCAGACCCCCTGTTCGGACTCCGGCTCCCCCTTGGGACTTGAACTTTGTTCTCGAGAAACTTACCCTTCCTCCTTTTGAGCCTGCGGCTTCCGCAGACTTGAAGTTCTTATCGTGGAAGACGCTCTTCTTGGTGGCCATTACTTCGGCTTGCAGGATTTCCGAGCTCCAGGCCCTTATGTGTAAAGTCCCTTATCTGATTTTTCACAAAGAGCGAGTAACTCTTCGCATGAACCCTAAGTTTCTGCCTAAAGTGGTAGCGGAGTCTACCTTAAATCAGTCTATTGAGTTACCTGCCTTTTTCACGCAGTACTCCAATCAAGGAGAATACTTGCTCCATACCATGGATGTTCACAGGATCCTGAGATACTACACTGATAGGACGAAGGATCTCAGGAAGACTAATAAGTTGTTCGTCTCTTTTGCTCACAAAAGGGAAGGCAATGCTGTCTCCAAGCAATGCCTATCAAAGTGGTTGGCTCATTGCATCACTTTCTGTTATGACAAGTACAACAAGACCCTACCGGGTCAAGTCAGAGGTCACTCCACTCGGGAGTTGCAGCCTCATGCCTGCTTAAGAATGTGTCCGCTGTAGACATCTGTGTTGCCGCTTCACCTGACTTCCGCCCATACCCTTACGAAACATTACAGTTTGGACATTGCCTCTCGCTGTAGAGCAGGCTTCGGGTTAGCGGTCTTGCAAGGCCTCCTATCTTGAGGTTTGCAAGGTTGTTTGCTACTTCTTGGAGTATTTCCTCCTCCCGGTGCCTTTAATTTGTTCCAGACTGCTTGGGATTCTGTCCTATATGTAATTACCTACTGCAAGAGCCCTCTCGAAGTAAGATAGTTCAGTTACTTAAGAACTTACCGTAACAGTAGATCTTCGAGAGAGGCTCTTGCAGTAGGTAATACCTTCCCCCCCTCCATCCCCCTAGACTTTTTCAGCTCCTTTTCCATTTAGGAAAATGTCTGCTTCTCTCTCATCCGGGCCTTCCGGGCCTGTGGCGGGAAAGAACTGGAAGGCGTGCGTCCGGGACCACCCTCTATATACCGGCGTGGTCAGCGCTTGGTCACCTGGCGTGGGGGCGGTCCCCGCCAGGGACTGCTAGCTAGAAATTTTTCCGTGGGGTCCTGCCGCCTGCTGACGTCAGTCCTATATGTAATTACCTACTGCAAGAGCCTCTCTCGAAGATCTACTGTTACGGTAAGTTCTTACATAACTGAACTTTCTGGGAGTGGTATATGATGTTCATCCACACTTTCTGCCAATGTCCTTTCCACTTTAAGATGTGCCGCAATGTCTTCAAGCTGGCTTCTCCCACCCATCCAGGTGGTAACTCCCTCGGCACTGCCCCATGATGCGTGATCTTGCCCGCTGGAAGCAAAATCAGTGTGTCACTTGCCAGGGAAGGTCGGGTGGGTCATTACGGATGAACATCATATACCACTCCTAGAACTACTGTTACAGGTGAGTAACCTGGCTTTCTAGAGATGTAGATATGATGTTCTAGCTACACTTTCTGGCAGACTCCTAGCAGTTCTCCTGGGAGGAAGGGGCAAGGCGCATACCCCCATTTAGGGAACAGAGATTGGAGAACTGAGGTCCCAAAACCAGCATCCTGGCATGACTCAAGGTTGATGTGGTAATGGGAAATGAAGGTGTGTGCTGACTTCCAGGAAGCAGCCCAACAGATTTCCTGGAGGGGGATTTCTCTGGAAGCAGCTACCAAGGCAGTGATATGATGGATGGAATGAGCCCTTAGCTCCACAGGAGGCTTGCTACCTGTCAACCAATAGCAGAAGTGAATGCAGGTGACAATCCACCCGCCAATCTTCCACTTAGCAGACGGTCTGCCAGGTGCAACTTCAGCGTAGGTGACAAATAGCTGGTGAACCTCTCCCCGAACTCCAGCCATGCGCTCCTTGTGATAGGTTAGCGCTGCCACAGGTCCAAAGTATGGAGCCTGTGCTCAGCCTCTGAAGTGAAATACACCGGGAGATTAATCACCTGGTTAAGGTGAAAATCCAACACAACCTTTGAGTGGAACTTCGGGTTGGGGCAAAAGACAACCTTGTCACTGTGGAAGACCAGGTAAGGAGACTTCAGTGAAAGCGCGTGGAGCTCACTGATCCTTCTGGATGACGTGATAGCCACCAGGAAGGTGGACTTCTACAATAGGTGTGACATCTCACAACTGTGCATCAGTTCGAATAGCTTGCCTATGAGCTTTGCCAAAATCAGCAACAAGTCCCAAGGTGGTGGTGGTGGTTCACACACCAGAGGGGAAATATGGTGAAGGCCTTTAAAAAAAAAACAAAAAAAAGCACCAGACCACCTTCTGTGCCACTGATTGCTGACTGGCCCATGCCCGGTAAGTACAGGTGGCTGCCAGGTGCACCTTAACAGTCGTTGACTGAAGGCCCAACAGAGAAGGACCAAAATTAGTCGAGAATGCTAGTCACCGGACAAGCTAAGGGGTTCAACCCTTTGCCCTGGCACCAAATGGAGAACCTCTTCCATTTGAAGGTGTAGCAATTTCGGGTCAGCTCCTTCCAAGAAGCCTCAACAACGTTGAGGACCTTTTCAGAGAGACCCAGAGCCAGGAAGTCTAGCCACTCAGGAACCAGGCTGTCAGATGCAGGGATTGAAAGTCTGGGTGGAGAACCTTACCCTGACTGATCGAGAACAGGTCTGGGCAGAGATGAAGATGCCGCTGGAGCCTGGTGCTGAGGTTGAGAAGATCTAGGTACCAGAACTGGCATGGCCAGTCTGGAGCCACCAGGATCACCCATGCCTTGCCCTTCCTCACCTTGAGCAACGCTTTGTGGATCAAGGGAAATGGAGGGAAGGACTAGGGGTCCAGGGCCTGGAACAGGTATCCCCCTGCAGTGTTCCCTGCTGAGGGGGTGGTGGGCATAAAACAACCTCAGCTTTGCATTCTCCCTGGAGGCAAACATGTCCACCAGAGGGGTGCCCCACTGGGAGAACAGGCTTTGTACTACCTCTGGGTGGAGAGACCACTCATGAGACGCCTCACCCACATGGCTGAGAGCATCCGCTAGCTGGTTGGAGACACAAGCCACATGGACAGCCAGGAGATTGGCCTCCAAGCTGCTCAAGAGGGTCCACACATGGAGAGCTTCTCTATACAGAGGAAGGGAGGGTGTCGTGCTTTGCTTGTTGAAGTAGTACATGGTCATGGTATTGTCCGTCTGGACCTGGACCACCTGACTCCAAATGTGTGGAGCAAAAGCAGTCCGTGTCAGCCGAACTGCCCAAAGCTCCTCGGTGGTCCAGAGAGGGACTCTGTGTTCCCCCAGGTGGGCACCCCAGCCCATGAGAGAGGTGGACAGTCATCAGGATGACCGTTGGCTCTGGACAGAAAAATGGGATATCTTCCTGCAGATGTTCTGGGACCAACCACTTCTGGAGGGCGTCACATCTGTTGGGTCACAGTGACCAGCTGGTCAAAGTGACTCCTGTGCTGAGACCACTGGCTGACCAGCTCCAACTGCAGAGACTGCATTCTCCAGTGGGCCCAACAGATCACACTGGTGCTATCCACCATGTATCCCAGGAGGCACAGAAGTCCCGAGCAGGGTGCAAGTGCCCAACTCGAAATAATCGGGCAAAGGAGGCGAGAACCTCTGCAAGAGTTGAGCTCCACTCTGATGAAAGAGATCACCTGTGAAGACATGAGTTCCAACTTGGCCTGACTGACCAGCATGCCAAAAGAGGTGCAGGTCTGGAGGGCCAGGTCCCCGGACCACTCCACCGCCTGACTGGAGGTTCCTGTGATGAGCCAGTTGTCCAAGTAGGGATACACCCAGACTCCCCAGTGCCTCAGCTGGGCCACCACCACCGCGATGCACTTGGTGAAGACCCTGGGGGCCGAGGACAGGCTGAATGGCATGGCCTGGAACTCATAGATGCTTCACTTCGCTCTGAAGTGGAGGAACTGCCAGTGTGATGGATGGATCGGGACGTGAAAGAATGTATCCTGAAGAGCCAGTGAGCAGAACCACATGTTTTGTTCAAGAGATGGTATGATCTGAGACAGACTGACCATCCTGAAGGTGCATGGCCTGATGAACTTGTTTAGATCGTGCAGATCTAAGATGAGGCACCAGCCCCCCCATTCATTTTGGCACCAGGAAGTACCTGGAGACAAACCCTCGGTGTTCTGGAGAGTCCAAGACAGGAGCCACGACCTCCTTGTGGAGAAGCTGGGCAATGTCATCCCGAAGGGTCGACAGGATGTCGATGGACACTATGCCCCCTGTGGGGCATGGGCTCAGCTGGGCAGGTATGCCTCAACTCCAGAGGCAGACCCTGGCCTACCACCTTAAGGACCCCCTATCCATGGTAACAGCAGACCAGGCAAAAAGGAAGCTGGGGAGCTGGCCCCCCACGGGAGGACCCAGGGGCTCTGAATGATAGTGGGTAGGGCACCCTCCATCCCGTAACTGGGTGGGCTTGAAAGCAGAGAAGGAACCCGTGGAGGGGCTGCCAGAATCTGTAGGTCCTGGATTCCTGATGACAGAAGCCACAGATTTGGGCTGGGGACGCCAAACCTGTTGCTGTCCAGCTGGAGACTGGGCAAGTTTAACTGCTGGGGTACAGGTGGTCTGAAAGGGCTTCTTCTTTTGGGTTTTAGAGCCCTTCTGGTCCTTCTGGGCAGAAGTCACTGAGTCCAAAGTGGCATTGGGACTTTTAAATCTGGGTGAGGTGCCCTTCCACACTAGGCCCGAACAAGTTGGTATGCAAGAAGGGAACATCTGCCAACTTGTGCTGCATGTCAACTGTGACGGTGGAGATATGCAGCCAAGCCCTGCGGTGCATGGCAACTGCCTTGGCCATGGACCGGGTGCACTAATCGCCAATGTCCATGGCCATCTGGAAATGCTGGTTTACAACAGCACAGCCTTGGTCCCTGAACTGATTGACCATAGTCTGCAGATCTACAGACAAGTGAGGAAGCACTTCATCCAGGGAACCCAGGAGAATGTGTGAGAAGTGGGCCGTGAGAAGGGCTGAGCTTGCTTGCCGAAGGCCGAGAGAGGAGGCAGCATAGAACTTTTTGGCCATATGGTCCAATTTCTTGAACTCCTTGTTGGGGAGGGTTGTTAACATCCACCAAGTTGCCGGTATGCTGAAACATGGTGTCAGTCATGAGACCCTCGGCTGAGGGGTGCTCCGTGAATCCTGACAGGGAGCCAGTAGGGACCGCATACTTGTGGGACATCCTGGCTGATGGTGCAGGGCAGGAGGCTGGGTACTGCCACAGTTTCAAGGCAGGACCAAGAACAACATCCTGGACCGGGAAGACTTCTACTGGAGAGTCACCTTGGTTGAGGATCTCGGTCAGTGGGTACTGTTCCAGCTTCTGAATGGGCTCCAGCTGGAGACCCATTGATTTGGAAATGAGATGGACAAGACCCATGAAGGATGTCCTTGACCCATTGAGAGGTCCCTGTTGACTCCACATCCAGCGGTTGGGAGTGTAAGGAGGACCCTTCCAATTCCAAAGAGTCATGGAAGAGCGGTCGACTGCCCGAGTTCCCACTTACCCTGCGAGGGCAGTCTGGGGTGATGGTGACTGACAGCCGATGGGGTAAACCCTTACCCAGCTGAGCATCCTTGGTCAGAGCGCTGGTCTTGGCTGTTTAGGTGGTGGCTCCACCAGGATTGGCGATGAGGCTGGAGTGGTCCGGAATGGAACCATATGAACTGACTCCTGTCATGGCGGGGTCTGCTGCGTCTCTGGTAGTGCCACCCAAGGAGGGCCAGGGTGGTTGGAATCAGCTTAATCTGGGTCAACCAGAGCTGCTGCCACATCAGATCCTCACAGTGCTGACACAACTTGTGCCAGTGCCTCTCCTTGCCTGATGAGGAGGACGAGGAATAGCGGTGGTCCCACTTGCCTGAGTGCTGAAAGTGTGAGCATCGAGATCAGCGCAGGCTGCTCGAGTTGGGGCCCAGAGGGCAGGATCGCGACTGCCGAGGTGGCCAGCGGTGGATCTTGGAGGGGGCTGGCGAAAGCCAATGCCTCTCCTGGACTGGGTGCTCTGGGTCGAGACGGAGTGGAACAGTAGCCTGGTCCATCCCTCCCTGAGAAAGAGGAAGGATCAGAGTCCTCGAAAGGGAGGTATATACCTCCTCGGCAAACAATGTTTGACAGGTTCGAGAAAAATCTCGTGTGTGTCGACTGAAGTCTTGGTCAACTGACCCAACAGGGAGACTGTGGAGTCAGCGGCCAAAGCCGAAGCACCGACCATATTTGGCAACTCCGGTGAAGCATGGGAATCGGATACCCGAAAGTGCTCCTGATCCCATGACGAGACTGTTTTTTTCCGTCTCTTTTTCTCCGTATTTAGATTTTTTAGATTTAGTGCCCAGTGGACCCTGCAGAAGGCCTGGCACAGTTCCTTAAATGCCCCAGTAAAGGAGGCACCCAAGGAGAGCAGCAAAAAGGACAAAGTTGGTCACGTGATGCAGGAAGCAGAGTAGCAGGGTCTCCGCGAGCTCCAATCGCCGTCCGCTTAATTTGCTAATTTTGCGATCACCAGAGGCAGCGCAGAGTTCACCGATAGCGATAAGAAGCCAGGGAGGATACGGAGAAGCAAGCGGATGGAGGCAGAGATGCGCAAGCCCCTCCCCAGGCATACCCCGCCAGCGACCCCGGGGAAGGCTGCAAAAAAGACGAAGGCCTCGGGAACTGCAGTAACACAAGGGGCAGGCAGCGATCCAAGCGGAAGTGCCACTAGCATGCTGCGTTTCTGGAAGATTGGCCCCTGAAAGACATGATGCTGGGCATGGCTGGAGAGATTAAGGAGCTAAAAGGAGCGATATCAGACATGAAACGAAGGTACTGGACAATGAAGTGCGCATTAAATCCCTGGAGGGCACGAGAGAAAGGTCTGAGACAGAGATAAATAAAGTTACCCAGAGAATACAGACGTTAGAGGTTAAGATAGAAGACCTCGAGGGTAGGAGCCGACGCAATAACGTTGTGTTCATTGGCTTACCCGAAAAAGCTGAGGGCCAGGAGCCTATAAAATTTGCACAGAGAATGACAGAAAAAATTGTGGGGCCATCACCTTTTGGGCCTAAGTTTATGGTGGAGAGGGCGCATCGATCTTTACGCCCCTTACCGCCATCAGATCGTCCGCCCAGGCCTTTTATTGTAAGGTTCCTTAACTATCAGGAGAGACAACTCCTTATTGATAAAGTAAGAGAAGAGAAGGATGTATACTGGGAAGGAGTCCGGATTAGAGTGGCGCAAGATCTGCCCTTATCTGTTCGTCAGAAAAGAGCCATTTTCCATCCCTGGTGAAGCATGACTAATTGCAGCAGAGTTAAAATTCAGGATGGGTTATCCTGCACGACTACAGGTTCTTATTAATAAGGAATGGAAAACCTTTGAATCCTTGGACCTTGCTTCGGCAGCCCTACGAGAGGCATTTCCAGCACTTTTCAAAGAAACATGATCTGGGAAAAGGGATACACTGTAGGCCCTGCCATCTTGTGGACTATGTTCAGACTATTGATATCACAAACTGCTTACTTTATTCCCTTCCTATTACGGGCATTACTCAATAAGTGACTGATATTTGCTCAAAATGGACTACTGTTTTGCTTGTTACAGTTTAATGGATCATTATATCGGATCAGTTGTCTGGAAAAAGGGACATGGCGGATGTATATTTAAGTGTACATCTTGGATTTATACCAAACTAATGTGATGGGGGGTTTTCCCACAATAGTGTAGATGTTTGTTTGGGGTTTGCTGTTCTAATGACCCCCTCTTCTGTTGAAGGAATGCTTTATTTTATCTACGGTGATGTGGTAACTCCTTCGGGGGTTAGCATGCAATTTATTATGTGGATGTTATCTTGGCTGCCTATATATCTGAATGTGTCAAGAAGAGGGATGTGGTGATGCAATATAAGTTGCCTATTCATATTGCAAGGGGCGAGAGGGCACGGAGGGAGTGCAGGGCATCCTGGTATCATGGGCCATAATGAATTGCAGGGGAGGGAGGGTAGGAAAAGGTGGGGGTAGTAGTGGGAGGGGAAGGATGCATTATGGGGGGTTACGAAATCTTAGTGGGGGACGGGAAAGTGGGGGTTTCGGACGGGGGAGGCGAGGGGGAGGGCCACAAGGCAGTCTTAGGGTTTCTGACCAGGTGGGCATGGAACAAAGATATACCTACTATATTTTATTAGGTTAGATGGGACCTGATATAGACATTAAATTTGGCACTTGGAATGTTAAGGGGCACGTCATAAGATAAAGCAGTATAAGATCCTGAAGCATATGAGGTTATGAAGATAAAGGTGGTTTTCCTTCAGAAACCCATTTACTGCAAGATGAGGCGATGAGTATGAGAAGAATGCAGATTGGGGAAATATTTTCTTCTCAGGGGACAACTAATAGTAGAGGGGTAATGATCTTAGTTCATAGACAAGTGCCCTTTTGTCCTATCAAAGTGGTGCATGACAGTAAAGGCAGATTTGTTCTAGTTAAGGGTAAGCTTTACAGCTCGGAAATTCTATTAGGTTCAGTGTATGGCCCAAATTCTGATAGTCAGGATTTTTTAGCTGTATTGCAAAAGGCACTATTACCATTTGCACATCTCCCTATCATAATAGGAGGTGATTTCAATCTGGTGTTGGACCCCATGCTGGATAGGTCCAAGTGCAACCATTTAGCCTTCACTTCGGATATTTTGGCCTTTAATGATTTGCTAACTCGCCTAGGCCTGGCAGATGTTTGGAGGGTGCTCCACCCTAGAACAAGGGAATATACTTTCTTTTCTCAGGTTCACGGCTCAAGATCCCGTATAGATTATATGTTAGTCTCCCAGGGGGTTGCTTAAGGGGTTGGCAGGGGCCGAAATTGTGATAGCACCCCTCTCTGACCATTCTATGGTGAAAATGGTTGTTGCCCTTCCTTCTGCTGCCCAAAGGGGTGGCAGGTGGAAGGTAAACAATCAACTGTTGAGGTGCCCAAAGTTAATTAAAGATTTGACCTCGAAGATAGATGAATTCACTTCGACAAACACAAGAGAAGAGGTGAGGCCTGATATTCTCTGGGTGACCTTTAAGGCATATATAAGGGGGTTGCTGATTTGTCAGGCGTCCAGAAAAAAGAAAGAGACCAATTCTAAGATTTTGGCCCTGCTGAACCAAATGAAAATCCTGCAGGATGCCCTGGCTGTTAATCTCCGAGAAGAGACTGAAACTAAACTAATTCAAGTTAGGAACACTTATCTCAAATTGTTGGGTGACCAGGCCGAGTTGGCAATCATTAAAACAAAAGCCAATTATATCGATCAGGGCGATAAGCCCGGTAGGTTTTTGGCTAGAAGGCTGGCTCAAATGGAAGCTTCCCGTCTGGTAGAGGGACTATGGTCAGAGCAGGACAGGTCCATCAAGACAAATCCGGATGACATTATTCAGATTTTAGAAGCTATTATGAGGATCTTTATGGTCCTATGAGTGTTCCTCCGAGCCAGGAAGAAATCTCCTCCTACCTAGAGGAAGTTTCCCTGCCGAAGTTAGGGAGAATAGAGCAGAAGACATTGATTGCTCCTATTACCTATGGGGAAATAGAGAAGGTAATTAAAAATCTACCAAACGATAAGACACCGGGCCCGGATGGGTTCTCACCCAATTTTTATAAGATTTTCCTCTTCTTCCTTAGTCCCCATGCTGGTCAAATTATTTCAGCATATTCTTTCTGGAGCGGTGGTGGATAAATATATTTTCGAGGCTCTTATAGTGGTGTTGCTTAAGCCAAATAGGCCCCCAGAGAAGCCTGATAGTTACAGGCCCATCTCTCTTTTAAACTACGATATAAAAATCTTAGCCAAGATACTTGCAGACAGGATGAGGAAAGTGGTGCCTGGGCTGGTAGGGGCAGAGCAAGTTGGTTTTATGCAAGGCAGGTCATCGACAGACCATTTTAGGACTCTTGCTCATGTCTTCTCGGCGTCTGAGGGGTCAATAATACCTCGGGTGTTGGTCTCCTTGGACGCCGGAAAGGCATTTGACAGGGTGTATTGAGGGTTCTTATTTAAGGTATTGAGTGCGTTCGGTTTTCCCGAAACTTTTATTGACTGGATCAGGCGTTCTACACTGATCCACGGCCAAGTGTCTGCAATGGGTTATTTCTTCACCTTTCCGACTACAGGTGGGCACAAGACAGGGATGCCCATTATCCCCTCTTCTTTTTAACCTCTATCTTGAACCACTGATTAGGCGAATAATTGTCTCAAAGGAGATTAAGGGTATCCAAATTAGGGACCACACCATTAAGGTGACAGCATTTGCTGATGACCTGCTAATCCATGTTTCTAAGCCAGCATCTTCAATTTCTGCATTACTAGAAACTATTAGAGAGTTTAGTAGCTTAGCTAATTACAAATTAAATCAAGGCAAAACTGTGGTGTATCCCTTAAATAATAGGGTCCTTAAAGCGGATGTGACTAAATTTGGTTTGGAGTGGAGCCCTAAATCTCTGAAATATCTAGGTCTCACCCTAACAACTAACCCTGAAAGATTCCGTACTCTCAACTTAGACAACTTGGTACGTACCGTAGAGTCTGATTTGAAAAGGTGGGCACATTTACCTCTTTCTCTGTGGGGCAGAATTAATGTGATAAAGATGAACGTATTCCCTAGGTTATTTTACCCTCTGTGTAATCTTAACATATGGATTCTGTTAGCATGGTTCAGGAAGTTGCACAGGCTCTTGGCCGACTTCATCTGGAACTATAAAAGGGCAAGGATGTCCTATACCAAATTGGCGGCTCCAAGAGCCCAGGGAGGCTTGAGGTTGCCTCAGTTTGTGTTGTATTTTTGGGCGGCCCATGTGAACAGATATGGTAGATGGATGTTTTCATCGGACCATGGCTCTGAAGGGGAATACCACCCACTCTGGGTTAATTTGGAGGTTAGTTTAATTAAAGCTTTGGGATATAACCCAGAAGCCCTATTATATAGTAGCCTAAAATCTCTACCCCAACTCAAAAATACGCCCATTGGGGTGTCTCTTAGGATTCACGACCAAATGTGCAGCACTTGGGCTACAAGTACACTCTAGATGGCTCCCAACCAATTGTAGGAAACCCTCAATGGTGTATCATGTAATCGGATGATTATGTCTAGCTGGTTGCCTGAGTTGGCGAGTGTAGATGGGTAGATCTTCTCAATGAAGAGGGTAAGCCGCACACGGTAGCTAGAATAATACATGAGTTTAAATTGTCGGGTAAGGTAATATTCAAAGTATATCAACTAAGACATCTCCTGGTTCAAAAAATGAAGATGGGGGTCTGGTTGTGTCTCATGGGGACCTTTGGTCGGAACTCAAGCCAATCATAGGTTCCCCACATGCAATTTCTAAAATTTATAAAGTGTTGTTTCACAAGGTTGTTAAGGATAATATAGCTCCCGCTTCTTATTGGGTTAAGGCCTTTCCCGACGGTGCATTTGACTGGACCAAGATCTGGAGGGATTGTTACAAATATCTGCGACAGGATTGTCTTAGATTAACCCAGTTTAAGATCTTGCATAATATCTATTATACGCCCCAGAAACTAGTGGACCTGAAGATATTGCAGGAGTCCAAATGCTACAGATGTGGCTCAAGGGAAGCTGACCTGTTGCATATTTTTTGGAATTGCCCAAGTGTTGCCATGTTGTGGAGAGAGATAAAAAACAGAGCGGATCCTTTGTTGGGGATTGAGGAATTGTTCATACCGGAGGTTTGCATATTGGGGACCTGTCCTGGTCCTCAGTTAGATTGAGGAAGTATTACATAGCTATGATCTCTATCACCGTAAAGAGACTAGTTCTCAGACATTGGAAAGACTCAATTAGCATTGGGTATACAGAATGGTTGAGAGAGTTGTTAATGAATCTCAGGATTGAAAGAACAATAGTAATATTGCAGAATAGACTGCCTCTTTATGACCAGATTTGGTCCCGATTTAGAAGCGGCCTACGCTTAGTGTTCTGGGGCCAATATCCATGTCATTTAGTTTTTTTTTTCTTTTTTTTTTTTCAGACTGCCTTGTGGAGGGTGGGGTGGGTGGAATAGTTTTTTCTCGTCTTTACCTTCTCGGTTTTGTTTTTTTCCTTTGTGGGGAGGGAGGAGGGGAGCCAGGGGTTTAAGTGTGTAATCTGAATGCTCAAGGTAATTGTCTAAGTAGTAATTTGAAGGTTGGGTAGTTTAAACCCCTGTGCTATCTGATATTCAGATGTATGATTACTTTGTATTTTTGTTTTTATGGGGGGTGGGGGCTTGCTGTTTTTTTTTTTTTTTTGTTCGGTCAATTGTTGGTGTATATGAGAAAACGTCCTGTAAGCCTCTTTACCCACATTATGGAGAAAAGTTAATAAAAAGTTAATGGCAAAAAAAAAAAAGGACAAAGTCAAAGAGACCTGTGCTGCGGCCTGGGACACAGCCTTCTCGAATGCAAGATGGGTAAATGTAGCCAGAGAGCCAAGCATTTTTGAGTACACTGTTGAAAAGGAGAAGGCTGGATAGTGGACAGTAGTTTGAAAGACTATCATGGTTCAGAGAGAGTTATTTGGGGGTGATAGAGATAGAGGGTGCTGTGCTGGTGTAATACTTTGCCCAATGCCAACCCTAAGTGTCTAGACTTAGGGCATGATTGATGGAAGGTCAGGGAAAAAGTGACATCCAAGCCCTATATTGATGCCTTAGTGCAAGAGCAGGAGAGCTAGTTGGCCTGTATGACTGGAATAAGCAGCTATAATCAACAATGGAAATGCCATAAGGAGGCAGATGCAACCCTGTATCGGCCTGTAATAAAGGCCCATCATAAGGCTCTGAAGGGGAGCTTTGGGTGGAGGCATAGCTGGGGGTGGGGGTAGGGGAAGATGACTGAACTGAAAAGAAATTGGGGGTGAGAGGGTTAAATGTTTTGCTGATTCCATGTCACTTGTTATCGTTCAAAAGTCTTTATTTCTTAATTTCGCGCCACTTTTTCTTGGTTCATTTAGTTTTTGCCTGTTCTTGAATATTTCTATAAGCCTGTATCAGTTGTTCATGCTATTATCACAGTTTATCCTTTTTGGAAGTTGTTCTGTAGATTCGTTGTATGCTTTCTTGTACATTTCTACTTGGTTTTCCTGTCTCATTATATTTGTTAGCCCTGCTTTTATAATTTCCTGGGTCATGCCTGAAAATAGGCATTTTATTTGTCTAGTACACTTAACTGGTCAACAACAACTGAATAAATAAAGTTAAAGTAACTTCTTAAAGTCTTTTTTTCTACTCCTCATTAAAGTCAGTACAAAGTTCTGGACTAAAATTCAATCTTAACCACAAGGAAATGTGCAATAACAATTGGATGAGAATCAGTAACATTTTGCTCAGGACTGCTTTTATTCGTCTGCAATCATAAATATTGGCAAGGAGCTATTTCATCATCAAGTATAATTATGTCTTTCAGAAGTTTTTGGGTCTCAGCAAGGTCCTGTTGAAGAACCTCATTTTTCAGCAGAAGTAAAATCAACCTCCTTCACAGTTGTTTCTAAGACATTATTCTGATCTCTGGTAAAGGACCAGACAGTCTGTAATGGCATACTCTTAGATGAGTTCAGAACTCCTCCTCTGCATTTCTTGTGCGTGACTTCAATAGCTTCTTTAGTTTTTCGATGGCCGCAGAGACTGGAATCTCTCCATGGACCTTGTTGTCTCTTGTTCGCACGTTCACAGCACCATTGGCCTTTTCCTTCTCTCCAACCACTGTAATAAGAAATATGCAGAGTTGGTGTGACATACAAGTTGATGACAGTGAGTGTAAAATGATGGTCAATTAAAGGAGTCTAGCTTAAGAGTGGCATATCACTTGCAGTGGTGGGGTTTAACATAGAAACATAGACTTTGATGGCAGATAAGGACCGCTGGGCCCACCTAGTCTGCCCATTTCCCCTACCTAGAGGATAAGCTGCAGATCCTATTTAACCAACAGCCTATTTCTTCCTACCCACCACAAAAATTGACTTATGTCTGTCCCATGCATTCTTGAATTCTTCCACAGTTTTAGACCCCATAACCTCCTCAGGAAGGCTGTTCCATGCGTCCACCACCCTCTCTGTGAAAAAATACTTCCTCACATTGCCCCTGAGCTGTCCCTCCTCTATCTTCAAATTGTGCCCCCTTGTTCTTGCACATCTCTTTTTCTGAAAGATGCTACCCTCTTGGACTTTGTTGATTCCACTGAGGTACTTAGCGTTTCTATCATCCCCCCTTTCCTCAAGGGAATACATATTAAGTTCCTTTAGCCTCTCCTCGTATGGCTTCTCTTGCAGACCCTGCACCATTTTAGTTGCCCTCCTCTGAACTGCCTCCATCCTATCTATGTCCTTGCGGAGATGGGGTCTCCAGAACTGGACGTAGTACTCCAGATGGGGTCTCACCAACTGTCTGTACAGGGGGATAACAACTTCCTGTTTTTTGCTGGTGATGCCTCTCCCTATACATCCCAGTATCCCCCCAGCCCTCCCTACTACCTTCTCACATTGCTTGCCAACCTTAAGGTCATCTGATATGATTACCCCCAGGTCCCTTTCCATTTCTGTTGTTGTTACTACCTCCCCCCCATTGTGTAATCTTCCCCTGGGTTTTTGTTTCCCAGGTGCACTACTTTGCACTTCTTTGCACTGAATCCAAGCTGCCATACTTCTGACCATTCCTCCAACCTTGCCAAGTCCCTTCTCATCCTTTCCATGCCTCCTTGTGTATCAACCCTGTTGCAAATCTTTGTGTCATCTGCAAAGAGGCATACTTTTCCTTCCAGTCCCTATGCAATGTCACTTACAAAGACATTAAAAATGACTGGACCCAGTACTGAACCCTGCGGTACCCCACTAGCAATCCCTCTTTCTTCAGAGTGGACTCCATTTACAATTACTTTCTGTGTCCTGTTGTCCAGCCAGTGTTTTACCCAGGCTACCACCCTGGGACCCACTCCAAGGCTGGTTAATTTGACTACTAATCTTTTGTGTGGGACTCTTAGCAGGTTAGGTTGCCAGCTGCTGGAGCCCACTGCAGACAGATACTAGTTGGACTCCTGGCACAGCAAGGACTTTCGATCTTTCCTCATCAGATGTAGGGGGAGTCGCTCTCTAGAGCACAGGCACCACCCAAGTGGGAGGGTCTTCAAGCACCCATGCTGCCAGAGTCTTTGTTGAGTCAGGAGATCTGTGATCCTTTCCCTGTTAGTCAGTACTAGATCTAGGAAAGCCTTGTCTCTAGTGGGTTGTTGTACCAGTTGTTTGAGGCCCTCCCCCTGCAGGGAATCCACCAGGTGTCTAGTTCTGGCAGATGTCCCTGCTGGTATTGACCAATCTGTATCTGGCATGTTGAAGTCTCCCATTATCAGAACCTCCCCTTTAGCTGTCATGTTTTGTATCAGTGGGTGTCACTTGGGGGCACCAGTTAGAGAAGCCAAAATTAATAAATGGAAAGTGGAAAACGTATTTAAGGTAGACAAGGCCAGAGGATTGTTAACAAGTCTTCTCTTTTATCCTAAGTAAGAACTCCCCAGCCACATACCTTATTTATGGTTCTAAGAAGCTGAATAACCCTCCGTTAAGAAAATTAGTTTATAAATGAATATGTGCACAGCCAGTGGGCAGACAGCATCTGTCAACCTCCATAAGAATGAATAGTCCTTCCTCATACTTTGCTTGTTTTATGGGACAGCTACCCATCTACCACCAAGTTTGAAAAGTGGACAAACTTGAAATGGAGAGCTTTCCTCACAGAACTTTGTCTAAGCATTTTTGGGGGAATTTATTTATATATTCATTACAAAACTGGAACTGGAGGGCCATCCAGATGGCCCAGAGGCATGGCACTGTGCTACCATACAGGTGACTTGGTCTTAGAAGTAAATTTGAATCACTGCGTTGGGAGACAGGTCAGACCACAGCAGCTGCTGCTCAGCAGTCTGCTGCAATTGGGAGGGAAGGCACTGAGCACCCAGTGCCACAGTGACTCCTGTGGTGGGCCAAGGGAGCTTGTTCCTTCCACAGGCACCACTTTGTGCATCCAAGGCCTTCAGAAGGCTCCTCCCTTGCCAGAGAAGGAGAAGGGAAGACAAGGGACAAAACAGGATACCATTCCATGTCCGTCTAAATGATGGCTGATTTTACTGGGTCCTAGTGCCTCAACACTGGGTCCTGTCCACTTAGTGGACTGCCTCGGGGGAAGGACGGGAAACCGTCTGGCAGCTGGACCCAAGGGATGGGGGAACATCAGGTCTGAACAGGGTATATTCCAGATTATGACATGGCCAAGGAAGAAAAGCTCTATAGAAAAAAAAAAAATACGAACTGGAAATCCAGCCTCCTGATTGGCTGGTACCCATGGAATAACATGTAGATTGAGCACTTGTAAAAAACAACTAGAGGTAGAGCATTCTGATTGGTTGGGACACATGTAAATATCATACAGTATTCACATGGGTCATGCACCTGCCCATGCTGCTGCTGCTTCTGTGCACTAGTTCATGTGGTTAGCCATGTGGGGATTGGGATTACCATAAATTAAACCCCCATCATGCCTTACTGCTTAATTATAAAAACAATACCCAGAAATGGAGTATTCTGATTGGTTGATTGCAGTCTAAAAGGTTAGATTAACTGCTGGAAACTCATGCACAAAAGTACAATTAGAATTTAGATTATAAGGCCCAGCCCATCAGCACAGTGGTAGCGCTACCATTCACGGCACTGGTGACCAGGGTTCAGGAATGAGTCTGACTCATTGGGGGCTGGCAGCGGGGAGGAAGACTGAGCCTTCTAATGGATGCTCTCCTTCTCTGGGGAGGGAGGGTCGCAGTCCTCGCTGCTATACTGTCACCTGGTTAACCACAGGTGGCAGTGCAGCTGAGGGAGAGATGCAGGCTGGGTGCCACAGCAACGTGCATGCTACTAGACTGATATTGTTTTGTCTCCCCAGAGACACATGCACACTAATGACCCCAGCTGAGCAGGATGTCTGTGCTGCTGTGCTCGCAGGCCCTGCACCGCCAGTGAGGCACTGCTCCGGACAAGCACTGGACTGAGTTACACTGAGGGATCCGAAGCCACCCAGATCCTGATGGAAGAGCCCTGCTGTGTGTGTGTGAGGGGTGGAACGACAAGCCAAGGAGGTGTAGAAATGGAGCAGCCATGTCTCAAAGAAGGTGGGTATCAGGGCTGGGGTTGGAGATAGGGATGAAGGTAGCATGCTGGAGAAAAGAGCAGTATAAAGAGAGAATAAAAAAAAAATTATTTAGACTACAAAATTTTAATTTCAAAAAAAGTAGATTTTTTGTTAATCAAACCAGGAGGCATAAGATACTCTGCTACACATAGTGTATTATGACACTTCCTAGGGTTAAATTACCTGACAGTAACCAGAAATTCTAGTTTTTTATACACACTGTTTCCAACTGCCCCCACCCCCACCCTATTGTGCACAGTTTTATATCATTTTGAACTGAAAGAACAATGTCTCATCTAATCTGAAAATGGGGTTAGATACTTAAATCCAAATCCATGTCTTAACAAAATTTTAATTTAAATTGCTCTAGCCACCAACATCTGGCCCCTTTCAAATACATCACTATAGTGAATGAGGGAACATTGTTATGAACCAAAATACATCACTTTCTAAAGGTTGTTATGCTGTAGTAGCTATGTCAACATAGCTGTTATGCTGCACTAGCTACGTAGCTACTACAGCATAACAACATTGAACGCGCTAGTGCATTTGTGTGACACAACCTGGAAGCAGCCATGGCAAAAGGAAAGCGGTACTGCAGAGGTAGTAATGTTTTTTTGTAGATGTTCGGCAGCTTGCTACCAGCATCATTCACTATAAAAAAACAATGGCTACCCACTCATCGGTAACAAACTGGCCAGTACATCTTGAGGTAGCCAGTGGCGACAGAACCTCTCAAACTTTGCTCTCGAGGTCCTTAATGCCGACACGGCAACCTCTTGATGTACTAACAAGCTTGTTATCGGTAAGTCAGTATCCATTATTCTCTATGTTATTTTCTACTCCATTGTAAATACAAATTACCAGTGGTAAATGGAGGAACAATTCAGGAGTGAAATTATAAGTCTGATTAAGTTCCACAGGCAAATGGGAAGGACTGCTCTTGTGTAAATGCACCCCCTAAAGGCATAAAGCTGACTAAAAGTGTAGTGTCAGCTACTGTGTAATCCTACATCGAAGGTGGTGGGTTCCCCCAGTAAATTACTCCCATTTTCCACACTGCAAATTAGAATGAAGGCATATAGCTTTGAACAGATGTTTGAAGAAACTATACATAAATGTATACCATGCATATACCTACCTACACCTTTAGTCATGCCTTACTTGCCCCCCCATAAAGGTTTTTATCTTTCTTGGTAGAATGGGCAGCTTCTCAGCCCTATCCCCATCTACCCATAGCTGCTGTTTTACCTCCTCTGCAGTCAGGGATCCTATCCCCCCCCAATGGTGGCACTGTCTTGGCACTGATGTATGCATCAGTGTCACAAAAATCACGGAAAAGGGGTGTTTTTAAAAGTGAAAACACAGATGCTTACCTCTGTGTATTTCTTTAATAGGGTAGTGTTTTTTTATGTTTCCCTGCATTGTGGCTCCTCGATTTCTTATCTTGGGGCATAGGCCGGGCCTGAAACGGTACTTCCCCCACCCTCCCACATGCTGTGAAGGGAGCAATCCCGTCCCTCCTCCACACCTATTGGTGGCTTTTTTTTTTAAATGGAAAGTGCTCATGCATGCCAAAAGAGTGGGTGAATCTGCAGCAAGGAGCCTGAATGCGGCAATTTAAACTAGTTGGAGGAAGGACAGGAGGACTCGACATTATATGGGGTGGACAGTGGCATTAATATTTTGCAAGCCTGCCCAGTGTGCGAGATGTGAGGGATGGGACAGTGAGAGCCCCCGGGTAGTGCCCAGACAGATCAGCGCAATGACAAGGGGCGTGAGCCAGTGGATTTAAAGTTTGAGCATGGTCACCAGTCACAGACCAGCAGCAGTGTGCAATGCAGTGGGTGCCTGTGCCCCTCAGTAGGCAGTAAGCAGAGTGGCCGGCCCCACGGGGTGTGTGTGAGCGTCCGTGTGAGGGTCATTGCACAGAGGATGAGGAGAGCAGGGAGGAGGAAGAGGACCAGTACAACAGGTACAACTCCGGGGTACAACTCTTGAGTCTGCTGAATTTTAAAATGTAAGGTGGGGGGGAGATAATGTGCTGGGGCTTGGAATTGCACACTCAGGGAGCATACAGACAGGCACTTCAAATGTTGTGATACTATAATGGAGATTATAGTTGTTACTAGAAGTAGGTAGGTAGTGCATGGCTGGGGTTCCCTTTTTTAATTGTATTTAATTTAAACAGATCACATCCGGGGTCGGCTTGTCATGTCTCTTGCTCTTCTATTTAAAGCGTAAAACCTGGGGAAAAAAGATACAGAAAAAATATTTCAAGTGTGTGATCAAGTAATCGAGCAGCGGCAGCAGCAGAGCAAGTGGGTGGAACGATACCCTAACCCAGCTGCAACCTACAAGATAAGGGTGAAGCAGGAGAGATAGAAAGCTGAGGCTGGCAGAATCTCCCTCCATACCCCTAACCAGGCTGCATGACAATAATGCCTGCTCCTCCTCCTTCTCCCCCTTTGTGGCCGCAGAACGTCTGCCTACCTTTCCCCAACTCCGCGGCAGCAGCAGGGTGAGTGGCAGCGACAGTGCTGGCTTCGTGCAATTTTTTGTGTTCTGGTTATTCTGTGATGCTTGGTATGGTCAAATTATGTTGCATGAGATCATTATTGAAGGTGTGGCAGACACACCGCAAGCCATTTCCATTTTTTCTTCAAAGACAGTAGTGCATCAGGTGGCTGAGAGGTGATCTACGGAAAGTGGCTGGGCTTCCAGATCTGCAGGGATTCCTGTATTCTACAGGGAAATTGTTCCCATGGACTGGGTTTGTTGGTGTAGGGAAACAGAAAAGTTCTGGTTGCATAGAAAAACGTGTGTTACAGAAAATCAGACTGGAGTTACAGGACAAATGTCAACCCTCATCTGGAACATAGACGTGAGAAAGTGTTTGCAGGAGTAGGCGCAGGGCGATGCATTTAGGGAGCTAATTCAACGTTGCCTTTGTAAATGTATTTATGGCTACTAAGGGCTACAACATCCTTCAAGGGGTAACGAAAAGTTTTATTTTGTACGGGATTTCTGTTTAGTGTGTGTGTGTGTGTGTGTGTGTGTGTGTTGATTGGTGAATCTAAGTTTGTTTCCCTTCCCCTGACCAACCCCCATCTCCGGTGGCCATCATTTAGGGGATGCAGTTGAAACCTCAGTGGAGACAGTGCAAGGCAAGCCTGGACAAATTTTTGCTCACCAGGGAATCACTACATACCCTGGGTAGTAGGGTGGGATGGACACCGGGGACAGACATCCCTATAAATGAGTACACATGATGGCATAGCATGGGTAATAGTCCCTGCCCCATGCATAGCATGCCTAAGGCTAACCCTATGGGCATGCACACCATAACAGAACAGTATTCATTAATATTTTATTTTTATTTATTGGGATTTCGGAGAAAACCTTTGAGCCAGTGGCTCATTTACAGAGCTTCCACATCAGAGTAACAGGACAAATAACAGCAAAGAGTTACAGTAATTGAAGAGTTCATTGGGCTAATACATTCTTGTGACTAGGACTATCAACAGATGCATCAGGCATAATCATAGGTTACATCATGTACAGAAATGATTGAGGAGTACAATAGCAAGAACATGTTGATCAACAGATCTATCATCTAAGTGCTAGGCTGTGGGGCATGTTCTGTTGAACCAGGTGCAGGGAAGTAGTCAAATGGCCGGAAGTGGACAGAGGCCAGGGACAGGAGCGTGTGGGCAGGGTCTTGAGATAAAGGTAATTAAGGGTATGGCATAGATGAGGACTGAGATGGGAGGCATGAGGAGAGATGGGGGAGGGAGGATGGAGGGTGAGGGTGTGGGTGAGGCGGGGTGAGAGTAGGGAAAGTCCTAGAGCTTGGTAGCTGAGAGGAAAGAAAAGGGGGGAGAGAAAAGGGAGCTAGAGGGGGGTGAGGGGAGCAAAGGGGAAGCAGAAACATAGATGTAGCTAAGAGGCTAGTAGGTAGGGTCAGGTTATTAGGTCACAAGGAATGCTAGTTCCCACAGTCACAGTCCCAGAAGACTGGAGAAGGGCTCATGTGATTCCACTCCACAAGAGTGGTAGCAGGGAGGAGGCAGGGAACTATAGACCAGTCACTCTTACCTCAGTAGTGGGCAAGATTATGGAGGCACTCCTTAAGGAAAGGATAGTGCAACACCTGGAATCCATAGGAGCACAGGATCCAAGACAGCATGGGTTTACAACAGGAAGGTCCTGTAAAAACTAATATTAGAGATTTCTTTGACTGGGTAATCAGAGTGGTGGACCAAGGGGGAGCAGTTGATGTCGCCTACCTTGACTTCAGCAAAGCTTTCGATACTGTTCCACATAGACGATTGAATAATAAGCTGGGTAGGCTCGGGATGGGTCAGAAGTTGGTTAACTTGGTGGCAAATTGGTTGACGGGCAGAAAACAGAGAGTGGTGGTAAACAGTATACAGTCAGCAGAGATGCAAGCCACAAGTGGGGTACCTCAGGGATCAGTCCTGGGGCCAGTCCTCTTCAATATCTTCATCAGTAACATTGCAGATGGACTGGAGGGTAAGGTTTGTCTGTTTGCAGATGACACTAAAATCTGAAAAGAGTAGATGATCCAGATAGGGTGGGCAGAATGAGAAGAGATCTGGATAAACTGGTAAAATGGTCAGAAGAGTGGCAACTGGGGTTTAATGCAAAGTGCATGATCATGCACATAGGAAGAGAAACCCTGAAGCCACCTATAGGTTGGGAGGAGTTGCTGGCAGTCACAAGGGAAGAAAGAAACTTGGGCATCATCAAAGATGACCTGAAATCATCCAAACAGACCACTAAAGCAGTAGGTAAGGCTAGGGGGATGTTGGGATGTATTAGTAGGGGTATCACAAGTCGTAAGAGGGAGGTAATAATCCCTCTTTACAAGACACTGGTTAGGCCCCATCTGGAGTACTGCATGCAGTACTGGAGGCCACGCCTTTACAAGGACATTAACCAAATTGAGGCAGTCCAGAGAAGGGCAACCAAAATGAGGCAGAGAGTGCATCAGAAAACATATGAGGACAGATTAACAGAACTCAATATGTATACCCTGGAGCAAAGAAGGGAGAGAGGTGATATGATTGAAAGATTCAAACACATTAAGGGCATTAACAAGGTGAAAGAGTCCAACATGTTTCAATATAAGAAAAATAGCCGGACAAGAGGACACAGCATTAGATTAGAGGGAGGCCGATTAAGGGGTAATGTGAGGAAGTTCTTTTTCACAGAAATGGTGATGGATGCATGGAATGGCCTGCCTCAGGAAGTGGTGGATATGAATACAGTGCAGGGCTTCAAACAGGCATGGGATAGGCATAAGGGAGCAATACAGAGAAGTATGAATAGATAGGCCATTGACAGAGCAAATGCCATTGGCACATTCATAAGGTAGAAAAAGAAATGGGCAGACTGGATGGGCCTTGCAGTCCTTATCTGCCATCATCTTCTATGTTTCTGTGTAACTGCAACCCAGATTAAGTAATACCAGTGAGAATTATGGTATAATGTGTGTGGTTGATAAATAATACTAGTACATATGAGTATTACATGAAACCAGTATACTGTAGGTACCAGCACAAGAGAAGGTGTTAGGTTAAATTACCTGGAGCAGAGGTGACCCTGATAATGATTACCTAAGAATCACATTGCATCCATAAGTACAAAATAACAGGTGCAAGTTCATAAAACAAGGGTGACCTAAGAAGTTATAAGTTGGTATGCTTACTATCCGAGCAGTGTAAAAAGACTGTACAACTGAACAAATACTGGCTTGCTATTAAGTTCACCATATACTAGATATAAGAGTGGCCATAGCAGAATGAGCAGAGCACCCTGCAGCACTGTAAAGATCTAGCTAGCCGTCTATCTATCTGTTGCTTTAATTCCATTATGATCTACTGCACACAGTGCAGATACAGTGCACGGTGGTGTTAATCATAGCTGGGCACAAGTAAACTGAATTGATATCATTTTGAAATTTTGTTGTAATGTTAAATGTGAGTCCTCAAAGGTGAGACTGCTCTTTATCGTGAAGCAGTCATGACAGAGAGAGTAATCCCTTGAGCTCTTCTCCCCCAACCCCACTGTGTACATTTGTGACTGCGTCCTGGGGTATTCTACAAATTTGTTACTTCATGTACAGTACTTTTATCTGAAGAGCCATCCTGAAACTAAGCTGCTCAGCACAGCAGTTGCTCAAGCCTAAGGATCTGGGCACTACACTGGTAATTAGGGGAAATCAGGGTTTGAATCCCAGAACATGCCAATATTTGCTACTCTGATGCAGTGTTAAGTTGCAAACAGCATAACGTTTAGCAGCCATTGCTAATGCCTCTGCAGGGGTCACAGCCTTGTACAGTAATGTTAAGTACAGACTGACAATCTTTCAGTTAGTGTGATTGGTAAGTCTGCGTGTACCATTTTTTTTAACAATTTGCTTTCTTCTTTTTTCCTTTATTTTTTGTCCTTGTTACCTGGCACTATTGGCACTTAAGTTGGTTGGATCCTTCGTTTGCATGTCATATGATCTGGTGACCCTTAGGGGGCACTAACAATGTCTGTTTAATAAATTTGGAGTTGTTTGCAACTTAACACTGCCTCAGTTTTAATGACTATATAGTGTTTGGAGTGTGAACCCGCTTTCCATTTTGTGGTTTGCTGAGAGCTGGCTGCTGTGGGATCTGAACCTGCTTCCTCTCTAGAATGCAGCTACATTGTATGTACTACATTTTCATCTTTGCCGGCATTGAAATGTAAATACATTAGAAAATGACAGGCATTACTGAAGGAATGAATGTCTAGCAACTGCCTATTAAATTCCAGAGTAAATCATTGCATGCGATCCTGAGTTGGATGTTTGGGAGAGTAGTGGAGGTGATGTTGGTCCCTGTTGTCACTGTTGTTTTCTGTCTGATATTTATGAATTTTAATAATTATCTGTGAGTCCAACCTGGGTCTTCCCTGGGACGTGCCAGTGGATTTTCAGAGCAATACACAGTGTGTGATATCAACACAGAAGTTGTTAAACGGACACTAAATTATAGTTTCTCTTTCTTTTTTAATATAACTGGCCCGATAACTGGACATTTGTGCATGCGTAGCCCCATTAATGTCTGTAGAGAACTGCAATACTTGCTGTGTTTACTGTAAATTAATATTGTTGTTCCCATTTTTTATGGTCCCTTATTGGTACTATTTTTTCTGCCTGATATTTATCAATTTAATAATTATCTATGTGTCAAAGAACCCAATGACATCAGTGGAGAAGTGTAGAGTAAAACCTTTGCTGCAGGTTCCTACTTCATTGATGTGATGTTTCCTTTCAGAACTGATTGTTAATTAAAAGAGCAACATCCACTTTCTTTTTTCCAATGCACTGTTAGTCCACCCCCCCAAAAAAATGACTTAGTTTGCTGGCTTTCATCTTTTTTTTCATAGCTGATCTTGCCACCTCCTACCCCTATAGTGTAAATATGGCTCCTGGTAGATTTGCCTTCTGGGATGCTGGGCCTGGATGCCTTTCTTAGTTTTAAACTAGGAGTTTAAACCTTAGTTTAATCAAATGTGACAGATGTGTGACGACTGGGAATATGACCAGGTTGGGGAACCTGGTTATCCGCACCAATGCTTCCTGGGCGGGTCCCAGGGTTTTACTCAGTGTTGCTCTTGCGGTTGGAGGCAGAATAGGGAGCCAGGCCAAGCAGGCAGTGCTATTGTCTGGGGCTATTGCATGAATGAACACTATTGCTTAGGAAATGTGAATCCAATAAGCCTTGGCAACCAGGCAGGCCAATAAGGTTCTCTTTGAAGATGTGAGAGCCCCAAACCAGGGCCCCAGATCTTCTTCTGTGATGGAGGCACACTAACGACATATATATGTGTGTGTGTGTGTGTGTGTGTTCCGATTATTTTTAAATTACCAGAAAGCACTGTAAACATGTTTAAGAAAGCATGCATTCAAAACATTACACAAGCTTTGACATACAGTTGATTACCATCAAACAACATTATGTGTACATATGATGCAATCCCATAATCACGTTCCTCACTTCAAGCGAAAAGGGGAGGTGGAGGCCATAACCGACTCCTTGTTTTTGTATTAAAGGGGTCCATTTTTTGGCCGGCAAAAACAAGAAGGGTCATTAAAAATGTGCAGATGAGCATGGGTACAACTTTTTTCCAGAGAGTGCCACCACCGGGCTATCCCCCCACAGACTGGCCCCTGTGGCGGGCCAGAGGAGAGGGTTGTCCTCCCTGCCCCAGGGCACACATCCAGACTTCCGTCCCAGACTGGAGTGGCAGAGCTGGTCACAGTAAAATGGCCAGGGCTTCATGGAGCCCATCCTCCATGTTTCCTCCTCTTTTCTCCTCTGGGCCCATGGAAGTGCGATGAGCAGGATGTGCATGGTTTGCCTCTGCAGAGATGTCCCCGCTGGTGCTCTGTGAGTGGGGACCCTCCCTACTATGTAGTTTGCTTGCACTGCACCCAGATACCTCCAGATGGCAGTAAACAGCAAGTCACGAAAACCCCTTCCCCGAAGGAGGAGAGCATTCCCATGGACATGCAGTCCTCCCTCCCAACCCCTAAGTGACCCGCATTGGTTTCTGAACCCAGGTTGCAAGTGTGGTCGGATGTGAGGTGCTCAGCACCTCCGCTCTCCATGCCACTGGGCTGGCTCATCATGACTTATTTCTTTTTTTTTTTTTTCTTTTTTATTTCTATATAGGTTTTTTACCTCTCCGGGGCCCTGGTAGGCAGCTACAGCCCTTCTGACTGAGGGACACTCTCTCTGGTTCTGCTGGTCCCACACTCGCCAATCCCCAGTGCAAACCAGTCAATACGATTCAACTGTCAGTCCCTGAACCTACACTCCACCTCCCCACCACATCTTCCCACACCTACACATAAAACAAAATGGTTAACAAAATCATAGTTTGCTCCCATACTATGCCAGGAGTTGACACCATCTTTTTCAACTATCCCTCCTCATTAGCCCACCCACCACCAGCCTGCAAAATAAAATAGAATAACAGTTACCCCCTCCATTGCCCAAGTCGTGATTGTGGGGGAGTGGGACAATAGCAGTCAAAACCTGAGTAGCTCAACTGAATCCTGCCTCCAGTCCCAAGGAGAGGAAATGCATTTGCTGGCTCCTGGCTGACACTGTACATGAATGTATCCTCCTCCCCCCAGCCCACTTCTGCCCCCCCCATCTAGGACAGGGGAGGTGAATAGTACTCTGTCCCCCAAGCTAGCTCAGTCATTTGAAGTTCCCTCTCCATAACTCATGGCATGTGCTACTGTCATCCTCCCATCCATAACTGGAGTGAGCACCTGGGAGGAAATAATGAGGCGGTGTGGGCTGTGTCACTGAAGATACTAAGTAGATGAACTAATCAATCTGCTTAGCATCATCAATGATGCGGTCTGCCTCATCTCCTCCCTCCCTCCCAGCGGAGGGGGGAGGGTGGCTGCTATGGCTGGGTTTAGGGATGGGTGGTCAAGGGACCAGTTCTAATCCCCTCGGGAAGGTTGGAGGTTTTGTTAAAAACTTCATTAGTATGTCCTTGCAATCTGAGTAGATATCTGGGCCATGATAAACGTTGCCTGATTCAACGTTCACAAGTTCAAACTTGGGAGGTTCCACAGCTCTGGTCTGAAGTGTTGTTGGATTTTAATCTGGTGTAATATCGGGTCTTTTGTCCTGTCAGGTGGGTGGAGATACTCCTAGGGAGAAGTACCTTTAGTTGAAAGTTAAAAATACCCTGCCGACAACAACTGTGGTATTCCTGCCCGCTTAGGTGCTAATCAGTTAGTAGCAACCCTTCTCTTTCAGAATCTTGCCCTTAGTAAAAATTACAGAAACTGTCATAAAAAGAACAAAACTCTCTTACTGATTTACATGAAGAGAATGAAACATTGGCACTTAACAGTTTACAAAAATGAAAGCCACTTTCCAAATGCAATCAGTAATATGTACTCTTTGCATTCCCCTTTAAAAAGATGGGTGGGGAGGGGCCAAAGTCACTGCTATACTGGCGACCTGGGTTGGGTAGTAGATTTTGGGGATGACATCAGAAGAATAGGATAAGCATTGCCTCTGGCAGTGCTTACCAGATTGAGACGGTTGGTAGAACCTACCGCTATAGTAACCTCCACTAGGGGGATCTTGTTCTGCTGCTGCAGTAACCACCCATGGGGGGATAGGGAGCTTGTTCCGCTGCCACAGCACTCTCCACTGGTGGGATAGGGAGCTTGTTCCACTGCAGTTCACAGCTTTGTGCCTAACCTCTAGGCTATACCTCTTCCCTTGAAAAATTGGAAAGTAATAAAAACAGGGTTTACTGCAACAATAGGAATTTAAGAAGACATGTTCTTTGATCTGGCTAGCAGTTGACAGTGGGGGAAACTGAAGAAGTATGGGCCCACCCACTTTATGTAGGCAGTACTGACATATGTCAAATGGAGCAGTCCAAGCCAGGCAAAAGTTTACAAGTGGTGCTGATGCCAATGGCTTAAGATGCGGCTGGATGGAGGGAGATAACCTGGAAGAAGAGCAGGGAAAACTAAATTAGACAGAAGCCCCTTCACGAAAGAGAGGGTCTTAGAAGAGCTAAGCAAACTTAAAGTGGGTAAAGCCATGGGGTCAGATGGTATCCACCTCAAAATACTAAAAGAACTTTGAGAAGAAATAGCTGTACCATTAGCTGAGCTGCTCAATCTATCTCTGGAAAGTGGCAGAGTACCTCAAGACTGGAAAAGGGCAACAGTTGTGCCCTTGCACTAAAGTGGAAGCAAGGAAGAGACAGGAAACTACCGCCCAGTCAGCCTGACCTCTATAGTGGGAAAACTTATGGAGACATTACTAAAGGAGCGAATAGTTGACTACCTAAAGGAAACTGGAAAACTCAACCCCAAACAGCATGGCTTCACAGCTGGGTGCTCTTACCAAACAAACATGATTGATTGCTTTGACTGGGTTACCAGAACAGTGGACCAGGGTGGGGTGGTGGATGTGGTGCACGTAGATGTCAGTAAGGCCTTTGACACTGTTCCTCAAGGGAGGCTTGCTAACAAACTACAATACACAGGAACTGGACAGAAAATAATAAACTGGATTAGAAACTAGCTGCAGACTAGGACCCAGAGAGTTTTGGTCAATGGGGTATAATCAAGGGAGGGAGGTGTGACCAATGGTGTTCCACAGAGATCGGTACTGGGTCTAGTCCTCTTCAACATATTCATCAGTGACATCACTGATGAACTGGAGGGGAAGATTTGCCTGTTTGCAGACGATACAAAGCTCTGCATCAGGGTAGATACACTAGAGGGGGCATTCGGTATTGCACGGCCTGCACCTTATCATCATCCCAAATGGGACTACCTGACCTAATCCTCCAGATGAATGAGGATGTCAATGAGGAACTGAGACAGATAATGGAGAAATGGTCTCTCCCAACTGACCAGATGGGCAAACAGACCATTTAGGCTATCTGGAGGAAATGTTAATAGAACTAGAAAATAAGAGATAAATAGTCTTTTATTTATTTATTTTTTTTAGCATATGCTTAAGACACAACTTGTCAGTTGCTGATAAAAGGAATTAAGCCAACCAAACATTGTAATCTGCACTTTCAGTACAAGAATAAAGTGGATCATGCTACTAGCATCTCATGTTGTGTGTGTGCATGTATGTATATATGTGTGTGTGTGTGTGTGTGTGTGTGTGTGTGTGTGTGTGTGTGTGTGTGTGTGTATATATATATATATATATATGTATGTACACACACACACACAGTGGACTCCTCATTAGACAGACGCTGTTGATGTGGACAATCACTTTGCACGGACAGAACAGTATTGCCAAAACCAAGATCTATATGTAGAAAGTAAAATTAGCGCTTTAAGGCGGACTATGCATGCTGCGTAGCACGGCCAGTTAATTACGGCAATTACAACTAATCGCAGCCTGTCTACACAAGCTCTGGCAGTGATAACTGGTGTTTAGAGCTGTTACTTAATCTGTCTTGGTTATTACACCTCATTTCAGAGGTGTTTCTTTGTCTGTGCACAATGGCTTCTTCAAAGCGCCCTGGCATTCCTCTGGCTAGAAAAATTGAACTGATCCGGCAGATTGAAAGTCTCCCCTGCATGAGCATACATGATCTTGCTGCTCATCTCTCTCTCCCAAAATCAACTGTGTCAGACTTAATTCAGCAAAAAGAAAGGCTTCAGGCAGAATGGCACGGCAGCCAAAATCCTGACAGGAAATGAAAGAGAGATGGTAAGGACTGGGAAATAGAGGAGGGCTTACTACTGTGGTTTGCTGAGGTTCGTCACAGAGACGCTATGGTCAGTGGACCTTTGTTGCTACAAAAAGCTAAACAGCTTACAGTCGCTCTTGAAAAACCTGAATTCAGTCTGACTGATGGATGGCTTCAGCGTTGGAAAGTCAGGAACAACATTTGCTTTCGCCGTGCGCATGGTGAAAAGCAAAATGCCGATGGGAAGGGGGCTGTCTCTTGGGTGAGAGATGTCTTGCCAGATCTGCTTGAAGACTACGGGCAAAATGAAATTTTTAATGCTGATGAGACTGGCCTGTTCTTCAGGTGTGTCAGCAGCAGCACACTGTCATTTAAAAATGAAATGCCGCTGGGTCAGAAAAAAGCAAAGAAGCGTGTTTCTGTCACGGTTTGCTGCAACATGACCGGAACTGAGAAGTGCGAGCTCCTAGTTGTTGGGAAGTCTGCCCAGCCAAGATGTTTCAGGGGTGTTAGCCACTTGCCCGTAATCTACAAGCATAATCAGACGGCTTGGATGACCGAGGAAATTTTCACTGACTGAGTCAGGGGATGGGACCACAAACTACGCGGGTGAAAGATCATCCTTCTCTTAGACAATTTTAGTGGTCATCCTGATGTCAGAGGCCTTCAAAACATAAAATTGGCTTTTCTCCTGCCGAACACAACCTCCATTATTCAGCCGCTAGATCAAGGGGTGATCTACTCCTTGAAGCGGCATTACGTGAGGGAGATGAGAGGTCGTGTTCTGGCAGAAATGGAAAGCGGGGCTGATTTAACAGCTATTGATTGTGTAAAATGGATCACCCTACTGGATGCAGTTATGCTGCTAAAATGTGCATGGGACTCCGTAACGAGTCAGACCATATTAAATTGCTTTAAGAAATGTGGCTTCAGGACACCTAACCCTGCACCAGAAGATGATGATGTCGCAATAGATGACCCCATCCAGCCACCACAAGGCCTCACACCCGATGAGTTTGAAAGGATGATGATCCAGAACCAGAAAGCAGTTTGGATGAAGTTACACGAGTCGTGCAAACGCTTAGACTGGTCATTCAAGCTCTGACAGCATCAGGTGATGATGCAGAGGACACCGAGGAAAAAGAAATTCCAACTGTCTCCACTTCGGATGTGCAGAACGCCCTCAGCATCCTGAATTTTGCCATGGCTCATTGAGTGGACATAAACCCAGACTGGGAAATGCTAAGGCGAACTGAGAAAAGTTGGCAAAAATACACAATGGCACCTGAACAGCAGACTAAGATAACCAGTTTTTTTTTTTCAAGAAAACAAAAACAATAAAATTACTGTTCACCACTTGTTTTAACCTCCACTCCATAGCTTGTTTCCTGGGAATTAAAGGAACTGTGTTACTGTCACAAAGCATCTAACTGTTAAAAAGCACATCCCCAATCCTTCTACCCTCCTACCCAGCACAGATTTCCTCACAAAAGTCACAAAGCATCTAAATGTTAAAACGTACGTCCCCGATCCCAATCCTTCTAGCCACCTACCCAACACAGATTTCCTCACAAAAGCATCTAAGCACTGATTTCATCAAAAAACAAAACAAAAATAAAACACCACTTTACACAAGATAAAATTAAGAAATGCTGTTTGCGCTCAAGTAAAATAACTTGCTCCAGCTTCTGCGGACAGCGGTTTCGGTGGACAAACTATTCATGCACGGAATTGTCTGCCTAAACCGCATGCACTGTATATATATATGTATATATGTATGTATGTATGTATGTATGTATGTATGTATGTATGTATGTATGTATGTATGTATGTATGTATGTATATATATATATATAGCAACTGTCTATCATTATGATCCTTGGATTAAGATATATCTTACATTATAACATTGTAAAAGTAAATTACTTTATTCTTGCAGATGTCAAATGTTTTAAAATGTGTCTTTTACTAGTTAAACTATGTGTTCATGAACAAGATATAGGGCCTTGCCTCAAACTACATCCTGGTACCACCAAGCTGAGCATCAAGAGCTCTAATTTACATATAATAAGCGTCTACCTTCAATTCATCATGATTCTCTGTGATGTCAGTTTTTCCCTCACAACAAAAGCATAGATGGGGCTACATAACACACCCCCTACTGTGCTGGGAGTACCACTGAAACTCCTGCAAGCCTTGCAGCCACCCCTTCAGATATAAAAGTCTGTCCTCAACACAATCAAGGTAGGAGAAGTAGGACTGCCAGAGCAGAGACCTCTCTAAGGACCTCAGCTTGAACATCTGGGTACTTGTGATGTGGGAAGGTTGCCTTTATCTCTGACATATTGGAACAGGGACAAAGTTAATACTTGGCTTGCTAATTTTTATTTTTTATTGCGTCTAAAGTTAAGGATCTGCTTCTTCATCACAATAATTCATGTTATTTTTGTTTGCACTGTTGATCAAAATGATGTTAATTTTGTATACAAGTTTTAAGTAAAAAAAAATAAGACAATATGACATTTCCTGGTATTTCTTTTCAATTAAATAGTTGAACTTATAAAATTGTTGACTTACAATGCAGGAGTAAAACTTAATTATGACCATTTGTATAAGTTGTACAAAAATATTTAAAAAAAATAACTACAAAGGTTCAGGGTAAGGTAATTTTAATCAGGCAAACAGATTAGAACATGATTCAAATAGGATGGTTATAAGGTAGACCTAATTGGACACTTAGCCATGTGCACTATCAAGCACACCCCATTAGACTTCACCCTAGGCAAACTAAATTTCTGAATAGGGTGGTTGTTCTCGCCAGTTTCAAGGGATTATTCCCAGGACACGGAACAACCCTTGGAGGTCGGGTCAGAGAACCCAGTAATTTCCCTGACACTTCAGCATGGAAGCTGACCTAAGGAGACTGGAAGAATGGTCCAGAAAATGGCAGTTAAAATTTAACGCCAAGAAGGATAAAGTAATGCACCTGGAGAAGCGGAGCCCATGAAAAAAATACATTCTAGAAGGGCATTGATTAGAGCAGACAAAGATGGAATGGGATCTGGGCGTGATCATTACCAACGACTTAAAGGTAGAAAAACAATGTGAAAACACAGCACAGAAGGCAAGTGGTATCCTCGGATGCATAGGAAGGGGTATTACCAGCAGAAAGCAGGAAATTATCATACCCCTCAACAGATTCTTGGTGAGGCCACACCTCGAGCACTGAGTCAAAGTTCTGGAGGCCTCACCTAAAAAAGAACATTGACTGTCTGGAGACGGTGCAGAGAAGGGACACAAAGATGGCGCAGCGGCTGTATCATAAGCCATATGAGACAAGATCCAAAGATTTTAATTTATTCTCTCTGGAACAGAGAAGAAATTGGGGGGGGGATACGATAGAAACATTTAAGTACATCAAGGGAATTAACACAACTGAGAAGGAAAACTTCTTTCAGGAAAACAGGGTGGTCATGCAAGAGGGCACAACTTGCGTCTGGTGGGAGGCAAGTTTAAAAGCAACTCTAGAAAGTACGTTTTCACTGAGAGAGTGTTAAACCCATGGAACAGCCTGCTACCAGAAGTGTAAGGGAATTCAAACTCGCTTGGGACAGGCAATGTGGGCAACTTAAGAAAAAAATATAATTGGGGGGTAGTCACCTTGGGCAGATGAGATGGACCACACAGTCCCCATCTGCTGACACTTTTTTTTATGTTCTTATTACCATCTAATTGACTGCTGCAGGCACTCTTGGATTTTGCTACACAAAGACCCCACCAGAGAGATGGATGGGGTAACAGCAGACAGGGCTGAGTGGTTGGCAGGGCCATGAGCATGATCTGAAGACTGGAAGGATATGCAATGGAGGAGAAAAAAAACTGTGTTAAAGTCAAAAGGGAAACTATGTATACATATAGCAGGAAATAAGCCACAACAGGGCATGAGTGTATGTTTGCAGAATGAATGCGCTCTCCAGCTACGTTGCAAAACATGAGGTCAGTGGCAGAGTTCCTTATGCAGCCAGGACATGCATTCATTCTGCATACACCCTTGCTCTGGAGTGGCTTATCTATTTATCTATTTCAAAAGATTAACGAAAAAAGACACTGAAATGAAATGGCTCATTTCCAGTTGTGTCCTGGGGGAAGGGAAAGAAGAGAGTAAGGCAAGGCAAGTTTTATTTAAAAGACACCCAATCCCTGAGGTTCTGGGCGCTGTACATAAAAATGCATATAAAACAACTTTCAATAAATAAACATTATCAAAACACAATAACTAATAAATAAAATAACTGATAAAAATAATAAAGAAAATCAGGGAAATAGCAATATACCAAGTCAGAAACAGGACAATATTTACATAACTGTGTCTGGAAAAGCCTGCTCAAAAAAGAAGGCCTTGAGGTGTGCCTTAAATACCTCTACCAAAGGGGCCTCCTTAATAGATGGTGATAGCGAACTCCACAGGATGGGGCCGGCGACGCTAAACGCTCAATCGCGGGCAGTTTTTAACCTTGTACTGGGAATCGCCAGGAGTCCCCTCAAGGAGGAACGGAGGGAGCAGATTGAGGTAGCAGGTGTAAGAAGGTCCACCAGAGAACTAGGGCCTTAAAGGTGAGCAAGCCCACCCTAAAGAGGATCCTCCATCTGACTGGCAGCCAGTGCAGTTCACGCAGCACCGGGGTAACGTGGCAATACTTAGGTTGCCCCATCAACAACCTGGCAGCTGCGTTCTGCACTAGCTGAAGCAGATGGATGATACCTCCCGAGACCCTGAGGTAGAGCGCATTATAGTAATCAAGCCTCAACGTCACTAAAGCATGCACCAAGGTAGGGAGGTCCGGGGCGGAACCAGGGGCTTAATCCTGGCTATATTACTCAGATGGTAGAAACTAATACAGACCACGGCTGACACCTGAGCCTCAAATATCAGGTCACTATCCAGAATAATGCCCAGGTTATGCACCCTGGAGGAGGCCTTCAAAGGCACAGAACCCAGGACAATTCCTGTCTCTGCACCCGAGGCCATCCTATCACACCCTGTGTTCAACTCCACTACCAGTGCCTCGGTCTTATTGGGGTTCAGTCGCAGCCAGCTGGAGGCTATCCAGTCATTGATTTTGGCAAGGCAGCTGTTAAGCACATTCACAGCATTGGCTGTTACAGGTACAAAGGAAAGATATAACTGGGTATCATCAGCATAGCATTGAAAACCCAAGTCGTACTTCCTAATGATCCCTCCCAGGGGCAGCATGCACATGGTGAACAACATTGGCGACAAAACCGAATCCTGAGGTACTTCACAAAACAGGGGACTGGGGAGGAGGAGAAATTCCCCATCACTACCCTCTGTCTCCTGTTTGTGAGAAAGGACTCAAACCAGCAGATGACTATGCCGGCAAGTCCACAAAAATTCCCTCAGGTGGTCAATCAACACACGATGGTCCACTGTGTCAAATGCTGAGGAGAGATTAAGGAGAACGAGAATTGTCTCTACCCCTCGATCTCTTGCCCTGAGAAGGTCACAGTGCACTCAAAGTAACGCAGTTTCTGTACTGAGCCTCGCCTGAAACCCAGACTGGAAAGGCTCGTATAGATCAAAGGCCGCAAGGTGCTTCTCAAGCTGAAGCACCACAATCTTCTCAACAACCTTACCCAGGAATGGAAGGTTGGAGATTGGACGGTAATTTGCCATGACGTCAGGATTCGAAGATGGCTTTTTTCAGAAGGGATCTCACCAATGCCTCCTTTAAGGCATCAAGAAAGACCCCCTCAGACAAGGAACACCAGGCAATCAAGGCAAACACTGGGCCAAAGGAGTCAACACATCCCATCAAGAAATGCGTTTGCACTGGGTCCAGTTTGCAGTATGTGTGCCTCACCCTGGAAGCAACCCCAATGACCTCAGCCACCTCCACTGGTCTAAACTCACCCCAACCAGGCGGAGTGCTCTCTGGGCATCTGAGGTAATCACTGTCAGCCAAACAACAGCCCACTGGTGGAATTCCATATCTGATGGCAGACACTCTGTCCAAGAAGAACTGAACAAACTCTTCACATAAAGCGTTCAAAAAAGCTTTTTTCAGCTGCAGACAGGCTGGGTTTAGCAGCCTATCCACAGTCTGAAAAAGTACAGTTGGTCGGTTCTTCCCAGTTGCAATCGGATTACAACAATAAGTTACAATTGTTTTTTATTTTTTTTTATTTTAGTCTTTTGGTAACTGGGTAAGGCCCACTAGGCACAAATGCCTGTTTTCAGGGGCGACCTGGGAGCACTGGGTGGTTAAGTGACTTGCTCAGAGTCACACAGTACGCAAGTGGAGGTTGTGAGAATCAAACTCAGGTCTGGTCTACTGGATGTATCAAGCTTGCTCATGCTTTGTTCCTCTAACCTCTAGTCTATACTGCCAGTAATTAGTAACTGTAGTGACATAATAATTAGGTTACAGAAATCAAGTCAGTACAAGTTAACAATAAACTGCAACAAGAACAAATCTACAATGAAGTTCAGATGTGGCAGAATGGTTAAGTGAACAAAGTACTCGTGGGTTCCACAGAAAATGCAGCTGGATGCCAAGATTTTAGTGTAGGTAGAGAACGGAGTATGGCGGGTGAGGAGAAAAAAGGAAGTGAGTGGGGGAGGGGGCTGATTTTTGGCAAGGGCAGAGGTACAGGGGATGTGGAGTTGATTGGAGGCAAAAAAAAAAGCCCAAACTAGGGTTGGGGCAACTACAGGAGTGAGAAGAGAACACACTGGGAAGGGGCTTTGAATGGGTGGAATGAATAAGTAGTGCAAGTGGGGGGGGGGAAGAGATCCTCACAGTTTAGGGAAGAGGATGGAGAAGGCAAGTTCGCAAGTGGAGGATCTTACTATGAGGGGTGCCAAGGAATGAGGACCAGAATTGCTAAGGAAGTAGGGTGAAGAAGGGGGAGTATTGAGGAGGGAGGAACAGCAGATGGTAAGGGTCCTGAACCAGAATTTAGAGATGAAAGCAGAGCAGTGAGCAAGGCATTGGAATCGAGGGAAGGAAAGGAGAGGGAGGAATCTAGTGAGCAGTTGTGGGATCAGGAGGACAATCAAGGGCAAAGTGACAGAAGGAGGGGTCCAGTCTGGCTAACATGGACATGGGAGCAGCACTGTAAACAATGTCACCATAATCAAAGATAGAGTCATCTTCAAAATGATCTCTCTCTGGGCAGGAAGCAGGATGCATGCTTTATTCCTGTAGAACGTACTAAGTTTGAGATGTTGCTTCAGTTAGATGAATTGAGAAATCAAGGTGATGATACCACCAGATACCAAGGAATTTAAATGAGGAGACATCCTCAATTTCAACACCATCAGTAGGAGGGGAGGGGGAGAGCCTAGCAAGTATCTGCCTTGTGCCTAATCATGGAGACAGTATTTTTGGTACTGAGGAAGAGCTGATTAGCCCAGAACCAGTGGTGAATGTTGCTGAAGTCCAGTTGGAGCCATTCTATGAGAGCAGAGGCAGAGGAGCCAGAGGCATAGAGAACCATGTCTTCTGCATACATATGAATAGATGAAAAGTGCAGGCAAAGGGAAGGTCATTCAGGAAAATGGAGAATAGAATAGGGACAAGGACAGACCCTTGGGGTACACTAGAGCAGATAGGGAGTAGATGGGATATGGTATCACCAATATGGACAGCTTGAGACCTACCATTAAGGTAGGAGTGGAACCAGTCAACTGAGGAGGCACAGAGCCCTGCTGCCTTAACTAAGCTTGTCCAGAAGGAAGGGGTGGGGGGAGAGGAAACTGTTTAACCAGGAGAGGCACACTAAGCTGAAGCTTGTTTCCAGGTGCGACCTGGGAGCACAAGGAAGTTAAGTGACTTGCTCAGGGTCACACAGTATGCAAGTGGGGGGCCGAGGGATTCAAACCCAGGTCTCCAGGTTTGCAGCTCAGAGCCTTAAACCACTGTGCTATACTGCCTCCAGAATGAAGGGATGTGCAATGGTGTCAAAGGCTTTGGCCAAGTCAACAAAAATGACTGAGGTGACTAGACCATGATTCTGACTAAAAGCAGTGGCGTAGGCAAGAATTTCTTTGGGGGGATGGGGGTGTTTGGAAATTATATTTATGAAGTGGGACACATAAAAGTCAGGGGTCTGGGGGCTGCTAGGCCCCCGGAAACTATGGGGGTTTTACATGCTCTGTGGTGAGTTTGGAGGCTTTTCTTGAACAAAAAACACACTTTTGCTACATGTTCCCTACCCCTGATTTCATGGGAATTTTTTTCCCCATGGAATCAGGGGTGTGGGAGACTCTGGCTGGTATTAGAGTCTGCAGCTGCAGTTGTTGTGGATAACTGGCTGCCCAACAGTGCCATCAACCACCCACTCCACATGCATTTTTTTAATATATTGTGAAATATTTCTATATAAAGGCTGGCTGCCCCAGGCCCTAGAAGCTCTGTGGTGTTTACATGCTGTGTGGTGACTTTTGGGGCTTTTACTGAACCAAAAACACACATGTGTTACATGTTCTCTCAGGGGGAATTTTTTCCCCATAGAATCCGGGGTGTAGGAGACTGTGGCTGGCATTAGTCTGCGCTGTAATTGCTGTGGATAACTGGCTGACCAACAGTACCATCAACCACCCCATACGCATTTTTGTAATATACTTATGCAATAATGCCCGACAGGGTGTGTGTCGTGCTGGGATAACGTCACACCTCAGGTGGTTGGGCACGAGGCCGCAGGCCAAGTGCGTCCAATAACTGAGGCATGATGTTATCCCAAACGACACACACCCTGGAGGGCATTATTGCTATTATACAATGGCTCGTTGTTATACAGAATAAAAAAAAAAAAATTTTAAAGATGTTTTTGTGTGGAAAAATATATATTTTTTTTTTAAGAGAAGATGAAACAATCAAGAAAATGCTCCACAAAATGCTCATCTGCAGGTTCACAGTGAGGCTGAGACTAGACCTGTGATGTTGTGCTGGGATAACATCATGGGTGCAGTCCCAGACTGACCAATCAGAGTCCAGGATTTTTTCTTGGCATTGTATAATGTGAAATATTTCTATGCAAAGGCTGGCGGTCTGGGGGCCTCTAGGCCTCCAGAAGCTCTGGGGAGTTAACATGCTCTGTGCTGAGTTTTGGGGCTTTTATTGAACCAACACAGACTAGTATTACATGTTCCCTCACTACCCCTGATTTCAGAGGAATTTTTTCCCCCATGGAATCAGAAGTGTGGAAGACTCTGGCTGGCATTAGAGTCTGCAGCTGTAACTGCTGTGGACAGCTGCCATAGTGCAGGGCCCTTGAGAGGGTGGGAAAGCCAAGGATAGTTCCTGGGGCCCAGCACCAAAGATGGGCCCCTGGCAACCGGCATGATACTGCATAGGGGCCCCAGAGTCTGAACTTTTCCCGGGGCTCAGAATTCCTCTCACGGGGCCTACCATAGTGTCTATGTTATAAGGGAAATATTCTTTTTTTTTTTTTAAATACTGTCATAGGAATCTTCAACTTCCACCTGCACAACCACCAGAAATGGGCAGAAGAGACACTGACTGAGCACCTCACTCAGACACTGGAAGCCAAACAAGGGGTAATATCAAGAACAGTCGGAATGACTGCAACTTTTGAGTGGGTGTTTGCATTTTGTTGGTTCCAAATTTTACCACTTGCATAGCTTCTGGTATTCCAGGGTTCTTATTAATAACCCTACAGGGTCTGTAACTTTTGGAACAGCCAAAATGCTTAAACCCCCTTAAGTGGTCAAATCTATAACCAACAAATGCAGGACCCCATGCAAACATGTTGTTCCACTTGTAACAGATTCTACCACTTGTGCAGGTTCTGGCATTCAAAATGTTCCAGAAATTACAAAGTTCCCGTATGATGCTGCACATATCTCTCAACTGCCCCTGATTTTGCCTCGAGAATTTCCTCTGTCCCTCATAAAATTGGTGTTTCTGTCACTGAAGAGCAAGGATTTGAAACAAAATAGCACCATACATTAGTGTCACTGTCATAGTCAAGTTCTGCATGAAATAATGCTTTTCATACTAAAGCACACATTGCATGAGGCTTCTTGAGCTCATACTACTATCACTACTTGACTACTGCAATGCTTTATATCTAGAGCTCCCGGGGGTGGACATCCGCCACCTGCAGCTGGTGCAGAACGTGGCAGCCAGGTTGTTGACTGGCTTGTTGAGATCTAGCCATGTCTCACCTGTGCTCCGCAAACTGCACTGGCTGCCTATGTGGTGGAGGATCACCTTCAAGGTCACTTTGCTGACTTATAAGGCACTACACGGACAGCGACCGCATTATTTGCAAGACTTCCTCCGTCCCTACTGCCCCCTCCACCTGCTCCATTCCTCTGAAGAGGGATTACTAGAGATTCCCAGGGTCCATTTAAAGACCTCGGGGGCCAGAGCTTTTAATTTTGTGGTCTTGACTCTGTGGAATTCTCTGCCTCGTCGAGTTAGAGAGTTCCTGTCCACTGAGACTTTTAAGTCCCCTCTAAAAATGTATCTATTTAACCTGGCTTTTTCTGATACTATTTAATCTGTAATTTACCTGATCTGCCTGTTTTAAATTCTGTGGTTTTAGCTAGTTAGAATGTTTTCTGTTTTTACTACTGTACAAGCGCTTTGATAACTGAAAAGCACTTTTTAGAAAAAGATTGACTTGACTTGTTTAAGATTTATCTCTTTTTTTAAAGCCCCCTGATTGGCAATGCAAGAGGTTGAGAGGTATTCATTGAGATATCATTCAGGCTGGCCTGGAGGGAAAAGGTCTTCTTTCTTAGAAGGGAGGGACCTCCAAACCATCCTTCAGATAAATACTTTTTACTCCCCCCCCACGAGCTGCCTGACTGGACTGGAGGAGGATTTCTTCTTTGTGCTGCACAGGACAGTGGTCCGTGGGTGCCTGGAGATAAAACTAAAAAAGTCACCACGTCCAACCCACCCCCCGAAAAGTGCCCAACCGCTGAGTACACTACCCAACCAACACAACACCACCTGGCACTGTACTGGCACTTGGCACTTTGTTCTTTTTGTAACATCTTTGTTGGTCCAATAAAAGGTATCAAACCATTTGTTCTGGATTTGTTCTTACTAGGACCAATACATAGATACATAGATACATACATACATAGACGGTGTCGGTAGATAAGGGCCTATGGCCCACCCAGTCTGCCCATTTGAGCTTGTAAGTTCAGTTTGTTTTCCTAGAAGTCTATTTCCCCTTACCCCTGACCTCCAGAATTCCTTTATGTCTATCCCATGCATTCTTAAATCCCGTGATTGTTTCAGCCCCCACCACTTCCTCTGGCAGGGTGTTCCACTTGTCCACCCGTTCTGTGAAGAAATTCTTTCTCATGTTTCCTCTGAATCGTCCTCCTCCAACTTCATCCCATGCCCTCTAGTCCTGAAACAACTTTTTGCTTAAAAATAGTGTTTTCTGCACCCTGTTCCTCCCTGTAAGATACTTGTATGTCTCTATCATATCCCTCTCCCTCCTCTCCTCCAGGAGTACATGTTCAGTTCCTTCAACCTGTCTTCATAGGACTTGTGATGCAATCCATGCACCATCTTTGTTGCCCTCCTCTGAACCTTCTCTACCCTGTCTATGTCCTTACGTAGGTATGGTCTCAGAACTGTACACTGTCAGCCAGGTGGGGCCTCACTAGTGTCTTGTATAGCGGAATTATGACCTCCCTTTTCCTGCTGGTGATGCCCCTGCCTATACATCCCAGCATCCTATTTGCTTTACCTGATGCCTTGTCACACTGTTTCCCTACCTTGAGGTCATCAGAGATGACAACCCCAAGATCCTTTCCTGCTTGGTGCATGCCATATCCTCACCCCAACTGATATATTGTGCCAGGGTTTTTGTGCCCCATATGCATTATCTTGCACTTCTTTGCATTGAATTTCAACTGCCAAACCCTTGACCATTCTTCAAGTTTCTGCAGGTCCTTCTCATTCTGTCTACACCCTCTGGTGTGTCTACTTTGTTACAGAGCTTTGTGTCATCAGCGAACAGTGAAATTCTGCCTTCTAGATCCTGTGCAATGTCACTGATGAAGATGTTGAATAGGACGGTCCCAGCACTGATCCTGTGTGCCCCACTGGTCACTCTTCCTCTGTGGAGTGACAGCCATTTACCACCACCCTCTGTGTCCTGCCACCCAGCCAGTTACCTACCCACCACACTGCTGTCCTGCCCACACCCATATTCCCCAGTTTGTGTAATAGTCTTCTATGTGGCACAGTGTCAAAGGCCTTGTTGAAGTCCAGATAGGCCATGTCCACTGCCCTCCCCTGATCCACCTCCCTAGTCACCCAGTCAAAAAATTCAATGAGGTTGGTCTGACATGACCTCCCCCTGGTGAAACCATGCTGCCTTGGGTCCTGTAGTCCATTGACAACCAGATGTTCCACCAATCTCTCTTCAGTAGTGCTTCCATGATCTTTCCCACTACCGAGGTGAGGCTGACTGGTCTGTAGTTCCTGCTTCCTCTTTGTTCCCACTTTTGTATAAGGGACTACATCTGCTGTCCTCCAGTCTTTGGGTACCTCCCTGTTTCCAGTGATTGGCTAAACAGGATAGCCAGAGGTTCAGCCACCACCTCTTAGTTCTTTAAGGACCCTGGGGTGCACCCCATCTGGCCCCATTGCTTTATCAACTCTTATTATTTCCAGTTCCTTCAGGACCCTTTCTGTGTAAAGGGACTTGTGTCCATTTCTGCACCATTCTCACCCTTGTACTCCCTTCAGACCCATTACCCCCTCTTCCTTAGTAAAGACTGATCAGAAATACCTGTTCAATATGTCAGCTTACTGTTGTCATCCTCCACGCTCCCATCCTCCCCTTCAGTCTCACTATCCCTCCTTTGTCTTTCTTTTTTCACTTATGTACCTGTAAAGGTTTTGTCCCCTTTACCCACTGATTTTGCAATGTGTTCTTCTGTCTGAGCTTTGGCTTCCCTTACTGACTTCCCTGCCTCCCTTTGTTTCTCCTGGTACTTCTCCCTATCCCCTTCTGCCTGTGTCTTTTTGTATTGCCTGAATGCAATCTTTTTGGCTTTCACTTTCTTTGCTACCTCTTTGGAAAACCATAATGGTCTCCTCTTCCTTTTCCTCTTGCTAACCTGCTTAATGCATAATTCTGTTGTTCTTATAATCCCATTTTAAATACTGCCCACTGTTCCTCAACCCCTGATTCCTGTCCCATTCCCCTTAATGCCTCTTTCAAGTATCTCCCCATTTTCCCAAAGTCTGCCCCCCTAAAATCCAGGATACGTGTTTTTGTGTGGTTTGGTTCTGCTAACTCTGTGATTTCAAACCACAATGACTGGTGGTCACTGTTACCCAGGTGCTCCCCCACTGTTACCCCTATCACACTGTCCCTGTTTGTGAGCACAAGGTCCAGTATTGCCTCTGCCGAGTTGGTTCCATGACCAGTTGCTTGAGGAAGGCACCTGAAGGAGTCCAGGATAAATCTGCTCCTAGTTGATGCTGCTGCTGGGATGCTCCAGTCCACGTCTGGAATATTGAAGTCTCCAACCAGTACTACCTCACCCTTGTCTGCCATCCTTTGGATGGCTAGCATCAACTCCCTATCTGTTTCTTCCTCCTGGGCTGGTGGTCTATAGACCACACCTGTGCGGATGGCTGGCCCCATTTTCCTTTCCAGCTTAACCCACAGTATCTCTCCCCCATTTTGTTCCTCCTGGATCTGTGTGGCCCTTATGTCATTTTTCACATACAGTGCCACTCCTCCTCCCTTCCTGCCTGCTCTGTCTCTTCTGAATATGTTGTAGCCAGGTATGGCCATCTCCCAGTCATGGTTATCATTCACCAGGTTTCAGTGATGGCCACAATGTCCAGGTCTGACTGTACCATGACAGCCTCCAGATCTTCCATCTTGTTGCTAAGGCTCCTGGCATTTGCACACATGGCTTTCCATGATTTGACCTCCCTAGACTGCTTCACTGTTCTACTCAGCCCCTTCCTTGGTTGTCATTTTATCCCTGGTTCTCCTTGCTGTCTGCCCTTCTGCTGAATTTTGCCCCTTTTCTGCTTATCCACCTTTTGGACACTAATCTCCATCTTTTGCACACTGCTTTGCAGAGATAGCCACTCCTCTGGTTCACTGGTTCCACTGCTAGCTGTGGGGGTGAGCAATAGAGTACCCTCCTTGCTGGCCTGCCACCTTTGCTAGTTTAAATGCTTGTCAATGTAGCATTTAAACTTATCATTATGCTTGATTCTCCAGGATGGATGCAGGTCAGCCAGGCTTGAACAAACCTCCATCCCTCCAGGTGGGTCCCCAGTCACCAATGAATCCAAACCCTTCCTCACAGCACCAGTTCTTCAACCATGAGTTAAAGTTCCTGGTGCATGCACTCCTATGCTCTCCTTGCCTCTCACAGGTGTACTTCTGAGAAAGTGACAGAAGTAGCTACTTGCTTGAGACCCCTCCCAGTTTCCTAAACTCTTCCTGAACTTCCTTTGGCTCCCCATTTGCCAAGTCATTAGTACCTAGGTGGATAATGACATCCAGCTCACCCTCCGCCTTGCTTTCCCAGTGATCCCCAGTATCTTCCTTCCATCCCTCCATGTCGTGGCACCTGGTAGGCACCTCACCTCCCTGTCCTCCCTCCTGTGTTCCTAGCTGGATCCCTCTTACGATGGAGTCCCCACCAGGATTCACTTCCTCCTCCTCTGGGGTCCACTGCTTTCCCCACTGAGGTCACCTCCTTGGCTAACCTCCACATCCTTTCCTTCCACTTCTCTGGGTACCTCTATTTGGTTGTCCTCATTTGCCAGTGTGGCATATGAGTTCTTGGAGGAATAGGATCTGGGATGTGCCTCTGCCTACTGCTCTAACCCTCCCTGAGCCCACTGTCATCCAAGTGCTCCTCGTTCTCGGCATCCTTTGAGGCAGCTGCACTGGACTGGGTGGTCCCTGGATAGGGGTGATGGTACTCCTGACCCAGTTTACTTCCGCTCTGAGTCTGGCTACCTCATCCCGCAGTCCAGAGAGATGCATGCAGATAGGGCAGCACCTCAGTGTCCAGAAGGTCTGCCTGAATATGGCTGCCCCACAGCCACTGCATTGCACCACTCCCCACATTATACTGCAATTCCACTACTTGTCTGCTACTGAAGCTCTCTTAGTTCTCTTTTTATTAATTTACAGTACTAAAAATCCTGTAACTGATCCTCAGATATATTTTTTTTTTAAGGAAAAAGAAACCAATAAATAAATAAATGAGTCAAAACACTTGTCGTGCTGAGGGTGGTCTTCTTCCCCCTTATGCCCCTCCTACTTCACACCTCTTACTATACCCTGTGTTTAGCTCCTGTCAATCAGATTTATCAGGGCATATAATTAAGAGTTGGGGGAAGGGGCGAAAATTTGCAGCAATTAAAGACAGCACAGAATTACACCACCACTATGTTTTAAATTTTCAACAGCCCAAAAACAATTATAAGTAAAGACAACAAAGAAAGAAAGTATGGTGTCACTAGAAGCCCACAATCTAAGTTTGAAAGAAAAATACCAATTACCAGTTACTCTAAAGCACTGAATTGAATATGTTTCCTTCCTTCTCCTTCTGGCTTCTTCTGAGAAAATAAACCTCTGTTTGCTACTTTAACTGTGACTAAGCCCCACCTCCAGTTATCATGTAGCTGAGGTCAGAGGCCAGACAATTAACACCCTTCACCCAGCTACAGGACAGTCAGACAAGCCAAGATAAAATTTGCAGCAATTAAAGACAGCACAGAATTACACCACCACTATGTTTTAAATTTTCAACAGCCCAAAAAACAATTATAAGTAAAGACAACAAAGAAAGAAAGTATAGTGTCACTACAAGCCTACAATCTAAGTTTAAAAGAAAAATACCAATTACCAGTTACTCTAAAGCACTGAATTGAATATGTTTCCTTCCTTCTCCTTCTGGCATTAAACATTTTGTTTGTCTCTTCTTCTCAGTCATACGAACATATGAAGAAGCCAGCAGAAGAAGGTCATTTGGTCTATCAAGTCTGCTCGTATTGCAGGGTCCACAGTTTGAGCTAATGTCCCTGCTCAGTCAGTAGTGCATGACAATGGCTCAAGCCTGCTACTGCTGTTCTAGTCTGTCCCTCAGCTCCAAGACAAGTAGTCCAGCACTGGATGACACTGTGACAGTCCGACTCTGAGTCTGAGTCTGAGGGAGTCTCCAAGGAGACCGAGTGTGTGAGTGTCCGACTGACGGTCACGACATGGACACGGACTAGTCAGAAATGAAATGGTCAATAGAAAGTGTTGTTGTTTGCTCTCTTGCTCTGCAGTCTGCACCCTGAATCATGCACAACAACGGAGGGAGAACGAATGAACGCAGCCATCAAATCATGCAGCTTGGAGCAGCGGCGCATGGCATGCTCACATCCCAGGCTTCCCAATCTCTCTGAGTTTGTCTAACATGATGTCTCTGCCCGTGCGGTGGCATCCGCCCTGCCCCCGAGTCACCGACCCATCCCTTTCGCATACGCACTGTAGTGCGACTTGTTCTAGCCACTAGAAACACTGGGACATTGAGTTCTTTATGGGACAGGCAATTTTCTCCTGAAATACAAATTTTGGGGGTAATTTCAGGGGGTGTTAGAATAACCCCCTACCTACACCTCTGCTGGAAAGAATGGAGTCTGTGAATTACAGGAGGAAGGTGGAGTGGGCCTTCCTGAATCCACTACACATATTATTAAACATAGAAACATAGAGTTTGGGATGGCCCAGTAGTGCTGAGGGTTGAGGCATTAGATGCCACACACCACGCCATGCCGGTGACTCAAGTTTGGCAATGATCTCGAGTTGTTGAGGGTCGGCAGGGACAGGAGAGAATTGAGCATCCGGAGGACTGCTCTCCTCTCCTGGGGGTGAGTGGGACATGTCTCCTGCAGTATAGTGACTCCTGGTGGTGACTGGGGGTAGCTACAACTTGCAGAGACCTATTGGAAGGGTATGGGGGCTGCGGCAGATGTTCTGCAGGTGGGAGTGGGAGCGCGCCTGTCTTGAGCTGGATGTTCTTGCATGGCTGCGCCCCCGGGAACTAAAAAATGAGAATAGCCCTAGCACCCGTGTAGGTGAAGGCAGGTCTCAGTCGACATCCCCATACTCATAATTTGGCCCATCCAGTCTGACCTCTAGCTCCTCTCCTCACTCTGGCGGCCCACTAGATTGTTAAAGCACCAGAGGAGTTGGTGGCTCCACCTCAGGGGGTTCAGAGCCGGGGGCTCAGCTTAGCCGGGTGAATGGTGAAGGAGTGTGCTGGATGAAGGTACGGCTGGTGGGAGTCTCAGGCAGAGCGGGATAGAGTGTTGGTCCTGTTGGCTGAGCTGGAGAGAGAGAGAGAGACACCTATGGGGCCAGAGAAAGGAATAGTAAAAAAGAGTTGGGGGGGGGGGGGAGAGAAACAGAGTTTGACCAGCAGAAGAAGACCAAAGTCCACTGAGTTTGCATATCACAGCTATTCTTCCTTATTGCACTTATAAAATGGGAAATAAGTTGATAAAAAAATGAAATTAAGACAGAATGAAAAACTCAAGACTTTGATGACATGTACGTCCACTTGTTAAAGGAGAGCTCTCAGCTCCACAGAAGAAGTGCTGTGGGACCTATAGGTTTGAATTAAACAAAGCACAAGTACAGTAGCATTTTAAAATGACTTGCATGTCCCTAGTAATACTCTGTATCTGGTTGATCCTGTGACCCCACACCCACTCCACCATAACCAATAACTATTTGTCCCAGAGTCCACCATAGCCAGCACTCTATTGACCCACATGACATGCTAAGCCATGGGGGAGGCCTGCATGCCAGATAGCGCTGTGTAAATGTTATAGTTTCATATAGTGAGTTATTACGCTTATGATGCTGGTACCGATCAGCTGAGGAAAGTGCAGAATCAACCAGATAAAAAGTATTATTGTGTATGCATAAGTCATTTAAAAATGTTTACTTGTGGTTTGCTTATTCTGGACGTATAGGTCCCATAGTATTTCTCCTGGGGAGCTGAGAGTTCCCCTTTAAAGTGGTTCCTATTTGACAGTTCTAACTCACTATAGATTCCTTCCCCTCCCACTTACAATCAGACTGCCTCATTAACAAAGGGTTGAGCTGCTTAAGTTCCTACCCAGGTTGTATGTAGCTCAAGTAGATGTCATTTCATAAGAATGACGGGGGTTGAAAAGCCGAATTTCAGCAGAATCAAAGGTGCTGTAAATCTTCCCCACCCACAAAATGCTATGTTGTCTAACCCCATGAAAATTTTGTTTTAGGAGTTCTGAGGGGTTTGCAAGAGACATCATAAAGGCTGCAAAGAAATCGTGGGGTTTCAATTGATTTCTCTGGGCTGGCTGTATATCCTAGAGGTTAGAGTAACGAGCTGTGAAAGAGTTTAGTACAACAAAGCAGAGCTGGGTTTGAGTCCTACAACCTCCACTTACATACTGTTTGACCCTGAGCAAGTCACTTCATCTCCCCAATGCTCCTGGGTCACCTCTGAAAACAGGCACTTGTGCCTAGAGGGCTTAACCAGTTGCCAAAAAAAAAAAAAAAAAAAAGAACCACAACCCCTTGCTGACGCTAAACGATTCTCCTGCCCATAGATAGAGAGCATGCAAGTACAGCTAAGAAAACTGTTTCCTAATTTTGTGTGTTCCCCTGTTTTAGTCAAATCATTAGCCACTGTAATGCCTTGCTCCCACCAACTCAGCTGCATCACTTATCATGAAGTACCAACCATGACTTGATTATTCATAACATTCTAGTTAAAGGTCACTTGTGCTGGCCTGGCATCCTTGCATTAAGTTCAACGCTCACTCATCCAGCTGTTTGCAAGGGTCTCCCATGGCCTCCTGCAATTTGTCATGCAGTCCATGTTCAAATACATGGACAATAAACATGCTACCAGAGGTGTGGCACAGCACTGCTAGCTCGCAGGAGAACCTCACTGGGGCTAAACTCCTCTTCCATTTGCCAAATACTGGAATGACTTGGTAGACAAGATAAGAGGGTGTGACTCTACAGAATCCTTTAAAACTCAGCCGCTGACTTTGTTTACCTTCTTTGGAATCTGTAAATGTTTCCAATGAACATTTCTGTAACCTGACAATATATCATGTGTATACCACACCTTTCATACAATAACCTGTAACATCGAATCCTAAGTGCACTTTATGCACAAAATTGTTACTTGTGACCTCTGTATGTATGTATTTAATGTCTGTACATGACTCTAAATCCTTTGAAAATAGACATCTGCCTACGGGGTTTTATGTAAAATAACTAAACTAAACTAAATAACCAAGTCATGGTCGGTGTGCTTTTTCACCAGCAGAAAGAGTAACTACATGCCCCCCTGTGGAACAGGTTTACCATTTGTGGTGTGTGAGTCTACTTTTGACTTTTTTTTTTCTTTTAGCTACCCACATTATAAGCACAAAAAGACACTCTAGGGTGTTGGTTGGGTTGGGAATAAATGCACTTCTGTAAACTAAAAGCATTTGGTTTGTGTCCCCTTTTAACCCTGGACATTCATTTGTTCTAGTCCAACCAACATCCCATCAAGTCTTACTGCTTGCATATACAGTATATGCCTGCTGCATTGTAAGGGTTTTAAGGAATGGTGTGTGTGTGTGTGTGTGTGGGAGGGGGGGAAGACACTAGGTTCATCAGTGGTAGAGCTCTCCACACATTCTTTACTTACCTCTTTCTACGCCCCACCTTCCCTAACCTTTCAGACCCCTAATGCCAAAGGAAATCATAGCCTCATTACCGTATGATCGTTCCCTCATTACCCTATGATCTTTCCCTCCTTCCCTGCCTCCTTTAGTTTCTCCTCTTCCAGCTGGCTTCCTATGCTAAATTTGAGCAACAAATGTCTGGCAGTATTTGCCAATGTAACATTGTTATGTCATTACCTTTTACTTTTGGTAATTTTTACTCCATATTTATATTGCAACCTGACAGTAATCTTGTCTCCACCCTGTTTCCCTTTCCCCCAGGTCGCAACTGGAAACAAGCTTCAGCTTGGTGTGCCTCTCCCAGTTACCAAAATTTTAAATAAATAAAGACATAATGTGTATACACAGCCCGGGCAGTAAAGTGATATGGAACCCCCTATAAGTTAGTATATATTTATACAGCGTACTTATTCATATCTGCTTATTAAGTAAGTGTGAGTGTGTGTGTGTGTGTGTGTGTGGCATGAACCTGGAATCCCTTCCAGGTTCCAGCTTTAAATTACTATGTCACTATGTCGTCCACAGATCTACATTATTTTAAAGTGGCATGGTGAAGTCAGGCCACAGATTTGTACCTGCCTGTTTCGAAACTGTACACTGTACTACACATCTTCATAGAAACCGAGAATTTGTTGGCAGACAAGGACCTCTTGGCTGACCAAGTCTGCCCATTTATCTCTGCCTGAAGTATCACCACAGAGCCTGCTTGATCTCTGGCTCTTTCTCCCTCATCCACTTCTTCCTTTCCACTAAGATTCCCTTATGCCTGTCCCATGCATTCTTCTACTTTCCTTTTCCAGAATTTAAGTATTTTTTTAAACAAGGTTTGAAATTATTTTGTGCTCATGGGGAAAAATGCCACTTCCTTTGGCTGAGAAATAGCACTGTGGGTCAGCCTGGTGGTGATGAGGGTTGAAGCACTAGATGCCACACCTCCTGCCATGCCAGCGACTCAGGTCTGGGAATGACCTCGGGTCTTCGGGGTGCAGGCATGGGGGGGGAGGGATGGAGCAGGAATGAGCAGCCTAACAGCAGCTCTCCTTTCCTGGGGTGGTTGTCACCCCCCCCCCATATTTCAGCTACCACCAGATGGAGGTCCAGTGGCAGCACAGGCAGGAAGGGGTGGAAATTGGGAGGGCACCTTGGAACATGGCATACGTGCGTGCCCATGGAAGGGGGCACATGAAAACAGGGGGAAAAACTCCAGATAAAAACATAATAGAAAAAAAGAAAAAAAAAAAGGAATAGCATTGTGGGCTTAGCAAAGGATAGGATCAAGCAAATAAAAAACATATAGTGCGCAGCATGCAAAGCATCTAAAAAAGCGGATCTAACAACTACGTTAATACTTTTATTAACTGTATTTAAAAACTAGGTATTTGGGAAAACATTTTCTGTTGCACTACTGCTTGAAAACTAGGGACATTTCAGACCTTTTGTATATATAAGGTGTTATTAGACCTTGCTGTGCTGTGGACATCTATACACATCCTGAATTTCTATATGTTCTAAAATCACTGGTAGCCTAAGTATTACATATAATGTTTACAGACTATTTTATTTATTTATTTATTATTTATTGAATTTTGATGACCGGGTAGGCCCACTGGGCCCGTAGAGGTCCCTTTTTCAGGGGCGACCCGGGTGCAACAACAACATACAGGTAACAGTTCATTACAGTCTGGAGAGAGGAATAGTATTTTAAAATAGGAGTACATATCTTTGCAGGCGCAAAGAATGGAAAACATGTAGGCTGTATGGACATGAAGGTAACAAATAATGACACGTTAAACTTTAAGCATCCTTACTAGTAGATTAGATACCAGGTCCACAGGAAATAGTGAGCAGCGTCTGTAGACCAGGGTTAGCTGATAAGCACGCAGGGTTGGAAGGGGGATAAGTTAGGGACCTAAGTGCACCCCTTCAAAGAGAAGAGGACCAAATGTCCTGCCTAGATGGCTGTTGAGGACAAGTGAGCTGCTCAAGAGGCTGAGCTAGGTCAGGTACTGTGGCATAGACATATGCTCCTATTGAGCAGGTGTCCCTTCAGCAGCGTACGGAAGCTAGAAACAGTCTCCGCCTCCCGGACCTCCAAGGGGAGGTTGTTCCAGGTGGAAGGGGCGGTATTTTGTTACACTACTGCATGAAAACTAGGGAAATTCCAGACCTCTTGTGTGTATAAGGTATTATTAGTATTACATATAATGTCCAGAGAATGTTGTCCTTTTTATATCATTGGAAAAAATAGTCAAATGCAATTCATCTCTGAACCACAGCAGCTAGATGATGCAAAGTTATGTGTTTTTGATTACTTGCCCCTTTTTTGTTTTAAAAATGTAAATAGCTGCTAGCTGTTGTATCATTGAAAAAAGGGGTTTAAGATAAAAGTTTAAACACAAGCAGTCTACATAAAGCGTGAAGTTACCCAAGATAAAATTATATTGAGCCAGCTGTGCATTTCTGATCTTCTTGTTCAGGGTGCAGCTCGTGTCCAGATCCACATCCACCATAAAGCCTGCCTCCTGAAACTGGTGGCATACCTATCAGGAAAAACACAACATGAAGATTATTTTATTAAAACTTTATTTATTCTGGGGTACACCATTTAGATTCATGTTTTCTTTCCTGTGTGGCCCTGTTAAGATGGCTGCCAGGTATGGTTACGTATATAGTTACACATTCGTTCACATTTATATAGAGGCACAAGACTATAAGAGTGGCTATCCTCCAGATTTGCACCTGGAAATGATGAGCCATTCCTAGTCAATAATTTTAAAGTAGTAAATGGAAAAGGTAATTTCCTTTCTATGGCCACCATGTCAATATTTAGTGAGCCTGTGGTGGGTGCTAAACCCTGCCCCACCAGTATTCCCCTCTCCAGCCCGACCCAACTCTTATACAAACCCTGCCACCAGTATCCCCCCTCCTACCTAACCCAAATTTTAAATAAAACTGGTGGTGGGTGCTCAGTCTCATGGCAATCAGTGTCAGTGGCTCAGCAGGTAGTACACTTACCTGTTAGGTCAAAAGATCAGAAGGTTAGGAGTTCTAGCCCCACACCATACTGACACTGTAGTGCAGCATGAGGGGGGTGCTGCACTCCTGAGGTGCCATCGTTCAAATAAGATGTTAAACTGAGGTCCTGTCTGCCTGTTCTGGTGGTTTCTCAGGCAGATGTTAAAGATCCCATGGCACTTCTCAAAAAGAGTAGAGGAGAATTTCCCCAGTGTTCTGGCCCAAATTCCCACAGTCACTGAAATACCACCAACAGCTTAATCGAGCTCAATTTCAGTTGGTTTCCATCTGTAAGTCCCCTTCCCTTGGAATGAGACTGAAAATAGGCAGAATTGTCTAGCCGTCCTTTCCCAATCAAAATAAAACCTAAATAAATCAATAAATAAATTCCAGTGATGGTATCCCCCTTCCTCCTGATTGACCCAACTCTTATGCAAAGCCAATAGCAGGTGACCGATCCCACTGCCAGCATGTCCCCCTCCAGCGTGACCCACCGATAGAAGAATCTAACACCAGGGTGCCCAGCCCCAGTGCCAGCAAACAATCATCTCCCTACACACATACAACTACCACCCCAGTGACGAGTTCCTGATACCGGGGTGCCCAACTCCTGGTGCTGGCTAACACCTCCCTGCCACTGTATGTGACACTGGAGTGCCCACCCCTAGTGCTGCCAAACAACCTCCCCAGTACAAGAGTGCCCAGTCCTCAGTGTGGAACCTGTAAATAAGAAAATGATCCCTCATTGTTCTGTTTTTTTTTTCTAGACACATGAAAAGCAGAAAACTGTCCATCAATATCTTCTAGCTCCCCGACCACCCCCACTGCCCTTTTAGCATCCACCCCATCCCTCACCCACCTCTCTAAGGTCCAATGATGAAATCCTCTCATGACCGGTGAAGCGCCTCTCCCTATGGCACCTGACTGTGAACTGACTGAAACTAAGGTGCCGTAGGTCTAGTTAAAGGCTTTTCAATACATTTTGAACTTTTACTCATAACTTTTGTCATTTAACATTTTCTCCCAAAATTATCAATATAGCCTTTTTCCCCACCTACTGAACAAGCAGGTGTAATTATTCAAATACCCTCCAAAACATGTTATTTATTTATTTATTTATTGAGGATTCAGAAAATACCTTCGAGTCAATGACTCTTTTTCAAAGGTTCTACGTCAGTATAGGTACACACAGTAGGAGAACAGTACAGTGCAAATACAGAAACAGTAGCACAAGTAAGTCAGACACAATTACAATAATGCATAAAATGACTAACATGTTCCACGTCAGTATAGGTACACACGGTAGGAGAACAGTACAGTGCGAATACAGAACAACAGCACAGGCTAGTCAGATACAATTAAAATAATGCATAGCGTGATTAACAGGTTAGGTATTGGTAACTCCTGTGTTGGGCTAACAGAGAGAGGCTCTGGGGTGGTGTGGGGAACACCCGTCCGGAGGCCATGGTCAATTGATATTGGGTGGTGGACAGGTTCGGTTGCGGTCACAGAGATTCATGGACAGTAGATTGTTCCTAAGGTGGGTTTTGTAGGGTCCTAGACTATTCAAGTTTGTGAGGTGTTTGGCTGGCTACTGACCCAGGCTGGGGCTCGATAACTGAAGGACCTCTGGTATTGGGAGGTGCGGCATTGGGGGACCACGAGGAGTTGCCTGCTAGCACTGCGGGTGTGTTGCTGTGTCGGGGCTCGTTGTATTAGAGGGGAGAGTCCAGCGGGGGCAAGGCCGAGTGAAATCTTTTTGGCCATGAGGCAAGTGTGAAACCTAATATGGTTATCGAGATTATGGCGTTGTAAAGGAAACATGTATGGGTGATCTCAGCCCAGGGTGAGGCGGTAGGGTTTGTAGAGGGAGAGTCATAGTCTGGGTAAGGCCAAGGAGCTGGCAGCACTATAGATAAGAATGCCATAGTCTAGGAGGGAGAGGACCAAGGAGCCTACCGCAAGGCGAAGTGCATCAGGAGTGAGACAGTGTTTAGTCCTGTAGAGGATGCCCAGCTGGATGTTGAGGGCAGTAGATAGTAGGTGAATGTGGTGGTGGAAATTGAGGGCTGAGTCAAGAGTGACCCCCAGGTATTTAAAGGAGTCCACTTGCTCAAGAGGGGTCTGGTTTGCTGTTAGTAGTGGAGGACAGCCGTCCTTCTTGGAGCCGAGTTGGTAAGAGAAGTACATTACTTTAGTCTTTTTATTATTTAGTATGAGGTGTTGTGAGGTGAACCACTTTTTGGCATCGCTGAAGGAGGATTGAAGAGAGAGGTGGAGCAGAGTAGGATCATGGTTGGAGGAGTACAGGACAGCATCGTCCATGTAGAGAAGGATATTGCCTGAACAGGACTGGGGGAAGGAGTTGAGAAAGAGGCTGAATAACAAAGGTCTGAGGATAGACCCCTGCAAGACACCGGAGCGGACGGGCAGTTTGCCTGATAGGGTGGTTCCAATTTTGACTTGCTGCGAGCGGTCTGCCAGATAGTCGGAGAACCAGCAGAAAGTATCGTGAGAGAGACCATATTTGACGAGGATGGTTATTAGGAGGGAGTGGTTGATGGTGTAGAACACTTCTGTGAGGTCGAGGAAGACTGCACCGGTGAGCTGTCCTCTGTCAATGGCCATATGGAGGTGGGTGGTGAACTCGAGAAGGGCAGTCGTCGTGCTGTGTCCCTTATGGAAATCATGTTGCTGGTGGCAAAGTATATTGTGTTTGTTTAGGTGGTCAGAGACTATACGATCTAGTGCTTTAGATAGGAGGGGAGAATGGATATGGAGCGGTAGTTGCTGGTGGAGGTATGGTCTCCGTTCTTAAATATTGGGGTGATGGAGGCAGATTTCCAGCATGAGGGGAATTTTCCGAGGCATAGGGACAGGTTAATAATGTGGGTTAGGGGGGTAAGCACCTTGGAAGGGGTGAGCCGGAGAAGCCTCATGCCCAAGGAGTCGCTGCTATATGTGGAGTGGTTTAAGGCTTTTATAAGGTATGGTTCTGCAGACTTAGGGGAGACGCATCGGAGGTGAAATGGAGGGTGTGTATAGTTGGCGGAGGTGGAGAGGTCAGGGGGTGGGCCAAAGAAGTGGCTAGGGAGGACATGGCTGAGGTCGGTGAAAGCATGATTAAAGGTGGTAGCAATCCGGGAGGGATCAGAGGTCAGGCCCTCTTCAACTAGGATTTGTGTGGGGCAGGGTTGTGGGCTTTACTACAGATGTCCTTGATATTGTTCCAGAATTTGCGCCCCACACCCCAGGTGGAGGTTAGGGCAGATTTGTAGAAGTGTGCCTTGGCTTTGAGCAGAGCCCAGGTACATTGGTTACAGGCCTCTCGGTATTTCTGTCTGTCTGACGGCAGTCCAGTCTCATTGGAGAGGTGCCATAGGGAGTCCCTTGACCGCATCAGAGCCAGTAGCTGATCCAATATCCATGGTGCCGGGTTGCCTTTGACCATCCTTTTGGTCAGAGGGCCGAACATATCACTGATAGCATTATATGAGTGAATGAAAAGGTCTAGGGCTCTGTCAGGGTCAAGGGCATTAGTTATGAAGGACCAATCCATGGTACTAAGGTGTGTTTTTAGGAGAGCAAGTTTACCAGGGCCAAGTTTGCGTTGTATGATCATTTTCGGAGGGGATAGAAACATAGACTTTGACGGCAGATAAGGACCACTTGGCCCACCCAGTCTGCCCATTTCCCTACCTACTGGATAAGCTGCAGATTCTAGTTAACCAACAGCCTATTTCCTGCAACTCCCCACTATAATTGCCTTATGTCTGTTCCATGCATGTTTGAATTCCTCCACTGTTTTAGACCCCACAACCTCTCCAGGAAGGCGGTTCCATGCGTCCACCACTCTCCGTGAAAAAGAATTTCCTCACATTACCCCTGAGCTGTCCCCCCTCTAACTTTAAATTGTGCCCCCTTGTTCTTACACATCTCTTTTTCTGAAAGATGCTACCCTCCTGGACTTTGTTGATTCCCTTGAGGTACTTAAAGTTTCTATCATGCCCCCGTCCCTCCTTTCATCAAGGGTATACATATTAAGCTCTCAGTCTCTCTTCATATGGTTTCTGATGTAGACCCTGCACCATTTTAGTTGCCCTCCTCTGGACTGCTTCCATCCTGTCTATGTCCTTGTGTAGATGAGGTCTCCAAAACTGCCGCAGTACTCCAGATGTGGTCTCACCAACTGTCTGTATAGAGGATAACCACTTCCTTTTTCTACTTGTGATGCCTCCTTATGCATCCCAGTATCCCCCTGGCTTTCCCTACTGACTTCTCACATTGCATACCCACCTTTAGGTCATCTGATATGACTACACCCAGATCCCTTTAAATTATTGTTGTTGTTAGTACCTCCCCTGCTATTGTGTACTGTTCTCCTGGATTTTTATTTCCCAGGTGCATTACTTTGCACTTCTTTGCATTGAATCTAAGTTGCCATATGTCTGACTATTCCTCCAACCTTGCCAAGTCCCTTCTCATCCTTTCTACCCCCCCCTTGTGTATCAACTCTGTTACAGATCTTTGTGTCATCCATAAAGAGCATACCTTTCCTTCAGACCCTCTGCAATGTCACCTATAAAGGCGTTAAAGAGGACTGGACCCAGTACTGAGCCCTGAGGTACTCCACTAGTAACCCCTTTCTTCAGAATGTGTTCCATTCACTATTATCTTCTGTGTCCTGTTGTGCAGCCAGTTTTCTACCAGGCTACCACCCTGGGACCCACTCCCAGGCTGGCTAACTGATTATTAATCTTTTGTGCGAGACTGTGTCAAATGCCTTGCTAAAGTCTAGGTAGGCCATATCCACAGCCCCTCCCTGGTCTATTACTTTGGTCACCCAGTCAAAGAAATCGATTAGATTTGTCTGACATGACCTTCCTGCTGTGAATCCATGCTGCTTTGGGTCCAGTGCCCCGCTGGCCTCTAGGTACACAACAATTCTTTCTTTCAGAAGTGATTCCATCATTTTCCCCACCACTGAGGTCAAACTAACAGGTCTGTAGTTTCCTGCTTCTGCCTTGCTCCCACTTTTGTGAAGGGGAATCACATCTGCCCTCCTCCAGTCCTCAGGTACCACCCCATCTTCCGTGATTTGTTAAAAAGTGTGGTTAGTGGTGTCACTAGGTCCTCCCTTAGCTCTTTTAGGATTCTAGGGTGAATCCCGTCAGGCCCCATTGCTTTGTCCACCTTGAGTTTTAGAAGTTCTTTCAGTAAACAGACTGGTATCAACTCCACTATCCAGAGTGCTTCTACTGTTTGGTTTAGGTAACTCCTCCTCTTCTTCTTTTGTGAATACTGAGCAAAAGTATTCATTCATTATCTCTGCCTTTTCACTGTCTCCCTCTGCCCACCTCCCCTCTCCTCTCCTTTATTAATCTTCCCTATCCCTCCCTAACCTTTCTATGTTCCCTAATGTACCTATAAAAGGTTTTATCCCCTTCTTAACTGAGTTGGCTATCCTTTCCTCGGTTTGGGCCTTTGCTTTTCTGACTGCCTTCCCCACTTCTTTCTGCTTTAATTGATACAGTTCCCTGTCGTGCTCTGTCTGTGATTCCTTATACTTTTTGAATGCAGCCTTTTTCTCCTTAACCTTCCCTGACACTTCTTTTGAGAGCCATAGTGTTTTTATTCCGCTTTGTTTTCTTTATTTGTTTCACACAAAGGCTTGTTGCCTCCATGATGGCAGTTTTGATTTTCTCCATTGTTCTTCCACCCTCCTTTCTGGCCATTTGCTAATGCATTCCTCAGGTATTCACCCATTTTGCCAAAGTCAGCCCTTCTAAAGTCCAGTATCCTTGTATTTGTATGGCTTGTCTCCATGGTTGTGTTTATTGTAAGCACACTGTGCAGTGGTCGCTTGTTCCCAGGTGTCTATTGACTTCTAAGTTTGTGATTCTCTCTCCATTTGAGAGTACCAGGTCTAATATTGCTCCCTCCGTGGGTTCCACCACTAGTTGTCTAAGGCATGCTCCCTGTAGGGTATCGAGAATGACCCTGCTCTTGGATGTGGCTGCAGTCCATGTTGCCCAGTTAACATCTGGCATATTCAGGTCCCCCATCAGCAGTATCTCCCCTTTTTCAGCCATTTTGAGAATGCCCTCTATCATTTTCTTGTCCATTTCCTCCCCTTGAGACGGGGGTCTGTATACAACCCTTGTGCGGATTGTGATGCCATTCCCTGTCTCCAATGTGACCGAGAGTTCCTCTTGTCCTCCCCTTTTATCTTTTAGTTCTGTTACTTTGATCCCTTCCCTTATGTAGAGAGCTACTCCACCTCCTCTTTTACCCTCCCTGTCCCTTCTGTAGATTGTGTACCCTGGTATGTTGACATCCCAGTCATGGTTCTCCGTGTATCATGTTTCTGTGACTGCCACAATATCCAAGTGTTCCACTTCCATCAGGGCTACTAGCTCTGGAAGCTTGTTTCCTAGACTACGGGCACTGGTACTCATTGCCCTCCATTTAATGTTGGCTTTATCCTTTTTTACCCCATCCCTGCTCTTATTGCCCTTGTCCATTTTTCCATTTACTCTGTCCTGCCCTCTGTCAAGCTCTGTACCTCAGTGTTTACCCTACTACCTGCCATGCTTTGCGGGGGGAGGCTTGAACTTTCCTGTTTCCTATCAGCACCTCCCCCCTTGGCTAGTTTAAAAGCTTGCCAAGGAAGCCTTTAAACCTGTCACCTAGGAGCATGTTTCCCTTCCTGGACAGATGCAGACCATCATGCCAGTATAGACCTTCATCTCTCCAGGTGGACCCCAGTCCCCAATGAAGCCAAAGCCCTGTGCTCTGCACCAGTTTTGCAACCATTCATTAAACGCATGGTGTGCAGTACCCTAGCCTCACCCCTGCCATGGACTGGCAGCACCTCTGAGAAGGTTAACGTGCTTGCTACCTGTCTGAGGCCCCTCCCCAACTCCACAAATTCATCCTGCACTGCACTGATCTCATGCCTAGCTAGGTCATTTGTCCCGAAGTGGCCAATGATATCTAGTTTCCTCTCCTGTGATGATGCTTCTGCAATCCTGAGGATTCGCTTCCTGTCTCTCCAAGCCATGGCACCAGGCAGGCACCTTACTTCCCTCTCCTCTCCCTTCCCCAGGTCTACACCCCTAACAATTGAGTCCCCTATCAGAAGCTGTTTCTTTCCCTTGTGTTGTCCCTTGCCACTCTTTTGTGGGTCTCCCTTGTGGCTGTCCCCAGCATTCTTCTTGGTCTCCAATGAGGGTGTCATCATAGAGGAACCTTGATTTGCCAGACCGACATATGATTTGTATAGAGGTGCAACTCGGGGGCTACGCCTCTGTTCTGCCACCCTCACCCTCCCAGAACCTACTGTAGTCCATCTGCTCTTCACAAATGGCAACCTCTGAGGCAATGGTTGTGGAACTGGTGCTCTTTGGGTGGGGGAGTCCTCCTTAGTCCTTGCCAGTTCAGCCTGGAGGTGGGCAACCTCCTCCCTTAGAGCTGACAGTTGCCTGCAAATAGGGCAGCAACGCAGGTTCCAGAGTGTTTCCCGGAAAATTGCTGCCCCACAGCCAGTGCAGTGCACCACTCCCCACATGTCCCTCTTCCTTGTAATATACAAATTTTTTTTTTTTTTGGGAGTGTGTATACTTACGCTTTATGCACTGTGCTGGGTAATTAAGAATATGACAGTTCTGCTCCAAGACCTGTTGAGGAAGTGATGTCAGAACCTTGGCTATAAAGGAAATGCCACAACCACTGGTGACTGTTAGAAACAATCAATTACACCACTGCTCCACTACCCTGGTGAGTACTGCCCTTTATAGTAAATCAACCAACACCACAATGTACTAGACCACTGCTCCTACACAAACCACTCTTCTGAGTCCAGGGATAAAAACAAACTCACTGTTTAGCCAGCAGGACACTTCCAAAATATTGCACAAATATCCTTCCAAATCCTATGTGTCTAGCACAGAAATCAAGCAACTTCAGTTGTATTACAACCCCTCTGGTTATAAAATTACTACACTTTAATGGAATCCTGCAATTCTTAATGCCAATAAGAAAATAATGAAACTTTCTGTAGAAAGTGTAGCTTACCTTCCTAGTCCCCTACAATATTATGTTTTACCAAGTTACCAGTTCCTCAAATGCGTTCTAGTTTGTTCTCTGCAGTATAGCCAATTTCTCAGCTTCCAAAAGGAACAGACAGGGTGTCTTGCACGTCCAGGAGCAGAGGACGGGGGAGTGGTCACTAATAGCGTCTGGAAGAATAGTAGTGCTAGAGATTTTGTGAGGGTGGTTTGTGAAGACTAGGTCCAGCAGAGAGGAGGACCTAGAGCGCAGGTTTATTTGGGTGGGTGACGGGACTATCTGCATGAGGTCATGGGCTGTGGCTGCATCTGTGAAAGGGGCAGCTGCCTTGGCTAGCCAGTTGATATTGCAATCTCCCAGAATAATGTTTTCATTTTGATGGGGTAGGGTGGTAGGATAGGAGAGAATGGAAGGCCTTTGGTCTCTGGGGGAATGTATGGCAGTGATGAGCAGGGGGTATGGGAGTGACCGATAGTGAGTTTGAGTGTGAGTGCCTGGGGTCCAGGGAGAAGGTGGGGAGGGGGAAGCAGGTGAACATTCAGTGTGTCTCTGGTGTATAAGGCACATCCCCCCCTCGCCAACCCTGCCGGTCAGCACGGAAAACATTATACCCAGGGAGGGAGACTGATGAGTCCGGGATATGGGGGGGGGGAGCCAGGTTTCACCCACGGCAATGATATCAGGTTGATGCTGCAGGACCTATCCCTGGTAGGAGACCAATTTTTTTTAGTAAGCTGCAGCTGTTTAGGGAGGCAATATTTAAGCCACCTGAGGGGGTGGTGTGGGCATGGAGGTTGTGTGGGGGCCAGGGTTTGGGTGTATATTACCAGACATTAGGAGGAGGAGGAGGAGGAGGGTGACCGGAGGATGGGATTACAGGCCAATTTTTAAGAGCAATGTAACTTAAGAGCAAGGGAGTTTATAGTGGCAGAATGTGTGGGAATGGGGAGGGTAAATATGTAGGTGGATGCCTGGATAAGGAATTGTACTGTGGGGGGGGGGGATGTCAGGATCGGGGGATGACAGTAGGGTGGCAGATGGGTGCCGGGATACGAATACCCAATTCTAGCGGTGGTAGGGTATTGTAGGAAGAGGGTACCAGCGCAGAATAATTCTTGTTTAGTTGTGGGGGGTGTGGCAGGATATTTAGAAGGGGAGTTCTGACAGGCGTGCATCAATACTGTGTTGACCAAATTTTGGAGGTTTGCAGGGTAGATGGAGGGGGGAGGTGTTAGTACAGGGAATAACAGGGAGAGTATGGGGAGAAAGAGAAACATAGTAGCTAAGCAGTGGGAGGAGGATCAGAGAAGAAGCCAGTAAGGGAGAAGAAGAACAGAGATTATCTGCTCCTAGTGGCGAGTATGTATAATCTGCAAGTGGAGAAGTGGGCTGATTGGTTTAGAGCCACATCCACTTCCCTATATAAGGTAGAGTCGAGCAAGGGTGGTGGTGGTGGGGCGCTGACACAGAGCATCGGTCGGGACAACAGATTCAGCAAGATGAGATGAGCTCCAGCTGCTGTGCGCCGCTTTGCCGTACCGTTTGTTCGTTGGTGGGTGGGGGAGGGCAGCAGCTCCGTGAGCCCTCTCGACCTTGGTGGGGACGGATTCAGTGAACTGTGAAAAAAGGGGAGAACAGGTAAGAATATTTATAGGCGGGGGGGGGAAAGGAGGCGAACAGAATTCAGTAGGGTGCAGTGGCTACTTGTCCTGAATTTAAGGGCCTCCCTGTGAATCCTCCAGTTCTATTACAACAGTCATACAATTAGCTCAGCAGCATTTGCCTTTACCTAACAGAGGAGACCTTGTTTTAAGTAATTAATTCGATATTTTCCTCCGCTCAGCACAAATGAAAGTTCCCCCCTTTTTTTATACAGACTTGGGCTAGTAACTCCGTTAGTAATGCATCACCAATGAATTAGCAGCTTTAAATTGCTTTAAGAGGTGCAGGTATCCTGGCTAGGCAGCATTAGACCTTAGTTATAACATTTGGGAAAAGAATTAAAGTACCCCTTTCTTATGCAGTGGTACACCTGAATTAAAACATTTGGGACAAGAATTAATGTGCCCCATTCTCAATAAATCTACCATGAAAAAACTATCTCCACCTGTGCACCGACAATAAAGTTAGCTAGTGTTTGCACCATGCATCGGGTGAGGTTTGAATTTAAAAAAGGCACCAAACACAGATTCAGCAAGATGAGATGAGCTCCAGCTGCTGTGCGCTGCGTTGCCGTACCTTTTGTTCGTTGGGGGGTGGGGGAGGGCAGCAGCTCCATGAGCCCTCTCGACCTCCGTGGGGATGGATTCAGTGAACTTTTGTTGCGTTGGGGGGTGGGGAGGGCAGCAGCTCCATAAGCCGTCTCGATCTCCATGGGGACAGATTCAGTGAACTTTTGTTTGTTGGGGGTGGGCAGGGCAGCAGCTCCATGAGCCCTCTCGAGTTCCGTGGGGGCAGATTCAGTGAACTTTTGTTCGTTGGGGGGTGGGGAGGACAGCAGCTCCGTAAGCCCTCTCGAGTTCTGTGGGGCAGTTCAGTGAACTTTTGTTGCGTCGGGGGTGGGGGAGGCAGCAGCTCCGTAAGCCCTCTCGAGTTCGTGGGGGCAGATTCAGTGAACTTTTGTTCGTTGGGGTGGGGAGGGCAGCAGCTCCATGAGCCCTCTCGAGTTCCGTGGGGACGGATTCAGTGAACTTTTGTTCGTTGGGGGGTGGGGAAGGGCAGCAGCTCCATGAGCCCTCTCGAGTTCCGTGGGGACGGATTCAGTGAACTTTTGTTCGTTGGGGGGTGGGGAGGGCAGCAGCTCCATAAGCCCTCTCGACCTCCATGGGGACAGATTCAGTGAACTTTTTGTGGTTACGCACAAAATCACCTTTTAGATGGGATTTAAAAACGTCCACCTGTCTTAATTATAAGGTGGGATCATAAAAAGACGATGTTTAAAATGTTGGGTCAGAATCTCAAAAATCAACAAAATTATGAAGACATTTTGTAATGTTTCAATGTTTACTCATAACTTTGCTATTATTCCAGATCTTTACCCCTAATTTTCAATGTAGCCATTTTTTTACACCACTTCATGAACATGACAGGTGTCATTTTTCCAATCCTGCCCAAAATGTCTATTTATGCTTGTGCTGCAAAATTACATTTTGGCCAGGATGTCATAAAATGACACCTGTTATGTTCATAAGGTGGTGTCATAAAAATACTATGTTGAAAATGTGAGGTCAAAATAAAAAAAAAAAACAGTTATGAACACACGTTTACTCATAACGTTGCATTTTATTTTTACATTTTGAACCCACATTTTCAGCATAGTCATTTTTTACCCCATCTCATTAACATGATGTGTCATTTTCAAATCCCATTTCCAAACTTGTTTTTGTGGTCATTCTGCAGAATTACGTTTCGGGTGGCATTTGATAAATGACACCTATCATGTTCATATACTGGGGTAATAAAAGTCCTGTCGTGAAAATTCAGGGTCACAGCCTAAAGCAACATTATGTGTGAACCTCTTCATTTCCCAATCATGACAATTTCAGTATTATAACACAGAAACATAGAAACACAGAAATGTAGACAATGAGGGCAGGAAAAGATCAAAGGCCCATCTCATCTGCTCGAGTTCCCTGTTTAGCCCTGGGCCCTACTGTTCCTCCAGGGTCCTAGTTCTCCTCACCCCACCCTTTCTCCTACCCAGTTCTGTTGCCCTGAGCAACCACTGTCCCCTGCATCCTGTCCCAGCCATGCATAGAAACAGACAGTGAGGGCAGAAAAAGAGCAAAGGTCCAGCCAGTCTGCCCAAGTTAGTATTAATTTGTTAATTTTAACTGCTGGGCTTGCCTGACAAACACACAGAAAAATACAGTCACATGCACCTGGTTGGTGTTGGCCAGTGCTTGTAGATTTTGCTGTAAAAACAAGAAAAACAAGTTTTGTACTCATATGAAACATCATGATTGCTAATTTGTAGGATACTGTCTGGTAACACAGTGCACTCAAGCTCACATCCTGTCTCTTGAGCTTTTCACATCATGTTTATAGGTTTCTATAAATCCCACCAATACCCTGGAGCAAGAACCAAAAATGTCTTATCTGTAATGTAGCAACTAGTTGCTATTGCCCAGCATTAGTTTAAACATATCAGGATGAGGGCCACCAGAAGTCAAGTGATGCTCTCACCCGAGTAGCTGCTCTTCTCCAGTGCTCCCGCTTACTCCACATTTTAACATTTTAAAAACTACCTTTACGGAACGTCTTTACCCTAATCTTGAAGATTCTCCTTTACAATGTGTCTGGAGTGACCCAGTATAAGTTACTGCGAACTATCAGCAACAGGGAGGCAGTATAGTGCAGTGGTTTAAGGCTCTGAGCTACAAATCTGGAGACCTGGATTTGAATCCCACAGCCACCACTTGCATACTGTGTGACCTTGGGCAAGTCACTTAACTTCCCTGTGCTCCCAGGTTGCACCTGTAAACAAGCTTTCAGCTTAGTATGTCTCATCTGGTTAAACAATTGGGGAAAAAAAAAAAACAATGTCCGAAGCAGAGATACGGCAGGCGCCCCCACAGACGCCAGATAAGCAAGCTAAATGGCCAAAGGCTCAGGCTCCGGCCTCCCCACTACTTCCACCACAGTGCCCGCTCTGCTCTTAAAGGAACATTTATTTATGGAGTTTGAACCTTTTAAGGACTCCCTTAAAGCACTCACAGAGGAGCTGAAATCGCTAAGATCAGACTTTGGAGACATGGGCAGATGGGTGGGAGACATTGAAGCCCAAACACTCTCACTGAAAAATGGAATGATTGTGCTGACTCTGATTCAACCAGTCTGCGACAACGACTTAGCAAGCTGGAGGCCAAGATGGAAGATTTAGAAAGGGAGAAGTCATCAAAATAATTTAATCATCTTTGGACTCCCTGAGGGAGAGGAGGGAGCTACACCAATCTAATTTGTGCAAACGTTTTTGGAAAGGGTGGTGGGCCCATCTCAAAATGGCCCCACTTACATTGTGGAGTGGGCACACCGCTTCCCCTGCCCCAAACCCCCAGTGGGCTCTCCTCCCCATCCTTTTATGTTAAAGCTGCTCAATTTCCTGGACAAGCAATATATCTTGCAGAAAACCCGAGATCTAAAGAAAATTTTGTAAGAGGGCTGCAAGCTGTGGCTTACTCAGGATCTCCCAGTAGGCACCCAAGAGAAATGCGAAGCCTTTCACCCCGAGGTGGCTAAGCTTATAGCCACGGATGCTTTACCCTGCTTGCTTACAAGTCTCGCTCCAAAATACCTGGCACTCCTTTGAGACGGTGAATAATGCCACTCAAGATCTCAGGAAACTGCTGCCTGAGCTCTTCAAGGAAAGGTGAACTTGGTGTTTAATGTGGGGCTTTACATCATTGGACTGTATGCTACACCAGTACTGAATGATGCTGTTTTTGGATCTCCAGTAATGGATCTATCATTACTCCCCTCCCCAGCTTAGGATGGACATTTCATCGATGTCATACATCCTTAGGACCAAGAGAGAAAGGCTTATGGTCTTTTTGCCTTGCCACCTCACCAGCAGCTTTTCTACAACAACAACTACCATCCCATATGCATTGGAGGAATGTCAAGCTCATGTTCCATTACCTGGATTGCATTTGTCTGCCTCTGCCTGTCTTAAGGCCGCTGTCTACTCATTCGCTACTTTGGTAGCTTCCCCACCACTTACTTGGCTGGACGATTGCTCCTCTCTTCTCTAGCCAGAAAAAGAAACAAGTTTCGACAGATTGGCTGGTAAGTGCTTTCTAACTAGATTGTCTCCCTGCCGAGTTCTGCTCTCCTTTCCACTCCTTTTGGCTCCTGAGACCAGTGACTTGTTAGGTGACTTCTGCTCTGGTCCATAACCTTGAATCAACGAATGTCGTCTGTTCACCGCATGATCATTGCTGGAAGGTTGTTGTTGCTCTACTATCATTTCAGAACTGATCTTTCCTTTGCAGAGCTAGTTGAAATGCCCTGGGACTGCAGCATTATCCTCAAATGTACATGCAACCTACAGAACATAGATAGCTCTAGCAATGACAGACACTTGAGCTGGGACTTTTATATGGTGCACCGGGTGAGTTTTTGCCTCTGGGCTTTTGTGCAGGTGGGCCCCCGTTTCTGTTTTATTGTTGGGGTGGCACCACCTGTGCTCCAGGCCTGGGGCTTTTCTGCAGAAAGCTCAAATTCAGGGTTTCTTCTTATGGCGAGGGGGGGGGGCACCATTAAGGAGCAACAGAGAAGTCTAAAGTTTCAGGGCAGAATAAACTTCACCATCAGTTCTTTGTTTCTGACTTGCTGTAACTTTTATTAAATATATCAGGGTTGCAATAATTCAGAAAACTGCTCCCAGCACTGGGTTCCTTTGTACCTAGGGGTCTCATTTTAGTTGTAATTTTCCCAGGCTGGTTTTTGGAACTCTCAAACCTATGCGGGGTCATGACAACCTTCTTGCTAGTTTCAATTTCTACCATACGTTGTTGCAAATTGCTTGAAAATGCTTTAAAACTGCTTCTTCTAATTTAGAGGGTGTTGAAGATGTTATGTAATACAGGAAAATGTTATTTCTTAATGAGGTAATATAGTTATCTGTGGGTCCGTATGTGGGGGGAGGAGCTGGGTGGGATGAGCACAGAGCTATGATAGGTAGGAGCTTCATACATCAGTTGGATAGAGGAAGGGAGGTTTCTCATTGTGGAATGGATGGTGGTAGTGGGTGTAGTGGGGGCAGTTATGGTCTTTACAGTTTTGGGGGGACGAAGGGGAGGTGGGATGAGGGTGATCTAAACTGGTTCACTTGGTCCTTTGTGTGTTACCTACCTTTATGGGGAGTGTTGTGGGCTGTTTGGGCTAAAGGTGGGGGCTGGGAATTTGGCATCTTTTTCCATTACCTCCAGAAGCTAGTAGGTGTGTGGTATGTAGTATTGAGCTCTTTCCATGGGTCATAGGTTTTCCTCCAAAACCTGTCATATATCCCATTTAGTTATGGCACATAATAATAGATATTGCTCATGGAACATCAAAGGAGCTCAATCACCAGCAACACACGCCAAAATCCTACTGCATCTCCGTAAGCAGCAGGTGGATGTGGCCTTTTTACAAGAAACCCACATCCTCAAGCACAGGTAATGTCTCTTTGACGCTCCTGGGTTGGCCAGGTGTTTGGTTCTGGAATAGAATCCCATAAGCGAGGTGTGGCTATCCTGGTCTCCAGATCTATCCCATTCCATCTTCTTCAGGAGATTACTGACCCTCAAGGTAGAGTTATCTTTGTGAGCGCTCTGCTGGGGCATTTGGAGGTGATTCTGAGATCAGTTTATGGACCTAACACGGAAGACCCCTTTTTCTTTTCCCAGATCCCCCCATTTTGTCCCAGTTGTCCTCCCTCCCAATGATACTTGCTGGGAACTGGAACGTGGTGTTGGACAATGATCTGGATAGGACCTCAATAGTCAATTCCTTACACTGAGTCGATTTGCTCTGCGAGACCTTATGGATTCGTTAGGACTGATGGACCCATAGAGAATCATGCATCCTGACTCCAAAGAGTACTCTTTCTACTCCGCCCCACATAACTCCTTCTCCCATATTTATTTTTTCTTACTGAGTGCCGAAGCCTTATCGGGGTCCTTTTGAGTTGTTATAGTGCTAAGGTACTATCTGACCATCACCCAGCTCTCTTACAGGTCAATCTTGCTCCATCTCTGACACGGGATAAAACATGGCGTTTTAATAATCAACTGTTAATATGCCCAGAAGTAGTTGAGAGGCTACAACAATTTACTTTAGAATTTTTTTCCCCTTTACTTCGCCTACAATGCCCAAACTTGACATTCTCTGGTGTTTCTTCAAATGTGCTCTTCGGGGTGAAATTATAAGATTGGCAACCAGAAGAAAAACCGAACTCTCTCAAGCCACACTCTTCCTTCTGTCACAAATCTTGATAGCTGAGCGGGAAATCTCAGATTCAAACAACATGAAGTCTTGCTATATTATGACATATGCAGTGAGTCCCAACCTTCGAACTGTTCTGGAGGTGAAAGAGTTAACTTTCCATGCCAGGCATGGAACTCTGAGTGCGAGCTCGGTTGAAAACTCTGTCTGTTGTTCTTCAAACTCAAACTGTCAGATTCTTTACTCCGCCTCACTGAACAGTTGCTCCGGAGATTTCTCCTTCTGCTCGGTTCATTTTGTCGGTTAAAGTATTAATTTCTCGTTTTTTTAACCGAATTTAAACCGCAACTGGTCGGTTCAAGCTCTGTCTGTGGTATCGTAAGTACTAGATAGGTTTTACATTTCTTTCTGTATGGAACTTGTAAATGGTATTATCAGTTCAGTTTGAACCGATCAGGTTGTTTTAAATACATTAAATCTGTCTTTTAGAGTGTGGTTCCCGGTTCTTATCGGTTCTAAAAAAACAGATTTCATTACGTTTTTTTCCACGACCCGTGACATGGTTGGGAACCGATAAGAGAGTCTTGCTTGGCGGATTGCCATAAATGGGCAAGTTTTGGTTAGGCTGGCACTATGTCTGAGAAACCCAAAAGAAAAACCGGGCCCACTGGGTTTCAACACTGCAGTGTTTGTGGGGAAGCCTTTATTTAGTTGTTTAACTAGTTGTTTAACCAGGTATAGCACACTAAGCTGAAAGCTTTTTTACAGGAGCGACCTGGGAGCACAAGGAGGTTAAGTGACTTGCTCAGGGTCACACAGTATGCAAGTGGAAGCTGTGGGATTCAAACCCAGGTCTGGTCTGCTAGATGTCACCAGATTTGCAGCTCAGAGCCTTAGACCACTGCGCTATACTGCCAAGGCTGACCCCCACACCACCTGTGTTTATTGTCTGTGGTTTGACCACCTCAATGCAGACTGCCAGATTTGCAAAAATTTTCCTGCAGCTACCCTGGATAAGAGAGTTGGTAGGCTCAGGGAAAGAGAGGCCAAGAAGTCCGCTGACCTGGATGGCCAGCCCGGTTCGGTTGTAACCGAACCGGAGGGAGTGCCCTCTGACCAGGGCGAGACTTCCTTGGGCAAAAGGAGAGCTGACTTGGAGGAGTTGGTTCCAGCAAAAAGGACTAGAAAATCAGCAGGTGTGGAGCCAAAATTTCCATCTCCAACTGCTGAAGAAATAGCCAAAGCGATTAAAATTGTCCAGTTGCTTTCCCCGGTTCCGACCGAACCAGCACCATCAGGTAAGCGTACGGTTCAGTTGGTTCCACCGGTTCAAGAATATGATTTAGAGGAATTTTATGAACCGGAGGAGGGGAAGAGGTATGAGGAGAGTGAATGTGGATTTGAAAGTCTGGATGTGCCCATTGAACCAGACATCTCCCCAGACAGACCTTCAGGAGTGTCTCCCCTAGGCTTTCTGAGTCCCCTCTCATTTTATGTTTTATAAAAAGTGTCTGAAACCTCCAGCTCCCTATGGAGGAAGCTGTGGATGATCAAGAGGAGCCTGACTATGTAGAAATGATGGATATCCCAGAGTCTAGGAGACTGTCTATTCCTTTGCATAAATCTTTTGGGAAACAGACAGTAAAAATTTTAAAAACTCCTCACACTATACCTCCTGTGGATAAAAGAATGGACAAGAGGTACACATTGTCAGGCTCTGATATGGAGTTCCTTACACAACAATGCAGCCCTGTTGGGCTAGTGCAGGCTGCAGCCTGTGACAAGGCAAATATTCCCTTGGCTTCACACCCCCCAGATAAGGACTCCAGGAGGATTGATGCCATGGCAAAGAAACAGTACATGGCAGCATCCTTGGGACTCAGACAGGCAAATTATATGGCTTATGTTGCTAGATATCAGAAATCCAGATGGGATACTGTTATGGCTCTAGCAAAACAGGTCCCTGGTCAGCTTGCCAAGGAGCTGGAGCAGGTGGCTGCGGATGGTATTGAGGCATCTAAGGTGCAATTCCATGCTGCAGTGGATTCTAATGATGTGTCATCCAGAGTCATGACTACATCTGTGGCACTTCGCAGAATGGCTTGGCTCAGATGTACTAGCCTGTCACAGGATACCCAGACTAAGGCCATGGATTTTCCTGTTGTGGGTAATTCTCTGTTTGGGGAGCAGACAGAGAATTACATGAAGAAATGGATGAGTATAGGACCACCTATAGGAGTGCACAGGCCAAGGAAAGGCAGGCCACTTCTCAAAGGCAGCCTTCCAGGGGCAGGGGCAGACCTTTTCATAGGCCTTTTTACCAAGCCCAGGCCTCCTCTTCAGCTTATGCCCAGAGGGGGTTCTTTAGAGGGAGAGGCAGACGGGGTACAAGCAGACCTGCTTCCACCCCTCAGCCTAAAGCCCCCGCCAAGCAGGCACCCTGATGGGGTGGCCAGGGCCGATTCTCCACTACCTGTAGGGGGCAGGCTGGCTTACTTTGTCCAGGACTGGAAGTCTTTAACATCAGACAAGTGGGTCCTGGAAGTAGTAAGCCAGGGACTGGTTCTCAGCTTCAAAAAATTTCCAAAGATGAGAACCAGGTCCTTTCCACCTGCAAATCCATCAGAGGCACTTGCCCTAGAAACAGAAGTTTCCACCCTTCTGGCTCTCAGAGCTGTGGAAAGGGTTCCACCCCTACACCAGGGCAAAGGGTTGTACTCCAGGTACTTTCTTACCCCAAAAAAGACAGGAGAATGGTGGCCCATCCTGGATCTCAGATACCTAAACAAGCACCTTTTAAAACCAAAATTCAAAATGGTGACTCTGGGAATTATTTTACCCTCTCTAAGGCCAGGGGACTGGCTAGCGTCCCTTTACCTGAAGGATGCCTACTTCCATGTTCTTATCAGAAGCTCCCATCGAAAGTACCTCAGATTCGAACTGCCCTCAGGCCATTACCAGTTCAGAGCAATGCCCTTCGACTCTCACCTCTGCCCCAAGGGTATTCACAAAATGCCTGGCAGTAGCAGTTGCCCACTTAAGAAGGCAAAAGATTGCCATTTTTCCTTACCTGGACGACTGGCTCATAGTAGGCCAGTCTCCAGAACAAGTCAAACTAACCTTCAGGTAACTCAGCAACTGCTCACATCTCTAGGTTTCCTTCTCAATCTTCCAAAGTCAGTTCTAGAGCCTGTCCAGCTTCTCACCTTCATAGGTGCAGAACTGAACGCAAAAGAGGCCAGAGCCTTCCTTCCCCTGGAAAGAGCAAGGACCCTGGTCTCTCTGGCCTCCTTTTCACCCTGCAGGTCTCTCGACCAGCAAGGCATTTTCTGCAGCTCCTGGGGCACATGGCTGCTTCTACAGCAGTAGTGCAGGGAGCAAGATTTCAGGTGAGGACATCCAGTTCCATTTGAGAGCCTTTTGGTCTCAAGGAGAGACCCTCTGACCAAATTGATCCCAGTGACTCGAACCTGATCCAAGCCCTTCAGTGGTGGCAGGACAGAGCAATCTGAGACAGGGGCTCCCTTCACCCTCAGTCTCACTCCTTAATCCTTACTACAGATGCATCCCTTTTGGGGTGGGGAGCTCACATGGGTGAACTCACTACCCAGGGATTGTGGTCCCCTCAGGAATCTCTGCTCCACATCAATCTGTTGGAACTCAGAGCAGTTTTTCTAGCACTTCAAGTTTTTTCCCCATCTGTTCAGAACAAAGTTGTACAGGTCAGAACAGACAACACCACTACAATATGGTACATCAACAAGCAAGGAGCACTCGGTCTACGGCCTTGTGCACCGAAGCAATGAAGTTGTGGTCTCTGGCTTATTCTCTGAACACCTCCCTTACGGCAGTTCACCTCCCAGGCAAGGACAATGTCCTGGCAGATGCTCTCAGCAGGATTTCCCATGGCCATCACGAATGGTCACTGGATCCCCTAGTACTGGAGGTAGTATTTGCCAGATGGGGCACCCCGCAGATAGATCTTTTTGCAGCCCCAAACAATCACCAACTTCCCCTTTTTTGCTGCAGGCCCCCAGTGTTGGGCTCAGTCCCTCTGGATGCCTTCCTTCTCAGTTGGGAAGGAAGTTTCTCTCTTTTTCCCCTTCCTCTTCTGTTCAAGGTGCTAGTCAAAATCAGATCTCAACCCTGCAAGATGATCCTGATTGCTCCAGACTGGGCCAGACAGCCCTGGTACCCACTCATATGCCCTTAGCAGTCCACCTTCCCTGTGTCTTCCAGGAATCACAACCTGTTAACCTGTGCTCAGGGAGGGTTTGGCACCAATCTCAAATCTCTCAATCTCAAGGCCTGGCTCTTGAAGAGTTAGAGTTTGCTGACCTGCACTCTCCCAATGTGTATTGAATATCTTGAAGGCTCTGGAAGCCTTCCACCAAGGCTACTTATAATTCCAAATGGAAGAGATTTTCCATATGGTGCTCTGGCAACATATTTCCCAGAATCTGCTGATTTACCCACAGTCCTGGATTATATGGTGCATTTGAATACTTTGGGGCTGAGACCAGCTACCCTAAAAGTGCACCTGGCAGCCGTGTCTGCTTTCTTATCAGCAGGTAAACCCTCTTCTCTTTCAGCTCATCCTGTATTCTCCAAGTTTTTCAAGGGGTTGCTTCACACCAACTCTCCATTCAGGGACTCTGCCCCTGCTTGGGATCTTAATATTTGCATTGCTCAGCTTATGCAACCCCCTTTTGAGCCCTTGTCTTCAGCAAAGCTTAAGTACTTGACTTGGAAAACTGTGTTTTTGGTAGCCATCACTTCTGCCAGGCGCATAAGTGAATTACAAGCATTATCAGCGGAGCCTGATTTTATCTCCTTTCATAGAGATAAGGTGGTCCTCAGGACTAACAAGTTCTTGCCTAAGGTGGTTTCAGACTTCCACCTTAATCAATCTATGTCTCTCCCTGTGTACTTCACTGACCATTCCTCCTCTGGCGAGAGGAGACTGCACAGTTTAGATGTCAAAAGAGCCCTTAGTTACTATAGATCGTACCAAGGGTCATAGGTTTGACTCCTCAACTGTTCCTCACTTATATGTTGAGGTTGGTAAAGGAAACCTGCCACTAAAGATCCATTGCCAGGTGGATTGTCTCTTGTATCCAATTTTGCTATGAAAAACTGGGTGGTTCCTTCCTCAGGCCTGAGGGCTCACTCTACCAGAGGTACAGCTGTGTCTCTGGCAGCTGCCAGGGACATTCTATCCTAGAGATATGTCAAGCAGCTACCTGGAAAACAGTTCACACTTTTACCAAGCATTACTCCCTGGACATCCAGGCTAGAAGTGATGCTCAGTTTGGCACAGCTGTGCTTCAGAGCCTATTTTCTAAGTAGGTTCTGTCCCTCCTCCATGGAGGTACTGCTGTGTAGTCTGCATATGTCATAATATAGCAAGACTTCATGTTGTTTGAAGAAAAAATTACTCACCTTAGTAATGTTGTTTCTTCTAATGGAGTCTTGCTATATTATGACCTCCCCCCTGCCCCTCTCAGAACCTCTGCTTTTGGGATGTGGGTGGGCAGTGCAGTGTTGGCACTTAGTAGATGCCCACCTTGTTTTTCACTCCTCCTTTTTGGGGTGTTTGGGTGTTGTGCTTTTCATTTTTTGGATCCCCTGACTTGAGTCTTTGTTTGGGACCAAAAAATGTGTTCTTATATTTAGTAGCCAGTTGGCTAGTGTAGGTTCTGGCTTCCACAGAACCTTAGTGAGTTTTGCTCATAAAGATCTGACAGTTTGAGTTTGAAGAACAACAGACAGAGTCTTCAACCGAGCTCACGCTCAAAGTTCCATGCCTGGCATGGAAAGTTAACTCTTTCACCTCCGGAGCAGTTCGGAGGTTGGGACTCACTGCATATGTCATAATATAGCAAGACTCCATTAGAAGAAACAACATTACTAAGGTGAGTAATTTTTTCTTCTTCCCCAACAGCAAATTGGGAACACCTTGCATCCCTTTGAGTGAAGTATAATGCCCTTCTTGGAGAGAAGGCTGAACATCATCTCCTTAGAACCAGAGCCCAATTATTTTGATCAAGGGGAGAAAGCTGGAAAACTTACTGCCTTGCATCTGCGTAGCCAGCAAGCGGATTGGATTATTCCATCCATTCGATCAGATTCTGGACATTTACTTACTTCCCCTAAAGACATTGTTTCACAGTTTCGGGTTTTCTATCGCTCTCTATACGGTTCCCCCAAACTCTTTTGACCTTCCTACATTAGATGCCTTCCTTCAAGATCTGGAATTACCTGTACTAGACCAAGCCCAGGTTGCCTTGTTGAAGGCTCCCTTGACTCTGGAGGAAGTAAATAAAGAGACTGATTATTTAATCCCAGACAGATCTCCTGGCCCGGACAGCTTGTCCTCAAATTTTTATCAGAAATTTAACGATTTGCTGGCACCATATCTCCTTGACCTATTCCAGTATCTTTTTATGAATGGCCTTTCGGATGTCTTTATCATGGCATCCACCATAGTGGTTCTGCCTAAACCTGGTTGAGAGCCCTTATTAGTGACCAATTACATACCTATATCTTTAATTAATGTAGACCTGAAGATCCTAGCAAAAATGGTAGCTACCAGGTTGAACTTGGTATGGGAATGTCTTCTTAGTAAGGAACAGGTGGGACTTGCCTAAGGCAGATTGTCTGCAGATCATACCCGAAAAATCCTGCATCTCATCTCCGCATCCAGAGACTCCTCTATGCTATCCATCCTGGCCTTCCTGGATGCGGAGAAAGCTTTTGATCGGTGTCCTGGGACTACTTATTCCACTTGCTTCCTTGATATGGCCTCCCTCTTTAATTTATTAGATGGCTCAAGGTCCTCTACACCAACCCCTCAGCACATATTTTTTGTAGTGGGATCCTGTCCAATTTCTTTCCCTTGTAGCAAGGAACTCGTCAAGGGTGTCGCTTGTCTCCATTTTTGTTTAACTTATACTTTGAACCCCATATTAGGAAAATTACCCTGAACTTGCGGGGAAAGGTTATAACCTTAGGTCCCTCACAATATAAGCTGTCCATTTATGCTGACAACATTCTTTTACATATTTCGTCCCCTTCACCTCCATACTGGATGTCTTGGGCAGCATAACCTATTTCGGGGTTATTTCCAGCTACAAACTGAATCTGTCAAAAACAGAACTTATGCCTTTAAATACTAAAAACCCATTGCATTAATGTGGAGCACATAGGTCTTCTTTGGGTCAAAGACAAGCTAAAATATTTAGGGCTGTACCTTAGTACTGATTTATCTAAACTCAAAAATATAATCTGGACCAAGTGACCGTCCAAATTCAAAACAACCTCAGTTGTTGGTCTCTGTTACCTTTGTCTCCATGAGGCAGTGTGAGCATCCCTAAAATGAATGTTCTCCCACAAATTCAATATCCCCTCCTCATGCTTGGCCTGGCCCTGCCCAAAGCATGGTTTCTTCAGGTTAACAGAATCTTTTCCCGTTTCCTTTGGCAGGGGAAGCCTCCTCGGAGAGCCTTGATGAAGTTAATGAGATCTAGAGTGGCTGGTGGATTAAAGGTCCTGAATGTCTATCTTTGCTACCTGGCTATACATTGTTCCCGACTTTCCCTTTGGCTTCATCCTATCCCTGGACCCTTGGACCCCGCCTGCATTCCCCAGTGGCTTGACACAGAGCGTTCCATGTGTAACCATTTTGGTTTGCATCCTCGTACCTTGCTGTACATTCCCTCTAAGAGGATCCCTGGCCCTCTGAGGGACACCCCTGTTGGTTACTCACTCCATGCCCACCACCAGTTATATCAATTGCTAACTTTAGACCCCTACCATGATGTTACGCAGCCTATCCTCGAAAACCAGGACTTAAAGATTGCTAGGAAAACGTTGACCAAGATGACATGGCCCTCTTTAGAATTCCTTTCAGTTGACCAATTACTGTCTGCTAACAAACTTATTACCTTTAAAGAAGCTCAACAGAAATTTGGCTGGTCCATATCCATGTGTTTCAAATATCTACAACTTAGGCACATGTTGTTTCAGTATTTCGGTACTGGTGTCTGGTCCAGAGAATATGGCATTACGCTGCTCTATTTATTGTTATCCCTGCCTCTCATACTATAGCCTTCTTTCATACATGGCTGCAGAACCTCTTTGCTGAAAAGGGACAGGCATTCTTTTACTTTTGGGACCAGGCCCCCCCCCCCCCCGGGAACTCTCGTGATTGGTCCTACATCTGGAAAGGGGTCTACAAATATATCAAATGGGATAGGTACCGCTTTATGCAGTTTCAGATTGTGCACAACATGTTTTACATCTGAATTAAACTTCACAGAATGGGTAGGCTGGCCTCAGACGAATGCACTAAATGTCAGAAGAAATGGGGATCATTATTTCACATTCTCTAGTCCTGTGAAAAGGTCAGGCCTTTTTGGGACAATATTAGCGATCAGTTAGACCCCCTTTTGGAGCTTGACCAGGCTTTTACCCCCAAGATTTGTATTTTGGGCAATTTTGCTAAAGTATTACTTGGCAACCAGAAACCACATATGATTTTAATAACGGCCTGTACCAAGAAAGTTATTCTCCAGAATTGGTGCGACTAGGCTATTCCTACTATGTGGAATGATACCAAGAAATCCTTTTTGCACTGCAGGCTGAACATATTATTGCAAATATGTCACACTCCTACATGAAATACAACCAGGTCTGGAAGTCTCTTTTTACCTTGCTGATGGTCAGTTACCTATTATTCACTACTTACTATTCCCCACCGGTGTCTATTATTAACAACTCTCATGCCCTACACTCCTGAGAAGGGACATGACCACATTGTGCTTTGAACCCGCATCTTCTGTGCTACGTTTCAGTCATTATCAATTGGGCACTATCCGTGACACCTTAACTTCCGGAGATTGGGGGGGTGGGAGTTGTTGAGAAATACAGAGGAGGGGTTGTATTATAATGATTGTAACTTGGCTGAGAAGCCTACATGGTTTTTGGATACTTTTTTATTGATTAATAATATGCCATGTGGTTATCTGTTCATGTATCCTCCACGTTCCCAGTGTTTTGCTTTAACCAAGTTTAATAAGGCTTTTTGAATTAAAAAAAAAGGATGTGGGCCACCATTGGTCATTATCAGTTTAACTGCATCATATATATGGGCAATATATATAGAATACTGCATTGGGGGTGTATCAACGAGAATTTTGCACACACCCAAGGTATGGAATGCTACATAATAAGGGTATACGTGATGGGCAGCTATGTGATAGCTGAAATATCAGCATGAGTGGCAAGTGAGCCCAGGATTATCATGAGTAGCTCCATGTAGCAGAGCCATTAGTGACTTAACCCTGAGCATAGTTGCCACAAGTGCTGATATTTCAGCTATCACATAGCTGCCCAGCACGTATCCGTTTTATACAATAGGAGTGTGTTTTGTGCTGTTTTTTTTGTTTGATAGAGTTATCACACTGTGATGATGTAATCAGAGTGTGATAACCTGGAGTTATCACACTGTGATGATGTAATCACAGTGTGATAACAAGAGTTGTCACTCTGCAGTAAAAATACCTGTTTTTATCTAATGGGTTATCTGCTCACTCCTATTGTATAAACCCCAAGAGCGAAGTTCAAGAGGTTTATAAAAGCATCCCACACTGAAGGTGCGCATAAAATTCGAGTTTTACACACCTCCCCAAGTTTTGTTTTATACAATTGCTAAGATTTAAAAAAAAAAAGAAAAAAAATTTGCCCAGAGGATTTGAATATTTGTAATACTGTCCAGTTTGGCCAATAGATGGTACTGCTGTGCACACTGTTAGTGGCATACTATTTTCTCTGTCTCTCTTTTGTACTGTAATTTTTGTTTTTTTTTATTGACTTTTGTTTTTTATTTTTAGTCAGTTGTGGCAGCCAAAGTGGTTGGGGGCTGCAGCAGAGCCACATGACAGTAGTAAGTGGTACAGCTTCAGAGCCACAAATGCACTTTCACTTTTTTTTGTTTTAACATGATCTAGATAGAACCGGAGTTGCAGTTTATGGAACACTGGCAAAGTAAGATTAGTAATCGACAGTCTTCACTCAGGTACAGTATACAGAGGCAGAAGGAGTTCAAGTATTTGCTGAAAACTGTCGGTGAGGTGTGCGAGGTGAACTGTGGTGCATGGATTTTTATAGGGAAACTCAGCCTCTGGGATGCTCGATCCTTCTCCCCAACGGTGGCCCCTGACAACCCAGGTTCATTCCTGAACCTCGGTTGCCAGCATAGCAAGCGGTAGTCCTACTGCTGCGCTAATGGGCTGGCTCAGTTACATCCTACTTAAGAATTCCTCTGCTTTTTCATTTCTACTGTGCTTCTCCATCCCCATCATAACCTTTTTATTTTCTAGTTTCTATTCTTAGAAACATAGAATGTGTCGGTATAAAAGGACCGGTAGACTCATCCAGTCTGCCTTATTTTCCCTACCTACTGCTGCATCCTGGACCTTATTTGGTCACAGGTGTCCCTCCCTCCCTCCTCCCTTTCCTGTACCTATTATGCCCATGAGCCTATTCCATGCATGTTAGAAGCATCCCACTATCTTCACCCCCACCACCTCTACTGGCAGGCAGTTTCAGGCCTCCACCATCCTTTCTGCAAAGAAGTATTTCCTCAGTTCCCTCTTAAACTCCTCCCCAACTTCATTGCATGCTTCTGTGTTCTGGTGCTTCTCCTCCTCCTCTGAAAGAGACTCCCCTCCTGCCCTTATTCACCACCATGAGGTACTTATACATCTCAGTCATGTCCCCTCTCACTTTCATCTCCTCCAGGGAGTACAAGCTGAGCTGCCACAGCCACTCCTCATATGGTTTCTCATGCAACCCCTGCACCATTTTAGTAGCCCTCCTCTGGACTGCTTCCACCCTGTCAATGTTCTATGCGAAGATCCAACCTCCAGAACTGGACACAGTACTCTCAGTAGGATCTCCCTAGTGAGTGATATAGGGGCAACACCACTTCCCTTCTCCTGCTAGAAATTCCCCATCCTTATGCACCCCAGCATCCAGCTAGTCTTGCTTGCTGACTTACTGCACCACCCTGCCATCTTAAGATCATCAGAAATGATTACTACAAGGTCCCTCTCTTGCTTAGCGACTGTGAATACCTCCTATCTCCTCCCATCTTACAAACAGCCCCCAGATGTCCCCCATTGCAAATGCATGACTTTGCACTTTTTGGCACTGAAACTCAACTGTCACACCCTAGACCACTCCTCTTGTTCTCAAAGATACCTTTGCATTCCCTCCACCCCTTCCTGGGTATCCACCTGCCACTTTCTCAGCAATGTCACTTATGAAGACACTGAAGAGGACAGGACCCAGTAGCAATCCCTGTGGTACTCCACTGGTTAGTCTCCCATCCCCCGAGTGGCTGCCATTTGTCACCACCCCCTGCCACTTATCCTTCAACCAGTTTGATACCCAGCTTCCACCTTCTCCCCAACCCCCAGGTTGCAAAGTTTCTTAATTAGCCTTCTGTGTGGCACCATGTCAAAGGCCTTACTGGAGTTCACATAGGCCACATCCACTGCCCTCCCCTGATCCACTTCCCTTAGTCACCCAGTCAAAAAAGTCTGTGAGATTCATTTACATGACCTTCCCCCTGTGAAACTCTGCTTCAGGTGGTCCTCCAGCCCATTTCTCTGGGACCAGTGTCCTTACCCAGCTAACAAATAAATAAATAAATGAAATTTGCCCCAGGTACTCCATCAGTTTCTTCTTCTGGAGGGTTTCCATTAATATCCCCACCACTAATGTGAGACTGACTGTTCTGTAATTGCTAGCCTCCTCCCTGCTGCCACTCCTGTGCAGGGGGACATCGACCCACCTCCATTCCTCTGGAGCTACTCCTGTCTCCAATAAGGTGCTGAATAGTTTTGCCAGTAGTGTTGCTCAGATAGTGCTTTTGTGGTTCCTTCCACTATCTGTAAGATAGTACTGGTATCTTACCTTGGATCCTACCTTGGACCCTACTAAAGATAGATGTAGGATCCTAGGTCAGATAGTTAGGATCCAGGGTCAGATAGTGATGGATCCTAGTTAGGATCTAGGGATCCTAGGTCAGATAGTTAGGATCCAGGGTCAAATAGTGATTGATCCTAGGTCAGATCCAGTGACCCTAGGTCAGATAGTTAGAATCCAAGCTGGATCTGTTGCTAGGATCCACACTATTTGTAGGATCCATGCACTGGTTCCTAGAGGGTAAGATCCATGGTCAGATAGCATAGCTATCCTTCCGCAGCAACTATGTGACTAAATGGAAGGTATCTGTTGGAATCCTAATTTTTAGGATACTATCTGAGCAACACTAGTTACCAGAGGGGCAGTTAGCACTGTGCTCAGTTCTTCTAGTACCCTTGGCTGGATCCCATCCGACCCCATTGCCTGTTTTCCTTTTGGGCTTACAATCCCCTTCAAACTCTCTCCTCTGAAAATGGACTTGTGTGCACGCCACCCTCCCTCCAGTTCCTGTTGATGCATGTTGGTCCCCCCCCCCCCACTGTGAAGACTGAGCAGAAGTACTTATTTAAAATTTGAACTTTTTTAGGTATTCCTCTATGCAGTCCCCCACTGCTCTCCTGATCCTCACATAGAAACATAGAAACATAGACTTTGACGGCAGATAAGGACCGCTAGGCCCATCTAGTCTGCCCATTTCCCTACCTACAGGATATGCCGCAGATCCTAGTTAACCAACAGCCTATATCTTCCTGCCCCCCACAAGAATTGCCTTATGTCTGTCCCATGCATTCTTGAATTCTCCCACAGTTTTAGTCCCCACAACTTCCTCAGGAAGGCTGTTCCATGCATCCACTACCCTCTCTGTGAAATAATACTTCCTCACATTGCCCTGAACGCTCTCCTTCTGTCTTTAAATTGTGTCCCTTGTTCTTGCAAGTCTCTTTTCTGAAAGATGCTACCCTCTTGGACTTTGTTGATTCCCTTGAGGTACTTGAAAGTTTCTATCATGTCCCCCCTCTCCCTTCTTTCCTCAAGGGTATACATATTAAGCTCCTTTAGTCTCTCCTCATACGGCTTCTTTTGCAGGCCCTGCACCATTTTAGTTGCCCTCCTCTGGACTGCCTCTATCCTGTCTATGTCCTTGCGGAGATGGGGTCTCCAGAACTGGACACAGTATTCCAGATGGGGTCTCACCAACTGTCTGTACAGAGGGATAACAACTTCCTGTTTTCTGCTGCTGATGCCTCTCCTATACATCCCAGTATACCTCCAGCCCTCCCTACTGCCTTCTCACATTGCTTGCTAACCTAAGGTCATCTGATATGATTACCCCAGGTCCCTTTCCTTTTTGTTGTTGTTACTACCTCCCACCCATTGTGTATTCTTCCCTGGGTTCTTGTTTCCCAGGTGCATTATTGCACTTTTTGCATTGAATCCTAGCTGCCATCGTCTGACCATTCCTCCAACCTTGCCAAGTCCCTTTTCATCCTTTCCACGCCTCCTTGTGTATCAACCCTGTTGCAGATCTTTGTGTCATCTGCAAAAGGCATACTTTTCCTTCCAGTCCCTCTGCAATGTCACTGATGAAGACATTAAAAGGACTGGACCTATCTGAACCCTGCGGTTTGCCCACTAGTAACAGCCCTTTCTTCAGAGTGGACTCCATTTACAATTACCTTCTGTGTCCTGTTGTCCAGCCAATGTTTTCCAGGCTACCACCCTGGGACCCACTCCCCAGACTGGTTAATTTGACTAATAATCTTTTGTGTGGGACTGTGTCAAATGCCTTGCTAAAGTCTAGGTAGGCCATGTCCACAGCCCTCCTTGGTCTACTACTTTGGTCACCCAGTCAAAGAAATCTATTAGATTAGTCTGACATGACCTTCCGCTGTGAACCCATGCTGTCTTGGATCCTGTGCTCCACTGACCTCTAGGTACTCAACTATTCTTTCCTTCAAGTGACTCCATCACTTTCCTACCACAGAGGTCAGACTGACAGGTCTGTAGTTTCCTGCCTCTGTCTTGGTCCCACTTTTGTGAAGGGAATCACATCTGCCTTCCTCCAGTCCTGGGTACCACACCATTCTCCCATGATTTATTAAAAGAGTAGCCAGTGGTTTCACTAGTTCCTTCCTTAATTCTTTTAGAATTCTGGGGTGAATTCCATCAGGACCCATTGCTTTATCCACCTTCAGTTTTAGGAGTTCTTGCAGAACCTTTCTTCTGTGAAAGGACTGGGATCGAACCCTATCAGAGTGCTTCTGTTAATTGGATTAGGTACTTCCCTCCTCTTTTTGTGAATACTGAGCAGAAATATTACGTGTATTCCTGCCTTTTCACTGTCCCCCTCTGCCCACCCACTGTTCATTCTATTCAGCCTCACTATCCCTCCCTTTGTCTTTCTACGCTCGCTTATGTATCTATAAAAGGTTTTATCCCCCTTCTTAACTGAGTTGGCTATCTTTTCCTCAGTTTGGGCCTTTGCTATTCTGACTTCCCTCACTATCTCAACCCTTGCTTTCCTCTTTTCACTTACATACCTGAAGAAAATCTTATTACCTTTTTGACCTCCTTGGTGATCCTCTCCTCTGTTTGTGCCTTAGCTGCCCTCGCCCTCGCCCTCCATTCTGCCTTTTGTGTTTATCTAGCTATACCTCCCTGTCCCCCTCAGTCTTGGTCTTCTTGTACTTTCTGAAAGCTGTTGTTTTCTCCCTTGCTGCATTACCCACCTCCCTTGAAAACCATAGTGACTTCTTTCTCCTCCTCCTCCTACCCTTGCTTATTTCCTTCAGACCTCTTTTGCCATTACCTGAATTATTCCCTCCTTTATCCTTTTCCATTGTGCCTCCATATCCATCCTCCAATATATTTACTAAGGCAGTCTCCCATTTCTTTAAAATCTGCACTCCTCATTCAGGAAGGCACCTTCTCCATGTGGAACAGAGGGCTTCTGAGAAGAAAATAAGGGACATCCACTATAATGTTGGGCAGCTGCAAGGGGAGAGGTTGCAAAATAGGTTACTCACCTGTAACTTTAGTTCTGTGAGTGGGATACAGTTCACATTCACACTCTGGCAGTTCTACTGGAGCAGTCTGATTTGCTGGATGTATTTAAGCTAAACTCTTCCCACCACCCAGGTGGTATATCCCCCCCCCCCCAACTCCAACCAGGCCGTGATGTTAGATCTTGCATGCTGGAAGTAGGGATCTGTGTGCCACTTGCTGGGGGAGGCCGGGTGGGTTCTGTGGATTTGAACTATATACCATTCCTAGAAAGTACAGTTATGTAAGACCTTATCGTAACATTAGATCTTTGAGGAGTGTCTCTTGCAGCAGGTAATAAACTTGGGTCATCGCTAGAGGTTGCTGTGGTGCATGGCAGCTCTTCTAGCAGTCTTTTCCAGGGGCCGCCCACACATGACATCAGCTTCCTGTTTCCTGTATAAGTGTGGGCGGTCCCTTGTATCCTCAGTTTCCTCTGCCGGATTCAGCTTGCTAAGCGAGGACTGAGGGGAAGCTGAGGTACATAGGTATCCCAACCCATAAGTCATTGGACCAGAATTTGTTCTCCTAGAGAAGGAGGGTGACGGAGGGTGGGATCGTACCTGCTGCAAGAGACACTCCTCAAAGATCTACTGTTATGGTAAGGTCTTACATATCTGTACTATCTTCCACTGAGTGGTCTCTTGCAGCAGGTAATACACTTGGGATGAATCTCAAGCAGTAAACCCAAGAAGGGTGGTCATTACAACAGGAAGCCTTGTAGGACAGCTTGGCCAAAGGCTGTCCTACGGTGTGAAACAATACCTAAGTTATAATGCTTTATGAAAGTGCGAACTGTGGACCATGTAGCTGCATTGCAGATATCCATGATAGAGGCCCCTTTAAAGCAGGCCACAGTAGTGGCCAAAGCTCTGGTAGATTGGGCTTGGACAGGTCCTGGTAATGGCTTGTTATATTTTGAATAACAAAATGTGATACAGTGTGCTAGCCAATTGGAGAGGGTCCATTTAGTGACCGGGAGACCTTCCCTGCCTGAGGCAAAGGTGACAAAAAGTTGAGAAGTCTTCTTAATCAATTTAGCTTGATTGGTATAGTATGTAATATATGATGGACATCTAGAGTATGTAAGAGGTGTTCACCTCAATTGGAGTGTTCAGGATAATATACTGGTAACTCCAGGGACTGGTTTAAGGTGTGTTCAGACACTACCATAGGTAGGAAGGAAAGGTTGGTATGAAGTACCACTCTGTCTTTGTTTTATTTATTTATTTATTGCTCCTCGGCTGGGGGGGGGGTTGTACCTATGGTTCCCCCATCTAACTATATCATCGGCCCTGCCCAGGCCACAATCAGAGCTCTTTACCCCTATGCCTTGCCCCTCCCCAGCCACATTGTGGTGGGGACTTACCCCGCTCACTGTGGAAGGCCAGGGGACAGACACCAGGGGAGCTACCTGGAGTGCATCCGGTGCGGCGCCGTGGATCAGCAGTCATTGTGTGTGCAGAGGATTTTTCCCCAACATGACCTCCCCTTCCCCTTGGTATGGATGTGCAATGACACCAACAATGCTGTCATGCCCGCATCTGCACATGGCACATCTGATGACATCCGTGCCACCCCACATCTTAACCACGGCATGCACTGCCCCCAGCCACCACCAGGAGCCACTGTGACTGTGGTATTCCCTTCCCACCCACCCTGGAGGAGGAGAGAAGTCCTGGGGATGCTTGATCCTCCTCCACCCGGCCGACTCTCCAGTGCCCAAGGTCGCTCCCAACCCCAGGTCGCTGGCATGGTACGAGGTGTGGCATCCAGCGCCTCAACCCTCAGCGCCACTGGGCCAGCTCGCCACTCTGTCTTTGTGAAAAATTAAGTAAGGTTCTCTACACATGAGGGCATGGAGCTTGGAAATATGCTGAGCTGAAGTGACAGCCACTAAGGATAGTGTTTTCCAAGAAAGAAAATGGAGGTCTCAAGTGGCCACTGGTTCAAAGGGTTCAAGAGTTAATTTCTCTATTAGAAAACTGAGATCACACGAAGGAGCGGGTCTTCTGATAGGAGGTTTAATATGTAACATGCCTCTTAAAAACATTTTGGCTAGATAATGTTGATACAGTAATCTGCCATCCAGAGGTTCATGGAAGGATGAAATAGAGGCCAAATGGACTTTGATGGTGAAATAGCTTAATCCTGCCTTGGCAATCGGGGCCAGGTAATCCAAGACTTTTGTCAGTGGACAGGAATAGGGATCCAATGATCGGGAAGCAGCCCAGATGGAAAAGTGTTTCCATTTAGCATTATATGTTTCCCTGGTCACTGGTTTACGCGGGGCCAGTAATATACTGACAACAGGAGAGGACACTTGCAGACGTGCTATGAAAGCATCCTCAAGAGCGAAGTGTGAAGGTGTAGTTCCTTCATGCTGGGATGTAGAAGGGTTCCTTGATTCTGAGTCAAAAGATCTGGTCTGATTGGCAATGGAATGGGTTCCTCTACTAAGAACTGTTGAAGTAGTGGGGAACAACACCTGTTGAAGCCACAGAGGGGCAATAAGAACCATGGTGGCAGGTCTGAGTTGTAATTTCAGTAGAGTCCATTGCAGGAGTGGGACGAGGGGAGAAGCATATAAGAAGAGTCCTGTCCATGCTTGGGACAGGGCATCTAAAGACTGTCCCTTTTTGCTCGGGATAATGGAATAGTATCTGGGGAGATGGTGGTTGACTGGGCAGGCAAACAGATCCAGTTGTGGGGTTCCCCGCAGATGAAAGAATTTTTGAAGCACTTTGTAATGAAGGGTCCATTCGTGTGCGGATGACTGGCGACTGAGAAGGTTGGCCAGAGTGCTGTAACGTCCTTTTAGATGGACGGCTGTCAGTACGAAGTGTTGGTGAACGGCCTCCTGCCAGACTGCAAGCGTCTCTTTGCATAGAGTATGGGACTTCGTACCTCCTTGTTTGTTGAGGCAGAATACTACTGCGGTGTTGTCTGACTGCATCAACAATGGTCCCAGAGACAGATGAGGTTGAAAGGCCTGGAGGGCTAAGCGAACCGCCCTCAGCTCCAGGAGACTGATGTGGGGGTGAGGGATAGAAGTGGTCCACTTGCCTTGTGTCCTGTAAGGACCCAGCTGCACACTCCACCCTTCCAGGGATGCATCTGTGGTCAGTGTCTGCTGGGGTGGGGGGAACTGGAAGGGCATGTCTTGACATAGGTTGGCTCAAAGCGTCCACCATACCAGGGCGGATCGCAACGTGGGAGTGACTCTGATTTTTTGTCTTTGAAATTTCCTGTTTTGTGAGACCACTAGTTCTGGAGAATCCACTGGACTGATGGGCAAAAGCTACCATAGGGATGGTAGCGACCATGTGTCCTAGGAGACAAAGCATGCACTTGGCTGTGACAACTTTCTGGGCTTGTATCTGCAATGCCAGAGATAGAAGCTTGTCTTGTCTGTTGTCCGGAAGGTAGGCCCTGGCGGAGACAGTGTCTAGGATCACTTCTATATATTGGAGGGACTATGTAGGGGTCAGATTGTATTTCTATCAATTGACCATAATCCCTAGAGCTTGGAACAGAGTTAAGATTGCCTCTAAAGAGGAGAGCAGAGCAGTTTTGGGCTCCACTTTGATAAGCCAATCATCCAGGTATGGGAAGACAAAGTGCCTCCATCGTAGGGCTGCTGCTACTACCGCTAGAAATTTGGTGAACACTCGAGGGGCCAATGAGAGGCCGAATGGGAATGCCCAAAACTGGTAGTGTTGACTCAACAGGTGAAAATGAAGGAACCTGTGGTGGGCAGGATGGATGGGGATATGTAGGTAGGCATCTTTCATATCTAAGGCACATAGCCAATCCCCTTGTTTCAATATTGGCATGATGGAGTTTAGGGTGACCACGCAGAACCTTTTGTACTGGACATATAGGTTAAATTGTCTGAGGTCCAGTATTGGTTTGAGATCTCCAGTTCATTTGGGCACCAGGAAGAAGTGGGAGTAAAACCCCTTTTGGTGTTCTGTAGGGGGTAACTGGGTAAATGGTCTTCTTGGTAAGAAGAGCCTGTAGTTCCTCCTGGAGAATAGAAATATGGTCAGGTAGGTAATGGACAGAGGGGATGAGGGGGAGGTCTGGAAAGTAATTCCAGAGTGTGACTTCTCTGAATGATCTGGAGTACCCACACATCCAATGTGATCATTTTCCAGGCCTCCAAACAGAGGGCAAAATGACTGCTAACTGCTTCCGAGGCCTGGTCGAGGAAGTGTGGACAGAGCCCCAGTAGGTCACTGGGAGGCAGGCAGACCAGACCCACCAGGAGGGTGGGAGCGGGGGCCCATGGCGGCAGAGGTGTTGGTTCTAGTAGACTGGGAGCAACCTCAGAATCCGCCTCTATTTGAGCCTCTGTATTTTCCACATCTTTTGGTATAAAAAGAGGACAGAGGACGGTACGATGGCTAAGAAGTATGGTACATGCCATGTACCGTACACAGGGTTCTTCCTGAAGCCTGGAGATCTATCAATGTTTTGGGAACCCACCCCAAATAGTTTAGACCCATTAAAGGGGGTGTTAACTACTCTGTGCTGAACATCAGGTGTGAAGTCTGAGACATGAAGTCATGCATGTCGATGCAAGGTAATGCCAGTTGCTGACATGTGGGCCGAAGTATCCAGCGCATCATATCCCTAATGAAGTAGTTGTCGGGAAATGGAGTTGCCAGTAGATACTGTAGCCAGTAATTGTTCCCTTTCCTGTGAAGGAGGGAGTTTGACTAACTCAATGGCAGAAGACCAGAGTGTACGCTGGTATTTGACCATATGTCCCATATAATGTAGGATTCTGAGATTCATGGTACTTGACTGGAATACCTTTTTCTCCAGATAGTCTATCCTGCGGGATTCCTTATCAGATGCTAAGGAGCTCATGTGTTTCAGTCATTTAGTACGATCATGAGCGGCAGCAATCACTACCGAATCTGCTTCAGGAGTGGTGGATAAAAAGGGGTGATCCAGAGGAGCCTGGTAGAGGTGATCTGCCTTGCAGGGAACAGCCGTGACAAAGGAAGGCTGGTGCCAGGCTGCAAGCATAGCATTTTGGCATGTTTGGATTAGTGGGGGTGCCACTAAGACTGGATCCTCTGGTAACTCTAGATAGTCTGCCATATCCTTACATTGTTTGCCATGTTCAGTAGTAAAGAATCTCATGACTTTCTTAATTTGGACCATTATTTCATGGAAAGATGGATCATCAGGAGGCGAGGCAGCCATATGTCTGGATAAGTCCTCATTTCATGGGTATCATAGGTATGTCAAGCTATATATATATATATATGGACTTTCATCCTTCATGCTTGCCGTTGTTCAATTTTTAATTATTTTCCATTTTTCCAGAATCCATCCAGTCTTTTTTTAAAGGATGTCCATGATACTACTTGTGACAATATAAGCCAGTAGTGAGTTCCAAAGAGTGACCACCCTTTGGCTAAACCAATATTTGTGTCTTAAATTCTATCTCCCCAAGGAGAGCTGCATGTTGTGACCTCTTGGTTCATATTTAGATATTTTTAATGTTAATCCTAATTTGTCTCTTAATATACTATCTTGCATCACCCGATATAATAAACACATATCTCCTCTCTGTCTTCTTAGCTCCAAAGAATAGAGGTTCAGCCTCTGAATTCTCTCCTCATATGTCACACCCTTCATTCCATCCACTGCCCTCATAGCCCTTCTCTGAATGCCCTCCAACCTATGAATGTCTTCCTTTTTATAGGGTGACCATACTTGGACACAATATTCCAGACTAGGTCTCACCAGGGCACCACAGAGTGGAATCAAAACTTTTCTATCTCGACTACCTACATGTTGCAGTATGCAATTCAGTGTCTGATTAGCCCTCTTAGTTACTTTATTGCAGTGTACACTGAATTTTAAATCAGCTGTAATTGTAACTCCTAGGTCCCTTTCTTCAGTTGTAGCTTTAAGTTCGGTATTTCCAAGTTTGTATGAGGTGTGCATGTTTTTCGACCCCATGTGCAATGAGGAAATCTCTGATAGAGGAGAATGGGGCTGGAAATTCATATCCTGGAAGTCCTTATCCTCTAGATCTCCAGTAAAATCTGCCGGAAATTCAGGCTCATCTGATAGGTAGGTGAGTAGGTAGGTAAAAGTTTATTTTTGTACAGGTAATACATGTCATTTGAACCAAAGGTCCTGTTTACAAGACAGACCTGTGTAATCATATTCTAAAAACACATACTATAGTTACCACATCAATCGAAGATATACCACGGTACATACAAACATCCAACATATCACAAAGTAGACACTTACATAGGTTTATAAATGTTACTAATATAGCAACAATGTGAACAAAGGTATAAAAACCATCATCAATCCTGTTTTCTATAAAGACATTTTCCCCTCCCGAGTTTCTCCTCGTCCTAAAGGTCCATGCCCCCTTAGAGTTTTGTTATATTGGTTCCAGGGGGGTTAAGTGCAAACATTAATCAAACTTTACAATGCATGACAACTGCAACTAACAATTACAAATGTGGGCTTTTGAATCGTTGATAGTATAAACAAATGTAGAATAGTTTACAATTTCCCTTACATCAGGGGGAAGTGAATTCCAAATAGTGGCAGCTTGATGAATTGAGGTCCTGTCCACATATTTATTTCGTGGCCTTTCTATAGTAATTTTGTTTAAATGTACTGACCTCGTTAATACCCTTTTTGTATGTGGATTCTCTGGAAATATTAATTTTGATATTGGATGGTTAAGACACAAGTATTTCATTTTGTGAATTAATGTTAACCATTGGCAAATATAATGTGTAACCAAGGGCAACCAATTTAATTTACTCAACAATAGACAATGATGTATGCAGTAATTCCCCTTCAGTACATATCTAGCCACTCTAAAATAGATTTTATCCAGTCTAGCAAGAAGTGTTTTGTTAGCTTTCTTATATATCAGTTCACCATATCTTAATACTGGAATAATTAAACAGGTAGTCATCCATGTACGAGGGGAGGTGACTAGGGTGGTAAAGGGTCCCTGTCACCCTGAAATCTTTTTGGCAGAGGTGTAGGTGAATGGGATGGATGGCTCAGCTCTCCTGGATCGCAGGGCAGAGCATGCCGCATGGCATGCAGGATGTGCTGTACTACTGAAGTAATGTCCAGCTGAGTAGAAGGGGGGGTGATAGGGAGGGGGTGTTTCTGAGAAACCAAGGGGATGGTGATGGGAATTGGATGCATAGCCTGAGCAGGTCTTGCCCCTGGGTGGGGTGGTAAAGTCCAGGGTCCCTGTCCTCCTAGCCACTATGGGTACCTACCTGTGAGGGTGGAGGGGCAGTATGCATAGTAAATGCAGTAGGCTTCCCCCAGTGGAATATGGTTCCTCGTCGATGAAACCACTGTGGAAAGAGCATTATGTACTGTAAATGTCGGCCCCGTCGACGGAGCATCAATGGAACCCATAAAGGGTTCATCATAGACTGCCCTCAATGCGCTAGAAAACACCGTCGATGAGAGGGTATAGCCCCTCTGCTGATGAAGAGGCAGTCAGAGATCGCGCCGTCGATAGTGGGGCACCTGTAACGGTGGCCATTGACGAGTGCTTAGGCACGGAGTACGAGGAGGGCTTCTCCTTTTTGCACCGTTGATGAAAATCAGTGGAGGAGGAGCTCTTGGGATGAGCCCCCTGATTCTCTGTGAGAGAGAATTTCTGCTGCATCAAGTGGTTTTTAATTTCCAGCAACCATCGTCAACGGGTTGCCTGATTGAAATCCTGACAACTTATGCAGGAACTGTGCGTGGGTCACAGACACCTTACACAAGAGGTATGGTTGTCGAAGCGGTAGATTTTTCTACTGTAACAGCAGGAACGAAATAGCGCTTTCTTGCTTGAATATTCTTTGGACATTCATTTTGTTTGCTCAAATTCTCATAGATGACTGCTGTTCTGAAGTTGCTCTAGCTGCTGCGTGCGAGCTGAAGACAGCGGGAAAATGAATTGAGGATACCAGGGACCGCCCACACATATAGGAAACAGAAAGCAGATGTTTTGAGTGGGCAGCCCCTGGAAAAGACTGCTAGAAGAGCTGCCATGCACCACAGCAACCTCTGGTGATGACCACTCTGTGAAAGATCTATGGTTATAGGTGAGTAACCTATTTTTCTAGGGGGCATGGATATAGTTCACTGTTCTCACTCTGGCAGACTTCTGCCAGTTCTCTGGGAGGAGGGGCCAAAGCATGCACCCCTATTTGGTGAACAGAGACTGGAGAACTGAGGCCACAAAACCGGCATCGCCCATGAGACTCAAGTTTAATGCTTTAGTGGGTAATGAAGTTGTGTGCGGACTTCCAGGTAGCAGCCTTGTAGATTTCATGGATAGGGACATCCCTGAAAGCAGCCACTAAAGCAGTGGTACTTCTGGTGGAATGAGCCCTAAGCCCTATGGGAGGCTCCCTACCAGCCAACCTGTAGCAGAGGTCAATGCAGGATACAATCCACCTGTCAACTGTCTGCTTAGCTGCCTGTCTACCAGGTGCCGCTTCAGCACAGGTGACAAAGAGGTGGCAAACCTCTCTCTGAACTCCTCCGTGCACTCTGTAAAGTATGTGAGCGCTCACCTCAGGTTGACCGTATGGTGCCCATGCTCGGTCTCTGAAGTTGGATTGGTGAAGTACACCAGGAGGAGGTTAATTACCTGGTTAAGGTGAAACTCCATAACAACCTTCAGAAGGAACTTTAGGTTGGGACAGAAGACAACCTTGTGTCTGTGGAACACCAAGTATGGAGACTCCACTTTGAGCACCTGGAGCACACTGATCCTTCTAGTGGAGGTGATAGCCACCAAGAAGGTAGTCTTCCATGACAGGTGAGAAATGTCACACCTGTGCATCAGTTCAAATGGCTTGCCCATGAGCATTGCCAGTACCAGCAACAAGTCCCAAGGTGGTGGGGATTCATGCATCGGCAGGGGCAGGTGGTCAAGGCATCTAAAAAAGCACCCGATTACCTTCTCCTGCACAACCATCGGCATACCAGCCCATGTCCATTATGCAGAGATGGCTACCAGGTGCACCTTGAGGGTTGCTGACCTCTGGCCCAACTGAGAGAGGGACCACAGGTAGTCCAGAATGCTAGCCAAGAGTCAGGACTGGGGGTCTATCTCCCTGCCCTGGCACCAAATGGAAAAGCCCTTCCATTTGAAGGCATAGCACTGGTGGGTGGGTCAAATCTTTTTGGGAGGCTTCCACAACATGGAGAACCTTCTCGGAGAGACCCAAAGCCTGGAACTTTTTTCACTTAGGAACCAGGCTGTCAGGTGCAGTGTTTGAGAGTCCGGGTGCAAGACCTTCCCCTTGTGACAAGAGAGCAGATCCAGGTGTAGAGGCAAGCACCATGGAGGCCTGCTGCTGAGGCTGAGGAGATCTGGGTACCAGAACTACCATTGCCAGTCCAGGGCTACCAGGATCATCCATGCCTTGTCCCTCTGCACCTTGACCAACTCCCCGTGGATCAGGGGAAATGGAGAGAAAGCGGAGGGTCCAGGGCCTCACAAAGGCATGCCCCATCAGTGTCTCAGTGGCATTCTCCCAGAAGGCAAACAGGTCAAATAGGGGAGTGCCCCACTGGGAGAACAGGTGATACACCACCACCTGGTGAAGAGATCACTCAAGAGAGGCCTCTCCCACCTGGTGGAGAACATCCACCAGCTCTGGCTACATGAATCACCAGGAGATCAGTACCCAAGCTGCACATGAGGGTCCAGGTGCGGAGGGCTTCCCTACACAACTGGAAGGAATGCATTCTATCCTGCCTATTGAGGTAGTACATGGTTGTGGTGTCTGTCTGTCTGGACCTGCACGACCTGACCCCGGACAGATGGAGCGAATTTGGTCAGAGCAGACTGCACTGCATGGAGCTCCAGCAGGTTGATGTAGCATCAGGACTCCTTGGGGATCCAGAGCCCATGGGCCCTGTGGTCCCTCAAGTGTGCTCCCTCTCCCACCAGAGATGCATCTGTCATCAGAGTGACCATCAGCTCTGGGCAAACAAATGGGGTGCCTTCCTCTAGGTGTTCCAGGATCAGCCACCACTGGATGGCATCCCACATCAGCTGCGTCACCATGACTGGCTGATCCAGGGGACTGAGGTGCTGAGACCACTGGTGGGCCAGCACCTACTACGGGGGAGCATTCACCAGTAGGCCCACTGAACCACACAGGTGCAGGATGCCATTCACCCCAGCAACCACAGGAAGTCTCGGAAAGTGTACAAGCACCCGGCCTGAAATGATTGGGCAAAGGAGGAAAGATCCGATGCCTGGTCCACTATAGCACTGCCCCAGAGTGGATGACCTAGGATGGGTGGAGTTCCAACTTGGATGGGTTGATGATAAGACCCAGGGCCAAGCAAGTCTGGAGGACTAGGTGCTTGGACCACTTCATGTCCTCCAGGGATGAACTGACAATCAGCCAGTTGTCCAGATACAGATACACCCGAACCTCTCTGCACCGCAGGACTGCTGCCACTACTGCGATGCATTCAGTGAAGACCCTGGGGGCTGAGAAGAGTCCAAAATACATGACTCAACTCATAGAGCACCCCATCTATGCAGAACTGAAGGTACCACCAGTGGGATGGATGGACTGGGATGTGAAAGAAGATGTCCTAGAGGTCCAGGGAGCAAAACGACATGCTGTGCTCCAGAGACAGAATTATCTGATTCAGTGTGACCATTCTGAACTTGCACCTCCTGAAGAGCTGATTCAGATCGTGAAGATCCAGCATGGGGGCCCACCCCCATCCATTTGGGTACCAGGAAATACCTGGACACAAAGCCTTGGCTAGCCATGGCGTCCGGGACATGGGCTACAGCTCCTGAGCGATGTCCTTTCTGAGAGTGGGCAGCACGTCCTTAGACAACATGGACTCCTGTGGGGCATGGGCTTGGTAGGGTGGAACAGTCTTGAAATCTAGAAGCAGACCCTTGCCTACCACGTCTAGCACCCATTTGTATGTAGTTATGACAGATCAGGCGTGCCAGAAATGGTGAACTGTCCTTCCATGGGAAGCTGAGGCAGGGACACAATGGGCAGGAGGGAGACACCCCCTGAATCATGACTGGGCAGGCTTGGCAGAGGCTCCAGTGCTGGCTGCCAGAGGAGCACCACCACCCCCCCAGCCTGCAGGCTTCTTGGAGCCTGTGGGGTGGGTTTAGATTTAGGCTGCCAGACCTGAAATTGCCACAGCAGGAGCTGCTGCGGCTTGGACTGCTAGGGCAAAAAGGGCTGAAACTGAAAGGGCTTCCTTGGCTTCTGGCCCTTGAGATCCTTCTGAGAGGATGTTACAGAATCCACGGTGGCACTGGACTTCTCAATCCTAGTGAGGTGTCTATCATCCCCAATCCAAACAAGTCAGTTTCCAAGAAAGGAACATCCTCTAGCTTATGCTGGGTATCCACTGCAAAGGTGAAATTTCTCAACCATGCCCTACGATGCATAGCGACTGCCACCACCACTGACCGGGCACAGGAGTTGCTGATGTCCAGGACCATATGGTGCTGGTGCTTAGCAACAGAGTGTCCCTCATCTCAGACCAGTTTAACTGCAAGTCCACAGAGAGGTGAGGAAGGACATGGTCAAGAACCCCCATCAGGACATGATCAAAATTGGCTGTCATGATGGCGGAGCTCGCCTACAGGAGACCTAGGGAGGAAGCAGTGTAAACTTGTTTCACTGCATGGTTCAGCTTCTTGAACTACTTGTTGGAAGGCTTGTTGATGTCCCCGACATTGCCTGTCTGGCAGAACACAGAATCCTCTGTCAGCCCCTCAGCCAAAGGGTGGTCAGAGAAGCCAGAAAGAGACCCAGTCGTGATTGTGTACTTGTGGACTATATGGGGAGGAGCTGGGCACAAAACTGGATGTTGCCAAGGCTCCAAGATGGGACCCAGAGTGCTTTTCGGTGAATCATCTTTGTCGAGGATCTCCATGAGGGGATATTTAGCCCACCTGTGAACCAGCTCCAGGGGAATCTCCATGGACTTGGAGATGAGGCAGAACAAAGCCCCGAAAGAGCCCGGCCCATGGCAGATTGTAAGCTCTTTGGTCGACTTGTGAGCAAAGCCCATGGTCTGAGAGGACTGCATTGAGGATCCCTTGGATTCCGACAACTCTTCAAACACCACATTCAACCCTTGCTCCTCGTGGCTCACCCTGGATTCACACAAGTGGGTGATCTGAAAGTGCAGTCATCCGGGGAGACCAGTGGCAGGGTGAGCATCCTTGGACAGGGCCCTGTGCAAGGGCTGCTTAGGTGGCGCTTCCACTTGGATTGACAGGGAAACCAGTGTTGGACAGGGCAGGACTAGAATGGGCCACATTGGTGGAAACCAGATGAGCACCAGGGTCTGAGGAGTAGGCCAACCACGGCTGAGGATCTGTTGCTGTCACACAAGCTCCTCTTAGTGCAATCTCAACTTGCGGCGGAGCCTCTCATCATCCAAAGAGGAGGAGCAAGTGGAGCATCGACAGTGCTTCCTGGTTGAAGGTTGGAGAGCAGGAATGCTGAGATTCCTGAGACTGTGATATTTTGTGAGAGCAGGTCCTCGACCAATGATGATTGTTTTGATGGTGAGGAGACATGAGGGAGGTGCCATGTACCCTGCATGGACTGGGTCCCGCCATGGAACCCTGGAGGGATTGATCTCCTTGGGAAAGACAGACTGGTCAGCTGGCTTATCTGGCCCCTCTTGGGAGACAGTTGAAAGGACTGGCATCCTAGAGTGCGAGTTATCCTTGATCTCTTCCGACAATGGGTCGACTGGGTCGAGAAACATTTCGACTGGCTGGTTGGCCTGTGTCTCAGCCAACATGCCCGAAAAGGACACCACAGACCTAGCAGCCTGTCCTTGGACCCTAGGATGGTAGACTGAAGCCAACTGCTAGACAGCCATCGAGCACGCTGCAGAGTCATGGGAGCAGGAAACGCGAGCCGTTCCATGTCCCATGACCTACAATGGAACCATCTGGAATTAGCAGATTTGTCCTCTTGGGAAGGGCCCTACCCAAGGGTTTGAAGGGACTGGTACATGTCCCAGAAAGCACCTGTAAACAAGGCCCTGATGCTGGCACCCAGCGGGAGCAACACAGGAGCTGAGGAAGAGACTGCTGTGGCCTGGGCTACCGCCTCTTCAAGCACAGCAAGTTGAGAGGCAGATCACATCGCTGCTGAAACAGCCTTGTGGGTGTCCTTGGACTAGACTGTCAGATCCTGCTTGTCTGGGTGGCCTAATAGAAAGTGAGCATGCCGATCCTCGCGAGACGAGGGGGCAGGGACTTGCACAGGCCACAGGCCTGCGGATCATGCTCAGCCTCGAGACAGTACATGCATGAGGCATGTGGGTCAGTCCGCAACAGCTTTTAGTTGCGTGTGGCACACTGCTTGAACCCAGACCTGATTTTGGGGTTGTCGCATTCCATAATGAAGCAAAAAATACCTGCTAACAGTGAAGAAGAAAACTGCCTAAAGATGAAGTGGAATTTGACCCATGCTGCATGCAGAGAGCTACAAAAGAGGAGACCTGACTCTTCCAGCGAAGAATAAGATCTGATATCACGGGGCGGAGCCAAGGAGGATATCACCCGGGTGGGTGGCAGGAGCTTAGCTTGAAGACATTCTAGCTGGAATTAAAGGGAAAGGAAGACTGCCACAGTCTGGATAAGTGCACCATATCCACGCCCCTAGAAACAACAGTTACCGATTCTGAGCACCCTTATAGTTGTTAAAGAATGTAAAAAAAAAGCATACTTTAATGTACCAAAAAGACCAGTAGTACTGCACAGCTAGTGAATTCACCAGATTTCAGTATATGGCAGCTTCTTTCACTCAGTCAGCCCAAGGGATAGAAAAACCTCTGTGTGTTGCATTCTGTCAAGTGCCGGCCAGACTCTCTCCTACTAAGTACATAGCTGAGAGACCTGCTGTACTTCACCTTTCTGTGATTGCCTCTTTCAGTGTTCTTACATAAAAATTATGTGACTTGGGGCAGTGGTGAGAGCAGTGCGCAAAGTATGCCAGTGTGTAAAGTTATGCAAAAACCCTACGACATGCGAGTTGCGCCATATTCCAAAAGAAACACTAGATACGACGTAAAATGCAGAGATACGCATGTCACAAAGTATGCCCGCAAGACAAGACATAACCCACAAGAGTGGCGCAGCAACATGCATGTCATAACCCATGACAAGATAAAAGGTCGTAAGACACAGATATGTCATAGAGGCTACGGAGAAGATGGCGGGTAGCGGGTGCGAGGTGTCAAGCGGCGGCAACAGGAGAGGAAAGCGTAATTATACACATGAGGAGAGTGACATGCTCCTACACAACTGGAGGCCCAACCAGACCTGCTCTTGGGCAACAGAAAGGATGCAAAGAGCGAATGAGAAGGAAAGTGGCATGGGATGAGGTGGCAACACACATAAATACCATCGCAAATGCGGGGCACACAGTGCACGAGCTGCAAAAGTGCACTAGTGACTTGAAATGCCACTCACGGGCCAAGGAAGCACACAACAGGTGGCAGGCAGTGGCCACAGGGGGCCATCCACAGGGGGTGAGACCCCTCACCACCATGAGGCAAGGGTGCTGGCAGCCATGAGCAGGTCCAGCGTCCATGGAGACATGGACCCCGACACGTCATGGAAGGACAGAGGGATGAGTAAGTGAAAGTGTGATGCATGGCATAATGACCAGTATAAAGAAATAGAACAATGGGCAATGGAGGGAGACAGATGGGAGGGAATGTGTTGGACCAGACCCTGGAATGTGGCACAGCTAAGGGGAAGGTGTGCAGTGCAGGCAACACATGGGGATGCACTACTGATGCACTCTGTTCCCCCCCCAAAAGGCACAGCAGCAGTGGACACAGGGGCAAGTAAGCTGACTGCCAATGCCTCCTGTAGTGCATTGAACAGGGAAACAAGGGAGGTACGCATGTTCGGCATGACATGATGTGGTGGCACTGATGCACTGTTGTTCCTCCACAGGTGCAGTGCCAGCAGACACAGGGGCAGGTAAGCTGGTGGCCAGTGCCACCCCAACAACGTGGGATGGTGTATCAGGGGAAGGGACGGAGGCATGCACAGTTGGCATGTAATGGTGGTGCAGCACTGATGTACTGTTGTTCTCCCACAGGTGCGGCACCAGCGGACAGCTGTGTAGGTAAGGCCATGTCCTGCACCACCCCCAGTGTGTGGGACAGTGAGTCAGGGGTTGGGACAGTGGGAGGCATGAGAGGCATGACATGGGAGGTAACAGTGCTGCACCAATGTCACCCCACAAGCGTAGCAGAGGTGGACACAGGGCCGGTGGACAGTGCCAACACCATCCCAGAGTGGGCCCAGCTGGACACAGCCAGGCCACCAGTGGTGAGGGACTGCATGATGATGGAGGAACAACAGCAGGAGGAGGAGTGCCTGGACCCCAGCGACCTCCTGTGCTGCAAGGGTCTGTGGGACGGGACTGCACCAGACATTAGCCCAGCAGTGTACCATAGGCTGGAGGAGGCCCTGGATGGGGCCACACCAACCCTGGAACAGGACTGCCTGAACACTCCACTGGACTATGCAGGGGTCCATCGTGCACTGGCCATGGCGGTGGAGGAGCTGACCGGCACACTGATAGGGGCGCACAAGATGGAGACGGGCACAATGGAGTCGGCCATTAACCATGTGGTGGAGGGCATGGCTGCCACACAGGCGACGTGCGCCATCTCCCACCTGGCCAAGGCCATCGAGGGGTTGGTGGCACAGCAGATGTGGCAGGTGGCTGCACTGGTGGCCCTGCAACAGTACAAGCATGTTGGCCCTCACACACGATGCCCTGCGACATGGGATGCCACCACACAGGCACCACAGGAGGAGTAGTAGACCCCAGCAACACACAGGTGCCACTGACAGCAGCGGAGACACCACCACCGGCCATGTGCGGTGGGCCCAGCAGCACCACCCTCACCAACACCACCACCACCACCACAACGGCACCCCTGGTGCAGCAGCACCCACCACCGGATGCACCACTGCAGGGGGCCCCACTGACAGCAACACCGGCACAACCAGCACCTCAACAGAACCCATGCCACAGGCACTGCAGCCCCCTGTGCCAGCGACACACACAGCACTGGGGCAACAACCTCCACCAGGAACCACCAGACGAGCACTGGTGGCAACAGAGGCAGCCAGACTGGCACGGCAGAGGCAGTGGCAACACCTGCTGACAGGTGCCTGGGGCAGATGGCGCCTGGCACAAGGCGCTGGATTGGTGGCAGACAACTGGAGGTAGCAGGGTGATGGCACAGCAGCAATGCCAGTGGCACCCATGGACAGTACCAGCCCAGTGGACAGCAACTGGGGCAGGGTGTGCCCAGTGCAACAACTGTGGCAGCACACAGGAATTGGACTGGGTGGTAGCAGCAGGCGGAGGACAGATGTGCCGCCTTGGCATGATGCTGCTATGCAGGGTGGGTGGCATTGCAGTCTGGGTTGTCATGGGGTGCTGATGTGCAGTGTGTGTGAGGGATGTGTGTGAGTGTGTCTGCGTGTGGGTGCACTGTGGTGAGGCACGTGTGTGTGTATGTGTGTGTGTGTACTGCACAGTCACTGGGTGTGGGTTTGTCACCACTACACTGATGTACAGCACTGTCACTTACACGAAGTAAACAACTGAGCACCACACCTCCGTGTAGTCTCCCTCATTACCACTGCTGTCAGGTCATCCCACATGTTGCATATGGCCGATGCCTGCGTGGGAGACGTACCGCAAGTGCGTACAGACCGCATGAGCATCCTGCAATTGCGTGTCTGAATTCGCAGGCCGCAATTTCACAATTGCATCCTACAATGCACGTGTTGCTTGTACGTGCACCACGTGAGTGTAGCAGCGCGTCGGCGGAAGCTAGGCCGTAGCACGGACTCGCAAGTCGCTAGCAGGAGAGCAGGCTGCAGTGCAGATAGACAGGACAAACACTGGACAGAAGGCCCAGGTGGGACTAACACAGCAAACTGCTAGGTACTGGGACACAGCACCCACAGGCAACAGGCTACAGCCATTATGCCAGCCATGTGCTAATCCATTTGTTACCATCCTGTAGCACCGAGGAAGACACACCCAGGCCATTGGCGAGTACTGTACAGTGCACAGCATGCACAGTTCATTTGCTTGCACTACATAGTGGCCCTAATACAGCTGTACCATTCCCCCTGTTTAGGAGACGTCAACCCTGTACAGGAGCAGGTAGGTGGACACTGCAATACCACAACATGTGCTGATGTCAATGTATGTATTGCTAGCTCATGCTGTTTTGCCAATCGTCCATCCAGGTTTGCCACCATAATCAGCAGTGCCACCCACAGGTGCACAGATAAGGTAGGTGTATTGCACAAGTTACACTGTCTGCATGAGGGAGCCATAGGATTGCACCCTGGGCACAGGTAGATAGGTGCAGTAGGGTGTACCCCTGCACAAGCAGCTGTGCGTACATGTGGCAGGGTGGTGTGTAGTGATGTTGGACCACACCCACACTCTACACAGCCCTGCTGTAGTGTGCCATGGGGATGTGCCAGTGTGCCATGGGCAGGTGCATGGCCACAGTGTACCATGTGCCAGGCTGGCTCAGTGCAGCTGGCATACATGAGGGCATGCCTCTGCATGGGAATGGAAGCCTGGTGATACACTGCTGGGGTGGTGTGTAGCAGAGTGGGGCAGTGTGTACATGGTGCTGCACTGCCAGGCCATGCCACCTGTGGTGGCAGCTGGTGGCGTGGGTGCCTGCAGTAGGGTGTGTGTTGTGCAGTGCCATGTCTGTGCCAGATCACTGTGCCACACCCTACTGCAGACACATGGTGTGGCATGCACGGTGCAATGCCATGACCAGTGACTGTGCCCCAGCCCCGTGTGCCATGCACACCGGCGCATGTCTTACTGGGAGGGGATTGTTGACACGGATGCCTGTTCAATGACACATGTGCTATGCCTTCCTCCCATGCAGATCTCTACCGTACGTCCACAGGACCCCATGCCAGTCACACGCCACTGTCATGTCCAGGAGATCCGGCCTCCGCCTGAGCGGGTGGTCTCCGAACATTACACTGATGGAGACTGCCATGCTCGTAAACTGTGTGCAGCAGTGGGGATGGACACTACTTCCACTGGGGCATAGGAGGCACACCGCTGCTGAGCAGGAACGGGCATGGTGGGCCATTAGGGCATGGCTGGGTGTCAGCAGCTGCATGCATAGGACAGTCCATCAGCTACAACATCAGTGGCAGGACATGGCATGGTGGGACCCAGTGTTCCTGGAGTGACTGCTTAGCTGGCATGGTGTAAGGATGCAGAGATGAGGTCGGGCCAGGTCGTGGGTGGAGGTGAGTATGCCTATGGCTGTCCATACAGTGGTGCAGTGCTGACACACAGGCCATGGCCTGCTGAGGTGCACACATGTCACCATTCTCCCCTTCCCCAGAGGTGCATCAAGTGAAGGCCAGGGTCGGCAGGATGCTCATGTCAGTGGACTCAGGCTGGAGGTATTGCAGTGGAGGGCAGGTAAGTGCATGCAGTGTGGGCTATGTGTTGTGCCCATGGCATGCTGGCCCATGGTGGCATGTGCTATGACTGATGTCTATGCCTTGTGTGTGTGTGTGTGCCTGTGGCCAGGACCTGCACTGACTGCAGCCTTTGCATCCTTACAGGTGTGCATAGCCGACTGACGCCCTGACAGAGGGCCCTGCTGTGGGCCATGGTGGAGGTGAAGGCAGCCAATGCCAAGGAGTACTGCTGCCGCACCCAGCGTCAACAGCGGAGGGCGAGGATCATCCCTCCTACATCATCATTGGAGGAGGAGAAAGTGGAGGAGGAGGGTGGACGTGGCAGAGGTGCTGGAGGTGCAGAACCCCACAGACAGTGGGCAGCAGGGTCCAACGTACAGCTGGCCACTGGGGCGGACATAGCCCAGGATGCTGCAGAGGATGTGGCCCTGGCCCTGGATGCACCAGCTACAGAGCCAGTGGTGGGGGATGTGGCAGGAGTGCAGCAGGAGGTGGCACCACCTCCGGATCCTGAACAGGTGCAAGACAGTGCTGAACCAGTGCCAGATGTCCCTGGGTCTCAGGCGGTTGGCAGTCTGCAGGAACAGCAACAGCCAGGTGGTCAGGATGGCAGCAATGGGGCAGCTGGGGGTCTGCCCATCCGGGGGGGTGCACTGGATGCACAACTGCTGATAACGCTCATCTCAGGCATTCTAGAGGACACTGTATAGTTGCACGGCTCCGTGGGTGCACTGATGGTGGAGCTGCACTGGAGCTAGCACCCACGCTGGTGGACTGTGTTGTAATGGGGGTAGGTCTGTATATATGGGGTGGGGACTTGTATAGGTGTTGACACTGTGACGGGGGCATCCTGGACTGTTGAGGGGGGGCTGTGCATGTGGGGGGCTTCTGATGATGTGTTGTGTTTGTAGTTGTTGTACCCCTTTTTTGCTGCTCACCCTCTTTCCTAACATTTGTCCCCAATTATTGCTGTTTGCCCTGTTACTGTTTTGCCATTGTGTTCATTAAATACATTTTCTACATACCTGGCTCTGCGCGTCTGTCTCTGGTGTGCATGGGTGTGTTACCGTGCACGTGGGGGCACACCTGTGGTGGTTCATGCCACCCCTGGTGTGTCCTCACTGTGCACCTGGTCAGTGTGCTGGCAATGCAGCTCATGGACTTTGACGTGCACCAGTGGCCGCGTCCGCATGGTGTCCTGTGTGCTGCAGCGCACCGTGCCTGGTCTGGGTTACATGCCGCTACGCACTGCATGTCCTGGCTGTGTGGCCGCCTTGAGCCTGTATTACCCCCCTTCCATCCAGGGGACCAGTGGACCCTGTGGGTGGCACCAGTGGCACAGGTAATGGTGTGTCTCACTGCCGTATGTCTACAGGTCTGTGCCACCCAGTGCTATGTCCCTGTTGTGGCTGCACTGTTTACATGTATCAGTGGCCATGGTGGGGGCATTGTGCCTGGTGGTACCATTGTCCCAACATTGTGTCTGTGGCCTGTGTGCACCCTTTGCCTCCTGTGCCACCCATGCTCATGGCATGTGCGTGCTGTGATGCCCTGTGTGTGCCTGTGTTTTTGTGCAACAGTCACAGTCCCTCCTCATGGCTGCTGTTCAGCATGCTTGGGCACTGTTCCTGTTCCAGTGCAGCCACACGTGTTACGTGCTGCATGGCAGCTGTGGTCGCCACCCCTGGTGGCACAGTGGTGTTGGCATGGGTGTCATGCTGTTGCCTGTGTTGCATTGTGCCAGTGTGTGTGCCATGGTGTGCTGCTGTTTTCACCGTGCAGCTGCCAGGGGGGAGCACTGTGGTGGTGCCTGTGCTCACAGGCCTCCACCATCCCTGTACCACCCCTCCTGCCACCTGTGCTGTGTGTCCCTGTGCCTGGTTGTCTGCTGTGCTTCCCTCCAGACTGTCCCACATTGCTTAGCACTGTTCTCCACTGTTCCTCCCATTGCTTCTTTGTGCACCATGGCATTGCCCTGTCCCACAGTTTGTGTTGGCCTGCTGTTGCTGCTTGCTGTGTTCCACGTTGCACCTTGTCCAGTGTGTGCTCTCTACTGCCATGTCTGGCCATGCTGCCACTGCCCCTTTCACTTTGTCCTGTGTGTCCTGGGCACATTGGCTTGGGTGTTCCACTGTTTGCACTGTGCTTCACCTTGGGGCACTACTGTTTGTGTGGTGTGCTGCTGTCTGGCTTGTTGGGGGGCCTCTGCCCTGTGCACTGTTTAAGACAGCTATTACCTGTTCTAACTTACGTGATCTTCCTCTGCTGTAGTTCTGTATGCCATCTGTATTGGAATAGCAGTTCCGTGGTGCTGGTGTGTTATGCCTGTCGTAGACAACATTACGCAGTGGTGGAAGCATTTTTTGGCATATCTGCATCGTATCTTGCATTTGTCGTAGCAGTTGCAGGGTGCAGCGTAAGTGTTGTTTTGGAATCACGCATGTCGCAACTTGCTGGTGTAACTTGCGATTTGCACTATCTGGACTGGTGCAGTGCATTTTATGCCTGGTGTAACTGTCTTGGAATCGGGCCCATGGTTTGCATTGTGTAGGTCAACAACCCACCTTACTGACTTGGCATGATACAGGAAATCAGGCCCCAAAGGAACTGCAAACCACCAAACCCCAATAATTAAACTAACAAACAATATACAACAAGGAATAATGAAAACATATCCAGTGAAAATTAGTATAAAACATGCAAAAGAATAAATTGAGAGACCCCAATATTCCACAACAATATACCAACATTGCCTGGGCTGACCAGAGTCAAAACAGAATCAAACCTGCTGACCACAAAATATCCAAAGACAGAAACCCCTAAAGAAAGTCCTAAAGTGTATAATAATACAGGCATCCTACTTGGGTACCCAGATAAGGCTCCACAGCCAAAGCAGCAGAGTGAGCAAAAAAGCCAACATCTCCTCCAAATAAATCAAATAGAGAACCAAAGCTAATAAAGAGCTACCACCCCAAACCAAAATTCCATAACCAAGCAGTGCCGCCAGAACCAACCCAAAAGCCTCAAAATAGGGGGCTACAGCTGCAAAACTAAAAAGCAAATCTAACAAGAAACAAAAAAAGAAAAGAAGTCATAATTCCCACCAGGACTTTAACCAGGACCAATGTCTTGAAAAGCCATCATTGTAACTCAACTATAGGAACTTATGACAAGCAACATCTGGAAAACGCACCCACTTCAAAAAATTATTAATGCAGCATTCAGTGACCTCCCGGACCCACATCTCAGTCTGATAAAACGGCGTCTCGCTGCTAGGATTACGTCTAATTAGACAAACTGCAACAGGACTGTTCTTAGCAATACCCTACAGTACTGATATGTCAACCACATGTGCCACATCTGTGGCACACATCTGCTGAGATTTAAACTAGGAATGACTTGTAAGAAACATTCACACAGGTGGTGCTTCAATATTTTTCATCTGTATTTACCTACATGCTGCTTGAGGGCTTTACTACAGATCCTATCTGAACAAAGAAATGTGAAACATTGGAGTAGTACTCTGTCTCCTACCGACAGTAACTGCATTTGTCAGTTATATCCTCCCTGAGGACCAATATCATTCTGAGGAGCCACTGTCATTACAAAATGTACTATCTACAGTGCCATACATCAGTGAATCTGAGGGGGTTTCTCAGAAGCTGATGCCACACTAACCTGATTCTTTGCCTTCCACTTCCTATTCCCATTCCTTATGCAGGACCTAGTATAATTCATCTGTGTTCCTACATGACAAATGATCAAAAAACCCAACTGGATTTAACTCCAACTCAAAGTAACTTTCCACCCATATTACTCATATAAGGATGCACTTGGATTCTTGATGTTAATTCCATCCCTGGCATTTCTAGCACTATTTGTAGAGCTGGGGAGGGGCCTAAGACAAGTAGCACACACAGTATCCTTCTCAGAGGTGCTGCCTGTCAATGGCATGGGTGAGGCGAGGGTACTTTGCACCATGCATTTTAATGAATGGTTGAAAAAAATGGAGCACAGGGGTTTGGCTTCACTGGGGACTGGGGTTCCACCTGGAGGGACACCAGCCTATACTGGCAGGATGGTCTGCATCTGTCCAGGAAGGGAAGAAAGTCTTCTGAGCAATCAGTTTAAATGTTTCATTGGCAAGCTTTTAAACTAGTCAAGGGGGAGGCACTGATAAGCAGCAGGAAAATCCCAGCCTCTCCCTAAAAAACAGGGTACTAAATGAGAAAAAGACCGAGGTAGAAAGGTCAGTGGGGGATGCTGCAACAGAAGGAAAAGCCATCAAAAAGTGGAGAGCAATGAGTACCAATGCCCATAGTCTGGGTAACAAGCTTCCTGAATTAGTGACCTTGATGGAGGAGGAACATCTGGATATCATGGCAGTCACAGAAACATGGTACACACAAAACCATGACTGGGACATAAACATACCAGGATACACTATCTACAGGAGGGACAGAGAGGGTAAAGAGGAGGAGGAGTAGCTCTTTACATAAGGGAAGGAATCAAAGCAACAGAACAAAAGGGTAAACAGGGAGGAGAAGAAGCACTGTGGGTCAATTTGGAGACAGGCAATGGCACCACAATCCGCACAGGGGTTGTATAAAGACCCCCATCTCAGGGGGAGGAAATGGACAAGGAAATGCTAGAAAGAATACTTAGAATGGCAGAAAAAGGGGAGATATTGCTGATGGATGATCTAAATATGCCAGATGTTAACTGGAGTGCAGTTGCAGCAGCCACTTCGAAGAGTGGGGTTATTCTAGATGCCCTACAGGGGGCATGCCTTAGACAACTAGTATTGGAACCCACTCGAGAGGGAGCAATCTTAGACCTGGTTCTCTCAAATGGAGATGGAGAGAGGATCACAGATGTAGAAGTGGGTAGCCGTCTGGGAACTAGCGACCATCGAACAGTATGGTTCACAATAAACACAGCAATAGAGTCAAGCCACACAAAGGCAGAAGTACTGGACTTTAGGAGGGCTGACTTTGCCAAAATGGGTGACTGCACTAGCAAATGGGCAGGAAGGAGGGGTGGAAGAACAATGGGGAATAATAAAAACTGTCATCACAGAGGTAACAAGCCTTTGTGTGAAGCAAATAAACAAAATGAAACGATGTAAGAAACCACTATGGTTCTCAAAGGAAGCGGCAGTGAAGGTTCAAAAGAACAAGAAAGCATTCAGGAAGTACAATGAATCACAGAAGGAGCAGGACAGAGAATTGTATCAGTTAAAGCAAAAGGAAGCTGGGAAGGCAGTCAGAACAGCAAAGACCCAAACCAAGGAAAAGATAGCCAACTGTTAAGAAGGGAGATAAAACCTTTTATAGGTACATCAAGGAGCAAAGGAAGACCAAGGGAGGGATAGTGAGGCTTAATAAAAGAGGGGGGCAGAGGGTGACTGTGAAAAGGCAGAGATACTAAACAAATATTTTTTCTCAGTATTTACAAATGAAGAGGGGGAGGTACCTAAAACAAACAATAGAAACACTCTGGATACAGAAGTTGATACCAGCCCATTTACAGAAGAAAGGGTTCTGAAGGAACTCTTAAAACTAAAGGTTGACAAAGCAATGGGGCCTGATGGGATTCATCCCAGAATGCTAAAAGAACTAAGGGTAGAACTAGTGACACCACTGACTATCCTCTTTAACAAATCAGGGGAGGATGGGGTGGTACCTGAGGACTGGAGGAGGGCAAATGTGATTCCCCTTCACAAAAGTGGGAGCAGGGCAGAGGCAGGAAACTACAGACCTGTTAGTTTAACCTCAGTGATAGGGAAATGATGGAATCACTTCTGAAGGAAAGAATTGTCGAGTATCTAGAGGCCAGAGGGGCATAGGACCCAAGGCAGCATGGATTCACAGCAGGAAGGTCATGCCAGACGAATCTAATAGATTTCTTTGACTGGGTGACCAAAGTAGTAGATCAGGGAAGGGCTGTGGACATGGCCTACCTAGACTTTAGCAAGGCATTTGACACAGTCCCACACAAAACATTAATATACAAGTTAGCCAGCCTGGGTGTGGGTCTCAAGATGACAACCTGGGTAAAGAATTGGCTGGAGAATAGGACACAGAAAGTAATAGTAAATGGAGTCCACTCTGAAGAAAGGGGGGTTACTAGTGGGGTACCACAGGGTTCAGTATTAGGACCGGTCCTCTTCAATGTCTTTATAAGTGACATTGCAGAGGGACTGGAAGGAAAAGTGTGTCTCTTTACAGATGACACAAAGATCTGCAACAGAGTTGATGCACAAGGTGGGGTGGAAAGGATGAGAAGGGACTTGGCAAGGTTAGAGGAATGGTCAAATGTATGGCAGCTTAGATTCAATGCTAAGAAGTGCAAGGTAATGCACCTGGGAAACAAAAACCCAGAGGAAGAGTACACAATGGGGGGTGAGATACTAACAACAACAAAAATGGAAAGGGACCTGGGGGTAGTCATATCAGATGACCTAAAGGTGGGCAAGCAATGTGAGAGGGCAGCAAGGAGGGCTGGGGTGATACTGGGATGCACAGGGAGAGGCATCACCAGTAGAAAACAGGAAGTTATTATCCCTCTGTACAGACAGCTGGTGACACCCCATCTGGAGTACTGCGTGCAGTTCTGGAGACCAAATCTCCGCAAAGACATAGACAGGTTGGAAGCTGTCCAGAGGAGGGCAACTAAAATGGTGCAGGGTCTGCACCGGAAGACATATGAAGAGAGACTTAAGGAGCTTAATATGTATAGCCTCGAGGAAAGGAGGGCGAGGGGGGACATGATAAGAACATTCAAGTACCTCAAGGGAATCAACAAAGTCCAAGAGGGTAGTATCTTTCAAAAAAAGAGGTGTGCAAGAACAAGGGGGCACAATTTGAAGATGGGGGGGCTCAGAGGTAATTTAAGGAAGTATTTTTTCACAGAGAGGGTTGTGGATGCATGGAACGGCCTTCCGGAGGAGGTTGTGGAGTCAAAAACAGTGATGGAATTCAAGCATGCATGGGACAGTCATAAGGCAATTCTAGGGGCCGGGGGTAGGAAGAAGTAGGCTGTTGGTTAACTAGGATCTGCAGCTTATCCATTAGGTAAGGAAATGGGCAGACTGGGTGGGCCAAGCAGTCCTTATCTGCCATCAAATTCTATGTTTCTATGTTATTTCCACCAAACCTACTACGAGACCCAGAAAACCTCACACCAGCAAAACCCCTAGTTACCCCTACTCATGTTAAAGGAACTATGCGATGTTGGGCTTCATAGCCCATTACCTTAAAGCAGTGGTAAGTCCTCTGAGGCAGAAAATAACTTTTTTATTAGTCCTGTTAGGAAGGGAAGGGATCATAAATTGGGCTGAGGCCATAGCTAGTCGATCCCTTCCACTTCCCGGTCCACTGACCAAGCCCCCGTGCTCAGACGTTTTGTGACAGAAATTAAAGCATAAGCATTTGTGATAAGGGACAATTTACTCCACACTCCACTCTTCTGCATTGGCTTCCTAACTTCAGGTGTCCCTTTGTAATAAGGGACAAAACTCTCTGCTAAGTGCTATGCCCCATAACTACATAGCAGGGACTGGGGGGAGGGGGGGCAGTGAGCAAAGTGTCTGAAGAAATCAGCAGGGTGAGTTAGGGCTCCCTGGGTGGCCCCTGTGACTTGCTGATGCCCTCTGCCCTTGGTTACATTACAGCACAGGACATGTATGTGGGGCAAAGATGTCTCCTCAGAGTGGAGAGTTTCTGCACTCTTGCAGGTTACTGGAAGCAAACAGAAAGAGGAGGCACCGCACTCAAGAATGTGGACCATGACTACCTGTGATTGCAACAGTGTAGCATTTATTTGCAAACAAAAATAAAAATAAAAGTACAAGTACAGACGTGCTGCCTGGAGCGGCAGGTGCCCATGTCTGTATCTGCACCTTTATTTTTGTTTGCAAATGCAAGTTATACTGGTAAAATCAACAAGACGTTGTGCTCCATGTTCTTCACTGCAGTGCCTCTTGTTTTTAATGTTGGCACACCCGGTTACCTGACCCACAGCTGCGCCACCTCCCCAGCACCACTTGTGGGCAAGCCCCTTCTTGTATCCTGGTACTCCCTTTAAATACTCTGGTCAGGGCCATTCAGTGGTGATATCACAGGCTACATGCCACAGTGAAAAGTTATGTAACCCAGTCTAGTGATATGGGAGATCAGCTGCCAGCAGTACCCCCTAAAAATTAAACAGTCTAAACTCTGCTGCAGATGGAAAAGTGGCTCATGATCTTTCCAGCCCACAGTACAATGGTTCTACTGTAGAGAGACACTGTTTTTTTTCTTCCATAAACACACATGTCAGACGGGAAACCAGAGGGGGGAGTCATTTTTACTTATGTGGCGTGCATGGCTAACTGATGTTACTGAAAAGAGAACAAGCACCCAAACCAAGGACTTATATAATTCATCATTTATTGAAAAAGTGCTAAGATGCACAGAAGGCTAAAAGCCACATATTGTGGCAACAACAACAAAAAAGTGCTTATGTTTCACTCGGCACAACGTCAACCTTAGTCAGAGCTAAAGTGCTCACTACACTCCGGATACTTAAATAGCAAGTGCAATTAACTACTTGTAATAAAACCATTGAGGACATTGTATGAAGTTAATTGCACTTGCTATGTAAGTATCAGGAGTGGAGTGAGCACTTTAGCTCTGATGAAGCTTGGTGTTGTGCCGAGCAAAACATAAGCACTTTTTTTTGTTGTTGCCAGTGTGTGGCTTTTAGCCTTCAATGCACATTAGCACTTTTTCAATAAATGATGAATTATTTAAGTCCTTGGTTTGGGTGCTTGTTCTCTTCAATAATTTGTATGTATATAGCACCAAACATTTACCCTGGTGCGGTTCTCTCTGGACTCTAACTGATGTAGACTGAATTACAAGCAGACGTCAACAGATCACATAGCACTTCTCATTCAGTAAATTAAACCACATGAATTTTTTTTTTTTTTAGTTGTTTAACCAGGTATAGCACACTAAGCTGATAGCTTTTTTTTACAGGAGCAACCTGGGAGCACAAGGAGGTTAAGTGACTTGCTCAAGGTCACACAATATGCAAGTGGAAGCTGTGGGATTCAAACCCAGGTCTGGTCTGCTGGATGTCACCAGATGTGCAGCTCAGAGCCTTAGATTAGATTTTCATTCACAAAAACAAACGTTAAACACTGTAGTTATGGTGGGATGCACAACTTAGAAACTGTGAGCAGAGGTAAAACATGATCAGGACCACTCCCCATTGTCAGCACTGGAGAACTGCAAAATAATGTGACTTAAGTGAGACTCATAACTTGTTTGTGCATCCTCTTTTTAGTGCTACTGCATACAGTATCTGGCCTAGTGTCATGCTGATACCAGGCATATCTTCAGGTAGTGACCATTTCAGGGCAGAGCAGTAGCTGCAATGTGTGCTATTGATTTTAGAAAGAGTGCGTGACCGTATCAGGGCTGAGCAGTAGCTGCAATGTGTGCTATTGATTTCAGAAAGAGTGCGTGACCGTATCAGGGCTGAGCAGTAGCTGCAATGTGTGCTATTGATTTTAGAAAGAGTGCGTGGCCATATCAGGGCTGAGCAGTAGCTGCAATGTGTACTATTGATTTCAGAAAGGGTGCGTGGACCATATCAGGGCTGAGCAGTAGCTGCAATGTGAGCTATTGATTTCAGAAAGAGTGCGTGACCGTATCAGGGCTGAGCAGGATTTCAGAAAGTGTGTGACCATATCAGGGCTGAGCAGTAGCTGCAATGTGAGCTATTGATTTCAGAAAGAGTGCGTGACTGTATCAGGGCTGAGCAGGATTTCAGAAAGAGTGCGTGACCATATCAGGGCTGAGCAGTAGCTGCAATGTGTGCTATTGATTTCAGAAAGAGTGCGTGACCATATCAGGGCTGAGCAGTAGCTGCAATGTGAGCTATTGATTTCAGAAAGGGTGCGTGACCATATCAGGGCTGAGCAGGATTTCAGAAAGAGTGTGTGACCATATCAGGGCTGAGCAGTAGCTGCAATGTGAGCTATTGATTTCAGAAAGAGTGCGTGACCGTATCAGGGCTGAGCAGGATTTCAGAAAGAGTGTGTGACCATATCAGGGCTGAGCAGTAGCTGCAATGTGAGCTATTGATTTCAGAAAAAGTGCGTGACTGTATCAGGGCTGAGCAGTAGCTGCAATGTGAGCTACTGATTTCAGAAAGAGTGCGTGACCGTCAGGGCTGAGCAGTAGCTGCAATGTGTGCTATTGATTTCAGAAACAGTGTGTGACTGTTTCAGGGCTGAGCAGTAGCTGCAATGTGAGCTATTGATTTCAGAAAGAGTGTGTGACCGTTTCAGGGCTGAGCAGTAGCTGCAATGTGAGCTATTGATTTCAGAAAGAGTGCGTGGCCGTTTCAGGGCTGAGCAGTAGCTGCAATGTGAGCTACTGATTTTAGAAAGAGTGCGTGACCATAACAGGGCTGAGCAGTAGCTGCAATGTGTGGTACTGATTTTAGAAAGAGTGTGTGACTGTATCAGGGCTGAGCAGTAGCTGCAATGTGTGGTACTGATTTTAGAAAGACTGCGTGGCCGTATCAGGGCTGAGCAGTAGCTGCAATATGTGCTATTGATTTTAGAAAGAGTGTGTGACTGTATCAGGGCTGAGCAGTAGCTGCAATGTGTGGTACTGATTTTAGAAAGAGTGTGTGACTGTATCAGGGCTGAGTAGTAGCTGCAGTGTTTGCTACTAATTTTAGAAAGAGTGCCATCTGGCAAAGAACTAAGAACATCAGCAAGGAGTGGTTGCCCTGATGGACAGCTGTCTTCTGTCACATTTCTTTCCCTATCTATTCTATTATACAAAGCTTTTACCACACTGAATCAAATGTGAGTTAAACCTTTGCAAGAAAAGCACAAAAATGATCGTCTTGAGAATTCTGTTCAGCTGTTCTATGCACATTGTCATGCTGCTGCCACTGATGTCAGTCACTGAATGACGTCAATGACAGACTACTCTCAGCTAAGATCGTAAAAAAAAAAAAAACAGACATTTTCAGTGACTGAGATGCTACTGAAAGGGGCTTGAATGAGTAGATGTAGAGGAAATAACAGGACACACTATACAATGGTTTAATCATATTGTTCTTTATTACACAAATCCAAAACAACTGAAACCCAACTGCTAAATTTCTGTTTGCCATTGATCTTGAACGAGCAGGTAATCATTGATTTTGCATATGTTTTATTCCCTTTTTAGATGATATGTGAATAAAGTGCCTGTGAAATGCCTGTCTCCCTGTAGTCCTGTTTCACATGTTGCTGTTATTGCATTTGGCATGCCGCTCTCTATCATTGAATGACGAGCATGCAAGCATTTACTGCAATGTATACAGCACGCCTGCACCACTGCGCATGACACTTACAGACATTAACTTTTTTGAGACACATCAGTCATTTATTTTGTCTAATGCTTCTGTTGGTTCCCGTATGGTGTTTGTTAGGATTTATTCTCCACAGTTCAGCGAAAATACAATATGGCAGTGGACTCTGACATCATAAATTATGGGGCAGGGCCGGAGGAAGTGGAGAACCCCTCTTGAACAGAATAAATGTAAACTGAACAGATCTACCTATCTCCAGAGATCTATACCTTGTCATGTAATAAAGGGAAAAATAAAGATTCTCTGAATTGAATTTGATGCAAATGCAAACCAAACAAGTGGCAGACACAAGGAAGCCCCATTTATTAAAAAATATATATTCTCACCTCCATCACACTGCATGTTTTCAAATAAATGCAACACTCACAGATGATAATGCTACCCCTGGATCACAAGTAATTCATGCCTACAGAACATTTTGCATAATTCATTTTTTTTTAAGTTTGGGTCAGGGCATAGGCCTATGTATGCACAAAGAGTTAATACGATTTACGCAATGGTGTAGTTTATTAGGAACAAGAAGCACCTTGGGTTTTTCCAGCCCCTTGAAATGCACCATTTGCTGGTTCTCTCTGCATTATCACAGCAATCTTAAACACATGCCCCTAGAAACTGCTGCTGCTGCAAAACTTGCAGAGGAACTCCAAATCTGAGGGTTTGCAAGTTGCAACCTTCTTGAGATTTACAGATCCCCAACATGCCTTTCAAGTTTCTTTCTCTAACAGCGCCACAGCCAGCAGGCACTAACATAAATATCCACAGTCCAAGCCCCAGAATTCTTGCCGACCCCTCTGCCTACAAAGCCAGCTGCAGGGAATTTGCCTAAGCTGGCTGTCAAAAGGAATGCCCAGATGTTTAGCATGCCAGCCTGTTATTAGGGTATATTTTTATTTGCATCCACTTTTTAAATGTAAAACATTTTCTGATTCTTTTTTTTCCTAACCTGAATCCTGTTCCTGATAAGAAGTACCAAAACCTTTTTGAAACACAGAAAGTGACGGCAGAAGGGGACCATATGTCCCATCTAATCTGCCCTTGTTCCTACCCCCCCTCCTTTTACTGCTATTCAGTGTTATGGCTGCTGGTACCACTGTATGTATCCCAAGCTTTTTTGAAAGTTCCCACTGTTTTCACCTCCACCAATCCTCATGGAAGGCCATTCCATGCATCTACCACACTCTCTGTAAAGAAGAACTTGTGTGTGTTGCTCCTGAATTTGCCCCCCTCCAGCTTCATATCCTGCCCTCTGGTTCTGGTATGATTCTTAAATCGAAACTGATCCTGAACCTGTACATTGTTTATTCCATTTAGGAACTTGAAGGTCTCTATCATGTCTCCCTTTGCTGCTCCAGGGAATACATGTTTAGGTTCTGCAGCCGTTCGGCATATGTTTTGCTGTGTATTCCCTGTGTCATTTTTGTTGCTCTCCTTTGCACTGTTTCCAGCCTGCCCATATCCTTTTTAAGGTGTGGCCTCCAGAACTGGACGCTGTACTCCAGGTGTGGCCTCACCAGTGATCTATAGAGTGGCAGGATGACCTCTCTTTTTCTGCTGGCAATTCCTCTTCCTATGCAGCCCAGAATGCTGTTTGCCCCTATTGCTGCTTTTTCACATTGCTTGGACATTTTCAGGTTATCTGTTATAATTATTCCTAGATCTGTTTCCTGCTTAGTGGATTCCAGTTTTACTCCTCCTAGGTAGTATTCATCTCCTGGGTTTCCTCTTCCAAGGTGCATGATCATGCATTTTTTGCATTGAAGTTTAGTTGCCATATTTTTTACCATGTTCCAGAGTCCTTAGGTCAGCCTTCATCTTATCTGCTCCTCCTGGAGCGTTTACCCTGTTGCCCATTTTCGTATTGTCTGCGAACAAAGTCACCTTACCTTCCAAGCCTCCTGATAAGTCACTGATAAAAATATTAAAGACATGTCAGCGACCCAGGTTTGGGAATGGACTCTGGTTACACTGGGGTCAGTGGGGGAAACACAGAAACATAGAAGTTATTGGCAGATGGGGACTGTACGATCCATCAAGTCTGCCCTTGGCTTCCTACCCCCCTACTTAGCTGCCTGCTTGTGTATCCCACAGTGTCTGTCCCATGCCCGCTTGAATTCCTCCACTGTCTTGGCTCCCACCCCCTCAGTCAGGCTATTCCATGGTTCCACAACACGCTCTGTGAAGAAAAATTTCCTCATATTGCTTCTTAACTTTCCTCCCTTAAGCAGAGGGGTGCTGGCGTTTGTTGGTTGCACACTGGAAGTCTTTTTCCTTATGACATGCACCCTCTTCACACAAGAGAGCTGTGTTGCGATCTGGACTGTTGTAATTCTTCTGACTTGCTTGTCGTGGGCTGAAGTACAGCATTTCAGTTACATGCACCTTTTCCCTCTGGACCAAATATTTGAACGAACCTTGGAGAAACCCTTCTGGAGTACTTGCTTTTTCCCACATTCCGGTCTGCAAACTGATTCACTTTCAATACTTTTATCGCTGAATGACACATTGCCTTGATGCTTCATTTCAAATACAGGGTTATTATTGTAGAAATCTAAGCAGAAAGTGGCAGATTTGGGCTCCTGTGCACTCTGAATGATGTGAGAGGATCAAGGCAAGGAACTTCCGGTTTTCCGTTTTTCTGACATGCAGCACGGATTTCAAAGGACTCTGGTTTAGTCATAAAGGCTTTATTTATTAAAACTTCACAGAAACAGGCACTAGAATTTAATTCTTTAATGAACTATTGGCTTACATTTCTGAAAAATAGAGCTTTTTATTTTACAAATCTAGTCAGAAGGGAGTCTTTTTGGCTTACAGCTCACTTCCTGTCTCATGTTTTTGATGGGGACCAGCATGATATTGTAGAAACTCCGTTTCATTAAAAATACAGCAGCTGAACTATACAGGGCACTATTCGGTTTGTAAACATTATATTCTACAAAACTGCCGCTTTACTTTTTAAAATTTGGGTTCTGTATTAAAATTAAATGGCTCGCAAGTGCAGCTCAACCTGTCAAGGAACAGCATGTCTTACTGTGTGCAGTCAAATTCAACACAGTAGCACACGTCAAACAAATGTAAATATCTTGAAAACTAAAAATGCTACACCCACACAACCAGCAGCAAAGTTGTTCAGGAGAATAAGACCTTTACAATGAGGGTACCCACTAAGCTGAAATCATACCTTTTAAATTATGGCCATTTGATTACCCGAATTTCAGTGTTTTTGTGACAAATCTAACACTTTGCTACTGTATGTTTTCCAGTAGCTCATGCAGTTTTCCAGATATTTACACTTGTTTGACATGTGTGCAAATATGCTTAGAATTCTGTGCAGTGCATTAGGAATGTCACAGCAAAACAGCCTGGAGTTCAATCACCAACATTCTAAAGTCAGAATAGAGTAGAATGAGTTAAATCGAAGGTTGTGCCCTCTAGTCCTGCTGTAGTCCTTTACCTGAAAGAGGTTCTGTATGTGCACCCTGTTGTTGCCTGTAAGGTATTTGAATGTTTCTATCATGTCCCCACAATTCCTGCATTGCTCTAGGGAGTATAATTTGAGATCATCCAGTCTTGCCTCATACGGTTTCTGATGCAAGCCCTGCACCATCTTTGTTGCTCTTCTCTGTATCTTCTCCAGCCTATCTATGTCCTTCCTGAGGCGTGGCCTCCAGAATGGTGTACAGGACTCCAGGTGAGGCCGGACCAGAGACCGATACAGGGGTATGATTACTTCATGCCTTCTGCTCGTGATGCTCCTCCCTATGCATTCCAGGATATCACTAGCCTTTAGTGCTGCCTTTTTGCATTGTCTACTGAACTTGAGGTCATCTCATATGATCACCCCTTGCTCCTGCCTGGTAGCCACCAGCTGCTCCCCACCCATTGAGTACAGTTATCCTGGGTTACGTTTTCCCAGGTGCATGACCTTGCATTTTTTGGCATTGAATTTCAATTGCCAGGTCTTGGATCACTCCTCCAGTTTTTGGAGATCAGCCTCCATGCTTTGCTGTCCCTCTGTTGTGTTTACCCTATTGCTGATTTTGGTGTATTCTGCAAACAGGCACACCTTTCCCTCCAGTTCATGCGCAATGTCACTGATGAATATGTTGAAGAGAATTGGCCCCTGAACTGAGTCCTGTAGGACCCCGCTAATCACCCTCCCCTCCACAGACAGAGTTCCATTTACTAATACTCTCTAAATTCTCCCACAATCAGTTTCTGACTCAGTTTATAACCTCGGGCCCAGTTACCATGTTCTCGAGTTTTTTGACTAGTCTCCTGTGTGGAACGGAGTCAAAAGCTTTGCTGAAGTCCAGGTAAACCACATCCACTGCCCCACCCCGATCCACTGTTTTGGTGACCCAATTGAAAAAATCAGCCAGGTTTGTCTGGCAGGACCTCCCTGCCGTGAAATTGTGTCGATTAATGTTGAGCTGACCAGTTTGCTCCAAAAAAGGTAGGATTCTTTCCTTCAGCAGAGACTCTATCAGTTTTCCCATGACTGATGTTCGGCTAACCGGATGGTAGTTACCTGGCTGTTCCTTGCTTTCACTCTTGTGGAGTGGTACTACTGTTGCACTCTTCCACTCCTCCAGCACCTCCTCACTCCTTAATGATTTATTGAAGAGCACTGCTAAGGGGGCTGCTAGTTCCCTCCCTAGTTCTTTCAGTGTTTTTGGGTGTATCCCATCTGGTCCCATAGCTTTATCTACCTTTAACTTGTCTATTTCCTCCAGGACCCTTTCCTCTGTGAAGGGACCCGTGTCTATGCCTTCAATCAGACACTTCTTTATGGCTATTGTTGGTCCGTTACCATCTGCTTCCTGTGTGAAGACTGAGTAGAAGTACTCACTGAGTGTCTCTGCCTTCTCCCCGTCTGGCTCTGTGGTTTGTCCGTCCTTTTTTGCGATTCTAACAAAGCCCCCTTTGGTTTTCCTTTTTTCACGTATGTACCTGTAGAAGGTTTTGTTACCCTTTTTTACTTCCTGAGCTATCCTAACCTCTGTTTGAGCCTTTGCGTTTCTTATCACTTCCCCTATCTCTTTTAGTTTCTGTTTATATTCTGCTTTGTCTGCCTTGTTCCCCGACTCCCTATACTTTCTGAAGGCTATGCAGTTTTCTCTCATCATGGTTGCCACCTTCTTGGAAAACCATAGTGGGTTTTTTCTCCTTTTGTTCTTACTAACCTGATGGGAACACTGTGATGTGACCATGGTTACTGCATCCTTCCACCTTGTCCGATATTCCTCAACGCTCCCTTCTGTCAAGTTGCTAAGGTTGTCTGTTAGGCAGGCTTTCATGTCTGTGAATTCTGCCCTCCTGAAGTCAAGGACCTTCAGTTTGGAGTGTGTGGAATCTACAGTCCTTTTTACCCTGAACCATACCTTGTTATGGTCATTGTCGCCCAGGTGGTTCCCTACTTCGACACCCGTAACCCTATCGCTATTTGTGAATATCAAATTTAGAACCACGTTACCTCTTGTGGGTGATGTCACTAGTTGACTTAGGCCTGCTTCCTGTAGTGTGACTAGGAATTCCCTGCTCTTCTGTGATGCCACTGTGTGGGTATTCCAATCTATGTCCAACAGATTTAAATCCCCCACCAGCATCATTTCCCCTTTGCCTGACATTTGGAGGATGGTTTCCAGGATTTCCTTATCCATGGCTTCCTCCTGATTTGGGGGTCTGTAGATTATTCCTACCCGAACAGGTTTCTGGCCCCTATTGTAATAATAATGATAATAATAATAATATACTTTATTTTTAATGCGGCTTTCAATTGTCAAGGCATAGTACAATTAAAACAGGTAAAACAGATAAAAATCTCATAATCCCATTAAAATACACAGTACAATCAAAACTTACAATCTTCATCACTGTATGCCTTTTTACAAAGAAAGGTTTTTGAGGCCTGTTTGAATCCCCCCACAGTCATGCACTCCCTAATCCGACGGGCTAGAGAATTCCAGAGGGTAGGGGCCACGAACATAAATGCCCAGGCCCCAGCAGATTTTAAAGACACCATCGGAATCTCCAGCAACCCCTTGTCGGCCGAGCGGAGTGGTCGCTCAGGGTGATAAGGGACCAGAAGCTCTTTCAAGTAGTCAGGGCCCAGTCCGTGTAGGGCTTTATATGTCAGTAAACTGACTCTGAAGGTGATCTGCCGTGGAACAGGCAGCCAGCAAAGTTCCCACAGCACCAGCATGATATGGGAAGATCTAGGAATTCCCATTAACAACCGGGCTGTGGAATTCTGCACCAGGTGCAAGCGGCGGATATCAACCCCCAGTAGCCAAAAGTAAAGTGATCCATAGATCCTCTGTTTCCCTTAGTGCCTGCTGCATTTCTGTAGCACTGATGGTATCCTTAACATAAATAGCTACCCCCTCCCTTTTTCCCAGTCCTATCTCTCCTAAACAAGTTGTACCCAAGGATAGTCACCACCCAAACATGATTATTTGTGAACCATGTTTTGGTCACAGCCACTCAGTCTAGTCCTACCTCAGCTATTGTGTTAGTGAGGTCAGTCATCTTGTTAGCCAGACTGCGTGCATTGAGGCATAGTGCTGATCTCTCTTGCTGTGTTGCTTTGTTTGTCATGCCTCCCTTGATCTTGTTGTCCATCCCTTTGTAGTTTTCCCTGTTTATGGTTCCTCCCTTTCCATTGTGATGGTCAACGCCAGAGCTGGAAAGGGTTTTGTGTTCCCAGCTAGCTGCTTTTGCTGCCCTAGAGTGTGTAGCTCAGGTGCTAGCTGGAGGGGGGGAGAAACAGCAGGCTGTATGTGTGCTTTTCCTAGAGCTACCGTTATCTCCCTTCCCACTAATTTAAATGTCCTATGTAGATGTCAAATTTCTGGCCCAGTGTTCTGACTCCCTCTTTAGTCAGGTGGAGGCTGTTGAATTTGAAGGACTCCCTTTCCCAGAAGTTGCCCCAGTTTCTGAAAAAGTGGTGTCCCTTTGTGTGGCACTAGTCCTTGAGCCATGCGTTGCGCTCACTTATCTCTTTCTCTCTGATTTTCTGCCTGTTCTTCCCCTTTTCCCAAACAGGCAGAATCTCAGAGAATGCAATGCTGGATGAAAATGAAACCAATTTCTCACCGAGCTGTGCAATGTGCTCCTTAACCTCCTCGACCGACCGGCTAGCAAGGTCATTGGTCCCTAGGTGGACCAGAATGTTTGAGCCCTCCTCTTCCTTTTTAACTATGTTGACTATTCAGTCAGTGTCCCTCCAAGCAGATGCTCCTGAGAGACTTCTAACCTGCACATCTGCACATTTGTTTTGCCTCAGGTGGGGGGACCACACCGCGAGTCATGGAGTCCCCTATGATTATTATTTTTATCCTGTTGAGGTTTTGTTTATGATGTTGTTTTGCTATCCTGTTGCATTTGGCATTCCTTTGGCCTGAGATATCCTCCGTCATTACAGATGGTATGTATGCAAGAGATGTGTACTTGTTTGCTGTGTTTAGAGTGCTTTGTAGGTTTGGAAGAGTTGCCCGAGCTCTGCCTCCTTTTCCTGCAATCAGTTGCCATCCCCCAGGCCTGGTTGTTCTCTGGGGGAGAGGTGTCCTGGTTTGGGGTCGGTGATGTGGAGGTGCACTCCTAAAAGAATTGTTTCCCTGTAGGTGGTTACGCAGGATGCTGATCTCACCCCATGCCTCCTGCAGCTGAGCCCTGAGGTGACATATCTCCGAGTATATGGAACAGTGGCCCTGCCTTAGGGTGATGTGGCCATTGAAGAGTGTTCCGCAGTGTTGACAGTCAACGATATCCATGTGCATGCCAGTGAACGGAAAGAAAGAGTACATAATTATTCAAATTTAGAGGAAGACGATCTCTTCCAGGTGGATGAAAGACAAACAGGCTTCTTTTGTTGTCTACTAGTTAGGTCAGGCAGGAAGTGTGCAGTGACATGCAGAACCTATACAGGAAGAGGACCCGGGGTGGGTGGGATTAGGGGTGGGTGGGAGGGCAGAACCTTTGTTACTCCCTCCTGCTGAAAAAACAATCAGTTTGTTAAGGTCTGCCACTTAGCAGCAGAACTAGAGACTGGAGGAGAGAAGGTCTTTTTGCCAGTTGGTGAAGATCAGTGAAACTCAGCAGACAGTAAGGCTATGGGCTGGACTGCACTTGGTGTATGCCTCCTAAGGTTGCCCTTTGTTTCTGAGCTGTTGCTTTTTTTTGAGAGCTTTGCTTCTGTTTGAGAGCTTCATATTAGCTGACCACTATTTCAGTGGTGGGTACAGCAGACGGTAAGGCTAGGGGCTGGACCACTTTTGGGGTATGACTCCAAGGGGGTGCCCTTTGTGTCTGAGCTATTGCTTCCAGCAGAGAGCTTTCTATTAGTCGACCACTATTTCAGTAGTTGTACAGCAGTACAAATGCTGATTTACATACAGTAGCTAGGAATTCTGGGTAAGTGTTCCAACTTCTTATGCTGAGAGAGCAGCCGCTGGCTGGGTCTGAGCAGAGCAATTGAGGTGAGAAATCGCCTCAGCGGAGACAGGAGCCCAGAATGTGCACTCCAAGGGGGGATTCAGCCAGGTAGACCTTTTGTCAAGGAATCCCTGCTTCTACACCTGTCAGAGTCTGAGTTCCCTCCATGACTGGTCTTTCTCCCAGTCGGTGAAGATCAGTGAAGCTCAATAGACAGAAAGGCTAGGGGCTGGACTGCACTTGGTGTATGCCTCCTAGGGTTGCCCATTGTGTCCGATCTATTTCTGGGGAGGAAGGATTGAGCATCCGTAGCTAGCTCTTCTTCCTCGGGGAAGGGGACAGTGTGGGGCGTTGTGGACTGACACCCGTAAGTGGCTGGGTGTCGGCATAGGCGTGTCACCCAGATGAGGGGAGGGCACCCGTCCAGGGCATCTGACTGCTTCCATAGAGGCAGAGGCAGCTGCCTCGACCATTGCATGGCTTGGGTGCTGGGGAGAAAACACATAGAAAATGGCCAGGAGCAGACAGGGTCCATGATGACCCAACGTGTTTGGGTTGGAGTAGGAGTACCTCTGAGGGAGGGCCAGAGCAACCCGTCAGCTCCTCGGAGGAGCCATAAAAAGCATAAAAAATATTAAAGAGCATTGGGCCTAGCATCTACTCCTGTGGCACTCTGCTATCAAACACTCTTTCTTCTGATAGGGAGCCATTTACTATTACCCTCTGTGCCTTCTGCTAAGCCAGCACTGTATCCAGTTCACCACTTTTTGTCCTGCCCCCATGCTGTCTAACTTTTTTTTTTATTTTAGTCTTTGGTAACCGGGTAAGACCCACTAGGCACAAGTGCCTGTTTTGAGGGGTGACCTGGGAGCACAGAGCGGTTGAGTGACTTGCTCAGATTCACACAGTATGCAAGTGGAGGTTGTGAGAATCAAACTTAGGTCTGGTCTGCAGGATGTATCAAGCTCGTTCACACCTTGTTCCTCTAACCTGTAGGCTATACTGCCAGCCCAAACTTATTTAGTAGCCTTCTATGTGGGACCAAGTCGAAGGCTTTGCTGAAGTTCAGATATACCATGTCTACTGCACCGCCCTCATCCACTATTTTGGTTACCCAGTTGAAAAAATATATTAGCTTAATTTGGCATGATCTACCTATGGTAAAGCTATCCTGTTTTGTGACTAATTTTCTGTTTTCTGTGAGAAAGGATATAATCATCTCCTTTAGAAGGGCTTCCATTATTCTGTCCACAATTGAGGTGAGGCTTACCAGTCTGTACTTGCTTGCCTTCTCTTTGCTTCCGTTTTTATGTAGAGGGATAACTGTGCCCTTTTTCCAATGCTGTGGGACTTTGCTCAGCTCTAGTGATAAGTTTGGGTCTGTCAATCTGTACTACTCACTCATGGCAAGTACAGGACACACAGCACCTCTTCATTCCCCAGTCATGACAAGATCGCAGTTACAACTCCTGGTATTAATTTGTTAATTTTACCTGCTATGCTATCTATGGCCAACAACTACACAGTAAATACAAGCAAGCAAACATTCGGCATTGACAAATGCTTGTTAAAGCTTCCTTGGGATCCAGGTATGTCTATTGCAAACAGGCAAAATCAACATTTTTTAGTAAACTTAAGCACTCTGTTTCTTTTGATAGCAGAGTTCAAACTATTGACTTTCCAAGTGACAGCTTTAAACTGGCATCCCATCTGGTGTAATCATGTGTCTTTGCTGAAGCTCATGATGGGGGCTTATTTTGTTGTAATAGCAAAAACTGGCTTTTAAAATGAAATGATTGTATTTTGTTTTCTCACACCTCAACCTCTTTCCATTTTATTCTGTTTTTTATCCCACAGTTCCCCATTCTCTACCACCATCCCTCCTCAGTGCCAATAGAAAATTACTGGCATATTATGAAACCACTTGAGGCAACAGCGGCATTGGACTTCTCAATACAGGTGAGGTGCCCCTCCACCCCAGGGCCAAAGAGATCAGTTAAAACAAGAATCAGCCACACTTAGCTGAGAACAATTACCACAGTGTCACAACACCAGCTGAATGTGGTAGAAGATACTTTTATTATTGCAAACTGCAAAATACAAAAAGTGGTGCAGTAGGTAGGAGCACTGAGACTACCCTCCAGGTGCCCCAGCGCTGCGCTCTGAAGAGCTTCATCAGGGGGCCAAATATGTGGGTGGCTACAATGGGACATCGGCCTGCTAGTGCTGGGTGTCTGCTGTGAATGTTGACAGATGCAGCCAGGCCCTGTAATGCAATGGAGACAGACACTGTCATTGCACAGCACATGTCCAAGGTCGTCTGGAGCTGCAGTTTAGTCAGAAGTTGACCTTGGTCTTTGATGACCATCACCACTGATTGCTATCAGCCAGAAAGTGAGGAAGGATGGCATCAAAAACTGCCATCAGGGAGTGACCAAAATTGGCCATCATCATGGCATAGCTAGCTGACAGACACCCAAGGAAGTCGCAGTGTATACCTTTTTAGCAGCGTGGACAATCTTACGGAACTCCTTGTCTGCAGGCTTGACCAGATCCCCCTGATGTCTGGACTTGCAGATTACTGAATCAGTTACTAAACCCTCCACGGAGGGATGGTCCAAGAACCTAGAAAGGGGGACCACATAATGGCATACCATACAGGTACAGGGTGCCAGGCTGGATGCTGCCAAAGCTCCAGGGTCAGTCCCAAAATGACTTCAGTCACAGGAAAGGCAATCCCCATGAATTCATCCCAATCCAAAATGTCCATAAAAGGGTACTTTGCCCTTTTCTGGACTGGTTCTAATGGGATTGACGTGGACTCTTATTAGGCAGAGAAATGTACTGAAGAACACCAGGCCATGCTCGGTGTGCAGCTCTTTGACTGAGCCCAAGTCAGGGAGAAGAGTGCCAAAAGTTGCTATAGACTCATGGTCCAGGTCAGCTGAGGACTCCTCAAAAATGGCACTCGACCGTTTCTTGCCACTGACCACCAGTGTATCTGCCCCAGGGGTGATATGCACCAATAACCAGCCTGGAAAGCTGGTGGCTGAATGGGCCTCCATGGTCAGAGTGCCCAACTTCACCTGCAGTGTTTATTTTTTTATTTATTTAACTTTGTTGACCAGGTAAGTAGACTGGCAGTAGAAGCCTTTTTCAGGCACGACCCGGGTGCAAATGCACAGATAAAGTATACAGACATCATAGTACATGACTAGCAAGTTTTAACAATATGTACAGAGCAATATGTACATGATTACAAGTCATTGCAAACAGCAGGGGAAGAGATCAATATTTACAGGGCAGTTTACACATGATTTTGATTACAGAAGGTGCAAAAAGGTAGGATAATATGTTTGAGAACAGTAACATTTTAGGAGGAAATGGAAAAGGGAGTGCAGGTAGTTCTAGGTAACAAGGGTAGAGTGGGGTGGGTTACAGGAAACATTGACAAGTGACAGAGGAGGAGTAATGAGATTTCAGAAGATTTATAAAGGCAGGGGAAGAGGTAGTTTTACTTATGGGAGGAGGTATTGAATTCCATATGGTGGCAGCTGGCTCATACTGCTGTGAAACAGCAGGATGACAATGTTGTTGTAGGAGAAAGATCGGGAGGTAGGGAGATTAACGAGAGGGATCTGTCTGGCTAGGTAAGACAGGTGCCAGTAAGTGAAGTTTTGTTGATAAGGGAGGCAAGAGCAGGATTTGCTTTGAGCTCGGGAGGTAGCCATTTGAGATTGTTGAACACTGTGTAATGGTGGGCATTGCAGCTGCAGCCAGAGGCAAATTTAGCTATGTTGTAATAAAAAGCATGCTTTTTTTGTAGGCAGATTTACCGGCAGCATTGATGACTGCCGAGCTGTATTCAAGCATGGGAAGAAGATTAGCTTGAGCAATTTTAGCCAAGGTGTCAGGTGTCAAGAAGTGGTGGACTCTGTAGAGGGATCCCAGTTTACTACAGACTAAGGAAATGATGTGTTGGAGGTGAGTTTTGAAAGAGAGGGAGAGGTCGAGGTGTACTCCAAGGTACTTAAAGGCGAGGGTCTTTTCAAGGGAGGAGCCATTTCCAGCGTTGATACTAAACAGAGGGAATACTTAGAAAAGCTTCTGTTTGGCCCCAAACAACGACTGTGTTTTAGGTAGATTTAGGACCATTTTTTCTTGAAAGAGCCAGGCTTGCAGTCTGGTGAATGAATTGCCAAGAGAGTTGTTGATGGAGATAATGTCATCACTGTGAGTATACAGGACGGCGTCTTCGGCGTAAGAAAGTGAATGTAATGGTCTGCAAATTGTAGGGAGACCATTAATGAAAACTGTGAGCAAGAGGGGCTCTAGAATGGAGCCTTGGGGGACTCCACTGGACATGCGATTTATGCCAAAAATGATGTTTTGGATTTTGACGGCTTGCTGGTGGTGGTACAGATAATGTTCAAACCATGCAGTGGTGGGCATCCAGAAGCCAAGTGCCTGGAGTTCTGAGATAAGTAGCTTATGGTTGACAAGGTCTAAGACTTTTGTAAGGTCAATGAATATGGCTCCTGTGACATGACCTGAATCCATAGCCTAAAGTGTTGGTGGCTCCACCTGAAGAAGTGGAGAAGCAGTTGCAGGGAGCACCTGCGCAGTGTGGACCATCAAGGGCACCACTGGTGGCTGCCAGGTGACCAGAGGTTCAGGGTGTAGAGCCCTACCCTGTGATGGCCCACTGTTGTCAAATGTGCTCCTTGTAGCACCGGTGCAGCTTACGATGGTGCCTCTCTTCAGCCAAAGATGAGGAGGTTGAGAAGCATCGATGGTGATGCCTCCTGGTCGAGTGGGATCAAAAGTGAGAATGCCTCAACCTAGACCTCAACTGTCAACTAATTGACCATGAGGGAAGCCTTCCGGCTGGTTGTGGTATGCTACAAGCCTGCCCACATTAAGCAGCATGGGTGTGGAAGGCTCGACCACTAGTGGAGGCTGCTCCTGTCGAGGACCAGACGGGGACACTGACCAAACCCCCTCCTCGAGTGAGGACTGAGGGCACTGGAGTCTGTGAGAACAGTCATCAGGTTCAAGGAAAACTTGTGGCATGCTCAATTGGAGTCAAAGTCAATTGGCTCGACAGGGGTACAGAAGAGCCCCCAACCTGTCCCTCGACCAATGGGCACTTGACTGACATCAAGCGATCTGCTGAGTCACAGGACTGGAAAAACCTTAATCTCTCCCACCCCCACAACCAATGCCGGCAACACTTGTGCCTGGAACAACGGTGGACAGGGCTCTCCTCCAAGGTCTGGAGGGCCAAACACATATCCCAGAAGTCTCCAGTGTATGACCCTCTGACGCTGGCCCCAGTCTGTAACAGCTCCAAAACCGAGGAGGTGCCTGCTGTGGCAGCTGCCGCTCCCACCTCAAGGGCCACAAGCTGCTGGGCAGATCCAGCCACATCTGAGGCCTTCTTATGGCCCTTAGGGTGATCCTTCGGTTCCCCTTCCAAAGGCTGACCCAACTAGAGCTTCCTGTCCATAAGGGACTCAGGAAGCCTGCTGAGACAAAGGTCACACCTGGCCACATCTTGCTGCCTGCCCAGGCAAAACATGCATGTGTCATACAGGTCAGTGACTGATATCTTCTGCCAGCACTGAATGCAGAACATGAACCCTGGCTTCTGTTGTTCATTCAAAGATCGACGAGGGGAGTCGCAGGAACTGAGGAAAGACATCCAGATAACTCAAAAACTTTGAAAAGACAAAGTTCACCTGTGGTGCACTAAATCTTAAGTGGAAGCCACGATGGAGGTGACCTTATCTTCCAGCAGAAAGAAGGATCTGACTTCATGGGGCGAAGTCAGGGGCTATACTGCCCAGGTGGTGGGGGAAACTTAGCTTAAAGACATCTGGCAACTCAGACTGTTCAAGTGGAACTGCCACGTTGTGGATAGTGAACTATATCCATGCCCTAGAATATGCAATTTCAGCAATATACTGTACCTAACTCATCATAACACTAAAAAATATATTTATATCTGTATGGAAAGACATGGCTGTTACCTTTTCAGCGAATGCATCACAGCTTGGTCCAACAGGAATTACCATAACTTGACGCGGTGAGAGCCACAGAGGCCTAACAGAATCAAAATCACAAATGTTAGGATGACTTCTAAACACAGAGGAACAGTTTAAAGTAGCATTAAGAGCCACATACTGTAGTTAAATTTGTAGATGATACCAAATTAGGAGGGGAGGTTGACACCCTGGAAAACCAGTTATCACTGGTTAAAGATCTTGGTGAAATAGGTAATTGGGCCAAACAAAACAAAATGACCCTAAATTTAAATAAATGTGTTATCTTGAATATGGGGAAGAAAAATCCCCACTTTATCTATACACTTGACAATCACAAATTAACTCCAGTTAATAAGGAAAAGGACCTAGAGATAATCATAAACAACTCCTTTTCTTCTAGTGAGCATTGCAAAAAAAAAAAAATTCGCCCAAACTTCTAACATGATTCTGAGTTGCATCAAGCGCACTTTCATTAACAAAAGTGAACATTGCATCATTCCCCTTTACAGAACCTACATCAGGCTTCATCTAGAATTCTGCTCCTACATTTGGAACTCCTACCTTAAAAAAAGACATAAACCTGATCAAGCAAGTCGAGCATAGAGTAACTAAACTAATCCCCAACCTAAGGCACCTCCCTTTATAGTGAAAGATTGTTAAAAACAGGCTTGGTGACACTAGCAGACAGAAGGAGTAGGGGTGAGCTCCTCCAGCTTTACAGGATACTCCAAAACCCAGTCCTGGCAGCTCGATGCAGGCTGAAATTTGCCATGCATAATGCTAATTTAAGAACTCATAAGTATCAATTAATTATCCCAAGAGTAAATACTCAAATGAGGGATAATTATTTTACCATAAGAGCAGCAAAACTCTGGAATTTGCTCCCACAACATGTGGTTGAAGCTACTAGCTTTAACAACTTTAAAGCCAGACTTGATAGGCACCTTAATTGGATGGGACATAACTAATTTGCCCACATAGATGTGGGATAAATCCTTGATGGGCTTCGGCCTTCTCATGTCTTGTCCACCAAGTAACCTAGTACTGTGAGAAGACATTTTTTTAACCAATTTAACCAGCAGTTAGCACATTTCACTGGCTCACATACAGTGTATTTGGCACATACCATATCCTCACATGTATATTGGGTATATCATGCAAGTGCCATTTCCCTGTAGTCCATTTGATTTATACCATTTCCCTGCATGTGCATTTGCCACATACTGGTTTATCGCATAGTATATTTGGCACACACCATTTTCTTGTATAAAACATTCAGCATGTACTACTTCTCTGCATAGTATATTCAGTACGTACCATTTTCCTGCATAGTTCTCTATAAGTATGGCTATCATTCTCTCAACTGATCCCAGAATAGCACGATGAATAATGACTGGCCTTTTCTTGTCATCACAATCCTTACTGTAAATCAGGACAGAAATGGAAAGGATAATGATCAACAGTTTTCCTGCATTTTCTAATACCCCCAGTTCATTCAGCATTCTGCCCAACGCCAGTGTTATACGGACACCCAGGACTGTTTCTTTTTTCAGAAATCATCTGGCTTGTGTAACAAGAGCTGCATTAAAGAAAATGTGTCAAGACACTAATTTTATTCTCCACCAAAACTATTCAGGTGATACCCACTGTTATCATTTATAGTCCCATTTATTTTTTTCCACAAATCAGTTTCTGTCCTTCAGCACCCTGGCTGGTCCTCATCTGAACAGATATTCCCAGCCATGTTACCCCACATTTCTAGGACTTATCTTCTCTGGTGGTCCTGCCTTAGGACCCTGGACTGGAGGTGCCCAGTTGTCAGTGTTGGGCCTGCGAGAGACCGGGCCATCACTGTGCTGGTTAGATGGGTTTTTTCCTCCTATTTTCTCCCCACTGGGCCCACACATATGCAAGGATGCATGTCCATACTCCTCCTCTGCAGAGATGCCCTCAGTATCTGGGAATGGAGTCCCTTCCTGGGCCATCCCATGGTGCTGTGATCCAGGTTCCACTAGGTGGCAGGCAACCACAGACATGCAGTCCCACCTTCCGGGGAGGGGGCACTGTCCTATGGATACTCAATCCTCTCTCCCCAGCCAGCCCCCTGAGTTATCCAGGTTCATTCCAGAACCCAGGTTGCCATCATGGCGGAAGGTAAGGCGCCCAGTGCCTCAGGCCTCTGCACCACTGGGCCAGCTCATTTAGTCTCATGTAGTGTGCCCAGCAGGGTACCACAGAAATTAGTACTGGGAGCAGTCCTCTGCAGTATCTTCACTGGGAACATTGCAGAGGAACTAGAGGGAAGGGAATGCCGTTTTGCAGATGACACCAAAATCTGCAATGAGTTGGATACTCAGGAAGGGGTGGAAAAAATGCACAGAATGTAGTGAAACTGGAGGAGGGGTCAAGGACATGGCAGTTGGCTTTCAATGCCAAAAGTGCAAAATCATGCACCTAGGGCATAGGAATCCTAAGCGTGAGTATAGGATGGGTGGGTGGGGGTGTTGGCAATCACTAGACAGAAAGGGACCTTCAGACTATTACTGCGTATCAGAGGACCTCAAGGTGGCAGCACAGTGTGACAAGGCCATAGGCAAGGCCGGTGAGGTTCAGGAGGAGGTAGTGGAGGGGAGCCTTTTTCCAAGTGAGAATGAGCTCTAGGACTAGGGGCATGTGATGAAGGCAGTGGTGGTGGTGAGTTCAGGAGGGACGTGAGGAAATATTTCTTCACTAAAAGGGTGGTGGATGCATGGAACTGACTGCCACTTGAATTGAGGGAGGCTAGAACAGCAGAGAGCTTCAAGCATGAATGGAATAAACACAGAGGTATAGTAGAGCAGAGGTGGGGAGGGTTGCCAGAGACTATTTAGGGTCTCTGGAGGCAGAATAGCCAGGGAACACTTGGGCAAACTGGGTGGGTCAAGCAATCCTTGTCTACTGACAGATTCTGTGTTTCTATATTCTGTGTTTAGTCACCTGTATACATACATGGCACACTCTCCTTCTTCCCAAGCACTCCTTTACCACACGTCATGACAAGAGAGGAAGTTGGAGACTGCTGAGGGGGTACCAGATGCCCTGACAGTGGCTGGGGGAATGGTCTGTCAAGCACTGGGCGTGCACATTATCTCTGTTTCCTCCACCCTCCCTTCCTCAGCAGAACCCCAAACACTCCATCTGCTTCCCTTCTCCAGCTGCAACTGTCTGTGTCACTGGTGCACAGTGCTGCAGTGGTGCCACCCATCCGTCCCACCCAGAGAAAGAAAGCATCCAATTGGGTTCTAATTTATAGGGATACTCAACCTACTTTGCTAGCCACGGAACCACTGAAATCCATCTGTAATCAGAGATTTGTCCAGGCTCACCTTGAAGGCCTGCACTGTCCTTAAATCCACTGTCTTTTATGTTAGGGTGTTTCACATGATCACCACCCTCTGGGAGAAGTGCTTTATAATGTTACCACTGTATTTATCACCTCTGAGTTTTAGGGCCTGTCCGTGCATCCTACTGGGGCACAGCTGATCAAAAATCTCTGCCAGTTCAATCTTAGTTTGTCTATCTCAGTACAGTGCATTAAAGAAGGAAGGCATAAGGCATGATGGGGTGGGATACTGTGAGGTAATCCCACTCCCACCCTGTCTGCCAACCTGCATGAGCAACAAGGGAGTATGGTTTACTGTGGGGATGGGAATACAGGTTGTCAACTTCCCTCCTGCCACGTGGTGCCTTACTGCAATTTCAAGACATGGTAACATGATAAGGCATTTCCACTCAACTTTTATTTCAAAAGAAACAAATAAAACATATTGTCTCTCCCCACAAGCCCTTGCTTCACCAGACAGCAAGGTTCACGCTGTAACAATGTGGATACTATGTGATACTCACGTGTCCCAACTAATCAGAAAGCAGACAGTTGCTGATTCAGTTTTAGGATACAGAAAGAAACTAGTGCAGAATTCACAGGGATTTTAACATAAATGACTCAGAATGCAGCAGAACACACTGTAAAAAAATTGTAGTTATTTTTTTTAAATTTAATTTCAAAAAGATATACTAGAGTTGGCACTCCCTTTCTAAGTTTGTTCCGGCTTTTATGTATTTAAACAGGACAAAAGAATAACAGATAGAGAACAATTAAATAAAATAATTAATACATTTATGTATTTCAGAAAGGTGTACTGAGCATATGGAGCTGGAAGCAGCTCGTTTCCAAATGCATCCAGTGGGGAGGTGGAAGGGTTACAGTACATTAATAAATGCAACTAGCAGACTAGATACATAGATAGCTGTTTATCTTTGTACATTTGTATATGCAGTGTAAATAAATACAATTTTAATATTTGAAAATTCTGAGTCAGGCCATTGTTTGTCCGATTTATACTGTGTATTACAAGTCTTAAAACTTTTAAATTAGAGTGTTTTATAAAGATTTAAATGTTTCTGTTTAAGCGTGTTTGCACTACCTTAGCCATTGCTTTGAGGTCTCCTCCGCTCAGTTGCCACTCTACCTGTACCAATCCTGACTTGCGTTCACATTACATGCAGTGTGCATCGGTAGTAGGTTAGTCTGCATTTTAGACTGATTTCCTGCATTCTTGGCCACATTTCTGCCAGGGGCAGGGGGGAACTTTTACCACAGAGATTCCTTCCTTTTTTGTTCTAAACCATACGAAATAGCAATAATGGGGGGAAGGCGGCAGAGGTGGAGGGAATCACACTGCTGATGCAGGTCTGGAGTAGCTGCTTTTTTTTTTCCAATTTCTTTTCATGCTTTTTTCCTTTTGTCCCTCCTGGCTTTGTGCGAAGATAAAGGAAACTGTACAATAAGAGGAAAACTCCATCTCTCGGTTTCTGCACAATTCAGCTTCATAAGTTATGGTTACCAGAGCAAACTATTATCAGGTGGCTCAGAAGACTACACAACAGTGAGGCATCCACATCTCAACTATCACCTGTCCGAGAAGTGGCATAAGGGTCAACTCTTGACAGGTTCAGTGGCGGTGGTATGGTGGGGCTGCCGTATTGCAGGTGGAGCAGCGTGTTTACATGCTAGCAAAAGACGTCTGCACTGATACAGTCCCTATCCAAAACAGCATCTGTTCTGCACCACAGTGGAGCCACATACGACATTCTCCAAGCTGTTTACACTGTCCTGATTTGCACCGATGCAACTCATCTGCACCGCTCACAAAGATGCAGATAGGAAAATGATGTACTCAACATAATTCTTGATCTTCTAGGAATATTTTCAGTGTTGATTCACATTAATGGGTATGAGCCAGAGGCACTAGGACTGTGTGGGAGCCAGAACTTTCCAGGACAGCTGGTACCGAGGTAAGCTGTGCAAATGTGCAGCACTGTGAGATTGGCTCGCATTGCATGGCTTATCTTGGCACCAGCCCTCAACTGCCTCAGTACCTTTTATACAGAGGAACTGCAGCATAACCTAAGTAGCACTTATGCACTAAACTTAATGGCATAAGATAGCCCTGGTGAGCCATGTAAGAAGGGTCAGCAAACCAGAAACATAGCATCTTCACAGCCCAACAAAGAATTAGGAATGAAGACCGATAAACAGATAAAAGTGAGCCAGTGGGGGGAAGGGGATGGCAGGAGGGCATGTGAATCAATGGTGAAGTTATTCCTAACAGAGCAAGAATTACGGTGAGTACAGAATTTTCATATCTTCCAGGAATCAGCCTTTACGTTTGATTCACACTAATGGGTCAGAGTACCAAACTCGGCCATAATCCCCCAGACTAGGGCAGTAGGAGCCGAGGACTCAATCAGGATAGAAGTCCATTCAGGATAATCTTGTCAAGGATGGCATGCTGCCTGGCATGAACATCCAAGGCATAGTGCTTAACAAACGTGTGCACTGTGCTCCAAGTTGCAGCTCTGCAAACATCACCGATAGGCATAGACTGAATTTTTGCCAGGGGTGTAGTAACTGCTCTGGGGGAGTGGGCATGTACCTGACCTTCCAGCTTGACTGTGCCATGACACAGCAGTGGTGCAGACAGCTAAAAATCCAGGCAGAAATGCACTTGATTGTAACAGGTTGTCCCTTCCAATTGGGATTGAAGGAGACAAAGAGCTGTTTGGATTACATGAAGTCCTTAGTTCTGCCCAAGTAAAACTTAAGAACCCTTTTAACATCCAGAGAATCGAGAGCGAGTTCTCCTTCATTCTGGAAGTTAGCAAAGTAGGTAAACAGTACAAATGGCTAATTCTTGTGGACCTCCAATACCACTTTGGGAAGGAACTTAGGGTGTGTGTGGAGAACTACTTTGTCCTTGTGGAAAACAGTATACAGGAGATTTGTAACCAAGGCATGGGTTTTAGACACTTTGTGAGAAGAGGTGATGGCCACTAGAAAAGCTGCTTTCCAAGTTAAAAACATGTCACAAAGGGCTTAAAAGGCTTGTGGGTGAGCACATCTGGCTCAATCCCAGGCAGCCAATGACTTCTTTATGGGAGGTCTTGTGTGTAAAATGCCCTAAGGAACCTCTTGAAGAGTGGCAGCTGTGCCAAGCAGAGGGTACCGACAGGCTCGTGGTTTGCAGAAATAGCATACAAGTGGACCCTGACTGTGGAATGTTGCAAGCCAGCATCAGAAAGGTTCACCAAGTACTCCAGAATCTTATCAGGTAGGCACCCATGGGGGTCCATGCACGTTCTGGAGCACCAGATGTAAAATCTTTTCCACTTAGCTGTGTAAGTCTTGCAAGGTAATGTCAGTGGCAGGATCATTCTCATCTACCGACCTCTGGGCAGTGTGAGTGATTTCCTACAGGAGCTGGTGGATATCATCGCTGAACAGGTGTTGGATGCCCCCAGGTTATTGGTGCCTGGGGATTTTAATGACTGGGTTGATGATGAATCCTCACATTTTGGACAGGAGCTTCTCCAGCTGATGTCTTCACTAGGACTGACTCAGGCAGTTGCCTCCGAAACCCATCAGCACTGCCACACACTGGATCTGATCTTTTCACTGGGACTCGACATTGGTGCAGTCAGGGTTGACCCGGTTTCTTGATCGGATCATCATGCAGTTGTGTTCCAGTGTGAAGTACCCTGTTTAACTACCCCCATGTGGAGATTATCTGGCACCATCCAAAACATAAATTGGAGCCTTACAAACTCCAGGAGGCACTGGATGTCTCAGGTATGTTGCCAGTCTGTGCACAAGGTCCAGAGGTAACATAGACTTTGACGACAGATAAGGACCACTAGGCCCATCTAGTCTGCCCATTTCCCTACCTACAGGATAGGCCGCAGATCCTAGTTAACCAACAGCCTATTTCTTCCTATCCCCCACAAGAATTGCCTTATGTCTGTCCCACGCATTCTTGAATTCTCCCACAGTTTTAGACCCCACAACCTCCTCAGGAAGGCTGTTCCATGCATCCACTACCCTCTCTGTGAAATAATACTTCTCACATTGCCCCTGAACTGCCCTCCTTCTATCTTTAAATTGTGTCCCCTTGTTCTTGCAAGTCTCTTTTTCTGAAAATGCTATCCTCTTGGACTTTGTTGATTCCACTGAGGTACTTAAAGTTTCTATCATGTCTCCCTCTCCTTCTTTCTTCAAGGTATACATATTAAGCTCCTTTAGTCTCTCCTCATACAGCTTCTCTTGCAGACCCTGCACCATTTTAGTTGCCCTCCTCTGGACTGCCTCTATCCTGTCTATGTCCTTGGAGATGGGGTCTCCAGAACTGGACACAGTACTCCAGATGGGGTCTCACCAACTGTCTGTACAGAGGGATAACAACTCCTGTTTCTGCTGATGATGCCTCTCCCTATACATCCCAGTATACCCAGCCCTCCCTACTGCCTTCTCACATTGCTTGCTAACCTTAAGGTCATCTGATATGATTACCCCCAGGTCCCTTTCCTTTTTGTTGTTTTTTCTACCTCCCCACCCATTGTGTATTCTTCCCTGGGTTCTTGTTTCCCAGGTGCATTATTTGCACTTCTTGCATTGAATCCTAGCTGCCATACTTCTGACCATTCCTCCAACCTTGCCAAGTCCTTTTCATCCTTTCCACACCTCCTTGTGTATCAACCCTGTTGCAGATTTTTGTGTCATCTGCAAAAGGCATACTTTCCTCCCAGTCCCTCTGCAATGTCACTGATGAAGACATTAAAAAGGACTGGACCCAATACTGAACCCTGCGGTACCCCACTAGTAACCCCCCTTTCTTCAGAATGGACTCCATTTACAATTACCTTCTGTGTCCTGTTGTCCAGCCAATGTTTTACCCAGGCTACCACCCTAGGTCCCACTCCCAGGCTAGTTAATTTGACTAATAATCTTTTGTGTGGGACTGTGTCAAATCCTTACTAAAGTCTAGGTAGGCCATGTCCACAGCCCCTCCCTGGTCTACTACTTTGGTCACCCAATCAAAGAAATCTATTAGATTCGTCTGACATGACCTTCCCGCTGTGAACCCATGCTGCCTTGGGTCCTGTGCTCCACTGGCCTCTAGGTACTCGACTATTCTTTCCTTCTGTGGGTCGCTATAATACGGTGCTTATGGCTGCCCTCAACTTTATTGCACCTTTCCACAGTTGCCCCTTGACCTCCCTTCATAGCTCACTATGTTACTTTGCTGAGCAGCAGCAGTTGAAAACAAAGGGGTATCGTTGGAGGGTTCCTGGAGAAGTTCCAGGTCTATGGAAGACAGATTGGCATTGAGAATTCACTATGCTGAATATCAATTGGCAATCGACCCGGAAAAGATAGAATTTCTGTCATGGTCTATTGCTGCAGGGAAAAATCACCCAGTCCAGCTCTTTTGGACTGTGGACAGGTTATTAAATCCTCCCTGCCTGCAGTCTGTTTGAGCTATTTCTGCAGAATAGTGCTAAGAGTTTTGACGCTTTTTCGCTGACAAGTATTGGCTATTAGGTCTGGAATTTCTTCTGGTGGCCTGTCTTAGGCCAGGGCAGTTGTACCTATAGTGACATAGATCTGCCTATCTGGGATGAGTTTCTACCTGTTTCTGAGGCTGAGGTTCTGTGGGTGGTCTTCAGCTGGCGACCCACCAACTGTATGCTGGACCCAGGTCCAATGTGGCCAGTCCTCAGCTGCACTGTGTTCCTAGTTCAGTATTCACAGAGATTATGAATGGGTCCCTGAGGGAGGGTGTCTTTTCTTCAGCCTTGAAAAGGGCCATGGTCAGGCCCCTTCTAAGTAAAGCCATTCTTGGATCCTGACATTCGAGCGAATTACAGACCTGTCTCTAACCTACCCTTTCTAGGGAAGGTTATTGGGAAGGTGGAGGATGAGCAACTAACAGAACGCCTGGAGGCTCTTTCTATTTATGAACCTCTCCCCTTAGGATTTCAGCCTCGGCACAGCACTGAGACAGCTCTCGTCAGGGTGACCCATGATCTCTTCCTTGCGAGGGACCAAGGGCTACGTTCAGTCTTGGTACTCTTGGATTTCTCTATGGCATTTGACACAGTGGATCATGGGGTGCTGTTGGATCACCCGAGGAACTATGTGGGCCTCACTGGCACAGTTTTGCACTGGTTCAAGGCCATCTTAGTTGGGAGGACACAGCAGGTGCTCTTGGGCGCTTTACCTCAGAGGCATCTGTATTGTCCTGCTGAGTTGCACAAGGCTTGATCCTCGCTCCCATTTTATTCTCTGTGTATATGCTGCCACTAGGGAGATCATTAGATGGTACAATGTGGTATTTCACTGCTATGCAGATGACACCCAGTTGTACCCGTCTTGTGCCCAAGATAACACATCCATGACTTCAGTGCTGAGCCATTGTTTGGCTGAGACTAATGACTGGATGGCCTCAAACTGGTTATGTCTTTACCCAGGTAAGACAGAGGTCATGGTTCTTGAACCTGGTTGCTGGTACTTGACTGCTACGGAGGATACAGCTCTCCCTGTATTGGGTGGACATTTCCTTGTTGCAGCTGTTGCGGGTAGGCACTTGGGGGTCATTTAGGATGACAGACTGACATCTGAAAATCAGTTGTCTTCTGTTGTCTGATCTGACTTCTTCCATTTGTGTATCATTATCAGGATCAAGCTGCACTTAGCTCAGGATGATCTAGCAACAATTATCCATGCTTTGATCACCTCTAGGTTGAACTACTGCAATGCTCTACACCTAGGGCTGTCTGGAGGTTTGATGTGTTAACTGCAGCTAGTGCAGAATGCTGTGGTTTGGATGTTGGTGAGCTCTTTGCAGAGTGACCACATTATGCCGGTCTTGTGTGCTTTGCACTGGCTCCATTGAGTTCACCCATCACCTTCGAGATTTGCTTGTTAATATACAAGGCCCTACACAGTGTGAGACTGGACTACTTAAAACAGCTCCTGATTCCATACCACCCAGTCCACCCTCTCCCCTCCACCGATGCTGGTTTGTCGATCGTCCCTCCTGCCAGGATTAAATCCATAGGCAACAGAGCCTTTTGGAGTGGCAGCTCCTATTCTTTGGAACTTACTCCCTTTTCACATCCACTCAGCCAGCACGGTGGAGGCCTTTAAAGCCTCACTGAAAACTCTGTTGTTTGATCAAGCCTATTCAGTGTAATGTCTTTATTTTATCTGGTGGTTATTGTTTTTAAGGTGATGTGTCAGGACTATGATCTATCTAACTCTGTAAAGCACTCAGAGCCCATGTTGGATTAGGTGCTATAAAATAAACTTGCCTTACCTTGCCTAGTGGAAGGCTTAAAGGCAACTAAAATTATTTTTTATTTATTTATTTTTATTTAGTTTTTGTTGACCGGGTAACTGCACTAGACAAATCCTGCCTATTTTCAGGCACGACCGGAAGGGGGATACAGATGAATGCCAACTGACCTTGAACCAGATTAAGCTGTTGGTGGTATTTTTAGTGAATGAGGGAAATTTGGCCAGGACACCGGGGAAATTCCCCTACTCTTTTCGAGAAGTGCCATGGGATCTTTAACATCCACCTGAACTACCACCAATCCAGGCAGATGGGACCTCGGTTTAACGTCTCATCCGAATTTCAGAGACCCTCTGAGATACCTTGTACCTGTTCACTTCTAGCTCTTCAGGAGCCAGGCCTGAAGATAAAGTGGGCGTTGGTTGGGATGGACCAGGTAACCCTGATTCAGTAAGATCAACCTGAGAGGAAGGATCCTCAGTTTGCTGACTGATAGTTTGTTCAGCAGAGGAAACCATATCTGCCAAGGCCAGCACGGGGCGATCAGTATCATCTTGGCACATGATCTTGCCCCCATGCACCTCAATTTTGAGCAATACTCTCTGCACTAGGGGGACTGGAGGGTATGCATACAGAAAAAGATTCTATCATTGCAGTCTGAAATGAATGCATGCTGACAGAAAACACCACGTCCTGCATTTCTGGAGCAAAACTGAGGCAGTCTGGCATTGAGAGGGGATGAAAAAGGTCCACATCTGGGGTGGCCCACTTGTTGAATAGCAATCTCATGACATCTGGATCTAGTGACTACTTGTGAGTATTGGCCTCTGTTTGGCTGAGCTCATCTGCCAGAATGTTTTGGACTCCTGGCAGGTAAATGACTTGGAGCAGGATCCCTTGCTCCAGGCATTGTTCCCATATTCTCATTACTTCCCTGCAGAGAGGGTAAGAGTGTGCTCCTCCTTGCTTGCTGATGTAATACATGACATACGTTGTCCATCTGGAAGAGGACTGTTTGTGGCTGACAAAATCCACTAAGGCTTGCAGGCCGTACAGCACAGTTCACTTCTCCAACACACGGATGTGGAGATAGTCTCTCACAGGTCCCAGACACTTTGTGTTTGGAAGCCATGACAGTGGGCACACCACCCCAATAGGGAGGCATCTGTGGTGAGAGTTTCCTGAGGCTCCGGTTGGGAGAAGGGAAAGCTCTGGAAGAGACTGTCCTCCACTAACCACTATGGGAGTGAATGAACTAGGGACTTGGTACTCGTATGGGGGAAGTTTTGAGGATGTGATACTTGTGCCCATGTACACTAAGCATCTACTGGGTCATTCTCATGTGTAGTCGTGTCAGGGTACCATGAACACAGAGAAGGCTATCAGACCCAGCATGTGTTGCAAGAAGTGGGCTTGAACAGATTTGCACTCCATCATGTAACATGCCAGCTGCAGTATCACATACATTCTGCTCTCTGGAAGAAAAGCCTGGGCCTTGGTCATATCCAGAAGAGCTCCTATGAACAACAGTTGCTGTGAGAGTTGGAGTTGAGCCTTCTCTAGATGCAGCAGAACCCCCATAGAAGTAAGTAACTGAGAGGCTGTGCGCACTGCCTGTTCCGTCTCTTGCCTGGATGGACTAGCTATCAGCCAATTGTCCAGATAAGGATAAACCTGAAGTCTCAGTTTTCTCAGGTGCTCTACGAGTACTGCAAAGTACTTTGTAATGACTCAAGGTGCTGAGAGTAGCCCAAAAGAAAGGACTCTGAACTGGTAATGCTGCCCCAGCACAAGTAATCTGAGATATCTGTCGTGGCTGGGGTGTACCAGCATGTGCTGGTATGCATGCTGCATATCCATGGAAGCTAACCAATCCTGATGTTTCAGGAAGGGAAGCATAGACCCCATAGAAATCACCTTGAATCTTTTTCTATTCATGAACTTGTTCAGATTTCTGAGACTGAGAATAGGGCGCATGCCCCCAGATTTCTTTGGAACTAGGAAGTAGTGGGAGCAGAAGCCTGTGTTCCATTTTGACTCTGGCATTACCTCCACTGCCCTGTTGCTCAGAAGGCCCACAGTCTCCTGCACCAGAAGCTGTGACATATAGACTGATAAGAGGGACTGCCTTCTGGGTGGATAGTTGGGAGTGATTTCTGTGAAGTCCAAGGAGTATCCCTCCTGAATGATCCGGAGGTCTCACTTGTCCATCATGATGGACTCCCATTGATGGTAATACCAGGTCAGATGCCCCCATATGAGGAAGGAAAGATCTGTCTTGGGTAGCTGAGGCAGAACCAGGGCTGGAGCTACAGAGGGTGGCACTGGCTGCTTTTAGTGTCTGTGCCACTGGCTGTACCTTCATTTGAGGCTGGGGGAGGGGGGTGCTGAGATTTGTTTGTGGCTCCACTGCCTTTTCCATGAAAGAACTTCTGGTTTTGAAAGAAACTGTTATTTTCCCCTCTAAGGGTTAGCAGGAGCTGGCCTGGAAGTCTTCAGGGTTGTTCTAGTTTTCTGAGATGCCTCAAGAAACTTCTCTACCTGCTGTACAATCAGGTAAGTGCCATTGAAGGGGATATTCATTACCTGTTGTTGGACATTCTGAGAAAAAACAGAAGTATATAACCAGGAATGTCTTCTGATACTGATATATGCCTCGGCAGAGATGGGGGAGGTATCAAAGGCATCCATTGCTGCTTTGAGCTGATGACTGTTAGCCTGAATACCATGAGTAGAAGTCTATGAAATCTTCTGTTTAAATTCAGTCTGGCAGGGACTCTGCCAGAGGCTTAAGCAAGCCCTAAAGGGTATACTCATACTTGGAAAAATCCCTTGGTTGCTAGCAATCTGCATGCTAAGGGTAGCTGTTGTGAAAGCCCGCTTGCCCATAATGTCAGTGGGGGTAGGATCATGGGCAGACTAGATGGATCATACGGCCCCCTTCTGCCATCACTTTCTATGTATCTTTGTCAGTCTTGCACAACTTCTTGTTAATGGAGTGTGCAGTGACCTGGGGAGTAATGGCTTTGTCATTCTCAGTGAGAATAACTATGGCAGGTATCGGTTGAGAAACATACACTGGTCTGCCCTTACGGGCAGCATTATTTCCTGTCTACTGCTTGTGGACAGAAGGAATAGAAGCAGGTCTATTCCAGACCTCATCTGACAAGGTCTCAAATGCAGGCGGAATAGGAGGAACTAAACTGACCACCATGGTAGCAAAGTTTAACTACTACAGACAGAGATATTTACCCGAGTCAGTGGCCGAAGGCACAAAATCAAGTGCAGAATGCATATTCCTGAGCAATGCATGGAAAGTTAGATTCTCCTGTGGAACAGAAGAAGGGCCCAGGTGCAAAGAACCAGGCTATAAAAAGAGTCTTCATTGCCACTATCAGAAATGAGAAATGAGGTTGGGGTCAAACTCATCCCCCTCCAGTTCTCCAATGGAGGAAGGGTCATAGAGGGGGGTGGATCATAAGACCTCTTTGGCGACACTGGTGACGCCAACTCTGATTTACAAGGGGGCAGCGCCGTAATCAGAACTGAATCCAGTGCTGGGAAGGTTGCAGGCACTGAGGGCAGCACTGGGACAGGCCACAAAAGGCCTACGCCTAGTGTCAACAGTGGCACCAACCCTGTTGACAATGATCCAGCTGGCACCAGAGTAACCAGCAGTGGTACCCTGGTCAGTCCCATTACAGTGACACTGAATGGGATGTGGCCAGTGGGTCAGAAGTTGGCGGCATTGTCACTGTCAAGGGTCCAGGGGCTGTTGCCACAGCCAAACACTCTACCCAGCTTGAGGACTCTGCCTCCAGCTCCAGTTCCACCAGCACCAAGGGACCAGGGACCAGCTCTGGTGGCAGAGGCAAACAAGCCAGACGCTGCACCCACTGTACCATAAGAGCTGCCCAATGGTGGAACTGCCTACTGGAGTCCTCACTAACAGACAGAGGGACTCTGGGCCTGAGACCTTGATCTCCTAGTACCAGAGAGCCCCAGTGACACAGATGGCATTTATGAGGGCCTCCAGTTCCAACAGACAGAGGATCTTCTGACAGACATCGCAGAGGGTGACCTCATAGGAAGGTGACCTCAAAGGAAGAGGAAGAACTCGATGCCATGCAGCATCCAGAACCTGACCAGGATTGGGATAATGGGCCCACTTCTTTTTGTGCTTCTGGGAGGACTGTCCTTCCCCCTGGACACAGGACTAACTATCAACAGAACCCTTTCCCAATGGGGAAAGTAGACCAGACACATCCCCACTGTCGAAGCAGCTTGCCTGAGAAGGCTCCCTACCATCATCATCCATGGCCATCGACTGTTAACTCGGTAGTGCTATAAGAAACTGACAGAAAATTATTTTTGTATTAACACTAAACTGACATAAAAATAAATCTCTAGCTTTAAACACTAAAAAATGACACAAACTGAATGCTGCTGTTACAGAGGTGTGAGGTTGTTGACAGTGATGCGCACTTGACAGTGGAAAAAGAGGAACTGAGGTGGTTAAGGGCTGGTGCTGAGGTAAACCATGCAGCGTGAGCCAGTCTTGTGGTGCCATGTGTGCATGCAACATACCTTGGCACCAGTCCTCCTGAAAAATTCTGGCTGTCGCAGGTTCTTGGCACCTCTGGCTCACACCCATTAGTGTGAATCAATGGTGAAGGTCGATTCCTGGAAGATCAGGTAGTATAAACATGTCTATTGATTTCATTGCTCTGTTTTGAATGCAGCAGAGGCATTTGTGATGTCATCAGGCATTGTGGAAGCTGCTCTCCCACTGGCTTATGGCACCTTTGTGACCCGTCTAAAGTTAGAATAAATGAGCAGGAACAAAAAGCTGGGCTGCTCACAGTACGGAAAAACGAGCTTGTAAGCTAGAGCTTCCGCATAAAACTTTTTATTCAGTGTATAACACTGGGTAAAAAAACTTGTTTCACTTCCTACCTAGAAGCTTTATCAACAGTGAAAAGAGAGAGTTTGTCTTTCAATACTGTGAGTAGACCTGCTTTTTGTTCCTGCTCAGATACTTTCTTTGCTGAGAAGCATCACAATCTGCGGAACTGCCTTTTCCCTCCTGTGAGAATAAATGACCGAAGAGAGGATACATGATCTATCCTCATTTGGAATGCAACAGTGGCCAACATAAACCATTTATTTGTAAGGTTTAACTCTCGTGTACATTGTATAAATGTACAAAACACAGTGTGCCACTGTATATGTACTGAGCAGGGCAGCCAGCAGTGGATCATGCATTGTGGGGGGCAGGACTGAAAATGACGCATTTCTTTTTGTTAATATAGTCTTAAGTTTTCATGGTATATGCTGAGCATAGACAGTTTTACTTAGAAAAGCATAGTTACCATGGGCTTCACATTCATGTCAGTAGTCAACATATCTATTCAGCACTGAGACCTCTCTACTCTGGGAGCAGCAGCCAGGACTTTCAACATCAGTGCTACTGAATGTCCCTGAAGCTGTGCAAGGTATTTATGTAGCCTAGCCTATATCATGTTGAGTTAGGATGCCATTCCAAACCGCCTAAGGGATTATGCATTGTGGGTGGTGTCCCTGCTCATGGCATAAAGGAGCCACACATTCCAGCATGAGGAGCATTTCTCCTACAGTCATTTAGTGAAACAGTGATCTTCCTCATTTGGTATATACTGTTAACCATCTTCCTCCAGGAGTGTATACTTGGAACTGCGGGCGCAAGCCAACATTTTATTATTGCCTTTTTGGCTACAGTAAGGAAAGCCCCTAGTAGGTAACAGGAAATTGAATTGTTCAGGCCTCTTGGATATTACAGAAGGAGGAGAAGAGGTAGTAAGTGATATTGGTTGGCCAAAGAAATCCATTAGCTCCTTCTCAAAACCTCTATATTGCTGAATTTTAATCTTGTTACATTTGTAATGAGGTTTCATTGTTTTATTTACTGCTGCATGTCCTTGTTTATGTTCGGCGCCCACAGCCTCCGGGAATGGGTGCCTTATAAATGGAATTGCCTTGCCTTGCCTCAAGCTCCTGTAGGAAGGGCTGAAAGTGGGGCATGTCCACATTACATGGTAATGGGTGGCTCTTGGCTCCTCGCATCCCCTACAACAGGCCAGAGAATAAGTAGGTAGGTAGTGAGCTGTGATTGCTGGACTGTGAAAATATCTAGTTAGATGCTTCCAGGCATACTCCATCCACTGATGAGAGCTTGTAACTTTGGTGACTGCTTGGTAGGCTCGCTCCAGCACCTCCTTCATTATCAGCTGGCCTATCTCCTCTTCCCATCTGGCTACTACATCTAAAGAATTACACCTGGCAGTGGATTGTAGGTTTTGGTAAAGCTGTGATATCATATGTGGTCTGTCGCCAATCCTCAAAAGTTAATATGATATGCAATTATTGAAGAATATTGCTCTGGGGATTGGACCTTTTACTGGAAGCAAGAGAATATACTGAAATGCCTCAACTGTAGGTACCGGTAGTGCTCTGTGTGTCATGGGTTATATTGGGCTTATAATGTGGCAAATTGTTGGACCATACTGTTTGTTATAAATTGGTAGGTATACTGTAGAGAATATCTCTCCCAGGTGAGAAATCCTGAGTCCTGTGTGTGTGTGTGTGTGTGTGGTCTTCTAGTTGGGGAAAAAGGGTACAATAACTAAAAACAGTGATGTGAAAATGACACATTTCAAGTGCAGTCATGGGCTGTATGTTTTTATGAAATAGTACTCTCAGAGTTGAAAGGAAGGTTGGTTTAGAACATAGAGAACCTCAAGACGAAGGCAGATTGTTCTGCATATGTTTTTCTGTGGGAGGAGGAAATGCATGTCAGCATTACAGAGGGAGTATGAGGTGGTAGCGAGATATGACACATAGGACTGGAGGTAGGTGGTGAGGGTTCCAAACTGTATTTTTATTTATTTTATTTTACAAGTTTTGGCCAGGAAAGACACACAAAGCTGAGGCTCGTTTCCAGATGCATCCTAGGAGCACAGGGATGTTAAGTGACTTGCTCATGGTCACAAAATATGCAAGTGGTGGCTGTGGGATTAAAACAAAGTTTGCCAAGTTTTGCAGGTCAGTGATCTGAAACCCTGCACTCTACCGCCTCCCTTATTCTGGGGCTATAATTCTGTTGAGAGAGTCTGGTGACATGAGAACCAAGAGAATGAAGCAAGAGTGATTCCACCATGTCACTAGATCCTAGAGATGGAATTATAACCAAGTTCAACATGGTTCTCTATTTGTTATTTTGTACGAGTTGTTTTCAAATAAAAAAACAAACAAATATTTACATAACCCCCTTACAAACGGGGGTTCCCAAAAAGTGTTCCTCGAGCTTGCCTAAATGCTCACTGCCAGGCTGGTGTCCTGCGTTTTAGCAGTTTAAATGTGATTGCCAGAGAGTGCCCATATAGCCTCTGTGTACTGTCTCTTTAAGAGCTGCCTGGATTGCAGTCATAAGTAATCTGAGAGGGAGCTCTGTTGAAAGATGTAACTATTTGCTGAAAATCATTTAGAGTGATAATGTAGTTTGCCTAACCTGCCTTCTTTGCAGCAAGGACTGTTTTCTTTATCTCCACTATCTTGGTCCTGGACTGCAAATTGGACCAATCAGTACTGGTGGGACCTAAAATGGAGCCGGACTACAGCAGCTGTCTGGAGTCAAAATCTGTAGGATTTGTAGTTTTGGGCTTTTTGTGCCTTTATGCACCTGAAGGGGAAGCCTTTGTTGTGACTGACAGGAGGATCAGCCAATCAAACCTTTTGGATCTTGGGGAATTCTCCAGGCTGTTGCAGCTAGTTTCAGTTTTGAGCTGAGAAGTGAAGTACTGTAACAGCTCAAGTGATTTTTGAGCAGCAGTTCTGTGTAGTTTTGCATGGGAGAACTGTGAAAGGGCTGAGTTTTGGCCTATCTGTCTGTCTGCCATCCCTGAGAGGGAAAATAGAGTTTATTCGGACTGAATCAGAGTTATGAGGACTTTTTAAGCCACTGAACTGTGACCAGGCTTTAACCTGAATAAGATCGAAGATTTGCTGAATGTGATCAGTCTGTCAGGATTTCCAGCTACTTTTGATTCCCTGGTTTATGCAGAGACTTTGTGATCGTGACCGGAGAGTGGTTTGCCTAGTACAGTAGAATTTCCTTACATGAAAATGTGCTGTGTATTGAAAGTGGGTCATGATTTGGTTCCCCACTGTGTGAACTGTGTTCTGCTTGCTGGTACAGTAGAACCCTTTACATGTAAATGTGCTGTGTATTGAAAGTGGGTCATGATTTGGTTCCCAACTGTGTGGACTGTGTTCTGCTTGCTGGAAGCTTTATCCAGCCTAATCAGACTGAATCCGCATTCATCTCCATTCAGCCTGGGCCATGCCATGCTGGCCCTGCCAGAGTAAACCACTGCACAGAGAAAGCCACCGACAAGAGACCTGCCTAGGAATCAGCCCCCTGCTCCACGCCCGAACAGGAAAAATGCCTCGGTGAATTGTGTGGGCCCTGCTTCTCCTGGCACTCCAGATTAACCACCTGCTGTCTCGATTTTCATCCGGCCTGTGTCCAGTCTTGGGTATCGTGAGTAATCATCAGGGTAGCTCCCTGCAACAACAGCCTAATCTAAAAGTGTGTCATCTGATTGTCTTGTTTTCTTTTTACGAACTGAGCCCTCCAGCTCCGGATTACAAATAGTGTGTGTTGTGCATTTTGTTTTCTTCCATCACAGGGCCTGAACCAGCTGCAACGTTCCTGGCCAGCCCACCATTCTCCATCTGGGTACCCAGAGTGTGTGACTGTTTATGGACCCTGAAGTGCATGGATAACTGTTTGATTGATAGAGCCTTTAAACAGATTAACCTGATTATGCCCCTTCCTTGTTCAATTAACCTGATTATGCCCCTCCCTTGTTCAAGTCCCTTAAATAAATCAGATCTAACTCTTTTTTTGCATTTACCCTGACTGTGGTTCCATTTTGTGCAAGAGTACTGTACTGCTGTTATTTGCTGTGTATAACCTTGTTTTACGGGAGGTCCCCAGGGCCGGGCCAGAGGAAAGCCCTGGTGGTAAGTGCAAACAGTGTGGGTACTTGTGTGGTGTATCAGGGGTATTGTGAAAGTGATTATTGTGTATTGTTCCGGCCACTAGTAAGAAAAGAAGGGGGTTACAGTGTCCCGGGGGGCTGTGCCCAGGTTAGCTTGACCACTACCGACCCTGACCTCCGGATGGAGGCACCAGTTTCAGAACTCAGACCCCTTAACCTGCTACTAGCCAAGCAGGTAGGGGTAGTAGCCCTTGGGATAGCACCACCTAGGGGTTACACTTAAATTCTCTGTGTGCTCCTCTCCCAGTTGTATTCTTTTTGTTCTTTTGTGTAAAATCTAATGTTCCTACCTCATCACTTGTTGGCACTATGCTCCCGCTAAAAAATACATTATCCTGTGTACCTTATTCATTGTTAAAATTTTTTAATAATCGTCTTGCTGACCAAATTTAACTATGCCTTCTAGCGATATGTTTGAGCTGTGCATGTTTTAGTGCAAAAACTAAGTGTACTGAGCACTAAAGCTGGCGATTTGGTTACTAATAGATTTCTCATGTCTGTTTTTAATTTAGTTTTTCATTAGTGGTCTTTCTTGTAAGTGGAATGAGACATTTTGGGACGTAGGGAAGTATTTTTCAGGTTTTATTGTATGAGACAGTTATAGTAAAAGTCAACTCAGGGTTGGCACAAGGCTTTTGCATGTGTTCGATATCCTAATACTATTACTGTATTGTGATGTCTCTTCAAGGCATTCTGGGAATAAAATTACGTCAAAAGAATAGAATGAAGAGGTTTGGCTGTTACCATTTCCCTATGGGAAAAGTACCATCCATACATTACAATATTGTTGATAATGCTAAACTGATCTCTCCCCATTGCTCTAAATTAGCTTACCCAACATATGAAAGGTTAAATCTGACTGGCAGCTGGAAATCAAGCTGAATGGTAGCACACTGGTGGTATCTGCCAATGGCATCCTTGATTTTGATGTCAATCTGGAAAAAAAAAAAAAGTACAAAAATGGGTGGGAGACAACACCATGTCACTGAAAGGAGGACTTGCTTCACAGAACTTGTGGTGGACACTGGAAGTAATCTTCCTGAACAAGTGGTATCAACTAGTACTGTAATAACCTGCAAGCCTGTCCAGCAGCAAGTACTTTAAAGACAAAGGAGTGACAGAATACTCCCACTATGCTGGCAAGAGAGAGGAACCTCAGATGAGAAGAGAAATGGGGGATATGACTGAAATGCACAAATACCTCCATTGGTTAAATAAAGTGAATGATGAGGAATTTTTCTGACTGAGTGGCAACACAAGCACCAGTGGCAGCTCCATGAAGCTGGCTCAGACTGCTGCATTATTTATTTACTTTAATTGCCCTGCCCCGATTTCTTAGCCCCGATCAAATGCTCACATTTCACCTAATCACCTCTTTGTCTAGAAATCCTTTTGTGTAACTCTGCTCCCACTAGCCACCTGTCTCTGCTACAGTTTCAACCCACCCCACCCCCTGATTTACTTGTTTTACAGCTCCTTTGTGAGCTTTTGCTATAATACTAACCTCTGTCTCCTCTTTCCCCCCAGGCTGCTTCAGCCCTTGATCAGGCACTGTGCTGTGGGACAGCTCCTCAGCAGCCCCGACTATCCTGCCACCCAACCGGAATCCAGACTCCTGCCCCAAGGTACGGTCCTGAACGGTCCCTTCAGCTTAGCTCCTCAGCAGGTCACTGCCAGTGGACTTCCCCACGGTGCTATCACGCCAGCTCCCACCACCCCCACACCCATCCTATCTGGACTCTGTAATATATAGGTTTCAAGGGTCATGTGACACCCTCCTGCTAACAGCCTAATTCCTCACCGTTAGCTTATATTTGCTGTCCACTAGAGCCGCTTGCTTCTATTTCAACCTAGAAGCTTCTGAAACCGTTGCATTTAAGCAGACTGTTCCTCACCAACCCTTTCTTCTCATCAGTCAGGCTAAAATGTGCTCTTTTATGGCTTCCTCACCCCTCCATCTCCTATTCAAAGCCTCACTCTCCTCCTCTTTGTACTTGCTTATATCCTCACTGTGATGCTTGGACAGCTGGTTCTGATCACTGTATCATTTTTTGTAAAATAAAAATGGGCTATGGATTGTCTGTCATGAGAGATGCTGAGAAATCTGGTGCTCTTGGAATGACCTTGCTCACCCCCCAGGTTTCAGCTGAAAGATGAAAGCCATGAGAAAATGCTGAAACAGCATGTGAGATTATACACACAGGTTTTAGAAACAAGGTGTTATATGGCAGGCCAGAAGCTAATTACAGACTTTTCTAAGTTAATTATAGCTTTAGCTGCTACAAGGGAAATCAGCATCCCTTTTATGACATTTCGAGAGGAGGAAACCAGGTTTAGTAAACTGGTGTGAAATCATAAAGATGCTTTCATGTCCTGGAAGGGAAAAGCTTATCATGAGATCAAAGAAATGTCATTTGAAGGACATGAGTCATGCTGAGGATTGCAGAATTTAACATTTGAAAAAGACATCTTGTTTTTATATAGATTTTTTTTATATATTCTGACAGGGAGGAGCTAGGTGACCTCATGCAAAATAGGTGGGGAAAACCAGCTTCTAAACATTAATTCTGTTTTCCTTCAGACACTTCTGTCTAGACTCTGACAAAGAAACATCTTTGGAGTACTTTAAGCAGGTATTTAGAGAGACAAATCTAATTACTGTAGTAGGATTTGCACTGTTTAAAACCTTGTTCTTTTATAAGATGTGTATGTCTTGTGATATAATAGCTCTGTATTTTACATATTTTTATCTATTTAGTAAAGCTCTTTTCAGAGCTTACTTGGTCTGTCTTTGAATTTCTTTCATTTGTAAGAAAAGTATATATGGTTATAACACACACTAGGCATAAGCTTAAATGGTGATACCAAACTGGAAAGAGAAGAGTTTTAAATCTGAGGTCTTTATTAAAGTGTTTAAGGGTTCATCTCTGTACACCTGTTTAGGTGCCCGTAGGCAAAGATATCTGGCCCTCCGAAGACAGAAATATCTGAGCCTGTGCATTGGGTACGCTAGCAAGAGGTTCACAGTTTGAAACCCTCCAAGACTTGAGACCAAAGGTTGATCCAAACTCACAAAACAGACAAGAGGGTTACCTTGTTCTGCTAAACTGTTCACAAGACTGAGCTCGAAGGTTGGCACTTTGGGAGTAGAGGGTTGACCTGCTGAGTGGGTTTGTGACACTAACCACCCAAATGTCTTGCCCAGAATACCCACCAGGAAACTCCCCTGAAATTTTTACAGTATAAAACTTGTTCACAGCCCTACCAAGCGCAAGCACCTCAGCTCCTTACCACTTCAATGCAACTCACTCATCGGCTATACCTTGTACCTCTCTTACTTCTGCTCCTTTCTTTTTTGTCACACTGGCCTCCCTAACTATTCAGGTCTCCTGCAATTCCCACTGTCCTATACTATACACATCATCCTCCACGAAGCCTTGGTACAAAAACTCAAGGCTACATTATTTAATTATCACCCTCTTCCTCTTAACAGCCAGGGACATAAACCCTAACCCCCCCACCACCTCTATACTCTCAACTCTATCATGCTCTGTCACCCCTCCCCTTTGCAACACTACCCTCCCGGATGGCTTCAAGATACTCCACCTCAACATAAGGAGCCTAATATCAAAACTAGCCCTGCTCCAGCCCCTCACTCTAACACTTGCTCCAGACATCCTCATACTATCTTAAACCTGGCTCAGCAACAAGATCGAAGATCCTTCCTTATCCATACCAGGATATAATATCACCAGGCAAGACCGAACTAGTAGAGGTGGAGGCGTAGCAATATATATGGCGTCCAATATTCAAATTGCCACCATCCTAAATACCTCTGTCCCTGCAGCTTATGAAGCTCTTGCCCTAAACTTGCACTCCCATACTCCATCCCCATATATGTTGCAGGAATTTATTGCCATCCAGGGCTGCTGTCTGCCACTGCTACAAATCTTCTCACAGAACTCTCTACACTGTCCTCTAAGGGGAAGTTGTATATCCTAGGCAATTTTAACTTAAACTGGCCTGATACCTCCCTAAGTAAATCATGAAGTATTATTGCTGTCCTCAACCTAACACAATTAATTATGGAACCAAATCGTCTTAACCCCAAAACTGGCAATCATTCGCTCATTGACTGGGCCCTCACCACTCACAAACACAGAGTCATTGCGTCCGGCCTTTTCCCTGACTCAATAAGTGATCATCATGTAATCTACCTAGTCCGCAAAATACATCGACCAAAAGTGCCCCATAAATTGATCGTAACCCGCACATATAAGTCATTTGAATTCTCATACCTGCACCAACATCTGCACCAAACAGACTGGTCCCCCCTCTATGCATCCTGCCTAGGTAAACAATGCCTTGGACTTCTTCCAAGCTCGTTTTCTTGATACCCGGAATAAGCACGCTCCTTTTAAACCCACCAGGGTTCACAGTAACCATCTCCCCCCTGGATAACACCTGAGCTGCTGTCATGTATGCTTGCATGTGACTGTGCATGGAAAACGTACAAGTCCACTCAATCTCAAGCCGATCATGCCAGATACCGGGACATAAGAGACTCCTACTCTAAAGCAACCCGACTCGCTAAATCGAAATACTTTTGCTCTACTTTTGAAGCCAACTTAAACACTCCCTCCAAATTTTGGAAAGTTGTGCGCTCCCTTTTCTCCCCCCTCCAACAAAACCACAAACTCCTCTAATTAATGTACATGGTGCACTAATGTCCGACCACACTCTCGTGGTAGTAGCATTCAACCAATACTTTACCTCGTGTACCTCCGTCCTTCTTACTTCCCTCCCTGCTGCCCCTGACATTAAAAATCCCTCCTCAAACCCCAAATGCTCAAGTTACTTCTCTTTCACCCCAGTTACTTACACTGACACTGTAAATGCACTTCTAGCGCTCAACCCCTCTAAGGGCTTCTCCCCTGATGGCCTTGACACAAAGCTCCTATTCCTATCTGCTTATGCTATCGCTTCCTCTCTCTCTGCTCTGCTAAACCTCTCCTTCTCAATAAACACATTCCCAAACTCATGGAAACGAGCAGTAGTTCTCCTCCTACCCAAGGGAGGTGATCCTTCATCCCTGGGAAGTTACAGACCCATATCTGTCCTCCCAGTACAGGCCGAGCTTCAGGAACACCTGGTCCTTTCCCAACTTTCTACCTTCCTCTCTGATTCTGCTTTTTCATCCCTTGCCAATCTAGTTTCAGAAAAAAAAAATCACTCTACCACCACTTCCATGCTCAGGCTCACTGATTCTATACTCACAGGTATGGATGATGGACAAATAACCTCAGCTATCTTTGTCAACCTTGCCAAGGCCTTCACCATTGTCTCCCACCACCTCCTGCTAAGCAACCTGGCCTCGGCTGACTTTTCTGTCTCAGCTTGTAAATGGTTCAGCTCCTATCTACTAGGTAGGTCCCAGTTAGTCAAAATTGGTGGTTCCACTTCCCCCCCTCCTGATAAATACAGGTGTGCCTCAAGGTTCAGTCCTTGACCCCTTGCTTTTCTCCATTTTCCTAAACAACTTCCTGTCAGTTTGTACCCCCTCCTCCATTCACATGTATGCCGATGATACAGTCCTTTCCTTGTCTGGCACCTCTCCCTCTGATGTTACTTCCAAACTACAGCAGGACTTTGAAAAAGTTCAGCTCTGGCTAGGCTCCCATCAGCTTTTCCTAAATGCCAAGAAAACCATCTCCATGACCATTGGCACTAGGCAGAGACTCTCTAGGCTACCTAAACTGCCCTCTTTTCACACCCTGGATGGTACTACCCTAGAGGACACTACCTCTTTTAGGTCTTGGGGTCTAGCTTGACCAGCACCCCAACTTTTCTGGACACACAGACTCCATTCTGAATAAATTGCGCCCCAAACTAGGCACCCTCTACAGAAACCGAAGCTGCCTACCCCTACCGATTAGGCGTGAACTAGTCCAGAAAATGATACTACCCATTTTAGACTACTGTGATGTAGTCTATAGTGCTGCACCACCGTCTTCTCTAACCAGATTGGACACCCTCTTTAATGCCTTCTGTCGCTTCGCCCTCGAAGCCCCTCCTCTCACTCACCACTGATCCCTCAATCGCTGACTTGGCCTTCCCTCTCTAACTAACAGGCATCTGGCTCACTGTATGAAATTCACTTCAAAATTCTTGGTTTCCTTCCCTACCATCTTACCTATCCGCTACTATGACCCCATGTCCACAAACACCCTTTTCCCTCCGGTCTAGCGGCTCACGTACCTTGGCAGTTCCATGATGATCCACTTCTATAGGCCAATTCACCTTTTCTCATAGATTTCCAAAATTATGGAACCCTTTGCCATCTCTAATCAGGTACTCCTCCTCCCCTTGGTCTATCTCGACCTCCCTCAATAATTTCCTCTATCCTGCCTGCTACTGCTTCTAGCCCCCCTTACACTCTCCTCTCCTAGTGCCATTTTAGCATTTAGCTCTAAATTAAGAATAGCCCCAAGCTTTACTATAAGTTGCCTTTCTGTACACAATGACTAGGCTGTAAGTTATGTGCACTTATGTACATTGCATATAAGTTGTCATCAGTATTTTGCACCATCTAGACACGTGCTCCCTTATACTTTCTCCATGTCAAGCCATCCTATTCGTTTAAACTCAAATTGTGCTACAGAAACTCGTTTCATTTTAACAATTTAAGCATTTGCCTGTTTGTAAATTTATGTTGTATTTTATTATGGACTGTGGAGCATATCACCTGTGTCTCACATATTTAATTAATGCTGTTCTTGTGACTGTCGATGTACTCCTGCTTTCCTTTCCCCCCAGGACACTCCCTGAGTCGAGCAGTTTTATATTGTTTAGTGTGCCTTTCCTGGTGAAACTTTTCAACCAATAAATCAATAAATAAAGGCACATTTAAGAAAGATACCAAGAAGTATTTTTTCTCTGAGAGGGTGGAACAGGCAACCAGAGAGATGGTTTGTGTGAAATCAGTGGAGGGATTCAGAACAATGTGGGACTAATGCACAGGCCTGGTAAAGACCAAACCAGAAAGGGAGGGGGGAAGGGGGATATGAGGAGCCTGTATGGCTCTCTCATTCGGTACTAGTTAGGTAGGCATGGTCAACACAATGGCCCAGCTGACCCTTTCTACCGACAGATTCCAGGTTTCTATGAGTCAGTGAACTGGCTGTTCCTTCCTCCCCCAAAGTATGTGTTTGGAAAGAGAGCACTAAGATGAGTGTACATGTCCTTTTGTGATGTGAGGAAGCTTGTTGGCTTCTGAAACTGAAATTGGCAGAGGAAGAGGAAATGCATGATGAGAAAAGACTAAGGGACCATCAAGATGATCTTCTGTTGGGTCGATTTTCCCTCCAAGCTGGTGACCCAGGCTGAGAATGGATGTGGGTTGCTCGGTGGGCCACCAGGGTGAGGAAGGATTTAACACCCAATGACAGCCCTCCTTCCTAAGGGAAGCGGGACAGCAGTACCCGATGCAGGGCTGCCACCTGTCAAGCTGGGTGGCAGGGCAGCGGGAGTGCGCACAAAGAGTGGGGCTGGAGTGTGATGTGCTGGTGCACACATCTGGACACTCCATCCCAGGAAGAAAATCTGGAACAAAAAAATGGATGCCATGCTGCTCCTACTCAGCACCCTGCTGCAGGCTCTTGCATGACCGACATGGCAGGCCACATACTCAATGGGTTCTGTATGAGTGGTTGATAACTGGGAAGTTCATGAGAAGGTCGGTGATGGGGCAAGGGGGTGCTGTCAGGCAGACCGCGGGAGGGACCAACAAAAGGTTGAGGAAAAAAAAAATGATTATCTCGTGCCATCTAGACAGCTGCAGCACTGCATATTAGGTGAAACAGCTGCAGTCCTAGTTTTTCTGGAAGTACTGCCAGTAAGTTCTGATGAACTTTGATGCTGTGGAGGGGAAAAAGGCTAGTAGCAGAAACCTCTGGGAACCCAAAGCCAATTGATGTGCTTGATGTGTTTTTTTTCTCCCTGGCAAAAAAAGTCTGCTCTGCAGTCTACTCTGCTTCTCATGGCCCTCCTGTTTACAGTGAACCCACTCTCAGCTGTTGGTTGACTTTGGCCTCTTCTAAAAATTCTGAGCACTGCTTCTCAGATTCACTTCAAACTACAGTACCCAAGGCAAAGCAATATCTGTCTGTTTGACACAGACAGACACACACGCACACACACACACTCACACACCTTTTCACTTAATTTTGAAGTTGTAGTTTATTGCTTCTTGAAAGAAATGGATTTAAAATAAAACAACAAAGAACTTTTATTAAAAGAGCTATTGGAGACTGTGAGTACCAATTCTCTCGTCAAGCCTAGCAGAGGTATTGGGGTTGGGTTGAGTTACGGGAAGACAAGCCTGTGATGGTGACTGATAGCTCAGCAGTCCAATCACAGGCTACCAAACTGTGTAGCACCCAATCAGGGACACACAGGTTGCAGCAGTCAGTTAGTGAAAGAAGACAATCATATCCAAATCGTAGTCCTTTGTCTGTGATTTTGTTCAGTAGCTTTTTAGTACATTTTATTTATTTATATAACAGTCCATTCTGACTGGGAACCACCACGTGTATGACCTCAATGTATGGGGGGGGTGGGGCAGGTTCAAAAAGGTTGTTAGGAAGTACTCCTTCACAGATAGGGTGGTGAATGGGTGGAATGGAACACGCTTCCTCACTAGGTTGTGGCAACAAAGACAAAACAGGCTTCAAAAGGAAGTGGGGTGCATATGAAGGAGTTATCTGTCAGAAAGATGGGGGAGGGGGAGGGAAGAGAGGACCAAAACTAGAGAGTTTTCAAGCAAAGAATCTTGGGACAGACTAGTTGAACTGTTGAGTTCTTTTTCTGTCACTTTTCTTTGTTTCTAGGAATGTCACACTGAGCTGTGACTGCTCGTTTCCAGGTGGCATCCTGTGGGTGGCTTTGTGGACCTGTTTTTTGACATTGGTATGTTATGCTTTAGCTTTCAGTTACTCACGACAGAACCAATTAGGAGTTTTGTACAGTGTGTAAGAGCATGTCTGACCATGTCTCTGTGCCCTATGTTGTACATCAGTTTAAGACGATTAGCAATAAAAACAAGTTTAAAACAACAAAACGGTGGTTAGGTCCTGCGACCACTACTGTCACAACTATATCTGTGACAAATATGCAAAGGTATTCAGGGCAAAATAAGTCTCAGCATAACAGGATGTGAAAAAACTGGAGACATGGTCAAGTACTGTATCTGACAGTTGAAATTCAAAACCCTAAACTGCAAGGTGATGGATGTTGGGGGGGGGGGGAGGTGTGGAGATCCTGGAATGGTTTACGGTACTGATGGGATACCAGTAGAGAGCATTGAGGAGAGAGACCTGGGGTTGATAAGAAAAAACTTAAAAACTATCTTCTCAGTTCAGTGAGGTAAATGACAGGGCTAAGATGCTGGGGTGCATAGGAAGACAGATTACTAGCAGAAGGAAGGAGGTGACACTGTCACTGTATAGATCACTAGTTGACGGACACCTGGAGTTCTGTGGTCCATACCTAGTGAAGGCTATAGACAGATTGCAGGCAGTGCAGAGAATAGCAACAGAGATGATCCATGGACAATAACCTCAACAACAACCACCCCAGCCTGCCACTGTTCAACAGCATTCCTGCTAACAGAGACCGACTTTACCATCTAACAAAGCAGCAGAGCAGCTTGGCTCCATTTGCAGGCAGATCCCGCACAAA